>OX326997.1:58865626-60115626 GCA_946800695.1 Geum urbanum
ATATATTAAGGATGCATACCTGAGCTTTGGGGTGCTCGAAGTGGGCTATCAGCCACAGCCACAGCCACTCGTACTCCCTAAACCGGAATTCGCTAGGGGTAGAACCTCGGCCTAGCTCCTTGTATACAGTGTAATGGGAAGAAAGCTCGTTCTTCCACTCTTTATACCTATATTAAAACAAGGAAAAAAAGTTAGAGATATTAAAACACTTGATAAACAAAAATCTAACTCGATATATATTCAAATAAGTCGAAGCACATCACCTCATATGTAGTTGACGCTCTACCCACGTATGAATAAGAACTTCATCAACGTCAAACCACACCTGCAATATGAATATATAAAATGTAAAATTATATATTTATTCGGACTTAATTAATAAATGTAAAATTTACGTAATGAAAATACGATTTTACTCACACTGAGTGCATTATGCACTTGCATCTTCACGTAGATAGGCACAGATTCCCAATCTGGCCAAAGCATTGGGACCTTGTCCCGCACGATCGCACCGGCCATGCTGACATATTTGCGCGTGGTGTCAAATGCCTCGATCACCTCGCCATCCTCATTGGCCCTTATGGGCGTTTTCCTTCCGCCGGTGGCCTGCTCAAGTCTCTTCCCGGTGCAGGTGCCTCTAGCCCCTTTCCGTTTTCCAGTCCCATTAACGAAATTGCCTAATAATACAATGTCAACAAATTGATATCATTAATTGAACCTATCGCAAGTCTTAAGTAATAATTAAGTAATCAATCTGATGTTAAATAAAATTTACCTGCATCGTCCGTTTGTTGGTTGGTGCACCTCACACTCCAAAGATACACGGGGTCGAACGGGAGGAAGTTATACGCTTCCTCTACGGTCAGGAACTCCGGCCGTCCTTCAACATAAACAGGCATCCCCCTATCATCGAATTCAGGGATGACAGGAATCTCGTCGGGTAGGAAGAGACCTGACGACGAAGATAGACGAGGCCTGGACGATGAGGCGCCAGCACCACCATGTGTCTCAGATGATTCCCGTGAAACGGGAGTAGGCACCGGGCGAATATGGGGCATTTGGATTGAGGGAGTTTCTGATGCCCCCGTTGACTGTCGCTCGTCTGAGGCTCTGCCACCGGAGGGACGTCTGTTGATTGAGCGTCTGGAGACTGAGGCTCGAGCCTCGACTTCCGGTTGCACGGCTCTTGATCGTGCAGCTTCCTCCTCAGCTCGCGCCTCTAGCAAGGCTCTCGTGCGAGCAGTCATCATTGGCCCACTGGGCGTGTTGCTAACTGCGGGCGAGGAGGAAGCTTGACTACTGTTCCCTCCACTATTTCGGGAACCTCTCCGAAGCCAATTAGCCGCCAAAACCTCCTGGACACCGTAATAGTCATGGATTCGGTTCTATAACAAATCAGAACCGGAACGGTTTGGAACCGGAACCGTTTGAACCTGGAACCGTTATATTACAAACGGTTCCAGTTACAAATAGTTCCGGTTCCAAACGGTTCCGGTTCCAAACCGTTTCGGTTCTATAACAAATCGGAACCGGAACGGTTTGGAACCGGAACGGTTTGAAATCGGAACTGTTTGTAACCGGAACCGTTTGTAACATAACGGTTCCGTTACAAACAGTTCCGGTTCCAAACGGTTCCGGTTCCAACGTACTAAGGTTCTATAACAAATCGGAACCGGAACGGTTTGGAACTGGGACCGTTTGAAACCAGAACTGTTTGTAACCAGAACCGTTTGTAACATAACGGTTCCGGTTACAAACAGTTCCGGTTCCAAACCGTTTCGGTTCTATAACAAATTAATCGGAACCGGAACCGTTTGGAACCGGAACCGTTTGAACCTGGAACCGTTTCGAACTGGAACCGTTATGTTACAAACGGTTCCGGTTATAAACATTTCTGGTTTCAAACCGTTCCGGTTTAAAACCGTTGTGGTTCCAAACTGTTCCGATTCCGATTTTTCACCTTAATTTATACGTTAAATTAACAACTATATCACCTTAATCCAAATACGTTAAATTCCGAAGCCGATTTTTCACCTATTATATGTTAAATTAACAACTATATCACCTAACTTAACATATATACATACATCATTTCCGGCTTTAAACTTTTCACATATATATACATCACATATACACTTTGTATACATCGATCATGCATCTTAATTTCACCTTAATTCACACACACATATATATATATATACATCACATATTAATCCAATTCACCCTAGCTAATTAATTTTCCACATTTTTCAAACATACGTATATATATACATTCCATATAAATTAATTAATTTTTCACATATATACATCACATATATTTCTCCTTCACCCCACAATTATCCACATTATTTTCCCACAATTTTCAAACATACCTTAATTACATTTTACAAATATTTTCCACATGCATACATACATCCCACAATTATCAAAAATTAATTAATCAAAATGCATAAAAATAAAATGTGGAATGAGAGAGAGAGAGGGAGAGAGAGAGGGAGAGAGAGTGAGCTATTACCTGCCATGGTGGAGCTCGACCCAACTGTTGTCCGGCGACGGAGGTGAGGGGAGGAGGAAGAGGAGGAGGGGAGGAGGAGAGAGAGGAGGAGAGGGAGGTGAAGAGAGAATTTCGGTGTAAGAGAGGGAAGAGGGAAGAGAGATCGATGTGAAGAGAAATGGGGAGGAGGAGAGAGGGGAGGAGAGCTCGAGCTGCCCTGGAAATACCGCCACCATTGCCGGCGAGTTACGTCGTAACTCGTTGGTAATGACATTACCAATGACGTACGTCGTGGGTAATGTCATTACCAACGAGTTGCTTATCAACTCGTTGGTAATGTCATTATTTCTCGAAGATTATCCGATCGACCTATTTCCGACCAATTTTTGACTACAATTTCCGACTACGTACAATTTCCGACTAAGTACAATTTCCGACTACAATTTCCGACTACGTACAATTTCCGACTACATTTTCCGAGTACATTTTCCGACTACGTTCCGACACGATTTCCGACTACAATTTTCGACTACAATTTCCGCCTACAATTTCCGACTACAATTTCCAACGTACTAAGGATGATAATCGTAATCATCTTCATCACTTGAGTCTGACTCGGTTTCATAGGTAACCTCTAGCAATATGTGTTGTTCCTCGTCATCTGAATCAGCGTCAACTTCATATGGATTAACATCGAGAAGTTCTGCTCCAGTAATTCGAACCACACTCCCAGATCTCACATTATTAAGGCGAATCGTAGATGATTCCGAAATGTCAAAAGCGTTCGGCTCTTGGTATGCAGTAACTTCCTCATCATCTGCGGTCTCACCAAGTGTGGCAGCACTGTATATGTTTCTATGAGCAACATGGTTAACCACCTTCCACGGGACTTTGTTAAGAAGATCGTCAAGGTAAAACACTTGTTTTACTGATGAGGCAAGAACGAAAGGGTCATCTTCATACCAGCTAGTAGTAGTATTCACCGAAAATGTTCCGTACTGATCGGTCCTTGTGTTCTTCGAGCTAGTATCAAACCATCTACACTTGAACAAGTGCACTTTCATGCGGTTCCCATAAATTAGTTTAACAACTGAATGAAGGACACCGTAATAGTCAACGCCATCCTGCCCACCATGGACCATCACCCCACAATTCTGTGTTTTCAGTCGGTCGTCTCGATTTTCACATATAAATTTAACGTCATTGACCTGACACATCGAGTAAACTTTTGAAGCTATCGGTTTCATCGCCAGGACCCTCAATTCGTTTGACCACTCTGGGCAACCATCATCTGCTACATGGTTCATCTGAAAACGTCCAGTAATACGTACACAAGAAATTATGTCATCTTAAAACCACAAAACTACGTACATACATACATGCTATATAAGGATATATATAAAAATAGACATATACACATATACCCTTACCCATTGACCAAAGTAGTTTGCAAACGTCCTGTTGTGGTAATCAACATTTCCGGCAATAGCAGGGCAGTGAAGATGATAGTTTTTCCAATATTGTACTTCTTGACAGTTAATCAGTACCGACCAGTGGGCAATGGCTACCTCATTTCCATCCAACTTGTACGACTTTGGCAAGCTTCCATGTACTACCACGTCACTGGAGATGATAGAAAGGTTGAATTGGGGTTCATCTATCGGCATTTGTTGTTGGGGGTCCTCAAGCGCTCCCAAGTACACTTTGGTGTACGTTACACACTCGTGCGCAACATATGCTTCAGCGATACACCCTTCAGGTGCATATTTATTCTTCACATAGTCCTTGTAGGCTCCCAATTTTCTACAAGTTAACAAGTGCATGTTAACTTACTTAAAAAATAAGAATTTACATATAAAAACATAGGCAAACCAAATGTATGAATCATTTGTACCTTTCCATGGGATACATCCAAGTGTAGTGTACGGGACCGGTAAGCAACAATTGTTCGGGAAGATGGATCATCAGGTGAGGCATTATGTCGAAAAAATTTGGGGGAAATATCCTCTCAAGCTTGCACATGATAAAAATGATGTCATCTTGCATCTCCCTGATGTCTGATTTTTTAACTTCCCTAGTGCATAACTTCTGAAAGAATCTTGACAAGGCCACCAACGGCTCCACCACCTCTTTGGGCAGGTACCCTCGAATGAAAATAGGGAAAAGGCGTTGAAGCAGTACATGGCAGTCATGACTCTTTAATCCGTACATCTTATTGTCCCGGAAGTTAACACACCTGCTTATATTTCCTGCATAGCCATAAGGATACCTGCATATATATATATATATATATATATCCACATGCAACAATTATATTTCTCGCATATAACCATAATCCGGTAAAAATTTAAGGCCAAATTCCTGCGTAGCCATAAGAATATATACCTGACATTACTCAGCCACCGAAAAATTTCATGCTTATGCTTCGGCTTTATGGTGTAAGGAGCTTGCGGCATTTTTCTCTTACCATCTCTTAACCACAAATGTTTCCGCAGACCCATTGCTTTTAGATCAATGCGTGCCTTAGGGATGTCTTTTGTTTTCCCCTCCAAGTTAAGAACTGTGCCCACAACACTTTCACACACATTCTTCTCTATGTGCATGACATCTAGGTAGTGTCTGATAGGCAACCTGGGCCAGTATGAGAGTTCCCAGAATATGCTCTTGTGTGTCCAAAACTTATACCTTTCGGGCTTGTCTGGAATTGACGCGACTATGTCAGGATGATTGCTCAGTTGGCCAAAATCATATTCATTCAACACTTCCAAAATTTCTTCCCCTGTCCATCGCCTGGGTGCCACACCTGTTTCCACAGTCTCATCAAACGCGTCTGGATCCTGCCTAAATGGGTGATCATATGGAAGCCAACAACGGTGACGCATCTGAACAATTTTACTGCAATAAGGACTGTAACAATCAACCGTCATGCACTCTGAACAAGCCCTGTAACCCCTGGTAACGTTGCCCGACAACATACCGCGGGCAGGAAAATCATTGATGGTGCCAACAAGCATGGCATGCATCTGGAACATCTCGTTTTTGAACCTATCGTAAGTGGGGTGGCCACACTCACTCAGGTACTTAAGCTCCTCAATAAAATGCCTCAAATACACATCGAGACACTTTCCTGGATAACCCGGGCCCGGAATTAACAGAGTCAGCATATTGTATTCCTTCTTCATGCACATCCATGGTGGAAGGTTGTACGGTACCAAAATAACTGGCCATATACTGTATTGAAGACTCATGTTGCCAAAAGGGTTGAATCCGTCAGATGAGACCCCTAGCCAAACATTTCGGACCTCTGCTGCAAAATGATCAAACTCCCTGACCATGTGCTTCCAAGCCTCTCCGTCGGAAGGGTGTATAAGGGTGTTATCGTCAGGCAAGTTCCTCTCAGCCCACAATCTCATTGCCTCGGCCATGAAAGCACACATGAACAACCGCTCCAGCCTATCAATAAGAGGAAAATATCGAAGTATCTTCACAGCTTTCTTGTTGCCTGCAGGAGTCAACTTATACCTTTCTGTAAAACATACCGGGCAGGCTTCAAGGTCTTCGAGATCTTTTCCCCAGAAGAGAATACAATCATATCTGCATGCATGGATTTTGATGTAGGAAAGCCCAAGATCTTTCAGGATATGTCGCACCTTATGATGAGTGGTAGGAAGACGATGACCGGGTGGCAGTAGCGAAGCAGTCCACTTCAACCAAGAATCAACAGCTTTGACAGACATTTTGTTCTCCATTTTGAGCTGCATCACTCCCATCACACTTTCAAGAACAGTCTTACTACAACCGTCGTACAACGGAGTCTGTTGCAATGCAATCAGGTTGTTGTACTTGTCCATACCGCTTGTGTTGACATGAGCTCCAAGTATTGGCTCGACTGGCTCGATATGGGGGAAACCCTCAACGACGGGAGGGACATTTGGTGCTTCATCAGCAAATACACCGTTCTCATGAGGAAACATATCATTGATTAACATCGCTGTTGGATCATAGGATGAACTGCCCCTCTCAGCAAAATCTCCATGATCATAGCGTGGACTGGCCCTCTCACCAAATTGTCCATGATCATGCGGACCCGCTAACGATGTTTCACCGTGATAAATCCAACAAGTGTACTTATCCTAAAACCCGTATTTACTCAGGTTCCTCTGGACTTTATCAATGGAAAAACGAAATCGATCGCTGAAACACTTACATTCTTTACACGGGCAATAATGAAGTGTAGTGTCTCCACAATTAGCCTTCACAAAATCCACAAAACTCCTAATTCCCTGGTGATATCTGACATCCCATCTTTCGAGGCTCATCCAACTCTTGTCCATCCTGAAAATTCTAACAATTTTACGGATTAATTATATATATATACACACACATTCACTACTAATAATCGACGCGATATCTCAAATCAACTCTAATTAAATCAACACATGCATGCATATATATATATATATATCGATCTAATCTCTGAATTCGATTCAGTACTCGATGATGGTATTCTTCTTTTTTCAATTCAAAACGTATTTGACTAGGTAGGAGGCTCTGTTAAGCCTGGCTCCGATAACACTACGATAATACCAGTCGTTGATTCAGACACAAGATAAGATTAACTACAAGCAGTTTTCTCGTTTCCGTGACATCAACAACATTTCATATATATCTCACGAATTGGATTTGATCAACACACACACACATATATATATACATACACATATACGTATATATACACGTACCTATATATATAGCTTCCCGAGTGATCGAGTTTTCGACGCGCGCCTTAATTTTGACAATATACCGAAGGATCGATTTCAGAGCGTACGTTTTCCTTCTTTCGATTTCTCTGGATTTTTTTTGATCAAAATGAATGAATGATCGAGCTGCTGCAATCTGCGTCTAATATAAGAGACATTTCCGGCGACGGAGTAAGTCGCCGGAAATGAAGACATTACCGGCGACTTTACGCCGGAAAATCGCCGGTAATGTTTCAAAACATTACCGGCGACTCCAACCGTCGCCGGCAATGTCGAGCCACACATTTCCGGCGAAATTCCGGCCGGAAAATCGCCGGAAATGTTCGGCTTGACATTGCCGGCGACGGTTGGAGTCGCCGGTAATGTTTTGAAACATTACCGGCGATTTTCCGGCGACATTACCGGCGACGGAGTAAGTCGCCGATAATGATGAACATTACCGGCGACCGGGCCTTGTCTCCGGTGATCTCGCCGGTTATGATGCCATATGTGGTAGTGAGAGTAACACTGATGAATAGGTATAATAATCAGTTATCTTTCAGTAACAACATTGTTGAGGAGCCACCGAAATCTTAGTTGCCTAAAGTATCTAACTAAACCTTGTAGTAAATAATCATTTAATTAAATGAAAAATTAAGGAACTCTTTTTTAAGCCTTGAATCCAACTTTTGGATACTATTCTTAATCATAGAACTAAGTGAAAAACTAAATTTTCTTGCAACTTTTGAAAGATAACTGTGGCCATGATTGAGCACTCAAACATCCGTAATAATAACGCAATGTGAATATTATTTTCTCACTTGAATACTCTCCACTGTTGTTATTTAACTAAAATTTGTTAATTAGAGATAAGAAAAGAGATGTGAATGAGCTATATAAGTACCCACATATCCCAAAAAAGGGTACCTAATACTTGGCACCATATAAATAGTTTATACTCTAGATTTCTATTAGTCTATTTCATGTAGGGGTCATCATTTGGCCCGTGGGCCTCGTGGGCCGGTGGAGGCCCGCAAGCCCGTGGGCTAAAAGCCCGGCCCGGCCCGCAAAAAAGCCCGCAAAAGCCCGCCAAGGTGGTTGGTGGGCCGACCATGGTTTAGAGATCTAAAGCCCGGCCCGGCCCGCGGGCCCGGCCCGCCAAAAGCCCGTCAAGGCCCGTTAGGCCCGGCCCGTCAAAGCCCGTTAGGCCCGGCCCGTCAAAGCCCGCACACATATTGACATATATCATTAAATTATTTAATGAATTTTAATCATTATACAATTTATACCTAGTTAATGTTTACCTACACACATATTGACATATATATATATAATATAGTGACTAGTAGTCTAATAGACTAATACTATATAGATATATATTTTACATTTGTGTATATATATTAATATATTACATATAGATGGATAGATTGAATATTTGAATTCCATATATAATTAAATTTGTGTATCTATTTTACTATTAAGTCATTATTTAAAGTTTAGCATAAGTTGGGGTTTAGGTTTAGGGTAAATTAGGGTTTAGGAGATTAAGATTTATGGTAAGTTAAGGTTTAGGAATTTGAGGTTTAGGGTAAGTTAGGGTTCCGGTTCTAGGATTTTATTGTAATTTTTTTAGGGTTTGGGGTTTAGGTTTTAAGGTTTAGGGTTTAGGGTTTAGGTCCAAAATTTATAAAAATTAGGGACGGCCTACTTAGAATATTATGAACAACCAATCCGACATTCAATTTTTTATATATATAAGATAGTAGTACGTATATCATTATACCTACACTTATATATATAATATAGTGACTAGTACTATATATATATTTTTTATATTTGTGTATGTTTATATTAATATATTACATATACATATATTGATCAAATATTGGAATTCCATATATAGTTATATTTATGTATCTATTTTACTATTAAATCATTGTTTAAAGTTTAGGATAATTAAGTTAGGGTTTAGGTTTAAGGTAACTTAGGGTTTAGGGGATTGAGATTTAGGGTAAGTTAAGGTTTAAGAATTTTGAGGTTTAGAGTAAGTTAGGGTTTAGGGGTTAGGGTTTAGGGGTTAGGGGTTAGGGGTTAGGGTTTAGGGTTTAGGGTTTAGGGGTTAGGGTTTAGGGTTAGGGTTTCATTGTAATTTTTTTTATCGATTTACACTGTAAAACAGTAAATATAATAGATAGTTCAGATTAGATTTTGTAATTTTTCAATGGTGAGAGTTTAATTGAGAGTGTGTGAAATGACATCAATACCCTTCACTTATATATTGCTTATTTTTCCATGGAGAAACTTGATAAATTAAATTTTTATATCAATTTTTTTGACACTATGAGATAGATATGTAATTTACAAGAATGTGTGTTAAAATTTTTATCTTAAAAAATTCCTTTAGGGATGGGTAATTTATGTTTTAGTTGTAAGGGTACTACGGTCACATTTAGCGAAACTCATAGATGTAGGTCTAAATCAAGTCCAAAATTTATAAATTTTTAACGGCATGCTTAGAATATTATGAACAACCAATCTGACAGTCAGTTTTGTAAAATGATGATACATGATCGATTACGTTTCACAAAGGACTTTCAACCCATATAACCAAGGAATAAAGGTAAGAACATTAGTGTGCATGTAGAGAATTCAAGCAATATAGGAATTAAAAATGTTTTAACAATAAAGAAGGCCATATATAATAGTTCACCTTATAATAAAAGACACCGTACGTAAAAATTAGCCTAATCGAAGTACGTTTGGATCCCAGTCAATACAATTAAACAAAATTTGTGAAAACACTAAAATACACTCATCTTATTTTCCTTATTTTCCTATGGGGGGAGTAGATAAATCAATTTTTTATGTCAATTTTTTTGATACTATGAGATAGATATGTATTCCATAAGAGTATGTGTCCAAAATTTGATGTTAAAAAATTATTTTCGGGAGGGGTAATTTCCGTTTTAGTTGTAAGAGTACTATGGTCACATTTGGCGAAATACATGGATCGATGTCTAAATCAAGTCCAAAATTTATAAAATTTTAAAGGCATGGTTATAATATTCTAACCAATCAATCTAATGGTCAATTTTATAAAATAATTAAACATGTCCGATTAAGTTTCACAAAAGTATTTCATTCCATATAACAAATGAACAAACGTAAGAATATTAATATACATATGAAGAATTCAAGCAATATAAGAATTAAATATGTTTTAATAATAAACGAGGACATGTAGAAAACTCCATCTTATAGTGATAAACATCGTACGTAAAATTTAGACTCGTCGGAGTACGTTTAAACCCCAGTGCATGGATAAAGGTTACGTTTATTTTGAAATGTCTTAATTTTTTAATAATTAAAGCCCGATAGGCCCGGCCCGCAAAAGCCCGCAAAGGCCCGGCCCGCAAAGGCCCGCAAAAGCCCGCAAAGCCCGCTTGAATGGGCCGGGCTCGGATCCTTATATAAAAGATAAAGCCCGGCCCGGCCCGGCCCGCATATATTAAAATGTTGTTGAGGCCCGGCCCGGCCCGGCCCGTGCCGGCTATACATGGGCCGGGCCGGGCCGGGCCGGGCTTTTGCCGACCCCTAATTTCATGCACATTATCAGTTTGTAAAATATGAACTAAATCTCCGAATTAGAAAAGGTAGTCCAAGAACAATCACATACCAGAGATAAGAGACTGTCAACAGCTGCCCCAAGCCCTTCTTGAAGTTGTTTACTGTAAAAAAAAAATTTAAATTGAAACTCCCTACACTCAAGGCAACTAAACTAACACCAAAACCAACAAACTCACATGAAAAGAATACCCACATCGTATACAGTAACACGAATTGGTTAGAACCATTTTTAGCAAAGGGTGATGGTGCTTTCTACTGTATACACGTGGTTCTTCTATACGGTAAAATAAAAATTTCATAAAAGTATAGATACTATAAAATTAATCAATTTCTAGCCAAAGATGAAATCTCTAAGCTCTAAACTCAACTTATGTATACATTGATTAATAATTGGTATAGATAAATGATGTTAATCTTGAAAGAGCAAAACTCCAAACTTACCAACAAAACTTTATGCCGTTGACTATATGCCACAGAGATCCAATCCCTGTAAAAAAATGTCATTTATTCATTGATTAACCAAAAATTGGTGACACATATCAACTAAACTGCAAAGAATGAATCAATTTCTTAGAACAGCTACATCAGTGAGATTAACCTCCAGCACAACTAAACATCCACTGTTCACGGAACCACTAACATCTGAGCTCAATTGTTAATAGTCTAATATCGGTAAAAGAACACAACAAATACAAAACAACTAATAGGAAGCACTGATCTCATGATTCATGATTCAAATATACAACCACAATCCTCATTAACGTAAGTAAAGACCAATGATATTAAATTTGCAAAATAATATCATTTACAGGCTAATTCTTTAACATATTAACTACTCCACTTAGATAAAGACCAATAATTTCATCGATTACCATCAATTATCAAAGGTCATAAATTACATTAATAATCGGATGAATCAGACAATAAAAGGTACCTCGATTCCTTTCAGAGGTTCAAGCTTAAAGATCCAATAGCTCAAAATGGAGTTGTAAACAGACCCAAATCAAGATTCTGCACCCCAAAAAAACTTCAATTTCAGAACTCGTTTACATTAGCAAGATTAACCTCAGCCACTGAAAGGACTCAACCCCGATTTAGTTTCCTAAAACGGAATCAAACCCCTTCTGAAAACACGAACCAACAAAAAACATAAAAATTTCGGCAGAGTAACGCTACCAACGAGGAATTGCCATTAACCTGCACTCGGAAAATACACTTCATCCTATTCCACAAAAATCAAACCGTGGGCACCAATCCCATCCGGATTTCTCAATATCATAACAGTAATGTAAAGTAATCAATAAAACTATACTTTACAGAAATCCGGGGAAAAATCGTATAAAAGTATAATATAAGAATGCTCAGAGCGACTTCTAGTATATATATACAAATAGTATGCCAAACTAAGAACCTACCATAAAAGAAACATCGCTCGAATAATAAGCCTCTGATCGTGACATGCGACACCAGAGTCCGAACTCCATACTGGGCACGGAAATCAAAAAGGCCAGGGGAAAGGCAAATAAAATCGATAGAGTGAGTGGACGAAAATAAACATATGCCTTTCACCAATTTCATATACAATAAACAAGTATAACGAGTTCGGAAAATATATATGGAGGTGCCAGGCGAATCTCTCAAGCCCGACGGTCAGGCGAATCGCTCAAGCTCGACGGTGATAGGCCAGGGGAATCTCTCAACCCTGCCCACAGGAATCTCTCAACTCTGGTCCAGAGGAATCTCTCAACTCTGGTCAGACTACAGGTGATCAGCCGAGTAGCCGAAGCATCGATGCAAGTATGCCATCACCATAAAACATAAAATAATACCTCCGAAAATAATAAATAATCTCAACATCGTACATAAATAAATACGGAAAATCACGAACTCGCAACAACTTTGAAAATATAAAAGTGTCCACTCACAGGTGAGCGTAACGCGATACGCGTTAATCCCGTGATCCGGCTGAAAATCCCTCGCCAAACGAACGATCACGATCCCCTGAATAATCATAAAATCCACTGCTCAAAATCATAACTCGAAACCTCAAATCACATCACGAGAACAACCGTTCCCGGAAACATATAATTCAATATCGACGAAATCGTCAAAATCTGATAATCACACCACAAAATCTCACTATAATTTCCGATGCTCAATTCGAAAAACAAACCTCACCACTACGATCGGAGCGCGATTCCGAGCGAAACGACATATAACTCGTCGAAAAATACGTCGCCGCTGCCGCCGGAAATTCAAACCTGCCCAGAAAAATTCAAACTACACAGGATTTGAAGATCTCGAAATTTCCAACAACTTTCCAGTTCAAAGTTAAGGCCAATTTTGATCGGAAAACCTCCAAAATTCTACTCAAAGTTCCAAACCCTTACCGGAATTTCAAACTGATCGATCTCCCTCCTCCGGCCACGGCAACCTTCAAGACCACTTCCAATAGCTTCCTCTCCTCGAGGCTAACAAAACCCCTCAAAGGACCACCTCCAACTTGGCCGGAAACGTCGCCTCCGACCGCTGTCGAATCTGCCGGAAAAACCACGATCTTTGCCGATTCAATTCTCTCTCCTCCGGCCACCCCACGGGTCAATCCACCTACCAAATTGAAGAGGAGCTCGAGCCCAACAAGTTTCTTCAAGGTCCCCCAACCAATCGCGGCCGGAAAATAGCTCAATTCCGGCGAAAACCGAACGGCACCAACACACCCAAAACGGGTCGCCCATGACCCGTGGTCAACGCGGGTCAACCCAGGTTTCTATTTCTGAAAACTTTCCCAAATTGGCATGTATCGCTTCCATATTTATACCGTACGCGTATCGAACCCCAAATGGATAAATACGACAATATCCGACGCCCAAAAATATTCATAACTTATTCCTCATAACTCGAAAAAATCCTCCGGAAGTTCTCACGAACTCGAAATTAAATTCTCTACGACTTCTGCGAAGAATCCCAAATCAAATTCTCGCCCGAAAATTTAGTCGTTAAAAAAGCCGCCATTTTAATCAATTACGTCAAAATCGCGACTAATCGCGAAACTCGCAAATCAAGTCGATAACCATTCCATTTACAGTTCGGGTCGATCAACGGTCCAAAACGGATCACAATCACAAGTCGGATAAACTCGAATACGAACGGATAAACTCAACGATATTCCGAAATTTCAAATATTCATATTATATTCCTCGGTCGTCGAAATAATAATCCAGAACCGCCCACGAACTCGAAATCACGCGTACAACAACTCACGAGAAGAGACTCGACTCAAATTCCCGGCCAATAATTAAGTCGTGATCAAGACCGGCAATTCAATTAATTATCGAAAAATTGCGATTACGCGCTAACTCACGAATTAAGCCGATTACACTACTGATTCTGTTCCGGGTCGTCACAAATCTACCCCCCTTAAAAAAATTTCGCCCTCGAAATTTCCAAATCTGCCAACTGAAAAGTAGGGACACTGTCTCTGCATACTGCTCAATTCCCCAGTGGCTACGTCAACTGAACGACTCTGTCAACAAGCTTTACAATATGAAATATCTCTGTGCTATAATCCATGTACCCTCAAATCTCGAATCTGAACTAGCTCCTCCACAAATGCCAAGTCTTCCTGCATAAGGAACTGATGGGGTACACAATATACAATAAATCTGAAATATAGTTCCACCACATGGAATACAACATACAAATAAATTGGCCAACGCTATAGGCAATGCCAAACTATACGGCACAACACAAATTCGCCTCATGATCATACGGGCCAAAATAACGTGGCAAACACATAACTCAACCTACTCACATCAACATAACTGCATTATCGAACTCGAGCAATTATCAATCTGTTCATGCTAATTCGAAGGTCAATCTCAAACAATGAAACTGTGGGTCTCAAATTCTTCGGAACTGCAATACATAAGACCACAACATGCCCTCTAAGGTCTGAATAGTCCTCTAAGATCGCCCACCAATCTGAGGATAAGAAACTGCACTAACTTGTAATCTGGTCCCCATTGCTCACTGCAACACTTGTTAACACTCTGATGTAATCGATCATCTCGATCAGCAATCTGGGACACAGGTGCACCACGAAAATGAACAACCTCCGCCAAAAACAGTTATATCAGCCTGCCACTGAAATCTTTTCTGGAAATACAAGGAAAAGAACTAAGTTCATCAAATAGTCCACAAGGAACGACAACTGGTACCACTAACTGAAGTACATACCGAAACACAAAATCCACAGTGACAAGCTCCAGCTTCTAATCGGAAATCTCCAATGGCCGTAACTTCCCAACAAGTCTCTACCTCACTGCCATCGCCTATCGACAAATGCGGCATCTACACACATAAGCTGCTATATTCCTCTTCATGTTGCGTTACGAGTAGTAAACACGAAGTATCTAATACATCTTCATACCACTAGTGCATAACGCACGTAAAACAATAAGCTTTAACATCATCACACTCGAACTCAGCTCCCATAGCTCGCAACTTGGCTAACACGGAAACTCGAGCCACACACACATGAAACAATGAAGCTCCCGATTTCCGACTGAATACATCAACAACAACACCCCAAAAAGATATTCAAAGTACAACCACTAGCCTTTCTCGGATAAACTCAAATGTGTAGCCCTAGTCATCAATCGACCCCATACATCTACGCTGCCTCAAGCTCAAATCTGGCTGAATATGCAAGTAGATGAAACTCAAGTGATCAGTGTATATCTTACACTGCGCTGCACGCCGTAGCAGTAGTGTCTCCAACTCTCTGATGCTAACATAATTACAGCTACTCCCAAATCATACATAGGATACGTAGCTTCATAAAGTTTCCACTACCTGAAACCATGAGCCACCGCTCTGCTATGCTGCATCAAAACACAACCAAATCCAAATCTCGATGCATAGCTATAAATCACGAACTCGCCACGGTTGTCAAGTAATTCTTCTCACACGCATCGGACCACTCGAACTTGACGTCTTTCTTCGTCAATCTGGAAAGTGGAGTGGCAGTTCGAGGAAAATCCTGCACAAAGCGCCCATAGTAACCTGCCAAACCCAAGAAGATCCTAATCTCAGATACGGTGGTAGGTCTACTCCAAATCAACACGACTTCTATCTGGTCAGGATCCACGCCGACTCCCTCAGCTGATATCACGTGACCCAAAACTTCACGCTAATCAACCAAAATTCACACTGGCTGAACTTTGCAAACAGCTGATTATCTCACAAAGTCCGCAAAAATCGCTCGTAAATGTTTCTAGTGCTGGCCCACACTCCTGAAGTAAATCAGGATGTTGCCGATGAACACGACCTCAAGCTTGCCCATAAACCATTTGAAGACCTGGTTCATCAAGTCCATAAAAGGTGCGGAGGCATTGGTCAACCCAAACGGCATGACCAAGAACTCGTAGTGCTCGCACCGTGATCCGAAAGTTGTCCTGGCCACATCTAACTCTCTGATCCTCAAATGATGGTATCCGGACCTGAGATCGATCTTCGAAAATACTGAAGCTCCCGTGAGCTGATCAAACAAGTCATCATTCCGAAGTGATGGATACTTGCTCTTTCATTGAAGCCTGATTCAGCTTCCGGTAGTCGATGCACAACCTCGTCGAACCATACTTCTTCCACACAAATAGTACAGGAGCACCCCATGGCGATACACTGGGTTGTATGAAATCTCCTGCATCAACTCTCGAAGTTGATTCTGTAGCTCCTTCAACTCCGCTGGCGCCAATCAATAAGGTGCCTG
This sequence comes from Geum urbanum, assembly GCA_946800695.1. NCBI lineage: Eukaryota > Viridiplantae > Streptophyta > Magnoliopsida > Rosales > Rosaceae > Geum > Geum urbanum. The sequence goes on from OX326997.1 coordinate 58,882,257, forward strand.
TGATATGGGTCCAACGCCCGATAATAGCTCAATGGTAAAGTCGATCTCCCGAACCGGAGGAATACCTAGTAGCTCCTCCGGAAACACATCTGGAAACTCGGGAACCACTTCAATGTAGCCAATGTCTGGTACAACAACCATAATATCCACAACACGAGCTAAGTACACAATACAACCCTTTTTCATCATCCGCTCGACCATCATCGTTGAAATCACACAAGGCAATGAGGTATTCTTCTCACCGCGAAACAGTATCTCGGGAAACCCGGGTTGTCGAAACACAACCTCCTTCTTGTGACAATTGAACATAGTCCAATATGTCGCCAAGAAGTCCATACCCAACATCATATCAAAATCAACGATATCCAGCAATAACAGATCCACGGCTAACCCATAACCTCCAACAAAGATCTCACAACCTCTCCTGATGGATACAACACTCTCCATAACCCCGGAAGTGGAGATACAGGTACAATAATCATGGATGCCAAGCAACGGTAACCTCAGAGAAAAACTCTGTCCTCACACAGGGTCGTGGCATGAACTCCGGCATGCCCAACTAGCCGTCCACGTCGATTACGACTTGCTGATTGACTCATTTAGAAGGCTGCGTTAGTCAAACTCCAAAAATGGCATCTTGACCTCCTCCTAAACTCTGAGCTTCCGAACAGCTAAAACAGCTGACTGAGGATGTTCCCTCATAACGTGACCTTCCTGGCCACCACAATAACAACTGAGAGTGCTCCTCAAATACAAATCACAGTGACACCTGCTGTGTGGAAGGATTACCAACGATCACCCAAACTCATGCCATAGGAACAAGTCCACTATTCTGTGATCTCCATCACCACCAAACGGATCTTCTGCCTTATTCAGATGACCCTCAACATGATCGAAAAGACCACAGCCTGATGAAGATACTAATCCCGAGGTGCCAGAACTCAACCTCATCAAATATCTCAACTAATTTCACCTTCCTCAAACTGACATTTCGGAAACCGCGTATAACTTTCCTTCCCAATGTCCTCGCCTATGAGTGCAGCACATCAAGCTCCACACGGTTGTCTCGAGGCATAACAGTCAAAATCCCTTTAATGCTCAGGCTCAAACTCATCTCGAACCTCGTGCACTGCTTTCTCTGAAGCCACATAACACGTGCAAACCTGAATGTAGGCCATGGAGTCGCAACAGGAACTCACACAATACCAACCCACCAAATGCAATTATCTGATTCAGGCAAAACATCAACTACCACAATTCTCTGTTCAGAAACAACATGTAGACGTCCATATACGCACAACCAGGCAAACCATGCCACACATATCTCTGAATCCAACATGCTCAACCAAACCCACAACTCACTGTCAAGTCGCGCGTCGATTGATCCTCAATAGGGTCCACAACCGTACCGACACGGAAAGCACGTCAAGGAGGCATCCTAATGAATAAGACATTATTCACAACAAACTGGACATAATCATAGAACTTCAAATATTTGAAAGCATACAACACCCGGAGCATTGATGAGTATCCGCCGGCTGGTCGGGTCATCACTCCAGACATGCTGTACATTCTCAAATATCCTTAGTAAACACTACTACAGAAGTCTACAGAACCTAAAACCAAATGCTCTGATACCAAGCTGAAAGGACCCAACCCCGATTTAGTTTCCTAAACCGGAATCAAACCCCTTCTGAAAACACGAACCAACAAAAAACATAAAAATTTCGGCAGAGTAACGCTATCAACGCGGAATTGCCATTATCCGGCACTCGGAAAATACACTTCATCCTATGCCACAAAAATCAAACCGTGGGCACCAATCCCATCTGGATTTCTCAATATCATAACAGTAATGTAAAGTAATCAATAAAACTATACTTTACAGAAATCCGGGGAAAAATCGTATAAAAGTATAATATAAGAATGCTCAGAGCGACTTCTAGTATATATATACAAATAGTAGGCCAAACTAAGAACCTACCATAAAAGAAACATCGCTAGAATACTAAGCTTCCCACCACGACATGCGACACCAGAGTCCGAACTGCATACTGGGCACGGAAATCGAAAATTCCAGGGAAAATGCAAATAAAATCGTTAGAGTGAGTGGACCAAAACAAACATATGCCTTTCACCAATTTCATATACAATAAACAAGTATAGCGAGTTCAGAAAATATATATAGCGGTGCCAGGCGAATCTCTCAAGCCCGACGGTCAGGCGAATCGCTCAAGCCCAACGGTGATAGACCAGGGGAATCTCTCAACCCTGGCGGCATAACATGGGAATCTCTCAACCCTGCCCAGAGGAATCTCTCAACTCTGGTCCAGAGGAATCTCTCAACTCTGGTCAGACTACCGGTGATCAGCCGAGCAGCCGAAGCATCGATGCAAGTATGCCATCACCATAAAACATAAAATAATACCTCCGAAAATAATAAATAATCTCAACATCGTATATAAATAAATACGAAAAATCACGAACTCGCAACAACTGTGAAAATATAAAAGTGTCAACTCACAGGTGAGCGTAACGTGATACGCGTTAATCCCGTGATCCGGCGGAAAATCCCTTGCCAAACGAACGATCACAATCCCTTGAATAATCATAAAATTCACTGCACAAAATCATAACTCGAAACCTTAAATCACATCACGAGAAACAACCGTTCCGGAAACATATAATTCAATATCGACGAAATCGTCAAAATCCGATAATCACACCACAAAATCTCACTATAATTTCCGATGCTCAATTTAAAACCGTGATCAAGACCGGAAATTCAATTAATTATCGAAAAACTGCAATTACGCGCTAACTCACGAATTAAGCCGATTACAGTACTGATTCTGTTCCGGGTCGTCACAGCCACAACTAAACATCCACTAATCACACCACTACAGCAACTAAGCTCAATTGTAAACCAAGCTCAGAACCAAGAAAAAAATGTATTTGGTATAAAAAAGAATGAAATTTATACGAAATTGTAAACCACACAAAAAACGAAATGACATCATTCCAATCAATCAAACTAAACCCCATGAAACGGAGCCAAACACGAGTCATTGTGATCGCCGCGACCTTTATCTCCTCCATCTTTAAGGCTGAGCTCAGTGCCTTCGGCATCGGAAAGGAAAAAAAGAATGGAAACTACATTGAGAAATCAGTTGATAAGTGCAGAATTCTTTATAACTTGAAATTTATGCACTTTATCCCAATCATCCATAATGAAGAGGGATTATGTCAAATCATCCCTTGTGTTGTTAGGATTTATAACTAATCATCCATAATCATCCATAAGTACACTTTATTACTCACCATTCAGCTTATGTCAATTCTTATGAGCAAATATATATTCTGTATAGTGATATATTTATCTATAACCATTTTGTAAGCCATTTATATGTTTTTCAAATATACAACATAGAGAAATTAATTGTTGATAAGGTGAGTCAACATTGTGCATTTCCATAATACTTATTTACAATTCAGTGTGTTGGGTATAAACAACTGTTGTTTCTAATCATCATACAATCTACTTTAGCCTTATGACTCTTGTTGATCATTTATAAAAACATTTCCAATATGATCTCATATCCGCTAAAGGTTAATTGCAGGGTTTGTGATTTATAGTTGTGTTGTAACTAAAGTGGGTGAAATGCTTCCATGAATGACAGTAATTAAATAAAATAACATAATACCCAAATGAACCAATATTAGAAACAACTACTCTATGAGAAGAAATTGAAGAAGTCACCCAGCACCCAAAATGAACAAAAGATTAGAACTTGGTTAACTAATCAAACTGAAACCTACCCAACACTCAGAACAGTAATCGAATAATGGTAGAGGCGATCACCTTTAGCGGTATTGCTGAGGTGAGAGGGAGCTAAGCGATTCTAAACAACCTCTTTCAGTGCTTCACATTTGTTTACTTGTATTAACAATAGAAGACCCAAACTTCAGGCTAAACTCAATACATGAAGAAAAAAAATCAAACCTTGTTCGGATGACGTAAATGTGGAGAACAAAGCCTCAAACATATTTTTTGGTAGAGGCGGCCACAACAAACAGCTGGAGTTGATGAGCGAAAAGAGTGAGTGAGTGCAGAGACTGTGATTGTTGATCGACGATGGGGTGAAGGAACCTTGAAACTTGAAATTAATCCTTCTGGACTCTGGAGTCAGAGATCACCTGAGATTGAAAGGAGTTGTTACTTTGTTATGTGAAAGTGAGAGAGATGGAAGATTCAGAGAGAAGAGCGATTGCGAATCAGGAGAGAAAATTAATCGGTTGTCTTATATATATATATATAGATAGAGAGAGAGAGAGAGAGAGAGAGAGAGAGAGAGAGAGAGAGAGAGATTGAGAGATGGCCAAATTTGAGAAGATAAACTCATCCAGAACAGTTTCCTCACACATATCGTACAATTTGAGTATAATGAATAGTGTTCGCAAAAGTGCTTAGCTTGCTTCAAGATTGTTATATAGTAAATATGTCATAATTGCTTGGAATTGAAAATGAGGTTCTACCCTCGTAGTACTGACTTGAACAAGAAAAATTTACTGAACAATCACCACTTTCCCTTCAGGTAGCAAACGTGAGTTGTCTGAGATGATATTGATTTGAGCAAGCTCATATGGGTTTGAAGATGTGAGGTTTGATATCATGGAGAGCAAGTTGTAAGGCGATTGAGACTTGAAGATCAAGAAAGACTTGCAGGACTGTGTCTGACCATTGTAGGAGTAAAGAAAAACTGGTGATGGTCCTGCATCATCAGTGTTATCACAATCTAGAATTGAGTTTCCTGCATAGATTTGTTGAGCTCTAAGAGTTGGAGTGAACACATCAAGAGAAGTATGAGCACAAGTATAGAGCAATCCATGATGACCCTTTCCTATAAAAACAACTTGTAGAAGTGATAAATAACCTTCAACCAGTGATAATGTTAGCATCTTGATTTGGACCAGTTCAAGTTTTATAGAATATTACTTTTGTGCTCTAGGCCTCTAGTTGACCAGTTCATCAGATGCAGGTACTTCACAATAACAACCCAGAGTGAGACCCTAATTTGATATTTTGACTTATTAAAGGGTGAGACTAGTTCATAATGTCTAGAGTTTTAAGGAGTAGGAGAATGTATCATATGCATAATAGTTGATCTAGCTTCTAGAATCCTAAAGGAAGAGGTCTCAAAGCCTCTTGTGATTTTCATATTAATTTTACATACTTTTGGATTTATTTAAGGATATTATCTTCCTGATATCTCAGTGTATATCTTGTCCTAATTAGAGTAGATATAAAGATTATCTCAATCCTTTATTTACTAGGAGATTCATTGTATCATATTGTAATGCCTATTTAAAGGCCATCTATCAATGAATAAAATATAGTTTCAGTCTATTGTGTATCTTCTATACTTTTCTCCTTCAACACGTTATCAGCACGACTCTTGAGTTGATAGCCAATCCTAACCCCTAAAGAATAAAAATCCTCAAGTTGATAGCCTTTTCCCTTGAATGAAGCTTGCACCACCACCAATCACCTAGAAGTCGCTGAAAGTTATCCACCATCGCCAGAGTTTGCCATCGTTGCCAGATTTCAAGGATTTTTCTCTTCAAACTTTAATCCCAGTGAAGTTTTCATACTGAGCATAACACCCTCGAGGTAAATCGACTAACTTCTTCGATTTAGAACTAGGTTGCCAAACTTAATTACTGTAACACCCTAGGTCTAGATTTAGGTATAAATACCGTGAATTTATATATGCCTTTAGTTCCTATGGATTATTGCAGGTATGAGTGAGTGAAGGATTAAATCATCCTCCTCAAAGTTTAAACAATAGTGACGGTCCTGGGGCAGTAACGATATACATGGAAAAAAAGGGAAGTCGATAATTTGTGACTCTGAGTTAGTCCCGGTTTTATAGGGTGTGGTATGAAGCCACCGGTTATCGCATCGATATTTGTGACCATACATCAAATGTATCATGTTTCTTATTCTATAAACTTGATTAGTGATCGTGGTTTTTCGATCGGTAAACTAATTCATCTCTTGTCTTTTATAGATGATTTTGCCAGCAAAGCTAGAATTTGACATCCTTGATCTTCAAGGAGCAGAGTACCATAAATGAGTCTCAAATGTGAGGAATACTTTCATCGGTAAAAGACTCACGGATCCGATCTAACCACTACCACTAGACACACAAGCCGATGATGACACTAAAGCTCGCAAGGCTCAAGCTCTCATGTTTCTTTGGAGATATATTCATCCTGCTTTAAGGAAGCAATACTTGTTAAAGGATGACCCCGCGGATTTGTGGGTGACTTTACAAGAATGGTTCCACAATGTGCATGATGCACAACTTCCTGAACTCCTAGAAAGATGGGACCAAATCCGGTTATTGGATTATCCCAAGAGTAATAATTTTTACCAGAATATGCTAGAGCTACAGCCCAAACTTGCTATTTGTGGCGTCATCAAGAACGACATATTCATGGTTGAGAAGTCATTGACCACCTTTCTGACCTCCATAGACACTATTGTTCACCAATATCGGATTGATTATGAGCAATGAAGACTTAGATAATTCAGTAATCTTATGAGTGTGCCTGCAAAGAAAGAAATGCATCGGGAGATTCTTCCCCATAACAATGCCATGCTAGCCAGTACAAAGAAAGTTTGGAGGCTCATCATACTAGAAAGGCATGAAAGGATAAGCAGAACAATCGTTCGGAACCTTATCAAACTCGTGGTAGTAGAGGTGAACATGGTATAGGTCATGAAAGAGGAGAAAATAGTCGGAATTTGACTTGGACTTGCTAGGACAACTCAAACAACAAGAATCCATCAAGTTCTGGTTCCATGAACAATAGAAATTCTTCAAGGTCTGTGCCTTCGACATGTAATTCAGCACCTTGCTATAGGTATGGTTCAAGCAAACATATGCACAAGCAATGTCATGCACTCAAGGATATGTAGAATGCCTATAAGAGATGCAAGTAGTGATTCACGAGACCAACTACACTGCGGCTGAAGAGATAGAAGATGGCGGAGAAGACAATCTAGTTGTAGAAGATATTCCGAATATTAACTTAGAGACTACAGATTTTGCTTGATTGATGTCTCTACCATGTAATCAAGTTTAGCATTGTATTTGACTTTATTTTTAGTCATGGTTATTTGAATAAGAACAATCTTTTTGATGTAAGTTTTTATGTTGGCAAAGCAATATAAGTTCTTCTTTAGGTATTTGAAAGTATTAAGAATGGATATGTTCATACATATTGGCTACAAGGTTCAAAATTCTACAAAATTATATGGCATTATGACACCAAAGTTCCATAAAAACGAGACAAATGAAAGAATGATTGATTTTAGAACTGTTCGACATGTCAAAGTTTCCTTCGACTCGTCGAATGCACAGTTTTGTCTCAGACTTGTCACAAATTTGACCTGTCAATATTTTGATTGACCCGTCGAAGAAATAGTTATCGGAAAATCATGTTTTATTTTGGGTTTCTTCGACCCGTTGAGTGGATTTTCTCGACCCATCAAAGATGCTACCCGGAAATGATGTTTTTGATGTATTTTACGTTGGTTTGCTTATGTCATATCAGCACTCTTTAAGGGTCACAACCCTTTGATAAATCTTGTCTTTACTTAAAGTGGTCAACAAGTCTTGAAGACTAATTAATTCAAATTCTTTTGTAGATATTTGACTGCGATATCGAGTGTCTAGCATATGGTGGTACTACTTATACTATCCTGCGGAATAGGTAATTGTTTATTGATCTTATGTCATATACATCATCAGTGAGAACCATGATTGGTTCCGCGTCAGTTATACAAGGGCGTGGTTCAGCATAATTCTTGCTACCATATAGAACTAAAATTCATATCACTGATGCATTGTACGCGCCTAAGGCCAACCGAATCTTGCTAAGTTTTAAGGACATTAGAGCCAACGGTTTACACTTGAATACTCATAGTGAGAATGGAAAAGAATTCTTATGTATAACTTCAGAGGAGTGTGGTAGAAAGCACACCTTGGAGAAAGTTATGGGCAATTCATAGTGAATTATATCTTACTACAGTTCGGATTATTGAATCCAAAGTTGTCACACTGGCTACTATGTGTAACACAGCCTCATACAAGCTTTTACATTTTCGACTGGGACACCCATGTCGTGACATGATAATCAAAATATTGAAAAACTCTCATGGTCATCAATTTTTCAAATGCAAGAAGCATGTGGAAATCCCCAAAACCATCGAATTTGATGGAGTGGATGAGACTAACAATCTTAATCCGATTTCAACACCTAGTGTTATTCCACAAGATTCCTTTATGGCAATCTCTGATGCTTATCGCTCTTTTTGCAAAGCTTGCTCATTGCCAAAGTTGCAGGCTAGACCTTCCTTTGCAGTTGATAACACTAAAAATATACCATTCTTACAAGAATTTATGGTGATATTTGTGGACCTATCAAACTGGAATGCGGACCATTTAAATATTTTATGATTTTGGTAGATGCATCAACACAATAGTCACACATTGCTTTGCTATCCACAAGGAATGTTGCATTTGCAAAACTCCTTGCACAGATTATTAAGCTTCAGGATCACCACGCGGACAATTCAATCAAGTCAATTCGATTGGATAATGCAGGAGAATTCACATCAAAGACTTTTGATGATTACTGTATATCAATTGGGATAGACGTTGAACATCCCGTCCCTCATGTTTATTCTCAGAACAGTCTAGCAGAGGAAAAAATCAAGTGGTTATTACTTGTGGCCGAAGAAATGGATATGCACACCAATTTGCCGGTATCTACTTGGGGATATGCAGTATTATATGTACCAATTTTTTTTTGCTTGAGACCTATATCACACCAACCATTCAGTGCACACCAATTGGTAACTGGATATGAGCTTAACATTTCCTTTCTATGCATATTTAGTTGTGTAGTGTATGTGCCGATTACACCACTACAGTGCACTAAAATGTGTCCTCAACGTCGATTAGGCATATATGTTGGTTATGAATTTCTAACAATTGTCCGTTAGAACCTTCGACATGAGATCTCTTTACTGCAATATTTACAAATTGTCACTTTGATGAAACATACTTCCCGACGTTAGGGGGAGATAAGAATGCCTCTATTCCGGTTGAACGTTAGGAATTAATGTGGAAAGCTCCTTCCACTATATTTCAAGAAGATCCATGTACATCTCAAAGTGAGATTGAAGTGCAACATATACTTGATCTTCAGAAGGTAGCAGAATTGATGCCTGACTCCTTCACTGATATTGCTCAAGTAACGAGATCACACATTCCTTCTACAAATATTTCTACAAGATTGAAAGTCCCCAAGGGGCAGTTTAAAGCAACTCCAGGGCAAAGTAACATGCCTCTTGCCTATGTGGATGGAGTAACATCGGCCTCGGCTCCCACCAGGAAGAGGGGGAGACCAAGAAAATCCACAGATGAGTTATCAACGAAAAGGCAAACCATCCAGGCACAAAATGATCATTTCATCATCAACATTGTGAATCCCACACATGAGACTGTTTCTGACTATAGTTATATCCTATAATCACAAATGGTATATCTGAAGGACGCTTCAAACCGATATGTGATGTCAGTAAACAATGAAATCTCACTAAAATACAATGATTCACGCATTGTAATGTATAGAACATCCAAGGTAGTTGATGATGCTTTTGCTTATTCTGTCGCTCAAGATATCATTGACAATGACGCGAATTGAAGTGGAACCTCACTCGATTGTTGAATGTCAGCGGAGAGCGGATTGGCCAAAATGGAAAGAAGTATTGCAGGCTGAACTAGACTCTCTAAAGAAAAGGCATGTATTTGGTCCGGTAATGCTATGCCCACCAAATGTGTAGCCGGTTGGACATAAATGGGTCTTTGTTCGAAAGCATAATGAATTCATCTGGTATAAAGCAAGACTTGTGGCGTAAGGATTCTATCAACACCCTGACATTGATTATGAGGAGACATACTCTCCGGTTATGGACATCATTACTTTTCGCTACCTTGTTAGTTTGGTAGTGTCCAAAAAATTGAGCATGCAGCTGATGGATGTGATGACTACATATCTCTATGGAAACCTTGATTCTGAGATATACATGAAAGTGCCAGAAGGCGTGGTCATACCCAATTCAAGTAACTCTACTCCACAGAGTGCTCATGTGATTAGATTGAAGTGTTCACTGTATGAATTGAAACAATCCGAGAGGATGTGGTACATATGCCTCAGTGACTACTTGATTGGAAAGGGATACAAGAATAATGATTTATGCTCATGTATGTTCATTAAGAGAACAAGTTCAGGATTTTTCATTGTAACGGTCTATGTTGATGATATGAATATAATTGGGTCTCTTAATGAAATCAATGGTGGAATATCAAGTTGGTGGAATACTTATTAACTAGTTTGCTTATGTCCAAAAGATGCTCAGGTGATTTAACATGGACAAAGCACATCCTCTTAGCACACCAATGGTCGTACGTAGTCTGGAACCCAATAATGATTTGTACTGTCCGAAAGATGATGATGGGAAACTATTGGGAGCTGAGGTGTCATACCTTAGTGTCATTGGAGCTTTGTTGTATTTAGCTGAATGCACAAAATCAGATATTGCATTCTCTGTGAACTTGTTAGCTCAGTCTAGTTTTGCGCCTACACAACATCATTGGAATGGTATAAAACACATCCTCAGGTACTTGAAGAGTATCATAGACTTGATTTTGTTCTTTCCCCACAAAGAATACAAAGAGAAGCATGATATTCCCGAAAAAGGGATGGTTGAATTGTAACATGCTGATTCCATGGTTTTTGACCCGTCAAATATGTCTCTCAATCTGTTGAAAGTTGAATCTTGGACGGAACAGAACCATACTTTCGACCTGTCGAAGGAATTGTTTGACCCGTCGGACATTGGTCAGGTTGTGAGCATTGTTCCTACATTCAGTGCAGCCTCTACTTAGAGACACCTTGTGATGTCTTGGTTCATTTTGCTGATGTTGGTTCTCTGACCCACACAAATGACGTTCCAAAACTGGTTATGTGTTTACCATGAGGAATACAATGATTTCTTAGAGATCAAAAAAATAGACCCTGGTTGCTACTTCCTCGAATCATTGCTTTACATGAAAACGGTTATGGAGTGTGTTTGGCTTAGGTCAATCATATACCATATTCGAAGAACTAGTGGATTACCTTCCACTACTACAGCACCAACTTGTATCTTTGAGGACAATGCGGCTTACATTGAACAAATGAAGTTTGGATACATTAAGGGTGATCATACCAAGCAGATATCACCGAAGTTTTTCTTCAATCAACCACAACAGCAGCTATTGAACATTCATCTGAATCGGGTTTGTTCAGCACATAATGCTGCAGATTTGTTTACCAAGTCGTTACCTAAATCTACATTTGCTCGGCATGTGAGACGCATTGGTATGTGAAGAATGTTTGAACTCCAAGATTGAGTTACTGATCATGGAGAGTTCATTTTGTGGACATCAGGGGGAGTCTACATCACATGTGGTCACTTTTGTAGTTGATGTATTGTACACTTTTTGTAACGACCTGAACAAAATTAAGAAATTAATCATTGTTAATAACATTGATTAAGGAGCTAAGTGGAGTACGTCAAGTTTATCGAGGTTCGTCGCAATTTAAATATCGACTTTTTATATGTTATGAATTTGGACTTGCTCTCTTCATGAAAGTCATTGTGAATATTATTATGAGCTCGAGCATATTTTCATTTTATTTTTTGGAGGTCTGAGCAATTAGTTACGAATTTTTGAAATTTGGAAATTATAAATTTATTCTAAAAATCAATATTTGATCAGAGAATCTTGGACCGCTAGATCAAACAGTAAATCATTCTGGGTCGTAGATTCATTTTTCACCTACGTATAAATTCAGAATTTCTATACGGATTGGGTAGAACCCAATCTGCTCGACCCCACCCGATTCACTGACCGGGTCGGATCTTCACCGTCCGGCCGTCTCCAGCTGCCGCACCACCTGGAATCGACTTCTCTCCTTACCTTCAACCTCCCTCGACCACCCACAGAGTCAAGCATTAACCTCTGGCAATGAATTGAGGCCGGAAAAATTCATTGGATTTCCGGTTCGGCTTCGTGACCGGCGAGGACTTTCCGGCCGACGTTTGACTTCGTGACCATGGTGGAACTGCTCACCACCCCACGGGGAGTCGAACGCGACCCCTCTCGGGTCACGTCGTGGCCAAAGGAACTCGGTCGGACTCAAGACGATTCTGGCAAAACTCAACGACTTTCGAGGTAGATTTCTGCCACTTCCGCCCAATTTTCGGTATAGGTTCCTTTGTTATTGTTGTTGTACACATTAGGATCTTCAAATTGATGGGTCAATCACAGGGATCAGAGCATGTTGACTTCCAGCAACCTAAAAACCAGAATCTTTGCGGGAAGTTTTCTGGACATTTTCTTGACCATTTTGCGTAGTTTCAAATTGTTCGAACATTTTTTTAATACTTCAGTTATTTTCAGGATTTTTCGGGCCGACTCGACACTTCCACACTTTGATGTGATGTGTGTCGAGTCGAGACTCATCTTCAGTTGAGTGCTGGATTCGGGACACAATGATTTGGGTCCTGTACAAGTTGTTGTTATTAGGGGTTGAGGTACGTAACACTTTATGATTGTTAATTAGGCCTAATACAGATTTCGGATTTCGGCCTAATACAGAACCGATTCAAACCGATCTCTCCCCTACGAAATTTCTTTATATATGCATAAATAATTAATCTTAACAAATAAATTATTCACTACTTTTAACTACACAACTATTCTTTGTAAATAAATAAAAGGGGAGCAATTCTCATCCTCTTTTCTCTCTCCTTCTTATTCTCACACTCACATCTTCTCTTTCTTCTTCATTTTCTTATTTCTTTATCATTACTTCTTTTTTGTTTATTAAACTATCCTCACCATTTTTCTTCTCAATTTTTTTATTCAAAAATTATTTTGGTAAACAAATAAAAAAAATTGAAAAAGAAATATAAAAATGAATAGGAGAATGAAAAAGGGTGCGTGGAAATAAGGAAGAGAGAAAATGGGAGCTCTCCAAATAAAAATTATATCACACTGAATAGAAATTGTAGTGTCCCCTTTGTCAGCTTGGTCGGTGATTGAGTGAAACAGAAATTAGGGCTTTTCTCTTTTGGGTGTTGAGAATGGAATCGGTTTCGGAGGAGGACTCAGGCACCAACAACATCCATAGCTATGCCAAAGCACTAACTGAATCATCCACCACTACCAATAATAATACTGATCGCAACAAGCTAGCTTCCGCCGCCGCCGCCGATGACGAACTCAGAGCCGCCGGTGGCCTCCATCCTCTCAACAAGAAATTCGTCTTCTGGTACACTCGCCGAACTCCAGGGATTCGAAGCCAGACATCGTACGAAGACAACATCAAGAAAATCGTGGACTTCAGTACGGTTGAAGGGTTTTGGGTCTGTTACTGCCACCTAGCTCGTCCTTCTTCTTTGCCTAGCCCAACGGATTTGCATCTCTTCAAGGATGGAATCCGTCCTCTTTGGGAGGACTCTGCTAATTGCAACGGTGGCAAATGGATCATACGGTTCAAAAAGGCCGTCTCTGGCCGTTTTTGGGAAGACCTGGTAATCCAATTTCTTAATTTTTATGCGATTTTCGATTATAGGTGCTTATGATATCTGAGTAGTATATTGCAAAGATGTTGATACTCAAAATGTTTTGGATAGCCTATGTAGAGCGATATGCATATATTGTTGTTTGTTGATTTGCGGAAACCATATGCTCTCATTTAATGTACTTGTGTGTTAATTTCACAACTTGACAAGAAAATATTGTTGTAAATGATTGGAGCGGTTCACATCTGTACCACCGAGTAGTAGTCCAACTCTCGGGTTCAATCTGAAGCTCCCAGAACTGAAATTGAGTCGTGTATTCTTTGTTGACTTACATTTTGCTTTACTATTCGTATAAGTTTTGGTGGTCAAGTTGTGAAACTTTAAAGTACTCTACGTGAACAATTAGACAAGAAATAATATCAGTTTGCTGCATGATCAAATTTATTGTAGAAGGAAATTTGTACCTACAAAACAAACAATAGAGGAATGGCAGATGTGATTTTTAGTAAGATACTTTTACATTTTCAGATCATTCATATCTAACATTCATTTTCTTTTGCATATGATAAAGTTTTGCAGTTGCAAGAGACGCTCTCTTCTCACTAGGCTATGTGTATAACATGCCTGTCTAAATTTGGAACTCGAAATTCTGATAGAATTTCATTCTGTTGTATATGTGTGCAGGTTCTTGCCTTGGTGGGTGATCAACTTGATTATGGGGAGAACATATGTGGTGCTGTACTAAGCATTAGACTCAATGAGGATATAGTGAGCGTCTGGAATCGTAATGCGTCTGATCACCAGGTTGGATTTTTGTAATATATGCACTACTTTCCGGGCTAGTTAGTTTGTAGTTACTCGTCTAGTGTGATTGGTTCACATTGCTCCACATTGTTTTACAGGCGGTAATGGCTTTACGAGACGCCATTAAGCGGAACTTGAAGCTTCCACACAGCTATGTCATGGAATACAAGCCTCATGATGCTTCACTCCGTGATAATTCATCATATCGGAACACATGGTTGAAGGGTTAAAGCTTTTGAAAATCTCTGTTGCCATCAGATAAGTATCTGCTACATAAAAAGTTGTTGTGAAGGCAAACTGTGGCGACTGTGCCCAGGATTAGTTACAAAAATCAGGCATGACAAAAGAAGATCTTGGTGGTATTTTGTTTAGATGAACTGTAACAGACTCATATCTGTACTAAATTTACTCTTGAATTGTTGAACCATTTACTTATTTCATTTCTCACCAAAAAGAAATTAGCACTTTATCAGGACATACAATAATAATACGAGAAGTCTTAAGGTGATGGATATGAGAACAGTGAGTACATAGCAAGTTTGGATTGTCTGCTAGAGAACGCTAGTTATGCAGAAGTGCCCTGGGGTCTAGTTTGATCAGCTTCCTTCTTCGCTTGTGTATGTTGTATCTCGTACAACCCTACCGTCAGCTTCGATTCAATCAACCTGGTTGAGAGGAGGATGCGATCATCTCATCGGTTTTTACTGTTTATTGTTTGTCTGTTCTTTGATCAATAATTCTTCTCTACGGAGCTGTTCTTTCTTTTCTTTCTTTTCTTTTCTGGTTTCTTCCTGGTCTTCGTCCTCTGGCGCCATAACTTTGAGAAACACGTAGTTTGCATCCCGGGTTGATAGGCTGCTCTAGTATTTGCTAGCGCCCGATTCATTCTAAGTGTGGGTGTTACAGCAAATTTGAATGTCTGTTTTTCTTGATTGACCAAAATAACTTCCTGTTTAGTGGAGACTGGAAAAGCGTCTCACAAGCAAGACTTGCATGTGTCACTGTCAAATGAGTTTCTGACACCGGCACTAATTTACAAATTAGTCCCTACACAAACAACTTTTTGCTGCCAAAAAATGTCCTTGCATTTTAGTGATTTTACAGTCACTCCCTCCCTGAGCAACAGGCTCTCTTGTGAGCCTGTGACCCGGAGGTATAATCACCACGTTGTTTTGGCGACAACAAAAATGCAACATTACAGTTATTAGCTTATTATTCACAGTTTAGTAAAGTTGGGCCACTCGGCTCTCTCTAGAACTCTCTGGTGTCCTGGTGTGCTAGTCTTTTTCTCCTCCCTCTGCTTACCAGTTTGACCGTAAGTTTTGGAAACTAGAATACCGACAAAATAAAAGCTGAGAATCTACTAGTCGGAGAAATGTTACCTCCCTCGGTTATGGTAAAACTTAAATAATAGAAAATTTTGATAAATTAATAATCTTGAAATTTATAAAATTTATTAATTTAACGAGATTATTAATTAATCGAATATTAAATTAATATTTAAATTTTTAATCGATAAAAATATTATTTTAATTATTAATTAATCAACTATTAAATTATCAAAATTTTACAATATTTTTTATGTAAAAACCGTTGAACAATTTTCTTATGAGCAAAGAGGAAATGAATCAATCAATTTAAAAAATGAGTCGATTAAAGTGATAAGTGAAAATGGTGGCCCCACCCTAATACTGTTTTGTAATGTAATAAAGCCACAAAATCTAAAATTCACAACTCTTTTGTTCCTTTATTTTGTTTGGTTTACCTCACACACTAATCTATTTTCAACTATCAAATCCAGCTTGACACTTATTTTGAATTAATTAGCTTTTAGTATGGTTGGTGTTATTAAGAGCAATTGCACCGGTGAGCTGTTTTTCGCGGAGCTGTTCGAGCAAAGGTAGGACCCGTCGGCAACCGATCGAGCAACAAGAAAAATGGAAAGCAGCAGGGAAAAAAAATCAGGCGGGCTGCTCGTTGACCCGAGCTCGAGCTCCGGATCGAGTAAAACTGGGGCGAGCTGCTGCCCGAGCAGATGGCGGAGCCCACCGGCACGTGGGTGATGTCAGCTGACGCCGATTTTTTTTTCTTGCCCCAGTAAAAGGTGAAAAAAAGTTACCAACCAATCATGGGCTAACACGTGGCCTTACCGAACCCGAAAAAAAAATCCAAAGGGCCAGTTGATTTAGGCCGTTGATTTTGAAATCAAAATTTGATCCAACGGCCGATATTCAAATAGAACGATAACTTATTTTTCAGAACGGATATAAATGGGAATACACAAAATATTTGTAAAAAAAACCCTAAAAAATTGTAAAAGAATCCCAAAAAATTGCATAACCTCATAATATTTTTCTATAAATAGTACACCATTTATTTCACAACTCACATTAATTTGTGCACAACAAATTTCACATCTCCATTCATCTCTTCTCCATCTCTACTCTCATTTTCTTGAGCTTTTTTTCGAAAAAATGGCCATCCATTGGCTTCATTCCGAAGATTTACAAATGTGCATCTCTTTCGCACGTCATAGTATTGATGAATTCAACGGCAACAAACAAAGGAAGGATAAATTGTGGAAGAAAATACATGCCGATTACATGCAAAATTGAGTGCCATCGGAAGGAGAAACACCTCGAGAGGAGCCTCGGTCTCAAATTGCGCTTGCGTCTCAATACAATAAATTCAAGATACCATTGCAAAAATGGGGTCAATGTTTGCGAGACGCACGTAACCGTAAAGCTAGTGGCACTTCTCACATAGATTAGGTAAATCCTTATACTCATCATCTCATTTTTATTTAATTTCTATTATGTAATTAATTTAGTGAATTTTGAATTAACTTTTTATATGTCATTTTAATCTAATTAATTTACTACATTTTTTAGATTAAGCAAGTTCAAGCATATTACTATGCCGCTAAGAAAAGACCGTTTACCCACTTTGAATGTTATGAAGTTCTTAAGGACCATCCAAGTTACCGAGATATTGAACCAAGTACTCTGTCTCCATATGTAAGCTCATATGAAGAGACTCCATCCGTTACCGAATCATCTCCAATCATAAATTTAGGTGACGAGGTAGTGAATGAAGCCCCAGCCTACGTTGGCACTAGTCCGTCGAGTCCGGTTAGACCAATGAGATGTAAGGCGACAAAGGAAGCAAGACGTCAAAAGAAATAAGGTAAGACTCCTATTGATCAATGCACTGAGGTTTTGTAAACCATGGCAAGTGATCAAGCATCATGACATTCCGCGAGGAAGATGCATAATGAAAGTGAGCTCAATTATTACAAAGAGTATATACAACTTCAACAACGAAAAGAAGCAAGGACAGCAAGTGAGCTCTAACTCAAGAAACAAGAGGAAGAAATAAGGATCATGACAATGAATTTTGAGGCTATGACCCCAATCTCTAAAAGGTACTTTACCAAGAGGAAACTATATATCCTTAAGGAAGCAGAAGATAAGGAAGGTGAAGCTGCCGATGATATATTTGCGATTTTTATCAACCACGCGTACTTTTTTCAGAGTAATTTTAGCAATTGTATTAAGAATAAATGTTGTCATATATGTTTCCATTATGTATTTAAATTTTCGAGAAATAAAATTGTAATTCCTTTATGAAATTACTTGTAAAAAAAATACATCATATTTATTTTGTCGAAATCACAATTCGGAAATGACACGTGTCATGCCCTGATTCGATCACTAAATAGTAACTACTTAAACAGTTTATGAACTGCTGTATTCTGTTTTGGAATTGGTTATTTCAAATGGGTGCATCTTTTCTAACAGGGAACGATCTGAGATTGTCATCACTGTAATTAAAAACACTTAATTTTTCAAAAGATGCGAACATCTCTAATTATAAAAAACATGCCCCATCATATGGGGATTCGTGGTTACTCCTACCCAGCCCAACTAAGTAAAATTCAAAACCTTCTCACACTCTCTCCTCCTCGACTTCCCCACTAAATTCAAACGGACACTTGACACATCCATCTTCTTCGTCTTCTTCTTATACACACATTGCTGATTTCTCTCACTCAACTCTGCAACTCATTCACTCTAAAAGTTCAACAATGCTCGAGTTCATCCGTATCACTCTGTGTGTTGTTGTATTACTATTACCTCCGGTGGTTTTGGGTCTCAACTCTGATGGGTTATCTCTGTTAGCACTCAAGGCCGCCATCGAAACCGACCCGAGTCACGCACTGGACTCGTGGTCCGAGTCCGACTCATCCCCGTGTCACTGGCACGGCGTCGTTTGCACCCGCGGCCGCGTCACCGAGCTCTTCTTAACCGAAAATGGCTTCAACGGTTACATTCCCTCCGAGCTCGGCCACCTCGACTCCCTCAAGCGCCTCAACCTCGCCAACAACAACTTCTCCAAGCCCATTCCGGCCCATCTCTTCGACGCCGCCTCCCTCATTGCCCTCGACCTCTCCCACAACTCCCTCTCCGGCCCAGTCCCGGCCCAAATCTCATCCCTCCGAAACTTAAGACACCTCGACTTGTCCTCCAATCTACTCTACGGCTCTCTCCCGGAATCTCTATCGGAGCTCCGCAACCTCACCGGGACGTTGAATCTCTCGTACAATGAATTCTCCGGCCGAGTTCCGGCGTCGTACGGCCGGATTCCGGTGATGGTGAGCTTGGACCTGAGGCATAACAATCTCACCGGGAAGTTGCCTCAGGTGGGCTCGCTGGCTAACCAAGGCCCGACCGCTTTCGCCGGAAACCCGACCCTGTGTGGCTTTCCGTTGGAGACTCCGTGCCCCGAGGCGCAGAACCCGTCGGAAACCGGAGTGGACCCCGCCCAGGCCCAAAAGCCTCTAGACCCGAACCCGAGTCTGCTGAAGAATGCCGAGGTGAAAGAGAGAGGCGCGTCGGCGTCGGCGACGGTGCCGTTGATTTCGGGAGTGTCGCTGGTGATCGGGGCCGTCTCTGTCTCGGTGTGGCTGTTCCGGAAGAAGAGGACGGCCAGGGAGGGCAAAATGGGAAACCAGAAAAAACCGGAGATTGGAAAACAGGCAGCGTATGATGATGAGGAAGGGCAAGAAGGTAAATTCGCAGTGCTGGACGAGGGTTTCGGGATGGAGTTGGAAGATCTGCTGAGGGCGTCGGCTTACGTGGTGGGGAAGAGCCGGAGTGGAATCGTGTACCGTGTCGTAGCTGGGGGTGGGGTGAAGGGATCAGGTGTGGCGCCGGCAGTGGTGGCAGTGAGGAGGCTGAGCGAGAGTGACGCCACGTGGAGGTTTAAAGAGTTTGAGGCTGAGGTGGAGGCGATTGGGAAGGTTGTGCATCCTAATATCGTGCAGTTGAGAGCTTATTACTACGCCAGTGACGAGAAGCTGCTCATTTCGGATTTCATTCGCAATGGAAACTTGTACAATGTACTACATGGTAACTACTCTTACTCTTGTTCTTTGTTTCCTTTCTTATTTCGAGTTGAATATGATTTTACTGGGACACTCTAGTACCTCATTGTTGAGTAAAAAACAGAAGAAAAAATCTACATATATATGTGCACCAAAATATGATAGAATCAGGCTCAATTGCTCAAATATGTGTAAATGTGAAAGAAGATTTCCAAAAACTCGAGTCTTGCATTGGGAAAATGCTATATAACAAAGATTTGTGTGATTTATTTTTGGTAAACTTGATAAAGCATTGTGAGACTTTGTGACATTGGCATGTTGGATCACCATTGTCTTTTTCGTTTGGTGCCACAGTAAGTGTAGCACATGAGTTTGATACTTAACGTTTTGTCTACTCTATATGACATGATATGACATGACTATGTTCACATGCACTGATGCACATATAGTTGATGCTTCTTCTATCCGCTCTTGTCAATTATAATAAAAATAAACCCACACATTAAATTGATGGGCCGGGGCCTACACAGTTGGCATATATGACATGGTTAACACTTTACACTAGGACAAGGGGTAAATATTCACTGCAGTGGTGAATACTTGTTTCTCAGGTTTACATTCTTTTTTCTGATTTTGATTTCTTTACTATTGTTTTGGATGATGATTTGATTCCATACCATATGGTTCTTTGTGAATCAGTTGTTTTCTCTCTTCTGCCCGTTTTTATTTCGGCTTAATTGTCAATTTGTTATCCTAGGAATCATCTCAGTGTCAATTTGTTATCCTAGGAATTTTTCCTGCCAATTCGCTACCCTAGGATTTATGCACTTGTCAATTTGCAACCTTGTTGTCTAATTACTTGAATTTCGTCAATTTATTCATCAAATTATAAACATTTGAAAGCACTTTGGTATTCTAAATCCTCTATTCTATTGATTTGAACGAAGAAAACATGAAAAACAATCAAAAAGTTTAAACCTATGGTAGCAAATTGGTTAAATATTTTGCCTAATTTGATTTATAGGTAGCAAATTGGCTAATAAAAAATTGACAGGAAAAATTTCTAGGATAACAAATTGACAATTATGCCTTTTATTTCTGCCTTCATCTTTGCAGTGCATTCTGTCTCCTCCCCTGGTTCAGTAATAGCTTCGTTCTGGTACTAGTGTGCTGCCTTTTGCTTTGTTTTACATTCCCTTACTAGAAATGTATGTTACCCTGACCATTTATTCTCTCTCTGCAAATGACATAAGTCTGTGTTTCTTTTAAGTCCTGCAGTGGTCCTCTGAGTTTGTGTCTACTCAAAATTGGGCATTATATTAATGCTTCATTAGGGTGACATGATTTCTTTCACCAAGTATGTTGATCCACTGGAACCCTGAGCAATATTGTCATGTTATTATTAAAGAAATTATATTAATGCTTCATTAGGGTGACATGATTTCTTTCACCAAGTATGTTGATCCACTGGAACCCTGAGCAATATTGTCATGTTATTATTAAAGAAACCAGATCTACTGCATGTTAGATTCTTATTTTGAACTGTGATACAAAGTGGAAATGGAGGGAAAATCTTTTCTGTGTTTATGTGCTAGGATAGAGTCTCACTTGTTTGCAACTGCGCTCTCATTTTGTGTTGTCTGGTCAATATTACTCAATTCCCTTAGATATTGTTTGCAACTCCTGTGTTTATTTGTTTCTGGCAATGTAGTGTTTTTAACTCCACTAAATTCTTTCAAGTCTATATAACAGAAGTATAGCCTCTCATAATTGTTTGGTAAATTAATCTTATGCAGGGGGGCCATCCAGTTCCTTAGGACCATTACCATGGGCAACTAGGTTAAAAATCGCTCAGGGAACCGCAAGGGGTTTGACGTTCGTACACGAATACAGCCTTAGAAAGTATGTTCATGGCAACATTAAATCAACAAAGATCCTTCTAAATGAGGATCTTCAACCTTACCTATCTGGTTTCGGATTGGCACGTCTGATCTTGGGGTCCTCGAAGCTTACTTCTTCAGCTTTAAAAAAACAGAAGTCAAGCCAATCCGTTACTACCTCTTTTACTGTTTCAGCTTCCTCAACCTTTTACCTGGCACCTGAAGCTCGAATATCTGGCAGCAAATTTACTCAGAAATGTGATGTATACTCTTTTGGGATTGTGCTGATGGAGATCTTAACCGGTAAGCTACCAGATGAAGGTCCAGAAAATGGCGGGAAGGGACTAGAGTGTCTAGTGAGGAAGACATTCAGAGAGGAACGCCCCCTGTCCGAGATTATAGACCCTGCACTTCTGCAAGAGGTTTATGCAAAGAAGCAAGTTGTTGAAGCTTTTCATATAGCTCTGAATTGTACTGAACTTGACCCGGAACTGCGTCCTAGGATGAAAACAGTTTCAGACAGTCTTGATCGCATCAAATTGCGATGCTGACTGCTCCATCTAGACTTTGTTATGGAGCTGAAAATGGTCTTGGATGACGGGGACCTACTATGTTGGCTGTTAACTGTAGTTGTAAGTAAATCCATTATCTTGATGGGTTGGATGTATCATATGTACTTTTGCTGTTAAAGCTTTGTATGAGGATTTTTCCAACAATGGTGATGGGATGCATTCTATATCTCGAATGTATTAGGTAATTAGGAGACGATCAGAGTAATTTTGGGTGGTTTTTCTCTTCTCGGACCTGTCATTCCAGTACTACTAGGAACTTTACTCGAAACTCGTATTTCCCATTGCAGGGTTGCATTTGCTGCTTTTATTTGTGCTACAACTTACCCTACTCAATGTTGAATTCAATGTGTACTCAATGTTCCATGTTCTTGCTAATGGATTTATAAGAATTTTGGCCCCTAAAACCATTTTATTCTCGATTGTTTTGGTTGTTAATCTGGATCACTTTATCACTTCTCTAAAATTATTGTGATTTATCTTCAATTATATTTGACTCAGAAACAAGTTTCAGGGAACGAGCTCCGCGGCGCGGGCTTTAGTTAAGTGTCGTGATTTGCAGTTATCTCCTAGTTTTGCATGGGCACTTAAGTTAACTGCGAAAGCCGTAGCGCGCTAGCGCGCGTACTCCTCTTACCTCGACTGGCTCACTGGAAAATCGGCTCAAAATTCCCTATCGCATAATTGACTGCATTGATCTCGGTAGCTATGCCACCCACAGAATTTAAAGAACCTAAAGGAGCATGAGTCATATATTCCGCAGAACGTCGCTCTTGCCAAGGCTGTATGTCTTTTTTCAGTCTACTCAAGTCCAAACCATTAGGACCCCTTAGAGGTTCTAACCAGGGGGCACGCAGATCCCAGAAACACATAGTTTCACTTTTGATTATTTTAAATTTTTTATACCTTAATATTACAAAATATAAAAATATATGTGAACTTTTGACCCGACCAAAAACACAATACTTACCGTTACTAACATAATTAGTCCTTATCTATCTATACTATTATAAAGGGAACACACCTTGTTCTCCCTTTTTGTAATTTTTTCCCATCATAGCCTTGTCTAATAGGTGTAATAAAATATTTTAAGGTTAACAATGTAATTAGTAAATTAAGAAAGAAATTGAAAAAATACAATTTTTTGTTTATTTATGCACATGACTGTTTTTCTCCTCTTTTTTCTCCTATTTTTAAGTCAACTGTACGTTTCAAAACATTGAAAATAAAACAAACTGTTTATTTATTTATATTTAAAAATTATGGAAAAATATACACATGCAGAACATGCACTACAAGAAAACAGCACTTAGACGACGGAGCGTTTCAGTCGTCTAAGTGCGTTTTTCTGTCGTCTAAGTACTTAGACGACGGAATCTCCGTCGTCCAAGGTCCGTGCTCCAAGTGCTGTCATCCAGGAACTTGGACGACGGAGATTAAGTTCTCCGTCGTCCAAGTTCACTTGGACCGCGGACAATCTCCGTGGCCCATGTAATCACCTGGACGACGGAGAACTTAATCTCCGTCGTCCAGGTGATTACATGGGCCACGAAGATTGTTCCATTCTCCGTGGCCCAGGTAATCACTTGGACGACGGAGAACTTAATCTCCGTCGTCCAGGTGATTACATGGGCCACGGAGTATGTAACAATCTCCGTGGCCCAGGTTATCACTTGGACGACGGAGATTAAGTTCTCCGTCGTCCAAGAGTTTTTTGATTTTTTTTTAAAAATTGTAATTAAATATTATTAATTTAATTAAATAATAAAAAATGATAAAATTAATTAAATAAACTAATTAATTTAATATTACTTAATTATTAAATAATTAAAATTAATTTGTACATACACATTCAAAAAACCTATAAAAATAAAAATATTGTTCGGAATGCGGAAAGAAACGAGATAATTAAAAACTACAAGCTAATTAACACACTGGAGGAGCAGATGCACCGCCGCGTCCCCCGCCTCCAGTCGGGTCGTCGTCGTCGCGGTATGGGTTCGGAGGAGGTTGACATACTTCTCGAGATTGTTGCATGAGGGCGATGAGTTGGGCTATTTGTGCTTGTTGCTCGTCAAGTCTTTGCCGCATGGATTGATTCTCCTCTCGTGCCAGTCGAGCCTCTTGAATGGCTGCTTCGACGGCCGCAGCCTGAGTCCTTCTTCGCTGGCCCGAACCTCCCGTAGATGATGAGTCGGAGGTCGTCGACAAATCTCGTACCACCTTAGGCCCGAAGTGCCTAACCTCCTTGCCAGCTCTACGACCGTAGACCTCATCCGCGATTGCAATTTGGCTCTCTAAGGATAGAGGATGCAGGTCTTCCGGCGGCACATCTGGGAACGCAAGCTGAGTGTTAGCCAACTCTTCCTGCGCACGCTCTATCACCCTTGCCTACAAGCACATAATTAATTTATTATAATGAAATAATATTTAAATAATAATTACTATAATTAAAAGCACACATATATATATATATCACTTACGCCGCATTGACTCGCTTCATTATCGAGCCCAGGCGTCACGTACGCGCTTATGCTTGCATCAAGATAAGGGTGTTTGGAGCCCTTATCCTTGTGCTCCTTGGCTATTTGAATGAACTTCTTGGCGCCGGTAGTATGGTGTTTGTCTTTCTTCCCCGGTTGGCTTTGTTGACACCGGAGAATTTCTATTACACAACATAATTAAATCATTAAAAAATTAATAACTAAAATTTAAATAATTCAATTATCTTAATTGAAATAAAAAAAGTAAATTAACACATTAAATTCGTCATCGGCAAAGTGGTTACACAACCACTGCCACTCATCTTCTCTATCCCCACGCAGCTCTACGGGAGGAGGCGCGGGACCGTAAGTTTGGAAGTACTGATGGAGCCTGTACTTCCAATCTTTGTAGATGGAGTTGGCGGTTTGGTTGATATGCCTCAACATCGCCGGTGTCGGATCCACCGCAAATTGTTCCTATAAAAAATAAATAGAAAATTATAATCGTATATATTATGAAATTATAACTAATATTAACAATATTATATAATAACTAAAATTGGACGTATTACGTACCGAAAGATCTTTAAAGACTTTCGCCTTCTCATCATCCGGCACTTCCTTCCAAGTAGGGGCAGTGAGACGAACCCGGCTACGGACGATTGACCCTATGCTATGCCCCGAGAGACTTGCTAGCTGAGCTGTGGGAGGGCCACCGGTGAATTCGTCGTAGGGCAAGTCGATCTTTTTCCCGGTCGCCTTGCAAATTTTCTCCGCTTTGCCCCCTTTAACGAGACCCCGAGTCCTCTTCGGTTCCGGGTCAGTGGGGGCCCTCCTTTGTTTACGGCGGGCGCTGTACATGATAGATTCAACGATTGAGGACGCCTGAGTACTTGCCGTTGAACCGGTACCGGGCGTCGGAGTTGAAAAGGGGTCGACGTCATCACCGCCGGAGATAAATGGGGCAGAGGGAATTTCCCCAAGAGGCGCCACCTCCGAACCAGATGAAGGGTCCGGATTGAGGGCGTCGTTGCCCTCCTGTTGAACCCAACCGACTTGGTCCGCCAACATTCGGAGCATGGCATCTTCTGCCTCCTGTTGGGCTTTCTTCTTGCCAGATGGAGCCATTTAAACCTAGGAGTACGTGGTTAAAATACCTATTTACCATAATAATTACAAGTGCAAAATTTACGCTAATTAAGTACGGTTAAGATTTAAATAGAGTACACTAGCTTGGCTTTTTCGGTCGTTCAATGGACGTGCGACCCGCGCAATAAAGTGTAAATTTTCAATTAATCAACCTTGGTTAAATAAAAAAACATGGCCAGTTAGGGATAGAGATAACGCGAGAGGCATGACTAATTTCGACAAAACACCTATTGGTGTCGTCTTTCTTAGATCCAAAACCTGTCACCAGTCATAACCCGTTTCTAGACACCATGTCCGACATTCGGCCAATTTTTCGAAAATTTACACTCCCTCAAGTCCTTTGCAAACTCCGCCCTCAACCTCGTGTCCATAACTTCACTTTGGTTATGGTGTGCGGTAATGAAATCCACACATCACGAGGGGTTAAGGAGATAAGCTAGGAAAAGAGGCGCCATCTATTCCAAAGAGTGCGACTTAATAAACCAAGCCTATGTACTAAATTTAAATCGAATATGTATTACCATGCAATTTACAAGAAAATACACGTAATTATCAATTAAGTAAAACAATAAATAATGACAATAATAAATTATTATTTATCAACTAATTAATTATCAACTAATTACAATAATAAATTTATTCATTTATCAACTAATAATAAATAATTACAATAATAAATTTATTCATTTAATAAATTATCAACTAATTACAATTATGTATTTAATTAATTATTAATTACAATAATTAACCACTAAAAATTATTATAATTACAATAATGAAATATTTAAAAATATTTAATAAATTATATTTAGAAATTAATTAATTAAATAAAAATAATTTTAATAAGGTAAAAAATAGAAATTTACCTCACCGGAGTAATCGGGAATATAGCCGGAGTTGAGTCGTCGGAGAGGAGGAACCACGCCGGAAAAATTGTCGTCAGAGCGTCGCCGGAGGAGAGGAGAGGAGAGGAGATGGAATGAGAAAAGGGGGGGGGGGTGCTGTTCTATTTATAGGCTTTCACTTAGACGACGGAGCACTAATTTCCGTCGTCAAAGTGAACTTGGACGACGGAAACAGTGTTTTCCGTCGTCTAAGTGAAGAGTTAAATTTTTTCGAAGCGGCGCATAATTAATGGGCGGGATGTTTCACCCGCCATAAATTTGGAGTTAGACGACGGAGAATTGAATTTCCTTCGTCTAAGTGTAAATTCAAGCGGTGCCGAAAATTGAGGCGGTAAATCGAACCGCCATGATTTTTGACTTGGACGACGGAGAACGTCATCTCCGTCGTCCAAGTGAAATTTTAATTGAAAAAAAAAATAAAAAAAAAATTGAACCACCATGGTAAATTGAACCTGGACGACGGAGAATGTCATTCTCCGTCGTCCAGGTTCAATTTACGTTAAAAAAAAATTTAAAATTAATTCGCTAGGAATTTAGCGATCTGTCATTCGCGTGAAATAGTCGTCCAATATCGATGAACGCATCGTATATATAAACAGTTAAATTTGAACCGACGAATAATTTTACGTCTTGAAAGTTGTTAAGTATCGACTAATCCTTACAACTTAAGTGTTCATGAGTAGAAGCTCATTTGCAGCACAGTATTAACGAAATTGAATTTGGACAAAACAACCGTTGGATATGTTCGTCGTAATATAATATATAATTATCTTTAAAGGACCATAAAATAATGAGTTCGGGAAGGGTTTCATCGGCACAGTTAACCGCAAAACCGAGAATTTCACAAACCGGAAACGTGGATATAAGGCATTTCGCAACTCTGATTTTCGAACTGTCGAAGCTCACACACCAAGAATTGTTTACTCTAAAGTCTTGATGAAAAGAATATGCATTGGAAGAAGGTCTAGATGGTCGTTGTCTTAGAAAAAATTACGAAATCTGCACCTAGACGACGGAGATGAGATTCTTCGTCGTCCAGGTACTAACCTGGACGACGGAGAATCTCATCTCCGTCGTCCAGGTGTATAGACCCTGAATTCAGGGGTTGGGGCCTTAGGGTTTAGGGTATAGGGTTTGTGAACTTGGACGACGGATATGATGGTCTCCGTCGTCCTAGTGTGTACCTGGACGACGGAGAATGACCATCTCCGTCGTCCAGGTGTAAAAACTCTGAATTCTGGGGTTAAGACCTTAGGGTTTAGGGTTTAGGTCGTCCAGGGTTATTTGTGTGTCCGTTCAATTATTTTGAATAAAAAAAAATTAAAAAAATGATCGATCGATCGATCCGATTTGCTAGATTTAGGGTCGAGGATTTAGGGAGCTAGATAGCTCAAGGTACGTATTTATGTATGAAATTTTCTTCTCGCATAATATTTATATATATTAATTATTGATCGATGATGCATCATATATTAACATAATTACATACTCAACTACCAATTAATTTTTCTCGTCTTAGTTAAGTAGTCATCATCATAATCGTTATCATCCTCGTCCCCGGTATCCGATTGCTCATCCTCCTCATCATACTCAACATCGTCCGACGAATAACCTGAGTCCTCGTCCGCGTCCTCTTCCTGCTCGTCTTCTTCATCTACCTCATCGATAATCTCATCTTCAGTTAGATCTGTACAACCATCAGGCATGGGTAACCGTTCACCATCTTGAACCAGGTCCATTATATCGGAGCGGATGACAGAAATATTAGGCTCTTGATAGGCAGGAATGTCTCTTTCTGGTTCAGCAGCATCTTCAGTCGTCGCCGGTGTCCCTTCAATTGTCTCTGTATTCCATATTCCTCGATGAGAGATATGGTTCACTATTTTCCACCCTTCACCGGCTTTTGGATCGTCCAGATAGAACACCTGCCAAACTAAGGTGGCGAGAGCGAAAGGCTCATCCTCATACCAGCTTGAGTTTGTATCGACTGATAATAGGCCCAGGTCTTCCTTTGTACGCTTGAACCATCTGCAATTGAATAGGAAAACGTTGACATCATTCCCGTAACATAGCTGAACCACATATACAATAGCCCCATAATATAGATCATTGTCTTTCCCAACCGCTACCCCACTGTTTTGTGTTCTTCTTCTTTCAACTCTACACCGTTCACAAAACATCCGGGATAAATATAGTGTTTAATCGGCTTCCCTGCTAGCAAGTGCTTTGGCCATGAACACCACCCCCGTGGTTTTCAGATTTTTGCAGATCAATCATCTGCGAAAAAGGGCAAATTAATATAAGGGTTTAATTACTTTCTCAAAAACATATCATAACGTAAAGCAATACACAAAACGGTAGCTTTACAGAAATCCGGGAAAATCATGTGAAAATATAAACACAATAGTATTTAGAGCGACCTCTAGTATATACATATATACAAAGCAGTAGGCCCAACTAGAAACCTACTGAGAAAGGAAAAGTGGCTCGAACACTAAGCCTCCAACCTCGATGTGTGACACCTGAATCCAAACTACAAACTGGGCATTGAAAACAAAGAGCCCAGGGAATGACATATAAACCGTTAGAGTGAGTGGATAAAAATAAATGTCTTTCACCGAATAAATATATATGTTTATATAACATATGCGAGTCTAGATGCATAAAAATCATATGGTACACGAGGGAGACTCTAACTCCTCATGCATACAGAGCATGCATCGGAAATCCCGTGGGGTCACTCATGGACACATCCATGCTAGTACAGTCTAAATCACGGGATCCCTGATCTTTATGTGATTCCAGCCTGAAAGGGCCTCGGGTCTGGGTATCTGCTCCCCCCGGTAAAGACCTCGGGTCAGGGTAACAGACCCCCCCGATAAACATTCTCGGGGATCAGCCGGGATGCTAAGTGTATCGATACAACTACTACTGAGACTGTACTCCGTGTAAACCAAATCATAAAGGTTTCCATGCAAATGCATAAAGCGTAATGTAAAAGCATACTTGTAATGCATAATTATAAAAGCATATTCGTAAATGCATAATCATAAAACACATGCTCGTATAGTTCGTAATCATAACTGCATGCTCATGCTCATAAAATGTATATAAAAGACTCGCAACCAACAGTGAAAAGAAATGTCCACTCACAGACAAGCACAACGCGAAAACGCGCTAATCCTGTGATCCGGCAGAAGTTCCCTCGCCAACCGTACGATCCCGATCTCCTGAATAATCACAAATACCACTGTTCAAAATCACAATTCAAAACTCTGAACCACACCTCGGAAACCAACCATTTCCGGAAACATATAACTTGAATAACAACGAAATCGTCGAAAATCCCATAAATACTCTACTTATCCCTTGACACAAAATCCACCACCCAAATCAACTCAATAACCTCAAGACTATGCTCAGGACGCGATTACGAGTAAAACGGTATAAAACTTCCCAAAAATCCCAAAAAGTCAACTTCGAAGGAGCTTCGTCGTTGACCGCCGGCGGCGGCGCGGCGTTAATGGTGGCCAAATATGGCGAAAATTTCCAGATCACATCTACTCCTCAAGCCCAACAACTTTTCCTTCTACACCAACCTCCAATTCGAAACACACCGGCCGAAATCAAGCTCGAAAATTCAAACCTCCATTAATTCCGGTGACCTATTCTGGCGAGCTTCAAACGGCCTCCAATTCTAAAATTATTTCACCCAAAAGTATCTATGGGTTGAGGGGAGCAAAAATCCCAACCCCATTGGCCCCAAAAGTGGTCAAAAAAGCTCACCCGATTCCGGCAAAAATCCAAGACTTTACCGAAACGGTTCTCCTTCAAAACTCAACCAAATCAACTCAAACCAAGTTCAAAACAATAGGAAATCAAGAGAGGAAGCTAACCATACTAAGCTTGAGGTTTGAAGTGGCCGGAATCGAAAAGTCGATCGGTGGTCAACGGCGGTGCCAAAATCCTTTGGTCAACGCGGGTCAAACTTGGTCAACGGTCCAATTTTGGTCAACTCGGCCCAAATGTGACTTTTCGAAAATTTTACGACTATTTCGATATTTATACTCGTGAATAAAATGATCAACGGTCGAAAACGGATCGAATCCAAACGGATAAACACGATTAAATCCAACGGTTGGAAATATTCTTAACATATTCATCGAACATCAGAAAAATCTTTGGAAAACTCCTATGAGCTCGAAATCATAAACTCTACAACTCTCGTGAAGGAACCCATATCAAATTTTCGCCCGATAATTTAGTCACAGACAAGGCCGCCAAATCGATTAATTACGATAAACTACGATTATATGTGAATCTCGCGAATTAAGCCGAACTACCATTTCCGGTTCGGGTTGTCACATTATTACTCCAAAGAAAAACAAAAAAAAAATGTGTTAGTATACTCTTTTCGTGTTTGGGATTTGAGATTCACCTGATATCCCTGGATATGTTTTTTGAACTTGACCTAAGTGTTGTGTCCATATTTCATCTATCTTTGTCTAATTTGCTGCATTTATCGCTTGCATGTGTGCATTTATGCCTCAAGGTTCTTATTATCTATGGTCTTAATCGTTGTTGG
This sequence comes from Geum urbanum, assembly GCA_946800695.1. Taxonomy (NCBI): domain Eukaryota; kingdom Viridiplantae; phylum Streptophyta; class Magnoliopsida; order Rosales; family Rosaceae; genus Geum; species Geum urbanum. The sequence goes on from OX326997.1 coordinate 58,913,729, forward strand.
AACTATATAGAATATACTTATCACTAATATAAATCTGTGGGTTGTACCAAGTAGAGCTAAATAATTGAGATGAGATGAGGTATCAAGGAAGAGTATCCTTGGAGAAATTGAGATCTGGTTGTTACAAATAAATTTTCACCTACTAGGTGATGTGTAATCAAATTAACGAGTTAGTTCTTCACTGGGCTACACCTTTCATGGAACCAGTAGAGATCTCTGAGATTCCTTCTATCCTTCCATTGATTCGAACTAGTTCTCTGTCGAGTGTCCTTGTTACACATATTTCCCCTTAGAGCATTTGCTCAGGGAGTCAATGATAACTACTTTGCTACATAAACTATGAGGACGATTTCTCAGATGAGCTTATGGCTAAACAAATTAATTTGGCAAAAATGCCTTGAACTTGGAATGATTGGAGCCAAAAGGATGATTGTGACAAAGTCACTCGTAATGATTGTTAAATGGAGCTACAAGCACTACAAGAAAAAGTGACTTAGACGACGGAGAATTTCCGTCGTCTAAGTGCCTATCTCCGTCGTCTAAGTACTTGGACGACGGAAAATCCGTCGTCCAAGGTACGTGCTCCAAGTGCTGTCGTCTAAGTACTTAGACGACGGAGAATTTAATATCCGTCGTCCAAGTTCACTTGGACCACGGAGAACGTCCGTGGCCCAGGTGGTGACTTAGACGACGGAGCCATTAATCTCCGTCGTCTAAGTCCCCACATGGGCCACGGACGTTGTTAGCTTGTCCGTGGCCCAGGTGGTGACTTAGACGACGGAGATTAATGTCTCCGTCGTCTAAGTCCCTACATGGGCCACGGAGAAGCTAACAACGTCCGTGGCCCAGGTGGGGACTTAGACGACGGAGCCATTAATCTCCGTCGTCTAAGTCACCACCTGGGCCACGGACGTTGTTAGCTTCTCCGTGGCCCATGTCGTAACCTAGACGACGGAGACATTAATCTCCGTCGTCTAAGTCACCACCTGGGCCACGGACAAGCTAACAACGTCCGTGGCCCATGTGGGGACTTAGACGACGGAGATTAATGGCTCCGTCGTCTAAGTGAAAAATTAATTAAAAAAAAAATTTAAATTCAAAAATATTATTAATATTAATTGAAAAAAAATTAATTAAATTAATTAAATACACTAAATTAATAAAATAATTAAAATTAATTTGTACATACATAATCGAAAAAACCCATAATTAAAAATGAAAATATTGTTCGTAATGCGGAAATTAAGAAACGAAATAATGAACTACTAGCTAGCTAAAACACTGGAGGAGCAGATGCGCCGCCTCGTCCTCCGCCTCCAGCCGGGTCGTCGTCGTCGGGGAATGGGTTCGGAGGAGGTTGACATTGTCTTTGAGCTTGTTGCATAAGGGCGATGAGTTGGGCTATTCGCTCGTCTTGCTGGTCCATTCTTTGGCGCATGGCAATATTCTCCTCCCGTGCGATTCGAGCCTCTTCATAGGCTGCCGCAGCTTGAGAACTTCTCCGCCGCCCCGAACCTCCCGTAGATGATGACTCAGAGGTCGACAAATCTCGAACCACCTTAGGCCCGAAGTGCCTAACCTCCTTGCCAGCTCTACGACCGTAGACCTCATCCGCAATTGCTATTTGGCTCTCCACAGATAGAGGAGGCAGGTCTTCTAGCGGCACATCTGGGAACGCAAGCTGAGTGTTAGCCAATTCTTCCTGCGCACGCTCTATCACCCTTGCCTACAAAAGAATAATAAATTTATTATAATGAAATAATATTTAAATAATAATTACTATAATTATTAGCGCACACATATATATATATATATATATATGACTTACGCCGCGTTGACTCGCTTCATTATCGAGCCCAGGCGTCACGTACGCGCTTACGCTTGCATCGAGATAAGGGTGTTTGGAGCCCTTATCCCTGTGCTCCTTGGCAATTTGAATGAGTTGCTTGGCGCCGGAAGTATGGTGCTTGTCCTTCTTCCCCCGGTTGGCTTTGTTGACACCGGAGAATTTCTGTTAGACAACATAATGAAATCATTAAAAAATTTATAAGTAACTAAAATTTAGAGTATTCAATTATCTTAATTGAAATAAAAAAAGTAAATTAACACCTGAAATTGCTCATCGGCAAAGTGGTTACACAACCACTCCCACTCATCTTCTCTATCCCCACGCAGCTCTTCGGGGGGAGGCACGGGACCGTTAGTTCGGAAGTACTGATGGAGCCTGTACTTCCAATCTTTGAAGATGTTGTTGGCGGTTTGGTTGATATGCCTCAACATCGCCGGATCCGGATCCACCGCAAATTGTTCCTATCAGAAATAAATTGAAAATTATAATCGTATATATTATAAAATTATATATAACTAATATTAAAAATAGTATATAATAACTAAAATTGTACGTATTACGTACCGAAAGATCCTTAAAGACTTTCGCCTTCTCCGAATCCGGCACATCCCTCCAAGTAGGGGCAGTGATACGAACCCGGTTACGAACAATCGACCCAATGCTATGAGCCGAGAGACTTGCTAGCTGAGGTGTGGGAGGGCCACCGGTGAATTCGTCGTAAGGCAAGGCGATCTTGCTCCCGGTCGCCTTGCAAATTTTCTCCGCCTTTCCACCTTTAACGAGACCCCGAGTCTTTTTCGGTTGGGGGTCAGTGGGGGCCCTCCTTTGCTTACGGCGGGCGCTGTACATGATAGACTCGGCCGTCGAAGACGCCTGAGTACTTCCCGTTGAAGCGGTACCGGGCGTCGGAGTTGAAAAGGGGTCGACGTCATCACCGCTTGAGAGAAATGGGGCAGAGGGAATTTCCCCAGAAGGCCCCGGATTGAGGGCGTCTACTTGCGGTTGAACCCAACCGACTTGGGCCGCCAACATTTGGAGCATCTCATCTTCTGACTCCTGTTGGGCTTTCTTCTTCCCGGATGTGATCTTTGGCGGAGCCATTTAAACCTAAGAGTACGTACGGTGTTAAAATACCTACTTACCATAATAATTACAACGACGGAGAATTTACGCTAATTAATTAAGTACGTTTAAGATTTAAATAGAGTACACTAGCTTGGCATTTTCGGTCGTTCAATGGACGTGCGACCCGCGCGATAAAGTGTAAATTTTCAATTAATCAGCCTTGGTTAAATCGAAAAACATGGCCAGTTAGGGATAGAGATAACGCGAGAGGCAGGACTAATTTCGACAAAAGTCTTTCTTAGTCCAAATCCTGTCACCAGTCATAACCCGTTTCTAGACACCATGTCCGACATTCGGCCAATTTTTCGAAAATTTACACTCCCTCAAGTCCTTTGCAAACTCCGCCCTCAACCTCGTGTCCATAACTTCACTTAGGTTATGGTGTGCGGTGATGAAATCCACACATCACGAGGGGTTAAGGAGATAAGCAAGGAAAAGAGGCGCCATCTATTCCAAAGAGTGCGACTTAATTACACCAAGCCTATGTACTAAATTTAAATCGAACACGTACTACCATGCAATTTACTAGAAAATACATATAATTATCAATTAATTATTATTTATCATGCATTTAATAATAATTATTCATTTACCAATATAATCAATTATTATTATTACTATTATTTAATTTTAACTAATAATTATTCATTACCAAATAATTAACAACTAATAATGATTACTAAATAATAATAATAACAAGAAAATAATTATTATAATTACAACTATTTATTATTTAAAACTAATAAATTAAAAGTATTTAGAATTTAAATAATTAAACAAATAAAAAAATTGTTAAAGAGTTAAAATTTCGAATTATTACCTCGTCGGAATTTCGCCGGAATATTGGAAGAGTAGAGTCGTCGGAGAGGGGGAACCACGCCGGAAAATTGGTCGTCGGAGCGTCGCCGGAGGAGGATCGCCGGAGTGAGAGAGAGAGGAGAGGAGAGTATAGAGGAGGAGATGGAATGATGAGAAAATGAGGGGGGGTGCTCCTCCTTATATACAGTTTCACTTAGACGACGGAGCACTATTCTCCGTCGTCTAAGTGCACTTAGACGACGGAAACACTGTTTCCGTCGTCTAAGTGAAGGGTCAAATTTTTTCGAACCGGCGCCAAATAAATGGGCGGGCCGTTTCACCGCGATAAATGTTGACTTAGACGACGGAGACAGTGTTTTCCGTCGTCTAAGTGGAATTTCAAGCGGTGCCGAAAATTGAGGCGGCAAATCGAACCGCCATGTTATTTCGACTTGGACGACGGATATGTAGTTTTCCGTCGTCCAAGTGTTCACTTGGACGACGGAAAACGACATATCCGTCGTCCAAGTCAATATTTACATCGAAAAAATAATAAAAAATTATTCGAACCGCCATGGTAATTTGAACCTAGACGACGGATACGGTAATTGTCCGTCGTCCAGGTGAACACTTGGACGACGGAAAATTACCGTATCCGTCGTCTAGGTTCAAATTATGCAAAAAAAATATTTAAATTAATTCGCTAGGAATTTAGCGATCTGTCATTCGAGTGAAATAGTCGTACAATATCGATGAACGCATCGTATATATAAACAGATAAATTTGAACCGCCGAATAATTTTACGTTTTGAAAGTTGTTAAGTATCGACTAATCTTTAAGACTTTAGTGTTCATGAGTAGTTGCTGATTTGCAGCAGAGTACTAACGAAATTGAATTTGGACAAAACAACCGTTGGATATGTTCGTCGTAACATAATATATAATTACTATAAAGGACCAGGAAATAATAAGTTCGGGAAGGGTTTCATCGGCACAGTCAACCGCAAAACCGAGAATTTCACAAACCGGAAACGTGGATACAGGACATTTCGCAACTCCGATTTTCGAACCGTCGAAGCTCACACACCAAGAATATACTACTCTAAAGTCTTGACGAAAAGAATACGCATTCGAAGATGGTCTAGATGGTCGTTGTCTTAGAAAAAATTACGAAATTTACACCTGGACGACGGATACGACATTCTCCGTCGTCCAAGTAGACACTTGGACGACGGAGACGCTAATATCCGTCGTCCAGGTGTCTACTTGGACGACGGAGAATGTCGTATCCGTCGTCCAGGTGAATATACCCTGAATTCAGGGGTTAGGGGTCCTTAGGGTTTAGGGTATAGGGTTTGTCACTTGGACGACGGAGAAGGACTATCTCCGTCGTCCAAGTGTGTACCTAGACGACGGATAATGCCTGTCTCCGTCGTCCAAGTGTAAAAACCCCGAATTCAGGGGTTAGGGCCTTAGGGTTTACGGTTTAGGTCGTCCCCGGTCATTTGTGTGTGCGTTCAATTATTCTGATTCAAAAATATAATTAAAAAATTGATCGATCGATCCGAACTGCTAGATTTAGGGTCCAAGATTTAGCTAGGGTTTTATATGAGATTGAGATTTGGCGCCAAAGGTGAATCTGCAATTAATTTCTCCGTTCTCGGTTAGGGGTCCTTAGGTTTAGGGTATAGGGTTTAGGGTGAATATACCCTGAATTCAGGGGTTAGGGGTCCTTAGGTTTAGGGTATACGACTGTCTCCGTCGTCCAGGTGAATATACCCTGAATTCAGGGGTTAGGGGTCCTTAGGGTTTAGGGTATCGGGTTTGTCATCTGGACGACGGAGACGACATTCTCCGTCGTCCTAGTGTGTACCTAGACGACGGAGAATGACTGTCTCCGTCGTCCAAGTGTAAAAACCCTGAATTCAGGGGTTAGGGCCGTATGGTTTAGGGTTTAGGTCGTCCCCGGTCATTTGTATGTTCGTTCAATTATTCTCATTCAAGAATATAACTAAAAAAATGATCGATCGATCCGATCTGCTACATTTAGGGTCTAGGATTTAGGGTTTGAAGGGCTGCGTGAGCGAAATGTAGAGCAGCTTCAGCTTACTTTTAATAAGATCAGAGAATACACCGATGAAGTTGAAAGCAAAGAGAGGGGCCAAGACTAGAAAAACAGTCCAAAGACATTCAATTGAAACAGAGAGAAGTCGACTTAAAATCTGAGGAAGTTAAGCTGGCGGAGATCGATGTTAGTCCAGGTACAAACAACTTTTATATATATATACTACAATATTTGTGCTCTCAATAATACTATCACAAGTCAATATATATAATCATATATAGGGACCCATAATTAATCCAATTTATACATAAATAGTATTTAAAAACAATAAAACCAACCAAAGCTGGACGAGGAATCTTAAAGTCTCGACATAATAGAAATCTTTCACCTTTTTACGATGCATCGATCGATCATATATATATATATTACAATAATAAATTAGGGTTTACCAAGTAATGATCCTCGTCGTGTGACCGTACTCTTCGTCATAATCGTCGTCATCATCATCACCGTTATCCGATTGCTCATCCTCCTCATCGTACTCAACATCGTCCGAGGAATAACCAGAGTCGTCGTCATCGTCCTCATCCTGCACGTCTTCTTCATCTACCTCAATGATCTCTTCTTCAGTTAGATCTGTACAACCATCAGGCATGGGTAACCGTTCACCGTCTTGAACCAGGTCCATTATGTCGGAGCGGATGACAGAAATATTAGGCTCTTGATAGGCAGGAATGTCTCTGTCTGGTTCAGCAGCATCTTCAGTCGTCGCCGGTGTCCCTTCAATTGTCTCTGTATTCCAAACTCCTCGATGAGAGATCTGGTTCACTATTTTCCACCCGTCACCAGCTTTCGGATCGTCGAGATAGAACACCTGCCTAACTAAGGTGGCGAGAGCGAAAGGCTCATCCTCATACCAGCTTGAGTTTGTATCGACTGATAAAAGTCCCAGGTCTTCCTTTGTACGCTTGAACCATCTGCACTTGAATAGGAAAACGTTGACATCATTCCCGTAACATAGCTGAACCACATATACGATCATTCCGTAATATAGATCAGGGTCTTTCCCAACCGCTATCCCACTGTTTTGTGTTCTTCTTCCTTCATCTCGCGCCAATGAATGGAACTTCACACCGTTCACAAAACATCCCGGATAAATATAGTGTTTAATCGGCTTCCCTGCTAGCAAGTGCTTTGGCCAAGACCACCACCCCCCGTGGTTTTCGGATTTTTGCAGATCAATCATCTGCGAAAATGGAAAAATGTAAGGGTTTACTTTCTACAAATTAAACATGCATGATCTCAATATGTATATAAATCACTAAATACGTACCCATTGGAAGAAATAATCGGGGAACTTTTTCTTAACCATTTTCTCAATCCACGCCGAACTCTTGTCTGGATATAACGCCTGAAGCCTCTCCCTGTATGACATCATGTACGGCTCAACTTCGTCACAGTCTCGTAACACTACCCAATGTGCCTCAATAAGTTCTTCCTGTGTTAACGTTTCCTTTAATACTCCTCTAAACGGTCGGACGACATTGGTGACGACAGAAAGATTGATGCGGGCACTGGGATCGGAGGCAGTTGGAGGTGGTGGATCTTTGAGGTACCTGTTGCAGTAAGTAACGCACTCATGCATTATGTATGTCTCTGCTATGGAGCCATCCGGAGCCGACCTGTTTTTGACGAATGACTTATACTGTCCAAGCTGTCTACAAAATTAATCAAACGTACAATAAAAATAAGTACATGCATATAGCTAGCTAGTAATCTCCAGTGGAACAAATTATGAATCGAAAAACCTGTATAATTAATTAGTTGTACGTACCTTTCTTGAGGATACATCCAAGTGTACTGGACCGGACCAGAAATGAGAACCTGCTCGGGCAGGTGGATCATTAGGTGAATCATTATGTCGAAGAAAGCAGGAGGAAAAATCCTCTCTAGTTTGCAAATGATGTGCACAATTTGTTGTTGCAATTCCACGACATCTGACTTCTTTAATTCTCTGGCGCATAACCTCTGCCACCATCTGCACAATGCCACTATTGGTTCTACGACGTCGCGAGGCAAATATGGTCGAATTACCACTGGAATCAGACGTTGCAGCATAACGTGATAGTCATGTGTCTTTAGACCAACAAACTTGTGTTGCACCTCGTCCACTGCTCCAGTTATAGTAGCTGCATACGTGGCCGGATAACGAACGCCCTTAAACCAGTGAAATACAGAACGTCTAAGTGTCGGCTTCACTGTGTACGGTGCAGCTGGCATCTTGTTGTACACTCCTTTCCTATCCCTCCTCAACCACAAGGGACGACGTAGATTCATTGATTCCAAATCTTTGCGCGCTTTGGGAGTATCTTTAGTCTTGAACTTAATACCGAGAATTGTTCCCACCACGCTGTCGCACACATTCTTTTCTATGTGCATCGCGTCCAAGTTGTTCCTCAGCTTCAACTTCGACCAGTAAGGGAGTTCAAAGAATATACTCTTGTGATCCCAATAGCTCAGATCATGTGGAGGAATTGGATTGCATTTCTTTACATCCGCGTCGTTAGTCAACACACCAAAGTCGAAATAGCTCAACCTCTCTAAAATCTCTTCGCCCGACCAACTACGGGGTTTAGGATTGTTCTCTACCGTCCCGTCGAAATGAGCTTCATCCTGTCGCCAAGGGTGGTCGTGAGGGAGCCATCTACGGTGACCCAAGTAACACACCTTCCCTGCGTGCCAACTAGAGTTCACGTCGTCCAAACATATAGGACATCCATTATATCCTTTTGTCCTGCACGCTGCCAACATCCCATACGCTGGAAAATCGCTGATCGTCCACATTACGGCAGCCCTCATCGTGAACATCGTGTCAGTGAATTTGTCATAAGTTGGGACTCCATTTTCCCACAACAGTTTCAGCTCGTCGATCAAAGGTCTGAGGTAGACATCTAAGCACTTCCCTGGAGATTTAGGACCTGGAATTAGTACAGTAAGGAAATTAAATTCCTTGTTCATGCACATCCACGGAGGCAGGTTGTACGGCATCAGAATTACTGGCCAAGTGCTTACGGCGGAGCTATTACTTCCCCAAGGATTGAATCCGTCTGTAGATAGGCCGAGTCTAACATTTCTAACCTCTGCAGCAAAGTTTCCGAATTCTCTGTCGAAATGTTTGAAACCCTCCCCATCCGCGGCGTGTCGCAGGACATCGTCATCTATTCGCTTTTCTGCGTACCATCGCATCGCCTCTGCTGTGTGTAGAGACATGTACAGGCGCTGCAATCTGGGAATCAAGGGAAAATATCGAACAACTTTCACAGGAATTCTCTTTTTCGAACTCTTCCTATTCACCTGGAATCTGCACTGGCCACATACGGGACAATAGTCCAAATCTTTATACTCTTTGTAAAATAGCACACAATCATTCGGACATGCGTCAATTATCCTGTACTTTAGGCCGAGGCTGCTCAAGATATTTCTAACCTTATAATGAGATTTAGGAAGATTGTGATCATCAGGAAGCAACTTACATATTTGCTCCTGAATTTCGTCAAAAGCACTGACTGACATTTTGTGCTTCACTTTTATCTTCATTTGCTCCATCACATATTGCAACACATTCTCTCGACATCCAGGGAACACCGGGGTCTGCGCTTCAAGTAGCATCCGGTTGTACTTATCCATCTCACTGGTGTCAGTGGCCAAGCTAGCAGCGGGGAATGTGTCATCATGCTCATGAGTGGTACTGTAACCTCCGTCTTGGTGTTGGTGTCCACTATGACTAAATCCCGGAAACGCATCATGGACCAAATCTACAGTTGGATTGCAAGCTGGGGGTCCGGCACCACTGCCGCTGGATGAGGCACCATGGTAACTGTACCCTGAGCTGAAGTCTGCTGCGCTGAACTCTACTGCTTCACCATGCTCGCTCCATGTAGTGTAACTCCACATCATACCATTTTCGTACAGGTGTTGCACCATAACATTAACCTCCGCATACTGACAATTAAGACATTTCTGGCACGGACACCTGAAACGCTTCTTTCCATGACCATGTTCTATCGCAAAATTCACAAATTCGCTAATTCCATCCATATACCGGACATCACATCTATTCTTTAACTTCATCCAACTCTTGTCCATACTGCTACAAAATATTATAATTAAATAATTATTACATATATATATATTAGTCCATTAATTTACCATTAATTATACGTACTCGATCTACATCGATCCATCAAATTACGTACGTAATTTAATCTGTATATATAGCTAATTAACATTCATGCATGTATGTACGCACGTACGGTTTCCCTAAATATATATATATTTAATCATGCAAATTTTAACTGCCTACGTACGTACCTGCTGGCCTTCTCGATATCTGCAGTTAATTAAGCTAGCTAGTGATCGAACACCGGAGATCCGATCCTTTAATTAATTTCTAGCCCCGGCCTAGCCTAATCCGGCCTTCTCCTTCTCCTTCGATCTCAAAAATTCCCCACGGGAGAAAATATAATGGAATGATCGAAGCTAAGAGAGTTTGGCATGGCCTATATATATAATGCTTCACTTAGACGACGGAGGTGTCGGTACGTCGTTTAAGTGGAACTTACACCACGACGTGTCGGTCCGTTGTCCAGGTGATCACTTCTCCGTGGTCCAAGTCACACTTAGCCGACGGAGATGTAATTCTCCGTCGTCTAAGTGTTACTTGGACCACGGAGATTTCTCCGAGGTCCAAGTAACACTTAGACGACGGAGATGTAATTCTCCGTCGTCCAGGTGATAACCTGGACCACGGAGAAGTCTCCGAGGTCCAGGTGCTTACTTAGACGACGGAGAAACTTCACATCCGTCGTCTAAGTGTTACTTGGACCTCGGAGAAATCTCCGTGGTCCAAGTAACACTTAGACGACGGAGAATTACATCTCCGTCGTCTAAGTGTTACTTGGACCACGGAGAAATCTCCGAGGTCTAAGTGTAACTTAGACGACGGAACTAATACTGTTCCGTCGTCTAAGTCCTCTTTTCTTGTAGTGAAGGCTGGGTGTGACAAAGTCACATGTTTTATAATGTCATCTCTCATTTCATTTGATGCTCCAATTTTTCCCCATGGGTCAAGTTTTTGCACATACACACATCTTGATTCCAAAATCTAATTATTAGGACCATGATCATGATGTTCTATTTGTAGTCATACATCCATGTGTGAAATTTGAGCCTGCAAGACATTTGAAACATTGGTGTCACACTTTGTGAGTATGCCTAAATTATAATGAAATTAGGATTTGACAATATCTATCCATCCCAAATCTGATTAGTCATATTTGTCTTGGTTCATGTGCTTTAATATGATATTTCTCTTTTCATTCTTTTATATCTACACACCTTAAGGGGGAGTCTTCGAAGTCTTGGTATACATATTGATACCTTTTAATTCCTTGATAAAGGTTGTCAAAAGCTTTGCAAAATGTTATCTTTGCTAAATGTTGATTCATGACTTATGTATTCTCCCAATATCCTTTTCTCTACTGAATAGACTTTTGATACATCGAACATGCTCACATGCATGCACTGTGCATCATTTTTGATCTTCATCTCATAATATTTTGTGGAGATTGTTTCTGGTTCCCCATGGCAGTTGCTTTTTGAAATGTTCTTGACACATGCATAGGTAAGGGTCTCGCCTACGTCTTTTTGGCTTCATATAGCTCTCTGCATATCGTCATTGTTTTGTTGTTTCAGTTGGACATGTTGTCCATTATGTTGGGAATACATCTTCTTTGACCTTCCCAACTCTGGTTCCTTTATCAATAACAAGGTTGCTATGATTGAAGGGGAGTTTCTTGACCGCTCTAATGCATCCATTATTATATCTGAAGATGGGGATATTGACCCCATAACGATATGTGGTTGTTCTCTAGTTCCCTTTGACATTCCTTGCCAAAAAGAGGGAGAACTGATTGTAGGGCATTGTTTGTTTGTTGTTAATTATTTGATGCTATTCACTTGTTCTCGTGAGACTTTGTGCAGGTTCATCTCCCCCTGCCCATAGTGTTAGACCTAGGTTATGATTTGTAAATGTGTGTTTTGTTAGGAATGACCAAGGGGGAGATTGAAGACATATTATTTAGTTGGCATTTCCTAGGGTTAACAAAACACATAATTAGAGAAGATCAACCAAGAAGATTTAAGAAACAGACATATTGATCTAAATGATAATCAGCTAAAAGCATGCATGTGCATATCATGGTTTTTCACTGAGGATGACATCCTTGCCACCTATCTTGAGTTAATCTGTCCTTATCTTAGATACTTGTAGTTTGACATGAAGCTCGTTTTTGAACTTCCATATTATGAACAACTTTGTTTGGTCAACTTGGTCTGTCTTGGAGTCCAAGAAGTTTTTTAGTTAGGAAGCTTTCTTTGTAATCCGTAACCTTGTTTCTTTGGGTGTTGAGAAAGGAAGCTGGCTGGTTTTTAATGATACACAACCCAACACATCAGCTGGTATCTTTGCTTCCTAGAAAAGGTTCTGTCCTTACACCTTGTCATCTTCCTTTTAGAGTAAGTTGGGGAAAACCCTTTTGACCTATTTTGAAATTTAGACATGTCTAAGGAAAGCCCTAGTTTGTCTTATCTTTTTGGCCTTGGTATTCACATGTCAAGCTTAGCTTCTTATTGACAAACATCCAAAACCAGCTTTGGCATGTTGCTTATGTGGCTTCTCTCTTAGCATACCTCATTGGCTATATAAAGCATAGTGGTTTGGGCTCCCTAGATGTGTTGGAGAGTTTTGTGCATCTTTCTAAATGAGTCAGAGTCTTCTGCTTTCTCTAAGCTTTCCCGTCTATTGCATGTAAGCCTTAGAGTTTGCACAAACTAGTTTATCATTTAAACTCATATGCATCTTGCACACCATTGAGATTGGTATGGTGATGCATTACCCAAGAAGCCGTTCATGAATAATCCGCTGATAAATAGTTGAATTCTGAGATAAAGCTTCTGAGAACCTTTCATTTGTAAACACTTAGAGACACGAGAGAGTACATCTCTGTTAGACTAGTAGAGAGACTAGTAGAGAGACTAGTGAGGATAATATAAGGGTTATGTATTCTCAGAGTACAAGAGTGTTGTAAGAAGTGTTTTTCACATATTGGAAAGATTTGTCCCTCAAGAGTTAGGGGCACACAGATTTTCTGCCTGGTTGTAGAGTTTCTGCATTAAAGAAAAATATCCTCGTGTTATCTATTTACTTATCGCTTTGATTTATTTTCATTAATCATAAAACTATTTTTCGGGATAGTTCACTCTATAGCTATCCCGAGAGTAAACTTAAGCGAAAAAGTTGACAAGAGCCTATTCCACCCCTCTCTAGGGTAGGATCTTTAACACAGAACTAAATATTTCAAGAAATGGTAAGTGCTTAGATTACATGATACCTTGATTGGATGGAGAGAGATCTCGAAAGGAGAAGAACATGAGAGAGGGACTACAGTCTACACACGAGAGGAAAATCGGGGCAGAAATGGAAGAGGATATATGGAAAAGAAAATGAAAGCATTTTTTAATGCCCAAGATATTTTCATATTAAGAAAATATAAGAACATGAAACTTGTCTAGGTGTGGCTGACTCAAACTCACCCTGAGTTTGAACTTATGCCCAAGCTAAATATATAATCTAGAACGGAATGGGGCTGAGTTAGGAGGGGCGCCCCTAGGGCCGTGCATGAGGCACAGCCACATTGGAATCAGTGCCTCAGTTATATATATATTATCAATTGAGTATCCAATAAATAAAGAAAAAGTCTATAGAGTGGCAATTAAATACTGAGTTTAGTTGAATAAGCAAGCAACCGAAGCAGAAGAGAAGAGTTTCGAGGAAGCTACTGTTGGAGCCAAGTGTTTGAAGTGGTGATCATTTGAGGAGTAATGAGGTGGAGGGCAGCTCGATGGATCTTGTACTAATGCTTGAGAATATGGGGTTTGAAAATTCTGAACCGGAGAAGGTCCCACTGGATGCTGACCCAGAGGCAAGGATGAAGATTCCAGAAGATCTTGATTTGGAGGGGTTTAGTAAGGTTTGAGTTTCTTCGCCTTCCTTAGTTTCTATAAGACTGTTTTATAGTTGGATGTGCTTCAAGGGGTATTTAGTATTTGTCCTAGCTTTTTTGTTTCCAGAGGTACAATGAAACCTCAACAAATGAATATTCGGTAAATAAATAACATCGCTAAAGTAATATTTTTTCTCGTTCCCAACTCGGGACATGTTCATATTACAAGAAACCTCACTAGATGCATAAGATAATAATTTTTCTCTAATTTATTTAGGTTCCTACAAACATATAATGAAATTATTTAATTAAAAAAACTAAAATGTTTAAAAGATACATAAAAATTTAATTTTTCAGTTATGAATTTATATTTCTCTAGTTCAACTATTTCTTGATAAAACACTATTGTAGCATGTTTCTTCGCATCTAGATCAAATCGAACGTTGTCCTTGATCTTTTCCACTGCGTGCACCATATTTGATAAATTTTTTCATTTTGAGTAGACAGAGGATGTTTTTCTTTAAACTCGCACAATGTTCTAATCTATGCATTTTATGCTTGATTCTTAACGTATTTCTCTTTGTATTTAACTATGATATGACCTTAATATTATATATTCTTACTTGCTTTGTTTTTTTTTAGGTTTTTAATGAATGAGGTGAATAAAGGAGGCGGAAATGAGCTGAAACACGTTAAATGGACGTTTCCTATTTCGACTAGGAAAAATGGTCTTTACATACTTTTGCTATGATTCCTACTCAAACTAGGAGAGCAACTCGACCAAGATTCCAGAAGTTTAGGGAGCTGAAAAATGAAGTTTCCTAAAATGACGAGGAATTCCTACTTCAACTAGGAATTACGTGGCGGAACCTTCCAAATAGCAGAAAAATGATCTGAGAAATGGTCTTCACATTCTTACCAAAAATGGTGTGCAACATGGTTTCCCAAATGGTGTTAAGAAATAGCAACCAAAACGATAAATAAAAATGATGTCAAATGGTGCAAATGAAGATTGAAGCATTTCTCCTACTCGGGCTAGGAAAGTTGGTGGAAGGCTCAACCATTTTGGCCGGCCCAAAATGAAGATCAATTCAGCCCAAATTAAGCCCAAAATCAGAGTCCAAAATGGACCAGCTCGGCCTAGATATTCCTTGGAGAACAAGAAGAACAAAATCTGGAAAGAGAATATATCATTATTCCTAATAGGAAAGAAAATCAAGCTACTGACCTGCAACTCCAAAGATTGATTCTTAAGTCCGAGATTGATTCTTAAGTCCAACATAGATTGACCTGGGTGGACTAGGAAAACCTATTTTTGAGAGGAAAAACCCAAATGGCTGCCTATATAAGCATGAGTTTGGCCTCTCATTCATCATCTCTCATTTTCTAGCCAAAGCTCTGCCAGAACACTCCTCTCCTCTCCAAAAATCTAAAGTTCTCTAAGAAGGCTATCACCCTCTACACCATAAATACCATCCTCCTCCAAGACATTTAAAGGCAAATTCCTTTGGTGTTTTCCGCTACCATAGAAGATAACCTACACCTAGTGTATAAGGAAATTTCTTGAGCAAAAGTGTAACATGATTCCTTCTACTCTCTTCTTTTTGTATGAATATTCGGTTTATATGGATAAGTTTTTATGAGTATTTTGGTTTTACAACTTTGAAATGTTTTTGTAATCTGTTGTGTTTCGAATTTATGATGAGCAAGTTAAACTTAATGCATTGATTTAGACTAAGTTCCTTGTTTTGATTGATAGGATGTGTCAAAGGGCAAATTCTTGAAGCACTTATATAAATATGTTAGACTATAACATCCTGTCCCGAGATTTTTTTTTTATGATTTATTTAAGGTTAATCGAGAAAGGTAGTTAGTTTTATCACCATAGATAAATATTAAGAGCTTTAGTTGACTTTTTATCATGTTGTCGAAGTTATTTGACTTTGGATGGAAGTCATAGAAATTGTCAAGACGAGTCCGTAGACGTGAAGAATGCCAAAAATGGAGTTACGACAAGAAAGTTATGATCAGTAGAAATTTATCGAAAATGTAAGAGTCGTAAATGGACGAGTATAAATAAGACTTTTTATTTCGGGAAATTATATTGAGCAATGTGGTAGAGTTTATCGAGACAAAGTTCGTGGCCACGTCAAATGTTAAAATCAAAGTTACAAAGAAGAAGTTATGGTCAATCGGAGTTTGTCGGGAATTTTTTTTATGCTTTGGTAAGTTTCGAGATATAAATACCTGCTTTCCAATTTTGGAAAGTCATAGTATTTCCTTTTTGGTCAGGACAGGGTCAACTCTCGGTCAACCCCATTTCCTTTCTCTCTCCCTGACTCGTTCTCTACGTGAGGTGTTGTAGGTAAACCACCACCAGTTGGCCACCAAACTGGTCAGCCTTGGTGTCAAAACCTTCACCTTGGTCTCCTCTTTCTTTTCGCTAACAAATCAACTCCCAATTCCCATCGATTGGAGCTAGAAAATCAAGGAGAAATCCTAGGGTTTTATGTCGATTCGGCCTTCACCGCTGGCGATATCTCGCCGCTACCTCTTAGGAGTTTGTTGCCCTCACACCCTGGAAGCTTTTGCAACTTGTCCCGAGCCTTACTATCGTCATCACCATGAAACTTTGTTGTATCGATTTGAAATTCTGGCGAAAATCCCAATTTTTCGGCTTACTCGATTTGAATTGGACTTTATCGCTTTGATGAAAGTTATTGGGCTTGAAATGAGATTTCGATTGATGTATTAGTTGCAAAGATTGGAGTTGGCCGGATTTTGGTAGTGGCTAGCTGCCGGCAGTAGTGCGTGGGCCCTACGCGTCGCCGTGCGCGGTGAAGCTCCAGTGACCCCGAAGAGCAAATTTTCATGGGAAGTTTCACTATTTGATTTGTATTAGTTTTTGAGTAATTTCATAGATTTTTGGGGAACTTATGTAATGTTTCTATGTATGTTTAGGATTCGGATACGACTCAACATTTTTGACGAAACTTTCATCGTATGTCGAGTCGATGCCCACTTTTTTATAGAGCTTGGGATCATTGTACGGCGAAATTGTTTGTTATCGCAATATGTTGAAATAGTGACGCTTAAGGATAAAAAATGGAATGTGAGTATTTAGGATACAATCGTATCAGATTCCATGTATGCTCTAGTTATGTTCGATTTGAATACTATATTAATTAAATTAGACCTTT
Source organism: Geum urbanum (assembly GCA_946800695.1). NCBI lineage: Eukaryota > Viridiplantae > Streptophyta > Magnoliopsida > Rosales > Rosaceae > Geum > Geum urbanum. The sequence goes on from OX326997.1 coordinate 58,930,829, forward strand.
GATTGGCTTAGGAACGTTATGTACGAATTAAAAGATAGTGGATCGATTATTGGTACTCCTACGATCCAAATGAGTGGACACTTTAGTTTCACTATTGTTTTGCAAGTATTTAGTTATGCATTTGCAGTTATGCATCTTTCAGTTATACAGTTTACAGTTATGTATTTACGATTATGCATTTGCATTTGGAGGCACATATGGTTTGGTTTTATACAGAGCATAGTACAGTTGTTGCACTGCTTCTCAGTTGATCCCCGAGACACTCCAGGTGGCCCAAAAACCTGACTTTAGGATTTATAGAGTATCTAGGAGGGCCATGGACCTCACTTGAGTAGTATTAGGACTTGGGGTTAGGTGATCAAAGTTATAGCCTCCACATATTTTATAGTACCCAGGACTACCTGGATGATCATATTTTTGGACTCACATCATTTTTATGTACATTTGTAGTGAAAGACATATTATTTATAGTTTTCAGTTTAAAGTAAAATATTATTTTCATCCACTCACTCTAACAATTCTATTATTTTATATGCCTTTCCCTGAGCTTTTCGGTTTAAATTGCCCAGTTTGCAGAGTTTGTTTGAGGTTGAGCACGCGCACAGTTCATGGCATAGCAGTATCTATCGTAGGATCCAAGGTTTATCCTGCGAGTTAGTATTTTACTTTACATAGTCAGCTTAATTTGTCTAGCTTCTCTGATGTCAAAATATTTTGTATAGATCTTTTATATTTTAATGGTGAACCAATATGTGGAAACTTTCTTTATTTCACAAAATTTGTGTTTGGATCTCAACTTCAGTTTTCAATTAGTGAGTAGAAATTAAGATTAGTAGAATCGTTAGAGTCTATTTCCGGTTTAGGCAACTAAATCGGGGTCGGGTCTCTTCAGTTGGTATCAGAGCATTAGGTTATAGGTTTTGTAAACTGTACTTGGTTTCTTCCATTATCGTGTTTGATTATGCTTAACACTTTCGGTGTGATGGCTCGACTGCAGCGGATCCCCATCAAATACTCACGGTGTTGAACATTTTCGAATACGTGACGAATGTGACCGAGTATGAACTTCAGCCAGTGAGTTAGTGTGCCTTAATTGCTATGCTTTACGTGTGATGACCTCGATCAGATTTATGGAAGTGTTTAGGCATTTGTCCACGTTAAGCAGAGCGTGATGAAATGATTAGAAATAATTGAGTTCTTAAGGAATGTAAGTTCAGTGAGGAGTCAAGTATTGGACCAGTTTCCTCGCGTTCTTTGAGTAGTATGGTGAACTTCTTGTATTCACTACCTATCTCTTTCTTGTGTCCATTCTACAATGGTATCAGTTAGATACTTCACCACTATAGTTGTATACAACGTGTCTTCATTCAGGTTTTGATTTTCTGTATCCATGCGTGCGTAGAGAACAAAAAGATATTGATCATCTACTTTGTTCCTTAGTTTTACGATTGCAACCTGAGCAATATAAGAATTTAGTGACAGTAGTTTGTCTAGTTATTGACCAGTAGCATCGACTCAAATGTTAGTCGAGATATGAGGTTGCCATTTGGGGAGCAATAAAACCTTTTCTAGTTCTATAATCGTTTCCCCTTAGTTATGTGGTATCAACTACCCTATTTCCTATGCTCGTTTTATCTTTTTGTCCATTCCAGATTTTTTTGATCGATGTGAGTTATGGGTATTATTATTGTAGTAAATGAGATGTTTATGATGATAAAGTAAGGTTTCCTTAAGAATGGACTTAACTACTGGATTGCCTCGATGGACATTCTTCAGACTTCGGAGTCATTTACCCTCGAGTTGGTGATTTCATTGATTTTAGTAATTTCTGTAGCTTCAACATGAAGTGCTTTGGGTTAATGTGTTTTCTATCCCATCGGAAAAATATGCAGTGCCATAGTCGTGGATGATGCAAATAGAGTAGCAATGATATGGTGTAATCGTGAAATTAAAGATGAAATTTATTGCAGAGCTCAAGTTGATTCTTTGGTATTTTTGGGGAACATGGGTTTTATCGAGACTAAGTTTTATCTAATCCTATTTTTACTCTCTAGCACGAATCGACCTAACTATCAGATCTTTCGTCATCTTTTCCAGTCAACCTCTATCAGTGTTTTAGATATCGTTCTGAGGCTTCCTTCTCTTGATTTGATTTTTGTTGGGTTTGTTTCCTACGAGTACTAGTGTAAGAGAATCAAATAGTTTTCTCTCCATGTAGCTTTATCACTGGGTTCGGTGATGCACTTTGTATCGTGGTTGACGTTGGAGGTAAGGAGTAACTACATTATGCCTTAGCTAGTTTGTATGTGGAAATGTTATTGTGAATTATGTTACCGTTCCGTAATTTCATATTTGTATCTCAATCCGCAATGGTTTCAGCCAGACAATATCGCTAGAGTACGTACATATTGCATTTCAAACGTTCGATTTCCTTGTTTATCGATTTTTCATGGAGTCAATTTGTGGTGCTTGAGGTATATAGTTGCCTCAGACTACGTGAAATTTCATTAACTCACCACTAGTCACCTCATCGTGTAGAGAGTTTCTAATCAACATCAGTGGTGGAGACTCATTCACTATCTTATGATTCTACTAATTTAATTTGGTTAATCAGGATTAACCTTAAGTTTCTCTACACCAATCTTTTTATGAGTAGGTCATGTTCATTTTATGTCATGAACACACTCCCCTTTATAAAGATATCTTTTTCTGATATGTACCAAGGTCAGAAATATAATTTTCCTTGTTTTGAACCGAGAGGGTTTGTGAGGACGAAGACGTTGATATTGAAATTTTGATCAGAGTTGTGCGTTTTATGCTTGTACATCTAGGAAACACTAAGTTCGATAATCAGCAAGGAATTGTGTATATCATAAGCACGTGCTGAAATCAGAAAAACATGAGTATGACTTGTTTTGATATATGTTGCACGATCTTTAGATTCACGCTAGACTAGTTTGAGAAGCATCATGCAGGTGATCAAGTGTTCATTATTCGCAGGAGCATATATGAGAATTTTATGCGAAAATGCAAACTTTCCACCAGGTTTAGATTTGTGTTCAATGAAGATGTGGTTTATCAACTTGATGGGGTACACATCTTATCATTGATTTCTACCAAAGAGTTGTCACGTTTCTTAAAATTCACAGCATTCTCGTCCTCTGGTTAGTTTTATTGGTTAAGCATCGAGTGTTCAAGAAATCATAAATTTCTGTAACGGTGTAATGAGTGTAGTGAGATCAATTCAATTATTTAATTCGAGAGTGAGTCTGGGTATCTAAATTAGCGCCTTTTTGTTTTAGCATCTCGAGTAGACAAATACTTTAAGCAAAGGTATATATATCTATTTCTAACGATTTTTTTGACATTGGATAGTAGTCCTTATGCTCTATGTGAGTCTTGTTATAAGTTAGTGATGCTCAGCTTTTAGTGTGGGTTGGTTATAGATTAAAATATTTGAGTCCTAAGGATCATTACGATAAGTTTCAACACTCAAGTTACACACTGAAACTAATAGATGTATAGCTGGTTATGCTTAGCTAGAATTTAGAGGAAATGAGTTGTCATCTCCATATTAGAGTGCGATTTGAGAGTATAGTTAGACTCGTTGGAGTCCGTCCATATTATCGGGTGTAGCAGAAGCAAAGGTCAAGTGATCCCTTATGAGCGTCTCTACATTATAGTTATTGATATTTGAGTTAGTATTTTTACTGTATTGATCTGGTGTTATTTGAAGCATGGATATTTTTAATATTGCGATCCTTGTAAATCATAATTTCATATGAGTATCTGTGGTTTATGTTCATAGTGTTGTGTACATTGATTATGAGAATCCGGATGGGAATCAGTGCCCATGGTTTGTTTGTGGGATTTGTTATTGGAAGTGTTCTCTTCGTACGGGATTTTGGTTTCCTTAAGTTTTAGGGGAAACTATGCCCAATTTTCAGTAGAATTTTTTTAGAATAAGGGAATTGAGTAGGGTCAAAGTGTTCCCTGAGATCAGTCAAATGTCCACTTATGTTACAACTTTAGAATGGTTAGTTAGGGTCCTCAGCTTGAGACCTTTGTGGCCTGGAGGGTCATTTTATGTGTGTGTCCACGGAGGGACACCTCAGTTAATTTTTCAGTGCAGGGTTCTGGTGGTGATCAGGGAGCCACTACAGGAGTTAGAGTCGCACCACCATTCAAAGAGAAACTTATCAGGATCGTAGCTTGGGGGATGCCAGGCTAGACTAACTGGATAAACCCACTTTCATTAATAGAATTTGCCACTAGGGTTGGCATGGGAACTTGATGTTTCCAGGTATTTATGTTACAGAGTTTGGATCAGGATGCTCTCATGTATCAGGCTTTTATTGAGTAGTTGATTTAGACTTGAGATTAGAAGAGGCAGACTTTGTAGAAAGATGATAGTATGGCGACAATTTTATGGACAATTCTTGTAACTGTGGATGTTACTTGCAAGCCAAATGAACTTTTATAGGAGTAGTACACATTGGTGTTTTACTAATATGTGCATAATTTCGAGGACGAAATTTTCTTAAGGGAGGTAGATTGTAACATCCCATCCTGAGAATTTTCTTTTTATGATTTATTTAAGGTTAATCAAGAAAGGTAGTTAGTTTCCTCACCGTCGGTAAATATTAAGAGCTTCAGTTAACTTTTTATCACATTACCGAAGTTGTTTGACTTTGGGTGAAAGTCGTAGAAATTGTCAAGACGAGTCCGTAGACGCGAAGAATGCCGAAAACAGAGTTACGACAAAAAAGTTATGATCAGTGGAAATTTATCGAAAATGTAAGAGTACAAATATGACTTTCTATTTCAGAAAATTATATTGAGCAAAGTTCTAGAGTTTATCGAGAAGAGTTCGTAGCCGCATCAAATATTAAAATCGGAGTTACGAAGAAGAACTTATGGTCAATCGGAGTTTGTTGGGAATTTTTTTTACCATTCGGTAAGTTTTGAGATATAAATACCTACTTTCCAATTTTGGAAAGTTATAGTACTTCCTTTTTGGTCAGGACTGGGTCAACTCTCGGTCAACCGTCTTCCTTTCGCTCTCCCCGACCCGTTCTCCCCGTGAGGTGTTGCCAGCAAACAGCCACCGACAGGCTACCAAACTGGTTGGCCTTGGTTTCAAAACCTTCGCCTCAGTCTCCTCTTCCTTTTCGCTAACAAATCAACCCCCAATTCCCATCGATTGGAGCTGGAAAATCAAGGAGAAATCCTAGGGTTTAATGCCGATTCGGTCTCCGCCGCTAGCAATATTTCGCCGCCACCTCTTGGGGGTTTGTTGCCCTCACACCAAGGAAGCTTTTGAAACTTTTCTAAAGCCTTGCCGTCACCGTCGCCATCACCGTGAAACGTCGTGGTATCGATTTGAAATTCCGGCGTACTCGATTTGAATCGGACTTTATGGCTTTGAAGAAGTTATTGGGTTTGGAATGAGCTTTCGATTGATGTATTATTTGCAAAGATTGGAGCTGGCCGGATTCTAGCAGTGGCTAACCGTCGGTAGTGCCGCGTGGGCTTCAAGCGCAGCCATGCGGGGCGGAGCTCTGGCGACCCCGAAGAGAAAATTTTGACTGGACGTTTCACTATTTAATTTGTATTAGTTTATGAGTAATTTCATAGATTTTTGGGGAACTTGGGTAATATTTCTATGTATGTTTAGGATCCAGATGCGACTCGACATTTTCGACGCGATCTTTTGTCATATGTCGAGTCAATGCCTACTTTTCTATAGAGCATGGGATCATTGTACCACAAAATTATTCGTTATCGTAATGTGGCAAAGTAGTGACGCTTAAGGATCGAAAATGGAATGCAAGTATTTAGGATACAATTCGTATTAGATTCCATGTTTGCTCTAGTTGTATTCGATTTGAATACTATATTAATTAAATTAGACCTTTGATTGGCTTAGGAACGCAATGTACGAATTAAAAGTTAGAGGATCGACTATTGGTATTCCTACGATCCAGGTGAGTGGACACTTTATTTTCACTATTGTTTTGTGTAACGACCCGAACCATGGAATGTGCACATATTGGCCTGAGCCGTGATTCTTGTGAATTAATCATACTCGTGGGTTTGTCCACGACTAAATTATTAGGCAAGAATTTGGTTTGAGTTCCTTTGCAAGAATTGTAGAGGATTTAATTTCGAGATCGTGAGAATTTTCGGAGAATTTTTCGGATAAGCGAGCAATGTTTTATCGAGTTTTGAAGTCGGTTGGTGAAAATATATAAAAGTGTTATTTTTATTGTTGATTTAATCGTGACCGTCCGATCTTGATCAGATTTGTTTTGAACCGTTGATTTGGGCATGTATGTGTATGGTATATATACGAGACAAATTGGGAAAGTTTCCATTTTGGGATTTCTGGCCCGTTGAGCATGGGTCAACTTAACCCATTTTGGCTGGAATATTCTCACCAGCGGTGTGCTCTATTCCGGCCTCATTTGGCCATGGTTACTTGATGAAAGTTGTTGGGCTCGAGCTCCTCTTTCTTTTTATATGTGGATCATCAAATTTGGTGGGCGGAGGAGGAAGTTACGACGTGTTACAGTTGGAGATTTTTCGGCGAATTTCGCCAATGACGGAGGTGGCGGAGATGGCGACGATGGGGGTCGACCTTGTGGGGGTTTTGTAGCCCTTGGGATGGTGAGTCTATCCCAAGTGGTTTCAGCCCTTGCCGTGCTCGGTGGTGGCCGATCGGAGAAATTGAATTCCAGCGAGGTTTTCAAACTTCACGGTGAGTTTTGGACCTTTTTCGATTAAAATTAGACTAGCTTTGAACTACAAAGTTTTTGGAAATGCTGAGATCTTCAAACTGATGTATAAGTCGAAGATTTCTGGGTTGGTAAATTTTTCGGCGACCGGTGGCGGCCCCACGCGCCGCCGTGCGTGGCGGAGCTCCGGCGATGTGAGATTTTTGGCAAGTTTTATGTCGTTTTTCTTATTTTGGCTTGCCGAACGTAATGGTGAGGTTTTTGAGTTGAGTTGAGTGTTCTAATTTGGGACGAGGGTTGTTTCGGTGAATTTTGGGAATTTTGCTATCGTCGTCGATATTTCGAGCGATACGTCTTTCGAGAACGCGGGGTTCTTGATGTATTAGCTCCGTATGTTGTGATTCTATATGTATTTATCTTATCCCTATTATTCAAGTGATCATGATCGAGTGTTTGGTGAAGGATCTTCCGCCGGTCCTCAGAGTTAGCCTCTTACTGTGAGTTGACACTTTATTTTCACAATTGATTTGCGAGTCTTGATTATTACATTTACGTATGCATTTACAATTATGCTGTGACGACCCGGACCAGAATTAGTAGTATGATCAGCTGTATATATGAGTTACTGCGTAGCCGCAGATTGACGACAAGGTTTGAACCGCCAGGGATTGTTAACGACTAAATTATTGGCCGAGAATTGGAGCTGGGTCTCTTCTCGAGAGTCGTTGTACGTGTGATTACGAGTTCGTGGGCGGTTCCGGATCGTTATTTGGACGACCGAGGAATTAATTATTAATATTTGAAGTTCAGATTTAAATGGTGGGCTACTTAACGATTAAATTATCGGACGAGAATTTGGTTTCGGCTTCTTCACGGAAGTTGTTCAGAATTTAATTTCGAGTTCGTGGGAAATTCCGGAGCATGATTTGGAGTTACGAGGAATTAGTTGCAAATTTTTCCGTTTGTTGATTATTTAGTCGATTTAATGTGTGTTGCTTTGAAGGGTTGAATTTTTATTCGGTTGGCCGATGTGTTTGACTTTGAGTGATTATTGAAGAATATGTCGAGACGAGTTCGTGGCCGCGAGATTTATCGGAATCGGAATTACGACGAGAAAGTTACGCGCGTTTGAAGTTCGTCGAAATGGATAAACATGAAGTTTCCGTTTTGGGAAAGCTTTAAATAGTAACCTGCTAAAAGGGAAAAGTCAAAAACTGAAATTATAGAGTTTGACCTTGGTCAACTTGGTTTGACCGAGTTGAAGTGGAGCTTGACGGTGGCGTTCACGGCTTCGCCGGCGACGGTGCTTTCCGGCCACCCCGTGGCTTGGTTCCTATCTTGTTCTCCTCGTCCCAACCTCATGAGTCTAGCCCCGGCCTCCTCTTGTGGTGGAGCTCACGGTGGAGAGAGAAAACTTGAAGCAAAGTTCAAGGTTTTTGGGTTTAATGGTGACTTTTGATTCGGGCCGAGTTGAGCTCAAACAAGGACTGGGTTTTGTGGCCCTCTTCAAGGTGATTCTAACCATATAAACATGGTGTTCTAATTCGATTTGTGGATTGAGAATTTTGGGTTTGAAATTTGTGAATCATTTCGGTTTTACATGAAATTGGATGTGTTAGAGTGAGAATTGGCCTTTCTTGCAGTTATGAAAGTTACTCAGTGCAGGATTTTGATTGGAATAGAGGTTGCCCCGCCGTGAAATTCTCCGGTCAACAGTGGCGCCGCCGTGGACGGCGGTCAACGGCGGCGGTCAACGGTCAGGGTTGACTTTTTGACTTTCGACAAGTCGCATGTCATTTGACTCGAAATCGCGCCCCGATCGCAGTGGGGAGGTTCGTTTTTCGAGTTGAGCGTCCGAACGTAAAGCGAGGTATTGTGGTATACATATACGGATTTTCGACGATTCGTCGACTTTGGATTTCGTGTTTCCGAGAACGGTGGTTTCTCGTGGTTTGATTTGTATTGTCGGATTATGATTTTGAATATTGGACATTGTGAATATTCAGGGGTTCGTGATCGTTGTTTTGGCGAGGGACTTTCCGCCGGATCACGGGTTAACGCGATACGTGTTACGCCAGTCTGTGAGTGGACATTTCTTTTCACGGATTGATTGCGAGTCTGTTTATAAATGATTTACGAACTTGAGCATGCAGATTGATTATGATTTTACGAGCATGTGCTTTATGATTATGCATATACGAATATACGTATACGATTATACATATGAACATATTATGTTTTATGCATGTGCATGGAAAAGGTTTATGATTTTTTTTACACAGAGTACAGTCTCAGTATATGTTGTGGTATCGATACACCTTGGCTTCTCGGCTGATCCCCGAGTACGCTCCGGGAAGGACAGATATCCTGACCCGAGGCCTTTCTGGCTAGGAATCACGTGTGGGTCTGGGATCCCGTGATTCAGACTGTGCTATCGCGTGGTAGTCCATGAGTGATTCCGCGATTTTTATGTTGCATGCTCCGTATACGTGAGGAGTTAGAGTCTCCCTCGTGTACTCGGACGCGTGAGGAGTTAGAGTCTCCCTCGTGTACCATTTGATTATTTATACTTTCGACTCGCATATGTTTTTATTATATATATTAGTTGGTGAAAGACATTTATTTTCGTCCACTCACTCTAACGTGTTTATTGTCTTTCCCCTAGGCTTTTCGGTTTCCGTGCCCAGTTTGCAGTTCAGGCTCTGGTGTCGCACGTCGTGGTCGGAGGCATAGTGCTCGAGCTACTTTGTTTCATCCAGTAGGTTTATTGTTCTACCTACTGTGGTATGCGTATACGATTATGTATTAGATGTCGCTCTGAGCTTCCTGTTGAATACGTTATACGATTTTTACATTGGATATCAGTAAAGTGCATATATATTTACTACTTTACTTTACTGTTGATATATTGAGAAATCCGGATGGGATTGGTGCCCACGGTTTGATTTTTGTGGCATAGGATGAAGTGGATTTTCCGCGTGCAGGTAATGGCCATTCTACGTTAGTAGCGAAACTCTGCCCAATTTTCAAAAAGTTTTTGTTGGTTCGTGTTTTCGAAGGGGTTCGATTCCGGTTTAGAGAGCTAAATCGGGGTTGGGTCCTTTCATATGCACATACAAGTATGAATTTTATGATTTCATTTTACGATAATGCATGTGCATGGAAAGTATTTATGATTTGGTTTACACAGAGTACAATCTCAGATATAGAGGTATCATCGATGTTTTGGCTTCTCGACTGATCCCCGAGATGCTCCGGGGGGGGGGGGGGGACAGATATCCTGACCCGAGGTCTTTTAGACTTATAATCACGAGGAGGTCTAGGATCCCATGATTAGACTGTACTATTCAGAGGAGTCCGTGAGTAATCCCGCATGATTTTATGTGCATCTTTATGGATCAGGGAAAATGTACCTGGTCGGGATTTTCATGTGCATTGACTCGCATTATGCTTTTATGTGCATATATACTTATATGTTGGGAGAGACATATTATTATTTTCGTCCACTCACTCTAAGGATTTTATTTGCCTTTCGGTTTCCTTTGCCCAGTTTGCAGTTTGAGTTCTGGGGTTGCACGTCGATGGTGGAGGCGTAGAGTTCCAGTCACACTTCTGTTCGAGTAGGTTCTTAATTCGACCTACTGGTTGTATATGATGTACATAGGAGTCGCTCTAAATAGTTATGTTGTGTTTTAAGTTGAGTTTACTCCTGAATGTTTTCTGGATTTCATGTAAACCTTGTGGTTTATTATATATATGATGTTGAGAAATCCAGATGGGGAACGGTGCCCCACAGTTTGGCTTTTGTGGAATATTCAAAGTGTGATTCTCTTTGCAGGTTCTAATTTAGGATCACCTATTTCAAAGTAAACTCTGGCGAAATGTTTTTAAGGTCATGTTTTCGAAGGGGTTTGATTTCGGTTTAGGCAACTAAATCGGAGTCGGGTCCTTTCAGTTGGTATCAGAGTATTAGGTTTTAGGTTCTATAGACTCTTGTAGTTGTGTTACTAAGGGTATTTGAGAATGTACAGCATATCAGGAGTGATGACCCGATTGGCCAGCGGACAATCATCAATGCTCTAGAGTGTTGTATGCTTTCAAATATTTGAAGTTTCATGATTACATTCCTTGTGTTGTGGGACTTATGTCCTTTCATCTTTAGGATGCCTCCTTGACGTGGAGTCTATGTTAACGGGGCTGGGGATCCTATTGAGGATCAACGTACGCACGACTTGCTTATACGAGTGTTGCGTTTGAAACAGCGTTTTGACTCTGTGGTCAACCCTAGGACAGTTGGAGCAACTATCTTTTCTGGCTCCTCTGATCCTGAAATATGTGAAGCTTGGTTAGTCCCAATGGAGCGTGTTTATGAACGCCTACATTTTACTCCTGAGCAGAGGACTGGTGCTACTGTTGGGTTATTGGACTCATATGCTTATTTTTGGCTACTCAACAGAGGAAATATGAAGAGTTTACCAATCAGAGGCAAGAAAATATGTCAGTGCTTGAGTATCGGGATAAGTTCACCCGTTTGTCTCGGTTTGCACGTGATATGGTGGCATTTGAGGAAGCAAAGTGCATAAGGTTTGAGTTGGGTCTGAATCTGAATATCAAGGGGACTTTGACCACTATGCCTCGAGATAACTTTGATAAGTTTGTTAGCACTGCACTCAGAGGTGAAGACATTGAGAGAGAGAGAGAGAGAGAGACTGATGCGGTTTCAGACGCGTTGATTTGAAGAGGGTGGACCTAGCCAGGGTGCTTCGAAGAGGTTGAGTTCAGGTATTTCTGGATCAACATCATCTTCTAGTAGTCGACCTTACATATATCCTACTAGCACTGCTAGGCAGAGTCAGAGATGGAGGAGGAGTCGAGCGCAGAGGCAGCAGTCGAGTGGGAGTTCCAGTGGATCGAGTTATCCTCAACGTTGATCGGGCGCATTTGTTACGCCAAGACATCACTCTAGTCAGTGTCAATATGGCACCTCTACTTGCTACCGTTGTGGCCATGTGGGTCACTTTGTGAGGGAGTGTCCTCAGCTTGGTACTTGTGGAGATGTTGTGGATCAGAGTGCTAGTCGAGATCAGGGTACTGCTTCTGGTGATCGTGTAACACAGTCTTTTGGACAGGGTGGTCAGTAGAATCCCAGCTAGCGTGGACGACCAGCTGGATAGGCTCGAGTTCATGCCATGTCTCTACGTGAGAGCTGAGCTTCCCCAGAGGTTATCATTGGTACGTTGTACATTTTTGGTCATCCAGTTCTTAATTTACTAGATCAAGGGGTTACGCATTCATTCATGTCATATATTAGCATCATTGGCTACTGTACTTGCATCTCCACTCCCTAGTTTGTGGCGAGTGTTGTATCCATCTAGCAAGGTAGTGTGTGTCGAGTGGGTATATAGAGATTGTGAGATTTTTATTGGAGGTTATGGGTTAGCCGTGGATTTGATGCTACTGGATATTGTGGATTTTGATGTGATTTTGGGTAAGGATTTCTTGGAGAACCATTGGGCTGTTCTTGACTGTCACAAGAAGGAGATTATTTTGAGGAGTCCAGGCATGCTGGAAATCTTGTTTCGTGGTGAAAAGAATACTTCTTTGCCTTGTTTGATTTCAGTAATGAATGATGAGCAGATGTTAAGGAAGGGTTGTATGGCATACCTAGCATATGTGATTGATACGAGTGTTCATGTACCGGACATTGGGAATATTGCGGTGGTTTGTGAGTATCCAGATGTGTTTCTTGAGGACATACCCGGTGTTCCTCCAGTCAGAGTGATTGACTTCACCATCGAGTTACTTCCAGGTATTGGACCTATTTCGCAGACACCCTATCGTATGGCACCAGCAGAGTTGAGGAAGTTGTAGATTCAACTTCAGGAATTGATTGAGAAAAACTTCATTCGACCTGGTGTTTCACCTTGGGGTTCTCTAGTGTTTTTTGTGAGGAAAAAGGAAGATTTGATGAGGCTATGCATTGATTATCGGAAGTTGAATCAGGTTACGGTGAAGAACAAGTATCCACTTCCACAGATTGATGATTTGTTCGATCAGCTGAAAGGAGCTTCAGTCTTCTCGAAGATTGATCTCAGGTCTGGGTACCATCAATTACGGATTCGAGGGTCCGATGTGGACAAGGCGGCGTTTCGGTCACGCTATGGGCATTACGAATTCCTTGTTATGCCTTTTTGGGTTGACCAATGCGCCAGCTGCTTTCATGGACTTGATGAATCAGATCTTCAAGCGTTATCTGCACAAGTTCGTCAATGTGTTCAGCGATCATATCCTGATCTATTCCTAGAGTGTGGGGCAGCACGAGAAGCACTTGCATGCCATTTTGCAGACTTTGCGAGATGCTCAGCTGTACGCCAAGTTTAGCAAGTGTGAGTTTTGGCTAGACTGTGTGAAGTTTTTGGGTCACATGATATCAGCTGAGGGAGTCAGCGCGGATCTAGATAAGATTGATGCCGTGTTGAATTGGAGCAAACCTACTAATGTGGCAGAGATCCAAAGTTTCTTGGGCTTAGCAGACTACTATCGCCGATTCGTGCAGGACTTTTCACGGATTGCAACACAACTTACCCGTTTGACAAAGAAAAGTGTCAAGTTTGAATGGTCTGATGCTTGTGAGGAAAGCTACTTGACTTTAAAGGAGAGGTTGACTACTACACCAGTGTTGAATTTACCTGACGATAGCGGTGAATATGTTATGTACAATGATGCTTAGAAGTTAGGTTTGGGTTGTGTTTTGATGGAGCATGGAAATGTGGTGGCATATGGTTCTAGATAGTTGAAACCTCACGAAGTTAACTATCCTTCTCATGATTTGGAGTTAGCTGCCATTATGTTAGCATTGAAGAGTTAGAGACACTACTTGTACGGAACGCAGTGCAAGATTTACACTGATCACAAAAGTCTTACCTACTTACGTACATAGCCAGATTTGAATATGAGGTAGCGGAGATGGATGTAGCTGATGAATGACTACGATTGCACTTTCGAGTATCATCCAGGAAAAGCTAATGTGGTTGTTGATGCTCTTAGTTGGAAGCATGGTGCTTCTCTTTTCCATGTTTGTGTTGCAAGAATGTCACTTTTAACGGAGTTACGAGCAACGGGAGCAGAGTTGGAGTGGAATAAAGATGGAGCATTGTTAGACAGCTTTCAAGTTCGTCCAATACTACTTGATCAAGTTCGTGAAGCTCAAAATTCAGATGCCTATCTTCTGAGCAAGAAGAATTTGATTTAGAATAGTGTACCGACAGAGTTTCGGATGAGGAGTGATGGCACTTTGGTGTTCAGAAAGAGGTTATGTGTTGTCAGTGATGACAGATAACATGTAGACTTTCTTAACAAATTAAAGTTGTCAATTATCAGAAAAGATTGCGTGAATGTCAGTCAGAGTATACGGTGGTAGTTGAGTATCCTTCTAGCTATTGCCATGGAAATGAGTTATGAACAATTGTTAGCACGGTAAGGCATGCACGTTAGTAAAGATATGAGTGTTATGGTTTATCGTTTGAAAAGTATTATCAGGGCTGGCATATGGTATGACGTATTTTATGCATCGTGGTTATGGACGTATATTCCTAATTTCATGATGTTAGCGTGCCTCAGAAATTTTTGTTGTAGACAGTTTCAATTGCAGTTTAGTTCAGGTTGTGGAACCGTTGGATGTTCTTAATTGTCGAGAGTAGATTCTCTGGAACAGAAATTATTTGTTAGTGCCAGCGTTTGTATTTGTACAGAAATCATACAGTAAAGGTAGTCACATAATAGCCATAACAGTTTGTATGAGCAGTAGCTTCGTTCTCCTAGCCGGTATGTAAATTTTGAGGGCGAAATTTTTGTTAGGGGGATAGATTTGTAATGACCCGAACCGTGGAATGTGCACATCTTGTTCCGTGCCGTGATTATTGTGAATTAATCGTACTCGTGAGTTTGTTCATGACTAAATTATCGGGCGAGAGTTTGGTTTGAGTTCCTTAGCGAGAATTGTAGAAGATTTAATTTCGAGATCGTGGGAATTTTCGGAGAATTTTTCAGATAATCGAGCAATATTTTATAAAGTTTTGAAGTCGGTTGGTGAAAATATATAAAAGTGTTATTTTTATTGTTGATTTAATTGTGACTGTTCGATCTTGATCAGATTTGTTTTGAAACATTGATTTGGGCATGTATATGTATGGTATATATACGGTATTAATACGAGACAAATTGGGAAAGTTTCCATTTTAGGATTTCTGGCCCATTGACCGAGTTGACCGTGGGTCAAATTGACCCATTTTGGCTGGAAACTTCTCGCCGGTGGTGTGCTCTATTCCGGCCTCCTTTGGCCATGGTTCCTTTATGAAAGTTGTTGGTCTCGAGCTCCTCTTTCTTTTGATATGTGGATCATCGAATTTAGTGGTCGGAGGAGGAAGTTACGACATGTTAAAGTTGGGGATTTTCCGAGGAATTTTGCCAGCGACGGAGGTGGAGGAGACGACGACGATATGGGTCGATCTTGTGGGGGTTTTGTAGCCCTTGGGATGGTGAGTCTATCCCAAGTGGTTTCAGCCCTTGCCGTGCTCAGTGGTGGCCGATCGGAGAAATTGAACTCCGACGAAGTTTTCAAACTTCACGGTGAGTTTTGGACCTTTTTCGGTTAAAATTAGGCTTAGCTTTGAACTACAAAGTTGTTGCAAATGTCGAGATCTTCATACTAATGTATAGGTCGAAGATTTCTGGGTTGGTGAATTTTCCGGCGACGGGGCCTCACGCGTCGCCGTGCGCGGCGGAGCTCTGGCGATGTGAGATTTTTTACAAGTTCTATGCCGTTTCGCTTGTTTTCGTGTGCCGAATGCAATGGTGAGGTTTTTGAGTTGAGTTGAGTGTTCTAATTTGGGATGAGGGTTGTTTGGGTGAATTTTAGGAATTTTGGGAATTTTGCTATCCTCGTCGATATTTCGAGCGATACGTCTTTCGAGAACGCGGGGTTCTTGACGTATTAGCTCTGTATGTTGTGATTCAATATGTATTGATCGTATCTTTATTTTAAATTTCCCAGTTTCCAGGTTTGCCAGCTGAAGTCATGACCGTCTAGAGTACGAGGCCTGACAGTCCACAGCTTATGTTTTCTCAGTTGGTTCTCAGTAGAAGTTCAGGGTTGCTCGTGCTAGGGTAGCTGGTATCGATTAAGAGGTGCTAGATATTCTAATACGGGTCCCGCAAGACTTACCTTGGATTACTACGGTAATCTAGGGCGGGTCTTGTCAATTGGTATCAGAGCATTAGGTTTTAAGATCCTGTCGATAATCTTATATCGTTAGTGATGCTTAGAATGCAATTGTCCGATTGCAGCAGACTCATCGTATGCCCTCAAGTATTAATGTCACTTACAATGTAAGGCAATCTTTTGAATATGTTGTTTCTCAAGTGTCATGCCTCATGGACGTGATCGACGACTTTAGCATATGTACTAGTCAGTCAATAGTTTCGATGACGAGGTACCTTTTTGACCTTTAGAGGGAAATGTGGGCCTAACAGATTAGACTTGGAGTTTTTGTTTTACATATCAGATTTTCGGAAGTGCTTGGACATTCCTTAAGCCTAGTAGAATATGGTGGTTTGAAATAATCGAGTTTTCAAGATTATAAGTGCAGCGAGGACACTTGTGTCCACAGAACAAATACACGCGAATTTGTGGAGTTAAGTATTAAATCAATTTCATCCCAATGGACTATGCACTATTGTGAATTCATTGTTTCTAGCTTCACCTTGTGTTTGTATATATTCGGTGATGGCACTAGTCAAGTACACGAGAAGACTATCTATTACGACCCGAACTAAAATTATACTCTTATCAAGTTATAATACGCTTTATCGCGGATTACTCACGTTATCGAGGTTATTAATGACTTTTTATTGGGCAAGAATTTAATATGACTTTCTTCATAAAAGTTGTAGATTATTTTATTTGGGGTCTGTAGGAATTTTCGGGGAATTTTTTGGATAAGCGAGCTATTTTTTTAGTGATTATCTGAAGTTGGTGCAAGAAAATATTTTAAATAATTGATTTTTAGTTGGTTTGATCTGAGCCGTTGAATCTTAATCAGATTGAATTTGGGCAGTTAAATTTGATGATCGGTTAGGGTATAAATAGGAATTAATTTTGAAAAATAAAAGAGAAAATCAGAAATATCCATCGGGCTCGATCTATTTTTCTCCCCCGACGACTCGTTTAACAAAGCCCCGCCCGTTCCTCCAACTTCCGGCCAAACGCCGACGATTCAGACATCAGTCCAGTTAGAAAGTTGTAGTACTCATTGTAAGCTTTTCAACATGGGGTCCAACACCCCCATTGGTTGACTTTGGCTGGAGGCGCGTGTGGCTCATGCGGTGCCGCCTATGGTGGCGCGTGAGGGCCACGTGCCGCCGCCCACGGCGGAGCTCTGACGAGGCAATTTTCTGAAATCTTTGGAGGGACATTCGAGGTTGTTTTTAGGGTCGATTTCTATAGTTTTATGCATATTCTAATACCGTATGATCCGTATTTATAGGACATTGAGATCGTGACTCTAGCAACGAAGGAAATTCCGCTGGACCTCAGCAGTAGTCGCGGACTTGTGAGTGGACCTTTCTTTTCATAGTTGTTTGTGAGTTCATACTTTTATGCTTTACGCTTTACGGTATGTTTTTAAAGGGTTTATTTAGAGGTTTATATTGTGATGGCATTAGTTAGTTGCATCAATGCACTGACTATTCGGCTGATCACCGGATAATCCGGTTAGGGAAGGTTAGGACAAACACCTCATTTGATTGGTCAGGAGGAGGTTAGGACAAACACCTCGTATAACCCATCACTGACATTTTTCTTATAAATAGTCAACTCAGGTAGGCTGACCTGGGCGATCACCTCCATTTGTATTTCAGTTTTATGATTTTGAACTCGCATTATTTTACAATAATTAGCGAAAAGGCATGTTATTACAGATTTATCGTAATATGTAGCTTATGTTATTTATGTCCACTCACTATAACGTTTTATATTTTAAATGCTTTTCTCTGGGTTTTTGGATTTTTGTCGCCTAGTACAGTACATATCCTGAATTTGCGTGGTGTCGTCGAAGGCTTTGAGTACACCTGTCAGCTACTCATTCAGTAAGTTCTAGTCTACTGTTAGACCTCTTTATATGTATTTTATGTTCATAGAAGTCGCTCTGAAGTCCAGTTGTATTATCTTATTTCCAATTCCTCGAATAGTAGTCGAGTTTGATTTCTTTGTATTCAGAACCAGTATGTTGTAAATAAGTTTTTTTAAATTCTTGAGTTAAATTCCTGGTTGTTGTTTATGTCATTGGTTGAGAAATCCAGATGGAAAATTGGTGGTCCACAGTTTGTCTGTGAGAATTTGGTTTAGAAGTGTTATTTTCTTGTAGGTTTTTGGGTTGGTCAGTTTTTAAAGGGAATTATGTCAAAATTTTGTAGAATTTGTCAGAATTTAACTAATCGTTAGGATTTAATTCTAGTTTACTAGCTAAACTATCTAGTTTACTAGAAAAACTAGGGTTGGGTCCTTTCACTATCAGTGCAAATCAGTGACGATGAGGATGTTGAACGAGTTAGAGCAGTAGGTACATCGACCCTAATTTTTATGTGATGTTCAACAATATTCGTTGGGAATTCTTTGAATTTTCTTATTCAACATTTGATTATTGTTAGAATATATAGTGAAGTACCTATATTCATTCCAGTTTTCTAATTACTCTTTGTCTAAGATTCATTCAAGCTACCTTAACATTTTGTCCGACTAGTAATAGGAGGCACTGATTGGGTTTTAGGGACATGATAGTTAGCAATTTTGCTGAAACTCTGGAAGAGCATGGTGACATTTCACGGCAATACATCAGGTTCTCATTACTTTATTGGGTAGTAGTCACTCTCTTTCTAGAACTTGTTTCTTCTATTCCAATTTCAAAATTATTTGTCGATAAGAGTCATGGATGTGAGCACAGATGTGGATAATGGAGCCATAATGAAAACTACATGAAGATAGATTTATTATTGAATGGTCTTGATGATTGGGTTGACCACGATAAACATACTTTGGGCCATTGATCCTTGAATTAGTAACTTCAATGATTTCTTCAGTTTTAACAAGTGCGATTACAGGTGAAGGTTTTTCTTCTCCTTTCGAGAAAAAGGTGTGGTCTCATAGGTGCGAACGATACGAATAGAGTATCAAGGATGGGCTATGATCATGAAATTGGAGATGAATTTATGGCAATGGTTAGTTATCCTCTGATATCTTGCAGAATTTGTGATTTACCGAAAGTATGTTCTTTGAGTCATATGTTTATTCTTTGACTCAACTTTCACTGTTTCAACCCGACCTAAGTATCTAATATACCACTAGTTTTTTTTTGTTGGTCACTGTCGTTAGTATTTAAAGTAATGACTTTGAGATTTCTTCCCCCAAATTTGTGTTCTGTTTGAGTTGTAGTGGAAAACGAGTAGTTACTATCCAAGAAGCATTATTGTCAGGTTATTTGTACTCCGGTTGGATATTGACATCGGTGTCAAGGAGAACTATATTTTAGTGTGGTATTGAGAGACAATTTCATATCTTAATTAAGTAGTTGGAGTTGTTGCTTATTTGGTAAGTAACCTTAAGTTATATCTTGTAAGGATCTGAACCAAAAGTTACGCTAAACTTTACGATTTAGGTTTTCCACGAATTATGCAGCCCGTGAAATTTTGTTAATGGCCTTTTCTTCGGGCGAGAATTTGATCCGACTTTCTTTGTAGAAGTCGTAGAGTATTTAATTTTGTGCACGTAGGAATTTTCGGGGAATTTTTCGGGTTATTGAGCTATTTCTTTCAATTTTTGGAAGATCGTATGTGAAATTATGTATTTTAAAATATTTTCCTTGGCGGTTTATTTTGGGACGTTGGATCTTGATCAGATCAAATTGTGGCCGTTGGCGGAGCTCCGGCGAGTCAAAAATTCTATTTTTTCCGTGATGGTTTCTGATTTGTTTTTCACGCGTTTGATTGAATTCTTAAATTAAACGAACTTGTTATTTATTTAGGAAACCGCGAGAGAGATTTTGGCGAGGGAACTTCTGCCGGACCTACGGGCTAGCTGTTTACTGTGAGTGGACACTTTGATTTTCACAGTTGATTTGCGAGTCCATGATTATGCTTTTACAATTATGCTTTTACGAGTATGCATTTATGATTAGGCAGTTTATGATCGAGCATACTTTGGTTCGGAGGCACATATGATTTTTTTTCTTCACAAAGTATGGTTATTATGGATGCAGCGATGCTATGGCCTCTCGGCTGATCCCCGAGATGCTCCGAGAGGGTTATGACAAACACCTGACCCGTGATTACAAAGTACCCAGGAGGGTTAGGAAAAACACCTGACCTAGGCAAGTTTGTAACTTGAGGGAAACATACTCAAGTTATTACCTCTACATATTACACTGCACCCAGGAGGGTTAGGATAAACACCTGACCTGGACTTGATTGTTTTGACTCGCATGATATGATTTCAATGTGCATTTATTGTGAAAAGCATGTTGGATTTATATCTCCGATTTATGTGATATATTATTATTTTCGTCCACTCACTCTAATGGTTTATTTATTTATATGCTTTTCGCTGGGTTTTTCGGTTTCCTTCTTGCCCAGTTTGCAGTTTCTATCCTGTGGGTGCGCGTCATTGTCGGAGGCCTAGAGTTCAAGTCATTGTTCTTTTCCAGTAGGTTCTTAGTTTAACCTACTAGGTTTATATATTTTTAAATTAGAAGTCGCTCTGAGTACTAAGTTAGTTTATTTTCTTTTGAAATGCTTTCCGAGTACTTACTGGATTTCGAATGAGAAGTGTAAAGAATTACTTTTACTGTTATTCAGTAGTTTGTGAATTTGAGAAATCTGGATTGGAATTGGCGTCCCACAGTTTGGCTTTTGTGGACTATTTGGAAGTATGTTTTCATTGTAGGTTTTTGGTTTACTTATTTTGTTAAGTAAACTATGGCGAAATTTTTTTAAAAGTTGTGGTGTTGTTAGGATCCAATTTCGGTTTAGGCAACTGAATCGAGGTTGGGTTCTTTCAGTTGGTATCAGAGCATTAGGTTTTAGGTTCTGTAGACTTCTGCAGTTATGTTACTAAGGACCTTTGAGAATATACAACATTTTCGGAGTGATGACCCGACCGGCCGACGGATAATCATCAATGCTCTAGGTGATGCATGCTTTCAAATGTTTGGGGTATCATTATTGCACCTTGTTGGTTCCAGTGCCTAATGTTTGGTTTTCTTAGGATGCCTTGCCGGCGTACGTGGAGCCCGTGTTGATAGGGTTGAGGATTCTGATGAGGATCAGCGAACGCTCGACTTGCTTATGCGAGTCCTGACGTATGTGATGCTTGGTTAGTCCAGGTGGAACGTGTTTATGAGCGCTTACATCTTTCTCATGAGCAGAGGATTGTTGCTGCTATTGGGTTATTGGACTCAGATGCTTATTTCTGGTGGGTTAACACCGAGCGAGGTCTTATTAATACTCCATGGCCTACATTTAAAGACTTGTTTATGCGCTGATATTTCAATCAAGCTACCCAGCAAAGGAGAGATAAAGAGTTTACCAACTTGGGGCAAGGAGGTATGTCAGTACTCGAATATTGAGATAAGTTCACCCGTTTATCTCGATTTACGCGTGATATGGTTGCATCTGAAGAAGCAAAATGCAGAAGGTTTGACTTGGGCCTGAGTCTGAATAACAAGGGAACTTTGACAACTATGTCTCGGGACAACTTTGATGACTTTGTTAGTGCTACACTTAGAGGCAAAGACATTGAGAGAGAAAGACAGATGCGGTTTCAGTCTTACCGTTTTGAGGAAGGTGGATCTAGTCAGGGTCTTTCAAAAAGACTGAGTTCTGGTACTTCTGGATTAACATCTTCTTCGAGTGGTGGGTCTTACAGGTTTTCTACTGGCTCATCTGGTCAGAGAGGAAGCCGGAGATGGAGGAAGGATCGACCCCAGAGGCCGCAAGCTAGCACAAGTTCCAGTGGATCAAGTTACTCTCGACGCACATATGATACACCAGCTGCACCAAGAGATTATCCATTGTGCAACATGTGTAATAGGCGGCATTACGTTTCGTGTTTTCGAGGCACCACTAATTGTTACCGTTGTGGCCAGGAGGGTAACTTTTCAAGGGAATGTCTGCAAGGTGGTACTTTTGGGGGTGTGTTAGCTCAGAGTAGCGGTCATTGTCAGGGTACCACTTCCAGAGATCGAGCAACACAATCTTCTGGGCAAGCGGACCAACAGAATCGTAATCAGCGTGGACGACCAGCTGGACAAGCTCGTGTGCATGTTATGAACCTGAGAGAGGGCCGAGCTTCCCCTGAAGTCATCATCGATACGTTATATGTTTTCGGTATTCCAGTTCTTAATTACTTTGTTAGATCTGGGGGCTACGCATTCCTTCATGTCATATAGATTAGCATCATTAGCCACTGTACTTGCTTCTCCACTCCCTAATATGTGGCGAGTGTTATATCCATCCGGCGAGGTAGTGTGTGTCGGGTGGGTGTATCAGAATTGTGAGATTTTTATAGGAGGTTATGGGTTACCCGGAGATTTGATGTTGCTGGATATTGTGGACTTTGATGTAATTTTGGAGATGGATTTCTTGGAGACTCACTAGGCAGTCTTCGATTTCCATAGAAAGGAAGTAGTTTTTAGAAGTCCAGGCATGCTAGAAATCTTGTTTCGTGGTGAAAGAAATGTCTCTCCACTTTGTTTGATTTCGGCAGTAAAGACTGAGAAGATGTTAAAGCAAGGTTGTGAGGCGTATCTGGCTCATGTGATTGATACTAATGTTTGTGTGCCGAATATTGGGGATATCTATGTGGTTTGTGAGTACCCAGATGTGTTTCCTGAAGATTTACCTGGTCTTCCTCTGATAAGAGAGATTGACTTCACCATTGAGTTGCTTCCAGGTACTGGTCCAATCTCACAAGCACCTTATCAAATGGCTCTAACAGAGTTGAAAGAGTTGCAGACCCGCCGCAGTTGCAGGAGATGGTTGAGAAAGGCTTCGTTCAACCTAGTGTTTCACCATGGGCTGCTCTAGTGCTGTTTGTAAGGAAAAAGGATGGTTCTATGAGATTGTGTGTTAATTATCGGAAACTAAATCAGGTCATAGTAAAGAACAAGTATCCTTTCCCATGGATTAATGATTTGTTTGATCAACTTAAAGGAGCTACAGTATTCTCGAAGATTGATTTGAGGTCTGGATACCATCAGTTGCGGATTAAGGAATCTGATGTTCCCAAAACAGCTTTTCGATCACGGTACGGACATTATGAGTTTCTTATTATGCCTTTTGGTTTAACAAATGCCCCAGCTATTTTTATGGATCTCATGAATCGAGTCTTCAGGCGTTATCTGGATAAGTTCGTGATTGTGTTCATCGATGATATCTTAATTTATTCCCGAACTGTGAAGCAACATATGAAGCATCTGTGGGCCGTTTTGCAAACTTTGCGGGATACACAATTGTATGCGAAGTTTAGCAAGTGTGACTTTTGGCTGGATCAGGTGAAATTTTTGGGTCATGTGATTTCAGCTGACAAAGTTAATGTTGATCTTGACAAGATTGAGGCAGTGTTGAATTGGAGCAGAGCTACTAGTGTATCCGAGATAAGTAGTTTTTTGGGCTTAGCAGGATACTACCGCCGTTTTGTACAGGACTTTTTACGGATTGCGACTCCACTTACTCGATTGATGAAGAAAGGAGTTATATTTGAGTAGTCTGATGCTTGTGAAGAAAGCTATCTGACATTGAAAGAGATTGACATTACGAGATGACAGTGGGGAGTATGTCATTTACAGTGACGCTTCGAAGTCGGGTCTTGGTTGTGTTTTGATGCGGCATGGCAAGGTGGTGGCGTACGGTTCCAGACAATTGAAACCTCATGAAGTTAATTACCCTACGCATGATCTTGAGCTAGCTGCCATTGTGTTACACTTGAAGAGCTGGAGACACTACCTATATGGAGCACAATGTAATATTTTTACCGATCACAAGAGTCTTACTTATTTGCGTACTCAACCAGACTTGAACATGAGACAGTGAAGGTTGATGGAGTTGATTAATGATTATGATTGTACGTTTGAGTATCATCCGGGAAAAGCTAATGTTGTTGCTGATGCCCTTAGCCGAAAATCCGGAGGTTCCATATTTCATGTACGTGTAGCAAGAGTATCACTATTGGCTGAGTTACGAGCTACAGGAGCATAATTGGAATGGGATGATGATGGAGCATTGTTGGCTAGTTTTCAGGTTCGACCAGTATTGTTAAATCAGGTTCGTGAAGCTCAAGATGCAGACTCTTACCTACGAAGTAAATAGAACATGATTCAAAATGGTGAACCAACAGAGTTTCAATTGAAGACGGATGGCACATGAATCTCAGAGGGAGATTATGTGTACCATGAGATGCAGAATTAAAGAAAGAAATACTTGACAAATCTCATTGTTCTGCTTATGTCAGGCATTCAGGTGGTACGAAGATGTTCTGGACGCCTAAAGCCTATTACTGGTGGTGCAATATAAAGAGAGAAATAGCAACTTATTTGAGCAAGTGCCTTATTTGTCAACAGGTGAAGGCAGAGCGACAGAAACCTTCGGGGAAACTACAACCATTAGAGATTCCAGTGTAGAAATGGGAGCACATCACCATGGATTTTTTATATCAGTGTGCCTCGTACATCTAGTGGCAATACTGGGATTTGGGTAATTGTTGATTGTCTTACAAAGTCAGCTCATTTCCTTGCACTTCTCAGAAAAGTTTATGTGAGTAGATTAGCAAAGTTGTAAATGGCAGAGATTGTTCGGTCACATGGTGTGCCTGTGTCAGTTATGTCAGATCGAGATACTCAGTTTACTTCCGAGTTTTTATGGGCATTAAAGAAATAATTAAGGACTAAACTACGATTTAGTACAACTTTCCACCCTCAGTCTAATGGCCAATCAGAAAGGAAACTTCAAACTCTGAAAGATATGATGCGATCGTGTGTGTTGCAGTTCAAAGGAAATTGGGATCAACAGCTACATTTGATTGAGTTTGCGTGCGGCCAATTTGGCCGAAAACATCCCTAAAAATGCCCCGAGAGATTCCAGGCCGGAATCTCTCCTGCAATGCTGCTCTGCCGTCAAGCCACCGTTGGCCTCGCGGAGGGGCACGTTTGACTTAGAAAAAGACGGCAGACCAAAACCCTAACACCTCACCTCCCATCAACGCTGTAATTCGCCACCACAGACGGCAGTGATTCGGTGTGATTTCCGAACGTAAATTCGCGTTGAATCTCCCAAATTTTACCTACAATTATCCAAACCAATACACCAATACAATCCATCAATAGAGAGGAACATAACCATACCTAAATCGAGGTCCAAATCGGTCGGCAACCCTCTGACCCAAAACCTAAGTTTTTTCAGCGATTCACCACCAAATTCTTGCTTGCTCCGGTCAAATCAGTGATGGAAACCATGGGGGAACGACTAAGGGTCTCGAGCTGATCGTTTTAATATAAAGGTTGGCCGGACAAAGAAGCTCCGTTGACGCTAAGCTCGGTGGCGATTTTGGTCAACTGAGTCGGTCAACGCGGGTAAACCTGTCCCCACCCGAAATGTTATGTTTTTGACTTTCCATTTTGGGAAAATCATATTTATACTCGCGACTAATGAACTCCGTAAATCATTAAAAATATTTTCTGACCGTAACTTCTTCGTCATAACTCTGATTTTAACATTTGACGTGGCCACGAACTGATCTCGATAAACTTTTTGACTTTTATCAAAAAATACCTCAAAAAACTTAATCGATAAATTTCAGACGAAAGGCCAGTGATAGTTATCGACGGTAAAAATTAATTACCATCGACGATTAATGTTTTAATCAGAATAACATGGTAAATCTTGGGTCGAGATGCTACAATCTTCCCCCCCCCCCCCCCAAGAAAATTTTGTCCTTGATTATCTGTAACATTGTTATCATGTAAACATCTTGTTACAAAGTCTCGCTTTTCAAATCTCGAGTCAGAAACAACTCCTCCTTAAAAACCTGATACAAAAGACGTCATAATCCAAATTCTGTAACATGAATACTTAAAAACATCAAGTATCCGTGCTAACACTAGTGACCAACTCTACTAGTATAATTAAGCTTAATTAATCGACCAGTCTATCAGTCACCACTTCTGACTGTTGTTCTAATAAAATGGCTATATAAGTAGCGGTGGGATTCTAACTCCTGTTATTATCCGAACTCTGCCCTGACAGTTTATCCGAAGTGTCCCTCCGTGGACACTCACATATAAAGTGACCCCTAAGGTCACAAGGTAATAACCTGAAAACTCAACTGACCATTCAAAATTCTCATCATAAATGGGTAATTGGCCGATCAGAAGCAAACTTTCTAATCATACTCAGTCCTCTTTTTCCTAAAATTTTACTAAAATTTTTGACATAATTTCCCCTAAAATTCAAAGAAACCAAAAAAGTTGTAAAAGAGAACACTTCGAACAATTACATTCCAAAAATAAATCGTGGGCACCGAATCCCATCCGGATTTCTTATAATCCAAAAGACTAACATTATGAACATAAGTCTGAATTTATGAATCATAGTTAATTAAATATCTCCAGAATTCATAACTCCCAGTCAACATACTATCTCAACTAAAGTTCACTATACCATAAATTGGTTTGTAAGAAATTACCCGCAGTATGCCTCCAATTAACCCAAAACTATGGCGAATGCTTGGGAGTCAAACTTTCATGTTAATTTACTACGGATCTGGCGGTATATATTTAGCATTCATTTGAAATAAAACATCAAATTTACTATAACAATTAACTTAACCAACCGTAAATACAACATAATGGAATTCTTATGCGTTTGCCTGATTTTCACCTACGTAGATCTTAATAATGTGGATGGACTCCCAAAAGTCTTACTATTATCTCCCAACCCCCTCCAATATGAAGGTACCAACTCAGCCCGTTAAATCAACGCCTAAGTAGTTATACCAAGTCACATATCCACCAATATTGGAAATTGATGTCAATGCATAACTGGAGTCTATGAATTTGCTTGATCATCCCGGGGTATCAAATACTCAAATTGTAAACTAAACCACACCCAAAGTTGAATGTTAATTGTTTACTTATATGGCTCTAACAAACACAAATAATTAGTACTGTCTAGAGCCGAAAGACTCGATGAAAATCTACATAGGCCACAACTACACATGGACGTATGCCTGCAATATCTGTCCACTGAAAGTAGTAAAACACTAGGGTGTTAATCTACATATCAGAACCCCATCTTGAATTGAATAATTGAATCGCTGCAACTTCCATGTTCTACAACCATAGATGTTGTAATTTCCTCTGACACTGAATCATTAACTTACAAAAATTAATTAGAAGATCAGACAAATACCATTAATCGGAACTTGAACTTGCATGTATAATTTTCATATAATCCTGCGCATGTTAAACATTAGGTCATTTGCATGACGCCCATATCTAGTCTAGAGAAAAATCCAGAAATCGTGCAACAAGTTAGTCTCAAATTCCACACATTCGTTAAAGATCTCCACCCATACTTCTTATACTTGCAAATTCTTGCAAATTATCGAGCTTTAGTGGTTCAATCTCGACAGCATATCACACATCACACTGATCAAATGTTGATATAAAAATCTTTCCCCTCGAGAACTCTCACGATTCAAAGCTAGAAAAATTATGCTTTCAAACTAATTATATAAAACAAAAGGTACCTTGGACAGAAAAATGTGTTCACGACATAAAATGAACAAAGAGTCTAACTAAATAAATTCACCCGTGAATAAATGAACTTAAATCACCTACGAGGGAGTAACTAATATGCCACACGGTGGTATTAAATTTGGCTGAAGACATTGCTAACAGAATGAAACATGCAGTCCCAGCAAATAACACAGTTTCCGAAAATAGACGACAAATTCCCATTACAGATATGAAAGAACCCAACCCCGATTCAGTTGCCTAAACCGGAATTAGATCCTAATAACACCACAACTTTTTAAAAAATTTCGTCAGAGTTTACATAATAAAATAAGTAAACCAAAAACCTACAATAAAAATACACTTCCAAATAGTCCACAAAAACCAAACCGTGAGACGCCAATTCTCATCTGGATTTCTCAAATTCACAAACTACTGAATAACACTAAAAGTATTTCTTTACACTTCTCATTTGAAATTCAGTAAGTACTGAGAAAGCATTTCAAAACAAAATAAACTAACATAATACTCAAAGCGACTTCTAATTTAAAAATATACAAAGTTAGTAGGTTAAACTAAGAACCTACTATAAAAGAACGGTGACTTGAACTCTAGGTCTCCGACGACGACGTGCAACCACTGGATAGAAACTGCAAACTGGGCAAGAAGGAAACCGAAAAGCCTAGCGAAAGACATATAAATAAATAAACCGTAAGAGTGAGTGGATGAAAATAATAATATACCACATAAATCAGAGATATAAATCCAACATGCTTTTCACAATAAATGCACATCGAAATCATGCTAGTCAAAACAATCAAGCCAATGTCAGGTGTTTGTCCTAACCCTCCTGGGTGCAGTGTAATATATGGACGCAATAACTTGAGGACGTTTCCCTCAAGTTACAAACTTGCCCGGGTCAGGTGTGTGACGACCCGAATCAGAATTAGTACGTTAATCGGCTTGGTTTGCATATTTTACGAGTAATCACAGTTTGTCGTAATTGAGCAGTTTTTACGGTTTCATTCACGGCTTAATTATCGGGCGAGAATTTGGTATGAGTCTCTTCATGAGAGTTGTAGTATGCATGATTTTAAGTTCATAGGCAGTTTCAGATAATTGTTTCGATAACCGAGGAATATGTTATGAATATTTAAAATCGTGTGATTTAGTCATGTTTATCCGATTAAGTTTGAGTTATCCGAAACGTGGATGTGATTCATTTTGGACCGTCTATCGTATCGAGCCGTGAGTATAAATATCGAAATAGTAAAAAAATTGTCTAAAATCATTGTTTGGGAAGTTTGACCGTCGTTTGACCCGTTGACTCGCGTTGACCGAGTTCAAACCGGACCGTCGTTGACTCGCCTTCGAACATGACATTTTCGGCCTCCTCCGGCTACAATTTGGGTGTGGTTAGCTTCTCTTCTTGATTTCCTATGGTTTAGGACTTGGATTTGTGAGATTTGGTGAGGTATAGGTGGAGAACGAACTTGGTGAAACCCATGGATTTCGCCGTCGTCAGGGGCGGTCCTCCGGCGACTTTTGGGGTCAGGGTTGTGGGGGGAAATGTTCCCTTCATCCTTGTGATGCTTTTGGGTGAAACAATTTTGTAATTAGTTGAGGTTTGAAGCTCGCCGGAAACCTCACCGGAATCCATGGATTCCGTGGGTTTCGGGCTCAATTCCGGCCGGTGGGCTTGGAATTGGAGCTTGGTGGGAGATGTGTTGGGCTTGAGGAGTACTTTTGATCTAGAGATTTTGGCTGGAATCCGTCACCGTTGACACCGCACCGCCAGCAACGGCGGCGGTCAACGACGGAACTCCAGCGAAGAGTTGACTTTTTGAATTTTGACAAGTTTTATGCCGTTTTGCTCGTAATCGCGCCCCAATCATCGCCTTGAGGTTTTTGAGTTGATTTGAGTAGCGGATTTTAAGTCGAGGGTTTATGTGGAGTATTTAGGGGTTTTCGACGATTATTTTGTATCCGAGTTATATGTTTCCAGAAATGGTTGGTTTCCGAGGTGTGGTACAGAGTAATGAATTGTGATTTTGATCAGTTATATTTTGTGATTATTCAGGGGATCGAGATCGTACGTTGGGCAAGGGATCTTCCGCCTGATCTCGGGATTAGCACTTTTGCGCGCTGTGCCTATTTGTGAGTGGACCTTAATTTCCACTGTCGTAGCGAGTTCTTGATTTCAGTATTTATTTCCAGTACAGTATTGAGATTATTTATTGTTTTGGAGGTATTGTTTTATGTTTTTATGGTGATGGCATATATTTGGCATCGATGCATTGACTACTCGGCTGATCACCGGTAGTCCAGTTCCAGAGTTGAGAGATTCCCCTGATGTGCCTACTAGGCTTGAGAGATTTACCTACTCTATCACCGTCAGGCTTGAGAGATTCGCTTGACACCTCCATTTATTTTAAGAACTCGCATTGTTTTTTATGTTATATAAATGGTGAAAGGCATATGATTATTTTCGTCCACTCACTCTAACGATTTTATTTGCCTTTCCCTTGGGATTTTCGGTTTCCATGCCCAGTTTGCAGTTCAGATTCTAGTGTCGCACGTCGCAGTCAGATGCTTAGTATTCGAGCTACTTTTCTTTTCCAGTAGGTTTCTTGTTCAGCCTACTATTGTGTATTTATGTATATATATACTAGAGGTCGCTCTGAATACTCTGATGTTATATTTTCATATGATTTTCCCCGAATTTCTGTAAAGTTACAGCTTTCGTTTATTATTTTACATTATGATATGATATTGAGAAATCCGGATGGGATTGGTGCCCACTGTTTGGTTTTTGTGGCATAGGATGAAGTGTGTTTTCGGGTGCAGATTAATGGCAATTCCGCGTTATAGTGAAACTCCCCCGAATTTTCTATGGTTTTTGCAAGTTCGTGTTTTCAAAAGGGGTTCGATTCCAGTTTATTATTTCAACTTGGTATCAGAGCATTAGGTTTCAGGTTCTGTAGACTTCCGTGGTTGTGATACTAAGGATTTTGAGTATGTACAACATGTCTGGAGCGATGACCCGACTGGCCAGACGCATGACTTGCTTATGCGAGTGTTGTGTTTGGAGGAGCGTTTTGACCCTGTGGTCAAAGCTCGAACTGCTGGAGCAACTGTTTTCTCGTGTTCAGCTGATCCAGAGATATGTGAGGCCTGGTTGGTTTAGGTTGAACGAGTTTGTGAGCATCTGCGTTTCACTCTGGAGCAGATGACAGTGGCAGCAGTTGGTTTACTTTAGTCTGATGCATACTTCTAGTGGGTTAGCACCGATAGAGTTCCGGTTGATACTCCATGGACTTTGTTTAGAGATTTGTTTATGCGGAGGTATTTCAACCAGGCTACACAGCAGCGAAAGTATGAGGATTTCACCAACTTGAGACAGGGTAGCATGTCAGTACTTGAGTACCGGGACAGAT
Organism: Geum urbanum; assembly: GCA_946800695.1. Classification (NCBI taxonomy): domain Eukaryota; kingdom Viridiplantae; phylum Streptophyta; class Magnoliopsida; order Rosales; family Rosaceae; genus Geum; species Geum urbanum. The sequence continues at coordinate 58,961,840 of OX326997.1, forward strand.
TTACTCGTTTATCTCAGTTTGCTCGTGACATGGTGGCCTCAGAGGAAGCCAAGTGTCGGAGATTTGAGTTGGGCTTGAACCTGAACATCAAGGGAACATTGACTACGATGCCTCAGAACAACTTTGATGAGTTTGTGAGTGCTGCACTTCCAGGCGAGGATATCGAGAAGGAATGACAGATGAGATTCCAGTCTCGACGATTTGAGGAGGGTGGACCGAGTCAGGGACCTTCCAAAAGGCTGAGTTCTGACACTTCTGGGTCGGCATCATCATCTGGTAGTGGACCATATAGACCACCGAGTAGTACAGTCAGACAAAGAGAGAGAGATGAAGGAGGGATTGGCCACAGAGACCACAGTCCAATTGGGGTTCTAGCGGATCCAGCTATCCTCGACTTACCGGTGGCACTTTTGTTGTATCGAAGGATTATTCATTGTGTAACTTCTGCAACAAGTGTCATTATGGTCCTTGTCAGTGAGGTACTACCATATGTTATCGTTGTGGCCAGGAGGGTCACTTTGCGAGGGAATGTTTCCAGCTTAGTGTTGGTGGACAGGTAGCTCAGAGTTTTGGAGGAGATCGAGGTACCACTTCTGGAGCTTCTGGACAGGGCGGACCGCAGAGTCACCCTCAGTGTGGACGACCAGCCAGGCAGGCCAAGGTTCATGCTATGTCATTGCGTGAGGGCAGAGCATCACCAGAGGTTGTTATTGGTACGTTGCATGTTTTTGTCTATCCAATACTTACTTTGCTAGATCCAGGTGCTACGCATTCATTCATATCATATAGATTGTCATCTTTAGCTTCTATGCCAGCATCTCCACTTCCGGGGTTATAGAGGGCGTTGTATCCATCTAGAGAGGTTGTGAGTATTGGTTGGGTGTATTGGGATTGTGAGATCTTTATTGGAGGTTATGGGTTAGCTGCGGATTTGTTATTGCTGGATATCGTCGATTTTGATGTGATTTTAGGTATGGACTTCTTGGAGACATATTGGGCTATGTTTGACTATCACAAGAAGAAGGTTGGGTTTTGACGCCCAGGTTTCCAGAGATACTGTTTCGTGGTGAGAAGAATACTTCATTGCCATGTGTAATTTCAGCGATGAAGGTCGAGCGGATGATGAAGAAGGGTTGTGTTGCATATTTGGCTCATGTGGTGGATACTACAGCTGCTGTACCAAACATTGGTGATATTGTGGTTGTTTCCGAGTTTCCAGATGTGTTTCTGGAGGAGTTACCAGGTGTTCCTCCAGTTCGAGAAATCGATTTCACCATTGAGCTTTTACCAGGCACTGGACCTATATCGCAGGCATCTAATCGTATGGCGCCAGCGGAGTTGAAGGAGCTACAGATTCAACTTCAAGAGTTGGTGGATAAAGGTTTCATACGACCCAGTGTATCACCGTGGGGTGCTCCTGTACTGTTTGTGCGGAAGAAGGATGGTTCTATGCGGTTGTGTATTGATTACCGAAAGCTGAATCAAGTTACCATGAAGAACAAGTATCCGTTGCCGCGGATTGATGACTTGTTTGATCAGCTCAATGGAGCTTCAGTCTTTTCAAAATTGATCTCAGGTCTGGATTCCATCAGTTAAGGATCAGAGAGTCAGATGTGGCCAGGACTGTGATGACCCGAACTAGAATCAGTTGAGTAAACGACTTAATCCACGAGCTTGCGCGTAATCACTGTTTTCCGATAATTGATTGATTTGCCGGTTTTAATCACGACTTAATTATCAGCCGAGAATTTGAGTTGAGTCCATTCTCGAGAGTTGTGGTGCACGTGATTTTGAGTTCGTGGGCGGTTCCGGATGATTTTTCCGATGACCGAGGAATATAATATGATTATTTGAAGTTTCGGAATATCGACGAGTTTATCCGTTCGTATCGTGTTTATCCGAATCGTAATGGTTATCCGTTTTGGACCGTCAATTGTCTCGAGGCGCGAGTATAAATATCGGAAATAGTCGGAAAAATTGTCGAAAACACTGTTTGGGAAGTTTGAGCGTCGTTGACCGAGAGTTGACCGTTGACTTTCGTTGACCGGAGGAGAAAAATGGACCGTTTGGCTTCCGTCGCCGGACTGGCTGATTCCGGCCATTTCAGGCCACGACCCTTGAAGGTAAAATGTTCTCCTCGTGATTCTAAACAGTTTAGAACTTGGAATTGCTTGATTTGGTTGAGATTTGAGGGAGATACTTCGATTTGAAAATTGGAAATTTTTGGCCGGAATCGGCCTCGACGGAGGGAGGTGCTCCGGTGACTTTCCGGGGTGGATCTTTAGTAGGGTTTGTTAGGTTTTGGATTGTGAACATTTCCCCTTTGGTTTGGAGGGACGAGGTGGCGTGTTGGCGCCGAAATCGGTACGGGAAGTTTTCCGGCCGGTTTGGACCACCGTGGCTTTCGAGCTGGATTCCGGCCACGGTGGTGGTTGGATGGTGGTGGTCCCTTAGTTAAAGTTGTTCGCCTTGTTGTGGAGATCATTGTGGCAGCTCGGTCGCCGGGAAAACTCTCTGGTTGACGGTTGACTTTTTGGATTTCGATGTTTTTAATGTCATTTTTCTCGTAATTGCGCCCCGATCGTCGTCTTGAGGTTTTCGAGTTGATTTGGGTATCGAATTTTCAGTCGAGGGTTTCAAGTAGAGATTTCGGGAATTTCATCGATTATTTTGTACAGTATTGTATATTTCCGGGAACGGTTGGTTTTCGTGGTGTGGTACAGTGTTGGGAATTATGATTTTGATCAGATATATTTTATGACTATTCAGGGGATCGAGATCGTGTTGAGGGATCTTCCGCCGGGCCACGTGATTAGCGCGAGTGCGCGTTTTGCTCACATATGAGTGGACAATTTCTTTTCACTGATAATCGCGAGTCTTTATACACGTTTTATGAGCATGAGCATGCATATGAGATTATGGTTTATATGAGCATGTGTTATACGATTATGCCTATACCAGTATATATTACGTATATGCATTTATTTATTGCATTATACATTTGCATCAAACTATTTATGATTTGGTTTACACAGAGTACAGTCTCAGTATATATTGTTGTATCGATACACTTTCATCCTGGCTGATCCCCGAGGATGTTTACTGGGGGAGGCTGTGACCCCTGACCCGAGGCCTTTACCGGGGGGGGCGGGGCAGACCTCTGACCTGAGGCCTTTCTGGCTAAAATCACGTGTGGGTCTGGGATCCCGTGATACGGACTGTACTAGCACGGATGTGTCCATGAGCGACCTCGTGGGATTTTTACATGCATGCTCAGTACGCTGGAGGAATATGAGTTTACCTCGTGTACTTTATTATATTTATTCATCTGGACTCGCATATGTTATTATAACATATTTCATCTGGCGAGAGACATTTATTTTCGTCCACTCACTCTAACGGTTTTCATTTCTTTCCCCTGGGCTTTTCGATTTTCGTGTCCAGTTTGCAGTTCAGATTCTGGAGTCTCACGTCGTGGTTGGAGGCTAGTGGTTCGAGCTACCTGTGTTTTCTAGTAGGTTTCTGGTTTCGCCTACTGTTGTATATTTTGTATATATATACACTAGAGGTCGCTCTGATACACTCTGATACATGTTTTATATGGTTTTTCCCGGATAGATTATATATTACAGTTGTGGTTACTGTTTACTGTTTATGTTATGATATTGAGAAATCCGGATGGGATATGTGCCCACGGTTTGGCTTTTGTGGCATAGGATGAAGTGTTAATTTTCGGGTACAGGTAAAGGCAATTCCGCGTTAGTAGCGTTACTCTGCCGAAATTTTAATGGTTTTTGTTGGTTCACGTTTTCAGAAGGGGTTTGATTCCAGTTTAGTAAACTAAATCGGGGTTGGGTCCTTTTAAGGACAGCTTTCAGATCACGATATGAGCATTATGAGTTTTTGGTTATGCCGTTTGGGTTGACCAATGCCCTCGCATCTTTCATGGACTTGATGAACAGAGTGTTCAAGCGGTTTCTCGACAAGTTTGTGATCGTGTTTATTGACGACATCTTGATTTACTCCAGGGGTGTGGGCCAGCACAAGAAACATCTACGAGCTGTTTTGCGGACTTTGCGGGATAATCAGCTGTTTGCGAAGTTCAGCAAGTGTGAGTTTTGGTTGAATAGCGTGAAGTTTTTGAGTCACGTGATATCTGCTGAGGGAGTCAGCGTAGATCCTGACAAGATTGAAGCCGTGTTGAACTGGAGTAGACCTACCACCGTACCAGAGATCAAGAGTTTCTTGGGTTTGGCAGGTTATTATCGGTGCTTTGTGCAGGATTTTTCACGGATTGCCGCCCCACTTACCAGATTGACGAAGAAAGGTGTCAAGTTTGAGTGGTCCGATGCATGTGAGAAGAGTTACTTGCTCTTGAAGGAAAAGTTAACTACTGCACCAGTTTTGACTCTACCTGACGACAGTAGAGAGTTTGTGGTTTACAGCGATGCATTAAAATTGGGACTTGGTTGTGTTTTAATGCAACATGGTAGAGTGGTGGCGTACGGTTCCAGGCAGCTGAAACCACATGAAGTCAACTATCCTACGCATGATTTAGAGTTGGTTACTATTGTATTAGCCTTGAAGAGTTGGAGACACTACTTGTACGGAGCCCATTGCAAGATATACATAGATCACAAGAGTCTCACCTATTTGCGCTCGCAGCCAGACTTAAATATGAGACAATGCAGATGGATGGAGTTGATCAATGATTATGATTGCACCTTTGAATATCATCCAGGGAAGGCTAATGTTGTTGCTCATGCACTCAGTAAGAAATCTGGAGCTTCATTGTTTCATGTGTGTGTGGCCAGAGTTTCCATGTTAGCAGAGTTGTGAGCTACGGGAGCTGAGTTAGAGTGGGATGATGATGGAGCCTTATTGGCTAGCTTTCAGGTTTGACCGGTATTGGTTGATCAGGTTCGGGAAGCTCAGGATGTGGATTCCTATCTGTTGGACAAGAAGACCATGATTCGGAATGGTGTGCCAACAGAGTTTCGGTTGAGTGATGATGGTACATTGCTGTTTAGAGGTAGATTATGTGTACCCAGGGACGAGGGTTTGAAGAAAAAGATTTTAGACGAAGCTCATTGTTCTGCTTATGCTATGTATCTCGGCGGTACGAAGATGCTTCATACACTTCAAGCTTATTATTGGTGGCGAAATATGAAGAGGGAGATTGCTGCATATGTGAGCAGATGTCTTATTTGTCAGCAGGTTCAGGCAAAAAGCCAGAATCCTGTGGGAAAGTTACAGCCCTTGGAGATTCCGGTTTAGAAGTGGGAGCACATCACCATGGATTTCGTGTATCAGTTACCGCGTACTTCGGCTTTTAATATTGGTATTTGGGTTATTGTAAACCGTTTGACGAAATCCGCTCATTTCCTTGCACTTCCAGGAAAGATTTCTGTGGGCAGATTGGCAAAGCTGTATTTGGGCGAGATCGTTCGTTTGCATGGTGTGCCTGTATCCATTATTTCTGACCGAGACAGTCAGTTTACTTCAGAGTTCTGGCAGGCATTGCAGCGAGCATTGGGTACCACATTGCATTCAGTACAACTTTCCATCCTCAGACTGATGGGCATCAACTGCATTTGATCGAGTTTGCTTACAACAACAGTTATCAGGCCAGTATTGACATGGCACCGTATGAGGCTCTATACGGGAAACAGTGCCACACTCCCTTGTGTTGGAGTGAGGTAGGCGAGTGATGGCTTATTGGACCTGATCTGGTGAAGAGCACCACAGAGGATGTTTAGATTATCCGAGATAGATTGAAGATTGCCCAAGATCGCCAAAAGAGTTATGATGATGTGAGAAGAAAGAGTCTCGAGTTCGAGGTGGACGATTGGGTCTTCGAAACTGTCTCCTTGGCGAGGAGTTGCTCGTTTCGGGAAGCGTGGCAAGCTTCGACCACGGTATATCAGTCCGTATGAGATTGCGGAGAGGTTTGGTGTCGTGGCTTACATGTTAGAGTTGCCTCCGGAGATGGCGGGGGTGCACGGTTTTTTTCATGTTTCGATGTTGCGGAAATACATTTCAGATCCATCACATGTGTTAGCGCCATATCAGCTTCCTATCCGGGAAGATTTGACATATGTGGAGGACCAGTACAGATTCTCGATCGGCGTGAGCAGGAGTTGAGGCACAGAGTTATACTGCTGGTGAAGGTGTTATGGAAGAATCATTCAGTTGCGGAAGCCACTTAGAAGACCGAGCAGCATATGCGGGAACAGTAACTTTATCTGTTCACCTAATAGGTACGTAAATTTCGAAGTCGGAATTTTTCTAAGGGGGGTAGATTTGTGACGACCCAAATCAGAATTAGTACGTTAATCGGCTTGGTTTGCATATTTTACGAGTAATCACAGTTTGTCGTAATTGAGCAGTTTTTGCGGTTTCATTAACGACTTAATTATCGGGCGAGAATTTGGTATGAGTCTCTTCATGAGAGTTGTAGTATGCATGATTTCGAGTTCATATGAGGTTTCGGATAATTGTTTCAATAACCGAGGAATATGTTATGAATATTTGAAATCGTGTGATTTAGTCGTGTTTATCCGATTAAGTTTGAGTTATCCGAAACGTGGATGTGATTCGTTTTGAACCATCGATCGTATCGAGCCGCGAGTATAAATATCGGAATAGTCGAAATTTTTTTGAAAATCATTGTTTGGGAAGTTTGACCGTCGTTTGATCCGTTGACCGAGTTCAAACCGGACCGTCGTTGACTCGCCGACGAACATGACGTTTCCGGCCACCTCCAGCAACAATTTGGGTATGGTTAGCTTCTCCTCTTTATTTCCTATGGTTTAGGACTTTGATTTGTGAGATTTGGTGAGGTATAGGTGGAGAACGAACTCGGTGAATACAATGGATTTCGTCGTCGTCAGGGGCAGTGCTCTGGCGACTTTTGGGGGAAAGGTTCCCTTCATCCTTGTGATGCTTTTGGGTGAAACAATTTTGTAATTGGTAGAGGTTTGAAGCTCTCCAGAAACCTCACCGGAATCCATGGATTCCGCGGGTTTCGGGCTCAATTCCGGCCGGTGGGCTTGGAATTGGAGCTTGGTGTAGAAGGGAGATGTGTTGGGCTTGACGAGTACTTGTGATCTGAATATTTTGGCCAGAATTCGTCATCGTTAACGCCGCGCCGGCGGCGGCGGCTGCGGTCAACTGCGGAGCTATGGCGAAGAGTTGACTTTTTGGATTTTGACAAGTTTTATGCCGTTTTGCTCGTAATCGTGCCCCGATCATCGCCTTGAGGGTTTCAAGTTGATTTGAGTAGTGGATTTTAAGTCGACGGTTTATGTGGAGTATTAGGGGGTTTTCGACTATTATTTTGTATCCGAGTTATATGTTTCCGGAAATGGTTGCTTTCCGAGGTGTGGTACAGAGTAATGAATTGTGATTTTGATCAGTTATATTTTGTGATTATTTAGGGGATCGAGGTCGTACGTTGGGCGACGGATCTTCCGCCAGATCTCGGGATTAGCGCGTTTGCGCGCTGTGCCTATCTGTGAGTGGACCTTTATTTACACTGTCGTAGCGAGTTCTTGATTTTAGTATTTATTTCTAGTACAGTATTGAGATTATTTATTGTTTTGGAGGTATTGTTTTATGTTTTTATGGTGATGGCATATATTTGGCATCGATGCATTAACTACTCGGCTGATCACCGGTAGTCCAGTTCCAGGGTTGACAGATTCCCCTGCTATGCCCACTAGGCTTGAGAGATTCGCCTACTCTGTCACCGTCGGGCTTGAGAGATTCGCCTGACCGTCGGGCTTGAGAGATTCGCCTGACACCTCCATTTATTTTAAGAACTCGCATTGTGTTTTATGTTATATAAATGGTGAAAGACATATGATTATTTTCGTCCACTCACTCTAACGATTTTATTTGCCTTTCCCCAGGGTTTTTCGATTTCCGTGCCCAGTTTGCAGTTCAGATTCTGGTGTCGCACGTCGCAGTCGGAGGCTTAGTATTCGAGCTACTTTTGTTTTCCAGTAGGTTTCTTGTTTAGCCTACTGTTGTGTATTTATGTATATATATATACTAGATGTCGCTCTGAATACTCTGATGTTATATTTTCATATGATTTTCCCCGGATTTCTGTAAAGTTACAGCTTTTGTTTATTATTTTACATTATGATATGATATTGAGAAATTTGGATGGGATTGGTGCCCACGGTTTGGCTTTTGTGGCATAGGATTAAGTGTGTTTTCGAGTGCAGGTTAATGGAATTCCGCGTTATAGTGAAACTCTGCCGAAATTTCTATAGTTTTTGCAAGTTCGTGTTTTCAGAATGGGTTCAATTCCGGTTTAGGAAACTAAATCGGGGTTGGGTCCTTTCAAGGTGTTTGTCCTAACCCTCCTGGGTACTGTGTAATCGCGGGTCAGGTGTTTGACATAACCATCCCGGAGCATCTCGGGGATCAGTCGAGAGGCCATAGCATCGATGCATCCATAATAACTATACTCTGTGATAAAACAAATCATATGTGCCTCCGAACCAAAGTATGCTCATAAAATACATAATTATAAATGCATAATCGTAAATGTATAATCGTAAAAGCATAATCATAGACTCGCAAATCAACTGTGAAAATCAAAGTGTCCAAATTGCTCTGATGGGAGCATTTGACCACTCGTTGGAAAGATTTCAACGAGCCCAACATTTTTCCCAACTGGACCAAAGTCCAAATCGTTGTCGATTCGCCGAAATTCACCTCGAAAGCTCATGGGTCGAAAAATCGCCGGAAAATTTTTCGGTCGATTCCGACGCCGTCGACGCACCATGGTCCCCCAAATAATAGGGGTTGCACGCCTAGGACAAAACTCAGTCGAAACCACCCACAACCCACGCCGGAAAATGACCAGAACGCTGCAACCGAATCCACCCGGATTCACGAGGATTTTCGGCCATTTTTCGGCCACTAAACCTATCCAAAATTCACAAATAAATACATGAATCGAAAGAGGAGATAAAGAGCTTCAAATCCATACCAAGAACGCCGGCAACCGTGGCGTTTTCCGGTGGGTCGAAATCGGTATTAGTTTCGGTAAAATATACACGTACAAATTTTTTGTATTTCTACAAATTAATCCGTATTTCTACCAAAAATTTATACCAAAAAATTCTGATCAGATCAACGGCGATCAACGGCCACAATTTGATCTGATTAAGAATCAACGACCCAAAATAAACCGCCAAGGAAAATATTTTAAAATACATAATTTCACATACGAACTTCCAAAAATTGAAAGAAATAGCTCGATAACCCAAAAAATTCTCCGAAAATTCCTACGTGCACGAAATTAAATACTCTATGACTTCTGTAAAGTAAGTCGGATCAATTTCTCGCCCGAAGAAAATGTCAGTAACAAAATTTCAAGAGGTGCATAATTCGTGGAAAACCTAAATCGTAAAGTTTAGCGTAACTTTTGGTTTGGATCGTTACAATTCTACCCCCTTAAAGAAATTTTACCCTCGGAATTTAACACACCTGTTAGTTAAAGAGATGGGGGTACTGCTCCCACATGTGCTGCTCGGTTTTTTACGTGGCTTCCTTAACTGCATGATTTCTCCACAAAACTTTCACAAGAGGAATGGCTTTGTGACGAAGTTCCTGAACCCTTCAATCAAGAATCTGAACCGATTTTTCAACATCAGTCAAATCCTCTCGAATAGGAAGCTGACAAGGTGCTAAAACATGAGATGGATCAGAAACGTACTTCCGCAGCATAGATACATGGAATATATCATGAACCCTGGCCATCTCGGAAGGTAGTGCCAACCTGTACGCCACAGCACCCACTCGTTCAGTAATCTCGTACGGACCAACATAACGCGGACGGAGTTTACCACGTTTCCCAAACCGTACAACACCTTTCCAATGAGACAATTTCAAAAACACCCAGTCACAAACTTTGAATTCCAGATCTTTTCTTCTCACATCAGCATAACTCTTTTGTCGATCTTGTGCAGCTTTCAGTCTGTCCTAAATAATCTGAATGTCTTCATTAGTATTTTTCACCAAATCAGGACCAAGAAGCCATCTTTCCCCTACTTCACTCAAACACAACGGAGTTCGACACTGTCTACCATACAGAGCTTCATATGGAGCCATACCGACACTGGCCTGGTAACTGTTGGTAGTTAGATTGATTGATGGGCTTGTTGAGAGGAAGGGTTTGGTGTTCGGGTCACCGAGAAAAGTCAGAGACACAGCTATGCCTTCGCCACTGGTGGTGATTCACGGTGGTGCTCCGGAGAAGATGATTTTCGGCAAAAGTTTTATACCATTTTGCTCATAATTAGGTACTAAATGTAATGAAGAAGTTATTGAATTGAATTGGACATTATAAATTAAGAAGTGCAGACAATAATTAATGGATTAAATAATTTTATGATCTTATTAAACCGTTGAATCGATAGTCGATTTGATTTCGAGTCGTATAACATTTGAGGAATATGTTGCGACTTTAAAAAGGATTTAAGAACTAGAATTTGGAATTAGATTAAGCTCGTCATTAGTCCAGGAAGCACGTTGTTCGAGAATGCGAGGTTCTCGATGATAATCCTCATTGGTATATGAGCTTAGCTATTCATTGTGATTTTCGATGATTAGTTATTAAATGATAATCGTTGTTTCAGGATAACATATTAGCAGCGAGTGGTAGATGTTTAGAAATGTCAACAGACAGGCTTTGGCTGGATGGGAATCACAACACAATGCAGTGAGTGGACCTTTAATTTCATAGTCGATAGTGAGTTCAGTTTTCAGTTTTGAGAATTTCAATATTTCAGTTTTGCAAATTCATTTTATTTCAGCGTTATAGTATTATAGTTTAGTTTACAATATATTTCATAGCATTTTAATTTGGAGGTTTACTTTGTGTAGGTTGATCACTGGATAGTCGATCAGATCAGGTTAAGATAAACACTCTAGACGATCTCATCACCTTACTTTTCTTACATACAGACGTTCCAGTTTAGAACAAACACCCTAAATGACCACCTCCATTTGCAGTACAGTTTATAATATTTGAACTCGTATTATTTCACAGAAATCAGCGGAAAGGCCTACAGTCATAGTTTTACAGACTTTGTGTTTCCATTTGTCAATTCACTATAATGTTTTATGTTTTTATGCCTTTCCCTGGACCCTTTGTTTTAAATTACCCAATTTTCAGGTCAGCTGAAGTTGTGACCATCCAGAGTACGAGGCATGGTAGTGCATAGCTTATGTTTTCTCTGTTGGTTCTCACCAGTAGTTCAGAGTTGCTCGTTAAGGTAGCTGGTACTGATTAAGCGGTGCTAGATATTCTACTACGGGTCCCACAAGACCCTGAGCGCCCACCTTCATATTTTATTTCTGTTTATTATATTTGAACTCACTTTATATTATAGAAATTAGCGGAAAAGTATGTTATTACAGATTTATCGTTTTACGTAGTTTACGTTATTTTTTTTTCCACTCACTCTAATGTTTTATATTTTAAATGTCTTTTCCTGGGCCTTTTGGTTTTTCATGCCCAGGTTGTAGTGCTTCTCCTGAGCTAAATATTGATCTCCTGAGGCTTTGAGTCCACCAGATTATCATACCTTCCTGTAGTTTTCGGCTCATTAGCAGCGTATTTTCTTATGTTTATTCTACTCTTAGAAGTCGCTATGGACACTAGTGTTGTAAATACTTTTTAGTATTGATAATGAATTATTAGTATTGCTGGATTTTGAGTTTTCAGTTCTTGTATTATTCTTCCAACATTTTAATTAATGTAGTTTTCGCATTTTATTGAGAAATCCAGATGGAAATTGGTGGTCCATGGTATTGTTTGTGGAAAATATAAAGTGTGATTTTTTTGCAAGTTTCTGGTAGTCCACTTCGTAGAGGAAATTATGTTAATTTTTTTTTTACAGAAATCGGTAATTTAAGTTTTGTCGTTAGGGCATGATCCTAGATAACTAGTTAATCTAGGGTTTGGTCCTTTTAGAGACTGCCCAATTTTTCGGATAATTTTTCTGCAGAATTTTGAGGGCGAAATTATTTTAGCGGGGGTAGATTGTGATACCTCGACCTTTTTATATAATTGATATCATTTATGGATAATTCGAGTACGATTTAGTAGTCGCGGTAAATAATTTTTACCGTTGGTAAATATTGTGAGGTCAAAGGTTGACTTTTTATCAAATTGTCGAAGATGGTTGACTTTGTGTATAAATAGTAGAATTCGATGACACGAGTTCGTAGACGTGTAGAATGTTGTAATCAGAGTTACCACGAGAACGTTATGGTCAGCGGAAGTTTGAAGAATTATCGGGAATCAAATTACGTAAATATCAGAGTAAAAATAGGACTTTCCATTTATGGAAGGAGGAGAGCTTATATTTCTGGTCAACCGCTTCTTCTGGTCAACTAGGGTTGACACGCATTGACCGGAACTCCCACGAAGGAAAATTGCCGGTGAAGTTGGTGGCGGCGGTGCGACGGATTCTTGCCACCTCCGTCCATGACTTTGGATGGGTTTTGCAGCTCTCGACATCTTCCCTCTATATCTACCTTCAATTTCAAAAATTAAAGCTTGTAGAGGGAGAATCGATCATCTAAATTTATAGGATTTTATGTGTTTTAGGTCACCGTTGTTGGTGACGTTTCAGGTGAAGATTTGGGGCTCGATCGATTGGGTTTTATGTTGTGATTGAGTTTATGTATTGTGATATGATTTTGGTTCCAGGATTTTCACCTTCATAATCGAATTCATTTCGATCAGTTTTTTTTCGACCTTTGCCTTGGGTGGTTGTTGCCGGTGGTAAGGCCGACGAGGATGGAGGGCTTTTTCTCCCCTAATCTTCACGAGTATATTGGTGCTAGCCTTAAGCTCCGAAATGGATCGAGGACGGAGTGATTTCCGGCTGATTTATTTTCAGGCCCGATTCCAGCCAAACGTGCCGAAATTAGGCATACTCATTTCATGAGTACGAGAATACGATACGATTTGAACTCGTGATACTTGCACGAGTGTAATTATAATATTCCGTGTTTACGCGTAATACGATGATTGGAAACTTGAAACAAGGATTTAGCGATTTTTATCGCAATGTGACCAGTGATTCTCGATTTTATTGAAACAATAAAGAAATGAATCATTATATTATTTAATGATTCGATGATTATATTATCATCTGGATTACTGTTGATTAGTTTGTTTAATTTTGACGAGTTAGAATTTGAGAATTCAGTTTATTGTTTCCGATATGATATTGTCATTTGATTTGAAATATTATTGATATGTTAGTTGAGAAATCCGGACCCGCATCGGTCACTCGCGGTATAGGTTGGAATTTTTGGTTATTGAAGTTTATTTGGACATTTTATAGGTTTTGCGCATCCTACTTTTAGGGGAGACTGCCCAATCACTACCGGAAAAACACACTTAAGCGACGAATCCTGTAATTTTAATTTTAATTTTTAAAAAAAATAAAAAATAAAAAATTAATTTCACTCAGGCAAAGAAATCTACTGATTTCATCGCCTAAGTAAAATTTAATTTTTAATTTAATTTAATTTTTAAAATTTAAACAAATTATTTTCGTCGCAAAAGTCAAATTATTATTATTATTTTTTTAAAATGAAAATTAATTTTGGGTAATTTCTTAAAAATTATTAAAAATCAACCGTAAGATGTAAAAATTCAACCTAATTCTGATTAGTTTATGATTCGATCAAATCAATTTAGTGATTATAGAAAAATAAATAAAAGATGAAAAGTATTATAAAAAATAATTCATAAATCCGTTTATGAAGTTACGGGTGATTGTCGTGTCGTAAAAACTTAATTTATTAGCTAAATAAAAATTAATTGAAATTTGACAAAAAATATATTTAAGACTAAAACTTGTTATATATCTACTAATGTTGTTTAACGTAAGTGTTCGTATGTCTATATTCACTCGACATCAACATTAACGAAATTGAATTTGGACAAAATAACCGTTTGATATATTCATCAGAACATAATATGTAAGTGGATGAATTTTAATTCAAAACGAAGTTCGTGAAGGGTTTGATCGGCGTAGTCAAACATAAAACTGAAATTTCAACAAAATGGAAATGTTGATATGGGAATCTTCATAACTCCGATTTTCAAACAGTCGACACTCAAAGTCCAAAAATTGTTTACTCTATGCCCTCGATGAAAAAAAATATGTATTTTAAAATGGTATACATGGTCGTGCTCTTAGAGGTCAGATTGTGTAATTCTACTTAGACGACGAAAAAATGTGCGTCGTCGCCTAAGGCAGTTCGGGTTTAGAGGAAAGGGTTTAAGGCTTAGGGTTTAGGGTAAGTTCTTAGACGACGACATATTATTTCGTCTTTTAAGTGGTACTTAGGCGACGAAACCTTAATGGTTTCGTCGCCTAAGTGACTTTTTCTGGTAGTGAATTTGAAAAATCCGGATGGAAACTGGCGAGGATGGAGGGGTTTTTCTCTCCTCATCTTCCTAAGTCTATTGGTGCTAGCCTCAAGCTCCAAAATGGCTCGAGGATGGAGTATTGTTGCTGGAGTGATTTTCGGCCAATTTGTTTTGGGGCCCAATTCCGGCCAAATGTGCCGAAATTAGGCATAGGTCTTTTGAGAGAATATGTTGGGCTCGTTGAGAGCTTTCTATCCATATGTTAATCTCTGCCACCGACGGTGGTCACCGGTAATGGCGTGTGTCTGGAAAGATATTTTCTTGTCAAGTTATATGTCGTTATGTTCGTATCGACGATACGAACATAATTGTGAGGTTAAATTTGCCATTTAGGCTTCCTCGACCCAGAGTGTGGGCGGTGCTGACGGGGTTGCCACCAGTGGCAGTGCGATAGATGAATTAATTAGTTTTGTATTATATTGTTACGATTGTCTTGCGTAACAAGTTGTTTGATATGTTCTTCGAATAAATTAGTTGATGTTGATTTTTTGGATATCGAGTACTTCCTCGATTTGCATGTTTGATTTTCTTTATTATTTTTGAAGATTTTTGACAACGGTCGGGTCGTCACAAAACCCAACACGGATGACTTGCCTTCCAAACTTGTCAAGAATCAAGAGGGGGACAAGAAGATGTATCTTAAGTGAGCCAATTGGTGAAGGCATTCAACACACAAGGAGGTGGCAAGGCTCATGAATACCGTTCCACCACCGAGGAGAACCCCAAGCACCATGTGAACGTGGTGAATGTGGTATTGAGATCCAGGAAGAAGTTTGACAACTATGGAGATGCGCCCATAGTGGAGAGTGATGATGAAGAGGACTTAGATGCACCATTTGTGTCCCGGTGAGGTAACTTTAAGGAAGCGGCCAAGGATACCTAGCATGGAAGGCAAGACCCAACTATGGAACATATTTATCGGTCTTCAAGGGGAAGCATCTATGCTCTTATCTCACTTTCATTGTCTATGCTTGTTTGCTCGCTTATGTGTTTAGTAAGTTAGCTTTATGCATGTGAAATTTATGGTAGGAAAGTGTGTAAGGTGTGTAACATTTTTGGGTGAGAATTAGTGCATGTTTGAGAGTCAAAAGCCTGGGAATTCTCGACGGGTCAAGGAATTATAGTTCTCCTCTTTCGACTCGTCAATCAAATTGTATAGGGGGGGTGACAAGAGCATTCATCTAACGGATTAAGACAATCTTTTGACCCGTCGAGGACTGGCCTGGGACACAAATCGACCTGAAAATGACTTTTAAAAAATACCCATTTTCTTCTCCTTTCTTTCTTTCTTTCTCTTCGCCTCCTCCCATATTTTCGAACTCTTCTCTCTTTCTCTTCGATCTCCTTCACCCGCAAACACTTTCTAACATGAAAATCATCCAAAGCTCTCTTAACTTTTTGACTTGGATGCTTATCCTTGCATGCTGGGTTGCTTGTGGTGGATTGAATTGTGTTTTTGAGATTTCTTCAAGAGGTTTGTGTTTTAGAACCCTAAAGTTCGAATTTGAAGCTTGATGAGAATTTGTTGTTTCTTTGTGTGTTTTTGCTTAGCCTTTGCCTATTTCCTTTGATTTTGATGTATGGGTTATTGAATTATTGCCTATATATGCATGAATTTGATGAAATTGGTTGAGTTGAAGGAGGCATGAACCCTAGTTTCAAAAAAATATGGGATTGGCTTATGTTTAGTGTTAATTGAGTCAATGTGTGCTTGAATTCATAATTTAGGACTAATTGGTAGTTGGAATTTGATGTCAATTACATGAATGCTTATCGAAAATTTTGACTATCCATGACTTTGGCTGAAATTGTGAAGTAAGTATGTGTGTAGTTATTTGTTTTGTATGTGTTAGTCGTAATGTGATTGTCGAAAGATGGAATATTGATGCTTTGGTTCCATTTGAATGGGAATTATACAACTGGTTGGTAACTGGACTAAGAATTTGATCACATTAATATGGCGGTTGGGTTACATTGTGTGCTGGTTAAATGCAATTGTGCTTGAGTTGCTCTTGAGATTCTCCTATTTTGCTCTTGAGTTGGAATTAATGACACTGAGTTGATGGCACCATGTTTGAGAACTCTTGAATTGAAAATTTTCATGTAATCAATATGTGATGTAATTTTCATGCTTAAGTACTGGATTGTTGTCTTGGCGATAAAATGCATTGAGATGAATTGGTGACAATGATATGGTTTGTTTTGGGTGAAAATTGCATATTTATGTTGTTGTTATAAGTTCTAAGTTTTGAAAGTATAATGTGATCTAGGTGTCCAAGTCTATCGATCATCATCATTATCATCATCATCATGCCACCACGAAAGAAGAATGTGCCACAAGATTCTCACCCCAACAAGAGTCACTAATGAATGTAATAAAGAGGGGCAAGGTCGTCTACCCTAAATTGGAAAAGCCGCATCCAATTCATGTGGAGAGATTTTTCACCGAGGTAGCTACTAGACCCAAACTCCAAACTCTCCTTGAGTTGATAGACCTCCATGGCATTCATACACTCACTAATGAATTTTATAGATATGATGAGCGCACGGTGAAGGACTTCTATGACACCCTCAACGACATCGTCTCAGATAATGGTGAGGGATGAACCTTCATGTTTAAAAGAAGAAAATATTTCTCAATCCTCAAGCCACTGAGAAACATTGGAGGTCCCATCCCTCACGAAGGCAGAGAGAGCATATTTTAGAGAGAAGTATGATGCAGTTTCTTTGGATGATTTCACGACGGAAGCTTGTGTGGAGGGTCGATGAAAGAACCCGACCCCGATTTAGTTTCCTAAATCAGAATCAGAC
Organism: Geum urbanum; assembly: GCA_946800695.1. NCBI lineage: Eukaryota > Viridiplantae > Streptophyta > Magnoliopsida > Rosales > Rosaceae > Geum > Geum urbanum. Next base: position 58,979,130 of record OX326997.1, read on the forward strand.
CCCTTCTGAAAACATGAACTTTCAAAAATCATAAAAATTTCGGATGAGTTACTCTATATCGCATAGTTACCATTAACCTGCAACGAAAAATACACTTCATCCTATGCTACAAAAGCCAAACCGTGGGCACCAATCCCATCCGGATTTCTCAAAAACATATCATAACGTAAAGCAATACACAAAACTGTAGCTTTACAGAAATCCGGGAAAAATCATGTGAAAATATAAACATAATAGTATTCAGAGCGACCTCTAGTATAAACATGTATACACAACAGTAGGCCAAACTAGAAACCTACTTAGAAGGAAAAGTGGCTCGAATACTAAGCCTCCAACCTTGACGTGCGACACCTGAATCCAAACTGCAAACTGAGCATTGAAAACAAATAGCCCAGGGAAAGAAATATAAACTGTTAGAGTGAGTGGACGAAAATAAATGTCTTTCGCTGAATAATATATATGTTATAAAACATATGCGAGTTTAGATGCATAAAACACATGCTCGTATAATGCATAATTATAACTGCATGCTCATGCTCGTAAAATGTATATAAAAGACTCGCAACCAACTGTGAAAAGAAATATCTACTCACAGACAAGCACAACGCGAAAACGCGCTAATCCCGTGATGGGGCGGAAGATCCCTCACCAAGCATATGATCCCGATCTCTTGAATAATCACAAATACCACTAATCAAAATAACAATTCAAAACTCTGAACCACACCTCGGAAACCAACCATTTCCGGAAACATATAACTCGAATATCAACGAAATCGTCGAAAATCCTATAAATATTCAACTTATCCCTCGACACAAAATCCACGACCCAAATCAACTCAATAACCTCAAGACTACGATCGGGGCACGATTACGAGTAAACGGTATAAAACTTCTCAAAATTCTAAAAAATCAACTCGTCGGAGCTCCACCGTTGACCGCCGCCGCGCGGCCTCAACGGTGGTCAAATCCGGTGAAAATTTCTAGATCACATCTATTCCTCAAGCCTAACAACTTTTGTTTCTACACCAACCTCCAATTCGAAACCCATCGGCCGGAATCAAGCTCAAAAATTTAAACCTCCATTAATTCCGGTGACCTGTTCGGCGAGCTTCAAACGGCCTCTATTCCAAAATTCTGTCACCCAAAAGCATCTATGGGTTGAAGGGAGCAAAACCCCCAACCCCAAAACTGGCCGGAAAAGCTCACCCGATTCCGGCAAAAATTCAAAACTTTATCAAGTTGGTTCTCCCTCAAAACTCAACCAAATCAACTCAAACTAAGTTCAAAACAATAGGAAATCACGAGAGGAAGCTAACCATACCAAGCTTGAGGTCTGAAGTGGCCGGAATCAAAAAGTCGATCGGTGGTCAACGGCGGTGCCAAAATCCTTCGGTCAACGCTGGTCAAACTTGGTCAACGGTCCAATTTTGGTCAACTCAGCCCAAATGTGTCCTTTCTACAATTTTACGACTATTTCGATATTTATACTCGCGAATAAAATGATCAACGGTCGAAAACAAATCAAATCCAAACGGATAAATACGATTAAATCCAACACCAACCTGTATGCCACAACACCAACTCTCTCTGTGATCTCAGAAGGACAAATATACCGTGGCCGAAGTTTGGCATGCTTCCCGAAACGAACTACTCCTCTCCAAGGAGACAATTTCAGGAAGACCCAATCGCCAACCTCGAACTCAAGACTCTTCCTCCTCACATCCGCATAGCTCTTCTGTCGATCTTAAGCAATCTCCAGTCTGTCTCTGATGATCTGAATATCCTCAGTGGTGGACTTCACCAAATCAGGACCAATGAGCCAACGCTCACCCACCTCACTCCTACATAATGGAGTACACCACTGCTTCCCGTACAAAGCCTCATAAGGTGCCATATCGATGTTGGCCTGATAATTGTTATTGTAGGCAAACTCGATCAAATGAAGCTGTTGATCCCAATTCCTTCTAAACTATAATACACAGGACTGCAACATGTCTTCCAAGGTCTGAATGGTCTTCTTAGACTGCCCATCAGTCTGAGGATGGAAAGCTGTACTGAAATATAGTTTGGTCCCCAAAGCTCGCTGTAATGCCTGGCAAAACTCTGAAGTGAACTGACTATCTCGGTCAGAAACGATGGACACAGGCACACCATGCAAACGAACAATCTCTGCCAAATACAGCTTACCTAACTTGCCCACTGAAATTTTCCCTGGAAGTACAAGGAAATGAGCTGATTTCGTCAAACGGTCCACAATGACCCAAATACCAGTTTTACCAGCAGAAGTACGTGGTAACTGATATACGAAATCCATAGTGATATGCTCCCACTTCCAAACTGGAATCTCTAAAGGTTGTAGCTTTCCAACAGGTTTCTGTCTCTCTGCCTTCACTTGCTGACAAATGAGGCATTTGCTCACATACACTGCAATTTCCCTCTTCATATTCCACCACCAATAGTAGGCTCTAAGTGTGCGAAACATCTTCGTACCGCCTGGATGCATAACGTAAGCAGAACAATGGGCTTTATCTAAGATCTCCTTCTTTAAGCCCTCATCTCTGGGTACACGAAGTTTGCCTCTGAACAGTAATGTACCATCACTACTCAACTTAAATTCTGTTGGCATACCATTCCAAATCATGGTCTTCTTGTCCAACAGATAGGAATCCGCATCCTGAGCTTCACGGACCTGATCAACCAATACTGGTCGAACCTGGAAGCTAACCAACTATGCTCCATCATCATCCCACTCTAACTCAGCTCCCGTAGCCCGTAACTCTGCTAACATGGAAACTTTGGCCACACACACATGAAACAATGAAGCTTCAGATTTCCGATTGAGTGCATCAACAACGACATTAGCCTTCCCTGGATGATACTCAAAGGTGAAATCATAGTCATTGATCATCTCCATCCATCTACGCTATCTCATGTTCAGATCTGGCTGTGTGTGCAAATAAGTGAGACTCTTATGATATGTATATATCTTGCACTGAGCTCCGTACAAGTAGTGTCTCCAACTTTTCAAGGCTAATACAATGGCAGCCAACTCCAAATCATGCGTAGGATAATTGATTTCATGTGGTTTCAACTACCTGGAACGATAAGCCACCACTCTGCCATGCTGCATCAAAACACAACCAACATCCAATTTCGATGCAGCGCTGTAAACCACAAACTCTCCGCTGTCGTCAGGTAGAGTCAGAACCGGTGCAGTAGTCAACTTCTCCTTCAAGTGTACGTAACTCTCCTCACAAGCATCGGACCACTCGAACTTGACGCATTTCTTCGTGAATCTGGTAAATGGAGTGGCAATCCGTGAAAAATCCTGTACAAAGCGCCGATAGTAACCTGCCAAGCCCAAGAAACTCCTGATCTCTGGTATAGTGGTAGGTCTACTCCAATTCAATACGGCTTCAATCTTGTCAGGATCCACGCTGACTCCCTCAGCAGATATCACGTGACCCAAGAACTTCACGCTACTCAACCAAAACTCACACATGCTGAACTTTGCAAACAACTGATTATCTTGTAAAGTCCGCAAAACAACTCGCAAATATTTCTTGTGCTGGCCCACATTTATGGAGTAAATCAAGATGTCATCGACGAATACGATCACAAACTTGTCCAGGAATTGCCTGAACACCCTGTTCATCAAATTCATGAAAGCTGCAGGGGCATTAGTCAACCCAAACGGCATAACCAAGAACTCATAATACTCATACCACGATCAGAAAGCTGGTCTGGGAACATCTGACTCTCTGATCCTCAACTGATGGTATCCAGACCTGAGATCAATCTTCGAAAAGACTAAAGCTCCCTTGAGTTGATCAAACAAATCGTCAATCTGCGGTAATGGATACTTGTTCTTCACCGTAATCTGATTCTGCTTCCGGTAGTCAATACACAACCGCATGGAACCATCCTTTTTCCTCACAAACAACACAGGAGCACCCCACGGTGACGCGCTAAGTCGAATGAAACCTTTCTCCAGCAACTCTTGAAGTTGAATTTGTAACTCCTTCAACTCCGCTGTTGCCATACGATAAGGTGCCTGAGATATAGGTCCAGTGCCTGGTAAAAGCTCAATGGTGAAATCAATTTCTCTGACTGGAGGAACACTTGGTAACTCCTCCAGAAATACATCTGAAAACTCAGAAACAACCTCAATATCACGAATGTCTGGTAGAGCAACCTTTGTATCCACAACATGAGCTAAGTATGCCACACAACCCTTCTTCAACATCCACTCGGCCTTCATCGTTGAAATCACACACGGCAGGGAAGTATTCTTCTCACTGCGAAACAATATCTCTGAGAAACCGGGACGTTAAAAAACCACTTCCTTCTTGTGACAGTCGAACATAGCCCAATGTGTCTCCAAGAAGTCCATACCCAAAATCACATCAAAATCGACAATATCCAGCAACAACAAATCTGCGGCTAAACCATAACCTCCTACAAAGATCTCACAATCTCTATACACCCAACCAATACTCACAACCTCACTGGATGGATACAACAGTCTCCATAACCCCGGAAGTGGGGATGCAGGCATAGTAGCAAAAGATGACAATCTAAATGATATGAATGAATGCGTAGCACCTGGATCTAGCAAAGTAAGTACTGGATAGCCAAAAATATGCAACGTACCAATGACAACCTCTGGTGAAGCTCTGCCCTCACGCAATGACATATCATGAACTCTGGCCTGTCCAGCTGGTCGTCCACGCTGATTGTGACTCTGTTGTCCGCCCTGTCCAGGAGACTGTACTGGTCAAGCTCCAAAAGTAGTACCTCGATCTCCTTTTGGACTCTGAGCTACTTGACCACCAACACCAGCAGATTAGAGACACTCCCTCGCAAAGTAACCCTCCTAGCCACAACGATAACAAATGGTAGTGCCCCGCTGATAAGGACCAAAGTGATGCCTATTGCAAAAATTGCACAATGGATACTCCCTCGGTACAGCAAAAATGCCACCAGTACGTCGAGGATAGCTGGAACTCCCACAGGATTGTGGTCTCTGTGGCTGATTCCTCTTCCATCTTTGATGCTGCCTAGCCGTACTAGCATGATGTCTATAAGGTCCACTGCCAGATGATGATGCCGATCCGGAAATACCTGAACTCAGCCTCTTAGAAGGTCCCTGACTCAGTCCACCCTCCTCAAATCGTCGAGACTGGAATCACATCTGCCTTTCCCTCTCTATGTCCTCACCTCGGAGTGCAACACTCACAAACTCATCAAAGTTGTCTCGAGGCATCGTTGTCAATGTTCCCTTGATATTCAGGTTCAAGCCCATCTTAAATCTCTTGCACTTGGCTTCCTCTGAGGCCACCATATCACGAGCAAATCGAGACAAACGAGTAAATTTATCCCGATACTCAAGTACTGACATGCTACCCCTATCAACTCCTCATACTTCCTCTGTTGAGTAGCCTGATTGAAATACCTCCGCATAAACAAATCTCTGAACAATGTCCATGGAGTATCAACCGGAACTCTGTTAGGGCTAACCCACTAAAAGTATACATCCGACTCAAGCAAACCAACTACTGCTACTGTCATCTGCTCAGGAGTGAAACACAGACGCTTACAAACTCGTTCAACCTGAACCAACCAAGCCTCACATATCTCTGGATCAGTTGAACCCGAGAAAACAGTTGCTCCAGCTGTTCGAGCTTTGACCACAGGGTCAAAACGCTCCTCCAAACGCAATACTCGCATAAGCACGTCATGCATCCGACGATCCTCATCAGGATCCACATCCCTATTGACACGGGAACCACGTCTAGGAGGCATCCTAATGATAAAAGAAAAGCATTAGTCACAAGGAACAAGGAACGTGATCATGAAACTTCAGACATTTGAAAACATACAACACCCGAAACATTGAAGAGTAACCACTGGCCAGTCGGGTCATCGCTCCAGACATGCTGTACATTCTCAAATACCCGTAGCATCACGACTACAGAAGTCTACAGAACCTAAAACCTAATGCTCTGATACCAAGCTGAAAGGACCCGACCCCGATTTAGTTTCCTAAACCAGAATTAAACCCCTTCTAAAAACATGAACTTTCAAAAATCATAAAAATTTCGGCAGAGTTACTCTATATCGCGTAGTTACCATTAACCTGCAATGAAAAATACACTTCATCCTATGCCACAAAAGCTAAACCGTGGGCACCAATCCCATCCGGATTTCCAAAAAACATATAATAATGTAAAGCAACACACAAAACAGTAGCTTTACAGAAATCCGAGAAAAATTATGTGAAAATATAAACATAACAGTATTCAGAGTGATCTCTAGTATATACATGTATACACAACAGTAGGCCAAACTAGAAACCTACTAAGAAGGAAAAGTTGCTCGAATACTAAGCCTCCAACCTTGACGTGCAACACCTGAATCCAAACTGCAAACTGAGCACTGAAAACAAAGAGCCCAGGGAAAGACATATAAAATGTTAGAGTGAGTGGATGAAAATAAATGTCTTTCACCGAATAATATATATGTTATAAAACATATGCGAGTCTAGATGCATAAAATTAAATGGTACACAAGGGAAACTCTAACTCCTCACGCGTACAGAACATGCATCGGAAATCCCGCGGGGTCACTCATGGAAACACCCGCACTAGTACAGTCTGAATCACAGGATCCCTGATCCTCACGCGATTCGAGCCAGAAAGGGCCTCGGGTCAGGGTATCTGCTCCCCCCGATAAAGACCTCAGGTCAGGGTAACAGTCCCCCAGGTAAACATCCTCGGAAATCAGCCGGGATGCTAAGTGTATCGATACAACTACTACTGAGACTATACTCTGTGTAAACCAAATCATAAAGGTTTCCATGCAAATGCATAGAGCGTAACGTAAAAGCATACTCGTAATGCATAATTATAAAAGCATATTCGTAATTGCATAATCATAAAATACAGGCTCGTATAATTCATAATCATAACTGCATGCTCATGCTCGTAAAATGTATATAAAAGACTTGCAACCAACAGTGAAAAGAAATGTCCACTCACAGACAAGCACAACGCGAAAACGCACTAATCCCGTGATCCGGCAGAAGATCCCTCACCAAGCGTATAATCCCGATCTCCTGAATAATCACAAATACCACTGATCAAAATGACAATTCAAAACTCTGAACCACACCTCGGAAACCAACCATTTCCGAAAACATATAACTCGAATATGAACGAAATCGTCGAAAATCCCATAAATACTCTACTTATCCCTCGACACAAAATCCACAACCCAAATCAACTCAATAACCTCAGGACTATGATCGGAGCATGATTACGAGTAAAACGGTATAAAACTTCCCAAAATTTCAAAAAGTCAACTCACCGGAGCTTCACCGTTGACCGCCGCCGCCGCCAGCGGCGTGACGTCAACGGTGGCCAAATCCGGTGAAACTTTCCATATCACATCTACTCATCAAGCCCAACAACTTTTCCTTCTACTCCAACCTCCAATTCGAAACCCGCCGGCCGGAATCAAGCTCAAAATTTCAAACCACCATTAATTCCGGTGACCTATTCCGGCGAGCTTCAAACGGCCTTCAATTTCAATATTCTTTCACCCAAAAGCATCTATGGGTTGAGGGGAGAAAAACCCCCAACCCCATCGACCCGAAAGCTGGCCGGAAAAGCTCACCCGATTCCGTCAAAAATTTGAAACTTTATCGAGTTGGTTCTCCCCCAAAACTCAACCAAATCAACTCAAACCAAGTTTAAAACAATAGGAAATCACGAGAGGAAGCTAACCATACCAAGCTTGAGGTCAGAAGTGGCTGGAATAAAAAAGGCGATCAGTGGTCAACGGCTGTGCCAAAATCCTTCGGTCAACGCTGGTCAAACTTGGTCAACGGTCCAATTTTGGTCAACTCGGCCCAAATGTGACTTTTCAACACTTTTACGACTATTTTGATATTTATGCTCGCGACTAAAATGATCAACGGTCGAAAAAAAATCGAATCCAAACGGATAAACACGATTAAATCCAACGGTCGGAAATATTTATAACATATTCATCAGACATCGGAAAAATTCTCGGAAAACTCCTACTAGCTCGAAATCATAAACTCTACAACTCTCGTGAAGGAACTTATGTCAAATTCTCGCCCGATAATTTTGTCGCAAACAAAACCGCCAAATCGATTAATTACGACAAACTACGATTATACGTGAAACTCGCGAATTAAGCCGATTAACTACCATTTCCAGTTCGGGTTGTCACAGTCGAGTACCAAACCGTGGAAACGACTCTTTCCAAAGCTGGGATCTTACCCCACTCAATCAAGTCTTTTGGTTATTCGCCAAGCACAACGTGAAACCTCATCCCTACAATAATGAGATCACCTAGAATGGGTACCAAGCCATGTCTACCTTGATGAGTGAGTTAGGGAAAGTTGAGTTTGGAAAAGTCATTTATGACTCCATCATTGGATGCATCGAAGGTAGAGGGCCTCTAATTTTCCTATGTCTCATCGCATACCTATGATGATTCCGGCGAACTGACCTGAGTTGTCGCTCCCTTATGGCACATTCAATGATGCCACGGTGGCTAAGAGTCTTGAGGAGACAGCCCGACTTTCCTCTTTTAGCCAAGTCGATGGCGCTTTTTCGTTCTCTTACGCCCAAGTTCCTCCATAAGGGAAAATCCCGAAAATGCACGTGTATTTTGAGGGATATTTTGGGGAGATGCGGACCAACCATACAGAAGTGATGCACGTACATGATGGGTGCACTTGGTGATCAGATAAGCGGCCTTGAGCTACACTACCCTAGAGGCAATGCAGCCCTTCTACCATAGGACATGATGCTATGTTGCATGATGATGAGGTGGATGATGATATATATGGATAAAGACTCTAAGTGTTCCATTTGTTTTTCTTTTGCTTATTTGATGATGTAGTTTCTATCTAACCTCTACTATTAAGACTTGTTAGGAATTTTCATGGTTTTTAACTTTCATTTGAACATCTTGAACACATTTCAGGTGATGTCAATGAGGTTACTTGCTATGTTTACGTTTTTGTGGTGATGCTTGTCTTTGTGAATTCATGTGATATTGTGATGCCTTAATGATGATTTGGATGAGAATTTTACTACTTCCTTTATGTATAGATTATGTGTTAGTTGTGTATAATGTGTATGTTGTTGATTTGACCCATTGTTGATGTGTATGTTGTTGCTGCAGGAGAATTGCAGCAATTTGACCACACTTTGCAGGCTCAAAATTCTAGGAATTCTTGACGGGTTGAAGGTTCTCCCCGACCCATCGATTGTAAGCTACTATCCAGAATTGTCACTTTCTTGACCCATCGAGATATACCCTTCGACTTGTCGACTACACGCTGTTGTGCAATCTGGATCAATTCTTAACCCGTCAAGGGAATTTATCTACGTATCGAGGAGTGTCCTTCCACAGTTGACTTCTGGAGACCAAAGAGCTTGAGGCTTTGAGACATAGATCATATAGAAATACTGTGAGGCCAAAATGAGTCCACTCATGACAATTCTATATCCACCTTTGGATGGCAGGGCCTAACTTGGCCTTTGTTTGTTTACATATTTACTCATATGGAGCTTAGAGACTGCGATAAAGCGTTTGCATCTTCTTTCTCTTGACTCTCTCATTTCCTTGCTTGATATGGATATGTTTACGAATGATGCTTAAGTACCCTCAGTGTATTGTTTGGAGTCATGTAGAGTGTGGTAGTCTTATGTAATACATGTGAGCTACTTGATACTAGTAACATACACTACCAGAAATGGAGACATTACCGGCGACTTGCCGTCGCCGGCCTTGTCTTTTTTTTTTGCTGGAATTGTTATTACCGGCGACAAGTCGCCGGCAATGACGTCGCCGGAAATCCCCCGCCGGTATTAACATTGCCGGCGACGGGAAACGCCGTCGCCGGTAATGTCCGAGACATCACGGGCGATTTGAGTCGCCGGCAATGTCAAGACATTACAATACAATCATACAAGTTCAACAGTACACATAAATGTCCAACGTACAGTACAAATAGCAACGACGATACGAAAATTAACTACAACTACAGGTCAGGGTCGAGGAACTTGCGGGTCAGGGTCGAAGTAATCCATGTACTCATTTGAATTCCGGTGGCTACCTTGGTCTTGCTCTGGCGTTGACTGGTGCGGTGGTGGTGGTGGATAGCTAGGGAACGGAGGGACCGGGACCGGGGGAGGTGTGGGGAACGGTTATCCGGTAGTCTGAGCCTCGTACATCGTCCGCATCCATGTGTACATCTGAGCCTGCATCTGTGTCTGCTGCTGGACCATGTTTTGGTACTCGGCCATCTGCCTCTTTTGCTCCTCCAACTCCCTCTGCGTCCTCTGAAGCTCCGCTGCGAGGTTACGACTAGAAGTTGAACTTCTTGACCCGGTAGAGTATTGTGAAGTGTTTTTCAATACTCCTTCGCCCGCCGAGCCCATTCCCCTACAGTAGTAGGTATTCTTTCTAGTCCCGCACGCTTTTGCCATGATCTGAGCCGCTATCGGGGGATCAAGCGGATCGATCTGAGAGGCATACTGGGTGACTTCTTCCTCGGAGCAGTCAGGATGGTTAGTCCGAGCTATACTCATGGTCACTTCTGCGGTCGCCTCCTCCACTCTCGCCTAATTGAAAAGCGAAAATGAACAACGTATTAACTAACAAAATCTATTAATATCGAAAAATAGTTTTATTAACACATGGAGAGGCGAAAGGCTTACCGCTTCGTCAGGGCACTGCGGATAGAACTTCTGATGAATATACACCAAGGGGTTCACTTCTTGTTGTTGCTGCGCCTTAGTCGACCAACCCATGTAGTTGAGTGAACCTGCATGATGGGCCCTGGTGTTTTTCAATCTATTCGCCCGGTTCGTCTTCGAAATCGCCTTATTTGATAAACATATGGAAAAAAATTAGTAACTAACTATTTCAATCTGATACGATACATTAGGCTTGTAAGATATATTAAGGATACATACCTGAGCTTTGGGGTGCTCGAAGTGGGCTATCAGCCACAGCCACTGGTACTCCCTAAACCGGAATTCGCTAGGGGTAGAACCTCGGCCTAGCTCCTTGTATACAGTGTAATGGGAAGAAAGCTCATTCTTCCACTCTTTATACCTATATTAAAACAAGGAAAAAAAGTTAGAGATATTAAAACACATGATAAACAAAAATCTAACTCGATATATATTCAAATAAGTCGAAGCACATCACCTCATATGTAGTTGACGCTCTACCCACGTGTGAATAAGAACTTCATCCACGTCAAACCACACCTGCAATATGAATATATATAAGGTAAAATTATATATTTATTCGGACTTAATTAATAAATGTAAAATTTACGTAATGAAAATACGATTTTACTCACACTGAGTGCATTATGCACTTGCATCTTTACGTAGATAGGCACAGATTCCCAATCTGGCCAAAGCATTGGGACCTTGTCCCGTACGATCGCACCGGCCATGCTGACATATTTGCGCGCGGTGTCGAATGCCTCGATCACCTCGCCATCCTCATTGGCCCTTATGGGCGTTTTCCTTCCGCCGGTGGCCTGCTCAAGTCTCTTCCCGGTGCAGGTGCCTCTAGCCCCTTTCCGTTTTCCAGTCCCATTAACGAAATTGCCTAATAATACAATGTCAACAAATGGATATCATTAATTGAACCTATCGCAAGTCTTAAGTAATAATTAAGTAATCAATCTGATGTTAAATAAAATTTACCTACATCGTCCGTTTGTTGGTTGGTGCACCTCACACTCCAAAGATACACGGGGTCGAACGGGAGGAAGTTATACGCTTCCTCCACGCTCAGGAACTCCGGCCGTCCTTCAACATAAACAGGCATCCCCCTATCATCGAATTCAGGGATGACAGGAATCTCGTCGGGTAGGAAGAGACCGGACGGCGGAGATAGACGAGGCCTGGACGATGAGGCGCCAGCACCACCATGTGTCTCAGATGATTCCCGTGAAACGGGAGTAGGCACCGGGCGAATATGGGGCATTCGGACTGAGGGAGTTTCTGATGCCCCCGTTGACTGTCGCTCGTTTGAGGCTCTGCCACCGGAGGGACGTTTGCTGAGTGAGCGTCTGGAGACTGAGGCTCGAGCCTCGACTTCCGGTTGCACGGCTCTTGATCGTGCAGCTTCCTCCTCAGCTCGCGCCTCTAGCAAGGCTCTCGTGCGAGCAGTCATCATTGGCCCACTGGGCGAGGAGGAAGCTTACCTCTCCGAAGCCAATTAGCCGCAAAACCTCCTGGACACCGTAATAGTCATGGATTCGGTTTTATAACAAATCGGAACCGGAACGGTTTAGAACCGGAACCGTTTCAACCTGGAACCGTTATATTACAAACGGTTCCGGTTACAAACAGTTCCGGTTCCAAACGGTTCCGGTTCCAAACCTTTTCGGTTCTATAACAAATCGGAACCGGAACGGTTTGGAACCGAAACCGTTTGAAACCGGAACTGTTTGTAACCGAAACCGTTTGTAACATAACGGTTCCGGTTACAAACAGTTCCGGTTCCGATTACTGCCGGTTCCAAACCGTTTCGGTTCTATAACAAATTAATCGGAATCGGAACGGTTTGGAACCGGAACCGTTTGAACCTAGAACCGTTTCGAACTGGAACCGTTATGTTACAAACGGTTCCGGTTATAAACATTTCCGGTTTCAAACCGTTCCGGTTTAGAATCCTTGTGGTTCAAAACTGTTCTGATTCCGATTTTTCACCTTAATTTATACGTTAAATTAACAACTATATCACCTTAATCCAAACACGTTAAATTCCGAAGCCGATTTTTCACCTATTATACGTTAAATTAACAACTATATCACCTAACTTAACATATATACATACATCATTTCCGGCTTTAAACTTTTCACATATATATACATCACATATACACTTTGTATACATCGATCATGCATCTTAATTTCACCTTAATTCACACACACATATATATATACATCACATATTAATCCAATTCACCCTAGCTAATTAATTTTCCACATTTTTCAAACATACGTATATATATACATTCCATATAAATTAATTAATTTTTCACATATATACATCACATATATTTCTCCTTCACCCCACAATTATCCACATTATTTTCCCACAATTTTCAAACATACCTTAATTACATTTTACAAATATTTTCCACATGCATACATACATCCCACAATTATCAAAAATTAATTAATCAAAATGCATAAAAATAAAATGTGGAATGAGAGAGAGAGAGAGGGAGAGAGAGAGGGAGAGAGAGTGAGCTATTACCTGCCATGGTGGAGCTCGACCCAACTGTTGTCCGGCGACGGAGGTGAGGGGAGGAGGAAGAGGAGGAGGGGAGGAGGAGAGAGGGGAGGAGAGGGGAGGAGAGAGGGGAGGAGAGGAAGAGAGGGGAGAGGGGAGGAGAGGAAGCTAATTAGAGAGGATTGAGGAGAGGGAGGTGAAGAGAGAATTTCGGTGTAAGAGAGGGAAGAGGGAAGAAAGATCGATGCGAAGAGAAATGGGGAGGAGGAGAGAGGGGAGGAGAGCTCGAGCAAATTTTGAAATGCCGCCACCATTGCCAGCGAGTTACGTCGTAACTCGTTGGTAATGACATTACCAATGAGTTGATAAGCAACTCGTTGGTAATGACATTACCAACGAGTTGCTAACTCGTGGGTAATGTCATTACCAACGAGTTGCTTATCAAATCGTTGGTAATGTCATTATTTCTCGAAGATTATCCGATCGACCTATTTCTGACCAATTTCCGACTAAATAATTTCCGACAACATTTCCGACCATATATAACTACAATTTCCGACTACGATGGTCGACTACAATTTCCGAATACGTACAATTTCCGACTACATTTTCCGACTACAATTTCCGACTACATTTTCCGACTACGTACAATTTCCGACTACAATTTCCGACTACGTACAATTTCTGACTACATTTTGCGAGTACATTTTCCGACTACGTTCCGACACGATTTCCTACGTACAATTTCCGACTACAATTTCCGCCTACAATTTCCGACTACAATTTCCAACGTACTAAGGATGATAATCGTAATCATCTTCATCACTTGAGTCTGACTCAGTTTCATAGGTAACCTCTGGCAATATGTGCCGCTCCTCGTCATCTGAATCAGCGTCAACTTCATATGGATTAACATCGAGAAGTTCTTCCCCAGTAATTCGAACCACACTCCCAGATCTCACATTATTAAGGCGAATCGTAGATGATTCCGGAATGTCAAAATCGTTTGGCTCTTGGTATGCAGTAACTTCCTCATCATCTGCGGTATCACCAAGTGTGGCAGCACTGTATATGTTTCTATGAGCAACATGGTTAACCACCTTCCACGGGACTTTGTTAAGAAGATCGTCCAGGTAAAACACTTGTTTTACTGATGAGGCAAGAACGAAAGGGTCTTCTTCATACCAGGTAGTAGCAGTATTCACCGAAAATGTTCCGTGCTGATCGGTCCTTGTGTTCTCCGGGCTAGTATCAAACCATCTACACTTGAACAAGTGCACTTTCATGCGGTTCCCATAAATTAGTTCAACAACTGAATGAAGGACACCATAATAGTCAACGCCATCCTGCCCACCATGGACCATCACCCCACAATTCTGTGTTTTCAGTCGGTCATCTCGATTTTGACATATAAATTTCACGCCATTGACCTGACACATCGAGTAAACTTTTGAAGCTATCGGTTTCATCGCAAGGACCCTCAATTCGTTTGACCACTTTGGGTAACCATCATCTGCTACATGGTTCATCTGAAAACGATAAGAAAACACACAAGAAATTATGAACATAGAAACCACAAAACCATGTACGTCCACACATGCTATATAAGGAAAATGGCAATAAAAATAAAGACATATACACATATACCCTTACCCATGGACAAAAGTAGTTTGCAAACGTCCTGTTGTGGTATTCAACATTTCCGGCAATAGCAGGGCAGTGAAGATGATAGTTTTTCCAATATTGTACTTCTTCACAGTTAATCAGTACCGACCAGTGGGCAATGACTACCTCATTTTCATCCAACTTGTACGACTTTGGCAAGCTTCCCTGTACTACATCGTCATTGGAGATGATAGAAAGGTTGAACTGAGGTTCATCGATCGGCATCTGTTGTTGGGGGTCCTCAAGCGCTCTCAAATACACTTTGGTGTACGTTACACACTCATGCGCAACATATGCTTCAGCGATACACCCTTCAGGTGCATATTTATTCTTCACATAGTCCTTATAGGCTCCCAATTGTCTACAAGTTAACAAGTGCATGTTAAAAGGGGTAAAAATAAGACTTTACATATAAAAACAGAGGCAAACCAAATGTACCTTTCCATGGGATACGTCCAAGTGTAGTGTACGGGACCGGTAAGCAACAATTGTTCGGGAAGATGGATCGTTAGGTGAGGCATGATGTCGAAAAAATTTGGCGGAAATATCCTCTCAAGCTTGCACATGATAAAAATTATGTCATCTTGCATCTCCCTGAGATCTGATTTTTTAACTTCCCTGGTGCATAACTTCTGAAAGAATCTTGACAAGGCCACCAATGGCTCCACCACCTCCTTGGGCAGGTACCCTCGAATGAAAATAGGGAAAAGGCGTTGAAGCAGTACATGGCAGTCATGACTCTTTAATCCGTACATCTTATTGTCCCGGTAGTTAACACACCTGCTTATATTTCCTGCATAGCCATAAGGATACCTGCATGTATATATATATATATAGCCATAGGCAACAATTATATTTCTCGCATATCACCATAATCCGGTAAAAATTAAAGGCAAACCAATTTCCGTACTGCATAGTCATATATAAGAATATTTACCTGACATTACTCAGCCACCGAAAAATTTCATGCTTATGCTTCGGTTTGACGGTATAAGGAGCTTGCGACATTTTTCTCTTACCATCTCTTAACCACAAATGTTTCCGCAGTCCCATAGCTTTCAGATCAATGCGTGCCTTAGGGATGTCTTTTGTTTTCCCCTCCAAGTTAAGAACTGTGCCCACCACACTTTCACACACATTCTTCTCTATGTGCATGACATCTAGGTAATGTCTGATAGGCAACCTGGGCCAGTAGGGGAGTTCCCAGAATATGCTCTTGTGTGTCCAAAACTTATACCTTTCGGGCTTGTCTGGAATTGACGCCACTATGTCAGGATGATTGCTCAGCTGGCCAAAATCATATTCATTCAACACTTCCAAAATTTCTTCCCCTGTCCATCGCCTGGGTGCCACACCTGTTTCCACAGTCCCATCAAACGCGTCTAGATCCTACCTAAATGGGTGATCATGTGGAAGCCAACAACGGTGACGCATCTGAACAATTTTACTGCAATGAGGACTGCAACAATCAACCGTCATGCACTCTGAACAAGCCCTGTAACCCCTGGTAACGTTGCCCGACAACATACCGCGCGCAGGAAAATCACTGATGGTGCCAACAAGCATGGCATGCATCTGGAACATCTCGTTTTTGAACCTATCGTAAGTGGGGTGGCCAGACTCACTCAGGTACTTAAGCTCCTCAATCAAAGGCCTCAAATACACATCGAGACACTTTCCTGGATAACCCGGGCCCGGAATTAACAGAGTCAGCATATTGTATTCCTTCTTCATGCACATCCATGGTGGAAGGTTGTACGGTACCAAAATAACTGGCCATATACTGTATTGAAGACTCATGTTGCCAAAAGGGTTGAATCCGTCAGATGAGAGCCCTAGCCAAACATTTCGGACCTCTGCTGCAAAATGATCACAAACTCCCTGACCATGTGCTTCCAAGCCTCTCCGTCGGAAGGGTGTATAAGGGTGTCATCGTCAGGCAAATTCCTCTCAGCCCACCATCTCATTGCCTCGGCCGTGAAAGCACACATGAACAACCGCTCCAGCCTATCAATAAGCGGGAAATATCGAAGTATCTTCACAGCTTTCTTGTTGCCTGCAGGAGTCAACTTATACCTTTCTGTAAAACATACCGGGCAGGCTTCAAGGTCTTCGAGATCTTTTCCCCAGAAGAGAATACAATCATATATGCATGCATGGATTTTGATGTAGGAAAGCCCAAGATCTTTCAGGATATGTCGCACCTTATGATGAGTGGTAGGAAGATGATGACCGGGTGGCAGTAGCGAAGCAGTCCACTTCAACCAAGAATCAACAGCTTTGACAGACATTTTGTTCTCCATTTTGAGCTGCATCACTCCCATCACACTTTCAAGAACAGTCTTACTACAACCGTCGTACAACGGAGTCTGTTGCAATGCAATCAGGTTGTTGTACTTGTCCATACCGCTTGAGTTGACATGAGCTCCAGGTAATGGCTCGACTGGCTCGATATGGGGGAAACCCTCAACGACGGAAGGGACATTTGGTGCTTCATCAGCAAATACACCGCTCTCATGAGGAAACATATCATTGATTAACATCGCTGTTGGATCATAGGATGAACTGCCCCTCTCAGCAAAATCTCCATGATCATAGCGTGGACTGGCCCTCTCACCAAATTGTCCATGATCATGCGGACCCGCTAACGATGTTTCACCGTGATAAATCCAACAAGTGTACTTATCCCAAAATCTGTATTTACTCAGGTGCCTCTAGACTTTATGATTAGGAAAACGAAATCGATTGCTGAAACACTTACATTCTTTACACGGGCAATAATGAAGTGTATTGTCTCCACAATTAGCCTTCACAAAATCCACAAAACTATTAATTCCCTGGTGATATCTGACATCCCATCTTTCGAGGCTCATCCAACTCTTGTCCATCCTGAAAATTCTAACAAATTTACGTATTAATTATATATATATACACACATTCACTACTAATAATCGACGCGATATCTCAATTCAGCTCGCCTTAAATCAACACATGCATATATATATATATCGATCTAATCTCTGAATTCGATTCAGTACTCGATGATGGTATTCTTCTTTTTTCAATTCAAAACGTATTTGACTAGGTAGGAGGCTTTGTTAAGCGTGGCTCCGATAGCACTACGACAATACCAGTCGTTGATTCAGACACAACATCAACAACATTTCATATATATCTCACGAATTGGATTTGATCAACACACACATATATATATACCTTCATTTATACGTATATATATATATACACATACCTATATATATAGCTTCCCGACTGATCGAGTTTTCGACACGCGCCTTAATTTTGACAATATTCCGAAGGATCGATTTCAGAACGTACGTTTTCCTTTTTTCGATTTCTCTGGATTTTTTTCGATCAAAATGAATGAATGATCGAAATGAAGACATTACCGGCGACTTTACGCCGGAAAATCGCCGGTAATGTTTCAAAACATTACCGGCGACTCCAACCGTCGCCGGCAATGTCGAGCCACACATTTCCGGCGAAATTCCGGCCGGAAAATCGCCGGAAATGTTCGGCTTGACATTGCCGGCGACGGTTGAAACATTACCGGCGATTTTTCGGCGACATTACCGGCGACGGAGTAAGTCGCCGGTAATGATGAACATTACCGGCGACTTTTCCGGTCGCCGGCCTTGTCTCCGGTGATCTCGCCGGTAATGTTCACAAATGTGGTAGTGATAATGCATATCTAAGTTTTTGGATATTCATTGCTAAGGTGTTTAACGTTCTATGTGCGAGGTCCCCTCATGTTATATGCTTGATTACATTGTCGTTTTCCTTCGAAATTTGATTAGTATGCATATCCCCATTATGAATGATAGGACTCTAATAGCTTCCTTACTTCTTAGAGACTATATAACATTTTAAAAGGGTGAATGCATGCTAATTTTTATGCTTAGGTGAACATGTGTTAGCGGAATAAAATGTGAAGTGATGATTCTTATGTACCTCTTGTGCACTTGTGTGTGATGTACCTCTTAATGCAAATTAAGAATAATTTGATTTTAAAGTGTGAGGTAGTAGGGGCTGAGTTCTTATCAGTCCTTATCTTAAAAATCCATACAAATTTGAAAATTTTGAGAAATTTATCATAAAAAGTTGTGTCTTTTGGTGTGTTTGTGTTCTTATAATGGTTCTTGATGATGAAAATGAGGCAATGGCTAGTGGATTGCCTGATTTTAAGCATGTGTGAAAAAAATGAAAAAAAATAGATTTTTAATCGGTTGAAAAACATGTGTATCTCAAAATGTGTTCATTTGAGAAAAAGAAAGATTAACATGTTTCAAAGCTATGATTGCCTATGTGAGATTTTGAGCTGAATTGTACATGACTAGCTTATATAACGCACATTTTATTTCATGTGTGATATCAAAACTTGCTTTAAACAATGCAAAGTGTTTTTCCAAATCATGAGTACTTTTCAAAGATGATAGAGGCATTAGGATAACCACCATGGCCAAATAGCTTTTGAACCTATGATCCATATATCCTTTAGTGAGCCAATTTGAGCCTTTTTAATACTTAATATTTTCTTTCATGAACACCATGAATAGCTTCCTAGCTTAAATACTTATCCTATTGTACCCCAAACTGTACCTCATAAGTTTATGTTCATCACAGTGTCGTGAGTCCTTAAAAATGAAAGTTAATAACCCAACTAAACACTTTAAAGAGTCGCAATGCAAGGCAAAAGAGTTCAAAATAGTTCATACAATTCGCTAAGCGAAAACAATTATTCTTCAAAATGAGGTGAAAATCATTAAAGATAAAGTAGATTTATCACTTAAATCCATTCGACAAATAATTTCATAAGAAATTATTGAAGAGTAAATACTACTTATTCAAATAGAAGATTACCAAGTTCAGAAGCAGAACATAAAAACAAAAAGGGAACAAAGATACTAGTTTGAAATTTGACGACTACCATTTGAACAAGGAAAAAAATGGCTTTGGAATACTAACTCCGCCTTCCTTTGTCCCATATCTAGTGAACAATACCTCCATCCAAAACTGTTGTAGGGTGAGCTTTCGTCCTTATTGCTCAACAAGACTACACCAAGTTAGGTTTGATAACCTAACTCGATAGATATACATTTACTTATAAAATAATGGTGGTGTGTAAAGTTTGAGAGAGAGAGAGAGAGAGAGATTATGAAAAATAGTGTGTTAATTTTTTTTATAGGCGACTACTTAGGCGACGAAACAACCAAGTTTCGCCGCTAAGTGATTTAAATTTTTGGTAAACATAATTTGGCCAAAAATGTGAACTTGGTGATGAAATCAACAATTTTCGTCCCCTAAAGTGATTTTGAATTTTTGGTAAAAAATTTGGTGCAAAAAAAATCTCTAAATTTTTGGACTTAGGTGACGAAACCTATTAGTTTCATTGAATAATTTTTTTTTAAATATACAATAAAAAAAATTTCAATTGAGCGACGAAACTACATATTTTTGTCGCCTATGGGAATTTTTAAAATTTTATTTTAATTTTATTTTTAAATAAAATAAAAAAACTAAAATAAATTTCACTTGGCAATGAAACTATATATTTTTGTGGCCTAAGTGAATTTTTTTTATTTGTTTTATTTTTTATAAATTCACTTGGCCGACGAAACTTATTGAATTTAGTTTCTTCGCCTAAGTGTATTATTAGTTTTGTCGCCTAAGTATATTATTTTTTAAAAATATATAAAAATTAATTTTGTGTAGTTGCTTAAAAATCATCAAAAATCAACTGTGACGACCCGAACCAGAATCAGATGTGTGTTTGGCACGATTCTCGAGATTTGGTTATAGTCGCAGTTTATTGTCGTGTATGTGGTTTGCCGATTCGATTCGCGACTTTGTTTTCGGTCGAAAATTTGAGTTGAGTGTCTTCACGGAAATGGTAGAGTACGTGATTTCGAGTTCGTGGGCGGTTCCGGAAGATTTTTCCGATAACCGAGAAATATTTTATGATTATTTGAAGTTTCGGGTTCCGACGAGTTTATCCGTTTGTTTCGTGTTTATCCGAATCATTTCGTATATTCGTTTTGGACCGTCGATCGACCCGAGGCTGGAGTATAAATATCGAAATAGTCGAGAAATAGTCGAGAATTTCATTTCGGGCTTTGATTGAGTTGACTTTCCATTTTGGGAAACTTTGACCGTTGACCCGTGAGGAAAAACTTTCCGTTTTCGGCTTCAACTTCCGGCGACCGGATTCCGGCCACCTCCGACTTCGGTGAGGGTATGGTTCGAATCCTTGTTCAATTTCGAGTCTATTGGTGTATGAATTTGTGAGAATTTGTAAGATTTGCTTGGAAACCGAGTAAGGCCGAAATGGAGGAAATCGTCGCCGTCGGTTGGCCGTTTTTCGGCGAGCTTCGGTGGTGGAGGATGGGGGGAAATGACTTCCCTTGCTCCTCTGAGTCTATTGGTGTTCTTAATTTGAGTTATGGTTGAGCTTTAAGTTGGGTCCGATTAGGTCACCGGAATGTGTATTTTTGATCGGATTTTGGGTAAATTGGAGGACTTCTGTTTGGATTTGGCCTTCGGGGTAGAAGGGAAAGTGGTTCGAAATGGTGTGATCTTGAAATCTGGAAAGTTTCACCGAGAAATTCAACCGTTGACTGCGCGCCGCCGCCGCCGGCGGCGGTCAACGGCGGTCAACGGCCGGAAAGTTGACTTTTTCAGATTTCGATGTAATTAGTGTCGTTTTTCTCGTAATCACGCTCTGGTTATCCTACAGAGGTTTTCGGATTGATTTGGTTAGCCGATTTTGAGTCGAGATTTCGAGTGGGGATTTCGGGATTTCCGTAATTCATTTTGTACCGCATTGCATATTTCCGGGAACGGTTGGTTTCCGTGATTCAGTACAGGGTTATGGACTACGATTTTGATCAGTTATGTTTTTGTGAATATTCAGGAGATCGAGATCGAGATCTGGATTGTGATCGTGCTTCAGGCGAGGGATCTTCCGCCGGACCACGAGTTTAGCGCGTGTGCTCGTTTCTAGAGTCTGTGAGTGGACACTTTATTTTCACGGATTGATTGCGAGTCTTTTATAAATGATTTACGAACTTGAGCATGCGGATTGATTATGTTTATTACGAGCATGTGTTTTAAGATTATACAGTTATATTTATACGGATACACGTATATGACTATACATACACTTATATGCTGTTACATGCATTTGCATCGAATTGTTTATGATTTGGTTTACACAGAGTACAGTCTCAGTTATGTTGTTGTATCGATACACCTTGCCTCGTCGGCTGATCCCCGACGGAGGGCCGCCTGGAGGGGCAGTACCCCGACCAGACCGGTGAGGGGCAGTACCCCGGAACCGAGGCCATTTCTGGCTCAGAATCACGTGGTAGTCAGGGACTCCGTGGTTCAGACTGTACTAGCACGGAGGAGTCCATGAGTGACCCCGTGGGATTTTACTTGCATGCTCAGTACACTGGAGGAGTATGAGTTTTACCTCGTGTACATATGTTGTTTTATTTACCTGGACTCGCATATGTTTTTTTTAACATATATATTAATTGGTGAAAGACATTTATTTTCGTCCACTCACTCTAACGCGTTTATTGTCTTTCCCCTGGGCTTTTCGGTTTCCGTGCCCAGTTTGCAGTTCAGGTTTGGTGTTTCACGTCACGGTTTGGAGGCTAGTGATCAGAGTCACCTGTGTTTTCCAGTAGGTTCTTGTTTCGCCTACTGATGTACATATTGTATATATTTTACTCTAGAGGTCGCTCTGATACATGTTTATGCGGATTTTCACGGATATACTATATATAGTACAGTACTGTTTACTGTTTATGATTCATATATTGATGTTGAGAAATCCGGTTGGGATTGGTGCCCACGGTTTTCTTTTTGTGGCATAGGATGAAGTGTATTTTCTGGGTGCAGGTTATGGTAATTCCACGCTAGTAACGAAACTCTGCCGAAATTTTGAAAAATTTTTGTTGGTTCGTATTTTCGAGAGGGTTTGATTCCGGTTTAGGTAACTGAATCGGGGTTGGGTCCTCTCAGCTTGGTATCAGAGCATTAGGTTGTCAGATTCTGTAGACTCTTGTAGTTGTGACACTTAGGGTATTTGAGTTGATACAGCATGACTGGAGTGATGACCCGACTGGCCAGCGGTACTCATCAATACTTCGGGTGTTGTGTGTCCTCAAATATCTGCGGTTTCATGATTACGTTCTTTCTGCTTGTACCTAATGCTTGTCTTGTATCAGTAGGATGCCTCCTCGACGTGGTCCCCGTGTTGATCGGGATGATGATCCTGATGAGGATCGCCGAACGTGCGACTTGCTTATGCGAGTGCTGCGTTTGGAAGAGCGTTTTGACCCTGTGGTCAAGGCTCGCACTGCGGGTGCTACTGTGTTTTCGGGTTCAGTTGATCCAGAGATATGCGAGGCATGGTTGGTTCAGATTGAACGGGTTTGTGAGCGTCTGCAGTTTACTCCTGAGCAGATGTCAGTAGCCGCAGTTGGTTTACTTGAGGGTGATGCATACTTTTGGTGGGTTAGCACCGACAGAGTTCCGGCTGATACTCCGTGGACATTGTTCCGTGATCTGTTTATGCGGAGGTATTTTAATCAGGCTACCCAGCAGCGCAAGTACGAGGAGTTTACGAATTTGAGGCAGGGCAGTTTGTCTGTACTTGAGTATCGGGATCGGTTTACTCGTTTGTCTCGTTTTGCGCGGGATATGGTGGCTACAAAGGAAGCCAAGTGTCATAGGTTTGAGCTGGGATTGAATCTGAACATCAAGGCGACCTTGACGACGATGCCTCGGAACAACTTTGATGAGTTTGTTAGTGCTGCACTCCGAGGCGAGGATATTGAGCAGGAGAGACAGCAGAGGTATCGACCGAGACGGTTTGAGGAAGGTAAACCGAGTCAGGGGCCTTCAAAGAGGCAGAGTTCTGATACTTCCGGTTCAGCTTCATCCTCTGGCGGTGGATCTTACCGCTCACCAATTAGTGCATCGAGGCGGAGACCTTTTTTGGAGGAGAGATTGACCACAGCGGCCACAGGCTAGTACAGATTCCAGCGGTTCCAGTTATCCCCGGCATACTGGAGGCACATTTGCTGTACCGAGGGAGTATCCGTTGTGCAACTTATGCAATAGGTATCATGTTGGTTCGTGTCAGCGAGGTACCCTCAACTGTTATCATTGTGGCCAGGTGGGTCATTATGCGAGGGCGTGTCCTCGGTTGTATGCTGGTGATCAGGCAGCTCAGAGTTCCGGAGTTGAGCGAGGTGCCACTACGGCAGCTCGACCAGCACAGTTTGCAGGCCAGGGCCGACAGCAGGGAATGGCCCAGCGAGGACGACCAGCCGGACAGGCGAGGGTTCATGCTATGACTCTACGTGAGGGCAGAGCATCACCGAAGGTCGTTATTGGTACGTTACATGTTTTTGGTATTCCTGTACTTGCATTGTTAGATCCGGGCGCCACACATTCATTCATATCATTTAGACTGTCATCATTGGCTACGATACCTGCATCTCCACTTCCGGGGTTGTGGAGAGTGTTGTATCCGTCAGATGAGGTTGTGAGCATCGGATGGGTTTACCGAGATTGTGAGGTGTTTGTTGATGGTCATGGTTTAGCTGCTGATCTGTTACTGCTTGATATTGTGGATTTTGATTTGATATTGGGTATGGACTTTTTGGAGTCGCATTGGGCCATGTTTGATTGCCACAGGAAGGAGGTCGCGTTTCGACGACCAGGCTTACCTGAGATACTGTTACGTGGCGAGAAGAACACTTCCCTGCCGTGTTTGATTTCGGCGATGAGAGCGGATCGGTTGATGAAGAAGGGTTGTGTTGCTTACTTAGCCCATGTTGTGGACACTACAGCTGCAGTGCCGGATCTTGGTAGTATTGAGGTTGTGTCTGAGTTTTCGGATGTGTTTCCAGCGGAGTTACCTGGTATACCCCCTGTACGGGAGATTGATTTTACCATTGAGTTGTTGCCGGGTACTGGACCGATTTCCCAGACACCGTACCGAATGGCGCCTGCAGAGTTGAAGGAGTTGCAGATTCAGCTTCAGGAATTGTTAGAGAAGGGATTCATTCGACCGAGTGTTTCTCCGTGGGGTGCTCCAGTGTTGTTTGTGCGGAAGAAGGACGAGTCCATACGTTTGTGCATCGACTATCGAAAGCTGAATCAGATTACAGTAAGGAACAAGTATCTGTTGCCACGGATTGACGACTTGTTCGATCAGCTGAAGGGAGCGGCAGTCTTTTCGAAGATTGACCTTCGATCCGGATATCACCAGTTGAGGATCCGAGACTCCGATGTGGCCAGAACAGCATTTAGGACGCGGTATGGGCACTATGAGTTTTTGGTTATGCCGTTTGGGTTGACCAACGCCCCCGCAGCTTTCATGGACTTGATGAATCGGGTGTTTCGACGGTTCCTGGACAAGTTCGTGATTGTATTCATTGACGATATCTTGATTTATTCGAGGAGTGTGGGCCAGCACAAGAAGCACTTGCGAGTGGTGTTACGGACTTTGCGGGACCATCAGTTATTCGCGAAGTTTAGCAAGTGTGAGTTCTGGTTAGATAGTGTAAAGTTTCTGGGCCACGTGATTTCGACCGAGGGAGTTAGTGTTGATCCTGACAAGATCGAGGCCGTGCTGAATTGGAGTCGACCCACTACTGTGCCGGAGATCCGGAGTTTCTTGGGGTTAGCAGGCTATTATCGACGGTTTGTACAGGATTTCTCCCGGATAGCTACACCACTGACCAGATTGACGAAGAAGGGCATCAAGTTTGAGTGGTCTGATGCGTGCGAGGAGACTTATTTGCTCCTGAAGGAGAGATTTACTACCGCACCGGTTCTGACGTTGCCAGACGACAGTGGTGAGTTTGTTGTATACAGTGATGCGTCGAAGTTGGGCCTTGGTTGCGTGTTGATGCAGCATGGTAGAGTCGTGGCATATGGTTCCAGACAGCTGAAACCGCATGAGGTCAATTATCCGACACATGATTTGGAGTTAGCCGCTATTGTATTAGCGTTGAAGAGTTGGAGACATTACCTGTATGGTGCTCAGTGTAAGATTTTCACTTACCACAAGAGTCTCACCTACTTGCGGACACAGCCGGATCTGAACATGAGGCAGCGCCGATGGATGGAATTGATCAACGACTACGATTGCACGTTTAAGTACCATCCAGGGAAGGCCAACGTTGTAGCGGATGCACTTAGCCGGAAATCTGGAGCCTCATTGTTTCACATGTGTGTGGCCAGAGTATCGATGTTAGCCGAGCTTTGGACTACAGATGCTGTGTTTGGGTATGATGATGATGGAGCTTTGTTGGCCAGTTTTCAGGTTCAACCCGTACTAGTTGATCAGGTACGAGAGGCACAAGATTCAGATCCTTACTTGTTGGGCAAGAAGACCATGATACGGAATGGTGTGCCTACAAAGTTCCGATTGAGCGACGACGGTACGTTGTTGTTCAGAGGCAGGCTATGTGTACCCAGAGACGAGGATTTGAAGAAGGAGATTCTGGATGAGGCCCACAGTTCAGCGTATGCGATGCATCCCGGAGGTACGAAGATGTTTCGTACACTTCGAGCGTACTATTGGTGGCGCAACATGAAGTGGGAGATTGCCGCGTACGTGAGTCGGTGTTTGATTTGTCAGCAGGTGAAGGCGGAGAGGCAGAAACCTGCAGGGAAACTACAGCCACTTGAGATTCCGGTTTGGAAGTGGGAGCATATCACGATGGATTTCGTCTATCAGTTGCCGCGTACTGATACCAATAACCTATAACCTAATGCTCTGATACCAAGCTGAAAGGACCCAACCCCGATTTAGCTCCCTAAACCGGAATCGAACTCCTTCGAAAACACGAACCAACAAAAACCGTAGAAATTTTGGCAGAGTTTCGTTACTAACGTGGAATTACCATTACCTGCACGCGGAAAATACACTTCATCCTATGCCACAAAAAGCAAACCGTGGGCACCAATCCCATCCAGATTTCTCAACATCTCAACAGTAAAATAAAACAATAAATATATCTATACTTTACTGAAATCCGGTGTAAAATCGTATAGTATATACAATAGAATACTCAGAGCGACCTCTAATGTATAATCACATAAGTATACCATAGTAGGTAGAACAATAAACCTACTGGAAGAAATAAGGTAGCTCGAGCACTATGCCTCCGACCACGACGTGCGACACGAGAGCCTGAACTGCAAACTGGGCACGGAAACCGAAAACCCAGGGGAAAGACATGAAACACGTTAGAGTGAGTGGACGAAAATAAATGTCTTTCACCAGTTAATATATGTGTTTAAAATAACATACGCGAGTCCAAGTAAATAAAAACAACATAGTACACGAGGTAAAACTCACACTCCTCCGGTGTACTGAGCATGCAAGTAAAAATCTCACAGTCAGAACCACGGGGTCCCTAGCCCACACGTGATTCAGAACCACGGGGTCCCTAGCCCACACGCGATTCCAGCCGGTAACATCCTCGGGGATCAGCCGGGATGCAGTGTATCGATACAACAACGTAACTGAAATTGTACTCTGTGAAAATCAAATCATAAACAGTTCGATGCAAATGCATGAAACAAAATATAAGTGTATGTATACTCGTATACGTATATCCATATAAGTATAATCGTATAATCATAAAACACATGCTCAAGTAATCCGAAATCTCATACGCATGCTCAAGTTCGTAAATCATATAAAAGACTCGCAAAGATTCCGTGAAAAGAAATTGTCCACTCACAGACTAGTGTAACGCGATATGCGTTAACCCGTGATCCGGCGGAAAGTCCCTCGCCAACAAACGATCACGAACCCCTGAATAATCACAATAACCATTCCTCAAAATCATCATTCAACAATTCAAAACACATCACGAGAAACCACCGTTCTCGGAAACACATAATCCGAATACGACGAATCGTCGAAAATCCGATATGTACATCTCAATACCTCGCTATACTTTCGGATGCTCAACTCGAAAAACGAACCTCCCCATTGCGATCGGGGCGTGATTTCGAGTGAAATGACATGCAACTTGTCGAAAATCCCAAAAAGTCAAACTTTGACCGTCGTTGACCGTTGACCGCCGTCCACGGTGGCGCCGCCGCCAAACTGAAAATTTTCCGGCGGAGCAACCTCTATTCCACTCAAAATCATCCACTGAGCAACTTTGTCAACTGCAACAAAGGCCAATTCAATCTCTAACTAACTCAATTTCACGATAAACGGAATTGGTACCAAATTTTCCAATCCAAAATTCTCCATGTACACATCGAATTGAAACACCAAACTTACATGGTAGCTTCCAGGGGATGAGAGCTTCAAAGCCCACCCAAAATTGCAGCTCAAATCAGCCAAATTCATAGAACCCAAAATCACCAAGTTTCTTCAAACTTTCTTGCTGGAATATCTTCCTCCACCGTGAGGCTTGCCGTGGAAGGAGGCCAGGGTTCGGATGGGGGTGTCAAAACGAGTCGAACGGGTCCGGAACCAGGCCGTGAGGTGGCCGGAATCGTTGCGCCGCCGTGGAGGCCGTGGAGGACCGTCGCACCTCCTCCTCCATGAAAAGTTGACCAGTCAACAATTTAATAACCACAGTTGACTTTCCTCCTAAGGAAACCCAGTTTAAATACACTTTCCCAAAACGGAAACTTATAATTATCCATTTCGACGAACTTAAAACACCCATAACTCTCGCGTCGTAACTCTGATTCTGATAATTCTCGCGGCCACAAACTCATCTCGACGTACTCTTTAATTATCACCCAAAGTCAAACACATCGACCAATCGGATAAAAAGTCAACTGTTCAAACCAACACATTTATAATCCGACTAAATAATCAACAATCGGAAATAATCACAACAAAATCTTCGTAACTCAGAATAATACTTTGGAAGTTTCCACGAGCTCGAAATTAAATTCTGAACAACTTCCGTGAAGGAACCGAAACCAAATTCTCGACCGGTAATTTAGTCGTTAAGAGCATCACCATTTTAATCTGTTTCCGACGAAACTTCAAATATTCATAATTAATTCCTCGGTCGTCCAAATAACGATCCGGAACCGCCCACAAACTCGAAATCACACGTACAACGACTCTCGAGAAGAGACCCAGCTCCAATTCTCGGCCAACGATTAAGTCGTTAACAAATCTGGCGATTCAAATACTGTCGGAACTCTGCGACTACGCAGTAACTCACGTATATAGCTGATCATACTGGTGATTCTGGTCCGGGTCGTCACAAATCCACCCCCCTTAAATAAAAATTTCGACCTCGAAATTTCCAAGTCTGTCGGCTGAACAACTCTGATAACAAACTCCACAATAGGAGATAACTCCGTGCTGAAATCCCTGTACCCTTAATCTCGAATCTGAAATGGCTCCACACAATAGCCAAGTGTTCCTGCATAAGGAACAGATAGGGTACACAACACGTAGCAAACCTGAAACACAGTTCCGCCACACGGAACACAACACACATAAAAGTCAACACTATAGGCGATACCGAACTATACGGCACAACACAAACTCGCCTACGATCACACACGGATCAAAATAACATGGCAAATCACTACTCAGTCTGCTTACATCAACACAACTGACACACTCATATCAACACAGCTCAAACATCGGACTCGGGCGATTATCAACCCATTTCCGCTAATCTGACAGTCTGTGGTAGCACATTCCACAAAATCAAAATCAAACATCAACCCAAACTCAAACCAAACTCACTCCAACACAATGGAGTACAGCATCGTTCCTCAAAACAACATCAAAACTATAGTGGTCCACAAACTGGTACAGTAAGCAATCTCGAACAATTGAAATTGCGAGTCCCAAATCCTCTGGAACTGCAATACCGAGGTCCACAACATGCCCTCCAAGGTCTGAATAGCCCTCAAAGATTGCCCACCTATCTGAGGATAAGAACCGGTACTAACTCGTAATCTGGTCCTCAATGCTCGCTGCAAAGCTTGCCAACACTCAATTGTAGCTGATTACCTCGACCAGAAAACTGGGACACGGGTAAACCACGTGAATGGCCAATCTCTGTCAAACACAACTATGCCAGCCTTCCACTGAAATCATCTCTGAATGTACAAGGAAAAGTACTGAGTTCATCAAACGATCCACAAAGGCCCAACAACTGGTATCCCCAACCAAAGTGCATACAAACACACACAATCACAACAACAATCGCCACATCTAACCGGAAATCTCAAATGGCTGACACTTCTCGGCAAATCTCTGCCTCCTAGTCATCGCCAGTCGACAAATGTGGCTTCTATACACACAAACTGCTACATTGCTCTTCATGTTGCGTCACGAGTAGTAAACTCGGAGTATCAGACACATCTCCGCACCACTAGCGCCAAATGCGCGTAAAACAATGAGCTTCACATCATCACACTCGAACACAGCTCCCATAGCTCGCAACTCGGCTAATACGGAAACTCGAGCCACATACACACATGAAACACAGAAGCTCTTGACTCTCGACTGAATGCATCAGCAACGACATCCCAGATGGATAGTCAAAGTATAACCACTAGCCTTCTCGATCAAGCTCAAAGGTGCAGCCATAGTCGTTAGTCGACCTCAACCATCTACACTGCCTCAAGCCCAAATCTAGCCGAAAATGCAAGTGGATGAAACTCAAGTGATCAGTGTACGTCCTACACCTCGCTGCACGCCATAGCAGTAGCATCACCAACTCTCCGATGCTAACATAAGGACAGCTACACCCAAATCATACATAGGAAACGCAGCTACACAAAGTTCCACTGTCTGGAACCACGAGCCACCACTCTGCTACACAACATCAATACAAAACCAAATCCAATCCTCGATGCATCACCATAAACACGAACTCATCACGATCGTCAGGTAAGGTCAAAACCGAAGCAACGGTCAACCATCCTGTAGGAGTAACGAATTCTCCTCGCGTGCATCGAACCACTTGAACTTGACACTTCCTTCGTCAATCCGGAAAAAAATGAAGTGGCAACCCGGGAAAATCCTGCACAAAGCCGTCGGTAAAAGCCTGCCAAACCCAAGAGACCCCCGATCTCTGGTCAACCAATGGCGTGACCAAGAACTCCTGATGCCCGCACCGAGATCCGAAAGCTGTCCAAACCACATCTGACTCCCTGATCCTCTACTGATAATATCAGAACCCGATATCAATCTTCGAAAAGACTGAAGCTCTCGCGAGCAAATCAAACCAATCATCAATCCGAAGCGGAGGATACTCACTCTCCTCTGAAGCGAATCAGGCTTCCAGTAATCAATGCACCATCATGTCTAACCATTCATCATCCGTACACACAATGCAAAAGCACACCACGCAAATACGCGGGGTCGCATGAAATCTCCTGAAACCTCCTCCAGCAACTCCTGGAGTCGAAACTGTAGCCCCATCAGCTACGCTGGCTCCGAACGACAAGATGCCGGTAAAATGAGTCCAGCGTCTGGTACAAGCTCAATGGTGTAGTCAGTCTCCCGAACTGGAGGAACACCTGGTAACTCCTCCGGAACACACCTGGAAACTCGGGAACCACCTCAATGTCACCAACGTCGGGCACAGCAACCGCCGTATCCACAACATGAGCTAATCAAACAACACTACTCGTCTCCACCATCCGCTCGACCATCACCACGAAACAGTATCTCGGGGAAAAATTGGTCGTCGAATCACAACCTCCTTCTCGAGGTACTCGAACACAGCCAAATGCGTCGTCAGTAAGTCCATACACATAGTCACATCAAAACCACAATGTCCAGCTATAACAGGTCCGCGGCTAACACATAACCTCCAACAAGGATCTCGCAACCTCCGGATGGATGCAACACTCTCCAAAACCTAGGAAGTGGAGATGCAGGTACAATAGCCATGGACATCAAACAACAGTAACCTCGGAGAAAAGTCTATCCTCAAACAAGGTCATGGAACGAACTCCAACATGCCCAACTAGTCGCCCACGTCAAATGTGACTTGCTGAATAATTCATCAAAAGGCTACATTGGTCAGACTTCAGGTACAACATGAGGATCTCCTCGCGAACTCTGAGCTGTCAAACCGCTAACACAGCTGGCTGAGGGCGCTCCCTCGTAACGTGACCCTCCTGGCTACCGAAACAGCAACTGAGAGTGCTCTACGAACACAAATCACCGCAACACGTGCTGCGTGATAGGATCACCAACGATCGCCCAAACTCATGCCACAGGAGCAAGTCCGCTACTCTGTGATCTCCACCATCACCAAACGGATCCTCTGCTTGATCTGATGACCCACATCATAATCGAAAAGGCCACAGCCTGATGAATTCACTGATCCCGAAGTGTCGGAACTCAACCTCATCAAAATCTCGACTAAGTCCACTTTCCTCAAACCATCACATAGGGAACCGCGTATACCTTTCCTTCTCAATAGCCTCGCCACTGAGTGCAGCACACTAAGCTCCTCACGGTAATCTCGAGGCACAACAATCAAACTCTCACTGATGCTCAAGTTCAAACTCATCTCGAACCTCGCGCACTGCTTCCTCTGAAGCCACATAACTCATGCAAATGGAAACAAACATATGAATAATGTATCTCTGCCTCAGGTGGGTAAACACTCCTTATTCGACTGCTGGGTAGCCTGATTAAATCATTACCGTAAAAACAACACTCTGAATGTAGGCCATAGAGTCGCAACAGGAACTCACACAATATCAGCCCACAAAATACAATGATCTGACTCAGGCAAACATCAACTGCCATAAATCTCAGCTCTAAGGCAACATGCAGACACTCATACACCCACAACCAGGCAAACCGTGCCACACAAATCTCTGAACTCAGAATACTCATCCAAATCCACAGTTCTCTGGCAAATCGCGCGTCGATTGATCCTCAATAGGATCCACAACCGAAACGACACGGAAAGCACGTCAGGAGGCATCCTAATGAATAAAATATCGTTCACAACAAGTGGAACGTAATCAGGGAACTTCAAATATTTGAAAGTATACAACACCCGAAATATTGATGAGTATCCGCCGGCCGGTCGGGTCACCATTCCAGACATGCTGTACATTCTCAAATATCCTTAGTAAACACGACTACAGAAGTCTACAAAACCTATAACCTAATGCTCTGATACCAAGCTAAAAGGACCCAACCCCGATTTAGCTCCCTAAACCGGAATCGAACTCCTTCGAAAACACGAACCAACAAAAACCATAGAAATTTTGGCAGAGTTTCGTTACTAACGTGGAATTACCATTACCTGCACGCGGAAAATACACTTCATCCTATGCCACAAAAAGCAAACCGTGGGCACCAATCCCATCCGGATTTCTCAATATCTCAACAGTAAAGTAAAACAATAAATATATCTATACTTTACTGAAATCCGATGTAAAATCGTATAGTATATACAACAGAATACTCAGAGCGACCTCTAATGTATAATCACATAAGTATACCACAGTAGGTAGAACAATAAACCTACTGGAAGAAATAAGGTAGCTCGAGCACTATGCCTCCGACCACGACGTGCGACACCAGAGCCTGAACTGCAAACTGGGCACGGAAACCGAAAAGCCCAGGGGAAAGACATGAAACACGTTAGAGTGAGTGGACGAAAATAAATGTCTTTCACCAGTTAATATATGTGTTTAAAATAACATACGCGAGTCCAAGTAAATAAAAACAACATAGTACACGAGGTAAAACTCACACTCCTCCGGTGTACTGAGCATGCAAGTAAAAATCTCACAGTCAGAACCACGGGGTCCCTAGCCCACATGTGATTCAGAACCACGGGGTCCCTAGCCCACACGTGATTCCAGCCGGTAACATCCTCGGGGATCAGCCGGGATGCAGTGTATCGATACAACAACGTAACTGAAACTGTACTCTGTGAAAATCAAATCATAAACAGTTCGATGCAAATGCATGAAACAACATATAAGTGTATGTATACTCGTATACGTATATCCGTATAAGTATAATCGTATAATCGTAAAACACATGCTCAAGTAATTCGAAATATCATACGCATGCTCAAGTTCGTAAATCATATAAAGAACTCGCAAGGATTCTGTGAAAAGAAATTGTCCACTCACAGACTAGCGTAACGCGATATGCGTTAACCCGTGATCCGGCGGAAAGTCCCTTGCCAACGACCGATCACGAACCCCTGAATAATCACAATAATCATTCCTCAAAATCATCATTCAACAATTCAAAACACATCACGAGAAACCACCGTTCTCGGAAACACATAATCCGAATACGACGAATCGTTGAAAATCCAATATGTACATCTCAATACCTCGCTATACTTTCGGACGTTCAACTCGAAAAACGAACCTCCCCACTGCGATCGGGGCGCGATTTCGAGTGAAATGACATGCAACTTGTCGAAAATCCCAAAAAGTCAAACTTTGATCGTCGTTGACCGTTGACCGCCGTCCACGGTGGCGCCGCCGCCAAACTGAAAATTTTCCGGCGGAGCAACCCCTATTCCACTCAAAATCATCCACTGAGCAACTTTGTCAACTGCAACAAAGGCCAATTCAATCTCTAACTAGCTCAATTTCACGATAAACCGAATTAGTACCAAATTTTCCAATCCAAAATTCTCCATGTACACATCGAATTGAAACACCAAACTTACATGGTAGCTTCCAGGGGATGAGAGCTTCAAAGCCCACCCAAAATTGCAGCTCAAATCGGCCAAATTCATAGAACCCAAAATCACCAAGTTTCTTCAAACTTTCTTGCCGGAATATCTTCCTCCACCGTGAGGCTTGCTGTGAAAGGAGGCCAGGGTTGGGATGGGGGTGTCCAAACGAGTCGAACGGGTCCAGAACCAGGCCGTGAGGTGGCCGGAATCGTTGCGCCGTCGTGGAGGCCGTGGAGGACCGTCGCACCTCCTCCTCCATGGAAAGTTGACCGGTCAACAATTTAATGACCACAGTTGACTTTCCTCTTTAGGAAACCCAGTTTAAATACACTTTCCCAAAACGGAAACTTATAATTATCCATTTCGACGAACTTAAAACACCCATAACTCTCGCGTCGTAACTCCGATTCCGATAATTCTCGCGGCCACAGATAAAAAGTCAAACACATTTATAATCCGACTCAATCAGATAAAAAGTCAACTTTTCAAACCAACACATTTATAATCCGACTCAATAATCAACAATCGGAAATAATCACAACAAAATCTTCGTAACTCAGAATAATACTTCGAAAGTTCCCACGAGCTCGAAATTAAATTCTGAACAACTTCCGTGAAGGAACTGAAACCAAATTCTCGACCGGTAATTTAGTCGTTAAGAGCATCACCATTTTAATCTGTTTCCGACGAAACTTCAAATATTCATAATTAATTCCTCGGTCATCCAAATAACGATCCGGAACCGCCCACGAACTCGAAATCACACGTACAACGACTCTCGAGAAGAGACCCAGCTCCAATTCTCGGCCAACGATTAAGTCGTTAAAAAATCTGGTGATTCAAATACTGTCGGAACTCTGCGACTACGCAGTAACTCACGTATATAGCTGATCATACTGGTGATTCTGGTCCGAGTCGTCACACTTTCGACACGCATAGTCCAAAAATGGTTTACTCTACGCCCTCAATGAAGAAAAATATGAATTTTGAGATTGTATGCTCGTAGAGGTTATATTGTGAAATTCTAGTTAAACGACGAAATTGGTTGAAACGAAAAAGGGTTTCGTCGCCTAAGACTTTCCAAGTTTAAGGGAAAGTGTATAAGGCTTAGGGTTTAGGGTTTGGTTTTAGGATATGTTCTTAGACGACAAAATGGAAATATTCGTCGTCTAAGTGCAAACTTAGACGACGAATTATGTTTTCGTCGTCTAAGTGTGTCTTCTAAAACGACGAAGATATTTTCATCATTTAAGATATTATACTTGGACAAAAAATTCAGTTTTTTGCGTCTAAGTCAGATCTTAGATGACAAAACATTTGTTTTCATCATCTAAGACATTTCTTAGGCAACAAAAATCAATTTCGTCTTTTAAGGTCAGCCTAAACAATGAAATTTTCTCTTGTTTGACGAAAATTATTTTCGTCGTCTAAGAGCCACTTAGATGACGAAACCATTAAGATTTCGTCGTCTAAGTGTAACTTTCTGGTAGTGACTGCCTATTGCAGCCCTTGTTAATGTGTGAGAGAATTTTACCAACACAAGTCGTCGATATCAAATGTCACAAGTCCACACCGCTAATTTTAAATCGTACATGGATTCAAGAATTATAGACACCAAATGTCGAAGAATAACGTTGACAGCCAGAAATTGCTTCTAGTCATAAATTCATATGTGCATCTTGGTGAAACATATGCTATTGAAAAACTATATGGAAGGTAGAAATGATTGGCAGAACCATGCAAGCCTCGGCATCTTAAGAGCAAATGAGTCACACCACCAGTGCTTTGAAGACATGTGATGCTAAAATGGTAGGATATTAAAGACACTTCTTGACACAATTTGGAATCTTGTGTTTCCTCCATGAGGCTCCATGAGGAATGTGTAAATCTTTTCCTCTGTGGTTGAAGTACATAGTCAGGTTCATTTTGAGAAGCCTCGCAAAAAAGAAGTTTCAAATTGTAGAAACATACTATAGTCCTTCCAAGCATGCTCAAACACAAGTGCACATATGCACAACTACAACTCTATGTGTCGAATATTGCATATCATATGCATCAAGACTTCTACAACAAAGAAGTCAAACATGTTATCAAGTAATCGCATAACTAACAACACCACTGCAAGGAACAATTCATTTCAATCTTAGACAACAACATGAAGAATTTTCCAACCATAAACTTATTTACAATTACTTTGAATCATCTCTAAAGACTCAAAGTTACGTAAATCTTTTTGATATCTACTTTTCACATACACAGCCATACACTTAATCTATGTTGCAGTCTGTGCACTGTGGAGGAGATTGGGTGACCTAAACTTCACTTGAATTTGAGGAGTATCAACATTGAACAATTAGACTCATTAACATTTACTAATTGAATTAAAACCGATCCAACAATGAAACCATTAATGAAACTAGTGATGAACCAAACTCACTTTATAAACACTAGATAATCAAAGTGAATGACTAATAACAAATGAAAGTGGGTGCAACAACTCCAATTGACATTGGATAAATATAGATCTGTCCAAACAGAAATTTTATTAAGAAATCAATAGATAAGGGTCACAACTTTTCCAACATAAAGCTTATTGATCTAAAAATAATTGTAGTTCAAAAAAAGGAATTTAAAGTTCTAGATGCACGATAATGCTACCTGAAAGAGCATAGAATACATAAAATGACTATCGAATTTAAGAAATCCACCTTTAGTTGAACTTCAAAAACGATTAGGAACATAACAAATCTACTTTCATAACATAAACCAAGCCTCAAACAGGAGTTGAAATGAATGGATGGAAAAGGTAGCATATCACATAAAACTTGATTTTCTGATCTTAAAACATACAAATATTACGTTAAAGTCGGCTTATTTAAAAACTTTAAGGAAAGAATCTAAGCAACGGAAATAAACAAATCTAGACCAGCTGAACACAAATATTTTCCTTTTAAACCACAGATGAAACCTTTGGAATTTTAATATCTGATTTCAAAGGGATAATGTAATGACACTTTAAATCTGAAATAAGAATATAATTAATAAAAGAAATAATCGTAAAACGTACTAGAAGTTGGAATTTCAAATAAAATCTGTTTTCAAAGCAAAACACCATAAAAATGTCTTTAAAAGCAACTTGCTACTCAAAAACTAGTTCTGAAACAAAATTCTAAATAGAAGATATACCAAATCCCTTAAACTGAAACTTGTACGAATCGACAAAATCTGTAGAGTATTAGAGATTTAAAATACATGAAAATTCATTATTTGGCAAAGTTGCTCCGATACCATTTTCTGTAATTCCACAAACTAAAGTTCATCAGTTTAGGCTCATCATAGTGTCACGAGTCCTTAAAAAGTAAAAGTTAATAACCCAACTAAATACTTTAAAGAGTCGCAAAGCAAAATAGTTCAAAATAGTACATACAATTCGCTAAGCGGAAACGATTATTTTTTAAAATGAAGTGAAAATCATTAAAGATAAAGTAGCTTTTATCACTTAAATCCATTTGACCAACAATTTCATAAGAAGTTATTAAAGAGTAAATACACCTCAATCAAATAGAAGATTACCAAGTTCAGAAACTAAACATAAAAGGGAGGTTCTAGTTACACCTCCAAATCTACTTAATACACCTCCTATGCTAAGTACACCTCCACTTCACTTTTTGACATGCTTATACTTCTAAGTTCACCTCTTCATTCTTTACCAAAATACCCTTTTACTAATTCCTACATAACATATGAAAATTTGTCTCCAACATTTCCTTTTACATAATTAAGGAATTGAATTAATATTCTATCGAGGAAAAAGAATTGAATTGATACATTAACTATTGATTCTAATTAATCTGTTAATAGATATTAAATTTGTTTGATTCCTATACCCAAACCATAACAGTGAAACGATCGAGAAAATTTCATTGAGAATTATGAACTAGGAACCAACACATGAAAAAGATTAAGAATGAAAACCCAGTTCTTTCCTCTCAAATATGTTCTTTCAATTGACTCTTAAGATCAATATATAACCATTTGTTTCAACGCATGCAACATGATTCATATATGATCGATGTTTTAAGGTTTTCAACGCAGCATGATCTAACCTGCATTCTAGATCCCAGGAGTCAAAAAGAAGATTGAAATTAACAAGATCTCTAACAAAGACGCAAGTGATATGACTTGTTTCAAAATATCTTTTTCAATCTTGTATTACCTGGGAACATTATTTACAAAATTGCTTCTTATTGCTGAACACGATTTTTCTCAAAACAATGAACTTCTCACAAAAGTGTTTTAGCGTTTATGTCTTTTTATATCAGTTCACAAAGTCAACAAAATTAGAAAAAAAGAATGGAGGTGTATTAAGTAGATTTGGAGGTGTAACTAGAACCTCCCAACATAAAAACATAAAGAGAACAAAGATACAAGTTTGAAACTTGATGATTACCATTTGACCAAAGAACAAAATACCTTTGGAACACCCAACTCCGCCCTCCTTTGTCCCCTATCCTATAAACAGTACCTCCATTCAAAACCGTTGTAGGGGTGACTTGTTGCTAAACAAGACTATACCAAGTTAGGTTTGATAACCATAGTTGAAGAATTTATATAAAAGTGATAGCCATCAATCAAGTATGTCAAAAACGATATAGAAATAGTAGATGAAATCCTTATCGGAAAACTCATAGTAATATAGCAAACCTGATGACCGGTGCCTATGCCCAACTACCACCTTACAAAAGATCAAATTTCATCCAACATGCAAGGTGTAGCGAGTTTCCATTTATGCCGTATTTCCAAAATATAGCGCCACACCATAAAGGACGTTAGACACTAATCCGTCCATACAGCCCCTTCGGAGGTTTAGGGATTGAAACCCAAGGTAGTCGTTATGCTCTGCTCACTCTCAAGTTATCATCACGAGGTAATAAAAACACATCAAAAAATAAATTTTATCATAGTACATATCTGCTGTAGTATATAGTTGAAACCACTAACAAGACATGTCAAAAATCTCTACCTGGATTACCAAAGCTTTTACTTATGCACTGTCCGAGATCATTATCTATCCAATCTTTGTTCCTCTGCATGTTCGGAGCCATATCCCGACATGCCAAACATGATAAATGCCAAACACGATACCCATGACCTTATTATGCTTGTCATGTATGATATAGATTCCCATACTAGTATAATCCACTATCATAATATAATCCACATCTAGAAACTTAATTCAATAAAATCATCTTGTCTATTTGAGCAAGCAAAACAGCCAGTAGTTGATGTATTCAATTATATATGTTGCACTATATGAAAATAGCTATGCCCATGCTTCTAATCGATTGAGAATTCAAAAGTTTAGATCGTAATCATGCCCTAATATCACGTCCAACACACCACGATTATAATTAAAACAAACGAATATTTTTCCTTGTGCTTACCTTTGATTAGTTGCAAAGTCACCTAACAATTTTTTATTTTCCTGAATGCAAGCGCAACTAGACAGCAAACTAGCATTTGCTTCAATTTAATTGAACCAAGATTACAACAGTTTCGTGTCTTCAAATCCAGGTCAATCAGAGACCAGGGCCGACCTGGCTAAATTGGAGGCCTAGTCCAAAAATTAGAATGTGGCTTGTATTTTCTAAAGGAAAAAAAATAGAAGAGAATATCGCACAGAAAAAACATCTTATTGGGACTAGAAATTGGGTGGAGAAAACACAATTAAAGGGCTGAACCACTTGACTACAAATTTAATTTAATTTCTGTAGCAAGACTTTTTTTTTTTTACTTTACCCTATACTTAGACAATATAAAAATTTGAGGCACCGAAAAATCGGAGCCCGGTGTGACCGCAACCTTGGTACTTGTCAAAGGCCTCCCCTAGCCTTTTAGAGACCATGTTTTTCTTCTCTTGAATTGAGATGCAGACTAGATAAAATAAAGGGCAAATGACAAAAACACCCACTTCAGGAGGTTTCCTTCCTAAAAAAACTCAAAACCTTTTCAAATTTTAAAAAAAATCCAATAAGTTTTCAGGGTAAATAACTAACCATAACTTTTAATTTATTTATGCGAAATGCCTTTGTTATCTTCCTACTCCGTCCCTTTCAATTCCTCTTGAGTTTTCATTTCATTTTCGATCTCTCTCAAACCATTTCATTTCATTTTCAAATTCACTTAAACCAAAACTGAAATCTCTGGCGACCTCCCCTTGGAATCCATAGGAATTCTGAACGACGCCGCTTTCTCCTCCTCCATCGTCACTGGAAATTAGAGAAATTAAGTAATTCTTGAGTTTCAAAACCTTCGTTTTCTTCATTCTTGTTGTTTTCTAAGTAGTTTTCATGTTCGCATATATGCTTTTGATTGTTTGAAATGATATTGTTATTGTTTACATTTTCTTACATTTTTCTAGAGTTTCCAGTTTGAGGTTTTTTTTGTAACTTTTTCTTGAGTTTTTATAGATGCTATAGGATGTATTGTGTTCGCAAAGGCTTTTTTGGTTGTTGTTATTGATGATGATTTCATGTTAGGGTTAGCTGTGATACACTGAGTGTTCACTATGTTTCACTGTTTGTTTTTGTTGTTGTTGATGTTGATTTCATGTTTGGATTAACTGTGTTTCACTGTTTGTTGTTTTTGTTATTGTTAGAGTTAACTGTGGTTCACTAAGTATGCACTGTTTGTTGTTCTTGTTGATTTCATGTTTGGATTAACTTTATTTCATTGTGTGCTCACTGTCATTCACTATGTGTGGTTGTTGATGATGATGATTTCATGATATGGTTAACTGTACTTCACTGAGTGTTGACTGCTTGTTTGTTGTTTGTTGTTTGTTGTTGATGATTTCATGTTAGGGTTAATTGTGGTTCACTGTGTTTCACTGTTTGTTGTTGTTGATGATTTCATGTTTGGATTAACTGTGTTTCACTGTGTGCTCACTGTCGTTCATTGTGTGTGGTTGTTGTTGATTTTATGTCGTTTCCTTAATGTTAACTATGGGTTAACTGTTGGTTAATGAAGTGTTAACTGTCTATATCTATTTGAAGTCTTGGTTATATGTGAGTTAACTACTGCTATTTATATTTTTTGTTAGTAGTGCACTAGCTAACATTTTCCTTTCAAGCAGGCAAAAATGATAAAAACTTATAAGAGAAAGCATGATGAGCAAATAGAGTCTCTTCCAAAATTCTTAAGAGAGCAAAGATGCTAGGGAAAAGGAGGAAGTTAGAATCAGATTTTGAATCTGAAACTGAATCATCAGATTCTTCTGCAACCTTAAAATCACATGGAATGCAACGTCCCATGCTTTACAAGGTTGCGAATTTGAAGCAACAGGTGCAGAAGCTGCAACGGGAAAAAGAGCAAAGGAACAAATCGGCGGGTAAGAGGAAAGTAGTCTAAAAGATGAAGGGAATGAAGAAAGACAAGGAGAAGAAGTTAAGAAAGAGGAAGGAAACAAGTTCAGAGAACGATGATGAAGAAAATGATGATGAAGAAGAGAATGACAATGAAGATGATGATGATGATGTTGATGATGAGGATGATGATGATGATGATGATGAAGAAGAAAAACAAGTGGTTGGGAAGAAGAAAGTTGATAAGTTGAAGCCTTGGCAAAAACAAAAACGGAACTGGCTGATCCAGTTCTGTTGCAACCTCATCAGCTATGTGCAGCTTATTCAAGTGTACAAGAGTAAAATCACTGATGAAGTTATTGCTCGACTGTTGGAAACTCCATTTGGCACATTGATAAAGGCAATCATAGATGGACAAGTAGGACAAACTTGAGGGCTTTACAAATTAGATATATGCATGTCGTACTTGGTCAACTGCTATGATATCTCTACGAGGTCGTTTCTGTTTCACCTTACGAGGGTCGATAGAATAAAACCAGAGTATGTTGCGGATCTGTTTGGCTTGAAAGATTGTGGAGAGAGAAAAGTTCCTTTCTACGAAAAGGTTCCTATCAAGAAAGAGTTTGGAATAGAGTTGTTTGAGAAGAGGACTATGGTTCCAAAGAAAATGATTATTGACATACTGAAAAAATTACTTTTGGATTCAAGCAGAGTGGAGGACATTGCTCATCTCTTAATTTTGTTGCTATTATCAGTTATTCTGCTACCCAATTCTTTTGATAGCGCTGGTTGGAATGTAATCAACATGGCCACCGACTTTGAAGAATTGAAAGAATACGATTGGCCAAGCGGCATTATCAGTCTATTGCTCAATGCGATGGACAGGCATGCAAAAAATTACTACCCATCAGCAGCTCAACTCAAGAGGGAGGAAGAAAAAAAGAAGGAAGAAAAGAAGAAGAAGGAAGAAGAAGAAGAGAAGAGGAAGAGGGACGCGGCAAAAAATATATGTGATTGTAGCCTTGTTCTACCGGTAAGTTCTCACTTCCTAATTTTTCAATGTATGTAACTCACTGTTGTAGCTGTGTGTGTTAATTGTGTATTCACTTATGGTTCACTGTGCATTCACTTATGGTTTCAATGTGTTTCATTGATGGTTAACTGAAATGCTTGTGACTTTACTGTGTTTTAGCTGTCTTTGTTAGCTGTAGTTCACTGTTTATTTATTGTGTTCTAACTGTGTATTATTTTCTCTTTTATGACAATATCTGTTCTCAAGTATTGCAAACTTGATGAAACCAACAACAGAGAAAGATGCACGGAAAATTGGTCTGGTGAGATGGAAGTTCACACATGTTATGCAAAATCTGAAAAACATAACCAGCACTCAAATGCTGAGGATGACAATGATACCATTATGTCCATTTATATTGCAATTTTTTTATAGTTCATCTTCTGATTTCAATACTTTGAAATTTTTGGTACCTAAGATCCCTATTGATTTCTTTAAAATAGGGAGATCTTGAAGTCTCCAAATCTAGACAAATCCCTAATAATTTGCAGATAGTAGAGGATTTTGATAAGAGCTTCAGAAGAGATAGAGGGCCAGATTTTGCTCTTGAAGACTGTGACAACATACTAACTATCTTCGAACAGAAAAACTCTGACACTACTGTGAATGCTGAGGAAGAATGCAAACGATTAGAGTCTCTCTTGCAAAGGAATGAGCAGGTGATAAAAGAGAAGGATGGAGTTATTGAAATGTTAAGGAAAATTTACAATGACATGCTCCAAGAAAACTCAAGATTGTGCGAACACCTAGATCAAGAGAGGTAGCAGAAGGAGAGTCTGGAGGGCAAGCTGCAAACATATGAGCAAGTAGACACCGGACGCTTGAATTATGTGAGGGATATTAATCTTATTTGTGTTGATCTTGAATGTCAGCAGAAAAAGTGTAAACAATTTGAGGAAGCACTTGATGTTGCTACTGTCGAAAAAGAAGATCTGGTACGAAAAATCAGAGAGGAGGAAGCTGAAAAGACTGAAGCAATGCAAGCAAAAGTTGATGAGCTACAGAAGCCAGCTGAAAAGATGTATGCTGACAATTGAATTCATCGTCGGTTATAGTTCCTCCCCTGGTCAAACTGGTTGACCATGGAGGAAACTATTTCCGACGATATTAGTTCATATCGTCGGGTATAGTTTATATTATTTTAATTTTTTTTCCCAAAAAGTCACCAATATTGTTCAAATTGAAAATCAACAACTATTGAAACTACAGTAGTAAATAATTAAAATAAAAAACCGAAATCGTTCAAATCTATATACATATGCGTACGTAGTAAATAATTAAAATAAAAAACCGAAATAGTTCAAATCTACGGGTTTCCTAAGTCTATGTGGTCAAACGGATCGTCAAAACTTGGTTGGTCCTGGTCTGGCTGAGGCTGCGGCTGAGGCTGAGGCTGTGGCTGAGGCTGTGGCTGTGGCGCACCGAAAATAGGCATGGGAGCTATCTGGATTCCAGATGCATGCAACTGTGCATAACA
Source organism: Geum urbanum (assembly GCA_946800695.1). NCBI lineage: Eukaryota > Viridiplantae > Streptophyta > Magnoliopsida > Rosales > Rosaceae > Geum > Geum urbanum. Next base: position 59,023,757 of record OX326997.1, read on the forward strand.
GTGCTGCATCCATGTCCCCATCATCTGCTGCTGTTCGGCCAACCGATTCTGCTCTGCGGCTCGCGCCTGCTCCATCTCCTCCATCCAACGCCGTTGAGCTTCCATCTCAATCGCTTGCCTATGAAGCTGCTCCTGTAGCTCATTAGCCTTTGAAGATGATCCCGATCTGCGAGAGAATTCAGGCGTCTTCTTTAGCAGCCCTTGACCCCACTTTCCGGAACCCCTGCAATAGAAAGTGTTCTTCTCTGGAGGGATCGCAGTTGACATAATCCTGGCCGCTACGATTGGATCAGATTGATCAATCTGATCAATCGGGAGTTCCGCATCGGGGGTGTTGGGATATCGCTCTCTCGCCACTTGAGTCAACACCTCCGGAATCACCTCCTGAACTCTTGCCTAATTGACAAAGAAAAATAAAATATTAATTAATGTAAACAATCTAAAAAATAAGAAATATGTTTATTTTGTTATAAGGACACTTACAGCATATTCGGTGGACTGCGGATATGCGTGCTGCATCGTATAGACAAGCGGAGGGACTTCTGGGTGGTTGGCCGCCTCCTCGATCCAACCCGAGTATGATCTGGAACCGGCATGATGATTTTTTGTGTTTTTGGCCCGGTTCCTTGTGTTGACTTTAGAAATAGCCTGCTCGATTAATCCAACATCAAAAAAATATTAGCCAAATAATTTGAGGGAAGTACGATAAAACAAAAATTTAATCGATCGAAGGTTGCGTACCTTCAATTTCGGGTTGTTAAAGTGAACCACAAGCCATCGCCACTCGTACTCCCTATAACGAAATTCGCTAGGAGTACCGGAACGATCGTCGCCGTACTTTTTCCAATGTTTTTTCGGCTCGCCCTTCCACTCCTTATACCTATATTAATAAAATCAATCGTTAGTAACTTACAACATTTTATGAACATAATCAAAAGAAACGAAAAAATCGAAACAAATGAATCTAGTAACCTGCTCCCATGCACTTCATCCGCCCACGTGGGTCTAATGTCGTTGTCCACGCGGAACCACCTCTACAATGCATATATATATCAATAATATTAAAAATTTATATAGAAAATATATATAATGAATATACAATTCTACTCACCGACAACGCATTATTCAGCTCATATTTGACGGATTGCGGCACTGAATTCCAATCTGGCCACAACATTGGGACTCTATCCCGTATGATGCTGCCCGCCATCCCTGCGTACCTTCGAGTGACCTTTCCCTCGATCACCTGCCCTCTATCCCAGTCGGAATCATAACTTGGCCACCACCGCTAGCCTGAATGGCGTCGTCCAGTAACTTGCCGACGACGGGGCCTCTGGTTCTCTTCTGTTTGGCACCGGGCACGATCTCGCCTATCACATATATATGTAGACGATTTTTTAAACATCAACACCTAATTGAATTTAAATATTACAAAGTAAAAAGATATCACTAATTATTATTTACCTGATTCGTCGGTGCGTTGTGCTGGAATCCTCACACTCCAGAGAGGTTCCGGGAAGGGTACATATGCGTATGCCTGGTCCGGGGTAATAAACCCTAGCTATCCTGGAACATGCATCCCCGTGGAATCGACGAGAGGTATCGTCGGGATTTCCAACGGTAAGAATAGGGTAGACGGCGGGCATAGTCGCATCGAGGCCGAGGACTGAGTCGATCCACCAGCCTCCTCGGAAGAATGAGGAGTCTGGTGGGTGAATGGGGAAGGGTCCTCGTGATGAATCTCCGACATTCGGATCGAGGATTGAGTCATACTATCCGTTGAAGGCGTGCGACTGACCTCATAAAGCCTCCTCACGCCTGAGGATCGAGCAGGCTCGACCTGCTGCTGCTGAGGTTGTCCCTCACCCAGAAGTGTACGGTGCCGAGAGGTGGGAGGAATGCTGTAAGTGTTGCCGACGCTGGTGGATCCTGATGCGGACCGACTTCCGGTGCCCTCATCCCCACGTCCCGATCTCCCTCTCCCTCTCGACCTCCCCCTCGACCCCCCTCGGGAAGCACCGCAATTCAACCAATTCATCGTTGCTATAAAAGTTACGTAACATACTCAATTTTATACAGTTTTTAAAATCAACAATAAAATTAAAGTTAATTCACATTCATCTACCAAATGTCAGAATATATTAATTCACATATTTCCATATTTAACTCACAATAATTCCATCAATTACTAAAAATTCAAATGAATTCATATATATATATATGTTCATAATAATAATCTACAAATTACAACAATTCAAAAAAATTTCAGTAAATTACAAAAATTCATTAAAAATCCTTCCACTCACATAAAATTTCCAAATTGTTCAACAAATTTCATTATATATTTCTTCATATAAAATTCTATTAAATTACAAAAATTCAAAATAATTCCTAATTCATCCAAAAATTCGAATTCGTAATCCAAAAATTCCAATAATTAAACTCCAAATATATATATAATCCAAAAATTAATTAAACTCCTCTATATATATATAATCCAATAATTCCATAAATCCAATATATATAATCCAATATATATATAAAATCCAATAATTCCATCAATCCAATATATAATCCAATAATTAATTAACCTCCTCTCTATATATATAATCCAAAAATTAATTAAACTTCTCTATATATATATAATCCAATAATTCCATAAATCCAATATATAATCCAATAATTCCAATAATTCCATAAATCCATAAATCCAATATATATAATCCAATAATTCTAAAAATTCCATAAATCCAATATATATATATAATCCAAAAATCCACAAAATTCAACAATAATTCCAAAAATCCACAACATTCAACAATAATCCAATATATATTCACACAATTCATCTAAACATCCACATTATCGATCAACAAACTAAACAAATTCAAATCTAACCTAAATAAAAAAAATTCAAAATTTATAATTTAGGGATTTAGGGATTTCAAACCTGTTTTTTGGGTTTAGAATCGATGATTGGAGGCTTGAGGATCGATGGACGACGGCTTGGGGACTTCTAGCTTGCTCCCAAGACAGCGGCGCCGGAAATCGAATCGGAGGAAGTTCCAAACTGTACGAGTACGTTTTGGGCAGTTTCGTTCTGCCCAAAACGGCTGCGCGGGCGTTATAACCCAAAAACTATAGCCGACCATGATACTTATATCGTCAGCTATAGTATAACCGACGATATTTATTATGAATATCGTCGGTTATAGTTTGTTTTATTTTTTTTCATATGCATCTCAATTAATAATATGAAATTACCAACACACTTAATTCTATGTTTTTTGGGCTTTTTGGGCTCTGTCACTATTTGGATAAAGAATTTTTAGAAAGAAAAAAAAAGGAAATTATTTAAAAGCCTAAATTAAAATGGCATTTAATTTTTTTTAAATCTAACTTATTACACCATGGTAAAAAAATGCTCAATTTATGATCTCTAGTTTTCCAAAAAAACTTAATTGACCTGATTTTATCTAAAAAAAACTTAAAGACTTATAAAACATATTGTTGAACTACCGATTAATTCAAATCTCTGATCTCTCGATCTCTCTCTCTCATGATCGCTATTTAGCAATTTAATCGACACAATTGATGATTTTAATTGATGTTGCATAAAATTGTTTCCGTTCGTAGTTGTAGTACTCGATTTGATGAAAGTATCGTTTAGCTTAATCAATTTGTTCCTCACACTATAAACAATAAGAGATCAAACTCTAGTTATATATCTATACAAAAAGGCTATGAGTATTTTTTCCTAACTTATAAAAAATGCTCCTTACACAAAGTATCTACTTTAATTAATTACATCGATCCAATTAAGTTAAAGTCGATCATCTTCATACACATCATTTTACATTGCACGTTCAAACTCAAATTAACATATACATACACTAAGGCGCATAGTCAGAATCATCGCTTGAGTCTGACTCGGTTTCCGAGTTAATTTCAGGTAAGATGTGTAAGCCCTCGTCACTTGAGTCTTCATTGTCTTCATTTTGATTAACATCAATAAGATTCGGTTGAGGAATTCGTAACACACTGCCCTGTATCACATTATTAAGGCGAATTGTTGAGGTTTCAGGAATACCAGTTGCGTTCGGCTCTTGGTATGCACTAACTTCTTCATTATCCGAGGTCACACCAAGGGTGAAGGCACTGTATATGTTTCTTGGAAGAACATGGTTAACCACTTTCCACGCGCCTTTATGCACAAGATCATCAAGATAGAACAATTGTTTCACCACCGTGGCCAAAACAAACGGATCATCTTCATACCAGCTTGTAGCAATATTCACCGAAAAAATGTCGTATTGATCGGTCCTTGTGTTCTGAGGGTCGGTATCAAACCATCTACACTTAAACAAGTGCACGGTCATGCCTTCCCCATATATTAATTCGACAACTGAATGGAGAACACCGTAATAGTCAACTCCATTCTGCCCACCATGCACCATTACCCCAGAATTCTGTGTTTTTCGTCTGACATCTCTATGTTCACAAATAAATAGCACGCCATTTACCTTACACATAGGATAAACTCTGGAAGTTACCGGTTTCTGCGCCAAGAGCCTCAATTCGTGTGACCACTGAGGGATACCATTATCTTGTACATGGTTCATTTGAAAAATAATCATTTATTAACTTAACTATAAATATGATACGAGACATGCAATTAAATTCATATACAACTCAATATATCTATATACGTACCCATTTGCCAAAATAGTTTGCGAACGTCTTGTTGTGGTAGTTGACATCACTGGAAATGGCAGGGCAGTAAATGTGCATATTTTTCCAATATTGAACTTCTGGACAGTTAATCAATATCGACCAGTGGGCAATGACTAGCTCATATGGTTCCAAATTGTACGAGTTTGGCAACTTTCCGAAAACTTCAACATCATCGGAGATGATTGAAAGGTTGAACTGTGCTCCATCTACTGGCATATGCTGTGGAGGGTCCTCGAACGCTCCCAAATACAGTCTGGTGTACGTTACGCACTCGTGCGCAATATATGCTTCAGCGATACACCCTTCGGGTGCAGATTTGTTCATCACATAGTCTTTGTAGTCCCCTAATTGTCTATAAAATTGGTAATTACAGAGCATGTTATGAATATTGTAAAATAAGTGAATAAATAATATTAAAGACATATATAGCCAGATTCAGAGATGCATTACATACCTTTCCATAGGATACATCCATGTGTAGTGTATTGGACCAGTAAGCAACAATTGTTCCGGAAGATGGAGCATCAGGTGAAGCATGATGTCGAAAAAGTTTGGAGGAAATATCCTTTCAAATTTGCACATGATAAAAATGATGTCCTGTTGCATTTCCAACAAGTCCGATTTCTTCACTTCTCTCGTGCATAACTTCTGAAGGAATCTTGACAAAGCCACTAACGGCTCCACCACCTCTTTGGGCAGGTACCCTCGAATGAAAACAGGGAAGAGGCGTTGAAGCAGTATATGACAGTCATGACTCTTTAGTCCGTACATCTTATTGTCTTTGAAGTTAACACATCGACTTATATTTCCAGCATAGCCTGAAGGATACCTGACATTACCCATCCAGCCAAAAATTTCATTCTTCTGGACATGCTTGACGGTATAAGGAGCTTGTGGCATTTTTTTTCTTCCCATCTCTCAACCACAAATGTTTTCGCAGTCCCATCCTTTTAAGATCAATGTGTGCCTTCGGGTCGTCTTTAGTTTTTCCCTCCCAATTCAACACTGTGCCGACCACACTCTCGCACACATTTTTCTCTATGTGCATGACATCTAAGTAGTGTCTGATCAGCAACTTGGACAAATACGGAAGTTCCCAAAAAATACTTTTGTGTGTCCAGAATTTATACCTGTCGGGTTTGTCAGGTATTGACGCCACTATCTCAGGATGATTGCTGAGCTACCCAAAATCGTATTCATTTAGCACTTCCAATATTTCATCCCCCGTCCATCTCCTCGGCTGCTCACCTGTTTCCACAGTCCCATCAAATGCCTCAATATCCTCCCGAAATGGGCAATCATGTGGAAGCCAACAACGATGACGCATCTGTACAATCTTCCTGCAATGAGGTCTGCAATACTCAACAGTCATGCACTCTGGACAAGCCCTGTATCCCCTGGTAACGTTGCCTGGCAACATCCCGCGTGCAGGAAAATCGCTAATGGTGCCAACAAGCATGACATGCATCTGGAACATCTCATTTTTGAACTTGTCATAAGTGGGATGACCATGCTCACTCAAGTACTTAAGCTCCGCAATCAAGGGTCTCAAAAACTCCTTCACCATGTGCTTCCAAGCCTCTCCGTCAGCAGGGTATATAAGCGTATCACCGTCGGGCAAATTCCTCTCGGCCCACCATCTCATAGCTTCAGCTGTGTGTGCACACATGAACAACCGTTCTAGCCTATCTATCAGCGGAAAATACTGAAGTATCTTTACAGCTTTCTTGTTTTCGGCAGTAGTCAACTTATACCTATCTGTACCACATACCGGGCATTCATCAGGGGATTCAAGATCATTCCCATAAGCATCTTCACTCCAGAAGAGAACACAATCATATCTACAAGCATGGATTTTGATGTAGGAAAGGCCAAGATGTTTCAGGATCTGTCGCACCTTACGATGAGTGGTAGGAAGACGATGACCAGGGGGCAACAACGAACCAGACCACTTCAGCCAATCATCAACAGCCTTCACACTCATTTTGTTCTCCACTTTGAGCTTCATTACTCCCATAACACTTTCAAAAATAGTCTTATTACACCCGTTGTACAACGGGGTCTGTTGGAAGGCAATGAGGTTGTTGTACTTGTCCATACCAGCTGTGTTGACAGCTGTAGGTAATTGCTAGACTGGCTCAATATGAGGGAAGTCTCCAATGGCGGGAGGGATATCCGGTGCTTGAGCAAATATACCGCTCTCATGAGGAAACATATCGTTGATCAACCTTGTTGTTGGATCATTGGATGTACTGCCACTCTCAAAAAATTGTCCATGATCATTTTGATCAACTGATGAGCTCTCACCGTGATAAATCCAACATGTGTACTTATCCCAAAACCCGTTTTTTTTCAAGTGCTCCAATACTTTATCGATGTGAAAACGATATCGCTCGTTGCGACACTGATATTTCATACACGAACAATAATGAATTGTCATCCCTCCACAATTAACCTTCACATATTCCACAAAACTTCTAATTCCATGGTGATATCTTACATCCCATCTTGGAAGACACATCCAACTCTTGTCCATCCTGAAAATTATAACTGCATGTATATATACCCATGATCTTATTAATTAAAATTTCATAGCTAGATATATATATATATATATATCGATCTATATATATATATCGATATTCAAACTATAAATTACATAATTTAATTATTCGATCTACTCGATCCCTAACTAGCTAGCTAGCTAGCTAATTAATTACAAATGAACACACATATATATATAGTCGTCTAATTATTCTACTCGATCCATAATTATTCATATATATATATAATTTCGTCTAATTTAACTCGATCAAAATCAAAACATTCGATCAATCAATTAATATAAATATATATTATTATAATTCCCATAATTTTAATATATATATATACACGTACACCCTAACTATATATAATCGATCACAAAAATCTAAATATATACATAACCACGTACACTATAATTAATCACAATTAACTGAAACATCACAATAATCACAATATATATTATACCCATAATTAATAATCACAATTAATCCTATAATAATCATAATATATAATCAATTAAATAAATTAATTAATCACCCTAGCTATATATATTCACAATAATCAACACAACAATTACGTACTACGTACTCAAAATCAACCATCAATTACTCAAACTCAACAATCAATTAACTCGATCGATCAATCAATTCAAAATCAACGACATCAACAATCGATCAACACACACATGCATATATTTATATATATAATATTAAGTACGTACCTATATATAATGAATCACGAACTCATTCTTGACAGTTTTCGACATCACCCAAAGATTTCAGAGCATTTTCAGTTTTCGCAGGAGATTTTTTTTGAATGACAGAGCTGCTGCCCAGAATGGATCTGAAATAAGAAACTATAGCCGACGATACCGAAAAATCGTCGGTAATAGTTAAAAAAAGTCGTCGGTAATAGTGGAAAACTATACCTGACGATTTTCCGGCTACTATAACCGACGACAACAATACATCGTTGGTTAAAAAAACTATAACCGACGATGTACCCTAGTCGTCGGTTATAGTTCACTATACCCGACGACAAGGGTTCTCGTCAGGCTGTTTTTCCCCATGTCGTCGGGTATAGTGTTTATGCCGGTAGTGGAAGTTCCATGGGGAGAGAGCAAAGTCCTTGGGTTTATGAGTGAATCGAGGCAGAATGAACTTTTGTGCAACTAAAAAAAGACAAACGTATCTCTGTAAGCCCCTCGACTCAAAACTTCAAAGTTTATGGTTTCTGTTACTGTTTCAAAATGCGGTGATAAGGTTTCTGATTTCACTGTGGGTATCTGTATTGTGTTAATAGTGTCTAGCTGTAATTAGGTATGCATCTTTGATTGTCTGCAATTTGGTTCACTGAACTTGTTGTGCTGTGTAGGGACTCATTTTTGATCTAGCATGACCCAAAAGTATTCTTTGAGCGTCAGGACATAAAAACGCTTCTAAATGGTTGACCAGTCACACGTGGTATAATAGTCTCTTATGGGAAGATCCTGATGGACAGAATGAAGAACCAGCACCCGCAAGGCTTTGGGAAGTCTATTGTTTTAAATATCCAAGTTTTTATATGTAATACCCCGAAAATTAGTATAATAGTTTAGATTATTGTATGACTTGTTAAACTTAGAAATCACCATAATTTAGTTTGACCTTAGAGGTTTTAGAAATTCGATAAAAAAATTGTCTGGTGAAGACAATGTATAAAAACGAGCTTTAGAGAAATATTAATGGAGTGGGGCAAATGGTCTAGTGGATACTCAAGTTCAAGTCAGGTACTCCTTGGTCTTGGGTTCGAGGCCACGAGCTGGAATCATGAAACATTCCATTTTATAGGTTAGTAAAAATAATAAAAATATTTTTACTCCAGTTAGAGACGGTAAGAAACTCTAATTCCAACTAGCCAATTTTCGGAAATGGAATTTTAGCAAAACGACCAAATTTTCCTTGTTCGAATCTTTTCTCCGAATCGAATTTTGTATTTTAACATTGCAATTCATACTTTTAGAGGTCATGCTCATGTATCAATTTGGTGCTAATTATTATTGGTTGATATATATATATATTACACTACATTACACTTTATTAGTAAAACCATACATTTTCACACATCACATTACGTATTGCATTCACATGCATACATAATCACATTTCAAGATTTCAATCAGATTTCCAACCACATTACTATTGTTTTTACTAGTGCATTTTAACCCTAGAATTAGTAGCCCAACTATTCCATTGTCAACTTGTCTACAAAAGTCTACAAAAATGGTTATGAATTTATTTCCCATGTCTCCTCCATGTCCATATAAATCACCCTTGAGTTCAATCTGATTTTTGCACCACTTCAATCTTCCCCTTACGTACTGATTTGAAGTCCTCCCAAAGTTGCAATGCAACTCCCTTAAAATCTCACACCAAACTACCTTTCTTCCAAGTACTTTAGTACTTAATTCATTTGCTTCAAGATGGTCACTTGAGTTAATCAAATATCTCTATCACCTACTGAAATTCTTGGGTAAGTACATGAGTATATTCCTATACTTCTTTATCTTTAAGATTACATCAAAGTGTATGGCTAAGAATAAAAGAGAAATAATGAGCCTTAGTGTAAATTTAATATTTTCGTTTATGTTAAAGTTTTAATTAGTCAAATATTTTTACATATTCAGATTCTACACAAAAAGTTATTCAACTTTGGCTTTTGAATCACTTAAAAAGGTTAAGTAATGAGAAAGTTATGGCTAAAACAAGTTTTGCTAATCTTTTCCTTAATCATGTTCGAAACCTCTTAATGTGCTCTTAACTTGAAATATTCATATCTCACTCATTTCTTAACCAAATTTAGTGTTCTTTATATCAAAATGAAGGTTAGGAGTTCAACTATCAATCTGGAAAGTTTGAAAGGCATTAATTAATACTTACTAACTAATTAATTCGTGCAAATGAGTTTAATAGCGAGCGTAACCATTTCTGGACAGTTGCTAAACATTTTTATTTCTGGACTTGAGAACTCCCTACCAAACTTTTTGATTATTACCATTGGATTTCCTCTCGAAAAACACTTTGAGATGGTATACTCACTTCTTTGTTTTTGACATAATATAAATTAATTATAAAACGGATCCCATTGAGGATTTCGGACGGACTACCGCCGAATGATACTTTTGGTTCAAGGATTAATAACTTTATTTTCTACATTTGTACTTTATTTTTATTTACTTACTCGCATTATTTACTTCTTAAGTTTGATTTGGGACAAATGGAGGATTTTGGACGGACTACCGCCGAATGAAACTTTTGAACCAATGATAACAAATTTTTTGCGACGACCCGGAACAGAATCAGTAGTGCTAATCAGCTTAATTCGTGAGTTGACGTATAATTGCAGATTTCCGCCAGTTGTTTGAATCGCCGGACTTGATAACGACTAAATTATTGGCCGAGAATTTGAGCTGAGTCTCTTCTCGAGAGTCGTAGTACGTGTGATTTCGAGTTCATGGGCGGTTCCGGATCATTATTTGGACGACCGAGGAATAAAATATGAATATTTGAAGTTTCGACGTAATCGGGTTAAAATGACGGCCCTCTTAGCGACTAAATTACCGGACGAGAATTTGGCTTCGGATTCTTCACGGAAGATGTGGAGAATTTATTTTTGAGCCCGTGGGAACCTCCGGAGGATTATTCCGAGTTACGAAGATTAAGTTATGAATATTTCCGATTGTTGATTATTTAGTCGGTTAAAGTATGTGTTTGGGTTGAACCGTTGACTTTTTATCGGTTTGGTCGATGTGTTTGACTTTGGGTGATAATTGATGAATACATCGAGTCGAGTTTGTTGCCACGAGATGAAAGGACCCAACCCCGATTTAGCTCCCTAAACCGGAATCGAACCCCTTCGAAAACACGAACCAACAAAAAACGTAGAAATTTTGGCAGAGTTTCGTTACTAACGTGGAATTACCATTACCTGCACGCGGAAAATACACTTCATCCTATGCCACAAAAAGCAAACCGTGGGCACCAATCCCATCCGGATTTCTCAATATATCAACAGTAAAGTAAAATAGTAAATATTTATGCACTTTACTGAAATCCGGAGTAAAATCGTACAATATAAACAATAGAATTCTCAGAGCAACCTCTAATGTATAATCATATACGTATACCACAGTAGGTAGAACAATAAATCTACTGGCAGAAACAAGGTAGCTCGAGCACTATGCCTCTGACCTCGACCTGCGACACCAGAGCCTGAACTGCAAACTGGGCACGGAAACCGAAAAACCCAGGGGAAAGACAATAAACACGTTAGAATGAGTGGACGAAAATAAATGTCTTTCACCAGTTAATATATATGCTTAAAATAACATATGCGAGTCCAGGTAAATAAAAATAACAAAGTACATGAGGTAAAACCATAATCCTCCAGCGTACTGAGCATGCAAGTAAAAATCCCACGGGGTCACTCATGGACACATCCGTGCTAGTACAGTCAGAACCACGGAGTCCCTGACTTCCACGTGATTCTAGCCAGAAATGGCCTCGGATCCGGGGAAACGCCCATCACCGGTCAGTCGGGGATACGCCCCTCCTGGTATGGCCTACCATCGGGGATCAGCCGAGAGACAAGTGTATCGATACAACAACGTAACCAAGACTGTACTCTGTGTAAACCAAATCATAAACATTTCGATGCAAATGCATGAAACAGCATATAAGTGTATGTATACTCGTATACGTATATTCGTATAAGTATAATCGTATAATCGTAAAAACACATGCTCATGTAATCCGAAATCTGATACGCATGCTCAAGTTCATAAATCATATAAAAGACTCGCAAGAATTCCGTGAAAAGAAATTGTCCACTCACAGACTAGCGTAACGCGATACGCGTTAACCCGTGATTCGGCGGAAAGTCCTTCGCCAAACGAACGATCACGAACACCTGAATATCCACAAAATCCATTTCTCAAAGTCATAACTCGACAATACAGAACAAATCACGAGAAACCACCGTTCCCGGAAACACATAATCTGATCACGACGAACTGTCGGAAAACCGGAAATCACACCTCAATACCTCGTTGTAAGTTCGGACGCTCAAATCGAGAAACGAATCTCCCCATTGCGATCGGGGCGCAATTTCGAGTGAAATGACATGCAACTTGTCAAAAATTTGAAAAAGTCAAACTTTGACCGCCGTTGACCGCCGTTGACTACCGCCTACGGCGGCGCTGCCACCCGACCGGAAAATTTCACGGCGGAGCAACCACCATTCTATGCAAAATCACACACTGAGCAACTTTGTCAACTACAACAAAGGCCAATTCTCACTCTAACTCATCCAATTTCATGAAAAATCGAATGTTCACACAAATTTCAAATCCAAAATTCTCCATCCACAATCAAAATTAGAACTCCAAACTTACATGGTAGCTTGTAGGTGAGGAGAGCTTCAAAGCCCACTCAAAGTTGTAGCTCAATTTGGCCTGAATTGATGAACCCGAAAACACCCAATTTCTTCAACTTTTTGATCAGAAATTCTTCTCTTTCCGGCGAGCCACGCTGTGAACGGTGGCCGGGGAAGGGACGAGGAGGTTGAGGCGCTTCGAACGGGACCAACCCCATCCCACGGGGTGGCCGGAATCCATCGCCGCCGTGAAGTCGCCGTCGAGCACGTCGGCCATCCTCTCCTCCACCGAGTTGACTCGGTCCACTCGGTCAACTCTCATTTTGGAAATGTTTGACTTGCCCAATATGGCAACTGCTATTTATAGACTTTCTATTTTGGGAAGCTTTCAAATACCCTTTTCGACAAACTTCGAATATCCGTAACTTCCTCGTCGTAATTCCGATTCCGATAATTCTCGCGGCCACAAACTCGTCTCGATATGTTCTTCAATAATCACCCAAAGTCACACACATCGACCAATCGGATTAAAAGTCAACCATTCGAACCAACACATATTAAATCAACTAAACAAACAACAATCGGAAATATTCACAACTTAACCTTCGTAACTCAGAATGATACTCCGGAAGTTCCCACGAGCTCGAAATTAAATTCTTAACAACTTCCGTGAAGAAGCCGAAACCAAATTCTCGACCGGTAATTTAGTCGTTAAGTAGCTCGCCATTTAAATCCGAACTTCAAATATTCATAATTAATTCCTCGGTCATCCAAATAACGATTCGGAACCGCCCACGAACTCGAAATTACATGTACTACGACTCTCGAGAAGAGACCCAGCTCCAATTCTCGGCCAATGATTAAGTCGTTAACAAATCCGGCAATTCCAATAACTGTCGTAAATCTACGACTACGCGGCAACTCACGTATATAGCTGACCATACTGCTGATTCTGGTCCGGGTCGTCACATGAGAATTATTGGAATCGGAATTACGACGAGGAAGTTACATGTGTTTGAAGTTAGTCGAAATACGTAATTTTGGAAGTTTCCTATTTTGGAAAGTATATATGTGGGTTTCCTGTTTTGGCAAGTCAACACATTCATTTATTACCTTGACCGGTCAACTCGGTCAACGCGGGCTGAAATGGGGAGTTCGACGGTGGCCACGGCCTTGCCGGCGGCGAGCTCCGTCCGGCCACCTCACGGCTTAGGCCATGACCTATTCGACTCGTCTAGGTTCTCTCAAGCTGTCTCCGGCCTCCTTTCACGGTAAGGTTGCCGGAGGAGAGAGAACTTTACGGTGGAAGTTTGACATTTTTGGAGTTTTTGGGGCGATTTGATTCCGGCCGAATTGAGCTACAATTTGTAGTGGGCTTTGAAGTTCTCATCACAATGATTCTAACCATGTAAGTATAGAGTTCTAATTTTGCTTGTGTTTGGAGAATTCTTGGTTTGAAATTTGTGAGGGAATTCGGTTTTGTGTGAAATTGACCTAGTTAGAGTGAGAATTGGCCTTTGATGCAGTTGTGAAAGTTGCTCAGTGGGTGATTGGGAGTGGAATAGTGGTTGCTCCACCGGGAAAATTTCAAGTTGATGTCGCCGGCGGCGGTCAACGGTCAAAGTTTGAATTTTTGGGGCTTTCGACAAGTTGCATGTCGTTTCACTCGAAATCGCGCCCCGATCGCAGTGGGGAGGTTCGTTTCTCGAATTGAGCGTCTGAAATTATATCGAGGTTTTGTAATGTGATTATCGGATTTTGGACAATTTGTCGACATTGAATTATGTGTTTCCGAGAACGGTTGTTTCTCATGATTTGATTTGAGTTGTCGAGTTATGATTTTGAGAGATGGATTTTGTGATTATTCAGGGGTTCGTGATCGTTCGTTTGGCGAAGGATTTTCCGCCGGATCAAGGGTTAACGCGAACTACGTTACGCTAGTCTGTGAGTGGAGATTTCTTTTCCCGGATTGATTGCGAGTCATTATACACGTTTTACGAACTTGAGCATGCATACGAGATTTCGATTTACATGAGCATGTGTTATACAATTATGCCTATACCAGTATATATTACGTATATGCACTTATATATTGTTTCATGCGTTTGCATTGAACTATTTACGATTTGGTTTACACAGAGTACAATTTATATATGTTGTTGTATCGATACACTCGCATCCCGGCTGATCCCCAAGGATGTGTACCGGGGGAGGCTGTGACTCCTGACCTGAGGCCTTTACCGGGGGGAGGCAGACCTCTGACCTGAGGCCTTTCTGGCTCGAATCACGTGTGGGTCTGGGATCCCGTGATTCAGACTGTACTAGCACGGATGTGTCCACGAGTGACCCTGTGGGATTTTTATGCATGCTCTGTACGCGTGAGGAGTTAGAGTCTCCGTCGTGTACCATTTCTTTATTTATGCATCTAGACTCGCATATTATTTTATAATTTATATATTATTCGGTGAAAGACAATTATTTTCGTCCACTCACTCTAACAGTTTTCATGTCTTTCCCCTGGGCTTTTCGGTTTCCGTGCTCAGTTTGCAGTTCAGATTCTGGTGTCGCACGTCGTGGTCGGAGGCATAGTATTCGAGCGATGTTTCTTTTTATGGTAGGTTCTTGGTTTGGCCTACTATTTGTATATGTATACGAGAAGTCGCTCTGAGTATTCTGATGAATATTCTTATACGGTTTTCCACGGATTTTTGTAAAGTATAGTTATATTTACTATTTTACATTACTGTTGATATATTGAGAAATTCGGATGGGATTGGTGCCCACGGTTTAATTTTTGTGGCATAGGATGAAGTGTATTTTCCGGGTGCAGGTAATGGTAATTCCGCGTTAGTAACGAAACCCTGCCGAAATTTTGTTGGTTTTTGTTGGTTCGTGTTTTTAGAAGGGGTTTGATTCCGGTTTAGGCAACTAAATCGGGGTTGGGTCCTTTCAGCTTGGTATCAGAGCATTAGGTTATAAGTTTTGTAGACTTCTGTAGTCGTGTTTACTAAGGATATTTGAGAATGTACAGCATGTCTGGAATGGTGACCCGACCGGCCGGCAGATACTCATCAATACTCCGGGTGTTGTATGCTTTCAAATATTTGAAGTTCCATGATTACGTTCCACTTGTTGTGAACGATGTTTTATTCATTAGGATGCCTCCTTGACGTGATTTCCGTGTCATTACGGTTGTGGATCCTAATGAGGATCAATCGACGCACGATTTGCCAGTGAATTGTGGGTTTGGATAAGCATTCTGAGTTCAGAGAATTGTGTGGTATGGTTTGCCTAGTTGTGAGTGTATGGGCGTCTATATGTTGCCTCAGAGCAGAGAATTGTGGCAGTTGATGTTTTTGCTTGAGTCAGATCATTGTATTTGGTGGGCTGGTATTGTGTGAGTTCCTGTTGTGACTCCATGGCCTACTTCCAGGGTGTTGTTTATATGATAATGGTTTAATCAGGCTACCCAGCAATCGAATGAGGAGTGTTTACCCACCTGAGGCAGAGATGTATTGTTCACATGATTATTCCAGTTTGCACGAGTTATGTGGCTTCAGAGGAAGCAATGCACGAGGTTCGAGATAAGTTTGAACCTAAGTATCAGAGAGACTCTGACTGTTATGCCTCGAGATAACCGTGAGGAGCTTGATGTACTGCACTCGGAGGCGAGGCTATTGAGAAGGAAAGGTGTACGCGGTTTCTGATGTGTTGGTTTGGGGAAAGTGGACTTAGTCGAGATATTTTGATGAGGTTGAGTTCAGGCACCTTAGAATCAGTGACTTTATCATGCTGTGGCCTTTTCGATTATGTTGAGGGTCATCAGATTAAAGCAGAGGACCCGTTTGGTGGTGATGGAGATCACAGAGTAGCGAACTTGCTCTTGTGGCATGAGTTTATGTGATCGTTGGTGATCCTTTCTCGCAGTAGGTGTCGCTGTGACTTGTGTTTGTGGAGCACTTTTAGTTGCTGTTTCGGTGACTAGGAGGGTCACGTTACGAGGGAGCGCCCTCAGCCAGCTGTTTTAGCGGTTCGACAGCTCAGAGTTCACGAGGAGGTCATGATGCTATTCCTGAAGTTTGACCAATGTACCCTTTTGATGAGTTATTCAGCAAGTCGCAATTGACGTGGGCGGCTTGTTGGGCATGTTGGAGTTCGTGCCACGACCTTGTATGAGGATGGAGTTTCTCCGTGATTCCTGTTGCTTAATATCCATGGCTATTGTACCTGCATCTCCACTTCCGAGGTTTTGAAGAGTGTTGCATCCATCCGGAGGTTTCGAGATCCTTGTTGGAGGATATGGGTTAGCCACGGATTTGTTATAGCTGGACATCGTTGGTTGTGATGGGATGATGAGTATGAACTTCTTGGCGACGCATTGGGCTATGTTCGATGGTCACGAGAAGGTGGTGTTCGACGACCAGGTTTCCCCGAGATATTGTTTCGCAGTGATGGTTGAGTGGATGGTGGAAACAGGTTGTGTTGTTGCTTAGCTTATGTTGTGGATACTATGGTTGCTGTGCCCGACATTGGCGACATTGAGGTGGTTCCCGAGTTTCCAGAGGTGTGTTTCGGAGGAGTTACCAGGTATCCCTCCAGTTCGGGAGACCGACTACACCATTGAGCTTGTACCGGGCGCTGGACTCATTTTACCGACATCTTGTCGTTCGGTGCCAGCGGAGCTGATGGAGCTACAGGTTCGACTCCAGGAGTTGCTGGAGGAGGTTTCAGGAGATTTCATGCGACCCCGCGTATTTGCGTGGTGTGCTCTTGCATTTTTTGTACGGATGTTGGATGGTTCGATGAGGTGGTGCATTGAGTACCGGAAGCCTGATTTGCTTCAGAGGAGAGCGAGTATCCTTCGCTTCGGATTGATGATTGATTTGATCGGCTCGCGAGAGCTTCAGTCTTTTCGAAGATGGATTTTGGGTCCAGATACCATCAGTTGAGGATCGATGAGTCAGATGTGGTTTGGACAGCTTTCGGATCTCGGTGCGGGCATCAGAAGTTCTTGGTCACACCATTAGTTGACCAATGCCCCGTAGTTTTTACGGACTTGATGGACCAGGTGTTCAAACGGTTCTGGACAAGTTTGTGGTTATGTTCGTCGGCAACATCCTGATGTACTCCAGGAGTGTGGGCCAGCACCTGAAGCAATTGCGAGCGGTTTTGCGGACCTCGCGAGATGATCATCTATTTACGAAGTTCATCCAGTGTGAGTTTTGGTTGATTAGCGTGAAGATTTTGGACTGTGTGATGTTATCCGAAGGAGTTGGCGTGGATCCTGACCAGATAGAAGCCGTGTTAATTTGGGGATTGCCCTACCATTGTACCAGAGATCAGGAGTCTCTTGGGTTTAGTAGGCTACTATCGGTGCATTGTGCAGGATTTTCCCAGATTGCCACTCCACTTCCCGGATTGACGTAGAAGGCGTCAAGTTTGAGTGGTTCGATGCACGCGAGGAGAGTTACTTACTCCTGAAGGATGGTTGACCGTTGCTTCGGTTTTGACCTTACCTGACGATCGTGACGAATTCATGGGTTATGGCGATGCATCGAGGTTTAGATTTGGTTGTGTTTTGATGCTGTGTAGCAGAGCGGTGGCTCATGGTTTTAGGCAGTGGAAACCTTATGTAGTTGCATAACCTGTGTATGATTTGGGTGTAGCTGTCCTTATGTTAGCATCAAAGAGTTTGAGATACTACTGCTATGGCATGCAGCGCAATGTAGGATGTACATTGATCACTTGAGTTTCATCTACATGCATTTTCGGCCAGATTTGAACTTGAGGCAGTGTAGATGTATGGGGTCGATTCATGACTATGGCTGTACGTTTGAGTTTATTCGAGAAAGGTTAAAGGTTGTACTTTGACTGTCCACCTGGGATGTTGTTGCCGATGCATTCAGTCGAAAGTCAGGAGCTTCAGTGTTTCATGTGTGTGTGGCTCGAGTTTCTGTGTTAGTCGAGTTATGCGCTACGGGAGCTGAGTTCGAGTGTGATGATGTTGAAGCTCATTGTTTTGCGTGCGTTATGCACTAGCGGTACGGAGATGTGTCTGATACTTCGAGTTTACTACTCGTGACGCAACCTATAGAAGAACGTAGCAGCTTGTGTGAGCAGATGCCACCTTTGTCGGCAGGCAATGGCAATGAGGCGGAGTCTTGCTGGGAAATTACAGCCATTCAAGATTTCCGGTTAGAGGTTGGAGCTAGTCACTATGGATTTTGTGTGCCGGTACGCACTTCGGTTTGTGGTACCAGTTGTCAGGCCATTGTGGACCATTTGATAAACTTAGTACGTTTCCTTGTACTTTTCGGAAAAGATTTCAGTGGCAGACTGACATAGCTATGGTTGGCGGAAATTGTCCATTTTCATGGTGTACCTATGTCCCAGATTGCTGATCGAGATAATCGGTTACAATTGAGTGTTGGCAGGCCTTGTAGAGAGCATTGGGACCAGATTACAAGTTAGTATCGGTTCCTATCCTCAGATTAGCGGGCGATCTTTAAAGACTATTCTGATCTTGGAGGACATGTTGTGGTTTTGTGTATTACAGTTCCGGAGGATTTGGGACCAGCAGTTACACTTGTTTGAGATTGCATGCAGTACCAGTTTGTTGACCACTATGATTCTGACGTTGCATGATGTCGTTTTTGTGGAACGATGTTGTACTCCATTGTGTTGGAGTGAGTTTGATGTGAGCTGACGTTGATTCGGATTTTGTGGAATGTGCTTCCACAGACTTTCGGATTAGCGGAAACGAGTTAATAATTGCCCGAGTTCGATGTTTGAGTTATGTTGATGTGAGCAGATTGAGTTGTGATTTGCCACGTTATTTTGATCCATATGTGATCATAGGCGAGTTTGTGTTGTGCCGTATAGTTCGGCATTGCCTATATCGTTGGCTTTTGTGTGTGTTGTATTTCGTGTGGTGGAACTACATTTCTGATCTGTTTCGTGTTGTGTACCCTATCTATTCCTTATGCAGGAACACTTGGCGATTGTGTAGAGCCAGTTTAGATTCGAGATTGAAGGTACAGGGATTTCAGCACGGAGATACTTCCTATTGTGAAGTTTGTTATCAGAGTTGTTCAGCTGACGTTGTCACTGGAGAGTTGAGCTGTATGCAGAGGCGGTGCTCCTACTTTTAGTCGGTAGACTTGGAAATTTCGAGGTCAAATTTTTTTTAAGGGGGGTGGATTTGTGACGACCCGGAACAGAATCAGTAGTGCTAATCAGCTTAATTCGTGAGTTGACGTATAATTGCAGATTTCCGCCAGTTGTTTGAATCGCCGGACTTGATAACGACTAAATTATTGGCCAAGAATTTGAGCTGAATCTCTTCTTGAGAGTCGTAGTACGTGTGATTTCGAGTTCGTGGGCGGTTCCGGATCATTATTTAGACGACCGAGGAATAAAATATGAATATTTGAAGTTTCGACGTAATCGGGTTAAAATGACTGCCCTCTTAGCGACTAAATTACTGGACGAGAATTTGGCTTCAAATTCTTCACGGAAGATGTAGAGAATTTAATTTCGAGCCCGTGGGAACTTCCGGAGGATTATTCCGAGTTACGAAGATTAAGTTATGAATATTTCCGATTGTTGATTATTTAGTCGGTTAAAGTATGTGTTTGGGTTGAACCGTTGACTTTTTATTGGTTTGGTCGATGTGTTTGACTTTGGGTGATAATTGATGAATACATCGAGTCGAGTTTGTTGCCGCGAGAATTATTGGAATCAGAATTACGACGAGGAAGTTACATGTGTTTGAAGTTTGTCGAAATACGTAATTTTGGAAGTTTCCTATTTTGGAAAGTATATATGTGGGTTTCCTGTTTTGGCAAGTCAACACATTCATTTATTACCTTGACCGGTCAACTCGGTCAACGCGGGCTGAAATGGGGAGTTCGACGGTGGCCACGGCCTTGCCGGCGGCGAGCTCCGTCCGGCCACCTCAGGGCTTAGGCCATGACCTATTCGACTCGTCTAGGTTCCCTCAAGCTGTCTCCGACCTCCTTTCACGGCAAGGTTGCCGGAGGAGAGAGAACTTTACGGTGGAAGTTTGAGATTTTCGGAGTTTTTGGGGCGATTTGATTCCGGCGATTTGTAGTGGGCTTTGAAGCTCTCATCACCATGATTCTAACCATGTAAGTATGGAGTTCTAATTTTACTTGTGTTTGGAGAATTCTTGGTTTGAAATTTGTGAGGGAATTCGGTTTTGTGTGAAATTGACCTAGTTAGAGTGAGAATTGGCCTTTGATGCAGTTGTGAAAGTTGCTCAGTGGGTGATTGGGAGTGGAATAGTGGTTGCTCCACTGGGAAAATTTCAAGTTGGTAGCGGCGGCGGCGGTCAACGGTCAAAGTTTGAATTTTTGGGGCTTTCGACAAGTTGCATGTCGTTTCACTCGAAATCGCGCCCCGATCGCAGTGGGGAGATTCGTTTCTCGAATTGAGCGTCCGAAATTATATCGAGGTTTTGTAATGTGATTATCGGATTTTCGACAATTCGTCGACATTGAATTATGTGTTTCCGAGAACGGTTGTTTCTCGTGATTTGATTTGAGTTGTCGATTTATGATTTTGAGAGATGAATTTTGTGATTATTCAGGGGTTCGTGATCGTTCGTTTGGCGAAGGATTTTCCGCCGGATCACGGGTTAACGCGAACTGCGTTACGCTAGTCTGTGAGTGGACATTTCTTTTCACGGATTGATTGCGAGTCTTTATACACGTTTTACGAACTTGAGCATGCATACGAGATTTCAATTTACATGAGCATGTGTTATACAATTATGCATATACCAGTATATATTACGTATATGCACTTATATATTGTTTCATGCATTTGCATTGAACTATTTACGATTTGGTTTACAAAGAGTACATTTTATCTATGTTGTTGTATCAATACACTCGCATCCCGGCTGAACCCCGAGGATGTGTACCGGGGGAGGCTGTGACTCCTGACCCGAGGCCTTTACCGGGGGGAGGCAGACCTCTGACCTGAGGCCTTTCTGGCTCGAATCACGTGTGGGTCTGGGATCCCGTGATTCGTACTGTACTAGCACGGATGTGTCCACGAGTGACCTCGTGGGATTTTTATGCATGCTCTGTATGCGCGAGGAGTTAGAGTCTCCCTCGTGTATGTATGCGTGAGGAGTTAGAGTCTCCCTCGTGTACCATTTCTTTATTTATACATCTAGACTCGCATATGTTTTTATAATTTATATATTATTCGGTGAAAGACATTTATTTTCGTCCACTCACTCTTACAGTTTTCATGTCTTACCCCTGGGCTTTTTGGTTTCCGTACCCAGTTTGCAGTTCAGATTCTGGTGTCGCACGTCGTGGTCGGAGGCATAGTATTCGAGCGATGTTTCTTTTTATGCCTCCGACCACTACGTGCGACACCAGAGTCTGAACTGCAAACTGGGCACGGAAACCGAAAAGCCCAGGGGAAAGACATGAAAACTGTTAGAGTGAGTGGACGAAAATAAATGTCTTTCACCGAGTAATATATGTTATAAAAACATATGCGAGTCGAAATATAAGTAAACCAAATCAAATAGTATACGAGGAGACGCTGACTCCAACTCGTAAACAGACCATGCATGGAAAATCTCACGGGGTCACTCATGGACACATCCGTGCTAGTACAGTCAGAATCACGGAGTCCCAGACTTCCACGTAATTCTAGCCAGAAAGGCCTCAGGTCAGAGGTCTGCCTCCCCCCGGTAAAGGCCTCGGGTCAGGAGTCACAGCCTCCCCCGGTACACATCCTTGGGGATCAGCCGGGATGCAAGTATATCGATACAACAACATATATAACGACTGTACTCTGTGTAAACCAAATCATAAATAGTTCGATGCAAATGCAATAAACAGCATATAAATGCATATACGTAATGTATAATGATATAAGCATAATCGTCTAACACATGCTCGTATAAATCGTAATCTCGTATGAAATCTCATGCTCGTAAAGCTATGATCATACTGCATGCTCAAGTTCGTAAAACGTACATAAAAGACTCGCAATCAATCCGTGAAAAGAAATTGTCCACTCACAGACTAGCGTAACGCAGTTCGCGTTAACCCGTGATCCGGCGGAAAGTCCCTCGCCAAAAGAACGATCACGAACCCCTGAATATTCACAAAGTTCATTTCTCAAAATCATAACTCGACAATTCAAAACAAATCACGAGAAACCACCGTTCTCAGAAACACGTAATCCGATTACGATAAAATGTCGAAAATCTGAAAATCACACTTCAATACCTCGCTGTAAGTTCGGATGCTCAATTCGAAAAACGAACCTCTCCACTGCGATCGGGGCGCGATTTTGAGTGAAATGACATGCAACTTGTCAAAAACCCCAAAAAGTCAAAGTTGACCGTTGACTGCCGCCGCCAACTTGAACATTCCTCGGCGGAGCAACCCCTATTCCACTCAAAATCACCCACTGAGCAACTTTGTCAACTGCATCGAAGGCCAATTCTCACTCTAACTAGTCTAATTTCATGTAAAATCGAATTGATACACAAATTTCAAATCCAAAATTCTCCATCCACAATCAAAATTAGAACTCCAAACTTACATGGTAGCTTCTAGGTGAGGAGAGCTACAAAACCCAGTCCTTGTTGCAGCTCAATTCGGCCGGAAACGTTGAACCCGAATTCACCAAAATTTCTTCATTTTCTTGCCGGAATTTCTCCTACCACCGGCCACCTCGCCGTGAAAGGCGACCGGAAGTAAGACCGGGAGGCCGAGGCGCACCAAACGGGTCCTTTCTCAAGCCTTGGGGTGGCCGGAAGCACTACGCCGCCGTGGAGGCCGTGGCTGCCGTCGCCATCTCTCCTCCACCGAGTTGACTCAGTCAACTCGGTCAACACATTAATGCTTCCTTTTGACTTTCCAAAACAGGCAAGTTCACTATTTATAGCTTTCCCAAAATGGAAACTTTGTAATTATATTTTCGACAAACTTCAAACACACGCAACTTCTTCGTCGTAATTCCGATTCCAATAATTCTCGCGGCAACAAACTCGACTCGATGTATTCTTCAATTATCACCCAAAGTCAAACACATCGGCAAATCCGATAAAAAGTCAACTGTTCAGACCAACACATATTTAAACCGACTAAATAATCAACAATCGGAAATATTCACAACTTAATCTTCGTAACTCGGAATAATGCTCCGGAAGTTCCAACGAGTTCGAAATTAATTTCTCAACAACTTCTGTGAAGAAGCCGACACCAAATTCTCGTCCGGTATTTTAGTCGTTAAGAACATCATCATTTAAATCCGATTACAACAAAACTTCAAATATTCATAATTTATTCCTCGGTCGTCCAAATAATGATCCGGAACCGTCCACGAACTCAAAATCACACGTACAACGACTCTCGAGAAGAGACCCAGCTCTAATTCTCGGCCAATAATTTAGTCGTTATCAAGTCCGGCGATTCACATAACTGTCAGAAATCTGCGATAACACGCGAGCTCGTAGATTAAGATGATCACACTGCTGATTCTGTTCTGGGTCGTCACACGAAACCCTGCCGAAATTTTGTTGGTTTTTGTTGGTTCGTGTTTTCAGAAGGGGTTTGATTCCGGTTTAGGCAACTAAATCGGGGTTAGGTCCTTTCATTTTTATTTCAAGTTTATATAATTAATCGCTCTATCTATTTACTTTCAAGTATAATTCGGAACAAATGAAGGATTTCGAGCGGACTATCGCCGAATGAAACGTTTGGACCAAATTTGTTAATTAATGAAATACGTTTAAGTTTGATCTTTCTTCCTTTACAAATTCTATTACGTATATATTTATTACAAAGTTATGATATAAATATATACTCTATGATCTATATATATATATAGTCTTAACTAAAGACTTGTTTGTGATCGTTATGGTTGAAGTGTGAAGTCGGGTGTATAGTACGAATTAACTCGTACTTAAGTGAATTGCTGGTAAATTGTTTTGTTATTATAGGAGTTAGCCAAGGGCCCTAGTCCCTTACAGATAGGACACTATTATACTCTAAGGAATGAATTGTGTCAAACCAGGAGTATACATGCTTTGGCAGGTGGCCTTAGAATGCTGTGGCTTTATAAGTGTGTTGGTATTGTAAGACTAAGCACATGATTTTTTTTGAGTAATTACCTGTTAATCTAAAAGAATTCACTTCAGAAGTATTGGCGTGTTTGTGCGTAGATGTGAAGTTGTGCAAGTATATATATTATGTACCTAATTGTATATATTACAAAGACACAAGTATAAGTATTGAAGAATAACCGGTTTCAATATTTCACCTTTTTGAATTGGTTGTTCGGTTTGATGTTTCTTAGAGATAATTTAGTATATGCTTGTAAGTTGTACTTATTGGGTCAGTGTGACTCATGATACTACATCTTTCTCTTTTACAGGTGATGAGTAGAATGCTTGGGGAAAATGGGATACGTTGCCTACTAAATAAACAAATTATTTTTTTTACTTGTATTTTGAATTGAATAAATGTAATGACTATTATTTTCAAAAACTTCGGTATTGTAATATTAGCACTTTCTCTTTTCAATAAATGTATTATTCAGACACCTTGATTTTTTTGAAATTATTTGGGTTTCTTATTCATATCACAAATCCTTACACCATATTTCAGTATAATACTGGCCCCGAATTTGGGGGTGTGACATTATAAGTCCCTTTTTCTTTCTTTTCTGCTTTTCAGATTTCTCATTTTGTTTGTTTACACTAAATTTTGGTTATGTTTCTTATAAAACAATGGGGAGTCCTTAATTTGGCGATGAAGATAATGCATGAGCTTCTCTTTGAAAAGTTGTTCAAGGAACTTGGCTCTTATGCCAAGATTTTCATCCCAATTACTTTTAACGGTCATCATCACCTGATGTGCCTTAAGACATGCTCCTCACATTAGATGCACTTCGGCTCATTGCGACTAGTTAATCCAAGAGATCTGAGAAATGTGAGTCATTTCAAGGAAGCCCTGAAGATCATCTGCATGATAAATTTGTGGTTGAAGGCAGTCTAAGAGCTCTCAAATGACATGAATCAGCTTGCTTAGGACGAGCCACTCAGTGAGCGTATGGATCACGAAGATATCTCTTTGGTTAAGGCTTAACTCATTGAATCTTTCGTTGGCCATTGAAAGGACCCGACTATGATTTAGTTGCCTAAACCGAAATCAAACCCCTTCGAAAACATGACCTAAAAAAATTTGCCAGAGTTTACTTTGAAACACGTGAACCATTATTAGAACCTGCAAAGAAACACACTTTGAATATTCCACAAAAGCCAAACCGTGGGGTTCCGTTCCCCATCTGGATTTCTCAACATCATAAATACAATAAACCAAAAGGTTTACAAGAAATCTAGAAACCTTCAGGAGTAAACTCAACTAAAACACAACAAAAGTATTCAGAGCGACAC
This sequence comes from Geum urbanum, assembly GCA_946800695.1. Lineage (NCBI taxonomy): Eukaryota > Viridiplantae > Streptophyta > Magnoliopsida > Rosales > Rosaceae > Geum > Geum urbanum. The sequence continues at coordinate 59,049,903 of OX326997.1, forward strand.
CTATATATAACATATACAACTAGTAGGTCGAACAAGGAACCTACAGAAACTGAAGTGTGATCCGAACTCTATGCCTCCACCTTCGACGTGCAACACTAGAACCCAAACTGTAAACTGGGCAAAGGAAACCGAAAACCCAGGGGAAGACAAATAAAATCGTTAGAGTGAGTGGACGAAAATAATAATATGTCTTTCCCAAATATATGCTCATAAAAGCATAAACCGAGTCAATGCATATGAAAATCCCGACCAGGTACATGCATCTTCCCTGATCCATAAATATGCACGTAAAATCCTGCGGGGTCACTCATAGACTCCTTCGCATAGTACAGTCTAATCACGGGATCCCAAAGCTCTTCGTGATTAATAAGCCCGAAAGACCTCGGGTCTGGATATCTGTCCTTCCCAAAAACTTAGACAACCCGAACTGGAAATGGTAGTTAATCGGCTTAATTCGCGAGTTTCATGTATAATTGTGGTTTATCATAATTAATCGGTTATGAGACCTTGTTCACACTACAAGAAAACAACACTTAGACCACGGAAACGTAATTGTTTCGTGGTCCAAGTGACACTTGGACGATGGAGAAGTCTCCGTCGTCCAAGTACCACCTGGACGACGGAGACGGGATTCTCCGTCGTCCAGGTGATCACCTGGAGGACGGAGCAGACTCCGAGGTCCAAGTGTCCACCTGGACGACGGAGATGTTCTTCTCCGTCGTCCAGGTGATCACCTGGAGGACGGACCGACACGCCGTCGTCCGAGTAACTTCCACTTAGACGACGTACCGACACCTCCATCGTCAAAGTGAAGCATTATATAAGCCCGATGCCAAACTTTCTTCATTCCATCCGATCCTCTCTTCATTCCATTCGAAGAAGAATTGAAGGAGAAGGGAGAAGGCCGAGAAGGATCAGGATAAGGGATCTCCGCTGACTAGCTAGCTAGCTTAATTAACAGATATCGAGAAGGCCAGCTGATACGTACGCAGTTAAAATTTGCTTAATATATATTTAGTGAAAACGTACGTACATACATGCGCGCATGGATGTTAGCTATATATACATATTAAATTACGTACGTACGTAATTGATGGATCGATGTAGATCGAATACGTATAATTAATTAAGCGTAAATTAATGGACTAATATATATATATGTAATAATTAATTAATTATAATATTTTCTAGCAGTATGGACAAGAGTTGGATGAAGTTGAAGAATAGATGTGATGTCCGGTATATGGATGGAATTAGCGAATTTGTGAATTTTGCGATAGAACATGGTCAGGGAAAGAAACGTTTCAGGTGTCCGTGTCAGAAATGTCTTAATTGTCAGTATGTGGAGGTTAATGTTATGGTGCAACACCTGTACGAAAATGGTATGATGTGGAGTTACACTACATGGAGCGAGCATGGTGAAGCAGTAGAGTTCAGCGCAGCAGACTTCAGCTCAGGGTACAGTTACCATGGTGCCTCATCCAGCGGGAGTGGTGCCGGACCCCCAGCTTGCAACCCAATTGCAGATTTGGTCCATGATGCGTTTTCGGGATGTAGTCATGGTGGACACCAACACCAAGATGGAGGTTACAGTACCACTAATGAGCATGATGACACATTCCCCGATGCTAGCTTGGCCACTGACACCAGTGAGATGGATAAGTACAACCGGATGCTACTTGAAGCGCAGACCCCGGTGTTCCCTAGATGTCGAGAGAATGTGTTGCAATATGTGATGGAGCAAATGAAGATAAAAGTGAAGCACAAAATGTCAGTGAGTGCTTTTGACGAAATTCAGGAGCAAATATGTAAGTTGCTTCCTGATGATCACAATCTTCCTAAATCTCATTATAAGGTTAGAAATATCTTGAGCAGCCTCGGCCTAAAGTACAGGATAATTGATGCATGTCCGAATGATTGTGTGCTATTTTACAAAGAGTATAAAGATTTGGACTATTGTCCCGTGTGTGGCCAGTGCAGATTCCAGGTGAATAGAAAGAGTTCGAAAAAGAGAATTCCTGTGAAATTTGTTCGATATTTTCCCTTGATTCCCAGATTACAGCGCCTGTACATGTCTGTACACACAGCAGAGGCGATGCAATGGTACGCAGAAAAGTGAATAGATGACGATGTCCTATGACACGCCGCGGATGGGGAGGGTTTCAAATATTTCGACAGAGAATTTGGAGACTTTGCTGCATAGGTTAGAAATGTTAGACTCGGCCTATCTACAGACGGATTCAATCCTTGGGGAAGTAATAGCTCCGCCGTCAGCACTTGGCCAGTTATTCTGGTGCCGTACAACTTGCCTCCGTGGATGTGCATGAACAAGGAATTTAATTTCCTTACTGTACTAATTCCAGGTCCTAAATCTCCAGGGAAGTGCTTAGATGTCTACCTCAGACCTTTGATCGACAAGCTGAAACTGTTGTGGGAAAATGGAGTCCCAGCTTATGACAAATTCACTGACACGATGTTCACGATGAGGGTTGCCGTAATGTGGACGATCAGCGATTTTCCAGCGTATGGGATGTTGGCAGCCTGCAGTACAAAAGGATATAATGGATGTCCTATATGTTTGGACGACGTGAACTCTAGTTGGCATGCGGGGAAGGTGTGTTACTTGGGTCACCGTAGATGGCTTCCTCACGACCACTCATGGCGACAGGATGAAGCTCATTTCGACGGGACGGTAGAGAACAATCCTAAACCCCGTAGTTGGTCAGGCGAAGACATTTTAGAGAGGTTGAGCTATTTCGACTTTGGTGTGTTGAGCAATGACGCGGATGTAAAGAAATGCAATCAAAGTCCTCCACATGATCTGAGCTATTGGGATCACAAGAGTATATTCTTTGAACTCCCTTACTGGTCGAAGTTGAAGCTGAGGAACAACTTGGACGCGATACACATAGAAAAGAATGTGTGCGACAGCGTGGTGGGAACAATTCTCGGTATTAAGTTCAAGACTAAAGATACTCCCAAAGCGCGCAAAGATTTGGAATCAATGAATCTACGTCGTCCCTTGTGGTTGAGGAGGGATAGGAAATGAGTGTACAACAAGATGACAGCTGCACCTTACACAGTGAAGTCGACGCTTAGAGGTTCTGTATTTCACTGGTTTAAGGGCGTTCGTTATCCGGCTACGTATGCAGCTACTATAACTGGAGCAGTGGACGAGGTGCAACACAAGTTTGTTGGTCTAAAGACACATGACTATCACGTTATGCTGCAACGTCTGATTCCAGTGGTAATTCGACCATACTTGCCTCGTGACGTCGTAGAACCAATTGTGGCATTGTGCAGGTGGTGGCAGAGGTTATGCGCCAGAGAATTAAAGAAGTCAGATGTGGTGTAATTGCAACAACAAATTGTGCACATCATTTGCAAACTAGAGAGGATTTTTCCCCCTGCTTTCTTTGACATCTTGATTCACCTAATGATCCACCTGCCCGAGCAGGTGCTCATTTGTGGTCCGGTCCAGTACATTTGGACGTATCCTCAAGAAAGGTACGTACAAATAATTAATTTGTTCCACTGGAGATTACTAGCTAGCTATATGTACTTATTCTTATTGTACGTTTGATTTTGTAGACAGCTTGGACAATATAAGTCATTCGTCAAGAACAGGTCGGCCCCGGATGGCTCCATAGCAGAGACATACCTAATGCATGAGTGTGTTACTTACTGCAACAGGTACCTCAAAGATCCACCACCTCCCACTGCCTCCGATCGCAGTGCCCGCATCAATCTTTCTGTTGTCACCAATGTCGTCCTACCGTTTAGAGGAGTATTAAAGGAATCGTTAACACGGGAAGAACTTATTGAGGCACATTGGGTAGTGTTGCGAGACTGTGACGAAGTTGAGCCGTACATGATGTCATACAGGGAGAGGCTTCAGGCGTTAAATCAAAACAAGAGTTCGGTGTGGATTGAGAAAATGGTTAAGAAGAAGTTTCCCGATTATTTCTTCCAATGGGTACGTACGTACGTCTCGGTATTTAATTAGTAATTTATATACATATCGATCATGTTTGTAGAAAGTAAACCCTTATATTAATTTGCCCTTTTTCGCAGATGATTGATCTGCAAAAATCTGAAAACCACGGGGGGTGGTGGTCATGGCCAAAGCACTTGCTAGCAGAGAAGCCGGTTAAACACTATATTTATCCCGGATGTTTTGTGAACGGTGTAAAGTTCCATTCATTGGCCCGAGACGAAGGAAGAAGAACACAAAACAGTGGGGTAGCGGTCGGGAAAGACAATGATCTATATTACGGGGCTATTGTATATGTGGTTCAGCTATGTTACGGGAATGATGTCAACGTTTTCCTATTCAAGTGCAGATGGTTCATGTGTACAAAGGAAGACCTGGGACTATTATAAGTCGATACAAACTCTAGCTGGTATGAGGATGAGCCTTTCGCTCTCGCCACCTTAGTTCGGCAGGTGTTCTATCTCGACGATCCGAAAGCCGGTGAAGGGTGGAAAATAGTGAACCATATCTCTCATCGAGGAATATGGAATACAAAGACAATTGAAGGGACACCAGCGACGACTGAAGATGCTGCGGAACCAAAAAGAGACATTCCTGCCTATCAAGACCCTAATATTTTTGTCATCCGCTCCGATATAATGGACCTGGTTCAAGATGGTGAACGGTTACCCATGCCTGATGGTTGTACAGATTTAACTGAAGATGAGATTATCGATGAGGTAGATCAAGAAGACGAGCAGGAAGAGGACGCGGACGAGGACTCAGGTTATTCGTCGGACGATGTTGAGTACGATGACGAGGATGAGCCGTCGTCTAACGGGGATGAGGACGATGACGATTATGACGAAGAGTACGGTCATACGACGAGGATTATTAATTGGTAATTAATTATTGTACGTAATTATTGTAATATATGATCGATGCATCATCGATCAAAAATTAATATAAATTAATATTATAAGGAGGAGAATGTATGTATGTACGTATATATATATTAATTAATTAATTACACGCGTCCATGCTCGATCAGATATATCGGATCGACCGACGTACGTAAACTAAATTAAATTAATTAATTAATCCGAATTATATATCCTGAACAACGGAGAAATTAATTGCAGGTTGTCGCCTTTTGGGTATTTTGGCTATCTCCCTAATTAAATCCTCGACCCTAAATCTAGCAAATCGGATCGATCGATAATTTTTTTTCATTTTTTTTATTCAAAATAATTGAACGGACACACAAATAACCCTGGACGACCTAAACCCTAAACCCTAAGGCCCTAACCCTTGAATTCAGGGTTTTTACACCTGGACGACGGATATGGTCATTCTCCGTCATCCAGGTACACACTAGGACGACGGATATGGTCATTTTCCGTCGTCCAAGTTCACAAACCCTAAACCCTAAACAGTAAGGCCCTAACCCCTGAATTCAGGGTCTATACACCTGGACGACGGAGATGAGATTTTCCGTCGTCCAGGTTAGTACCTGGACGACGGATAATATCATATCCGTCGTCCAGGTGATTACCTGGACGACGGAAAAGCTCATATCCATCGTCCAGGTGCAGATATCGTAATTTTTTCTAAGACAACGACTATCTAGACCTTCTTCCAATGCATATTCTTTAGAGTAATTTTTTCCAAGACTTTAGAGTAAACAATTCTTGGTGTGTGAGCTTCGACGGTTCAAAAATCGGAGTTGCGAAATGCCTTGTATCCACGTTTCCGGTTTGTGAAATTCTCGGTTTTGCAGTTGACTGTGCCGATGAAACCATTCCCGAACTTATTATTTTATGGTCCTTTGAAGACAATTATATATTATGTTACGACGAACATATCCAACGGTTGTTTTGTCCAAAGTCAATTTCGTTAATACTCTGCTGCAAATGAGCCTCTACTCATGAACACTTAAGTCGTAATGATTAGTCGATACTTAACAACTTTCAAAACGAAAAATTATTCGTCGGTTCAAATTTAATTGTTCATATATACGATGCGTTCATCGATATTGGACGACTATTTCACTCGAATGACAGATCGCTAAATTTCTAGCGAATTAATTTTAAAATTTTTTTTAACGTAAATTGAACCTGGACGACGGAGAATGACGTTCTCCGTCGTCCAGGTTCAATTTACCATGGCGGTTCGATTTTTTTTTTATTTTTTTTTTCAATTAAAATTTCACTTGGACGACGGAGATGACGTTCTCCGTCGTCCAGGTGCTCACCTGGACGACAGAAAACATCATTCTCCGTCGTCCAAGTCGAAAATCATGGCGGTTCGATTTACCGCCTCAATTTTCGGCGCCGCTTGAATTTCCACTTAGACGACGGAGAATCAATTCTCCGTCGTCTAAGTCCAAATTTATGGCGGGTGAAACGTCCCGCCCATTAATTACGCGCCGCTTTGAAAATTTTTAACCCTTCACTTAGACGACGGAAAACACTGTTTCCGTCGTCCAAGTGCACTTAGACGACGGAAAACAGTGATCCGTCGTCTAAGTGAAACTCTATATATGGGACTGCTCACCCCCTCCTTTTCTCATTCCATCTCCTCTCCTCTCCTCTCCTCTCCTCCGGCGACGCTCCGACGACCAAATTTTCGGCGTGGTTCCCCCTCTCCGACGACTCTACTCTTCCGATATTCCGGCGACATTCCGACGAGGTAATAATTCTATTTTTTAACTCTTTAACATTTTTTTTATTTAATTAATTATTTAATTTCTAAATAGTTTTAATTTATTAGTTTTAAATAATAAATAGTTGTAATTATAATAATTATTTTGTTGTTATTATTATTATTTAGTAATCATTATTAGTTGTTAATTATTTGGTAATGAATAATTATTAGTTAAAATTAAATAATAGTAATAATAATAATTGTTAATAATAATTAATTATATTGGTAAATGAATAATTATTATTAAATGCATGATAAATAATAATTCATTATTGTCATTATTTATTGTTTTAATTAATTGATAATTACGTGTATTTTCTAGTAATTTGCATGGTAGTACGTCTTCGATTTAAATTTAGTACATATGCTTGGTTTATTAAGTCGCACTCTTTGGAATAGATGACACATCTTTTCCTAGCTTATCTCCTTAACCCCTCGTGATGTGTGGATTTCATCACCGCACACCATAATCTAAGTGAAGTTATGGACACGAGGTTGAGGGCGGAGTTTGCAAAGGACTCGAGGGAGTGTAAATTTTCGAAAAATTGGCCGAATGTCGGACATGGTGTCTAGAAACGGGTTATGACTGGTGACAGGTTTTGGATCTAAGAAAGACGACACCAATAGCTGTTTTGTCGAAATTAGTCTTGCCTCTCGCGTTATCTATATCCCTAACTGGCCATGTTTTTCGATTTAACAAAGGTTGATTAATTGAAAATTTACACTTTATCGCGCGGGTCGCACGTCCATTGAACGACCGAAAAAGCTAAGCTAGTGTACTCTATTTAAATCTTAACCGTACTTAATTAGCGTAAATTTTGTACTTGTAATTATTATGGTAAGTAGGTATTTTAACAACGTACTCCTAGGTTGAAATGGCTCCATCCGGCAAGAAGAAAGCCCAACAGGAGGCAGAAGATGCCATGCTCCGAATGTTGGCGGACCAAGTCGGTTGGGTTTAACAGGAGGGCAACGACGCCCTCAATCCGGACCCTTCATCTGGTTCAGAGGCGGCGCCTCTTGGGGAAATTCCCTTAGCCCCATTTATCTTCGGCGGTGATGACGTCGACCCTTTTTCAACTCCGACGCCCGGTACCGGTTCAACGGCAAGTACTCAGGCGTCCTCGACCGCTGAATCTATCATGTACAGCGCCCGCCGTAAGCAAAGGAGGGCCCCCACTGACCCGGAACCGAAAAGGACTCGGGGTCTTGTTAAAGGGGGCAAAACGGAGAAAATTTGCAAGGCGACCGGGAAAAAGATCGACTTGCCCTACGACGAATTCACCGGTGGCCCTCCCACAGCTCAGCTAGCAAGTCTCTCGGCGCATAGCATAGGGTCAATCGTCCGTAGCCGGGTTCGTCTCACTGCCCCTACTTAGAAGGAGGCGCCGGATAATGAGAAGGCGAAAGTCTTTAAAGATCTTTCGGTACGTAATACGTCCAATTTTAATTATTATATAATATTGTTAATATTAGTTATAATTTCATAATATATACGATTATAATTTTCTATTTATTTTTAATAGGAACAATTTGCGGTGGATCCGACACCGGCGATGTTGAGGCATATCAACCAAACCGCCAACTCCATCTACAAAGATTGGAAGTACAGGCTCCATCAGTACTTCCAAACTTACGGTCCCGCGCCTCCTCCCGTAGAGCTGCGTGGGGATAGAGAAGATGAGTTGCAGTGGTTGTGTAACCACTTTGCTGATGACGAATTTAAGGTGTTAATTTACTTTTTTTATTTCAATTAAGATAATTGAATTATTTAAATTTTAGTTATTAATTTTTTAATGATTTAATTATGTTGTGTAACAGAAATTCTCCGGTGTCAACAAAGCCAACCGGGGGAAGAAGGACAAACACCATACTACCGGCGCCAAGCAGTTCATTCAAATAGCAAAGGAGCAGAAGGATAAGGGCTCCAAACACCCTTATCTTGATGCAAGCATAAGCGCGTACGTGACGCCTGGGCTCGATAATGAAGCGAGTCAATGCGGCGTAAGTCGTATATATATATATATGTGTGTGCTTTTAATTATAGTAATTATTATTTAAATATTATTTAATTATAATAAATTAATTATGTGCTTGTAGGCAAGGGTGATAGAGCGTGCGCAGGAAGAGTTGGCTAACACTCAGCTTGCGTTCCCAGATGTGCCGGTGGAAAACCTGCCTCCTCTATCCTTAGAGAGCTAAATTGCAATCGCGGATGAGGTCTACGGTCGTAGAGCTGGCAAGGAGGTTAGGCACTTCGGGCCTAAGGTGGTACGAGATTTGTCGACGACCTCCGACTCATCATCTACGGGAGGTTCGGGCCAGCGGAGAAGGACTACGGCTGCGGCCGTCGAAGCAGCCATTCAAGAGGCTCGACTGGCACGAGAGGAGAATCAATCCATGCGCACTACAAGAAAATGAGTCATTACCGGCGAGATTCCGGCCAACAAGGCCGGCGACCGGAAAAGTCGCCGGTAATGTCCATCATTACCGGCGACTTACCCCGTCGCCGGTAATGTCGCCGGAATCTCGCCGGTAATGTCTTCATTTCCGGCGACTTACTCCGTCGCCGGCAATGTGTCTTATATTAGATGCCGGATGTGGCAACTCGATCATTCAATTATTTTGAGCGAAAAAAATCCAGAGAAATCGAAAGAAGGAAAACGTACGCTCTGAAATCGATCATTCGGTATATTGTCAAAATTAAGACGCGCGTCGAAAACTCGATCACTCGGGAAGCTATATATATAGGTACGTAGGTGTATATATATGTATATGTGGTATATATATATATGTGTGTGTGTTGATCAAATCCAATTCGTGAGATATATATGAAATGTTGTTGATGTACAGTCACCGAAACGAGAAAACAGCTTGTAGTTAATCTTGTGTCTGAATCAATGACTGGTATTATCGTATTGTTATCGGAGCTAGGCTTAACAGAGCCTCCTCCTACCCAGTCAAATACGTTTTGAATTGAAAAAAGGAGAATACTATCATCGAGTACTGAATCGAATTCAGAGATTAGATCGATATATATACATATGCATGCATGTGTTGATTTAATTAGAGTTGAATTGAGAGATCACATCGATTATTAGTAGTGAATGTGTGTATATATATATATAATTAATACGTTAAATTGTTAGAATTTTCAGGATGGACAAGAGTTGGATGAGCCTCGAAAGATGGGATGTCAGATATCACCAGGGAATTAGGAGTTTTGTGGATTTTGTGAAGGCTAATTGTGGAGACACTACACTTCATTATTGCCCGTGTAAAGAATGTAAGTGTTTCAGCGATCGATTTCGATTTCCCATTGATAAAGTCCAGAGGCACCTGAGTAAATACGGGTTTTGGGATAAGTACACTTGTTGGATTTATCACGGTGAAACATCGGTAGCGGGTCCGCATGATCATGGACAATTTGGTGAGAGGGCCAGTCCACGCTATGATCATGGAGATTTTGCTGAGAGGGGCAGTTCATCCTATGATCCAACATCGATGTTAATCAATGATATGTTTCCTCATGAGAGCGGTGTATTTGCTGATGAAGCACCAAATGTCCCTCCCGTCGTTGAGGGTTTCCCCCATATCGAGCCAGTCGAACCATTACCTGGAGCTCATGTCAACACAAGCGGTATGGACAAGTACAACAACCTGATTGCATTGCAACAGACTCCGTTGTACGACGGTTGTAGTAAGACTGTTCTTGAAAGAGTGATGGGAGTGATGCAGCTCAAAATGGAGAACAAAATGTCTGTCAAAGCTGTTGATTCTTGGTTGAAGTGGACTGTTTCGCTACTGCCACCCGGTCATCGTCTTCCTACCACTTATCATAAGGTGCGACATATCCTGAAAGATCTTGGGCTTTCCTACATCAAAATCCATGCATGCAGATATGATTGTATTCTCTTCTGGGGAAAAGATCTCGAAGACCTTGAAGCCTGCCCGGTATGTTTTACAGAAAGGTATAAGTTGACTCCTGCAGGCAACAAGAAAGCTGTGAAGATACTTCGATATTTCCCGCTTATTGATAGGCTGGAGCGGTTGTTCATGTGTGCTTTCACGGCCGAGGCAATGAGATGGTGGGTTGAGAGGAACTTGCCTGACGATGACACCCTTATACACCCTTCTGACGGAGAGGCTTGGAAGCACATGGTCAGGGAGTTTAATCATTTTGCAGCAGAGGTCCGAAATGTTTGGCTAGGGCTCTCATCTGACGGATTCAACCCTTTTGGCAACATGAGTCTTCAATACAGTATATGGCCAGTTATTTTGGTACCATACAACCTTCCACCATGGATGTGCATGAAGAAGGAATACAATATGCTGACTCTGTTAATTCCGGGCCCGGGTTATCCAGGAAAGTGTCTCGATGTGTATTTGAGGCCTTTGATTGAGGAGCTTAAGTACCTGAGTGAGTGTGGCCACCCCACTTACGATAGGTTCAAAAAGGAGATGTTCCAGATGCATGCCATGCTTGTTGGCACCATCAGTGATTTTCCTGCCCGCGGTATGTTGTCGGGCAACGTTACCAGGGGTTACAGGGCTTGTTCAGAGTGCATGACGGTTGATTGTTGCAGTCATCATTGCAGTAAAATTGTTCAGATGCGTCACCGTTGTTGGCTTCCATATGATCACCCATTTAGGCAGGATCCAGACGCGTTTGATGGGACTGTGGAAACAGGTGTGGCACCCAGGCGATGGACAGGGGAAGAAATTTTGGAAGTGTTGAATGAATACGATTTTGGCCAGCTGAGCAATCATCCTGACATAGTGGCGTCAATTCCAGACAAGCCCGAAAGGTATAAGTTTTGGACACACAAGAGCATATTCTGGGAACTCTCCTACTGGCCCAGGTTGCCTATCAGACATTACCTAGATGTCATGCACATAGAGAAGAATGTGTGTGAAAGTGTGGTGGGCACAGTTCTTAACTTGGAGGGGAAAACAAAAGACATCCCTAAGGCACGCATTGATCTGAAAGCAATGGGTGTGCGGAAACATTTGTGGTTAAGAGATGGTAAGAGAAAAATGCCGCAAGCTCCGTACACCGTAAAGCCGAAGCATAAGCATGAAATTTTTCGGTGGCTGAGTAATGTCAGGTATATATTCTTATGGCTATGTAGGAATTTGGCCTTAAATTTTTAACGAAGTATATATGGTTATATGCGAGAAATATAATTGGTCCATATATATGGCTTTATCTATATATATGCAGGTATCCTTATGGCTATGCAGGAAATATAAGCAGGTGTGTTAACTTCCGGGACAATAAGATGTACGGATTAAAGAGTCATGACTGCCATGTACTGCTTCAACGCATTTTCCCTATTTTCATTCGATGGTACATGCCCAAAGAGGTGGTGGAGCCGTTGGTGGCCTTGTCAAGATTCTTTCAGAAGTTATGCACCAGGGAAGTTAAAAAAGCAGACCTGAGGGAGATGCAAGATGACATCATTTTTATCATGTGCAAGCTTGAGAGGATATTTCCCCCAAATTTTTTCGACATAATGCCGCACCTGATGATCCATCTTCCCGAACAATTGTTGCTTACCGGTCCCGTACACTACACTTGGATGTATCCCATGGAAAGGTACAAATGATTCATAAATTTGGTTTACCTATGTTTTTATATGTAAATTCTTGTGGTTAAGTAAGTTAACATGTACTTGTTAACTTGTAGACAATTGGGAGCCTACAAGGACTATGTGAAGAATAAATATGCACCTGAAGGGTGTATCGCTGAAGCATATCTTGCGCACGAGTGTGTAACGTACACCAAAGTGTACCTCGAAAATGTAGAGGACCCCCAACAACATATGCCGATAGATGAACCTCAGTTCAACCTTTCCATCATCTCCAGTGACGTGGTAGTACAGGGAAGCTTGCCAAAGTCGTACAAGTTGGATGGAAATGAGGTAGCCATTGCCCACTGGTCGGTACTGATTAACTGTCAAGAAGTACAATATTGGAAAAACTATCATCTTCACTGCCCTGCTATTGCCGGAAATGTTGATTACCACAACAAGACGTTTGCAAACTACTTTGGTCAATGGGTAAGTATATGTGTATATGTCTATTTTTATATATATCCTTATATAGCATGTATGTATGTACGTGGTTTTGTGGTTTCAAGATGACATAATTTCTTCTGTACGTATTAATATATGGACGTTTTCAGATGAACCATGTAGCAGATGATGGTTGCCCAGAGTGGTCAAACGAATTGAGGGTCCTGGCGATGAAACCGATTGCTTCAAAAGTTTACTCGACGTGTCAGGTCAATGGCGTGAAATTTATATGTGAAAATCGAGACGACCGACTGAAAACACAGAATTGTGGGGTGATGGTCCATGGTGGGCAGGATGGCGTTGACTATTACGGTGTCCTTCATTCAGTTGTTGAACTAATTTAAGGGAACCGCATGAAAGTGCACTTGTTCAAGTGTAGATGGTTTGATACTAGCCCGGAGAACACAAGGACCGATCAGTACGGAACATTTTCGGTGAATACTGCTACTACCTGGTATGAAGATGACCCTTTCGTTCTTGCCTCATCAGTAAAACAAGTGTTTTACCTGGACGATCTTCTTAACAAAGTCCCGTGGAAGGTGGTTAACCATGTTGCTCATAGAAACATATACAGTGCTGCCACACTTGGTGATACCGCAGATGATGAGGAAGTTACTGCATACCAAGAGCCAAACGCTTTTGACATTCCGGAATCATCTACGATTCGCCTTAATAATGTGAGATCTGGGAGTGTGGTTCGAATTACTGGAGCAGAACTTCTCGATGTTAATCCATATGAAGTTGACGCTGATTCAGATGACGAGGAGCGGCACATATTGCCAGAGGTTACCTATGAAACCGAGTCAGACTCAAGTGATGAAGATGATTACGATTATCATCCTTAGTACGTTGGAAATTGTAGTCGGAAATTGTAGTCGGCAAATGTACGTAGTAAAATGTACGTAGTAAAATGTTTAAGGAAATTGTAGTCGGAAAATGTACTCGGAAATTGTATGTAGTCGGAAATTGTACGTAGTCGGAAATTGTATGTAGTCGGAAATTGAACGTAGTCAGAAATCGGAACCGTAGTCGGAAATTATACGTAGTTGGAAATCGGAACCGTAATCGGAAATTGAACGTAGTCGGAAATCGGAACCGTAGTCAGAAATTGGAACCGTACGTAGTCGGAAATCGGAAATTGAACGTAGTCGGAAATCGGAACCGTAGTCGGAAATTGAACGTAGTCGGAAATCGGAAATTGAACGTAGTCGGAAATCGGAACCGTAGTCGGAAATTGAACGTAGTCGGAAATCGGAACCGTAGTCGGAAATTATGTAGTCGGAAATTGTACGTAGTCGGAAATTATGTAGTCGGAAAATGGTCGAAAATTGGTCGATCGGATAATAGTCGACAAATAATGACATTACCAACGAGTTGACAAGCAACTCGTTGGTAATGTCATATCACCCGGTACTCGGCATCCCTGACTGCTTGCTGCTCGGCCAATTACCGCATTTCCTCCATCTGCCTCCTTTGCTCCTCCAACTCCCTCTGCGTCCTCTGAAGCTCCGCTGCTAGGTTAGAGTTCCTAGAAGAAGTTCTTGACCCGCTAGAGTATTCCGAAGTGTTCTTCAATACTCCTTTGCCCGCCGAGCCCATTCCCCTGCAGTAGTAGGTATTCTTTCTAGTCCCGCAGGCTTTTGCCATGATCTGAGCCGCTATAGAGCCATCAAGAGCATCGATCTGAGAGGAATACTGGGTCACTTCTTCTTCCGAGCAGTCAGGATGGTTGTTTCAAGCTATATTCATGGTGATTTCTGTGATCGCTTCCTCCACTCTCGCCTAATTGAAAAGCGAATATGAATAACGTATTATTAAACAAAATAAATTAATAGATAAAAATAGTTTTATTATGTGACGACCCAGAACAGAATCAGAAGTATAATCAGCTTGATTCGTGAGTTACTGCGTAATCGCAGATTTCCGACTGATGATTGAGTCGCCAGGCTTGTTAACGACTTAATTATTGGCCGAGAATTGGAGCTGAGTCTCTTCTCGAGAGTCGTTGTACGTGTGATTTTGAGTTCGTGGGCGGTTCCGGATCGTTATTTGGACGACCGAGGAATTAATTATGAATATTTTAAGTTCGGATTTAAATGGAGGTGCTTTTAACGACTAAATTACCGATCAAGAATTTGGTTTCGGCTTCTTCACGGAAGTTGTTCAGAATTTAATTTTGAGCTCGTGGGAACTTCCGGAGCATTGTTCTGAGTTACGAAGATTAAGTTGTGATTATTTCCGATTGTTGAATATTTAGTCGGTTAAATATGTGTTGGTTTGGATGGTTGACTTTTTGTCCGATTGGTCGATATGTTTGACTTCGGGTGATAATTGAAGAATACGTCGAGTTGAGTTTGTTGCCGCGAGAATTATCGGAATCGGAGTTACGACGCGAGAGTTATGGATATTCGAAGTTTGTCGCAATTAATTGGGGAAGTTTCCATATTTGGCATGTATATAAATAGAAGGTTTCTATAACAGGCAAGTCAACATTTTCATTTACTCTCTTTGACCCGGTCAACTCGGTTTGACCGAGCTGTGGGAGGGTGGCGCGACGGTGGTTCGGCCTCGCCGGCGGCGAGCCTAATCCGGCCACCTCCGAGCTTGGTGTTTGTCCCAAATGATTCGCCCCGAAGTCCCGAGTCCTTTCCCAGCCACCACGCATGGCGAGGCTCGCCGGAGGAGGTGCTAATTCCGGCCAAAATTCAAGAAAAAATTGGTGAATTCGGGTTCCATGTTTTAGACCGATTCGAGCTGAAATTTGGAGTGGGCTTTGAAGCTCTCATCCCCTTGATGCTACCCTGTAAGTTTGGTAATCCAATTCATCTTGTGCTTGGAGAATTTTGGATTGGAAAATTGGGTACCAATTCGGTTTATCATGAAATTGAGCTAGTTAGAGTGAGAATTGGCCTTTGTTGTAGTTGACAAAGTTGCTCAGTGGGTGATTTTGCATGGGATGGAGGTTGCTCCACCGTGGAATTTTCAATTCGGGTGGCGGCGGCGCCGTGGGCGGTGGTCAACGGCGGTCAACAGTTTGACTTTTTGGATTTTCGACAAGTTGCATGTCATTTCACTCGAAATCGCGCCCCGATCGCAGTGGGGAGGTTCGTTTCTCGATTTGAGCATCCGAATTTACAGCGAGGTATTGAGGTGTGATTTCCGGATTTCCGACAGTTTGTCGTAAACGGATTATGTGTTTCCGAGAACGGTGGTTTCTCGTGATTTGATTTGAATTATTGAATTATGATTTTGAGAAATGGTTATTGTGAATATTCAGGAGTTCGTGATCGTTCTTTTGGCGAGGGACTTTCTGCCGGATCACGGGTTAACGCGTATCGCGTTACGCTAATCTGTGAGTGGACAATTTCTTTTCACGAAATTCTTGCGAGTCTTTTATATGATTTATGAACTTGAGCATGCATATTGAGATTACGGATTACATGAGCATGTGTTTTTACGAATATACGATTATACATATACGGATATACGTATACGAATATATATACACTTATATGTTGTTTCATGCATTTGCATCGAACTGTTTATGATTTGGTTTTCACAGAGTACAGTCTCAGCTACGTTATTGTATCGATACACTTGCCTCTCGGCTGATCCCCGATGGTAGGCCGCCAGGAGGGGCGTCGTCACCCCGACCTGACCGGTGAGGGGCGTTTCCCCGGAACCGAGGCCATTTCTGGCTTAGAATCACGTGTGGACCAAGGACCCCGTGATTCGGACTGTACTAGCACGGAGGTGTCCATGAGTGACTCCGTGGGATTTATACTTGCATGCTCAGTACGCTGGAGGATTATGGTTTTACCTCGTGTACTTGTTGTTTTTATTTACCTGGACTCGCATATGTTATTTTAAACATATATATTAACTGGTGAAAGACATTTATTTTCGTCCACTCACTCTAACGAGTTTATTGTCTTTCCCTTAGGCTTTTCGGTTTCCGTGCCCAGTTTGCAGTTCGGACTCTGGTGTCGCTCGTCATGGTCGGAGGCATAGTGTTCGAGCTACCTTATTTCCTCCAGTAGGTTTATTGTTCTACCTACTGTGGTATACGTATATGATTATACATTAGAGGTCGCTCTGAGTATTTTGTTGTTTATATTATACGATTTTACACCGGATTTCAGTAAAGTATTGATATATTTATTGTTTTACTTTATGATCTACGCATTTTATGCTTGATTCTTAACGTCTTTCTCTTTACATTTAGCTTTGTTTTGACCTTAGTAGTATCATTTCTTACTTACTTTGTTGTTTTTAGGTTTTGAATAAAGGAGTACAATAAAAGAGGTGAAATGGAGCTTAAAACGCAGAAAATGGAGGTTTCCTAATTCGTTTAGGAAAAGTGGTTTTCCTTCTTCGACTAGGATTCCTACTCGGGTTAGGAATGCAAATGGTTCGACAACTCGGAAAGTTTCGCGGAGCTGAAAAATGAAGTTTCCTAAATCAACTAGGAATGACGTGGCGAAATATCCAAGACGCGCAAAATGGTTGAGAAATGGTATTCGTAAAAGTTACTAAAATGGTACGCACAAATGGTTTCCCAAATGAAGAACGAATGCATTTCTCCTATGTGGACCAGGAAAGATCAAGTCGGCATACATTTATGGAAAGAAGACTTGGCCGAACTTTTGAGATCATCCTTGCCCTATTTGAAGACCAAATATCTTGAATATAATGAAGGAATTCGGTAAGGAGTATATTCCTTGGAGATCAAGAAAGAATATCTAGAGTGGAATAAGGAAAGAAAATCTCAGAACAGACCTGTAACTTCAAGAGGCCACCGAAGTCGCAAATCAACTCCAAATATGGCGTTCCTTATATGGATTTTATAGCTCTCTGAATAGGCTTTCCAACGAATCCAAAATCATAATTTTCTGACCTGTAGAACTCCCGGAAAAGACGTTTCAAGACAGGCTGTTTCCAGCTGGCATTTCTACCCGGGTAAACTAGGAATCCCTAGTTTGGAGAGGAAAGTTGGACTTCTTCACCTATAAATAAGAGGGCTCGGTCTCAAACTCAATCATCAATCATTCTAGACTTTCAAGCTCTGCCTAAACACTTTCTCCTCTCCACAAAGCCAAGAACTTCTACAAGAGGAAGCTTACACCATCACTCCGCCACCAAACTGCCTCCACGACATATAGGGCGATCCCGAGTGTCTCCTCCACCAAAGAAGAGTCATCTACACCTTAGCTCCATAGGGCGATCCCGAAGACTAAAAAGTGTAACATGAATCTTCTTTACTTTGTAACTTCTCCTTGTATGAACTATTGGTTTGGTGAAGTAGTTTTTAGTATTTCGGTTCTTCTTTACTTGCAACGTTTTCCACTGTTTTTCATGTGTTCTAGTTCCTTAGTTTTTATCATACATGTTCATCTATGCTTAATGCTTTGGCTTAGATATAGGGCGATCCCGAGTCTAAATCAATGGTATGTGTATAGGGCGATCCCGAGCACGACTAATTATGAACATGTGTTTTGTAAAATTAAGAAGTTAGGATTTCGATTAACTTTGTTTAATTTGCAGGTTAGGAATGAGCAAGGGTAAGCTAGATGAGTCGATCACATGTAAATAATAGTCTAGTGTTTATTTTCGGTCTAGTAAGCATGTTTAGGGTTCTTTGTTCTTGATTGTTTTATACTTGTCTATGAGTGAAGCATGTTAGAACCTAGGATTTCTCGATGTGTTTGCTATGCCATGTTTTAGTCTTTATTTTCGTAGAGTACAAACAACCTTTTTAAACCCCCTTTTAACCATAGCGTAAATATGCATTCACCCTCAATCCCCGGTTAAGAACGATACCCTATTTACCAATGCTACATCTACACAAAAGGGTTTTAATTGCTTACGCGTTTTTGTTGATTGTTAAGTGTTAATTTAATGGTTGCAAATGTGTGAATCAATTTTGGCGCCGTTGCCGGGGATTGTAAAGAATTGTGTGTTTATGCTTGTAAATATGTGAATTTGTGTAAATAAGTGTATATATATGTAAAGTGTCGAAATTTTCATACATGTTCATAATACGTTCCATTCTAACGTTTTGTTTTTGCAGCCATGTAAATAGGTACATATTAAAGGAAGTCTTCGATTTACATTGAGTACGCAAGTTTGGTTGATTATGTCTCACTCATTGGAATAGATGGCGCCTATTTTTCTTGTTTATCTCCTTAACCCCTCGTGATGTGTGGATTTCATCACCGCACACCATAACCTAAGTGAAGTTATGGACATGAGGTTGAGGGCGTAGTCTACAAGAACTTGAGGGAATGTCTTTCTCGAGATTTTGGCTGAATGTCGGACATGGTGTCTAGAAACTGGTTATGACTGGTGACATGTTCTGGATCTAAGAAAGACTTGCATCAATGGAGTATATACCAATGATCCGGTGAGTGGATGAATACTTGTCTTTGAGTAAGAAATCTTTGGTAACTTGGTGTCTAGAAGGTGACGGTTTCTATGACGGGTTCTGGATCCGAGATCTCAAATCGGTCCTGCCTCTCGTGGTCTCTCTTGCCAACTGGCCAAGCTTATTAAAGTTGCCCAAAGAAGACAAGGACTAAATCTACTTTCCATGATCGGTAAGCCTCGGGATGCATCGTCGACATTAGTCCTGCCTCTCGCGTTATCTCTATCCCCAACTGGCCATGTTTTTCGATTGAACCAAGGCCGATTGATTGAGAATGTACATTTTATCGCGCGGGTCGCACGTCCAATGAAAGACCTAAAGGCTAAATGAACGTATTCTCTTTAAATCGAGGGCGAAAATCAATGAACAAAATACTTGTGCATATTACTTGTAAATTTCGTGTGCATTCTAACTTGTAAAGAATTAACCACGTTGCATTAGCTTGCATAACCTGCCGGCGGCCTTGTGATGCTCGGATTTCACCACCGGGTACCCTAACCTAAGTGAAGTTAGGGACATGAGGCCAAACGTATGGTCACGTTGCATCATGTATTTAGCATGTAACTTTGTGTGTTTTCTGCAGGTTTGTAACGTATCCTTTTATGCATTCATACCATTATCACGTAGGATCCCTTATGTGTGCATTTAAAATCCTTCTAAGTGCATCCATCGTGATTAATGTTTTACTTGCATAAATTTCGTGTGCATATGTGTGTTCTAACTTGTTTATAAGTCTTGCATTGTATATATGTCTAACTTTGCAGAAAACGTGTACATGTGTTTATAGTTCACTTCATGCATTTCGTGTATATTCTAGACATTGCATATCTATATATCTAAGCATTACATCCATTTCCTACAATCTATATCCTATATATATATAACGTGTGCTTTGTTTTTATGTGTTTATGTTTTATGATTTCGTGTGTTTTTGGGTGTTTTTGTGTTTTCGTGTGTTTTTCTTGTATGTTACAATTTTGGTTAGTATCTTGCATTCCTTGTGTATTCTTTTGATGCTAACACTTGATCTTTGGTGGATGATCAGATCCTATGAATGTCCCGTTCCCACTCGACTCCTATAGTTGATCTCCAAGCACTCTCAAACCGTTTGGCGAATCTGAGGTCTCAAGTAGTCCCGAGTGAACAAGTTCTCGACCAACCTCTCATTGAGGAAGGCTTTGACTCTCCACGTTCATCCCATCACTCCACCGAGCACTCACAAGAAGAAGAGCAAGACATGGCACACAACAACCCACCGAATCCTCCCATCAACGAGAGGCGATCTCTTTGCCAACGTACTTGCTCCACCGAATGGAGTAGCGGTCCTTCGTGCATTCGATTTCCAGATCCTCAAGAGGACAAGAAGGATATTGAGTTGAAGAGTGGCTTCCTACACCGTTTACCAATCTTCCATGGGCTGTCCAACGAAGATCCAAACATGCATCTCGAGCAATTTCAGTTCATTTGCATGAGTATGAAGCCTTCGGATGCCGATGAAGAACTCTTCAAGCTCAAGGCATTTCCGTTTACATTGATTGATAGAGCTCAATCTTGGCTTTTGGAACTCCCGCCTAACCACATCACGACTTGGAAGCAACTTGCGGACCTGTTCTTGGCTAAGTACTTTCCGGCCTCAAAGATCACTGTTTTGAGGAAGAAGATCACGGGAATTACACAAGCATCGGATGAGTCCTTTGGCCAGTATTACGACCGTTTCAAAGTTCTATGCGCCACCTGCCCCTCCCATGGTTTTTCCGAGACAAACCTCATGAACTACTTCTATGATGGTTTAAAGCCGATTGATAGAGAGCTTCTTGATGCCGCTGCAACCGGAGCATTTATGGATTTGGATGAGATTGAAGCTCGAACTTTGTTGGAAAACCGAGCCAATAATGATGCTCAATATGGGATGGCTCAACGAAAACAAGTGAATGAAGCTAGCTCAATGCAAGTGAAAGACGAGAAGTTTGACAAACTAGCATCTATGCTAGAACAAGTGCTTGAGCTAGAGACAAAGAGAGCCAACTACAATGATCAATGCCCTAATTTGGTGGAACAAAATGGAGATCCGGAGCAAGTTAATGCTATTGGAGGATATCAAGGTGGCCAACGTTACAACAACTATAACAACAACAATTTTGGCAACCGAGATCATCCGGGTTTTAAGTGGAGTAGCAATGAGGGATGTTTAAACCCTCCGGCACCTCAACAAGGCTACCAACGTACTCCCTTCCAACCAAGACCGCCAATGCATCAAGCTTCCATGCAACAAGCTCCTCCGGTCCGACAATTTACAAATCTGGACTATGACAAGATGTTCACACAATTGTCCGCTTCAACACAAGTTCTCTTGGAGGGACAAGCAAAGCAAAAGGAGACCTTGGATAGCTATGGCTGAGACATACAAGAGATGAAGAAACAAATGGGCCAAATCGTGGACTTCATGGGCCAATTTCGAGATTCCGGCCATCTTCCACCTCAACCACAACCACCAAATCGGAATGTGAGTGCAATTATTACGAGGAGTGGAAGAACCTTGGCATCTCCTTTGCCAAAGACAAGCTCGGCACCTCCTCACACCATTTTTGAGGATGAAGACTTAGAAGAAGATCCGGCCACTAAAGAAGCCGAGAAGAATGTGGCTCCTCACTCCACTAAGGCACAACCCTCATCATCACAATCTGCCCCAAACAAAGGTATTAACTCTACCCCTTCAAGTTCGGTTAATACTAATGCTTCGTTTGCTCATGCACCATTCCCCCATAGGTTAACGAAATCTAAGAGAGATGATCAATACGAAGACATCTTGGACATCTTTCGGAAGGTGCAAGTAAATCTGCCCTTGATCGAGTGCATAAAGCAAGTGTCTATCTATGCAAAATTTCTCAAAGAATTATGCACCCAAAGGAGGCAAACGAGAGCGAAGGAGGTTGTGAAGGTGAATGCAACCGTTTCAGCGGTTTTACAGCGTCGGTTACCCCCCAAATTGAAGGATCCGGGGAGCTTTTCTGTTCCTTGCGTGATTGGTGACAACAAATTCGAAGATGTTATGCTAGACCTTGGTGCATCCATTAACGTAATGCCCTATTACTTATATGCATCCATGGATTTAGGCGAGCTCAAACAAGACAACGTCATCATTCAACTAGCCGACCATTCGCATAAGTATCCTAGGGGATACGTTGAAGACGTTCTTGTGCAAGTCAACAACCTAATCTTTCCAGCTGATTTCTACATTGTTGACATGGAAGAGAGTCCTTTGAACACCACGCCATTGCTTCTTGGACGACCTTTCATGAGGACTGCAAGAACGAAGATTGATGGTTTCGAGGGAACATTTTCCATGGAGATTGACGGAGAAAAGATCGAATTCAACATATTAGATGCCATGAAGGTTCCCACGGCAAGTGTCAATGTAATATTTTCGATGGATGTGGTAGAAGAAGCAGTTCAACGACACTTAGACACCATTGGAGATGATGTGCTCGACATTGCCATACAAGAAGGAGCGGGGCTGACTCGACTCGGGAATGAAGCCCTTTTTGATGCACTTATCAAAATTTTGGAGCCTAGAATTCTCGAGATGGCTATGGCACTCAATGAGGCTCCACGGATTGCAAATAGGCCACCTCCAATTCCGTTGGCCTATGGAGAAAACAAGCTTGTTCCATC
This sequence comes from Geum urbanum, assembly GCA_946800695.1. Classification (NCBI taxonomy): domain Eukaryota; kingdom Viridiplantae; phylum Streptophyta; class Magnoliopsida; order Rosales; family Rosaceae; genus Geum; species Geum urbanum. Next base: position 59,072,755 of record OX326997.1, read on the forward strand.
CGTGATTAAGGCACCGGAGTTAGAACTCAAAGTGTTACCGGCTCATTTGAAGTATGCTTACTTGGGAGAGAATGACACTTTGCCGGTTATCATTTCATCATCATTGGAGGAAGAACAAGAGGGCAAGCTCATCAACATGCTCAAACGTCACAAAACAGCAATTGGATGGACCCTTGCCGACATAAAAGGCATCAATCCGGCAACTTGCGTGCATCGAATTTTACTCGAAGATGGGGCTAAACCTTCGAGAGAAGCTCAAAGAAGACTCCATCCACCAATGATGGAAGTTGTAAAAAAGGAAGTTATCAAGCTCTTGGATTGTGGCGTCATATATCCAATTCCGGACAGCCGATGGGTTTCACCCGTGCAAGTTGTTCCTAAAAAGTCCGGAATCACCGTGGTGAAGAATGCGGAAAACGAATTGGTGCCACAAAGAACCGTAACCGGCCATAGAGTTTGTATCGACTATCGGAAGCTCAATGCCACCACTCGCAAGGACCACTTCCCCTTGCCATTCATTGATCAAATGCTCGAGAGGTTGGCGGGACATGAATATTATTGCTTCCTAGATGGATATTCCGGTTACAACCAAATCAGCATCGCCGAGGAAGATCAAGAGAAAACAACGTTCACTTGCCCCTTTGGAACATTTGCATATCGACGGATGCCATTTGGACTCTGCAATGCACCAGGTACCTTTCAACGTTGCATGCTTTCAATTTTTTCCGATTACATAGAGAAGATAATAGAAGTTTTCATGGATGATTTCAGTGTCTTTGGGAAAAATTTCGATGCATGTTTAGCTAACCTAGAACTAATTTTACAAAGATGCGTTGAAACGAACCTAGTGCTTAATTGGGAGAAATGCCATTTTATGGTTACTCAAGGGATAGTTTTAGGTCACATAGTTTCAAAAAGGGGAATAGAAGTTGATAAAGCAAAAGTAGATCTTGTGCGGTACTTACCCTCTCCGACTTCGGTTAGAGAGATACGTTCTTTTCTTGGCCATGCAGGTTTTTACAGGAGATTTATCAAGGACTTCTCCCAAATATCTCGTCCCTTGTGCAAGCTTTTACAAAAGGACACTCCCTTTGTGTTTGATGATGACTGCCAAGCTGCATTTGACAAGTTGAAGGAGCTTCTCACAAGTGCTCCTATCCTTTGTGCACCGGATTGGTCCCTACCATTTGAATTGATGTGCGACGCATCCGACTACGCCATTGGAGCTGTTTTAGGGCAAAGGAAGGACAAGAAGCCCTACGCCATTTACTATGCTTCTCGAACATTGGACGATGCTCAAAGCAACTATACAACAACCGAGAAGGAGATGCTCGCTGTGGTGTTTGCACTTGACAAGTTTCGATCATACCTGTTGCAAAGCAAGGTGATTGTTTATACGGACCACGTTGCATTGAAGTACTTGATGGCGAAAAAGGATGCCAAGCCACGACTAATTCGTTGGATACTTCTACTCCAAGAATTCGACATAGAAGTAAAGGATAAGAAGGGAGTAGAAAACGTGGTGGCTGACCACTTATCTCAAATTGTACATGACAAGGAGACGGTGGCAATTGAGGAAACATTTCCGGATGAACAACTCTTCGGACTTCAGGTAAGTACCTCGGAAACTCCTTGGTATGCGGATATTGTGAATTATTTAGTTACCGATAAATTTCCACCTCACATGCATAGTGTCCAACGCCATAAACTTAGACTAAATGCTAAACATTTCATTTGGGATGAGCCTTACTTATGGAAACAATGTTCTGACTTAGTAATTAGAAGGTGTGTCCCCGATTGCGAATTTGAGTCTATTCTTAAGTTTTGTCATAACGATGCATGTGGAGGTCATTTTGGTTCTAGGAAAACAGCCTTGAAAGTATTAGATTGTGGATTCTTTTGGCCTAATATTTTTTGTGACTCTCATGAGTTTTGTGCCAAGTGTGACAGGTGCCAACGTTCTGGTAATATAGGCCGCCGAGATGAAATGCCACAAAAGTTTATCCTTAATGTCGAAATCTTTGATGTTTGGGGCATAGATTTTATGGGACCATTTCCAATGTCTAACGGTTATACTTACATCTTACTCGCTGTTGATTATGTGTCGAAATGGGTGGAAGCAAAAGCCACCCGTACTAATGATTCGCGAGTTGTTGCAGATTTCCTTAAAGCACGGATTTTCACACGACATGGAATGCCTCGCATTCTAATAAGCGATGGCGGAAGTCACTTTTGCAACAAGACAGTAGACGCATTGATGAAGAAGTACGGCATCACCCACAAGGTCTCTACACCATATCATCCACAAACCAATGGATTAGCGGAAGTCTCCAATCGCGAAATCAAGAAGATCTTGGAAAGAACTGTCAAGCCAAATCGCAAGGATTGGAGCCAATGTTTGGACGACGCATTATGGGCCTATAGGACGGCATACAAGACTCCCATTGGCATGTCTCCTTATCGACTTGTTTATGGGAAGGCATGTCATCTTCCGGTGGAATTAGAACATAAGGCATGGTGGGCGGTCAAGAAATTCAATTTGGATCGTGACGAGGCTGGTTTACATCGAAAACTCCAACTTTGTGAGCTCGAGGAAATCAGGAATGATGCATTCGACAATGCTTGGATCTACAAGGAAAAAATGAAGACTTTTCACGACAAGATGATCCGACGCAAAGAGTTTATCATCGGCCAAAAAGTGTTACTTTTCCACTCTCGCCTAAAAGTTTTTCCGGGCAAACTACGATCTAGATGGAATGGACCATTCATTGTCATTGAAACCTTTCCCCATGGTGCTGTTTTGATCAAAAGCCCGATATCCGGCAATGAGTTCAAAGTTAATGGCCACCGGTTAAAGCCATATCATTCGAGCATCAAGGAAGACGAAATCAAGGAATCATTCATTGAAGATGCATGGCTTGAGGACCCAATTCCGTCAAACACAACATGAAGAACTATCACGTCTAGGCTATAAGACGTTAAAAAACAAGCGCTTGTTGGGAGGCAACCCAATGGAGGAAATCGCCAAGGCTTTGTTCTCTCCTCCCTTATTTTTTTTAATTTCGTTGTTTATTTACTTTCCTTAGCTAAAATTTTCGTGGATCTCTCCCTTCATACGATATTCTATGATTCCCTTAAATACATTGAGGACAATGTAGAGTTTAAGTATGGGGAGGGGTTTACAACTTTATTTGAGTCGTAAAATTTCAAAATTGGGCGGACAATGGAACTTTCCGGCGGATGATGCCCTAAAAAAAAAATTATTATTTTATTTCTCTCTATTTTAGGGTTTTTAAAGAGTCTTTTTCATTTTTAGGATGCCCTTAGTAAGTCTATGATGAAAATGGACGGAAAAAGAATATATATGGCGATGAATAAACACAAACTATTTTCTTGTGATAAGTGAGATATTTTGATTGTCATAACATGTAGTGGATATGGTTTGATTAAACATGGTACAGATTTCGCATGTTAGAGTAAGTTTTAAATCATACAAACCTAAAAGTGAGTTTTTGAGCCTACATTATTCTTTTGAGAGTGAATTTCGTGCATATGGTTTTCAAAAACAAAACATGCTTCATCTAATTACTTGCCATATATTTTAATGAACTAGAGATTACTAGAACTTACTCATGTAGATTTACAACGCTTTTAAGTTAATATATGCTCTGATTTTGGATATGATTAAAGGCAAATTAGGTTACCACCACTTAAACCAAATGGCCTTGTGTCCCAGTGTGCGCACGAGTTGCGACACCCTTAGATTACCCCTTTGTGCCTACGTTAAGCCTTTTCTTTCATTTACCACATTACATCTAAACACTTAGCCTAGTGTAGAGTTTCCAACCCTTGTTCAAAGACTTGGTGAAGAGGTTTCGAAGCTAGCATAAAGAAGTGGCGAAAAAAAGTGATGAAAGAATACAAAAGAAGGGAAGACTTGTCCAATAAGTTTTTAAAAAGTTGATTGCCGAAAATACAAAAGAAAAAAATCGAGAGCAAAAGAAAAAAATGTGTAAAAGTTCTCCGGCAAAAGTTCTAAGTGTAAAAGTTTGGGCAAGTGAAGTTTAGAATGAAGTTAGGGCCCAAAAAGATGAAAATTGGCCCCCGATCTTGAAGTTTGACACAAGAAGAAGTGTAGAAAGGATGAGCCACGAATTTGAAGAATTCTAAGTGCTAAACTAAGTCTTTGGAACATTTTTACACCACCACTTATCTAAATTTCGAATGCCTTAGCCTTAGCCTCATTACAACCTTTCTAAAGTCCTTTATGATCCTTAAGATGAGTAGCCTTCAATTGGTTGAGTAAATTGCATGAGTAAGCATATGGTTTGGTTCATTTGTACAAGTAATTATGAGGTTTTCGATTTTTTTTCATATACATTTTTGAGTGAACCTCTTTTCATGAGTGAAAATATGATGAGAGCATCCATGTGAGATTGATTTAAACTTTTTCGAAACATGCATAGCTTTAACTTCACCATTGTTTTCTCCAAGTCCTACTTGTTCATGATATGATCATATTTCTCTTATCTCTCAAAAATTATTGAACTTTTCACTATGAAATCTTGTGACTCCATCGCCATATACTTAAGAAAATTTCTGAGACAAATTTTGCTAAGGGCTTAGAAGTTGTTTTTCTTTATTTGAGTCCATGAATTTGTTCAACGTAGAGGCTAGCTCTAACATTGGTTTTATGTTTTTAGTCTTTCTTTTACTTAGTATTTGCTAGGGACTAGCAAAGTCTAAGTGTGGGGGAATTTGATCTACGCATTTTATGCTTGATTCTTAACGTCTTTCTCTTTACATTTAGCTTTGTTTTGACCTTAGTAGTATCATTTCTTACTTACTTTGTTGTTTTTAGGTTTTGAATAAAGGAGTACAATAAAAGAGGTGAAATGGAGCTTAAAACGCAGAAAATGGAGGTTTCCTAATTCGTTTAGGAAAAGTGGTTTTCCTTCTTCGACTAGGATTCCTACTCGGGTTAGGAATGCAAATGGTTCGACAACTCGGAAAGTTTCGCGGAGCTGAAAAATGAAGTTTTCTAAATCAACTAGGAATGACGTGGCGAAATATCCAAGACGCGCAAAATGGTTGAGAAATGGTATTCGTAAAAGTTACTAAAATGATACGCACAAATGGTTTCCCAAATGAAGAACGAATGCATTTCTCCTATGTGGACCAGGAAAGATCAAGTCGGCATACATTTATGGAAAGAAGACTTGGCCGAACTTTTGAGATCATCCTTGCCCTATTTGAAGACCAAATATCTTGAATATAATGAAGGAATTCGGCAAGGAGTATATTCCTTGGAGATCAAGAAAGAATATCTAGAGTGGAATAAGGAAAGAAAATCTCAGAACAGACCTGTAACTTCAAGAGGCCACCGAAGTCGCAAATCAACTCCAAATATGGCGTTCCTTATATGGATTTTATAGCTCTCTGAATAAGCTTTCCAACGAATCCAAAATCATAATTTTCTGAGCTGTAAAACTCCCGTAAAAGACGTTTCAAGACAGGCTGTTTCCAGCTGGCATTTCTACCCGGGTAAACTAGGAATCCCTAGTTTGGAGAGAAAAGTTGGACTTCTTCACCTATAAATAAGAGGGCTCGGTCTCAAACTCAATCATCACTCATTCTAGACTTTCAAGCTCTGCCTAAACACTTTCTCCTCTCCACAAAGCCAAGAACTTCTACAAGAGGAAGCTTACACCATCACTCCGCCACCAAACTGCCTCCACGACATATAGGGCGATCCCGAGTGTCTCCTCCACCAAAGAAGAGTCATCTACACCTTAGCTCCATAGGGCGATCCCGAAGACTAAAAAGTGTAACATGAATCTTCTTTACTTTGTAACTTCTCCTTGTATGAACTATTGGTTTGGTGAAGTAGTTTTTAGTATTTCGGTTCTTCTTTACTTGCAACGTTTTCGACTGTTTTTCATGTGTTCTAGTTCCTTAGTTTTTATCATACATGTTCATCTATGCTTAATGCTTTGGCTTAGATATAGGGCGATCCCGAGTCTAAATCAATGGTATGTGTATAGGGCGATCCCGAGCACGACTAATTATGAACATGTGTTTTGTAAAATTAAGAAGTTAGGATTTCGATTAACTTTGTTTAATTTGCAGGTTAGGAATGAGCAAGGGTATGCTAGATGAGTCGATCACATGTAAATAATAGTCTAGTGTTTATTTTCGGTCTAGTAAGCATGTTTAGGGTTCTTTGTTCTTGATTGTTTTATACTTGTCTATGAGTGAAGCATGTTAGAACCTAGGATTTCTCGATGTGTTTGCTATGCCATGTTTTAGTCTTTATTTTCGTAGAGTACAAACAACCTTTTTAAACCCCCTTTTAACCATAGCATAAATATGCATGCACCCTCAATCCCCGGTTAAGAACGATACCCTATTTACTAATGCTACATCTACACAAAAGGGTTTTAATTGCTTACGCGTTTTTGTTGATTGTTACGTGTTAATTTAATGGTTGCAAATGCATGTATCACTTTACTGTTGTTATATTGAGAAATCCGGATGGGATTGGTGCCCACGGTTTGCTTTTTTGTGGCATAGGATGAAGTGTATTTTCCGCGTGCAGGTAATGGTAATTCCACGCTAGTAACGAAACTCTGCCAAAATTTCTACGGTTTTTGTTGGTTCGTGTTTTCGAAGGGGTTTAACTCCGGTTTAGGGAGCTAAATCGGGGTTGGGTCCTTTCATATTAACACATGCATATGTGGACTACAAAATAATGAGGCTAAAGACTTACCGCTTCTTCAGGGCACTACCGATAGAACTTCTGATGAACAAACACCAACGGGTTGACTTCTTGTTGTTGTTGCGCCTTACTCGACCAACTCAAATAGTTGAGTGAACCTGCATGATGGGCCTTGGTGTTTTTCAATCTGTTCTCCCTGTTCGTCTTGGAAATCGCCTTGTTTGATAAACATATGTAAAAAAATTAGTAACTAACTATTTCAATATGATACGATACATTAGGGTTGTAAAATATATTCAGGATGCATACCTTCGCTTTGGGGTGCTCGAAGTGGGCTACCAGCCACAGCCACTCGTACTCCCTAAACCGGAATTCGCTAGGGGTAGAACCTCGGCCTAGCTCCTTGTACTGTGTGTAATGTTTTGAAAGCTCGTTCTTCCATTCTTTATACCTATATTAACACCAGAAAAAAAAATTAGAGATATTAAAACACTTGATAAACAAAAATCTAACTCGATATATACTCAAATAACTCGAATCACATCACCTGATATGTAGTTGACGCTCTACCCACGTGTGAATAAGGCATTCATCCACGTCAAACCACAGCTGCAAGATGAATATATAAACGGTAAAATTATATATTTATTACGACTTAATTAATAAATGTAAAATTTACGTAATGAAAATACGATTTAACTCACACTCAGTGCATTATGCACTTGCATCTTCACGTAGCTAGGCACAGATTCTCAATCTGCCCACAGCATTGGGACCTTGTCCCGCACGACTGCCCCGGCCATGCTGGCATACTTTCGCGTGGTGTCAAATGTCTCGATCACCTCACCATGCTCATTGGCCCTAATGAGCGTTTTCCTTCCCCCGGTGGCCTGTTCAAGATTCTTCCCGGTGCAGGGGCCTCTAGTCTTTCGTTTTCCAGTGCCATTAACGAAATTGCCTAATACTACAATTTCAACAAATTGATATTATTAATTGACACTATTTATAGTCTTAAGTAATAATTAAGTAATCAATCTTGGTAAATAAAATTTACCTGCATCGTCCGTTTGCTTGTTGGTGCACCTCGCACTCCAAAGATACACGGGGTCAAACGGGATGAAGTTGTACGCTTCCTCCACGCTCAAGAACTCCGGCCGTCCTTCAATATAAATAGGCCTCCCCCTATCATCGAATTGAGGGATCACAGGAATCTCGTCGGGCAGGAAGAGACCGGACGGCGGAGATAGACGAGGCCTGGACGATGAGGCGCCAGCACCATCTGCCTCAGATGATTCCCGTGAAACGGGAGTAGGCACCGGGCCAATAGGGAGAATTTGGATGGAGGGAGTTTCTGATGCCCCCGTTGAGTGTCCCTCGTCTGTGGGTCTGCTGACTGAGGGTCTGCTGACTGAGCATCTACTGACTGAGGCTCGAGGCTGGACTGGGGGTTGCACGGATCCGGATCGTGCATCTTCCTCCTGTCCTCGCGCAGCTAGCAACATTTGTGTGCGAGCATTCATCATTGGGCCACTGCGCTTGTTGCTGACTGCGGCTGAGGAAGCTTGACTACTACTCCCTTCACTGGATCTACTCCCTCTCCGTTTGACGCCTCCAAGCCAATTTGGCGCAAAACCTCCTGCACATCCAACAATTAGTCCTGGATTCGGTTCTATAAAAATTAAGGATGGAACCGTTTGGAATCGGAACCTTTTGGAACCGGAACCGTTCGTTTCTGGTTTCGGTTATAGCTGTTATCGGTTCCAACAATTAGTCCTGGATTCGGTTATAGCTGTTCCGGTTCTAAACGGTTATCAGTTCTAACAATTAGTCCTGGATTCGGTTCTATGAAAAACCGGAACTGGAACCGTTTGGAACCAGAACCGGAACGGAACCGGAACCGGAATTGTTTGTTTCCGGTTCCAGTTATAGCTGTTATCGGTTCGAAACGGTTCCGGTTCCAACAATTAGTCCTGGATTCGGTTCTATGAAAAACCGGAACCGGAACCGTTTGGAACCGGAATCGTTTGGAACAGGAACCGTTTGGAACCGGAACCGTTCGGTTCTGGTTCTAGTTCTAGCGGTTATCGGTTCCAAACGGTTCCTGTTCCAAACGGTTCCGGTTCCAAACGGTTCCGGTTCGGTTCCGGTTCTGGTTCCAAACAGTTCCGGTTCCGGTTTTTCATAGAACCGAATCCAGGACTAATTGTTGGAACCGATAACCGTTTGGAACCGGAACCGTTTCGAACTGATAACAACTATAACCGGAACCGGAAACGAACGGTTCCGGTTCCGAACGGTTCCTGTTCCAAACGGTTCTGGTTCCAAACGGTTCCGGTTCTAAGCGATTCTAGCGGTTATGATATCGTACATTAAATTAAACATTAAACATTAGATTAAATTGCATCATATCATATCGATCATTATGAATATAATTATAAAAATATCAATTAATTATTACCCAAATGCTTATTTAACCAATTAATTAAGTTAACAAATATACCTTAAATTATCAACTATATCAATTAATCCAAATCACCTTAATTTGCCCAACACCTTAAATTACCTTAAATTACCTATATCAATGAATCCAAATAACCTTAACTTGCCCATGCAACACCTTAAAAATACAATATAATTATCAACTATATATATCAATTAATCCACCCAAATCACCTTAAATTACCTAAATATTTTCCACATATATACATACATACACTTGCCTAATTAATAATTATCAAAAATTAAAACATCACCCAAAACTTAATTAATCAAGTTAATTAAAATGCATAAAAATATAATTAAAATGCATATATATACATAATTATAAAAAACAAAAATTGAGAGAGAGAGAGAGAGAGAGAGAGAGAGAGAGAGAGAGAGAGAGAGAGAGGGAGCTAGGACCTATCATGGTCGAGCTCGGCTTTGAATTCTGGCGACGGGGGTGAGGGGAGGAGGTAGAGGAGGAGGGGAGGAGAGGAAATTGAGATTTGGGGTTTTTGGGGTATTTTTGTGTGGAGAGGGGAGAAGGGAGAGGGGAGGAGGGGAGGGGAGAGGGGAGGAGAGGAAGAGAGGTTTGAGGAGAGGCCGGCGAGCTAGGTGAGGAAGAGATGATATGGGGTTTTAGGGTTTTCAAGGAAGAGAGAGGTGAAGAAATGAGGAAGCAGCTCGAGCTGCCTCCTAGGAAATAACGAAGTATTGCCGGCGAGTTACGAGTTGATAAGCAACTCGTTGGTAATACTATTACCAACGATTTGATAACTCGTGGGTAATACTATTACCCACGAGTTATCAAATCGTTGGTAATGATAGTGATTCCCGACCATTTCCGACCAATTTCCAACCAATTTCCGACAAATTTCCGACCAATTCTCGGCCAATTCCCGACCAATTCCCGGCCAATTTACGACTATAATTTCCGACTCTAATTTACGACTATAATTTACGACGTACTATAAATACGACTATAATTTCCGACTATAATTTACGACTATATATAATTTTCGACTATAATGTACAACTATAATTTACGAATATAATTTTCGATTATAATTTCCGACTATAATTTCCGACTATAATTTTCGACTAGAATTTCCGACTATAATTTCCGACTATAATTTTCGACTAGAATTTCCGACTAGAATTTCCGACGTACTATATATAATTTACGACTAGAATTTACGACTATAATTTCTGACTAGAATTTCCGACTATAATTTCCGACTAGAATTTTCGACTAGAATTTCAGACAATAATTTACGACTATATATAAATACATACATGCACGTTTATATAACAAACATACATGCACGTTTATATAACAAACATACATGAACGTTTATATATACTAATTAAAATACGTACATCATTAATGTACTAGGGATGATAATCATAATCATCTTCATCACTTGAGTCTGACTCGGTTTCATAGGTAACCTCTGGCAATATGTGCCGCTCCTCGTCATCTGAATCAGCGTCAACTTCATTTGGATTAACATCGAGAAGTTCTGCTCCAGTAATTCGAACCACACTCCCAGATCTCACATTATTAAGGCGAATCGTAGATGATTCCGGAATGTCAAAAGCGTTCAGCTCTTGGTATGCAGTAACTTCTTCATCATCTGCGGTCTCACCAAGTGTGGTAGCACTGTATATGTTTCTATGAGCAACATGGTTAACCACCTTCCACGGGACTTTGTTCAGAAGATCGTCAAGGTAAAACACTTGTTTTACTGATGTGGCAAGAACGAAAGGATCTTCTTTATACCAGCTTGTAGCAGTATTCACCGAAAATATTGCATACTGATCGGTCCTTCTGTTCTCCGGGCTAGTATCAAACCATCTACACTTAAACAAGTGCACTTTCATGCGGTTCCCATAAATTAGTTCAACAACTGAATGAAGGACACCGTAATAGTCAACGCCATCCTGCCCACTATGGACCATCACCCCACAATTCTGTGTTTTCAGTCGGTCGTCTCGATTTTCACATATAAATTTCATGCCATTGACCTGACACATCGAGTAAACTTTTTAAGCTATCGGTTTCATCGCCAGGACCCTCAATTCGTTTGACCACTCTGGGCAACCATCATTTGCTACATGGTTCATCTGAAAACGATAAGAAACCAGGTACACCATAAATTATAAACATAGAAAAAGAAAACCACGTACACACATGCTATATAAGGATATAAAAAATAAATATATACACATATACCCTTACCCATTGACCAAGGTAGTTTGCAAACGTCTTGTTGTGGTAATCAACAATTCCGGCAATAGTAGGGCAGTGAAGATGATAGTTTTTCCAATACTGTACTTCTGGACAATTAATCAGTACCGACCAGTGGGCAATGGCTACCTCATTTCCATCCAACTTGTACGACTTTGGCAAGCTTCCCTGTACTACCACGTCATTGGAGATGATAGAAAGGTTGAACTGGGGTTCATCTATCGGCATCTGTTGTTGGGGGTCCCCCAGCGCTCCCAAATACAAGTTGGTGTACGTTACACACTCGTGCGCAAGATATGCTTCAGCGATACACCCTTCAGGTGCAGATTTATTCTTCACATAGTCCTTGTAGGCTCCCAATTGTCTACAAGTTAACAAGTGCATGTTATGATACTTAAAAAGTAAGAATTTACATATAAAAACAGAGGCAAACACAAATGTATGAATCATTTGTACCTTTCCATGGGATACATCCAAGTGTAGTGTACCAGACCGGTAAGCAACAATTGTTCGGGAAGATAGATCATCAGGTAAGGCATGATGTCAAAAAAATTTGGGGGAAATATCCTCTCTAGCTTGCACATGATAAAAATGATGTCATCTTGCATCTCCCTGAGATCTGATTTTGTAACTTCCCTGGTGCATAACTTCTGAAAGAATCTTGACAAGGCCACCAACGGCTCCACCACCTCTTTGGGCAGGTACCCTCGAATGAAAATAGGGAAAAGGCGTTGAAGCAGTACATGGCAGTCATGACTCTTTAATCCGTACATCTTATTGTCCCGGAAGTTAACACACCTGCTTATATTTCCTGCATAGCCATAAGGATACCTGCATATATAGCCATAAGCAACAATTATATTTCTCGCATAGAACCATATATAAGTAAAAATTATATTAATTTCCTGCATAGCCATAAGAATATATACCTGACATTACTCAGCCACCCAAAAATTTCATGCTTATGCTTCGGCTTGACGGTGTAAGGAGCTTGCGGCATTTTTTTCTTACCATCTCTTAACCACAAATGTTTCCGCAGTCCCATAGGGATGGTAAGAAAAAAATGCGTGCCTTAGGCATTTTTTTCTTACCATCTCTTAACCACAAATGTTAGATCAATGCGTGCCTTAGGGATGTCTTTTGTTTTCCCCTCCAAATTAAGAACTGTGCCCACCACACTTTCACACACATTCTTCTCTATGTGCATGACATCTAGGTAGTGCCTGATAGGCAACCTGGGCCAGTAGGGGAGTTCCCAGAATATGCTCTTGTGTGTCCAAAACTTATACCTTTCGGGCTTGTCTGGAATTGACGCCACTATCACAGGATGATTGCTCAGCTGGCCAAAATCATATTCATTCAACACTTCCAAAATTTCATCCCCTGTCCATTGCCTGGGTGCCACACCTGTTTCCACAGTCCCATCAAAAGCGTCTTGATCCTGCCTAAATGGGTGATCATATGGAAGCCAACAACGGTGACACATCTGAACAATTTTACTGTAATGAAGACTGCAATAATCAACCATCGTGCACTCTGAACAAGCCCTGTAACCCCTGGTAACGTTGCCCGACTACATACCGCGGGCAGGAAAATCACTGATGGTGTCAACAAGCATGGCATGCATCTGGAACATCTCATTTTTGAACCTATCGTAAGTGGGGTGGCCATACTCACTCAGGTACTTAAGCTCCTCAATCAAAGGCCTCAAATACACATCGAGACACTTTCCTGGATAACCCGGGCCCGGAATTAACAGAGTCAGCATATTGTATTCCTTCTTCATGCACATCCATGGTGGAAGGTTGTACGTACCAAAATAATTGGCCATATACTGTATTGAAGACTCATGTTGCCAAAAGGGTTGAATCCGTCAGATGAGAGCCCTACCAAAACATTTCGGACCTCTGCTGCAAAATGATCAAACTCCCTGACCATATGCTTCCAAGCCTCTCCGTCGGAAGGGTGTATAAGGGTGTCATCGTCAGGCAAATTCCTCTCAGCCCACCATCTCATAGCTTCGGCAGTGAAAGCACACATGAACAACCGCTCCAGCCTATCAATAAGCGGGAAATATCGAAGTATCTTCACAGCTTTCTTGTTGCCTGCAGGAGTCAACTTATACCTTTCTGTAAAACATACCGGGCAGGCTTCAAGGTCTTCAAGATCTTTTCCCCAGAAGAGAATACAATCATATCTGCATGCATGGATTTTGATGTAGGAAAGCCCAAGATCTTTCAGGATATGTCGCACCTTATGATGAGTGGTAGGAAGACGATGACCAGGTGGCAGTAGCGAAGCAGTCCACTTCAGCCAAGAATCAACAGCTTTGACAGACATTTTGTTCTCCATTTTGAGCTGCATCACTCCCATGACACTTTCAAGAACAGTCTTACTACAACCGTCGTACAACGGAGTCTGTTGCAATGCAATCAGGTTGTTGTACTTGTCCATACCGCTTGTGTTGACATGAGCTCCAGGTAATGGCTCGACTAGCTCAATATGGGGGAAACCCTGCACGACGGGAGGGACATTTAGTGCTTCATCAGCAAATACACCGCTCTCATGAGGAAATATATCATTGATTAACATCGATGTTGGATCATAGGATGGACTGGCCCTCTCACCAAATTGTCCATGATCATGCGAACCCGCTAACGATGTTTCACCGTGATAAATCCAACAAGTGTACTTATCCCAAAACCCGTATTTACTCAGGTGCTTCTGGACTTTATCAATGGGAAAACGAAATCAATCGCTGCGACACATACATTCTTTACACGGGCAATAATGAAGTGTAGTGTCTCCACAATTAGCCTTCACAAAATCCACAAAACTCCTAATTCCATGGTGATATCTGACATCCCATCTTTCGAGGCTCATCCAACTCTTATCCATCTTAAAAATTCTAACATTACGTACTATAAATATATATATATATATACACATTCACTACTAATTAATTAATAAATCATCATTAATTACATTCGAATTCATCCGATTAATTAACAAAAGTTGACCCATGCATGCATATAAATTAAAAAAAAAATATATATACCAACAATTCACAATTACAAATTAACATGCCTGTATATATATAGACATATTAACAATTAATATTCACAAAATAATTTTATATCCATACATATATATATATACACAAATTAACATATTTTCATCGAAATAATCTCAAATCAACTCAAAATCCATAGTCAATCACTCGAAATCAACAATATATCCACTCTATTTGCATATCAAACCAATAATCGATATCTCAACTCTATATCGACCTAATTAAATCCACACACACATATATATATGTATATACGTACGTACCTATATATAGCTATGTATATAGCTTCAATTCCCGAGCGGGTTTTCGACGCCTTTTAACAATATATACCCAAGGATTTCAGAGCGTTTTCCTTCTTTCGATTTCACCGGATTTTTCTCTATCCAAATGAATGAGCTGCTGCGATCTGGATCTGATATAAGAGGTATTGCCGGCGTTTCATTAAATCGCCAACAATGGAGTTATTGCCGGCGAAATTCCGGCCAAAAATCGCCGGAAATGGTGGAAATTTATTGCCGGCGACTTTCTCCATCACCGGCAATAATTTTTCACCATTGCCAGCGATTTTTGGCCGGAATTTCGCTGGCAATGGTGAGAGATTATTGCCGGCGACGGAGAAGGTCGCCGGCAATAATTTTGAGCATTGCCGGCGACTTTTTAGTCTTTTTGCCGGCGACGGTGCAAGTCGCCGGCAATGCTCATTATTGCCGGCGACTTGCTCCGTCGCCGGCCTTTTTTTTTCTCGCCGGCAATAGTGCAAAGTGTGGTAGTGTCACTAGACACTACACTACTTGACACTAAAGGAAATAAAATGTGAAAGTGTATCTCACACTTCCAAATCCTTTGGAGATTTGGCATTGCAAGGGATGTTGCAATTACGGTGAGTGATTAACGAGTTGGTTGATGGTTGATTGATTACACTAAATGCGAACTAAATGACAAAAACTCAATATAAGGGAAAATAGGTCAACTAGGGAAATCCCCACTAACCATATGATGCATCAAACAATATCCCGATTCATGTATATATTAAGTTAGTTCACACAAAGTATTGTCCAAGTCGTGACCTTGTGAGTCACGGTTGGTTTAGAACTTAATTTCCTAGGTCACTTCGGACACTAGAAGACTTAAGCCCTACATTGAAGTGTTTGGTGAATCGAGATCAAGACATAAGTCATTACGGGCTTCAACCTACCTAGAGTCAACACATGCATATAAGAATTTATACAACAAGCTCAAGTATATAAACATACCATAATCACACAATAAACTCATTCACAACACAAATCTTCATAACATACACTAAAACCATGTAATATACATAATCCAAGACATGTTCATCACATCACGTGGCTAGGGTTCTAACCCTAGCCTCCCAAAATCTACTACTCACTACCCATAGAAAATATAGAGCTTAGATACATTATTGAAGGACAAAATAGGATGAGAAATAACCAAGAGTCCCCAAAAGCTTCAAGGCCTTTTAGCTATTCTTTCCTCCTTGCTCCAATTTTGCTCCAAAGCTCCTTGATGTTGGGTCACCCACCTAAGGCTAGAGAGATATGGTTTTGATAGGTGTTTCTAAGCCTTTGATGGTGATTATGGGTGTGTTTTTGGTGGATGAGATGGCTACGTAGTAGGTATGGATGGAGAGGGTTTCTAGAGAGCTAAAACTTGAGAAATCTCAAAATTGGAGTAAGTTGTGTGTGGGTGCCAAGGGAAGCTCGAATTTTGGGCTGATTGGGGAGGCAAATATGGACCCTTAGATGATAGGAGGTGATGAGATGGAGGATCCAAAGGTCAACTTTGAACAAGGGAGACCATGATCCACTATTTTAGGCTACGGAAGGCTAAGCCCCAAAAATGGTGACATCATGCGGTCCATCTCCTTCTCTTTCTCTCCAAATCATATTGGTAAGCATAGATGGGCTCAATGAGCCTCCATTGGGTTGGACTCCATATGATTTGGCCGGCCCATTTCTGTGACTAATTCCAGCGAGTTCCGGGCAACTTCCGGCGACCTCCGGTGAACCTATTTCGTCATTTTCCCAAAGTTGCTCCAAACTCTCCCTTGACCTCGGAAATGTATATGTCTTCTCCAATAAGTATCTAATTCTTCATGTTTATTACATTTCCGAGCCAACTCCACATTTCCTAGCAAGAACAGGAAACGTCATAAGAACAATGCTTTATTCATAGAAAACAAGTTATATATAAGCATAAAGTTAGGAGCGTAATGGACACATAATTATGGTCCTAACAATAGTGCAAAATCTACACCGATCACAAAAGTCTTACCTACTTGCGTACGCAGCCAGATTTGAATATGAGGCAGCGGAGATGGATGGAGCTGATTAACGATTACGACTGCACTTTTGAGTATCATCCAGGGAAAGCTAATGTGGTTGCTGATGCTCTTAGCCGGAAACATGGTGCTTCTCTCATTCATGTTCATGTTGCTTGTCACTTTTGACAAAGTTGTGAGCAACGAGACCAGAGTTGGAATGGAATGATGATGGAGCATTGTTAGCCAGTTTCTAAGTCCGTTCAGTATTACTTGATCGAGTTCGTGAAGCTCAAGACTCATATGCCTATTTGTTGAACAAGAAGAATTTGATTCAGAATAGTGTACCGACCGAGTTTCAGATGAGGAGTGATGGCAGTTTGATGTTCAGGGGGAGATTATATGTGCCTAGAGATGAGGATTTGAAGAAAGAAATACTTGACGAAGCCCATTGTTCTGCATATGCTATGCATCTAGGTAGTACAAAGATGTTCCGGACACTTAAAGCTCATTATTGGTGGTGAAACATGAAGAGGGAAATATCAATGTATGTGAGCAGATGCCTGATTTGTCAGCAAGTGAAGGTGGAATGCCAGAAACCGCCGGGTAATCTGCAACCTTTGGAGATTCCAGTGTGGAAATGGGAGCATATCACTATGGATTTTGTGTATCAGTTACCTTGTACTTCTGGTGGTAGTACTGGTATTTGGGTGATTATGGATCGCCTCACGAAGTCAGTTCATTTCCTAGCACTTCCAAGAAAGCTTCCCGTGAGCAGATTGACGAAACTGTACTTGAAGGAGGTTGTGAGATTACATGGTGTACCTGTATCTATAGTTTTTGATCGGGATAGTCAGTTCCCTTCCAAATTTTGGCGGGCATTGCAGAAGGCAATGGGGACTAGACTACACTTCAACACAGATTTTCATCCTCAGACAAATGGTCAGTCGGAAAGGACTATTCAGACTTTGGAGGATATGTTGCAATCTTGTGTTTTACAGTTCAAAGGGAATTGGGATCAGCAACTTCATTTGATTGAGTTTGCGTACAATAACAGCTATCAGGCTAGCATTGGTATGGCACCTTACAAGGCATTGTACGACAAACAGTGTTGAACACCATTATGTTGGAGTGAAGTTGGCGAGAAATGGTTTCTTGGTCCTGATTTGGTGAAAAGTACTATGGAAGACGTTCAGATTATTTGGGACAGATTGAGAGTTGCACAGGATCGACAGAAGAGTTATGCTGACGTGAGACAGAGGAATCTCGAGTTTGAGGTTGGTGATTGGGTTTTCCTGAAACTTTCTCCTTGGAAGGATGTTCGTTTCGGGAAGAGCGATAAACTTCGTCCGTGATTTGTAGACCCTTATGAGATCACTGAGCGAGTCGGTGCTGTGGCATACAGGTTGGCATTACCTTCTGAGATGGCTAGAGTACATGATGTGTTCCATGTATCTATGTTGCGGAAGTACATTTCCGATCCATCTCATGTGTTGACACCGTATCAGCTTCCTATATGGGAGGACTTGACCTATGTCGAAGAACCAGTTCAGATACTTGATTGGAAAGTCCAGGAGTTGCGGCACAGAGCCATTCCTCTTGTGAAGGTATTGTGGCAAAATCATTCAGTTGAAGGGGCTACTTTGGAGACCGAACAACACATGCGAGATCAATATCCCTACCTCTTTAGTTAGTAGGTATGTAAATATCGAGGACGAAATTTTTGTTAGGGGGGTAGATTTGTAATGATTCGAACTGGAAATGGTATGTTAATTGGCTTGAGTTGCACA
Source organism: Geum urbanum (assembly GCA_946800695.1). Classification (NCBI taxonomy): domain Eukaryota; kingdom Viridiplantae; phylum Streptophyta; class Magnoliopsida; order Rosales; family Rosaceae; genus Geum; species Geum urbanum. The sequence goes on from OX326997.1 coordinate 59,091,352, forward strand.
TTTCACGATTAGTCATAGTTACTCGTAATTGATCAATTTGGCAACTTTGTTCACGACTTAATTATCAGACACGAATTTGGTTTGAGTTCCTTCGCGAAAATTGTAGAGGATTTGATTTCGAGTTTGTAAGAGGTTTCAGAGGATTTTCGGATAATCGGAGAATATAAAATGAATATTTGAAATTATCGATGAGTTAGTCGTACTTATCTGTTTGGGTTTAAGTTATCTGAATCGTGAATTTGGTCGGTTCGCGACGTATAAATGTCAAAATAGTCGTAAAAGTTGTCGAAAAGTTGCATTTGGGCTGTTTAACCAGCGTTGACCCGTCGAGTTGCTAACTCGCCCTCGTGATTCTTACCGAAAAATAGCATGGTTGCTGGAGAGGAAGGCAGGGAAATGATCCCCTTGGTCTAAGTTTTCTAATTATGTATGTAGTGTGATGATTTTTGGTGGTTTGGGTGGTGGATTTTGGAGGAGAAGTTGGACAGAATCGGGATGAACGGGGGGAGGTTTTCCGGCAGTTTTCCGATGGGGTTTTTGAAAGGACCCAACCCCGGTTTAGTTTCCTAAACACGAAATCAAACCCCTTCTCAAAACATGAACTTGCAAAAAACAATAGAAATTTCGGCAGAGTTTCACTATATTGCGAAGTTACCATTAATCTGCACCCGAAAATACACTTCATCCTATGCCACAAAAGCCAAACCGTGGGCACCAATCCCATCCGGATTTCTCAAAAACATATCATAATGTAAAGCAATAAATAAAACTATAACTTTACAGAAATCCGGGAAAATCATGTGAAAATATAAACATTAGACTATTCAGATCTACCTCTAGTATTTATATATATATACAACAGTAGGCCAAACTAAAAACCTACTGAGAAGGAAAAGTAGCTCGAATACTAAGCCTCCAACCTTGACGTGCGACACCAGAATCCAAACTGCAAACTGGGCATTGAAAACAAAGAGCCCAGAGAAAGACATATAAACCGTTAGAGTGAGTGGACGAAAATGAATGTCTTTCACTGAATATTATATATGTTATAAAACATATGCGAGTCTAAATGCATGAAAATCAAATGGTACACGAGGGAGACTCTAAACTCCACAGGCGTACATAGCATGTTTCAAAAATCCCGCGGGGTCGCTCATAGACACCTCCGCGCTAGTACAGTCTGAATCATGGGATCCCAGACCCTCACGTGATTCCAGCCAGAAAGGGCCTCGGGTCAGGGTATCTGCTCCCTCCCAGAAAAGACCTCGTCTCAGGGTAACAGTCCCCCTCGGTAAACATCCACGGGGATCAGCCAGGATGCTAAGTGTATCGATACAACCATACATACTGAGATTGTACTCTGTATAAACCAAATCATAAATAGTTTCTATGCAAATGTATAAAGCATAATGTAAATGCATATTCGTTATATATAATTATAAGAGCATAATCGTAGATGCATATTTGTAAATGCATATTCGTAAAACACAAACTCGTATAAATCATAATTGCATATGCATGCTCATGCTCGTAAAACGTATAATAAAAACTCGCAACCAATCAGTGAAAAGAAATGTGTCCACTCACAGACTAGCACAATGTGCAAACGTGCTAATCCCGAGGTCCGACGGAAGATCCCTCGCCAAACGTACGATCTCGATCTCCTGAATAATCACAAATATCACTGATCAAAATCACAATTCAATCCTCTGAACCACACCTTGGAAACCAACTATTTTCGGAAACATATAACTCGAATAACAACAAAAATCGTCGAAATCTCATATATACTCCACATATCACTCGACATAAAATCCACCACCCAAATCAACTCAAAAACCTCAAGGCGACGATCAGGGCGCGATTACAAGTACAATGGCATAAAAATTTCCAAAATCCAAAAAGTCAACGCTTCGCCGGAGCTCCGTTGTTGACCGCGGCCAACGTCAACAGTGAGATTTTCTGCCGATCAAGACTACCAAAGCTTCCTTTCCTCAAGCCCAGTCCATCTCCCTTCTACACCAACACCCAATTCGGCCGGCAATTGTGCCAAAAACCCCTTGAAAACCCACTGCCCAAAATCGCCGAAAAATTTCTCCGGCCGATTCCGGTGCCATCGCTCTACCAATGCTCCCAAAACCAAATGGGTTCTTCTCCCTGACTCACACCCAGTCTATTCCAACCCAAAAATCAACCAGATAGTCGCCGGAACACCTCCCTCCGATTAACCCGATTTCGTTCACCTTTACCTTCAAATATCTCCAACCAAACCCAAACCAAAACCCACAATACATACATCAAATGAAATCCCAAAGGAAGAGCTTCAAATCCATACCTCAAACTTCGACAAACGTGCCGTTTTTCGGCAGCAACCACGACGGCGAGTCACGGACTCCCTGAGTCAACGCGGGTTGACTCAGTCAACTCAGCCCAAACTGGTCAACTCGGTCAAATAGCCCATTTCCAACTTTTTTGATAACTTTACGACTATTCGGCTATTTATACGTCGCGAACCAACTCTCTCCGCGATTTGGATAACTCAAACTCAAACGGATAAACACGACTAATTTGATGATAATTTCAAATATTCATTTTATATCCCTCGATTATCTGAAAAATCCTCGGAAACCTCCTACGAACTCAAAATCAAATTCTCTACATTTTCCGCGAATAAACCCAAACCAAATTCATGTCCGATTATTCAAAGTCATAAACGATTAATTATGATAAACCACAATTATACGTGAAACTCATGAATTAAGCCAATTAACTACCATTTCCAGTTCGGGTTGTCACAAATCTACTCCCCTTACAAAAATTTCGACCTCGAAATTTACGTACCTGCTAACTAAACATATGAGGATATTGCTCCTGCATGTGCTGCTCGGTCTCCCAAGTGGCTTCTTCCACTGAATGATTTTGTCATAAGACCTTCATAAGCGGAATAACTCTATGCCTCAAATCCTGTACACGTCGATCAAGAATCTGTACTGGCTTCTCGACATAAGTCAAATCTTCCCGAATAGGAAGCTGATATGGTGCTAAAACATGCGATGGATCCGAAATGTACTTCCGCAACATCGATACATGGAAGACATCATGCACTCTCGCCATCTCTGAAGGTAACTCCAACCTGTATGCCATAGCACCAACTCTCTATGTGATCTCATAAGGACCAATATACCGTGGCCGAAGCTTGCTACGCTTCCTGAAATGAACTACTCCTCTCCAAGGAGACAATTTCAGGAAGACCCAATCGCCCACCTCGAACTCAAGACTCTTCCTCCTCACATCTGCATAGCTCTTCTGTCGATCTTGGGCAATCTTCAGTCTGTCTCTGATAATTTGAATATCCTCAGTGGTGCTCTTCACCAAATCAAAACCAATGAGCCAACATTCTCCCACATCACTCCAACACAATGGAGTACGACACTGCTTCCCGTACAAAGCCTCATAAGGTGCCATATCAATGCTGGCCTGATAACTATTATTGTAAGCAAACTCGATCAAATAAAGTTGCTGGTCCCAATTCCCTCTAAACTGTAATACACAGGACCGCAACATGTCCTCGAGGGTCTAAATGGTCCTCTCAGACTGCCCATCAGTCTAAGGATGGAAAGCTGTATTGAAATGTAGTCTGGTCCCCAAAGCTCGCTGTAATGCCTGCCAAAAATCTGAAGTGAACTGACTATCTCGGTCAGAAACGATGGATACATGCACACCATGCAAACGAACAATCTCAGCCAAATACAGCTTCGCTAACCTGCCCACTGAAATCATCCCTGGAAGTGCAAGGAAATGAGCTGATTTCGTCAAACGGTCCACAATGACCCAAATACCAGTGTTACCAGCAGAAGTACGCGGTAACTGATATACGAAATCCATAGTGATATGCTCCCACTTCCAAACTAGAATCTCTAAACACTGTAGCTTTCCAGCAGGTTTCTATCTCTCTGCCTTCACTTGCTGACAAATGAGGCATCTGCTCATATACGCTGCAATTTCCCTCTTCATATTCCGCCACCAATAGTAAGCTCTAAGTGTGCGAAACATCTTCGTACCGCCTGGATGCATAGTGTAAGCAGAACAATGGGCTTCATCTAAGATCTCCTTCTTTAAGCCCTTGTTTCTAGGTAAACAAAGCCTGCCTCTGAACAGCAATGTACCGTCACTACTCAACTGAAACTCTGTTGGCACACCATTTCGAATCATGGTCTTCTTGTCCAACAAATGGGAATCCACATCCTGAGCTTCACGGACCTGATCAACCAATACCTGTTGAACCTGGAAGCTAGCCAGCAAGGCTCCATCATCATCCCACTCTAACTCAGCTCCCGTGGCCCGTAACTCTTCTAACCTGGAAACTCTGGCCACACACACATGAAACAATGAAGCTCCAAATTTCTGTAACTAACTTCATGTTATTTCAACTGCCAGGAACCATAAGCCACCACTCTGCCATGTTGCATCAAGACACAACCAAGACTCAATTTCGATGCATCGTTGTAAACTACAAACTCTCCACTATCGTCAGGTAGAGTCAGAACCGGTGTACGTAGTAGTCAACTTCTCCTTCAAGAGCAAGTAACTCTCCTTACAAGCATCGGACCACTCGAACTTGACGCCTTTCTTCATCAATCTGGTAAGTGGAGTAGCAATCCGTGAAAAATCCTTCCCAAAGTGCCGATAATAACCTGCCAAACCCAAGAAACTCCTGATCTCTGGTACAGTGGTAGGTCTACTCCAATTCAATATGGCTTCAATCTTGTCAGGATCTACGCTGACTCCCTCTGTAGATATTACTTGACCCAAAAACTTCATGCTATTTAACCAGAACTCACACTTGCTGAACTTCGCAAACAACTGATTATCTCGCAAAGTTCGCAAAACAGCTCGCAAATGTTTCTTGTGCTGGCCCACACTCCTGGAGTAAATCAGGATGTCGTCAATGAATACAATCACAAACTTGTCCAGGAATCACCTGAACACCCTGTTCATCAAATGCATAAAAGCTGCAGGGGCATTGGTCAACCCAAACGGCATAACCAAGAACTCATAATGTCCGTACCGTGATCTGAAAGCTGTTCTGGGCACATCTGACTCTCTGATCCTCAACTGATGGTATCCCGACCTGAGATCAATCTTTGAAAAGACTGAAGCTCCCTTGAGCTGATCAAACAAATAGTCAATCCGCAGTAACGGATACTTGTTCTTCATGGTAACCTGATTCAGCTTCCGGTAATCAATACACAACCGCATGGAACCATCCTTCTTCCTCACAAACAATACATAAGCACCCCAAGGTGATACACTGGGTCATATGAAACCTTTCTCTAGCAATTCTTGAAGTTGAATTTGTAACTCCTTCAACTCCGCTGGTGCCATACGATAAGGTGCCTCAGATATAGGTCCAGTGCCTGGTAAAAGCTCAATGGTGAAATCGATTTCTCGGACTGGAGGAACGCCTAGTAACTCCTCCAGAAATACATCTGGAAACTCAGAAACAACCTCAATGTCACCAATGTCTGGTACAGCAGCCTTTGTATCCACAACATGAGCTAAGTATGCAACACAATCCTTCTTTATCATCCGCTCGACCTTCATCGCTGAAATCACACATGGCATGGAAGTATTCTTCTCACCGCGAAACAATATCTCTGGAAAACCTGGACGTCGAAAAACCACCTCCTTCTTGTGACAGTCAAACATAGCCTAATGTGTCTCCAAGAAGTCCATACCCAAAATCACATCAAAATCGACAATATCTAGCAACAACAAATCCGCGGCTAAACCATAACCTCCCAGAAAGATTTCACAATCTTTATACACCCAACCAATATTCACAACCTCACCGAATGGATACAACACTCTCCACAACCCAGGAAGTGGAGATGCAGGTATAGTACCTAAAGATGACAATCTAAATGATATGAATGAACGCGTAGCACCTGGATCTAGCAAAGTAAGTACTGGATAGCCAAAAACATGCAACGTACCAATAACAACCTCTAGTGAAGCTCTGCCCTCACGTAATGACATGGCATGAACTCTGTCTGGCATGTCCAGTTGGTCATCCACGCTGATGGTGATCCTGCTGTCCAAAAGACTGTACTGGTCGGGTTCCAGAAGTAGTACCTCGATCTTCTCCTGAACTCTGAGCTGCCTGTCCACCAACACCAGTAGACTAGAGACATTCCCTCGCAAAGTGACCCTCCTGGCCACAACGATAACAAATGGTAGGGCCTCGCTGACAAAGACCAAAGTGATGCCTATTGCAGAGATTGCACAATGGATACTCCCTCGGTAGAGCAAAAGTGCCACCAGTACGTCGAGGATAGCTGGATCTGCTATAACTCCCACTGGACTGTGGTCTCTGTAGCTGATTCCTCCTCCATCTCTGTCTCTGTCTAGCCAAACTAGCAGGATGTTTATATGGTCCACTGCCAGATGATGATGCCAATCCAGAAGTACCTGAACTCAGCCTCTTAGAAGGTCCCTGACTCGGTCCACCCTCCTCGAATCGTCGAGACTGGAATCGCATCTGCCTCTCCTTCTCTATGTCCTCGCCTCGGAGTACAGCACTCACAAACTCATCAAAGTTGTTTTGAGGCATCGTAGTCAATGTTCCCTTGATGTTCAGTTTCAAGCCCAACTCAAATCTCTGGCACTTGGCTTCCTCTGAGGCCACCATGTCGCGAGAAAATCGAGACAAACGAGTAAATCTATCTCAATACTCAAGCACTGACATACTACCCAGTCTTAGGTTGGTGAACACCTCATACTTCCTCTGCTGCGTAGCCTGGTTGAAATACCTCTGCATAAACAAATCTCTAAACAATGTCCATGGAGTATCAACTGGAACTCTGTTAGTGCTACCCACAAAAAGTATACATCCGACTCAAGCAAACCAACTGCTGCCACTGTCATCTGCTCAGGAGTGAAACGTAGACGCTCACAAACTCGTTCAACCTAAACCAACCAAGCCTCACATATCTCTGGATCAACCGAACCCGAGAAAACAGTTGCTCCAACAGTTCGAGCTTTGACCACAGGGTCAAAATGCTCCTCCAAACGCAATACTTGCATAAGCAAGTCATGCGTCCGGCAATCCTCATCAGGATCCACATCCCTATTGACCCAGGAACCACGTCTAAGAGGCATCCTAATGATAAATGAAAAGCATTAGTCACAAGGCACAAGGAACATAATCATGAAACTTTAGGCATTTGAAAACATACAACACCCGAAGCATTGATGAGTAACCGCTGGCTAGTCAGGTCATCGCTCCAAACATGCTGTACATTCTCAAATACCCTTAGCATCACAACTACAGAAGTCTACAGAACCTAAAACCTAATGCTCTGATACCAAGCTGAAAGGACCGGACCCCGGTTTAGTTTCCTAAACCGAAATCAAACCCCTTCTGAAAACATGAACTTTCAAAAAACCATAGAAATTTTGGCAGAGTTTCACAATATCGCAAAGTTACCATTAACCTACACCCGAAAATACACTTTATCCTATGCCACAAAAGCCAAACCGTGGGCACCAATCCCATTTGGATTTCTCAAAAACATATCATAATGTAAAGCAATAAACAAAACTGTAATTTTACAAAAATCCGGGAAAATATAAACATCAGAGTATTCAGAGCGATCTCTAGTACAACAGTAGGCCAAACTAGAAACCTACTGAGAAGGAAAAGTAGCTCGAATACTAAGCCTCCAACCTTGACGTGCGACACCAGAATCCAAACTGCAAACTGGGCATTGAAAACAAAGAGCCCAGGTAAAGACATATAAACCGTTAGAGTGAATGGACGAAAATAAATGTCTTTCGCCAAATATTATATAAATTATAAAACATATAGGAATCTAAATGCATGAAAATCAAATGGTACACGAGGGAGCCTCTAACTCCACACGCGTACAGAGCATGGATCGAAAATCCCGCGGGGTCACCCATGGACATCTCTGCCCTAGTACAGTCTGAATCACTGGATCCCAGACCCTCACGTGATTCAAGCCAGAAAGGGTCTCGGGTCAGGGTATCTACTCCCTCCCGGAAAAGACCTCGCCTCAGGGTAATAGTTCCCCCCGGTAAACATCCACGGGGATCAGCCGGGATGCCAAGTGTATCGATACAACCATCCATACTGAGACTGTACTCTGTGTATACCAAATCATAAATAGTTTATATGCAAATGTATAAAGCATAATGTAAATGCATATTCGTTATATATAATTATAAAAAATAATCGTAGATGCATATTCGTAAATGCATAATCGTAAAACACATGCTCGTATAAATCATAATCACATATGCATGCTCATGCTCGTAAAATGTATAATAAAGACTCGCAACCAATCAGTGAGAAGAAATGTATCCACTCACAGACTAGCACAATGCGTAAACGCGCTAATCCCGAGGTCCGACGGAAGATCCCTAGCCAAACGTATGATCTCGATCTCCTAAATAATCATAAATATTACTGATCAAAATCACAATTCAATACTCTGAACCACTCCTCAGAAACCAACCATTTCCGAAAACATATAACTCGAATAACAACAAAATCGTCGAAATCCCATATATACTCCATATATCCCTCGACATAAAATTCACCACCCAAATCAACTCGAAAACCTCAAGGCGACGATCGGGGCGTGATTACGAGTAAAACGACATAAAACTTTCCAAAATCCAAAAAGTCAACGTTTCACAGGAGCTCCGCCTTTGACCGCCGCGGTGTTAACGGTGAGATTTTCCGGCGACCAAGACCACCAAAGCTTCCTCTCCTCAATCCCAGTCCATCTCCCTTCTACACCAACACTCAATTCAGCCGGCAACCGTGCCAAAAACCCCTCCAAAACCCACGGCCCAAAATCGCCGGAAAATTTCTCCGGCCGATTCCGGCGCCGTCGCTCCACCAATGCTCCCAAAACCAAAGGGGTTCTTCTCCCTGACTCAAACCCAGTCTATTCCAACCCAAAAATCAACCGGAGAGTCGCCAGAACACCTCCCTCCGATTAACCTGATTCCGTTAACCTTTACCTTGAAATTTCTGTAACCAAACCCAAACCAAAACTCACAATACATACATCAAATGAAAGCCCAAAGGAAGAGCTTCAAATCCATACCTCAAACTCCGACAACCGTGCCATTTTTTGGCGGCAACCACGACGGCGAGTCACGGACTCACTGAGTCAACGCGGGTTGACTCGGTCAACTCGGCCCAAACTAGTCAACTCGGTCAAACAGCCCATTTTCCAAATTTTTCGATAACTTTATGACTATTCGGCTATTTATACGTCGCGAACAAACTCTATCCGCGATTTGGATAACTCAAACTCAAACGGATAAACACGACTAACTCGACGATAATTTCAAATATTCATTTTATATTCCTCGATTATCCGAAAAATCCTCGGAAACCTCCTACGAACTCGAAATCAAATTCTCTACGTTTTTCGCGAATAAACCCAAACCAAATTCATGTCCGATAATTAAGTCATGACACTACAAGAAAACAGCACTTAGACGACGAAGCGTTTCCGTCGTCTAAGTGAGTTTCTCCGTCGTCTATGTTCTTAGACGACGAAATCTCCGTCGTCCAAGGTACGTGCTCCAAGTGCTGTCGTCCAAGCACTTGGACGACGGAGATTAAGGTCTCCGTCGTCCAAGTTCACTTGGACCGCGGACAATCTCCGTGGCCCATGTAATCACTTGGACGACGGAGAACTTAATCTCCGTCGTCCAAGTGATAACATGGGCCACGGAGATTGTTACGTTCTCCGTGGCCCATGTAATCACCTGGACGACGGAGAATTTAATCTCCATCGTCCAGGTGATTACATGGGCCACAGAGATTGTTACGTTCTCCGTGGCCCATGTAATCACCTGGACGACGGATATTAAGTTCTCCGTCGTCCAAGTGTTTTTTAATTTAAAAAAAAAAAAAATTGTATTAAATATTATTAATTTAATTTATTATTAATTGAATTTAAATAATGAAAAATAATAAAATTAATTAAATAAACTAATTAATTTAATATTACTTAATTATTAAATAATTAAAATTAATTTGTACATACACATTCAAAAAACCCATAAAAATAAAAATATTGTTCGAAATGCGAAAAGAAACGAGATAATTAAAAAACTACAAGCTAATTAACACACTGGACGAGCAGATGCACCGCCGCGTCCCCCTCCTCCAGCCGGGTCGTCGTCGTCGCGGTATCGGTTCGGAGGAGGTTGACATACTTCTCGATTCTCGATTTTGTTGCATGAGGGCGATGAGTTGGGCTATTTGTGCTTGTTGTTCGTCAAGTCTTTGCCGCCACTACCAGAAATGGAGACATTACCGGCGACCTGCCGTCGCCGGCCTTATCTTTTTTTTTCGCCGGAATTGACATTACCGGCGACTTGTCGCCGGCAATGACGTCGCCGGAGATTCCCCGCCGGTGTTGACATTGCCGGCGACGGGAAACGCCGTCGCCGTTTCCCGTCGCCGGTGATGTCTTGGACATTACCGGCAATGGCAGCGCCGCCATGGCCGGAATGTGAGACATTGCCGGCGACTCGAGTCCATGTCGCCGGCAATGTGGGGAAAAATTTTGAAAAAAAAACGCGGTTCTGGATTGGGCCCAATTCCATAACCTGCATTGAACCGGATAAACCGTACAATCATACAAGTTCAACAGTACACGTAGCAAAGACAGTCATACAAGTTCAACATAAATGTCCAACGTACAGTACAAATAGCAACGACGATAAAAAAATTAACTACAACTACAGGTCAGGTCCAGGAACTTGCGGGTCATCAGGGTTGAAGTAATCCATGTACTCATTTGAATTCCGGTGGCTACCTTGGTCTTGCTCTGGCGTTGACTGGTGCGGTGGTGGTGGTGGATAGGTAGGGATATGAGGGACCGGGGGAGGTGTGGGGAAGGGTTGTCCGGTAGTCTGAGCCCCGTACATCGTCCGCATCCATGTGTACATCTGAGCCTGCACCTGTGTCTGCTGCATTTAGTACTCGGCCATCTGCCTCTTTTGCTCCTCCAACTCCCTCTGCGTCCTATGAAGCTCCGCCGCGAGGTTACGACTAGAAGTTGAACTTCTTGACCCGGTAGAGTATTCTGAAGTGTTCTTCAATAGTCCTTCGCCCGCCGTGCCCATTCCCCTACAGTAGTAGGTATTCTTTCCAGTCCCGCACGCTTTTTCCATGATCCGAGCCGCTATCGGGGGATCAAGCGGATCGATCTGAGAGGCATACTGGGTGACTTCTTCCTCGGAGGAGTCAGGATGGTTAGTCCGAGCTATACTCATGGTCACTTCTGCGGTCGCCTCCTCCACTCTCGACTAATTGAAAAGGGAAAATGAACAACGTATTAGCTAACAAAATCTATTTCCATCTTCAAAAATAGTTTTATTAACACATGGAGAGGCGAAAGACTTACCGCTTCTTCAGGGCACTGCGGGTAGAACTTCTGATGAATATACACCAACGGGTTCACCTCTTGTTGTTGCTGCGCCTTAGTCGACCAACCTATGTAGTTGAGTGAACCTGCATGATGGGCCCTGGTGTTTTTCAATCTATTCGCCCGGTTCGTCTTCGAAATCGCCTTGTTTGATAAACATATGAAAAAAAATTAGTAACTAACTATTTCAATCTGATACGATACATTAGGCTTGAAAGATATATTAAGGATGCATACCCGAGCTTTGGGGTGCTCGAAGTGGGCTTTCAGCCACAGCCACTCGTACTCCCTAAACCGGAATTCGCTAGGGGTGGAACCTCGGCCTAGCTCCTTGTATACAGTGTAATGGGAAGAAAGCTCGTTCTTCCACTCTTTATACCTATATTAAAAGAAGGGAAAAAAGTTAGAGATATTAAAACACTTGATAAACAAAAATCTAACTCGATATATATTCAAATAAGTCGAAGCACATCACCTCATATGTAGTTGACGCTCTACCCACGTGTGAATAAGAACTTCATCCACGTCAAACCACACCTGCAATATGAATATATAAAAGGTAAAATTATATATTTATTCGGACTTAATTAATAAATGTAAAATTTACGTAATGAAAATATGATTTTACTCACACTGAGTGCATTATGCACTTGCATCTTCACGTAGATAGGCACAGATTCCCAATCTGGCCAAAGCATTGGGACCTTGTCCCGCACGATCGCACCGGCCATGCTGACATATTTGCGCGTGGTGTCGAATGCCTCGATCACCTCGCCATCCTCATTGGCCCTTATGGGCGTTTTCCTTCCGCCGGTGGCCTGCTCAAGTCTCTTCCCGGTGCAGGTGCCTCTAGCCCCTTTCCGTTTTCCAGTCCCATTAACGAAATTGCCTAATAATACAATGTCAACAAATTGATATCATTAATTGAACCTATCGCAAGTCTTAAGTAATAATTAAGTAATCAATCTGATGTTAAATAAAATTTACCTGCATCGTCCGTTTGTTGGTTGGTGCACCTCACACTCCAAAGATACACGGGGTCGAACGGGAGGAAGTTATACGCTTCCTCCACGCTCAGGAACTCCGGCCGTCCTTCAATATAAACAGGCATCCCCCTATCATCGAATTCAGGGATGACAGGAATCTCGTCGGGTAGGAAGAGACCGGACGGCGGAGATAGACGAGGCCTGGACGATGAGGCGTCAGCACCACCATGTGTCTCAGATGATTCCCGTGAAACGGGAGTAGGCACCGGGCGAATATGGGGCATTCGGATTGAGAGAGTTTCTGATGCTCCCGTTGACTGTCGCTCGTCTGAGGCTCTGCCACCGGAGGGACGTCTGCTGATTGAGCGTCTGGAGACTGAGGCTCGAGGCTCAACTTCCGGTTGCACGGCTCTTGATCGTGCAGCTTCCTCCTCAGCTCGCGCCTCTAGCAAGGCTCTCGTGCGAGCACTCATCATTGGCCCACTGGGCGTGTTGCTAACTGCGGGCGAGGAGGAATCTTGACTACTGTTCCCTCCACTATTTCGGGAACCTCTCTGAAGCCAATTAGCCGTAAAACCTCCTGGCATGGACACCGTAATAGTCATGGGAACTGGGGTTCTATAACAAATCGGAACCGGAACGGTTTGGAACCGGAACGGTTTGGAACAGGAACCGTTTGAACCTGGAACCGTTATATTACAAACGGTTCCAGTTACAAACGGTTCCAGTTACAAACAGTTCCGGTTCCAAACGGTTCCGGTTACAAACCGTTTCGGTTCTATAACAAATCAGAAATACCGGAACGGTTTGGAACCGGAACCGTTTGAAACCGGAACTGTTTGTAACCGGAACCGTTTGTAACATAACGGTTCCGGTTACAAACAGTTCCGGTTCCAAACGGTTCCGGTTCCAAACCGTTTCGGTTCTATGACAAATCAGAACCGGAACGGTTTGGAACCGGAACCGTTTGAAACCGGAACTGTTTGTAACTGGAACAATTTGTAACATAACGGTTCCGGTTACAAACAGTTCCGGTTTCAAACCGTTTCGGTTCTATAACAAATCAGAACCGGAACCGTTTGGAACCGGAACCGTTTGAAACCGGAACCGTTTGTAACTGGAACAATTTGTAACATAACGGTTCCGGTTACAAACAGTTCCGGTTCCAAACCGTTTCGGTTCTATAACAAATCAGAACCGGAACGGTTTGGAACCGGAACCGTTTGAAACCGGAACCGTTTGTTTTCAAACGGTTCCGGTTATAAACAGTTCCGGTTTCAAACCGTTTCGGTTCCGATTTGGTATGGTTCCAATATCACCTATTATACGTTAAATTAACAACTATATCACCTAACTTAACATATATACATACATCATTTCCGGGTTTAAACTTTTCACACATATATACATCGATCATGCATCTTAATTTCGATCACCTTAATTCACACATATATATATACATCACATATTAATCCAATTCACCCTAGCTAATTAATTTTCCACATTTTTCAAACATACGTATATATATACATTCCATATATATTAATTAATTTTTCACATATATACATCACATATATTGCTCCTTCACCCCACAATTATCCACATTTTTTTCCCACAATTTTCATACATACCTTAATTACATTTTACAAATATTGTCCACATGCATACATATATACATCCCACAATTATCAAAAATTAATTAATTAAAATACACAAAAAAAATATTGTGGAATGAGAGAGAGAGAGAGGGAGAGAGGGAGGGAGAGAGAGTGAGCTCAAACCTGGCATGGTGGAGCTCGACCCAACTTTGCCGGCGACGGAGGTGAGGGGAGGAGGAAGAGGAGGAGGGGAGGAGGAGAGAGGGGAGGAGAGGAAGAGAGGGGAGAGGGAAGAGAGAAGAGAGGATTGAGGAGAGGGGAGAGGTGAGAATTTCGTGCTAAGAGAGGGAATAAAGTCCTAAAATCTAGGGTGTAGCGGAAATTAAGTTCGCTAAATCTAGACTCACACTAGTTACAATACGTAAAGATAAGACTCAATTTAAATGTACTTCAAAGGAATATAGGAAAGTAAGGAAAAAGATGAAAGATCGAGCGAACAACCTCAAGTAGTAGCCTAGATTCGATGGGCCAAAGATATATCTTCGATGGATCGAAGTAGTCTCTCGGGTTATCTGGTTGAATTATTTCGATGGATCGAAAATTTCATCGATGGCTCAAAAATTTCTTCGATGGATTGAAAATTACTTCGATGGATCGAAGCAAGCTCCCGGGTTGAACTGACTGAAGGATTTCGATGGATCAAAAATTCCTTAGATGGATCGAAGCAGCTCCTCAGACCTTCGAAGGAGCCTGAATTCGATGGGTCGAAAAGTAATTTCGATGGATTGAAATATGTCCTGCAACCAAGGTTAGAACACAATTCCTAACACCCTTTTTACCCCAACAAACCTACCAAAGTATCTTTATAAAGCAAAGATAAGCAAAATAAGATTTTAAGTGATAAATTGAAAGAAACCAAAAGCAAAACAAACAAGCATCAAGCAAAAATGTCCGGATGATCCGCAATCAAAGGCTAACTGGCGAAGGAATTAAGATAAACTCAGTCCCCGGCAACGGTGCCAAAAACATGTTGGAAGATTTACACCCCCACACTTAGTAAGCTATTGGTTAACTCATAAGTGCAAGAATGGTCTTGGCCCGCAAGTGTTCGGGGACAAGTAATAGTATAGAAAGGAAATCGAGTGTCGAACCCACGAGGATTGAGCACAAATATTATAGGGTATTGCCGGCGACTTAAATTCGCCGGCCTTTCTTTTTAAGTCGCCAGTAATACTCTCGCTAGAAATTTGGCGCCAGTGAAAGTATTACCAGCGACTTATTTTTCAAGTCGCTGGCAATGTTGCTCCGCCGTGGTCGGAACATGAGGGGTATTGCCGGCGACTTTGGTCCAAGTCGCCGGCAATACCCGGAGAAATTTGTAAAAAAAAAGCCGGTTCTGGATTGGGCCCAATTCCAGAACCTGCACTGAAAAATAGAAACCGTACAAATACAAGTTCAACAGTACACACATAATTGTCCAACGTACAGTATAAACAGCAACAATACGAAAATAAACTACAACTACACGTCAGGGTCGAGGAAATCCCACGTCAAGGTCGAGGAAATCCATGTGGACGTAATCATTTGAACTCCGGTGGCTACCCTGGTCTTGCTGTGGCAGTGACTGCTGCGGTGGTGGGTCAGTGTGGAACACAGGGACCGGGGGAGGTGTGGGGAGCGGTTGTCCGGTAGTCTGGCACGCGTACATCGTCTGCATCCATGTGAACATTTGTGTCTGCTGCTGGACCATAATTCGGTGTTGAGGCCTAACATCTATTGGTTGCTTAGTGTGTTTTCAGGTTTATGCCCTTTCGGCACACGCGTCTACACAGTACTCCATCTTCTAGTTCGTCACCCGTTTTGTGGACAACTAATTTGGGTTTCGACAATGGGGCTCCTACAAGTGAGGGGGCTAGTACAAGTAGTGGAGAAGGGGTTGGTGCAGTGGTGTTGAGGGTTAGTAACCGGGAAGCACTTGGAAATTTGTTTGATCTGGCTCTAGAAGCTCAACGGAAAAATCCATCTTGTGGAGGCCGAGTGTTCACAATCGAGGTTGATCCTTACCTTGAAGAACAAGCTAGTGAACACGGGGAAGACCCCTCATCCGAAGGTGAAAGCGTACCTTCAATAGAGCCAACAGTTATGGGTGAAGGTGGAGAACTCTATGAAGGACAAGCATTGAGGGTGTGTGCTCTCCTCTCTTTGGCAGCGCATACTGGCTGCATTGTCCTCCAACCGTTGATGGGTGAATCGTTGAAGATCAAGCCTAGCTTTCTGCAAACATTACCATTGTTCCTTGGCCACGCCAATTCGGATCCTTACTCGCATCTATTAGAGTTCGAGGAGGAGTGTGCCTGGCTAAACATCCGCAACATGGACCCGAGCCAATTGAGTTTAAGGGTCTTTCCATCAAGTTTGCATGATAAGGCAAAGGAATGGCTTAATAAACTTTCTCCCAACTCCATCAATTCATGGGAGACATTCCAAAGGAAGTTCATTACAAAATACTTCCCACCGGGGAAGATCAATGAGAGGAGGACAAGTTTGATGACCTTCCGAGAAGAGGATAGAGAATTATTTTGAAAAACTTGGGAGAGGTTCAAAGACCTAGAGCTTGGTTGTCCCAACCATGGGCAGCCTCAAGATATGCTAATGTCCCTATTCTATCAAGGGCCCAATATAGAGACGAGGAGAAAAGTGGAGAATGATTGTTGTGGTGACTTCATGGACAAGACCGTGGATGAAGCCCACATCTTATTGGAGAAATTGGCGAAGTGATCGGCATTGTGGGACATTAAGCCTCATTTGAAGAAGTCGGCAGTCTCCATGCGAGAGGCCACCCAACCTCATAGGGGTGGTATCTATGAACTCAAGGGAGCCCAACAACAAGAAGATGCTATCAAGCGACTTGAGGAATCGATGAATAGGAAGTTTGAGCTCCTAATGAAGCAAAGTAGAAGTGGAGGCCAAGCTCACCAAGTGTCGGTAATTTATGTAGAGCCAGTTACTTGTATGATATGCGAAAGCACGGTGCACAAAACCCTGCAATATCCTCATCAAGAGGACTATCCAAAAATTATCGAGGAGTGTAAAGGAGTCTTCTATGACCAACAAAAGAATGATCCATACTCCAACACTTATAATCCGGGATGGAGGAACCATCCTAACTTCTCATGGGGTGGTCAAAATCAAAGTCAAGGCAATCGAGGATCTTCAAGGAAAATGAGAGGATATCAAGGTGGTTTTCAAAGATCACATGGAGGGTTTAACAATCAAGGTGGAAGTCAAGGTAGTTATGGTGCATCAGGAAGTGAAAAATATGGAGCATCTACCTATCAAGGAGCCCCTGGATTTGCACCAAGGTCTAGTGGAGGATTTGTAAATGTCTCGAATGGTAATACTTACCAAACGAGAGCACCGTTCGTACCTAGAGCTCATCAACAACAACCACCGATGATTTAAGCACCCACCCTTCCTCCTCAATTGGAGGCATCCAAGTCCAACATGGACGAATTGCTTGCCAAGCTTGTCAAGACTCAAGAGGAGGACAAGAAGATGTATCTTGACCTAATCATGAGAATGAAGAATGATAATCAAGTCCTATGTAATGAGAGCCAAAGCGCCATTCATAAGTTGGAGATTCAAGTTAGCCAATTGGCAAAAGCAATCACCATTCAAGGGAGTGGCAAAGCCCACGGGTTTCCTTCTACTACGGAGAGGAATCCTAAGCACCTAGTCAACGTTGTGAAAGCGGTATTGAGATATGGAAAGGGGTTTGACAACTATGGTGATGCTCCGGTAGTAGAAAGCGATGATGAAGAAGAAGATGACACACCTTTGGTGTCACGATTACCCCCCCCCCCCCCCCCCACCCCGGATTGGAGTGAGTAGTTCAAGAAAAGATAGGATGGTACACTTCAATGATAGAACCGAGATTATTCCCCTTGAGGATGTAAAAGCTTCGGATGACGACGATGATGAGTTAGAGATTGAGCAAGCAGGGTCCAAGACCGGGTTGAGTCTTCTAGGAAATTTCGGAAAGGGGCAAGACCGTAGAGAGAACGAAGGATAGCACTCCGGGTCGACCTTGAAGGAGAGAAGAGAAACCTGCATACTTCCTTCGATGGGTCGAGAATATCCTTAGACCCATCGAAAGAACCCCTCAGGTTTGCAAGATGGAGTTTCCTCGGTGGTTCAAGAAACATCTTTGACCCATTAAAGCAAGGTTGCAGGTGCAACTCCTGGAAATTCTTGATGGGTCGAAAAAGAGCTTCGACCCATCGAAGGTAGGAGGCAGAAATCTTCTGTGGGAGAATCCGAAACTAGTCAAAGTGATGTGGAGGCATGTTTACCCTTTCCCCAAGTGAAGTACAAAGAGAAGGCACAAGTGAAATTGGATCGGAAGACCAAAGAGTGTTTGGATGTCTTCAAGAATGTTGAGATCAACATACCCCTTCTCGACACCATCCAAACCATCCCCATGTACTCCACGTTCTTGAAGGATTTATGAACTAACCATAGATTTAAGAACAAACTCCAAGGAGAGGAAAAGGGCGAGAAGGTCAAGCTCAATGCCACGGCCTCGGCCATCATTCAACACAAAGTACCCAAGAAGCTCTCGGATCCGGGTAGCTTCACCGTTCCATGCACCATTGGCACTAAGTATTTTCCGAGGACGTTGATGGACCTTGGTGCTTCTATAAACTTGATGTCATACTCTGTCTACAAGGAGATCGGGTTTGGGAAGATAAAGGCAGTAAGCATGTCATTGTAACTTGCCGACCGGAGTGTTGTCCATCCAAGAGATGTTGTGGAGGATGTGTTAGTGATGATTGGTAAGCTAATCGTCCCGGCCGACTTTGTTATCTTGGACATGGAGGAGCCAAGGGGGTTTGAAGATCTTCCCATCCTCTTTGGGAGAGCTTTTATGGCCACGGCGGGCTCCAAGATTGATGTCAAAGGTGGTGTGCTTACAATGGAGGTCTTTGACAAGTTAGAAACCTTCAAAATCTTCCACGACAATGGTCCGGTCCCCAAACTCCAAGCTTTCATGGTTAGGGTGATTGAAGAGGAACTAGAAGAGGAAATGGATGATCTCTCTACTCAAGTCTACATGGAAAGTACTCCCAAAGAAGAGGTAGATGCGGCTTTGGTAGTGCCATATGAGGTGTGCCTCTTGAAGTCTACTATTGATGGCCACGCAGCCTTGAATTACATCATGACGTCTCCAAACATCTATGGGCCGATGATCTCCTATAAACCACTCCCTTTCACCAGTTTGGGAGCTAGAGCACTATAGGGTAACTACTACTCTCGGAATACGGTGAACCAGATCAATGTGCATGACACTATGCTCACAATTCAACAAGGATGAATTATACCGGACTTGGAGCTTAAGCAACTCCCGGAGACGTTGAAATATGTATTTTTGGAGGCACCAAACAAGAAACCGGTGATAATCTCATCTTTGCTCAATGAGAGACAAGAGGGTATGTTGCTAGAGGTGTTAAGGAGGAATGAGGAGGCTATCGGCTGGTCGTTGAGTGACATAAAAAGGATAAGTCTAACCATTTGTGAGCACCATATCTACACCGCTACGGATGTTAAGCCGGTTAGGCAACCCCAAAGAAGAAAAAAGATGAATATGCAAGAGGTGGTCAAGAAAGAGGTCTTGAAGTTGCAAGCTAATTGTATTATATACGCTATATCGGATAGCCCATGGATCTCCCTAACACAAGTGGTGCCGAAGAAAGAGGGTCTCACCGTAGTACCTAATGCTCAAGGTGAGCTTATTCCTTCTCGGATTGTGAATAGCTGGAGATTTTGCATTGATTACCGGAAGTTGAATGCGGCAACACACAAGGATCATTTTCCATTGCCGTTCATTGATCAAATGCTAGAGAGGCTAGCCGGGCATGAATATTATTACCCCTTGGATGGCTATAACGGGTACGACCAAATTGTAATCAATCCCGAGCACCAAGAGAAGACGGCCTTCACATGTCCTCAAGGTGTCTTTGCTTTTCGCCGGATGTCGTTCGGCTTATGCAATGCTCCCGCAACCTTTCAATGTTACATGCAATCCATCTTCGCCGGGATGATTGGTGAATTCGTTGAGGTCTTCATGGATGACTTCTCCCTATTTGGGAATTCATTTAACAATTGGTTATACAATCTTGATCAAGTACTAGCGAGATGTAGGGAGAAGGACTTGGTCCTCAATTGGGAGAAATGCCATTTTATGGTAAAAGAAGGTATCGTGCTTGGTCATTGTATATCTAATAAGGGGATCGAAGTTGATAAAGCCAAGATTGAGGTGATAGAGAGGTTGCCTATTCCCACCAACGTCAAGGAGGTCTGAAGTTACCTTGGGCATGCGGGTTTCTACCGGAGGTTCATAAAGGACTTTAGCAAGATTGCGAAGCCACTTACAGACATGCTCTCCAAGGATGTGTCCTACTCCATCACTCCACCACTTGAAGAGGCATTTGAGACACTCAAGAAGGCGCTTACTTAGGCCCCGGTGATCATGAAGCCCGATTGGAGTCTACCATTTGAGATTATGTGTGACACAAGTGATTACTCTATGGGATCGGTTCTTGGCCAAAGGAGGGATAACGTGTTAGGGGTAATACAATATGCCTCACGAGCGTTTAACTCAGCTCAAAAGAACTATATAACTACGGAGAAAGAGATGCTCGCTATTGTGTTTTCCCTTGAGAAGTTTAGAAGCTACATAGTGGGATCCAAGGTGATTGTCCACACCGATCATGCGACACTCAAGTACCTTTTCACTAAGGCGGAGTCAAGAGCAAGGTTGCACTGTTGGGTACTACTTCTTCAAGAATTTGACTTAGAAATTGTGGATAAACCCGGAAAGCACAACTTGGTAGCGGATCATCTTTCAAGGCTCCAAATTGAGGAGGACGACAGTGCATTGAATGAAAACTTTCCCGATGAGCAATTATTTCAAGTCCAAGAGGTTCTTACCACTTCTTCCTATCAATGGTATGCCGACATTGCCAACTACCTATCTAGTAAAGGCACCAACATCCCCATGCACTTCACACGTGATCAAAGCAAGCACTTGAGGAGGATAAGTAGGGAGTTCATTTGGGATGACCATTATCTCTATAAGGAGGGTCGTGAAGGCATCATGCGGAGGTGTGTACCTCATGAAGAAATGCATAGTGTCCTTTCTTTTTGTCATGAGCTCGAATGCGGGGGTCATCACGGACCTTCTAAGATGGCGTACAAGGTCTTGCAAGCGGGTTTGTGGTGGCCGAATCTATTCCGGCACGCATATGCTTTCATCAAGAGTTGTGACCGATGCCAAAGGGCAGGCAAGATAAGCAAGAGAGACCACCTGCCTTTGAAGACCATCATCGAGACCGAAATTTTTGATTTGTGGGGAATTGACTTCATGGGTCCCTTCCCAAAGTCGAATGGGATGCTCTACATACTCGTTGCGGTGGACTACGTGTCAAAGTGGGTGGAAGTTGTGGCATGTCCAACTAATGACTGGAAGGTGGTCATGAAGTTTCTCAAAAGCGCCATCTTCACAAGACATGGGACCCCTTGAGCCATAATTAATGATGGAGGATCTCATTTTGTTAACGCCAAGCTCAAGACCCTCTTACGCAAGTATGGGATATCCCACAAGGTCGCCACACCTTACCATCCTCAAACTAGTAGGCAAGTGGAAATTAGTAACTGGGAAATCAAGCATATTCTTGAGAAGACCGTGAGCACTCACCGCAAGGATTAGAGTCAAAAGCTTGACTACGCGCTTTGGGCATATCGTACTGCTTTCAAGACACCCATTGGTTTGTCTTCCTACTGGCTTGTCTATGGGAAAGCATGTCACTTACCGGTTGAGATAGAGCACAAGGCACGTTGGGAAATTTCTATGTTGCATATGAGCTTGGAAGATAGTGGCGTCAAGAGGAAGCTCGACATCATGGAGCTTGAGGAGTTAAGGCTTGAGGCCTATGAAAGTGCCCGTATCTACAAAGAAAAGACAAAGAGGTATCACGATGCAAGACTACGGCACAAGGAACTTAGTGTGGGGATGAAGGTCATTCTATACAATTCCCGACTTTCCTTGCATCCTGGGAAGTTGCGTTCAAGATGGAATGGCCCTTTCAAACTTGTGGAGATATTCCCTCATGGCGCGGTCACCTTGAGAAATTTGAGAGATGAGAGTACCTTCAAGGTCAATGGCCACCGTATCAAGCCGTGGCAAGGAGTTCCCCCGAGTGCACAAATTGTGGAGGTGAATTTCGCGCACCTTCCCCATACCTTGATGATGTGATGACCTCCTCGCTGGACCATGTTTACGTCCGTAAAAACTACAACCCGTAATGGCCAGAGTACATAGGAAATGTTCTTTGAAATAAAGTGTGAGGTGGCGGATTTGGTGTGTGACCCGGAAAAGAGTTGAGCCTAGCATGGAAGGCAAGACCAACCTCCAACCTTGGTCTTGCATGTTGGTGATTGTTGGTGACCATGGATACGATGTTCTTGCTCTTCAAGGGGCAGCATGTGACAACCCGAACCGGAAATGGTATGTTTGTCGGCTTGGTTTGCGAGTTTCGTGATTAGTCGCGGTTTTGTCTTAAGTGGTTGTTATGGCGAATTTGTTAACGACTAAATTATCGAATAAGAATTTGATTTGAGTTCCTTCACGAAAGTTGTAGAGAATTTAATTTCGAACTCGTGGGAATTTCTGGAGGAATATTTCGAGTTACGTGGAATAAGTTATGAATATTTTCGGGTGTTAGATTTAGTCATGTTTATCCGTTTGGTTTTGGGCGATATTTGTACGGTATAAATATGGTGTGAATACGTGACGATTTTAGAAACTTTCCATTTTGGGAAACTGGGTCGTTGACCGCGTTGACCACAGGTCAAAACTGACCCATTTCAGGCCGAGCTTTTGTTGCCTTCGATGTGCCTTATTCCGACATCTTTTGGCCGTGGTGTCTTCATGAAAGTTTTTGGGCTTGAGCTCCTCTTTCTTTTGGTAGGTGACTCATTTTGGTTACCGGATGAAGAAGTTATGATGTTTTGAAGTTTGTGGTTTTCCAGCGAGATTCGGCGGTGACGGAGGCGGCGGTGGAGGCCGAGTTGGTGGTCGACCCAATAGGGGTTCAGAAGCCCATGGAGAGGTGAGTTGAACCCAAGTGGTCTTGCACCTTGCCGTGGCCGAGAGTGGCCCTTCAGAGTTAATGAATTCCGGCGAGGGTTTTCAACTTCAAGGTGAGTTTTAGGTGTTTTCCGGTATAAATTGGGCTTAGCATTGAACTACAAAGTTGTTGGAAATGTCAAGATCTTCAAAT
Organism: Geum urbanum; assembly: GCA_946800695.1. Taxonomy (NCBI): domain Eukaryota; kingdom Viridiplantae; phylum Streptophyta; class Magnoliopsida; order Rosales; family Rosaceae; genus Geum; species Geum urbanum. Next base: position 59,114,760 of record OX326997.1, read on the forward strand.
CCATGTGTAGGATACAATTTTCCAGGTCGACAGATTTTCCGGCGGCGGCCCGGTGCGCTGCTGTGTGCGGCGGTGAAAAGACCCAACCCCGATTTAGTTTCCTAAACCGGAATCAAACCCTTTCTGAAAACACGAACCAACAAAAATCATAAAAAATTCGGCAGAGTAACGCTACTAACATGGAATTGCCATTAACCTGTACCCAGAAAATACACTTCATCCTATGCCACAAAAGCCAAACCGTGTGCACCAATCCCAACCGGATTTCTCAATATCATATCAATAGCAATAAACAGTAAACATAACTGTATTATATAGAAAATTCGGGAAAAACCACATAAAACATGTATCAGTATCGTATCTGAGCGACCTCTAGTGTATATATACAAAATATACAACAGTAGACGAAACAAGGAACCTACTGGATAAGACAGGTAGCTCGAACAACTAGCCTCCGACCGCGACGTGAGACACCAGAATCCGAACTACAAACTGGGCACGGAAACCAAAAAGCCCAGGGGAAAGGCAATAAAACGTTAGAGTGAGTGGACGAAAATAAATATATGCCTTTCACCAATTTCATATACATAATCAATGTAAAGCAATGCGAGTTCGGAAAATATATATATAGGTGCCAAGCGAATCTCTCAATTTCGACGGTCAGGCGAATTGCACAAGCCTGACAGAGATAGGCCAGGGGAATCTCTCAACCCCGGCGGCATAACAGGGGAATCTCTCAACCCTGCTCAGAGGAATCTCTCAACTCTGGTCAGACTACCGGTGATCAGCCGAGTAGCCGAACCATCGATGCAAGTATGCCATCACCATAAAATATAAAATAATACCTCCGAAAATAATAAATAAGCTCAACATCGTATATAAACAAATACGGAAAATCACGAACTCGCAACAACTGTGAAAATATAAAAATGTCCACTCACACGTGAGCAAAGTGCGCACTCGCGCTAATCACGTGGTCCGGCAGAAGATCCATCGCCCGAAGCACGATCTCGATCCCCTGAATAATCATAAAATATATCTGATCAAAATCACAATTCACAACATTGTACCACACCTCGGAAACCAACCGTTCCCGGAAACGTATAACTGATACAAAAATAATCAACGAAATTCTCGAAATCTCCACTCAAACCCTCGACTGAAAATACGGTACCCAAATCAACTCGAAAAGCTCAAGGCGACGATCGGGGCGCGAATACGAGCGAAACGACATATAACTTGACGCATTTCCAAAAAAGTCAACGGTCGTCGGAGCTCTGCCGTTGACCGCCACCGCCGAGCCGTCAACCGGAGAGATTTTCCGGCGGCCAAGCTCACCGAAGCTTCATCTCAACGAGCCCAACACATATCTCAACTGTGACAAGGACCAATTCCGGCCACACACGCCAGAAAACAGCTCGAAAGCCACGGGGTTCACCACCGCCAGCGACCTCCGATCTCCTCCGTTCTACGTCCACGGCGCACAGCGGCCATCGAGCCCACTCCCAAAGGAACCGCCGTGGCCCCACGAGCAGAAACCCCTAACTCCCCGGCCACCAGTGTGGCCGGAGCACCTCCGTCCACAAAACCCAAAACCGGCCGGAATTCCATCGAATATCAATTCAACATTTCTCCCTCAATTCTCAACCAAATCAAGGAATTCCAAGTTCTAAACTTCTTAGAATCACGAGGGCAATATTTTACCTTCCAAAGTCGTGGCCTAAAACGGCCGGAATCGGCCAGTCCGCCGGAGGAAGTCAAACGGTCCAATTTTCTCCACGGGTCAACTCGGTCAACGCCTCCAAACTCAGTCAACGCCGGTCAAACTTCCCGAATAGTGTTTTCGACAATTTTTCGACTATTTCTGATATTTATACTCGCGTCTTGGGATGATCGACGGTCCAAAACGGATAACCATTACGATTCCGATAAACTCGATACGAACGGATAAACTCGACGATATTCCGAAACGTCAAATATTCAAATTATATTCCTCGGTCGTCGAAATAATCATGCGAAACAGCCCACGAACTAGAAATCACGTGTACAACAACTCTCGAGAAGAGACTCAACTCAAATTCTCGGCTGATAATTAAGTCGCGATTAAAACCAGCAAATCAATCAATTATCGGAAAACAGTAATTATGTGCTAACTCGTGAATTAAGCTGATTACTCTACTGATTCTGTTCCGGGTCGTCACAAATCTACCCCCTTATAAAAAATTTCGATCTCGAAATTTACGTACCTGTCAATTGAACAGATGAGGATACTACTCCCGCATACGCTGCTCAGTCTCCCAAGTGGCCTCCTCAACCGAGTGATTCTGCCACAAGACCTTCACCAGTGGTATAACACGGTGCCTCAAGTCCTGCTCACGCGGATCGAGAATCTGTACCAGCTCCTCCACATACGTCAAATTCTCTCGGATCGGTAGCTGCTGTGGCGCTAGCACATGCGACGGATCTGGGATATACTTCCGCAACATCGATACGTGGAAAACATCATGAACACGAGCCATCTCTTCCGGTAACTCAAGTCTGTAAGCCACGACACCAACTCTCTCGGTGATCTCGTATGGACCAATGTACCATGGTCGAAGCTTGCCACGCTTCCCGAAACGTACAACTCCCCTCGAGACTCGAGACTTTTCCTCCTCACGTCCGCATAACTTTTCTGGCGATCCTGGGCAATCTTCAATCTGTCCCAGATAATCTGGACGTCCTCCATGGTGCTCTTCACCAGATCAGGGCCAATAAGCCATCTGTGATGACCCAGAACAGAATCAGCAGTGGAATCAGCTTGATCTATGAGATTGCGCGTAGTCGCAGAGTTACGACAGTGTTTGAATCGCCAGATTTGTTAACGACTAAATTATTGGCCAAGAATTGGAGCTGGGTCTCTTCTCAAGAGTCGTTGTACGTGTGATTTCGAGTTCGTGGGCAGTTCCGGATCGTTATTTGGACAACCGAGGAATAAATTATGAATATTTGAAGTTTCGACATAATCGAATTTAAATGGTGGTACTCTTAGCGACTACATTACCGGACGAGAATTTGGTTTCGGCTTCTTCACGGAAGTTGTTGAGAATTTAATTTCGAGATAGTGGGAACTTCCGGAGTATTATTCCGAGTTACGAAGATTAAGTTGTGAATATTTCCGATTGTTGATTATTTAGTCGGTTTAAATATGTGTTGGTTTGAACAGTTGACTTTTTATTGGGTTTGTTGATGTGTTTGACTTCGGGTGATAATTGAAGAACGTGTCGAGTCGAGTTTGTTGCCGCGAGAACTATCGGAATCGGAATTACGACGAGAAAGTTACGGGTATTCAAAGTTTGTCGAAAAGATAATTACGAAGTTTCCATTTTGGGAAGGCTATAAATAGGGGGTTTCCTGTTTTGGAAAGTCAACATCCTCATTTATTGGGTTGACCGAGTTGACCGACTCAACTCGGTGGTGAAGGTGAGGTGCGACGTGCTCGGTGAGCTCCACGGCGGCGATAGGTTTCCGGCCACCCTAGGGATGGTTCTGCTCGGCGTGGTTCCCTCGTGGTGGTGCCAGCCACCGTTCACGGCGAGGTGGACGGTGGAGAGAGAAATTTTGGGTGAAAGTTTGGAAATTTTGGGGTTTTTGGGTGGTTATGATTTCGGCCATGTTGAGCTTAATCAAGTAGTGGGCTTTGAAGCTCTCCTCACCATGATTCTAACCATGTAAGTAGTTCTAATTCGATTTGTGGATGGAGAATTTTGGATTTGAAATTTGTGTATCAATTCGGTTTTGCTTGAAATTGGACTAGTTAGAGTGTGAATTGGCCTTCAATGCAGTTGACAAAGTTGCTCAGTGGGTGATTTTGTATGGAATAGGGGCTACTCCGCCGGGAAAAGTACAAGTTGGTGGCACCGCCGCCGCCAACGGTCAACTTTGACTTTTTGGGGTTTTCGACAAGTTGCATGTCATTTCACTCAAAATCGCGCCCCGATCACAGTGGGGAGGTTCGTTTCTCGATTTGAGCGTCCGAAAGTACAGCGAGGTATTGAGGTGTAAATATCGGATTTTCGACGATTCGTCAACACTGAATTACGTGTTTCTGAGAACGGTGGTTTCTCGTGATTTGTTTTGAATTGTCGAGTTATGACTTTGAGTAATGGATTTTGTAATTATTCAGGGATCGTGATCATTTGTTTGGCGAGGGACTTTCCGCCGGATCACGGGTTAACGCGAACTGCGTTACACTAGTCTGTGAGTGGACATTTCTTTTCACGGATTGTTTGCGAGTCTTTATACACGTTTTACGAACTTGAGCATGCATATGAGATTTCGGATTACATGAGCATGTGTTTCACGATTATACATATACAGATATGCGTATACGAGTATACATACACTTATATGTTGTTTCATACATTTGCATCGAACTGTTTATGATTTGGTTTACACAGAGTACAGTCTCAGTTATGTTGTTGTATCGATACACTTGCCTCTCGGCTGATCCCGGATGGTAGGCCTACCAGGAGGGGCGTTACCCCGACCTGACCGGCGAGGGGCGTTTCCCCGGAACCGAGGTCTTTCTGGCTTAGAATCACGTGTAGGTCTGGGATCCCGTGATTCGGACTGTACTAGCACGGATGTGTCCATGAGTGACCCCGTGAGATTTTTACTTGCATGCTCAGTACACTGGAGGAGTATGATTTTACCTCGTGTACTTTGTTATTTTTATTTATCTGGACTCTCATATGTTATTTTAAACATATATATCAACTGGTGAAAGACATTTATTTTCGTCCACTCACTCTAACGGTTTTCATGTCTTTCCCCTGGGCTTTTCGGTTTCCGTGCCCAGTTTGCAGTTCGGACTCTGGTGTCGCACGTCGTGGTCGGAGGCATAGTGCTTGAGCTACCTTGTTTCTTCCAGTAGGTTTATTGTTCTACCTACTGTGGTATACTTATATGATTATACAATAGAGGTCGCTCTGAGTATTCTGTTATATATATTATACGATTTTACACCGGATTTCAGTAAAGTACAGATATATTTATTGTTTTACTTTACTGTTGATATGTTGAGAAATCCGGATGGGATTGGTGCCCACGGTTTGATTTTTGTGGCATAGGATGAAGTGTATTTTCCTCGTGTAGGTAATGGTAATTCCACGTTAGTAACGAAACTCTGCCGAAATTTTTACGGTTTTTGTTGGTTCGTGTTTTCGAAAGAGTTTGATTCCGGTTTAGGGAGCTAAACCGGGGTTGGGTCCTTTCACCATCGCTCGCCCACCTCACTCCAACACAAAGGAGTGCGGCACTGCCTCCCGTATAGGGCCTCGTACGGTGCCATCTCGATACTGGCATGGTAGCTGTTGTTATAGGCGAACTCTATCAAATACAGTTGCTGGTCCCAATTTCCTCGAAACTGCAAAACGCAAGACCGCAACATATCCTCAAGAGTCTGTATAGTCCGCTCAGACTGCCCATCAGTCTGAGGATGAAAGCTGTACTGAAGCACAATATTGTAAATTGGCTCGCTACAATGCCTGCCAGAACTCAGAAGTAAATTAACTGTCTCGGTCAGAAACAATAGATACAGGCACACAGTGCAGTCAAACAATCTCCGACACATACAGCTTGGCCAATCTGCCCACTGATATCTTCCCCGGAAGTGCGAGAAAATGAGCGGATTTCGTCAATTGATCCACGATAACCCAAATACCAGTGTTGCCAGCCGAAGTACGCGGTAACTGATAAACGAAATCCATGGTAATGTGCTCCCACTTCCAAATCGGAATCTCCAGTGGCTGTAACTTTCCTGCAGGCTTCTGCCTCTCCGCTTTAACTTGCTGACAGATCAAACATTGACTCACATATGCGGCAATCTCCCGCTTCATGTTGCACCACCAGTAATACGCTCGAAGTGTACAAAACATCTTCGTACCACCGGGATGCATCGTATACGACGAACAGTGAGCCTGGTCTAATATCTAATTCTTTAGACTCTCGTCTTGGGGTACGCACAATCTGCCTCTGAAAAGTAACGTACCGTCATCACTCAATCGAAACTCTGTTGGCACACCATTCCGAATCATGGTCTTCTTGTCCAATAGGTAGGAATCTGAATCCTGAGCTTCTCGAACCTGATCAACCAACACGGCTCGAACCTAAAAACTAGCTAACAAAGCTCCCTCGTCATCCCACTCGAACTCGGCTCCCGTAGCCCGAAGCTCGGCTAACATAGATACTCTAGCTACACACACGTGAAACAACGAAGCTCTGGATTTTTGACTGAGTGCATCAGCAACAACATTGGCCTTCCCTGGATGGTACTCGAAAGTGCAATCGTAGTCGTTGATCAACTCCATCCACCTGCGCTACCTCATGTTCAAGTCTGGCTGCGTCCGTAAGTAAGTGAGACTCTTGTGGTCAGTGTAAATCTTACACTGGGCTCCGTACAAGTAATGTCTCCAACTCTTCAACGCTAACATAATAGCGGCCAACTCCAAATCATGGGTTGGCTAGTTGACTTCATGTGGTTTCAGTTGCCTAGAACCGTAGGCTACAACTCTGCCATGCTGCATCAGCACACAACCAAGTCCCAAATTCGACACGTCACTTTAAAAACCACGAACTCACCGCTGTCGTCTGGTAATGTCAGAACCGGTGCAGTATTCAACTTTTCCTTCAAGAGTAAATAACTCTCCTCACATGCATCAGACCACTCAAACTTGATGCCTTTCTTCGTCAGTCTAGTCAGTGGAGTAGCAATCCGAGAAAAATCTTGTACAAATCGCCGATAGTAGCCTGCCAAACCTAAGAAACTCCGGATCTCCGGCACAGTGGTAGGTCTACTCCAATTCAACACGACCTCGATCTTGTTAGGATCTACGCTGACTCCCTCAGCCGATATCACGTGCCCCAGAAACTTCACGCTGTCTAGCCAAAACTTGCACTTGCTGAACTTCGCAAACAACTGATTGTCCTTCAAAGTCTGCAACACTGCTCGCAAATGCTTCTTATGCTGGCCCACACTCCTAGAATAGATCAAGATATCATCAATGAATATGATCACGAACTTGTCCAGAAACCGTCTGAACACCCGGTTCTTCAAGTCCATAAAGGCTGCAGGGGCGTTGGTCAACCCAAACGGCATAACCAAGATCCTCAACTGATGATATCCGGACCTGAGATCAATCTTCGAAAAGACTAAAGCTCTCTTGAGCTGATCAAACAAGTCGTCAATCCGTGGTAACGGATACTTGTTCTTCACAGTGACCTGAATCAGCTTCCGATAATCGATGCACAACCGCATGGATCCATCCTTCTTACGCACAAATAAAACCAGGGCACCCCAAGGTGAAAAATTGGGTCACATGAAACCCTTCTCCAGCAACTCCTGAAGTTGAACATGTAACTCTTTCAACTCCGCTGGCGCCATACGATACGGTGCCTGAGATATGGGTCCAGTGCCCGGCAATAGCTCAATAGTGAAATAAATTTCCCGAACTGGAGGTATACCTGGTAACTCCTCCGGAAACACATCCGGAAACTCAGAAACGACCTCGATATCACCAATGTCCAGCACGGCAGCCGTAGTGTCCACAACATGAGCTAAATAAGAAACACAGCCCTTCTTCATCATCTGATCCGCCTTCATCGCGGAAATCACACATGGAAATGAAGTGTTCTTCTCCCCGCGAAACAATATCTCGGGAAAGCCTGGTCGTCGAAACACAACCTCCTTCTTTTGACAATCAAACATGGCCCATTGTGTGTCCAAGAAGTCCATACCCAAAATCAAATCAAAATCGATGATATCAAGCAACAACAAATCTGCGGCCAAGCCATGGCCTCCAATAAAAATCTCACAGTCTCTATACACCCAGCCAATACTCACAATCTCACCGAACGGATACAACACTCTCCACAACCCCGGCAGTGGAGACGCAGGTACAATAGCTAAAGATGATAGTCTATACGATATGAATGAATGCGTAGAACCTGGATCTAACAATGTAAGTACTAGATAACCGAAAACATGCAACGTACCAATAACGACCTCCGGTGAAGCTCTGCCCTCACACAAAGTCATGGCATGAGCCCTAGCCTGCCCGGCTGGTCGTCCACACTGAGGCTGTCCCTGCTGTCCCTCTTGGCCCACAAACTGTCCCGGTCGAGCCCCCGAAGTGGCACCTCGCTCTCCTCCGGAACTCTGGGCCGCCTATCCACCAGCACCATCAAGCTGGAAACACTCTCTCGCATAGTGACCCACCTGGCCACAACGAAAACAAGTGATAAGGCATCGCTGACACGAACCAACATGGTGCTTGCTGCAGAGACTACACAACGGGTACCCCCTCGGTACGGCAAAAGAGCCACCGGAATGCCGAGGGTAACTGGAACCACTAGAACCCCCACTAGACTGTGGTCGCTGCGGTCGATCTCTCCTCCACCTCTGCCTCTGTCTTGGTGCACCAGCTGGTGGTCGATATAGACCACTGCTCGAGGATGAAGCTGAACCGGAAGTATCAGAACTCTGCCTCTTGGAAGGCCCCTGACTCGGTCCGCCCTCCTCAAACCATCTAGGCTGATATCTCATCTGCCTCTCCTTCTCGATATCCTCACCTCGGAGTGCTGCACTAACAAACACATCGAAGTTGTTTTGAGGCATCATAGTCAGAGTCCCCTTGATGTTCAAGTTCAAACCCAGCTCAAATCTGCGGCACTTGGCTTCCTCAATAGCCACCATATAACGCGCAAACCGAGATAAACGGGTAAATCAGTCCCGGTACTCAAGAACGGAGAAACTGCCCTGCCTCAATTTCGTGAACTCCTCATACTTACGCTGCTGGGTAGCCTGGTTGAAGTATCTCCGCATAAACAAATCTCGAAACAAAGTCCACGGAGTATCAACTGGTACACTATCGGTGCTAACCCACCAGAAGTATGCATCTGACTCAAGTAAACCAATTGCTGCCATTGTCATCTGCTCAGGGGTAAAACGCAGACGCTCACAAACTCGTTCAACCTGAACCAACCATGCCTCACACATCTCTGGATCAGCTGAACCTGAAAAGACAGTCGTACCAGCAGTACGAGCTTTGACCACAGGGTCAAAACGCTCCTCCAAACGCAACACTCGCATCAGCAAGTCGTGCGTCTGGCAATCCTCATCAGGATCCACTTCCCGATCAACACGGGGACCCACGTCAAGGAGGCATCCTACTGGTACAAGACAAGCATTAGGTACAAGCAGAAGGAACGTAATCATGACACCTCAGATATTTGAGAACACACAACACCCAAAGTATTGATGAGTACAGCTGGCCAGTCGGGTCATCATTCCAGCTGTACAAACTCAAATATCCTAAGCGTCATAACTACAAGAGTTTATCGAATCTGACAACCTAATGCTCTGATACCAAGCTGAAAGGACCTAACCCTGATTTAGTTTCCTAAACCGGAATCAAACCCTTTCTGAAAACACGAACCAACAAAAATCATAAAAATTTCGGCAGAGTAACGCTACTAAAGAGGAATTGCCATTAACCTGCACCCGGAAAATACACTTCATCCTATGCCACAAAAGCTAAACCGTGGGCACCAATCCCAACCGGATTTCTCAATATCATATCAATAGCAATAAACAATAAACATAACTGTATAATATAGAAAATCCGGGAAAAACCACATAAAACATGTATCAGTATCGTATCAAAGCGACCTCTAGTGTATATATACAAAATATACAACAGTAGGCGAAACAAGGAACCTACTGGAAAAGACAGGTAGCTCGAACAACTAGCCTCCGACCGCGACGTGAGACACCAGAATCCGAACTGCAAACTGGGCACGGAAACCGAAAAGCCCAGGGGAAAGGCGATAAAACGTTAGAGTGAGTGGACAAAAATAAATATATGCCTTTCACCAATTTCATATACATAATCAATGTAAAGCAATGCGAGTTCGGAAAATATATATAGAGGTACCAGGCGAATCTCTCAATCCCGACGGTGATAGGCCAGGGGAATCTCTCAACCCCGGCGGCAAAACAGGGGAATCTCTCAACCCTGCCCAGAGGAATCTCTTAACTCTGGTCAGACTACCGGTGATCAGCCGAGCAGCCAAAGCATCGATGCAGGTATGCCATTACCATAAAATATAAAATAATACCTCCAAACATAATAAATAAGCTCAACATTGTATATAAACAAATATGGAAAATAACGAACTCGCAACGACTGTGAAAATATAAAAGTATCCACTCACAGGTGAGCAAAGCGCGCACTCATCCTAATCACGTGGTCTGGCGGAAGATCCCTCGCCCGAAGTACGATCTCGATCCCCTGAATAATCATAAAATATATCTGATCAAAATCACAATTCGCAACACTGTACCACACCTCGAAAACCAACCGTTCCCGAAAACGTATAACTGATAAAAAAATAATCAACGAAATTCCCGAAATCTCCACTCAAACCCTCGACTGAAAATCTGGTACCCAAATCAACTCGAAAACCTCAAGGCGACGATCGGGGCATGAATACGAGCGAAACGACATATAACTCGACACATTTCCAAAAAAGTCAACGATCGCCGGAGCTCCGCCGTTGACCGCAGCCGCCGCCGACGGCTCGCCGTCAACTGGAGAGATTTTCCGGCGGCCAAGTTCACCGAAGCTTCATCTCAACGAGCCCAACACATCTCTCAACTGTGACAAGGACCAATTCCGGCCACACACGCCGGAAAACTGCTCGAAAGCCACGAGGTTCATCACCGCCGGCGACCTCCGATCTCCTCCGTTCTCCGTCCACGACGCACGGCGGCCATCGAGACCACTCCCAAAGGAACCACCGTGGCCCCACGAGCAGAAACCCCCAACTTCCCGGCCACCACTGTGGTCGGAGCACCTCCGTCCACAAAACCCAAAACCGGCCGGAATTCCATCGAATTTCAATTCAACATTTCTCCCTCAATTCTCAACCAAATCAAGAAATTCCAAGTTCTAAACTGCTTAGAATCACGAGGAGATCATTTTACCTTCCAAAGTCGTGGCCTGAAATGGCCGAAATCGGCCAGTCCACCCGAGGAAGTTAAACGGTCCAATTTTTTCCACAGGTCAACTCAGTCAACGCCTCCAAACTCGGTCAACGCCTATCAAACTTCCCGAACAGTGTTTTCGACAATTTTTTGACTATTTCTGATATTTATACTCGCGTCTCGGGACGATCGACGGTCCAAAACGGATAACCATTACAATTCCGATAAACTCGATACGAACGGATAAACTCGACGATATTCCGAAACTTCAAATATTCATATTGTATTCCTCGGTCGTTGAAATAATCATCCAAAACCACCCACGAACTCGAAATCACGTGTACAACAACTGTCGAGAAGAGACTAAACTCAAATTCTCGGTTGATAATTAAGTCGTGATTAAAACCAGCAAATCAATCAATTATCGGAAAACAGTAATTACGCGCTAACTCGTGAATTAAGCTGATTACTCTTCTGATTTTGTTCCAGGTCGTCACAGGCGGTTTTCTGGCCGAGGTGATTTTCGACAAGTTTTATGTCATTTTTCTCAGAATCGCGCACCGATCGCAGTAGTGAGGTTTATATTTTGAATTGAGCATCGGAATTTGTGGCGAGGTTTTATAGTGTGTTTATTGGATTTTGACGATTTCGTCGGTATTCGAGTTATATGTTTTCGGGAATGGTTGGTTTTCAAGATGTGGTTCAGGGTTTTGAATTGTGATTTTGAACAGTGGTATTTATGATTATTCAGGAGATCGTGATTGTGGGTTTGGCGAGGGATTGTCTGCCGGATCACAAGATAAGCGCGTTTTTGCGTTGTGCTAGTCTGTGAGTGGACACCTTTCTTTTCACTGATTGATTGCGAGTCTTTATTGTACGTTTTACGAGCATGAGAATGCGCATGTGATTATGATTTATACGAGCATGTGCTTTACGATTATGCGTTTACGAATATGCATTTACGAATATGCATCTACGAATATGCTCTTATAATTATGTATTACGAATATGCATTTACATTATGCTTTATACATTTGCATGGAAAACTATTTATGATTTGGTTTACACAGAGTACAGTCTCAGTATATATAGTTGTATCGATACATTTAGCATCCCGGCTGATCCCCGAGGATGTTTACCGGAGGGGACTATTACCCTGTGCCGAGGTCTTTTTCGGGTGGGAACAGATACCCTGACCTAAGGCATTTCTGGCTGGAATCATGTCAGGGTCTGGGATCCCGTGATTTAGACTGTATTAGAGCGGATGTGTCCATGAGTGACCCCGCGGGATTTTCGATGCATGCTCTGTACGCGTGAGGAGTTAAATTCTCCCTCGTATACCATATGATTTTTATGCATTTAGACTTGCATATGTTTTTATAATATATATTATTCGGCGAAAGACATTTCTTTTCGTCCATTCACTTTAACAGTTTATATGTCTTTCCCTGGGCTTTTCGTTTTCTTTGCCCTGTTTGCAGTTTGGATTCAGGTGTCGCACGTCGAGGTTGGAGGCATAGTATTCGAGCCACTTTTCCTTTCTCAGTAGGTTTCTAGTTTGGCCCACTATTGTGGATATATGTAAATACTAGAGGTCATTCTGAATACTATTGTGTTTATATTTTCAAATGAATTTTTCCAAATTTCTGTAAAGCTACAGTTGTGTTTATTTCTTTACATTATGATATGTTTTTGAGAAATCCGAATGGGATTGGAGCCCACGGTTCGGCTTTTGTGGCATAGGATGAAGTGTATTTTCCGCTGCAGGTTGATGGCAATCGCGCGTTATAGAGGATACTCTGTTGAAATTTTTGGTTTTTGAAAGTTCACCTTTTTAGAAAGGGTTTGATTCCGGTTTAGGAAACTAAATCGAAGTTGGGTCCTTTCAGCTTGGTATCAGAGCATTAGGTTTTAGGTTCTTTAGACTTCTGTAGTCGTGTTTATTAAGGATATTTGAGAATGTACAGCATGTCTGGAGCGATGACCCGACCGACCGGCGGATACTCATCAATGCTCTGGGTGTTGTATGCTTTCAAATGTTTGAAGTTCCATGATTACGTCCTGTTTGTTGTGAATAATGTCTTATTCATTAGGATGCCTCCTTGACGTGGTTTCCGTGTCAGTAAGGTTATGGATCCTGCTGAGGATCAGTCGATGCGCGACTTGATAAATGAGTTGTGGGTTTGGATAAGCATTCTGGGTTCAGAGATATGTGTGGCATGGTTTGCCCAGTTGTGCGTGTATGGGCGTCTATATGTTACTTTTGAACAGAGGATTGTGTTAGTTGATGGTTTCCTTGAGTCAGATCATTGCATTTGGTAGGTTGGTATTGTGTGAGTTCCTATGGAGACTTCATGACCTACATTCAGGGTATTGTTTATACGGTAATAGTTCAATCAAGCTACCCACCAACAAAAATATGAGTGTTTACCAACCTTAGGTAGGGATGTATGTTAGTTCTTGTTCACCTGTTTGTCTCAGTTTGTACGTGTTATGTGGCTTCAGAGGAAGCAATGCAGGTTCGAGATGAGTTTGAACCTGAGCATCAAAGGGATTTTGACTATTATGCCTCGAGAAAACCGTGAGAAGTTTGATCTACTGCACTCAAAGGCGAGGACATTGAGAAGGAAAGGCATATGCGGTTTTATACATGTCGATTTGAGGAAGGTAAACTTAATCGAGATATTTTGATGAGGTTGAGTTCAGGCACCTCGGGATCAGTAGCTTCATCAGGCGGTGGCCTTTTCGATTATGTTGAGGGTCATTTGGACAAGGTGGAAGACCCGTTTAGAGAGGAAGTAGATCAGATAGTAGTGGGACTAGTTCCTGTGGTATGAGTCAGGGTGGTCGTTGGTGATCCTTCCACACAGCAGGTGAAAGAACCCAACCCCGATTTAGTTTCCTAAACCTGAATCAAACCCCTTCTAAAAACACGAACTAGCAAAAACCATAAAAATTTCGGCAGAGTTTCACTATAGCGCAGAATTATCATTAACCTACACCCGAAAACACACTTCATCCTATGCCACAAAAGCCAAACCGTGGGCACCAATCCCATCCGGATTTCTCAAAATCATAACATAATATAAAATAATAAGCAAATGCATCGATGCTAAGTAACTGTCATCACCATAAAACATAAAACAATACCTCCAAAACAATAAATAATCTCAATACTGTACTGAAAATAAATACTGAAATCAAGAACTCGTTACGACAGTTTAAATAAAGGTCCACTCACAGATAAGCACAGCGCAAAACGCATTAATCCTGTGATCCGGCGGAAAATTCCTCCCTAAACGAACGATCACGATCCCCTGAATAATCATAAATACCACTGTTCAAAATCACATTACAAAACCCTGTATCACATCTTGAGAACCACCAATTCCCGAAAACATATAACTCGAATATCGACGAAATCGTCGAAAATCCAATAAACACACTATAAAACCTCGCCACAAATTCCGATGCTCAATTCAAAATATAAACCTTACCACTGCGATCGGTGCGCGATTCAGAGCAAAACGACATAAAACATGTCGAAAAACACCTCGGCCGGAAAATCGCTGCCGGAAAATGTCATCGGCCCAGAAAATTTCAACCTACACATGGATTTGAAGATCTCAACATTTCCAACAACTTTCTAGTTCAAAGTTAAGCGCAATTTTGACCGGAAAAGGTCCAAATCTCACCTTGAAGTCAAAAACACTTGCTGGAAATCTCCACCTCCGATCGGCCTCCTCTGGCCACGGCAAGGTGCAAGACCACTTCTAAAAGCTTCCTCTTCCCAAGGGCTACAAAACCCCCAACAAGTCGACCTCCATCTCGGCCGCCACCGCTGCCTCCATCGCCGGAAAACTCACCCAAAATTCCCGAATTTTGACAAGCCATAACTTCTTCATCCGGCAACCAAATTGAGTGAATGACCTATCAAAAGAAAGAGGAGCTCAATCCCAACAACTTTTATGAAGGAACCTCTGCCAAAAGACACCGGAATAAGGCACATCAAAGCCAAACAAAACTCGGCCTGGAATGGGTCAGTTTTGACCCACGGGTCAACATGGTCAACGGGCCAGATTTCCAAAATTAGAAAGTTTCTTAATTCGTCACATATTCACCCATATTTATACCGTACACGTATCGAAACTAAACGGATAAATACGACTAAATCCAACGACCGAAAATATTCATAACTTATTTCTAGTAACTCGAAATAATTCTCCGGAAGTTCCCACGAGCTCAAAATTAAATTCTCTACAATTTCCGTGAAGGAACTCAAATCAAATTATTTCCCGATAATTTAGTCGTTAACGAGGCCGCCATATTGATCAATTACGACAAAATCGCGACTAATTGCGAAACGCGCAAATCAAGCCGATAAACATACTATTTCCGGTTCGAGTTGTCACAAATCTACCCCCCTTACAAAAATTTCGACCTCGAAATTTCCTAGTCTGCCAACTGAATAGTAGGGATACTGCCTCTGCATACTGCTCAAACTCCCAAGTAATTACCTCAACTGAATGACTCTGCCATTAGACTTTCACAATAGGAAATATTTCTGTACTGTAATCCCTGCATATATGTCAAGTCTTCCCGTATAGGAAACTGATAGGGTGCCAAACATGCAATGAATCTGAAATGTAATTCCACCACATGGAATACTACATACACACATGCCAACGCTACATGCAATGCCAAACTATAACGTGGCAAAGTATACCACACCTCCTAAAACAAATCACACCTTTCCAACGAAACCTTAGTCACCAACCTTGAACTCAATGACTCAGCATACCCACATCTGCATAACTTCTCTGTCGAACACAAGCAATTATCAACTTGTCCCTGCTAATCCGAAGGTCTACAGTAGCGCATTCCACTAAATCAGAACCAAAAGCCATCTCATCCCTAACTCGCTCCAACACAATGGAGTGCAACACTATTCCTCATATACAACTTCATACAATGTTATAACAATACTGGTCTGCAAACTGGTACTGCGAGCAATCTCGAACAAATGAAGCTGCTGGTCCCAAATCCCTCTGAACTACAATACACAGGACCACAACATGTCCCCCAAAGTCTGAATAGTCCTCTTAGATTGTGTGACAACCCGGAACAGATTGAACAGTATCATCAGCTTGGTCCGTGAGATTATGAGTAATGGTAGATTTCCGATAATGGATTTACTCGCCAGGTTTGATAACGACTTAATCATTGGCCGAGAATTAGAGCTGGGTCTCTTCTCGAGAGTCGTTGTACATGTGATTTTGAGTTCGTGGGCGGTTCCAAATCGTTATTTGGACGACCAAGGAATAAGTTATGAATATTTGAAGTTTCGACGAAATTGGGTTTAAATGGAGGATTTCTTAACGACTAAATTACCGGTCAAGAATTCAGTTTCGGCTTCTTCACGGAAGTTGTTCAGAATTTAATTTCGAGCTCGTGGGAACTTTCGGAGCATTATTTTGAGTTACGAAGATTTAGTTGCGAATATTTCTGATTGTTGATTGTTTAGTCGATTAAATATGTGTTGGTTTGAACAGATGACTTTTTATTGGTTTGGTCAATGTGTTTGACTTCGGGTGATAATTGAAGATCATGTCGAGACGCGTTTGTTGCCGCGAGAATTATCGGAATCAGAATTACGACGAGTAAGTTACGGGTGTTCAAAGTTCGTCGAAAAGGATAAGTATGAAGTTTCCATTTTGGGAAAGAGTATTTAAGAGGGTTGCCTAATCAGGAAAGTCAACATATGGCATTTACTAAGTTGACTGGGTCAACCCAGTTTGACCGAGGAGGTGCGACGGTGGCGGCGTCCTCCACGGCTTCGCCGGCGGCGAGCCTAATCCGGCCACCTCACGGCTTGGTTCTTGTCCCGTTCTCTTCGTCTTGATGTCCCGAAGCTATCCCCGACCTCATTTCCGGCATGGTTCACGGTGGAGGAGGAATTTTCTGGCCAAAATTCAAAAGAAAATGGTGAATTCGGGTTCCATGTTTTAGACCGATTTGAGCAAAAATTTGGAGTGGGCTTTGAAGCTCTCATCCCCTTGATGCTACCCTGTAAGTTTGGTGATCCAATTCATCTTATACATGGAGAATTTTGGATTTGAAATTTGTGTACCAATTCGGTTTTGCATGAAATTGACCTAGTTAGAGTGAGAATTGGCCTTCGATGCAGTTGACAAAGTTGCTCAGTGGGTGATTTGGAGTGGAATAGGGGTTACTCCGCCTAGAAATCTCACGATTGGTGGCGGTGCCGCCGTGGGCGGTGGTCAACGGCGGTCAACAGTTTGACTTTTTGGGTTTTCGACAAATTGCATGTCATTTCACTCGAAATCGCGCCCCGATCGCAGTGGGGAGGTTCGTTTTTCGAGTTGATTGCCCGAAAGTATAGCGAGGTATTGGGATGTACATATCAGATTTTCGACGATTCGTCGTATTCGAATTATGTGTTTCCGAGAACTGTGGTTTCTCGTGATTTGATTTGAATTGTCGAGTTATGATTTTGAAGATGGATTTTGTGAATATTCAGGTGTTCGTGATCGTTCGTTTGGCGAGGGATTTTCCGCCGGATCACGGGTTAACGCGAACTGTGTTACGCTAGCGTGTGATATGTATTTACTTTATACGATATTGTGATATGTATTGTTTTCGGAGGTATTGGTTTATATTTATTGGTGATGGCATTACTGCATCGATGCTTCAACTACTCGGCTGATCACCGGTAGTCCACCAGAGTTGAGAGGTCCTCTGGGCAGGGTTGAGAGGTCCCCTGTGTGCCGCCAGGGTTGAGAGGTCCCCTGGCCTGTCACCGTCGGGTTTGAGCGATTCACCTGACGTCGGGTTTGAGAGGTCGCCCGACAACCTCCATATGTATATGTTTTCCGAACTCGCACTGTTTTATAATGATTATGTATATAACTGGTGAAAGGCATATGTTTATTTTCGTCAACTCACTCTAACGTTTTTATTTGCCTTTCCCCTGGGCTTTTCAGTTTCCGTGCCCAGTTTGCAGTTCGGACTCTGGTGTCGCACGTCGTGGTCGGAGGCATAGTGCTCGAGCTACCTTATTTCTTCCAGTAGGTTTATTGTTCTACCTACTGTGGTATACTTATATGTTTATACATTAGAGGTCGCTCTGAGTAATCCGTTGATTATGTTATACGATTTTACTCCAGATTTCAATAAAGTATAGATATATTTATTGTTTTAGTTTACTGTTGATATATTGAGAAATCCGATGGGATTGGTGCCCATGGTTTGATTTTTGTGGCATAGGATGAAGTGTATTTTCCGCGTGCAGGTAATGGAAATTCCACGTTAGTAACGAAACTCTGCCAAAATTTCTACGGTTTTTGTTGGTTCGTGTTTTCGAAAGGGTTTGATTCCGGTTTAGGGAGCTAAATCGGGGTTGGGTCCTTTCAGCTTGGTATCAGAGCATTAGGTTATAGGTTCTGTAGACTTCTGTAGTCGTGTTTACTAAGGATATTTGAGAATGTACAGCATGTCTGGAATGGTGACCCGACCGGCCGGCGGATACTCATCAATATTCCGGGTGTTGTATACTTTCAAATATTTGAAGTTCCATGATTACGTTCCACTTGTTGTGAACGATGTTTTATTCATTAGGATGCCTCCCTGACATGTTTTCCGTGTCGGTACAGTTGTGGATCCTATTGAGGATCAATCGATGCGTAATTTGCCAGTGAACTGCGGGTATGGATGAGCATTCTGAGTTCAGAGAATTGTGTGGCACGGTTTGCCTGGTTGTGTGTGTATGAGCGTCTACATGTTGCCTCAGAGCTGAGAATTGTGGCAGTTGATGTTTTTGCCTGAGTCAGATTGTTACATTTGGTGGGCTGGTATTGTGTGAGTTCCGATTGCGACTCCATGGCCTACATTCAGAGTGTTGTTTATACGGTAAAGGTTTATCAGGCTACCCAGCAATTGGTGTGGAGTGTTTGTCCACCTGAGGCAGAGATGCATTATCCACATGTTTGTTTCCGTTTGCACGTGTTATGTGGCTTCAGAGGAAGCGGTGCACGAGGTTCGAGGTGAATTTGAACCTGAGCATCAGAGAGAGTCTGATTGGTGCACCTCAAGATAACCGTGAGGAGCTTAGTGTGCTGTACTCCGAGGCGAGGCTATTGAGAAGGAAAGACGTACGCGGTTTTCGATGAGATGGTTTGAGGAAAGTGGATTTAGTCGAGATGTTTTGATGAGGTTGAGTTCAGGCACCTCGAGATCAGTGACTACATCAGGCTGTGGCCTTTTTGATTATGTTGAGGGTCATCAGATCAAGCAGAGGATCCGTTTGATGATGGTGGAGATCACAGAGTAGCGGATTTGCTCCTGTGGCATGAGTTTGGGCGATCGTTGGTGATCCTTTCACGCAGCAAGTGTTGCGGTGATTTGTGTTCGTGGAGCACTTTCAGTTGCTGTTTCGGTGGCCAGGAGGGTCACGTTACGAGGGAGCGCCCTCAGCCAGCTGTTTTAGCGGTTCGGCAACTCAGAGTTCACGAGGAGATCATGATGCTGTTTCTGGAGTGACCAACGCAGCCTATTAGATGAGTTATTCAGCAAGTCGCAATTCGTGTGAGCGACTAGTTGGGCATGTTGGAGTTTGTGCCATGACCTTGTTTGAGGACAGACTTTTCTCCGAGGTTGCTATTGTTGGACATCCATGGCTATTGTACCTACATCTCCACTTTCGAGGTTTTGGAGTGTTGCATCCATCCGGAGGTTGCGAGATCCTTGTTGGAGGATATGGCTTAGCTGCGAATCTGTTATAGCTGGACATTGTGGTTTTTGATGTGACTATGAGTACGGACTTACTGACGACGCATTTGGTTGTGTTCGAGTGCCTCGAGAAGGAGGTTGTGTTTCGACGACCAGATTTCCTTGAGATACTGTTTCGCGGTGATGGTCGAGCAGATGGTGGAGATGAGTTGTGTTGCTTGCTTAGCTTATGATGTGGATACTTCGGTTGTTGTGCCCGACATTGGTGACATTGAGGTGGTTCCCGAGTTTCCAGATGTGTACCGAAGGAGTTACCAGGTGTTCCTCCAGTTCGGGAGATTGACTACACCATTGAGCTTGTGTCGAGCGCTGGACTCATTTTACCGGCATCTTGTCGTTCGGAGCCAGCGGAGCTAATGGAGCTACAGTTTCGACTCCAGGAGTTGCTGGAGGAGGTTTCAGGAGATTTCATACGATCCCGCGTATTTGCGTGGTGTGCTTTTGCATTGTGTGTACGGATGATGGATGGTTCGACTTGGTGGTGCATTGACTACCAGAAGCCTGATTCGCTTCAGAGGAGAGTGAGTATCCTCCACTTCGGATTGACGATTGGTTTGATCAGCTCAAGGTGTTCCTCCAGTTCGGGAGATTGACTACACCATTGAGCTTGTGTCGAGCGCTGGACTCATTTTACCGGCATCTTGTCGTTCGGAGCCAGCGGAGCTGATGGAGCTACAGTTTCGACTCCAGGAGTTGCTGGAAGAGGTTTCAGGAGATTTCATACGACCCCGTGTATTTGAGTGGTGTGCTTTTGCATTGTGTGTACGGATGATGGATGGTTCGACTTGGTGGTGCATTGACTACCGGAAGCCTGATTCGCTTCAGAGGAGAGTGAGTATCCTCCGCCTCGGATTGACGATTGGTTTGATCAACTCAAGGGAGCTTCGGTCTTTTCGAAGATTGATTTCGGGACTGGATACCATCAGTTGAGGTTTGATGAGTCAGATGTGGTTTAGACAGCTTTCGGATCTCGGTGTGGACATCAGAAGTTTTTGGTCACGCTGTTTGGTTGACCAATGCCCCGTAGATTGTGTGGACTTGATGGACCAGGTGTCCAGACGATTCTGGACGAGTAGCGGTCATGTTCGTTGGCAACGTCCTGATGTACTCTAGGAGTGTGAGCCAGCACTTGAAGCAATTGTGAGCAGTTTTGCGGCCCTTACGAGATGATCAGTTGTGGGCGAAGTTCAGTCAATGTGAGTTATGGTTGATTTGCGTGAAGATTTTGAGTCACGTGATGTCAGCCGAGGGAGTTGGGGTGGATCCTGATCAGTTAGAAGCCGTATTGATTTGGGGATTGCCCTACTATTGTACCAGAGATCAGGGGTCTCTTGGGTTTGGCAGGCTATTACCGATGGCTTGTGCAGGATTTTCCCGGATTGCCACTCTACTTTCCGGATTGACGAAGAAGGCGTCAAGTTCGAGTGGTTCGATGCACGTGAGGAGATTTACTTACTCCTGAGGCATGGTTGACCGTTGCTTCGGTTTTGACCTTACCTGACGATCGCGACGAGTTCGTGGGTTATGGCGATGCATCAAGGTTTGGATTTAGTTATGTTTTGATGCTGTGTAGCAGAGCGGTGGCTCATGGTTTCAGACAGTGGGAAACCTTATGTAGCTACGTATCCTATGTATGATTTAGATGTAGCTGTCCTTATGTTAGCATCAGAAAGTTAGAGACACTACAGCTATGGCGTGCAGCACAGTGTAGGACGTACACTGATCACTTGAATATCATCCACTTACATTTTTGGCCAGATTTGGGCTTGAGGCAGTGTAGATGGTTGAGGTCGACTAACGACTATGGCTGCATCTTTGAGTTTGTTTGGGAAAGGTTAGAGGTTGTACTTCGATCATCCGTTTGGGATGTTATTGCTGATGCGTTCAGTTGGATGTCGGGAACTTCAGTGTTTCATGTGTGTGTGGCTCGAGTTTCCGTGTTAGCTGAGTTATGCGCTACGGAAGTTGAATTCGAGTGTGTTGATGTTGAAGCTCATTGTTTTGCGCGCGTTTGGCACTAGTAGTATGGAGATGTGTCTGATACTTCGAGTTTACTACTCGTGACGCAACATGAAGAGCAATGTAGCAGCTTGTATGTGCAAATGTTACATTTGTCGACAGGCGATGGCTAGGAGGCAAAGACTTGCCGAGAAGTGTCAGCCATTTGAGATTTCCGGCTAGACGTGGCGATTGTTGTTGTGATTGTGTGTGTTTGTATGCACTTTGATTTGTGATACCAGTTGTCAGGCTATTGTGGACCATTTGACGAACTCCGTACATCTCCTTGTACTTTCGGAGATGATTTCAGTGGTAGGCTGGCATAGTTATGTTTGACGGAGGTTGTTCATTCCCGCGGTATACCTGTGTCCCAGTTTGCTGGCCGAGATAATCAGCTACAACAGAGAGTTGGCAAGATTTGCAGCAAGCATTAGGGACCAGACTACAAGTTAGTACCGGTTCTTATCCTCAGATTAGCGAGCGATCTTTGAGGACTATTCAGACCTTGAAGGGTATATTGTGGACCTCGGTATTGCAGTTCCGAGGGATTTGGAACCAGCAGTTTCAATTGTTCGAGATTGCATGCAGTACCGGTTTGTTGACCACTATGATTTTGTTGTTGCATGATGTCATTTTGAGGACGATGTTGTACTCCATTGTGTTGGAGCGAGTTTGGTTTGAGTTTGAGTTGACATTTGATTCGGACTTTGTGAAATGTGCTACCATAGACTGTCAGATTAGCGAAAACAGGTTGTTAACTGCATGAGTTCGATGTTTGAGTTATGTTGATGTGTGTAAACTGAGTTGTGATTTGCCATATTGTTTTGATCCAAATGGGGTCGTAGGCGAGTTTGTGTTATGCCGTATGGTTCAGCATCGCATATATTGTTGGCTTTTATGTGTGATGTGTTCCGTGTGGCGGAACTGTGTTTCAAGTTTGCTACGTCTTGTGTACCCTATCTGTTCCTTATGCAGGAACACTTGGCTATTGTGTGGAACGAGTTCAGATTCGAGATTTGAGGGTACATGGATTTCAGCACGGAGCTATCTCCTATTGTGGAGTCAGTTGTCAGAGTTGTTCAGTTGACATTGTCACTGGAGAGTTGAGCAGTATGCAGAGGCAGTGCTCCTACTTTTAGTCGGCAGACTCGGAAATTTCGAGGTCGAAATTTTTTTTTAAGGGGGGTGGATTTGTGACGACCCGGAACAGATTGAACAGTATCATCAGCTTGGTCCGTGAGATTATGAGTAATGGTAGATTTCCGATAATGGATTTACTCGCCAGGTTTCATAACGACTTAATCATTGGCCGAGAATTGGAGCTGGGTCTCTTCTCGAGAGTCGTTGTACGTGTGATTTCGAGTTCGTGGGCAGTTCCGGATCGTTATTTGGACGACCGAGGAATAAGTTATGAATATTTGAAGTTTCGACGAAATTGAGTTTAAATGGAGGATTTCTTAACGACTAAATTACCGGTCGAGAATTCGGTTTCGGCTTCTTCACGGAAGTTGTTCAGAATTTAATTTCGAGCACGTGGGAACTTCCGGAGCATTATTTTGAGTTACGAAAATTTAGTTGCGAATATTTCCGATTGTTGATTGTTTAGTCGATTAAATATGTGTTGGTTTGAACAGTTGACTTTTTATTGGTTTGGTCGATGTGTTTGACTTCGGGTGATAATTGAAGATCATGTCAAGACGCGTTTGTTGCCGCGAGAATTATCGAAATCGGAATTACGACGAGTAAGTTACGGGTGTTCAAAGTTCGTCGAAAAGGATAAGTATGAAGTTTCCATTTTGGGAAAGAGTATTTAAGAGGGTTGCCTAATCAGGAAAGGCAACATATGGCATTTACTGAGTTAACTGGGTCAACCCAGTTTGACCGAGGAGGTGCGACGGTGGCGGCGTCCTCCACGGCTTCGCCGGCGGCGAGCCTAATCCAGCCACCTCACGGCTTGGTTCTTGTCCTGTTCTCTTCGTCTTGATGTTCCGAATCTATCCCCGACCTCATTTTCCGGCATGGTTCACGGTGGAGGAGGAATTTTCCGGCCAAAATTCAAAAGAAAATGGTGAATTCGGGTTCCATGTTTTAGACCGATTCGAGCTGAAATTTGGAGTGGGCTTTGAAGCTCTCATCCCCTTGATGCTACCCTGTAAGTTTGGTGATCCAATTCATCTTGTACATGGAGAATTTTGGATTTGAAATTTGTGTACCAATTCGGTTTTGCATGAAATTGACCTAGTTAGAGTGAGAATTGGCCTTCGATGCAGTTCACAAAGTTGCTCAGTGGGTGATTTGGAGTGGAATAGGGGTTGCTCCGCCGAGAAATCTCACGATTGGTGGCGGCGCCACCGTGGGCGGTGGTCAACGGCGGTCAACAGTTCGACTTTTTGGGTTTTCGACAAATTGCATGTCATTTCACTCGAAATCGCGCCCCGATCGCAGTGGGGAGGTTCGTTTTTCGAGTTGAGCGTCCGAAAGTATAGCGAGGTATTGGGATGTACATATCGGATTTTCGACGATTCGTCGTATTCGAATTATGTGTTTCCGAGAACTGTGGTTTCTCGTGATTTGGTTTGAATTGTAGAGTTATGATTTTGTGAAATGGATTTTGTGAATATTCAGGTGTTCGTGATCGTTCGTTTGGCGAGGGATTTTTCGCCGGATCACGGGTTAACGCGAACTGCGTTACGCTAGCGTGTGAGTGGACAAGTTTATATTTTCACAGTTGATTTGCGAGTTCGTGGATTTTATGATTTTTCGTATTTACTTTATACGATATTGTGATATGTATTGTTTTCGGAGGTATTGTTTTATATTTATTAGTGATAGCATTACTGCATCGATGCTTCGACTACTCGGCTGATCACCGGTAGTCCACCAGAGTTGAGAGGTCCTCTGGGCAGGGTTGAGAGGTCCCCTGTGTGCCGCCAGGGTTGAGAGGTCCCCTGGCCTGTCACCGTCGGGTTTGAGCGATTCACCTGACGTCGGGTTTGAGAGGTCGCCTGACAACCTCCATATGTATATGTTTTCCGAACTCGCACTGTTTTATAATGATTATGTATATAACTGGTGAAAGGCATATGTTTATTTTTGTCCACTCACTCTAACGTTTTTATTTGCCTTTCCCCTGGGCCTTTTGGTTTCCGTGCTCAGTTTGCAGTTCGGACTCTGGTGTCGCACGTCGTGGTCGGAGGCATAGTGCTCGAGTTACCTTATTTCTTCCAGTAGGTTTATTGTTCTACCTACTGTGGTATACTTATATGTTTATACATTAGAGGTCGCTCTGAGTAATCCGTTGATTATGTTATACGATTTTACTCCGCATTTCAGTAAAGTATAGATATATTTATTGTTTTACTTTACTATTCATATATTGAGAAATCCGGATGGGATTGGTGCCCACGGTTTGATTTTTGTGGCATAGGATGAAGTGTATTTTCCGCGTGCAGGTAATGGAAATTCCACGTTAGTAACGAAACTCTGCCAAAATTTCTACGGTTTTTGTTGGTTCGTGTTTTTGAAAGGGTTTGATTCCGGTTTAGGGAGCTAAATCGAGGTTGGGTCCTTTCAGATTGCCCACCACTCTGTGGATGAAAAACTGTACTTTACTATAATCTGGTCCCCAATGCTCATTGCAATGCTTGCCAAAACTCTGTTGTAACTTATTATCTCGATCAGAGACCCAGGATACAAGCACACCATGAAAATGGACAACCTCTGCCAAATACCGCTCTGCCAACCTGCCCACTGAAATCTTTCTTGGAAGTACAAGGAAATGAACTTATTTCGTCAAACGGTCCACAATGACTCAATAATTAGTATTACCATCCGAAGTACGCGGTAACTGATATACGAAATCCACAGTGATATGCTCCTACTTCTAATCGGAATCTCCAATGGCTGTAACTTCCCAGCAAGTTTCTGTCTCTCTGCCTTCACCTGCTAACAATTCAGGCATCTACTTCCATAGGCTGCTATTTCTCTCCTCTTGTTGCGCTACCAGTAGTAAACTCTAAGTATCTGATACATCTTCGTGCCACCAAGGTGCATAACATACGTAGAACAATGAGCTTCAATAAGCATCTCCCTCTTCCATTCATCGTCTCTGGGCCCACATAACCTCCCTCTGCGCAACGAAGTGCCAACATTCCTCAGTTGATACTATGTTGGAACACCATTCTAAATCGCATTCTTCTTGTCCAACCAGTAGGAATCCGCATCCTGAGCCTCACAGACCTGATCTGGTAACAAAGGTTAATCTTGGAACTAGCCAACAATGCTCCATCATCTCACTCTAACTCATCTCACGCAAGTAAATGAAACTCAAGTGATCGGTGTACATCTTGTACTGCGCTGCACGCCGTAGTAGTAGTGTCTCCAACTCTTCGATGCTAACACAAAGACATCTGCTCCCAAATCATACATAGGATACGTAACTTCATAAAACTTTCACTGCCTAGAACCATATACCATCATATTGCCATGCTGTAGCCCAACTCGACCAAAATCTAGTTTCGAAACATCACTATACATAACATACTCCTCACTGACATCACATAATGGTGAACAATGGTGCAGTTATCAACCTCTCCTCTAACCACCACATGTAACTCACATCACAGGTATCTGGCCATTTCAATCTCGACCCTCTGATCGAAACTGATGATACTCAAATCCGAAATCAATCTCCGAAAACTGAAGCTCCAATAAGCTGATCAAACAAGCCATCAATCCAAAGTGAAGGATACTTGCTCTTCTCTAAAACCTGATTCAGCTTCCGGTAGTCGATGCACAACTTCATCGAACCATCAGATAACCTCAACATCACAAACATCAGGTACAACAACCTCTACATCACAAACATGTGCCAAGTTCGGCATACATCTTTACTTCATCATCAGCTCAGCCTCATTGCTGAAACCACACATTGTAGAGAAGCATTTCTTTCACCTCTAAACAAAATCTTTTAGCACGACTGAATGTCAAAGGACTACAACATTCTCGCGACGAACAACCATTCCGTAGCTAGTCCACAACCACCTGCAAACCTCATAGTCTCGATACCTCACCTGGTACACACAATCTCATCAAATGGATACAGCATTCTCCACAAACCCAGAAGTGAAGATGCAAGCATAATAGCCATGGATGTCAAGCAATGGTAACCTCAGGAAAAATCTACCCTCACACAAGGTCGTGTCATGAACTCTGGCATGTCCAACTAACCGTCAACGTTGATTGCGACTTTGCTGATTGACTTGTCTAGAAGTCTGCGTTGGTCAAACTCCAGAAATGGTACCTTGACCTCCTCCTGAACTCTGAGCTGCAAGACCACGAAAAGCAACCAACTGAGGACATTCCTTCGTAACGTGACCCTCCTGACCACCATAATAGCAACTGAGAGTGCCCCTCTGACACAAACCACAGTGATGCCTACTGTAAAGGTTGCACAATGGAAACTTTTTCTGTGTGGAAGGATCACCAACGACCACCTTGACTCATACCATAGGAACTAGTCCACTACTCTGTGATCTCCTTCTCCACCAAACGGATCTTCTGTCTTGTCCAAATGACCCTCAACATAATCGAAAAGGCCACAGTCTGATGAAGCTACTGATCCCAAGGTGCCTGGACTTAACCTTATCAAAGTACCTCGACTAAATTCACCTTCCTCAAACCGACATGTCTGAAACTGCATATGCCTTTCCTTCTCAATGTCCTTGCCTCTGAGTGCAGCACATCAAACTTCTCACGATTGTCTCGAGGCATAGCAGTCAAAATTCCTTTGATGCTCAGGTTCAAAATCGTCTCGAACCTCCTGCATTGCTTCCTCTGAAGCCACATAACACGTGCAAACTGGGACAAACATGTGAACAACCTGCCTCAGGTTGGTAAACACTCGATATTTCCATTGTTGGGTAGCCTGATTGAACCATTACCATATAAAAAATACCCTGGATGTAGGTCATAGAGTAGCAACAGGAACTCACACAATACCAACCCACCAAATACAATGATCTGACTCAAGCAAACCATCAACTACCACAATTATCTGCTCTGAAGCAACATGTAGACGCTCATACACGCACAACCGAGCAAACCATGCCACACATATCTCTGAACCCAAAATGCTTATCCAAACCCACAACTCATTTTATCAAGTCACGCGTCGACTGATCCTCAACAGGATCCACAACCTTACTAACACGGAAAGCACGTCAAGGAGGCATCCTCATGAATAAAACGTTATTCACAACAACCAGGACATAATCATGGAACTTCAAATATTTGAAAGCATACAACACCCAGAGCATTGATGAGTATCCGCCGGCCGGTCGGGTCATCGCTCCAGACATGTTGTACATTCTTAAATATTCTTAATAAACATGACTACATAAGTCTACAGAACCTAAAACCTAATGCTTTGATACCAAGCTGAAAGGACCCAACCCCGATTTAGTTTCCTAAACCGGAATCAAACCCCTTCTGAAAACACGAACTAGCAAAAACCATAAAAATTTCGACAGAGTTTCACTATAACGCGGAATTATCATTAACCTGCACCCGAAAACACACTTCATCCTATGCCATAAAAGCCAAACCATAGGCACCAATCTCATCAGGATTTCTCAAAATCATAACATAATATAAAATAATAAGTAAAACTGTAACTTTATAGAAATCCGGGAAAATCATATGAAAATATAAACATATCCAGTATTCAAAGCGACCTCTAGTATATACATATATATACAAATAGTTGGCCAAACTAGGAACCTACCATAAAAGAAATGTAGCTTGAATACTAATCCTCCGACTGTGACGTGCGACACCAGAATCCGAACTGTAAACTGGGCACAGAAACCGAAAAGCCCAGGGGAAAGGCAAATAAAATTGTTAGAGTGAGTGGACGAAAATAATCATATGCCTTTCACCATTTACATAATCATAAAAATAATGCGAGTTCGTAAAATAAATGGAGGTGTCAGGCGAATCTCTCAAGCCCGACGGAGATAGACTAGGCGAATCTCTCAAGCCTAGTGGACACATCAGGGGAATCTCTGATGTGACGACCCAGGACAGAATCAGTAGTGTAATTGGCTTAATCCATGAGTTAGCGCGTAATCACCGTTTTTCGTAAATTGATTGAATTGCCGGTTTTGATCACGACTTAATTATCGGTCGAGAATTTGAGTTGAGTCTCTTCTCGAGAATTTTTGTACGCATGATTTTGAATTCGTGGGCAATTTCGGATAATTATTTCGACAACCGAGGAATATCTTATGAATATTTGAAATCGTAGAATTTCGTCGAGTTTATCCGTTCGTATTGAGTTATCCATTTTGGACCGTCGATCGTCCCGAGCCGCGAGTATAAATATCGGAAATACTTGAAAAATTGTCGAAATCACTGTTCGGGAAGTTTCACCGGCGTTGACCGAGTTTGGGGCGTTGACCACCGTTGACCCGTGGAGATTTTTGAACCGTTTGAATTCCACCGGTGGACTTGCCGTTTCAGGCCACGACCTTGGAAGGTAAAAGTTTTCCCTCACAATTTGAAACTGTTTTGCACTTGCAATTGCTTGATTTGGTGTTGATTTGAGGGAGAAAATGGGTTTGAAGTTTGGGATTTTCCGGCCGGTTTTGGGTGAGTTGGACGGTGGCGCTCAGGCCACGGTGGTGGCCGGGGAGTTGGGGGGTTTTGACCGTGGGGCCACGGCGGTGCCTTTGGGAGTGGTCTCAAAGGCCGTCGTGCACCGTGGACAGAGATCGACGGAGGTCACAGGCTGCCGGCGGTGGAGAAATCCCGTGGCTTTCAAGCTGTTTTCCGGCGAGTGGGGCCGGAATTGGACCTTGCCTCAGTTGAGAGAAGTGTTGGGCTCGTTGAGGAGAACCTTGTGGGAGTTTGGCCGCTGGAAAATCTCTCCGGTTGACAGCGCAGCGGCGGCGGTCAACGGCGGAGCTCCGACGACCCGTTGACTTTTTAGAATTTGATGATTTTAATGTCGTTTTTCTCGTATTCACGCCCCGATCATCGCCTTGAGGTTTTTGAGTTGATTTGGGTACCGGATTTTTAGTCGAGGGTTTGTGTGGAGATTTCGGGAGTTTACGTCGATTATTTTGTACCGCGTTATTTGTTTCCGGGAACGGTTGGTTTCCGAGGTGTGGTATAGTGTGATGAACTATGATTTTGACCAGTTATATTTTATGATTATTCAGGGGATTGAGATCGTACGTTGGGCGAGGGATCTTCCGCTGGATCTCGAGATTAGCGCGAGTGCACGCTGTGCTCACCTGTTAGTGGACTTCCGAGGTGTTGCGAGTTCGTGATTTCAGTATTTATTTATATACGATGTTGAGATTATTTATTTCTTTTGGAGGTATTATTTTATATTTTATATGGTGATGGCATTACTTGCATCGATGCTTTGGCTACTCGGCTGATCACCGGTAGTCAGACCCAGAGTTGAGAGATTCCTCTGGGCAGGGTTGAGAGATTCCCCTGTTACGCCACTAGGCTTGAGAGATTCGCCTTGCTTTTCACCGTCGGGCTTGAGAGATTCGCCTGACCGTCGGGCTTGAGAGATTCGCCTGGCACCTCCATTTATTTTCTGAACTCGCTTTGGATTGTTTTATGTATATGTAAATGGTGAAAGGCATATGTTTATTTTCGTCCACTCACTCTAACGATTTTATTGCCTTTCCCCTGGGTGTTTCGGTTTCCGTGTCCAATTTGCAGTTCGGATTCTGGTGTCTCACATCGCGGTTGGAGGCTTAGCGTTCGAGCTACCTTTCTTTTCCAGTAGGTTCTTGTTTTGCTTACTGTTGTATATTTTTGTATATATATATACTAGAAGTCGCTCTGATACACTACTGATATATTATCGTGTGATTTTCCCCAAATTTTCTATAAACTACGGTTATGATTACTGCTTTACTTTAATGTTATGATATTGAGAAATCCGGATGGGATTGGTGCCCACGGTTTGGCTTTTGTGGCATAGGATGAAGTGTATTTTCCGGGTGCAGGTTAATGGAAATTCCATGTTAGTAACGTAACTCTGCCGAAATTTTTTATGGTTTTTGTTCGTTCGTGTATTCAGAAGGGGTTTGATTCTGGTTTAGGAAACTAAATCGGGGCTGGGTCCTTTCAGCTTGGTATCAGAGCATTAGGTTGTCAGATTCTGTAGACTCTTGTAGTTGTGACACTTAGGGTATTTTAGTATGTACAGCATGTCTGGAGCGATGACCCGACTGGCCAGCGGTACTCATCAATGCTTCGGGTGTTGTATATGTTCAAATATTTGAGGTCTAATGATTACGTTCCTAATGCTTGTCTTGAATCAGTAGGATGCCTCCTCGACGTAGTCCCCGTGTGAATCGGGATGTGGATCCTGATGAGGATCGCCAGACGCACGACTTGCTGATGCGAGTGTTGCGTTTGGAGGAGCGTTTTGACCCTATGTTCAAAGCTCGTACTGCTGGTGCGACTGTCTTTTCGGGTTCAGCTGATCCAGAGATTTGTGAAGCATGGTTGTTTCAGGTTGAACGCGTATGTGAGCGTCTGCGTTTTACTCCTGAGCAAATGACTGTGGCAGCAGTGGGTTTACTTGAGTCAGATGCATACTTCTGGTGGGTTAGCACCGATAGAGTTCCAGTCGATACTCCGTGGACTTTGTTTCGAGATTTTTTATGCGGAGATACTTCAACCAGTATACACAGCAGCGGAAGTATGAGGAGTTCACGAATTTGAGACAGGGCAGTTTGTCTGTGCTTGAGTACTGGGACAGATTTTCCCGCTTATCTCGGTTTGCTCGTGACATGGTGGCTACTGAGGAAGCCAAGTGCCGCAGATTTGAGCTGGGTTTGAACTTGAACATCAAGGGTACTCTGACTATGATGCCTCAGAACAACTTTGATGAGTTCGTGAGTGCAGCACTCCGAGGTGAGGATATCGAGAAAGAAAGGCAGATGAGATACCAGTCTCGACGGTTTGAGGAGGGTGAGTTCTGATACTTCCGGATCGGCGTCATCCTCGGGCAGTGGACCATATCGACCACCAGCTAGTGCACTGAGACAGAGACAAAGATGAAGGAGTGATCGACCGCAGTGACCATAGTCTAGTGGAGGTTCTAGCTGTTCCAGTTATCCTCGGCGTACCGGTGGCAGTTTTGCCATACCGAGGGAGTACCCATTGTGTAGTCTCTACAGCAGGCATCATGTTGGTCCATGTCAGCGAGGTCCTGTCCTTTGTTATCATTGTGACCAGGAGGGTCACTATGCGAGAGAATGTTTCCAGCTTGATGGTGCTGGTGGACAGGCGGCCCAGAGTTCCGGAGGAGGGCGAGGTGCTGCTTCTGGGGCTCGACCAGTACATTTTTCTGGCCAGGGCGGACAGCAGGGACACCCTCAGCATGGACGACTAGCCGGGCAGGCCAGGGTTCATGCCATGACGTTGCGTGAGGGCAGAGCTTCACCGGAGGTTGTTATCGGTATGTTGCATGTCTTTGGTTATCCAGTACTTACATTGCTAGATCCAGGTGCTATGCATTCCTTCATGTCATATAGACTATCATCTTTAGCTACTATACATGCGTCTCCTCTTCCGGGATTGTGGAGAGTGTTGTATCCGTCCGGTGAGGCTGAAAGTATTGGCTGGGTGTATAGAGACTGTGAGATTTTTATTGGAGGTCATGGTTTAGCCGCGGATTTGTTATTGCTCGATATCGTCGACTTTGATTTGATTTTGGGAATAGACTTCTTGGAGACACATTGGGCTATGTTCGGTTGTCACAAGAATGAGGTTGTGTTTCGACGACCAAGCTTTCCCGAGATACTGTTTCGCGGTGAGAAGAATATTTCGTTGCCATGTGTCATTTCAGCGATGAAGGCTGATCGGATGATAAAGAAGGGTTGTGTTGCTTACTTAGCTCATGTTGTAGATATTATGGCTGCTGTGCCGGACATTGGTGATATCGAGCTGGTTTCCGAGTTTTTAGATGTGTTTCCGGAGGAGTTACCAGGTATTCCTCCTGTTCGGGAGATCGATTTCACCATTGAGCTATTACCGGGCACTGGACCCATATCACAGGCACCTTATCGTATGGTGCCAGCAGAGTTGAAAGAGTTGCAGATTCAACTTCAAGAGTTGCTGGAGAAGGGTTTTATTCGACCCAGTGTATCACCGTGGAGTGCTCCGGTATTGTTTGTGGGGAAGAAGGATAGTTCCATGCGATTGTGCATCGATTACCGGAAGCTGAATCAGGTCACTGTGAAGAACAAGTATCCGTTGCCACGGATTGACCACTTGTTTGATCAGCTCAATGGAGCTTCAGTCTTTTCGAAGATTGATCTCAGGTCCTGATACCATCAGTTGAGGATCAGAGAGTCAGATGTGGCCAGGACAGCTTTCAGATCGCGGTATGGGCATTACGAGTTCTTGGTTATGCCGTTTGGGTTGACCAACGCCCCCATAGCTTTTATGGACTTGATGAACCAGGTGTTCAGACGGTTTCTGGACAAGTTTGTGATCGTGTTCATCGACAACATCCTGATTTATTCCAGGAGTGTGGGCCAGCACAAGAAGCATTTGCGAGCAGTTTTGCGGACTTTGCGGGATAATCAGTTGCTTGCGAAGTTCAGTAAGTGCGAGTTTTGGTTGGATAGCGTGAAGTTTTTGGGTCACGTGATATCAGCTGAGGGAGTCAGCGTGGATCCTGACAAGATCGAGGCCATGTTGAATTGGAGTAGACCTACCACCGTACTAGAGATCAGGAGTTTTTTCGGTTTGGCAGGCTACTATCGGCGTTTTGTGCTGGATTTTTCTCGGATTGCCACTCCACTTACCAGATTGACGAAGAAAGGCGTCAAGTTCAAGTGGTCCGATGCATGTGAGGAGAGTTACTTACTCCTGAAGGAAAAGTTCACTACTGCACCAGTTTTGACCCTACCTGACGATAGTGGTGAGTTCGTGGTTTACAGCGATGCATCGAAGTTGGGACTTGGTTGTGTTTTGATGCAGCATGGCAGACTTGTGGCCTACGGTTCCAGGCAGCTGAAACCACTTGAAGTTAACTATCCTACACACGATTTGGAGTTGGCTGCTATCGTATTAGCGTTGAAGAGTTGGAGACACTACTTGTACGGAGCTCAGTGCAAGATGTACACCGATCACAAGAGTCTCACCTATTTGCGCACACAGCTAGACTTGAACATGAGGCAGCGCAGATGGATGGAGTTGATCAACGATTACGATTGCACCTTTGAGTACCATCTAGGAAAAGCTAATGTCGTTGCTGATGCACTTAGTCAGAAATCTGGAGCTTCGTTGTTTCATGTGTGTGTAGCCAGAGTTTCTATGTTAGCCGAGCTTCGGGCTACGGGTGCTGAGTTCGAGTGGGACGATGACGGAGCTTTATTGGCCAGCTTCCAGGTACGACCCGGGTTGGTTGATCAGGTTCAGGAAGCTCAGGATACGGATTTCTACCTATTGGACAAGAAGACCATGATACGGAATGGTGTGCCAACAGAGTTTCAGTTGAGTGATGATGGTACGTTGCTATTCAGAAGTAGATTGTGCGTACCCAGGGACGAGAGTCTGAAGAAAGAGATTTTAGACGAAGCTCATTGTTTGGCGTATGCGATGCATCCCGGTGGTACGAAGATATTTCATACACTTTGAGCTTATTACTGGTGGCACAATATGAAGCGGGAGATTGCCGCATATGTGAGCAGATGTTTGATTTTTCAGCAGGTTAAAGCGGAGAGGCAGAAGCCTGCGGGAAAGTTGCAGCCACTGGAGATTCCTGTTTGGAAGTGGGAGCACATTACCATGGATTTCGTGTATCAGTTACCGCGAACTTCGGCTGGTAATACTGGTATTTGGGTTATCGTGGATCGATTGAAGAAATCTGCTCATTTTCTGGCACTTCCAGGGAAGATTTCAGTGGGCAGATTGGCAAAGCTGTATTTGTCGGAGATCGTTCGTCTGCACGGTGTGCCTGTATCTATTGTTTCTGACCGAGACAGTCAGTTTACTTCCGATTTCTGGCAGGCATTGCAGCGAGCTATGGGCACTAGATTGCATTTCAGTACAGCTTTTCATCCTCAGACTGACGGGCAGTCTGAGCGGACTATAAAGACTCTCTAGGATATGTTGCGGTCTTGTGTTGTGCAGTTTCGGGGAAATTGGGACCAGTAACTGCATTTGATTGAATTTGCTTACAACAACAGTTATCAAGCCAGTATTGAGATGGCACTGTATGAGGCCCTATATGGGAGGCAGTGTCGCACTCCATTGTGTTAGAGTGAAGTGGGCGAGCGATGGCTTATTGGCCCTGATCTGGTGAAGAGCACCATGGAGGACATCCAGATTATTCGAGACAGATTGAAGATTGCCCAGGATCGCCAGAAGAGTTATGCGGACATGAGAAGAAAGAATCTCGAGTTCGATATGGGCGATTGGGTCTTCCTGAAATTATCTCCGTGGAGGGAAGTTGTGCATTTCGGGAAGCGTGGCAAGCTTCGACCATGGTACATTGGTCCGTATGAGATTACTGAGAGAGTTGGTGCCGTGGCTTACAGACTTGAGTTGCCGTCCGAGATGGCTTGTGTACACGATGTTTTCCATGTTTCGCCATGTTTTGCCATCACATGTGTTCACGCCACATCAGTTACCTATCCGAGAGGATTTCACATATGTGGAGGAGCCGGTACAGATTCTCGATCGGCGTGAGCAGGAGTTGAGGCACCGTGTTATACCGCTGGTGAAAATCTTGTGGCAGAATCACTCAGTTGAGGAGGCCACCAAGGAGACTGAGCAGCGTATGCGGGAGCAGTATCCTCATCTGTTCACTTGACAGGTATGTAAATTTTGAGGTCGAATTTTTTTTAAGGGGGGTAGATTTGTGACGACCCGGAACAGAATCAGTAGTGTAATTGGCATAATCCACGATTTAGCATGTAATCATCGTTTTCCGTAAATTGATTAAATTGCAGATTTTGATCACGACTTAATTATCGGCCGAGAATTTGAGTTGAGTCTCTTCTCGAGAATTGTTGTACGCGTGATTTCGAGTTCGTGGGCGGTTCCGGATAATTATTTCGAAGAGTAAGGAATATCTTATGAATATTTGAAATTGCGGAATTTCGTCGAGTTTATCTGTTCGTATTGAGTTATCCGAATCGTGATTGTGATCCGTTTTGGACCGTCGATCGTCCCGAGCCGCGAGTATAAATATCGGAAATAATCAAAAAGTTGTCGAAAACACTGTTCGGGAAGTTTGACCGGCGTTGACCGAGTTTGGGGCGTTGACCACCGTTGACCCGTGGAGATTTTTGGACCGTTTGAATTCCACCGGCGGAATTGCCATTTCCGGCCGATTCAGGCCACGACCTTGGAAGGTAAAAGTTTCCCCTCACGATTTGAAACTGTTTTGCACTTGGAATTGCTTGATTTGGTGTTGATTTGAGGGAGAAAAATGGGTTTGAAGTTTGGGATTTTCCAGCCGGTTTTGGGTGAGTTGGACGGTGGCGCTCCGACCATGGTGGTGGCCAGGGAGTTGGGGGGTTTTGACCATGGGGCCACTACTGTGCCTTTGGAAGTGGTCTCGAAGGCCACCGTGCGCCGTGGACAAAGATCGACGGAGGTCACAGGCTGCCGGCGGTGGAGGTATCCCGTGGCTTTCGAGCTGTTTTCCAGCGAGTGGGGCTGGAATTGGACCTTGCCTCAGTTGAGAGAAGTGTTGGGCTCGTTAAGGAGAACCTTGTGGGAGCTTGGCCGCCGAAAAATCTCTCTGGTTGACCGCACGGCGACGGTCAACGGCGGAGCTTCGGCGACCCGTTGACTTTTTAGAATTTGATGATTTTAATGTTGTTTTGCTCGTATTCGTTCCCCGATCATCGCCTTGAGGTTTTTGAGTTGATTTGGGTACCGGATTTTTAGTCGAGGGTTTGTGTGGAGATTTCAGGAATTTACGTCGATTATTTTGTACCGCGTTATATGTTTCCGGGAACGGTTGGTTTCCGAGGTGTGATACAGTGTGATGAACTATAATTTTGATCAGTTATATTTTACGATTATTCAGGGGATCGAGATCGTACGTTGGACGAGGGATCTTCCGCCGGATCTCGAGATTAGCGCGAGTGCGCGCTGTGCTCACCTATGAGTGGACTTTTCTATTTCACTGTCGTTGCGAGTTCGTGATTTCAGTATTTATTTATATACGATGTTGAGATTATTTATTGCTTTTGGAGGTATTATTTTATATTTTATATGGTGATGGCATTACTTGCATCGATGTTTTGGCTACTCGGCTGATCACCGGTAGTCAGACCCAGAGTTGAGAGATTCCTCTGGGCAGGGTTGAGAGATTCCCTTCTTATGCCACTTGGCTTGAGAGATTCGCCTAGCCTATCACCGGCTTAAGAGATTCGCCTGACCGTCGGGCTTGAGAAATTCGCCTGGCACCTCCATTTATTTTCCGAACTCGCTTTGCATTGTTTTATGTATATGTAAATGGTGAAAGGCATATGTTTATTTTCATCCACTCACTCTAACAATTTTATTGCCTTTCCCCTAGGCTTTTCAGTTTCCGTACCCAGTTTGCAGTTCGGATTCTAGTGTCTCACGTCGCGGTTTGAGGCTTAGCGTTCGAGCTACCTTTCTTTTCCAATAGATTCTTGTTTTGCATACTGCTGTATATTTTTGTGTATATATATACTAGAGGTCACTCTGATACGCTACTGATATATTTTCGTGTGATTTTCCCCGAATTGTCTATAAAGTACGGTTATGTTTACTGCTTTACTTTAATGTTATGATATTGAGAAATCCGGATGGGATTGGTGCCCACGGTTTGGCTTTTATGCCATAGGATGAAGTGTATTTTTCGAGTGCAGGTTAATGGCAATTCCACGTTAGTAACGTAACTCTGTCGAAATTTTTTATGGTTTTTGCTGGTTCGTTTTTTCAGAAAGGGTTTGATTCCGGTTTAGGAAACTAAATCGGGGTTGGGTCCTTTCATCTCAACCCTGGAACTGGACTACCGGTGATCAGCCGAGTAGCCAATAGATCGATGCTAAGTAAATACCATCACCATAAAATATAAAACAATACCTCCAAAACAATAAATAATCTCAGTACTATTATGGAAATAAATACTGAAATCAAAAACTCGCTACAACAGTGTAAATAAAGGTCCACTCACAGATAAGCACAGCACAAAACCCGTTAATCCTGTGATCCGGTGGAAAATCCCTCGCCAAACGAACGATCATGATCCCCTGAATAATCATAAATACCACTGTTCAAAATCACATTACAAAACCCTGTATCACTTCTTGAGAACCAACCATTCCCGAAAACATATAACTCGAATATCGACGAAATCGTCGAAAATCCAATAAACACACTATAAAACCTCGCCACAAATTCCGATGCTCATTTCAAAATATAAACCTCACCACTGCGATCGGTGCGCGATTCCGAGCAAAACGACATAAAACTTGTCGAAAAACACCTTGGTCAGAAAATTGCTGCCGCGCAGGGCGGCGCGTTGGCCGCCACCAGAAAATGTCATCGGCCCAGAAAATTTCAACCTACACATGAATTTGAAGATCTCGACATTTCCAACAACTTTCGAGTTCAAAGTTAAGCCCAATTTTGACTGGAAAAGGTCCAAATCTCACCTTGAAGTCAAAAAAACCCTCGCCGGAATTCTCCACCTCCGATCGGCCTCCTCTGGCTACGGCAAGGTGCAAGACCACTTCTAAAAGCTTCCTCTCCCCAAGGGCTACAAAACCCCCAACAATTCGACCTCCATCTCGGCCGCCACCGCTGCCTCCGTCTTCGGCGATTTCGTCGGAAAAGTCACCCAAAATTCCCGAACTTTGACAAGCCATAACTTCTTCATCCGGCAACCAAATTGAGTGAATGACCTATAAAAAGAAAGAAGAGCTCAAGCCCAACAACTTTCATGAAGGAACCTCGGCCAAAAGACGCCGGAATAAGGCACATCGAAGCCAAACAAAACTCAGCCTGGAATGGGTCAGTTTTGACCCACGGGTCAACATGGTCAACGGGCCAGATTTCCAAAATTAGAAGTTTCTTTATTCGTCACGTATTCACCCATATTTATACCATACACATATCGAAACTAAACGGATAAATACGACTAAATCCAACGACCAAAAATATTCATAACTTATTCCTCGTAACTCGAAATAATCCTCCAGAAGTTCCTACGAGCTCGAAATTAAATTCTCTACAACTTCCATGAAGGAACTCAAATCAAAATATTGCCTAATAATTTATTCGTTAATGAGGCCGCCATATTGATCAATTACGACAAAATCGCGACTAATCGCGAAACGCGCAAATCAAGCCGATAAACATACCATTTCTGGTTCGGGTTGTCACAGCAGGAGTTTCCATTGTGCAACTTTTACAATAGGCGTCACTGCAATTTGTGTCAGAAGGGCACTCTCATTTGCTATTATGGTGGCCAGGAGGGTCACGTTACGAAGGAATGTCCTCAGTTAGCTACTTTTCGTAGTCCTGTAGCTCAGAGTTCAGGAGGAGGTGAAGGTACCATTTCTGGAGTTTGACCAATGCAGACTTCTAGACAAGTCAATCAGCAATGTCGCAACCAACGTGGATGGTTAGTTGGACATGCCAGAGTTCGTGCCACGACCATGTGTGAGGGTAGAATTTCCCTGAGGTTATCATTGCTTGACATCCATGACTACTATGCTTGTATCTTCACTTCCAGGTTTGTGGAGAGTGTTGTATCCATTTGATGAGATTGTGAGTATTAGATGGGGTATCGAGACTATGAGATTTGCAGGAGGTTGTAGACTAGCTGCAGAGTTGTTGTTGTTGGACATTGAGGATTTTGTTATGTTTTTGGGGGATGGACTTCTTGGTGACCCATTAGACTGTGGTTGTTCGTCACAAGAATGTTGTAGTCCTTTGACATCCAGTCATGCCAGAGATCTTATTTAGAGGTGAAAGAAATATTTTTCTACTACGTGTGGTTTCAGCAATGAGGCTGAGCTGATGATGAAGTATGGATGTATGCCGTACTTGGCACATGTTCATGATATTGAGGTTGTTGTACCTGATGTTCGTGATGTTGAGGTTATTTGTGAGTATCCATATATTTTTCAGAGAATTTATCAGAGTTGAGGGAGTTGCAGATTCAACTTCAGGAATTGTTTGAGCAAGACTTCATTTGATTTAGTGTTTTACCTTAGGGTGTTCCAGTATGTTTTATGAGGATGTAGGATGGTTCGATGAGGTTGTGCATTGACTACCAGAAGCTGAATCAGGTTTTAGTGAAGAACAAGTATCCTCCACTTCGGATTGATGGCTAGTTTGATCAGCTTAATGGAGTTTCAGTTTTCAGAGATTGATTTCCGATTTGAGTATCATCAGTTTCGATCAGAGGGCCGAGTTTGAAATGGCCAGATACCTGTGATGAGAGTTACATGTGGTGGTTGGATGAGAGGTTGATAACTGCGCCAGTGTTCACATTATGTGATGTCAGTGAGGATTATGTTCTGTATAGTGATGTTTCGAAACTAGATTTTGGTCGAGTTGGGCTGCAGCATGGCAATATAATGGTATATGGTTCCAGGCAGTGGAAGCTTTATGAAGTTACATATCCTATGTATGATTTTTGAAAAGCTGTCATTGTGTTAGCATTGAAGAGTTGGAGACAGCACTGGTATGGCTTGTAGCGCAGTGCAGGATGTACACTGATCACTTGAGTTTCATCTATTTGCGTATTCAGCCAGATTTGAGCATGAGGCGGCGTAGATGGATGAGGTTGATTAACGACTATGGCTGCACATTTGAGTTCATCCAGAAAAGGCTAATGTGGTTGCACTTTGACTATCATTCAAGGGAGACTAACATTGTTGCTGATGCACTTAGTCAGAAATTTGGAGTTTCTATGTTTCATGTACGTGTTGCAAGAACCTCATTGTTAACTGAGTTGCGAGCTACGGGAACTGAGATAGAGTGAGATCATGGAGCATTGTTGGCTAGTTCCAGGATCGACCAGTGTTACTTGATCAGGTCTGTGAGGCTCAGGATGCGGATTCCTACTGGTTGGACAAGAAGAATGCGATTAAGAATGGTGTTCCAGCAGAGTATTAGTTGAGGAACATTGGCACTTCATCATGCAGAAGGAGACTATGTAGGCCTAGAGATGATGAATTGAAGAGAGAGATGCTTATTGAAGCTCATTGTTCTACGTATGTTATGCACTGGTGGTACGAAGATGTATCAGATACTTAGAGTTTACTACTCGTGGCGCAACATGAAGAGGGAAATAATAGCTTCTGTGAGCAGATACCTCATTTGTCAGTAGGTGAAGGCAAAGAGACAGAAACTTGTTGGGAAGTTACAGCCGTGGGAGATTCCCAATTAGAAGTAGGAGCATATCACTATGGATTTCATGTATTAGTTACCGCGTACTTCGGATGGTAATACTAGTTATTGGGTCATTGTGGACCGTTTGACGAAATCAGTTCTTTTCCTTGTACTTCCAGGAAAGATTTCAGTGGGCAGGCTGGCATAGCTGTATTTGGCAAAGGTTGTCCATTTCCATGGTGTGCTTGTGTCCCGGGTCTCTGATCAAGATAATCAGTTACAACAGAGTTTTGGCAGGCGTTGCAGTGAGCATTGGGGACCAGATTACAGTTTAGTGTAGTTTTTCATCCTCAGATTGGTGGGCAATCTGAGAGGACTATTCAGACTTTGGAGGACATGTTGTAGTCCCGTGTATTGCAGTTTAGAGGGATTTGGGACCAGCAACTTCATTTGTTCGAGATTGCTCGCAGTACCAGTTTGCAGACCAGTATTGTTATGACATTGTATGAAGTTGTGTATGAGAAACAGTATTGCACTCCATTTGTGTTGGAGTGAGTTAGGAATGAGATGGCTTTTGGTCCTGATTTAGTGGAATGCGCTACTGTAGATCTTCGGATTAGCAGGGACAAATTGATAATTGCTCGAGTTCGACAGAGAAGTTATGTAGATGTGAGTATGTTGAGTCATTAAGTTCAAGGTTGGTGACTAAGGTTTCCTTGGAAAGGTGTGATTTGTTTTGGGAGGTGTGGTATACTTTGCCACGTTATATTAGTCTGTATGTGATCATGGGGCGAGTTAGTGTTGTGACGTATAGTTTGGCATTGCCTGTAACGTTGGCCAATGTGTATGTTGTATTCCATGTGGTGGAACTACATTTCAGATTTATTGCATGTTTAGTATTCACCCCGTATTTATACCGTACACATACCATCCAAATCGTATCGAAACCAAACGGATAAACACAACTAAATCCAACCGCCAAAAATATTCATAACTTATTCCACGTAACTCGAAATAATCCTCCGAAACTTCCCACAAGCTCGAAATTAAATTCTCTACAACTTTCGTCATGGAACTCAAATCAAATTCTTACCCGATAATTTAGTCGTTAACAAATCCGTCATAACGACAAAACCGCGACTAATCACGAAACTTGCAAATCAAGCCGACAAACATACCATTTCCGGTTTTCAGGTTGTCACAAATCTACCCCCCCCCCTTACAAAAATTTAGACCTCGAAATTTCCAAGTCTGCCAACTGAAAAATAGGGATACTGCCTCTGCATACTGCTCAATCTCCCAAGTGACTACTTCAACTGATTGACTCTGCCATGAGACTTTCACAATAGGAAATATTTATGTGCTATAATCCCTACACCCTCAAATCTGGAATCTGAACTAGCTTCTTCATAAATGTCAAGTCTTCCTGTTTGGAAGTGGGAGCATATCACTATAGATTTCGTATATCAGTTACCGCATACTTATGCTGGTAACACTGGTATTTGGGTCATTGTGGACCGTTTGAAGAAATCAGCTCATTTCCTTGCACTTCCAGGGAAGATTTCAGTGGGCAGGTTAGCGAAGTTGTATTTGGTTGAGATTGTTCGTTTGCATTGTGTGCCTGTGTCCATCGTTTCTAACTGAGATAGTCAATTCACTTCAAAGTTTTGGCAGGCATTACAGCGAGCTTTGGGGACAAGACTACATTTCAGTACAGCTTTCTATCCTCAGACTGATGGGCAGTCTGAGAGGACCATTCAGACCCTAGAGGACATGTTGCGGTCCTGTGTATTACAGTTTAGAGGGAATTGAGACCAGCAGCTTCATTTGATCGAGTTTGCCTACAATAACAGTTATCAGACCAGCATTGATATGGCATCTTTTGAGGCTTTGTACGGGAAGCAGTGTCGTACTCCATTGTGTTGGAGTGAGGTGGGTAAGCGTTAGCTCATTGGTCCTGATTTGGTGAAAAGCACCACTGAGGATATTCAGATCATCAGATATAGACTGAAGATTGCACAAGATCGATAGAAGAGCTATGCAGATGTGAGGAGGAAGAGTCTTGAGTTTGAGGTTGGCGATTGGGTCTTCCTGAAATTGTCTCCTTGGAGATGAGTAGTTCGTTTCGGGAAGCGTGGCAAACTTCGGCCACGGTACATTGGTCCTTATGAGATCACAGAAAGAGTTGGTGTTGTGGCATACATGTTGGAGTTACCTTCAGAGATGGCTAGAGTGCATGATGTCTTCCATGTATCTATGTTGCGGAAGTACATATCGGATCCATCGCATGTTTTAGCACCATATCAGCTTCCTATACGGGAAGATTTGACTTATGTGGAGGAGCCAATACAGATTCTTGATCGACGTGTATAGGAGTTGAGGCACAGAGTTATTCCGCTTGTGAAGGTCTTATGGCAGAATCATTCAGTGGAGGAAGCCACTTGGGAGACCGAGCAGCACATGCGAGAGCAGTATCCTCATCTTTTCAGTTAGCAGGTATGTAAATTTCGAGGTCGAAATTTTTTTAAGGGGGGTAGATTTGTGACAACCCGAACCGGAAATGGTAGTTAACTGGCTTGATTTGCGAGTTTCACGATTAGTCGCGGTTTAGTCGAAATTGGTTAATATGGCGGGTTAGTTCACGACGATATTTTTGGTAATGAATTTGATATGAGTTCCTTCACGAGAGTTGTAGAGTTTATGATTTCGAGCTCGTAGGAGTTTTCCGAGGATTTTTTCGATGTTCGATGAATATGTTATGAATATTTTCAACCGTTAGATTTAATCGTGTTTATCCGATTGGTTTCGATTCGTTTTCGACCGTTGATCATTTTAGTCACGAATATAAATATCGAAATAGTCGTAAAATTGTCGAAAAGTTGCATTTGGGCCGAGTTGACCAAAATTGGACCGTTGACTAGGTTTGACCCGTGTTGACCAAAGGACTTTTGACACCGTCGTTGACTCGCCGTCGACTTTCTGATTCCGGCCACTTCAGACCACAAGCTTGGTATGGTTAGCTTCCTCTAGTGATTTCCTATTGTTTTGAACTTGGTTTGAGTTGATTTGGTTGTGTATTGAGGGAGAACCAACTCGGTGAAATTTAGGAATTTTGCCTGAATCGGGTGAGGTTTTCCGGCCACTTTTGGGGTCGATGGGGTTGGGGGTTTTGCTCCCCTCAACCCATAGAAGCTTTTGGGCGGAAAGATTTCAGGTTTTTAGATCGTTTGAAGCTCGCCGGAATAGGTCACCGGAATCCATGGTGGTCGTGGGTTTCAGGTGAAATTCAGGCCACGGTGGGTCTTGGATGGTGGTGGTCCTTTGAGAGAAATGGTTGGTCTTGAGGAGAGGAAGAATTTTGGGTTTGGTCTGCCGGGAAAAGTCTCCGGCGACGCCACGCCACCGCCGCCGGCAGAGCTCTGGCGAGGTTCAGATTTTTTTAAAATTTTATGTGTTTTAGACTTGTTTTCGCGCTCCGATTGCAGTCGTGAGATTATTGAATTGATTTGGGTGGTAAATTTTGTGTCGAGGGATAAGTAGAGTATTTATGGGATTTTCGACGATTTCGTTGATATTCGAGTTATATGTTTCCGAAAATGGTTGGTTTCCGAGGTGTGGTTCAGAGTTTTGAA
Organism: Geum urbanum; assembly: GCA_946800695.1. Lineage (NCBI taxonomy): Eukaryota > Viridiplantae > Streptophyta > Magnoliopsida > Rosales > Rosaceae > Geum > Geum urbanum. Next base: position 59,159,604 of record OX326997.1, read on the forward strand.
TTGTGATTTTGATCAGTGGTATTTATGATTATTCAGGAGATCGGGATCGTACGGTTGGCGAGGGATCTTCCGCCGGATCACGGGATTAGCGTGTTTTTGCGTTGTGCTTGTCTATGAGTGGATATTTCTTTTCACGGTTGGTTGCGAGTCTTTTATATACGTTTTACGAGCATGAGTATGCAGTTATGATTATGAATTATACGAGCATGTGTTTTATAATTATGCATTTACGAATATGCTTTTATAATTATGCATTATGAGTATGCTTTTACATTACGATTTATGCATTTGCATGAAAACCTTTATGATTTGGTTTACACAGAGTACAGTCTTAGTAGTAGTTGTATCGATACACTTAGCATCTCAGCTGATCCCTGAGGACTGTTACCCTGACCCGAGATCTTTACCGGGGGGAGCAGATACCCTGACCTGAGGCCTTTCTGGCTGGAATCACGTGAGGATCAGGGATCCCGTGATTCAGACTATACTAGCGCGGATTTGTCCGTGTGTGATCCCGCGGGATTTTGATGCATGATCTGTACGCGTGAGGAGTTAGAGTCTCCCTCGTGTACCATATGATTTTTATGCATTTAGACTCGCATATGTTTTATAAACATATATGTGTATTCGGCGAAAGACATTTATTTTCGTCCACTCATTCTAACAGTTTATATGTCTTTCTCTAGGATCTTTGTTTTCAATGCCCAGTTTGTAGTTTGGATTCAGGTGTCGTACGTCAAGGTTGGAGGCTTAGTACTCGAGCCACTTTTCCTTCTCAGTAGGTTTCTAGTTTGGTCTACTGTTGTTTATATATGTATATACTAGAGCTCTCTCTGAGTACTATTATGTTTATATTTTCACATGATTTTCCCGGATTTCTGTAAAACTACAGTTTTGTTTATTGCTTTACGTTATGATATGTTTTTGAGAAATTCAGATGGGATTGGTGCCCACGGTTTGGCTTTTGTGGCATAGGATGAAGTGTATTTTCCGCTGCAGATTGATAGTAACTACACGATATAGAGTAACTCTGCCAAAAATTTTATAATTTTTAAAAGTTCATGTGTTCAGAAGTGGTCGGATTCTGGTTTAGGAAACTAAATCGGGGTCGGTCCTTTCAAATATTGTATAAATTTAATGGTTACGTGGATTTTTGATGATTTTTAAGCAAGTACGCAAAAATAATTTTTATATATTTTTAAAAAATATTTCACTTTTTGTCGCCAAAGTGAAGTTTTTAAAAATAGTTTCATCGCTTAAGTGAAATTTATTTTATTTTTTAAAAATAAAATAAAACAAAATTAATTCACTTAGGCGGCGAAACTATACATGTTCGTCGCCCAAAATTTTAGCAATTTTTTTTCGGCCAAATTTTCTTACAAAAAATTCATAATCACTTGGGTAACGAAATTTGTTGATTTCGTCGCCTATAAAAAAAATTCATCTAATATTTTTCACTATATCTCTCTCTTTCTCTCTCTCTCAAACCTTACACACCACCACTATTACCACCACCACGACACCACCACCACCTCGCACTACCAAAAATTGCACTTTGCCAACGAAGCAATTTCGTCACATAAGGTTCGTTGTCTAACAATCGTAGACTAAGTACTTAGACGATGAAATAAACTTCGTCGCCTAGGTTTTTGGATGATGAAAAATTAACGAAAATGTGACAAAAAATTTCGTTGTTTTAGTGAGAACTTGACGACGAAACAAATAATTCGTCACCCAAGTTAAACCACGTAGACGATGAAATTTTAGGTTTTTCATCGTCTAAGTGGCTCATTTAAATAAAAAAATCAAAAATTAAATAAAAAACTTAGAAGACGAACTATTTGTTTTGCCGTCTAAGTGGTTTTTTTGAAAAGAAAATTAAATAAAAATTAATTAAATCATAATTAAATAATTAATTATTAATTAATGAAAAAATTGTAATTAGGAGACAATTTAATGATGGTGGTGGTGGTGGTGGTGGCGGCGGTGGCGTTTGTGTTGTGGTGGTGGTGTGTGGTGGTGCCGAGGTGGTGGTGGTGTGTGGCGGTGCCGAGGTGGTGGTGGCAGTGTGTGAGGTTGGAGAGAGAGAGAGAGAGAGAGAGAGAGAGAAGATTTTGAAAAATAGGGGATAAAATAATTTTTATAGGCGACCACTTAGGCGACGAAACCAACAAGTTTCGTCGCCTAAGTAATTTAAATTTTTGGTAAAAAAAATTTGGCGGACAATTTTTGTAACAACCCGAACCAAAATTACGCACAAATCAGCACAAATTAGATTTATCGCTAATTAATCGTATCGTGTGGTTTGTTAACGACTTTTTCACCGAGCGAGAATTAGATTTTATTTTCTTCACGGAAGTCGTAGAGTATTTCATTTCAAGCTCGTAGGAATTTACGGAGAATTTTTTCAGTTAACCGAGCTATTTTTTATGAATTTTGGAAGTCTGCGTGAAGAAAATATTTTAAAGTATTTAATTTAGGTCGGTTTAACCTAAACCATTGGATGTCAGCCGTTGATCTGATCAGGTGTTTGGGGGTATAAATATGGTATCTGCGGTGTAAATGCGGAAAAAAATTCAGAAAATATGGAGAAAATACCAAAATCCAAACGACCCGTATTTCAGGCGATGTGACATGACTCGAGCCGACTTCGAACCCGCCGGAAAACACCACTGCTGTCGGCGTTCTTGGATATCGTGATAGTGATTTTGGCGAGGGGACTTCCGCCGGACCACAGAGCTAGCTATGTACTGTGAGTGGACACTTTATTTTCACTGTTGTTTTGTGAGTCTAGTTATGCATTTTACAGTTATGCACTTTTCAATTATGCATTATTATAGTTATGCATTAGTTTGGAGGCATACAACATATTGTTTTACACAGAGCATAGTCACAGTTGTTGCATCAATGCACTGCCTCTTGATTGATCCTCGAGATGCTCCGGGAGGTCCAGAGACTTAACCCGAGGATTTATTGAGCACCCAAGAGGACCAAAAAACTTGACCTGGGAAGTATTAGGACTTGAGGTCAGATTATCCGAGTCGTAGCCTCCACATATTTTATAGTACCCAGAAGTACCTAGATGATCATATTTTTAGACTCGTGTCATTTTTATGTACATTTATAGTGAAAGACATATCAGTTATAGTTTTCCGTTTAAAGTGAAATATTATTTTCGTCCACTCATTTTAACAGTTTTGTTATTTTATGTGCCTTACTCTGGGATTTTCGGTTTCCTCCGTCTAATTTGCAGTTTGTATCCTATGTTAGCACGTCACTGACGGAGGCATAGAGTTCGTGTCACTGTACTCATCTAGTAGGTTCCTAGCTTAACCTGCTAGTCATGTATATTATGTAAATTAGAAATCGCTCTGTATATTATATAGAGTTTACTTCTGTTGTGTTGTGTTTTCCATTCAGTCTTTGGATTTCTTATCACTTTCTGTAAACAGTTTATATTTCCAATAGATTTAGTGTTTGACTGATTTGAGAAATCCGGTTGAGATTTGGTGCCCATGGTTTGTTTTTGTGGACATTTTAGAAGTATGTTTTCCTTACAGGTTTTTGGATTTCTTTATTTTAGAAGAAACTTTGGCAAAAAAAATTTATATTCAGTTGTCGTTAGGGTTTATTCCGGTTTAGGCAACTAAATTGGAATCGGGTCCTTTCAAAATTACCGCCAAAAAATAGACCTTAGGCGACGAAACGAATAAGTTTTGTCGCCCAAGTGATTTTGAATTTTTGGTAAAAAAATTTGGCGAAAAAAGAAACTGCCAAAATTTTGGACTTAGGTGATGAAAATGTATAGTTTCGTTGCCCAAGTGATTTTTGTTTTAAAAAAATAAAATTAATAAAATAAATTTCACTTAGGCGACAAAACTATACATTTTCATCGTTTAAGTGAATTTTTTAATTTTATTTTATTTAAAAAATAAAATAAATTGCACTTAGACAAACTTAGACGACAAATTTTATTTTCGTTGTCTAAGTGCATCTCTTAAGAAGACGAAGACATTTTCGTCGTCTAAGATATTATACTTAGACTACAAATTCTATTTTTTGTCGTCTAAGTCAGATCTTAAACGATAAGACATTTGTTTTTGTTGTCTAAGACATTTCTTAGGTGACGAAAATCAATTTCAACGTCTAAAGTCAGCCTAGACGACGAAATTGTCTCTTGGCCGAAGAAATTTTTTTATGTCTTCTAAGGGCCACTTAGACAACGAAACTATTAAGGTTTTGTCGTGTAACTATGATTTTCTGATAGAGTCAGCACCACCATCACCATCACCTCCACCACCACACAACCACCACCACACACCACCATCACCACCTCGGCACCACCATCACCACCACCACCACCATCATTAAATTATTTATTAATTACAAATTTTGTATGAATTAATAATTAATTATTTAATTACGATTTAATTAATTTTTATTTTAAAAAAAATAACTTAGACAACGAAACAAATAGTTTTGTCGTCTAAGTTGTTTATTTAACTTTTTTTTATTAACATCAACCACTTAGACAACGAAAACCCTTCGTCGTCTAAGTGGATTATTTATTATTTATTTTTTATTTTTATCATTCGACACTTAGGCAACGAACAACCTAAAATTTCGTCGTCTAAGTGGTTTAACTTAGGCGATGAATTTTTTGTTTCGTCGTCTAAGTTCTCACTAAAACGAGAAAAAATTTCATCGTCTAAGTTCTCACTAAATTGACTAAAATTTTCATCGTCTAAGTTCTCAATAAAACGACGAAAATTTTCGTCATTTTTTCATTAATTTTTCGTCGTCTAAAATTCTAGATGATGAAATTTATTTCGTCGCCTAAGTTGTTACTTAGAGAACGGAAAAAAAGTTTCGTCGCCTAAGTACTTAGGCTATGACACTTAGATGACAAAACTTAAGCGACGAAGCCTAAGTGTGTTTTTCTAGTAGTGCTAAACGCCAAATTTTCACTACCAGCATTTTCACTATAATCGACGACATTTTAAATCGTTGGCTATAGTAGACTACAGCCGATGACAACACGAAAAAGCGTTGATCGGCTATAGTACTATAGCTGACGATTTTTGCAACAAAAAGCATCGGCTATACTTTTGCCGACGTTTTTTTGCCGACAACGCCAAAAATCGTCGGCTATAGTCCTGTAGGCTAAAAAGCGTCGACAAAAGTATAGCCGACGCTTTTTGGTGTTGTCGTCAGCTATAGTAAACTATAGTCGACGATTTAAAATGTCGTCAGCCTGTTTTTTTTAATATCGTCGGCTATAGTGAAAATGCTGGTAGTGTTTAGCAAGGTTTATAGCTAGATAAAATTTAAATTCAAAAAACTAATAATCATAGAAAATTTTGAAATATAACAATTCATAGTAGCAATTTAGCAAATAAATTGAAATATCAAATCTAAAGAAATTGGAGTCATTTAATATACATAAGGGTCTCTTAAAAAATAATATACGTAAAGGTATTATAGGTAAAAAAAATTGATTCATGGAAGAATGATTCTCAAACTCATCTCTCCCCTTGGGAAGCAAATTCCAAATTTTTTGGAAAATGATTCATGATAAGGAGGTAAGACTTACCTTGAGTCTCCTTTCTTAATATGCAAGTAAATACAGAAATTCTTTCCTGCCAAAATAATTCTTAAACTTTTGATTCCCATTGCCAGCGGGTTGCTGGATATGCATGAAGCATGCACATGCATTCTTGGGTACGTTTGACCACTAATTAGCGTAATTAGCGTAGCTGGCATGGCTTGGAAATATCACTCTCTCACGCTCATACGAAGCCATTTCTTGGTAATCCAACAGCTGACAAATATAGGAATAGAGATAGATGGATGCAGCTAGCTAGCGTTTTGATTGATGCAGTTGAATCCGGCCACAAGATAGATCTGTGCTCATCGATTGAGCTAACCTTCTGGGGAATCAAACTGATAAAAGCTCTCTCTAGGAAATTCAAAGAGACATGTCAATTTACAAAATAAAAATGGAAAGAGACCAAGGATATCACATAATCAAGAGATGCCCCCACAAAAATTGTTAATGCAACATCTGAAAAGATGCCCCCAGCCATGTAGTGGTCCAAACACTCTCTTCTCGATCCCCTTCTAGTTTCAGAGACAACAATGACATCATACCCATCAAGCTTAATTTCAATGAGATAGTTCAAAAGAGCCATCCTTTATAATGACTGTTATATAACAAGTTGAGGAAAGAAATGATTTAAAGCTCAACATCCATCATATTCATGGTTACACTTAGTTCCAGTGCATGTTCTATATATGTAATTTTGTTATACACATATATATGTGTGTGTGTTAGTTATATTTCTTCTATCTAAATTGAAAGCTGAAGTAGTGGGGCATCTGATATCATGTTCTGATTCCCACTTGCACCGGATTTCTTTTTCTCCTCTCTTTAAATCTTTGCAACCACATTCCTAGCATCTGTTTGCTTCTGCATGCCACTTTGATAACATGCATCTCTTTTTCCAAAACATTAAATTTCGTTTTGATTTGTAGCTTAGAATGTGAAGTCACATGAGATGCTGCTGATGAATGAAACAAGATGAAAACAGGAATGTTTTTCTTCCTCCTTCCTTTTCCTTTTTAACTTCATCATCATTGTCCGGCCAACAGCTGCTAGCTAGCAGCTCCAAGTTCTCTGAACTCCAACTGCATGCAGAATTTCATATTATATATGTAAGTTTTTATTTCATGTAAGAATGACTCCTAAAAATGAGCGACTGTGCTGTACATGTATACCAAAACTAGTTATGCACAATTGTGATTACGTTTTTTTTGTACAGTATGTGCTATATTAATTACGGTCGATCGAAATATTGACTTATTATCTCAAATTTCTTGGTGTCGGCAGGATTCCCAAAGCTTCACATAAATTTGAACCCCTTTTTTTCAGTATATATATGGACACCTGGTACTTGATCAGAATTGACCCCAATTGGTCTCGAATATGATACATGAAGCATTGAAATCTTTTGTAAATGCATGGAAGCATCAAAGTTGAAGAACGACAATGACAAAATTAACCGAGTGTCGCATCCAAACAAGCTTAGCTTGTTTAAAAGGACACATGACCACTCTTTGTTTCTCAATACATTTGGTCAATAAATTACATATACATACATGGCAACACATATGTATGAAGAAGGATGGAAAGTTGAGGAAAGAGCTAGGTAGATAGATCGATCGAGATCAGCAAAGTGGGGATATGTGTATATATGTTAGGCCCAAAGACAGGAGTTCTAAGGCAACGTCGTATTCGAGCCACCTAATGGGAAAGAGAGATAAGGAACAAGAGGATAGTGACCCCTTTTCGCTGAATATCACAACAGACAATTAACGTCGCGGCGAGCTTCAATCCCGCTATGGGAGAAAATGAGTGAGACCCCGTATTTACTATTTAAAGAGAATTTTAGGGTTTTTTTCTCGCTGCAGGATGGTGACCCATTTCTTGGTGTCTTTCATGCATATGGTCACATGTTGCTGGTTTGGTCCCCTAATCATATCATTGCCTCAACGTATATACATAGCAAAAAACAAATGTTGGATTTAGAACATTGTAGTGTACATTACCCAGAATAAGCACTGTGCATGGTACGTGTATATATATATAATATAAAATCGACCTCTCACAGTCTCACTTAATTAGGGGAAGGAGAAGAGGAGCCAAAGAGGATGTAAATAAGCAAATGATCGATCAATTGTGGATTTCCTGGCTTAGTAATTCCATGCATGCCTCCGAGCTGTCCTTAAATATACAATGTTTTTTTTTCCAAAGGAAACACAACGTTGGTTTTGGAACTTTTGGCCTCTGTAGTAGCGTCTCTTGTACATTCATTTCTGTTATGAGTAACCTAGCTTGGTTTTCCTTTCTTCTATTAATTATTCTATTTTGCTTGGCTGTTTCGTCTAAACGAAATTTTATTTGGACTGAAAATAATTGAAGAAACAAAGAATTGTGGATCAACATGGATTGAATATCCCCCTACTTGAAATCCATAACCTAGTGATCGAGCACGTGCTTTGGGCTCAGACGCTCAGCTAATTTCTAAACTCAGTCCTTTTCTCTTTTCTACTGTATTTTGAAATGTTCTAAACTCAGTAGTAAAGCCTAGATAGACTCTTTCAGACCAGCCAAGTGCAATTTCATCAAATTAATAAAGGTGCATTTCCTCTCCATTAGATCGAGTTATGAGACGTCGCCATGGCGATGTTGCCACTTCATGAGGGATAGGAAAAGGCAAAGGACTGGCTAGAATGCTAGATGATAACTTAGTTAGCTTGGGTTAGCATCAGATCATACATATCTAGCTTAGCTTTACTATTGCAAGGAGGGTCCAATATCCATCCATAATTCCACATATACATTTAGACAAGTAGCTAGTGGTGTAGTTGCATTGAAACTGGTCCCCAAGGCAAAGTCTTGTATGACTACGACTTTAATGGCAAAGACGAAGCTTATGTGAATGAAGGGTTGCTGTTACCGGCCATTTTATCGTCGTTAGGGCTAAGAGAAGAAGGAGATCGATCGATCATATCGATCTCTCACATTGGCACAATGGCATGGCTTTGGGGGTGGATAGGAGGGCCCACTTTGAGATGGGTGTATATTTATATGACAAGCTAATCGATCTATCATGCAGGTTAATTACTACAGGTACCTTCCATTCCAATAAAATAGTGCCACTGCTATGTATAGAATAATTTTCCTAGAAATATGTATATATGCGCAGCAGCGCCAGAGAGAGAAACAAGGCAACGCAGATAGTGATTTGTCATGGGACTGAAAAGAGAGGTAGAATAATGAAACAGGAGAGAGGCAGTTGAAGTTGGGGCTACTGGAAATAATTGCAAAGCGATCGAGTCAAGCATGCTGCATGCACGAATATGAGAAGCAGCGACGACTGGGTTTTCTGCAGAGAAAAAAGAAAGAGAGAGTGAAAGAGTACACAGTCATATTTTTTTTTTATGAGGCTAGGTCAGGAAGTTACTCTTTCTGAGTAAAATTAAAGTAAATCCACTGTCGCAGACATTCATCAGAACCCCCGGCCCCTTAAAACCTCCATAATAACAACAACGAAGTAAAATCACACCCTCTTTGCGTCAGTTTGATGAAAAATAAATACATGTACGTCTTATGTACGTAATATATAACTCTTCATACCTAATACACTAATTATTTCATACACGATACAATCATATATATATATAGAGCCAAATTAATAAGAAAGAAACCAGTGCAAACTCATAATTATGAACTTGATCATCCAAATTTGAATTATATGAATAACGGTCTGTCAACGTACATCTAAAAATGGGAACCGATCGATCATCATATATATAATATCGATTGCTACGTGCTTTCCTTCTGCATAATCTGCTGATACCATTGTTCAGTTCATAGGACCACCTTTTACTGAATCGCTGCAACAGATATGAAACAGCCAACAAAGCTATAAAGAACCAACACCAACTACTAGTACCCTTGGTCCTGGAGAGAGAGAGAGAGAGAGAGAGAGAGAGAGAGAGAGTTACCCAGCAAAGGTATGAGGTAGGGTACGTACGTGAACTCTTTCTCTTCATGACTTTTACAAAGTAAACTTACTAAGGAGGTGCCATGGTGACTGAAGGGTACACGTACATGCAAATGAGAGAGGAAGAGACAGATCGCACAGAAACAAAGAAAAGAGAAGTGACTTCTGAAATTTTAGTATATATGCTATACTGTGCTTGCACTGCATTATAAGCAGAAGATCGAGTTGAATAAAGCTGATTATTAACTTTTATATACGGTGTATATTATCAGATAGATAATATATATATATATAATGAACTCGGATCTCCTTTTCGTTTAAGGTTAAATGAGTCAACAAAGCATCATACCCCATCTAGCTAATTACATGCATGGGACTCGAGCGGGTGTTAACCACATGCAGTACGTGACATATTATGAACTTAAATCTAATTCAACGTACATTATTCGAGTCTAAACCTAGTATTGTGAGTTGTGCATAACTTTTATTTTTTAAGGTTCAAATGAAATAATCACCTGATCGAAAAGGATAAAAGGGCGTAGCCCATACATTAAGTCGTTTTCATTTCTAAGAGCTAATATATCAATTCATTCTCAACAATTTGATTAATCTTCAAAGATGCAACATTTTTTTTTCTGTCATGCTATCTTTTCAAATCGTTCGCTCGAATGGCTCTCTCAATCTCACAAATTAATTTTCATTGGTCTAAGTAACCAACAATATGTATCATACACTACTGGAAATCAACTTCCAAGCGACGAAGGTCCGTCACTCCAATCCCTCTGAGGTGACGAAAAATGAATTCGTAGTCTCAAAAATAATCTACGTTGCTTCAACATCCTGAGACGAGCAACATTATTCTACGTCGCTTCAGAAAAAGGAAATAACCAAATTTAGGTACCTAAAGTGACGTAGAACCATGTTGGTCGCCTCGACAAATTTGAGGCGACGAAGATTGAGCAATGTTCGTCGCCTCATTTTTTTTAAACTGGATCTGCTCTCTTTCTTAAAATCAAACCCTTTATAAAATTAAAATTTTGGGAAAATAGGTCATTCGCGTTCTGGAGCTGTTCTTGGCCGATTTGGAGAGAAATTTGAAAAAATTGAGAAAGAAGGTTGTTCTTGCCATCCATTTTATTCTTAAGTAAGGTTAGTTTGATTTTTGTCTCTTTAACCCTCTTTATGACCATATTACATGTTAATTGAGAAGTAAAATTGATGTATATGTGAACTTTTTGAAATTGAATTGAATTTGGTTCTATATTGTAGTTTTAGTGTTTAAATCATTGAATTGTGATAAATCATGTTATGGGTTCATCAATAATGTTTGAACTTTGGTTAAATTTAGTGAAATTTGTGATGATTAGTGTAGATTAGGTGTATTGGTCTCAATTAGTGGTATTATTAGTGTTAATCATGAAATCGAGTGTAGGGTTATATATAATTATGGTGTTTATCAACTTAGAACTCCCGTTTGAGAATCAAAAACTCATCTAGTTGATCGAGATGATTTGTTGATTCTCGAATTGTTCCACTTTTGGACACTTTAGGTGAACACGACTTTGTTGATCCTTTTGCTATTCATGTGGTTTCAGTTTCAGTTTTGGGATATGGTTTCGACAGTATCTCCTTACAATGTTCTCCGAGTGCAAATTAGGTTGTTTAGATATGTATGCACTCGAGAAACTGTAGGGAGATGCTGCCAAAATTTCCCAAAACTGGAGCTGAAACCCATGGGTGCAAGAGGATTGACAAATGTTGTGTTCCCCTAAAGGGGATAGGACCCAACCTGAAGGCATAAGGAGAAGAAGTGTGGGGATAGGTTTTGGTTGTATCGTAAATGTGGCGTGGTAACTTTGTTCATATTGATTGTTTCTGCTGACAGGAAACATAGAAGGACACCCAGACAAAACATGGATGACATATCCTTACGCTGATCCAAGGTACATCACAGCTGGCATATTCGAGTTTATGAATTTTGCCCGGCGACATAGTAACGGAGCCGATTATCACTTCTGCCCATGCAAACGTTGTAAAAACGGTCTGTTCAAGGTTACTATGGATACCATGTATCATCACTTGTCACACAGTGGTTTGAATCCGAAGTATATTGTCTAACACCTTCACGGGGAAGTTTCAAGTGAACCGGCAATGCTCAGTCAACGAAGACAGTGGCTTCAAGACAGAGTCGGTCCTTCTAGTGGTGTCGGTCCTTTAGTGAACCAGCAGTTAGAGGTTCTACATGATGCATATCCGTATTATCCTGGATACCATGCAGATGCATATCCGTATTACTCATAGAGCCAATGATCGATGAGCCAATATATTTATGGGTCGTTGGAGTCCATACTTTTGATTGAGTAGAAAATGAGGTATTCTTGATGAAGGCAGCGGTGATGTGGACTATCAGCAACTTTCCTGGTTTAAGGATGCTTGCGGGCTCAACGGTGAAAGGGTACAAGGCATGTCCAATTTGTCTAGATGAGTTGACTTCAAAGCATATCTGTGGGATGATAGTTTGTGAAGGTCATTAGAAATGACTCCACCAAGACCACCATTGGCGATTGAGTAAGGCATTTAACAGGAAGGTGGAGTTTGGCGTAAGGCCCGTTCAAAAGAATGGGGATGAAATTTTGGAGAAAATTAGGTCACATGCTTACCCCATTCTTAGCCAACATGACGACTTGAATGTCTACAGTGCAGAAGTACTTGCCATAAATGAAAGCAAGTCGCCTATAGGAGATCATGTATTCGAGCCTTACCAAGATGACACTCCCACGATGATACAATTTTACCAAGATCTTCACCTAGTTTTGGATGAAGAAGAAGACGAAGATGAAGACGAATCTAACGAAGACCTATTAGAGCAACACGAAGATGAAGACGAAGAGAATGATGAAGTGGATGACGAAGAGGAAGACTAAGCCATTGATATTATTATGAATTTGAAAAAAAAAATCATATTTGTAAACTTTGAATTATGTATTTGGAAACATGAAACCTAATTTTTGAATTTATAAAAAGAAAACCAAATGAGGCGACCAAGAACTCAATGTTCGTTGCTTCATATATTCTAGGCGACCAAGAACTCAATTTACGTCGCATAAGTTATTCCAGGCGATGAAGAGGTCAACCTTGGTCGCTTCATCACTTTGAGGCATCACTCAATCTTCGTTGCCTCAAGGGGATTAAATATCCAAACTTGGCACGATTCTTTCTTCTCTTCTTCTTCTTCGCTAACTCATTTATTCTTCATCTCCTCTCCTCCGCTCCCAAACCGAAACCCTAAATCTCCTCCCCTAAATTGAAACAAACCTGAACCCTAAATCTCCTCCCTCGAAACCCTAATTCTCCTCCCTCGAACCCCTAAATCTCCTTACCATCGCTTAGCATTTCAAGCACCGTCGCTCATCATCAAGGTATGCCTCTTCGATCCACCTTTGGACATGGTTGATATATCTCACAGTGGGTTTGCATGCGAAGCTTTTTATGCATTGACAGCACTGTCATTCGATTCTCCTACTCAAACTGTTGGTTGCAAATTAGGTTCAGTGTATGTATAGATCGATCGAGATCTTTGTAGAAGGGAAACAAATGCAAGCTTTCTGGGAATCTAAGGATGGTGGTATGTTTTTGTAATGAGATTGTGTTACTGAATTTTGTGATGTGTTTAAGTTGGCCGTGTCATGCCCTTAATGTATGTGTTGGTGTGTATTAATTGTTTGTCAATGCTTATGTGGAACAGTATGTTTGATGTAGGAGGTATGGCAATGAGATTTATGAATTATATGGGGTAATCACCATTAGGGTCGGTTTATGTGAAAATCTTGTCCATTGTATCTCTATTTAGGTATAGCTATGATGGTATTCGACTAAAACTATGGTATGTTTTTATCAAACCATTTGATAGCTTGGATTGATAGTTTTAGGGGACTGCCGTACATATATCAAACCATTTGAGACATTTAGGGGACTGCCGTATATTTTCTAGAGCAAGAGCATTGTTTGAGAAATTTTTTACGATGCTTATGTGATAGTGTACATATGTGGGATGCTTATGTGATAATGTACATATGTGCTATGCTTAGCTAAATTTTTTAATTTAGGGTTTATGTATTTAGTAAAGAACATTAACACATTTTTAATTTATATGCTAGACGAACTATGACATCCCTGCAACCGAGCTGGACATGTGGAACTTCATAGATGTGATGGCGCAAATAATATACAAGGACTGAAAGTATGATTGCCATCAACATTATCTCCACGTCAGCCAGAATACTCCTGTCGATTTCTTAGGGAGGGAAGAAGATGAGAGTGGTTAAAAGGCCACTTCGAAGACCCTGATTACCTAGTAAGCTTCATAACCTATTTCCAAAGTTCTTGGGCATGATTTTAAATTTACATGTTTATCTATTAATATTGTTAAATTATTATTTTGTGTGGCAGAAGCTGTGCTCACGGAACTGAGGAAATAGAAATAAGAACAAGGAGCAGTAAGTCAATCACCATTCGGGCTCCCTCGCACTCTCATACCGGAGCGAATTGTTGGAGAAGAAGGATCATAAAGCCCCGGCCATCCAGACTTTTGGATCGATGTATATGAGCCAGACAAGAATGCAGCTGAAATCGTGGTGAGCAAAAACACGAAAAAGTTACGTTATTATTATTATTATTGTTTACAATATTTTAATATTATTTAATTATTATGTTTTAATTGAGCAGGCGGCAATCAAGCGAAGGCTCGACGAAGTCTTGTCGCAACAAGATAGTGCAGCAGCCGAGGATTACGGAGATGTGGTTTCACAAGAGTTTTCTCTTCCTCTTGATACACAAATAAATATCATAGAGAAAGAAATGGGTTCAAGGCCCAGGACCTCTATAAGAGGTACGGTAATACTACATAACCTAGAGTCGTTTATCTCGATGTACGTGTATGCTCAATTTTTGTGTATGATTGATACATATTTATTTGTTCATGTTCGTCGTGGCAGGGGTGGGGCGCGCAATCACACGCGAGCCCAAAGCCAAAGGAGGCGCCCGGGTGAACAACAATTTTTTGAAAACCGAGATTCTGATGAGGGAGGTCGCGGAAGTGAAAGAGGTGGCGTGCAAGTTCAGAGATGATTATAATGCGCTTGCCAAAAGGATGAGAGAAATAGAGGCCTTAGTATGATCTATCCAAGCTGGGAGTCAACAAGCTGCAGTTCCTACCCTAAACCCTACCGTCGCTACTGGCACCCAATTTAGCTACAATTTGGGTGCCAACCAAGACTCTAATGTGTGAACAATAGTAGTTACGGTTTGTATAGGCATCAAAACTGTGTGCGTTTACATTTGCGGTTTATTTTTGCGTATGGATGATTGTGTTCATTGAGTTTGTTTTGTGCATATTTTGTGCAGGTTTTGCTTTCAATTGTGTACTGTCGTAACTTGGTACGTAAAATTTTGAATAGTTTTTTTTTACTGTCATCCAACGGAGCGACGAAAATTGAAGTATCTTCGTCACTTCAGTTAACACATTGAGCGACGAAGATACCTCAATCTTCGTCACTTTATTTAACACATGGAGAGACGAAGATTGAGGTATCTTTGTCACTTTTTTTAACACGTGGAGCGACGAAGATACCTTAATCTTCGTCGCTCTATATAACCCTCCTTGATCGCCCCAACCTGACCAATATTGGTCGCTCAAATTTGGAGCGATAACTCCAATCTTCGCCGCAAAATATGGGGCGACGTACTAATCCTTCGTCGCTTCAGATGAATGAAGCGACGAACCTTTATAAAGTTACGTCACCCAAGCGTGGAGAGACCAACATGAGGCGACGACGCTGAAGCAACGAAAATGCGGTCACCTCCTATTCAGGCGACCAGAATGCTTCTTGGGCGGCGAAAGATCTTCGTCGCCTCGGTTATCTCCCCCAACAGTGATAACACTTTTCTCCCCCAACAGTATCATAGCACTTCTCTCCCATAACCACGTTTATAATCTAACAATCATATTACAATGATACTGGGGTTTGAGCGCGCAAGGCATATATAACAATGTCACATTCAAAGGCGGAGCTAAGATTTTATAACCGGAGGGGGGGTAAATTTTTTCTCAAATAAGTTTACTAATGATTTAAGAGCTAGATGTATACATTTAAGGGGAACTGAGTTTCAAAATTTAAAATTTTACACTAAAAATAATATTTTTCCAAAATTTAGAGGGGTTATAGCCTACCGTAACTACGCATTTGATTACATTTTCAATGTTTACAAGTTTAAACTAGTCTCTATGCACTTTTATTAGGAACCAATCATGATTCCAATATATCCTCCCTTGAGTTTCAATTTCCCCTAAAACTAATTTCTGGGTTAATTAAATTTAAAAAAAAATATCCTCGAGTTTTTTTCCAGCTAGTGAGGAGAAGTTGTATTTATGAAATTAATTACACATGTTATAGACTTATAGTAATCAGTTAGTGATACACTGATATAAACTTGTGTAGATACTGTACAATCTAATTAAATTCAGTGGTAGATATATAATTAAAAAGTAGTTGATCGAAGTAGCACCATGAGATACAGATGTAGGTAAATTGTCTTAAATTCTAATATATCTAGCTAGAATATTAGGTCATTGAAGTGTAAACTATCTCAAAACCAACTTCTAATAATGTACGGTTGGAGATGCTTATACCACGTAGCTAGCTAGCTTTCTTTACCTAATTTTACTTTTCATTCTAATAAGATCATACCATTCTCTAAATGAGGAGGTAACAATAAACTTCTACGGAGTAGAAATGATTGATTGTCCTTGCAAAACGACGAGTATGATTGGTTGGAAGTTGTAGGGAGCCAGACACTATAAATATACACACAATTGCTTAGCAATATTTGAATAACTTGGCAATTACGAAGCAAATAGTCAAATCCGTCCTAGGCGACAAGCAGTACAATTGATATTACCTTCTACTGCACTTCTCCTTTTTTCAGCAGTAGAACTCTTTAAAGCTAATTGCCACTATAGTCGAAAGATCGATTTAATTGGATCAACTTGTCAATAACGATCAGTCCGTTTATACCATCTTAGATTATAACTTTCTCTTCCCTTATAAGTACGTCTGGCCTGCGCGTGGCGGTTTAAGTTAGGAGTTTTGGATCACTAGCTTGTACTTGAATGATTAATTAGTATTTCTAAATTACCCATGATATTAAGTAGAAGGCCACATGCATTTTGGACGTGTTACATTAATTATGGAGTCCAAATTCTCTTATAATGAAATTTGCCAATCACAACAAGAATAGAATGTGGTCATTAGACCAAACCAGTCAGCTTCTGTCACGTGATTCGGTGAAAATTCATATCTGTCAAACATGATTAGAAAATTTTGTATTGTTAAAACTATAATTTCTTATTGATTGGTATGTTGGATTATTAGATATAATCTCAATTGCAACATATGAGGCATTTCGAGGTGGAATGATAAGTTTTGATGTGGAGTTGCAGATGATATAACAGTTAATTCTCAAGGTGGAGTTACGCATGAGATTTGAAATCGTATTAGATTTTCGTATTTAGAGATATGATGATGGAAACTTGATTAGGATTGATTGAAATTTAGAGAAGAGCTTAATTAATATTCCGCTGAATTTGATGAAATGTCTAACCTTTGCACCCTAAATTAGTACGTACATAAAAGAGCTATACGTACATGCAAGATAATTCGTTAATTAAGTTATAGAGGCCAAGGCCGCTAATCAATTAGCATACATGCATATATATATATGATCGAGCTAGCTAGCAGCTAAGCTGGTTAACTAATTAAGTGGTTCTTGGCATACATCTCTCTTCCCCAATTTGGTCATGGAATTAAAATAAATTGGGGGGTACTTGGTAGTTATCAATCTCATCGATCTATAGCTACCTTACTTTAATTTCGTCACTCCAAAGCTAAAATTGTCCCAATACTGAGCCCTAGTTCCTTCAACCTCTTACTTAATTACTTATTTCAGTTTTAAGAGTTTCCTTGCGAAATTAATGCATCTCAAACTAGTGTCTCCCCATCATATATTGATCACATCCCCATCATCGTTACTCCCTCTCTACCATCATGAATTAATTATTAATCCATAAAATACATTCATCTTTATCATCAAATTGGGAAATAAGGCATAAATGTTGGATTGATGAGCGGCGATGACCTTCCTTGTTGGATCACAAAAGGGTTAGATTCAAAATTCTAGAATGTTAAGGGATGTGATAACAATCTTTCCTAGTTTCCCCCAAGCAAAACCAAAACATAGTGAAAAGAAGCAACCAAAGGTGGTGCTTTGAGTGAGAAGCCAAAGCCTACTAAGCTAACTAAACTTATTAAATCTCAAACTTTGTGCTGTGTGGCCTTGTCAGACCCTTCACTCTCAGATGGGTCATAGCCTCCCCAATTGTCCATGAATCACAGTCCTACTACTCCTCACTTCTCAGTTCTCACCCCTTTTATAGGTCCCACGAAACACCATCCCCTCCCTCCTCATCACTCCTCCATTCTCTTCCTCCTCTTCCATCTTCTCTCTGCCCTCTCCTCTTTTCTCATTGCACCACTCAAAGCTACAAAGATATATAATATCTTGCTAGCGCTCTACTCTCAAGTTTCATGGACAAGATTGAGAGGGAAACACAAGACTTCATGAGTGTGGAATCCTTCTCTCAGCTGCCCTTCATCCGCCCTGCTCCTCCGGCCAACAAAGAAAAGGGCATTCGGCTCTTCGGCATCGAATTCGGGGCCGGCGACAACGACAAGGAATCATCAGTCGACAACAACAATGTGTGTGACAAAGAAGACGAGGACAGCAACAGAAACCACGCCAACAACCACCTAAGCAACAAAAGCAGCAGCGAAAGCGAGAGCAGCCGTAGATTCGAGTGCCATTACTGCTGCAGGAACTTCCCGACCAGCCAAGCCCTCGGCGGCCACCAAAACGCACACAAACGAGAGCGACAGCACGCCAAACGCGAGCATCTCCAGTCGGCCATGGTGCATGGAGGGCTGGTCACGCACGACGCTGCACACGTGTACGGCTTGATGAACTATAGCCGCCTTGGCTCCGCTCATCATCATCCTACTTACCCTTCCTGGAATTCTACTAGCTATAACTCTAGTACTACTACTACTACCAGTCCGAGGTTCTACAGAAGCTCCGCTGGATCTTACGGCACTCAATCCGCGCCCATTAACGGGAGCCCTTTGGGGTTGTGGCGGATCCCGTCTTCTGCTAACCCTAGCTTCGGTCGTGACCGTTCTTCGTTGGTGAACCCGATCGTGACGCCTTTGTTTGCCGGAGAAGAATTGAAGCCTACGCTGGTTGCTGGTGGATCTGCTAATCATCCTCAAAGCCGGTACGTGTATGAATCGAGTGTGCAGCAGCAAGATCCTGTGAGTCTGGATCTTCATCTGTAATAACTATTAGTCATATTGGATCTAGCTATCTTAGGGACAAAAGAATTATCGAGATTTTTCTCTCACGATGTTTAGAATTAATTCGATTATATATATCTTGAATCGATCTAATGGAGTTTCCGAGTTGATACAAACAAGGAAGCCATCAGTTGTTGGAAATCTAGCGAATGAATAACATGGCATATATGGTGTACAACTTCATATGTTCTTTCCTCCTTCTTTCTTTTGAACCCTCTATTCATCATATTTCTCCTTACAGAGAGCTAGAAATCATCATTATATACCGACTGTATCATCGATCTCATTCCCCTAAACCTAGAAATCTGGAATTAAAACCTAATTGGTTTTCATGAATTCGAATCTGAGAGCAAACTAGCTAGGTAGTAGCTACATTAAATTTTTTACGAATATGATGAAACTACGTTGAAAAGGCTGAGATGTTTTTTTTTCGTTTTGGAGTTGAAAAAAGAAGAATAGAAGCAGCGAGGAATGGTGTTCGCCCAGCAACATATCTTGTCTCCTTCCTTGAAAGTTCTAATTAATCTGGTTTCACACACGTGTGAGGAATATATGGTATCAGTTAGGGGTGCATGAACTTTCGAACATACACACGTGTTGCATATATCCATAGTTTATGTCTAGACAGGTGGGGTGTCGATGGAGGAGCAATTTGATTCAGTGCAACACTTCATCACCAGATGATAAGGTTTAATGGATCGGACTACTCTCTTCGATCTGCTTGCCAGCTTCAGCTGCCTCATAATACCAGAAGGAAAATGATATGTCGTCCATGGAATTATGTTTTTTTTTTCTCACTCATTTTCAGTGCAATTGAGAGTGCGTTAGAGAGAGAGAAGGCCTTATCTCTATGTATGTGACTAATGTGAGCCTCTATCAAACTTTTCAGTCTTGTTTCTACTTAATGCATGATTGAGGGAGAACAAGAAGTTTTACTTTTCTTTTTCGGCTTTCTTTACTACCCAGTTTAGTAGATTGAAAAGCAAGCATTGAAATAATGGGGAGTTTCTCATTCGAATTTCAAAGATATAAAGTGATAAACTTGCATGATGGAGCTAGGTAGTGAGTATACTAAGTTGATGAGGGTCTACAACTAGGAATCCATTATGGGGTCACTTCTGTGTGGCTTGTTACATAAAAAAAACTTCATAATTCAAAGTCGAATAGGAGCAAAACTTTCATGGCTTTCAACTGACAAATACAAGTCTAGGGAAAAGCATGTGTCCCCTTTGCTCTGTTATAGGGCCGGGAGAGAGAGACTCGATCGAAGTAACATATGATTGAAGATAGTAGTTACACTCTCATCTTTCTATTTCCCTATTTCAATTGTACCTTTGCTTGCATGTTAGATTAAACAGAGATAGATCGATGATAGCTAGATGTTAGGTGGGTTAATTGCTGTGAGATAGATATTTACAGAGTTTTGCTAGCTCGACGGGTACAGAAGAATGAAGGGCATGCATGCATTTTTTCTCTTTCAACAATTATTCAGTTATTGCCATAGTGTAGAAGTACTGATGGGATTTTATTAATCAGATCTGTTATTGCATGTGAAGATACAACTTGGGTCAGAATTTTGGCCAGCTTTGATGCAATGGACATAACTCGATGAATCTCAAACAACCTACAGAACTCATGATCATAAATATGCATGTCCTGCTATAATATTGTTCACTACTTTCATGTCGGGATTTGTGTTTTGTCTCAGTCCATCCCTAGCAAAAACATTATTGAGAGAAAAATGTACTGCGGAACACCATGCATGTTCTGCTTAATTGTTTGTAAATAACTAGTACTAGCGTTCTTTGTTTTGGTTTGAATACAATTATGAAAATGTAGAGGGAATCTTTTGAATTTGTATTTCACGACTAGAATTTTAAGCTGGAAAAAGTTAAAAGATAATCATTGATAGGAGTCTTCACTTAAACTTGGAACAAGAGAAATCTCTAACAAAATGGTAGGGTGTGAGAAAGGGAAATTGGGAATGGCAGGTCCTAAAATTTTGGTTTAAGGATGTTGCAACAGATTGTATTGCCTTCGATCAATCCCATGATTTCTGTGGCGCGCATGGCTTTGCTTGTGAACCAAGCAAGATGCCATCATAATCTCATTGACTGCAGTATATAACTAAATCTTTAAAGAAATAATATTCTTGATATGTTGATGTGTGTCTTGTCCTAATTAGAGTAGAAGTAGATATTCTCTCGATCTTTGATTTAACGGGAGATTTATTATATTAGTTTGTAATGTCTATTTAAGGTCATCTATTAATAAATAAAGTACAATTTCAGTCTATTGCGTATCTTTTAGTTTTCTTCTTCAATACATTATCAACAGCTCTTGAATTGATAGCCAACTCAAACCCCTAAATAGAAAAACCCTACACCATCGACATCCTCCTTGACGGAAATCCTCCAGCGCCGACTAGAACCACCGCTGGATTTTCCTCCACCACCGGAGTTTGTTGCCAAAGTTCGTGTTTCTTTGCTTCATACTTCTTTCACAGCGAAATTTTTATACTGAATATAACACCCTCGAGCTAAATCGATTAACTATCTTCAATTTAGAATAAGGTTGCAAAACTTAATTATTGCAACACCCTAGATCTAGGTCTAGATTTAGGTTTAAATACAGTGAATTTTATATGCCTCTAATTCCTATGAATTATTGCAGGTATGAGTGAAGGTGATTTAATCACATCTTCCTGAAAGTTTAAACAATAGTGACAGTCCTAGGGGAGTTACGGTATACATGAAAAAAAAGAAGGGGAAGTAGATATTTTGTGACTCTGAGTCAGTCACGGTTTTATGGGTTGTGGTATGAAAATATCAGTTATTGCATCGACCTTTGTACCATATATCATGGATCATGTTTCTTATTCACTAAACTTGATATTAGTGATCGTGGTTTTTTGATCGGTAAACTAATTTCATCTCTTGTCTTTTGTAGATGATTGAGCCAACAATGCTAAAGTTTGACATCCTTGATATTCAAGGAACAGAATACCACAGATGGGTCTCAGATGTGAGGAATACTCTTATCAATAAAAGACTCATAGATACTATCCAACTGCTACCAACTAGCACTGAAGCCAACAAGGACACCATAGCTCGCAAAGCTCAAGCTCTTATATTTCACAAGAGACATACATATTCATCCGGCTATGAGAAAATTAAAAAATACTTATTAAAGGATGACCACGCAGATTTGTGGGTGACTTTGCAAGAACGGTTCAATATTATGCATGATGCATAACTTCCAGACCTCATAGAAAGATGGAATCAAATCCACTTATTGGATTATCCTAATATCAATGATTTCTATCAGGATATGTTAGAGCTACAGTCCGAGTTTTCCATTTGTGGCATTGTAAAGACCGACCAAGCTATGGTCGAGAAGTTTTTGACTACATTTCCTACCTCTATAGATACCCTTGCTCATCAGTATAGAATTGATTATGAGCAAGAAAGACTTCGATCATTCAAAGATCATATGAGTGTGCTGGCTAAGAAAGAGAGGCATCAAGAGGTCTTTCTCCACAACAGTGCTAGGTCAACCAATACAAAGAAAGTCCATGAGACTAATCATACTGGAAATGCACAAAAGGATAAGAGGAATAACAATTCAAAGCCTTATCAAACTAGTGGTAGTAGAGGGGGACGTGGTAGAGGTCGTGATCGAGGAGGAAATAGTCAAAATATGACTTGAGCTCGCCAAGACAATAACCACAATAACTCCAACAAGAATCCATCAAGTTTTGGTGCTAGGAATAATAGAAATTTTTCAAGGTCTGCTCCTTCAACGTCTAGCTTGGCACCTTGCTATAGGTGTGGTTCTATAGCAAGGTGCCAAGCTACACTGCGGATCCTAGCACATGAGACCAACTACACTACGGATCAAGAGATGGATGATGTTGGTGAAGCTAACCTCATAATAGCAAATGTGAACAAAGTAAGTCTAGAGACTACGAATTTTGATTACTCTATGTATTAGACCCATATCTCTACTATGTAATCAAGTTTAGCTTTGTATTTGACTTTATTTTTAGTCATAGTTATTGACTAAGAACAATTATTTGTTGTAAGTTTTGATGTTGACAAAGTAATCAAATTTTCTTCCTTTCAGTATTTGAAAGTATTATGAATACTTATGTTCATACATATTGCCTACAAGGTTCAAATTCTACAAAATTATATGGCATTATGACACCAAAGTATCATAAAAACAAGACAAAGAAAGGATGGTTTTGATCCTGGGCATCTTTCAACCCGACCAGATACTCACTCGACACGTCGAATGTCACATCCAAGAACAATTTTTGGCACCTTTCGACCCGTCGAAAATTTAGCCTGGTTTTCATTCGACCCATCAAATGTAGTCCTTCGGTACACTAAACAACATTTTTGACCCATCAAAAGATATCCTCGACCCTTTGAATGCATGCTTCTGTCTCCAAATTGTCACATATTCGACCCGTCAAAAATTTTCTTCGACCCATCGAGAAAGATATCAGAAAATCGATATTGGTTTTAGGTTTTATTCGACCCGTCGAAGGTTTACCTCGACTCCTCGTATGTCATCCACTTGACAAAAAATTTCCAATTTTCGACTCGTCAAAAAATATCTCCGACCCGTCGGCAATAGTTATCAAAAAATCAAAATTTACTTTCAGTTTCTTTGACCCATCGAAGATGGCACCCGAAATTTGTGTTTTAGATGTATTGTACATCGGTTTCCTTATGTCATATCATCACTTTTTAAGGGTCACAACCCTTTGGTAAATCTTTAAGTATTTACATAAAGTGTTTGACTTATCTTTAAAACTAATTAAATCAAATTTTTTTGTTGATGTTTGAAGTTGAGATCGAGTGTCTAGCAGATAGTAGTACTACTTATACTACACTGCGCAATAGACAATTATTTATTGATCTTGTTCCATATACATCATTAGTGATAACCATGATTGGATCAACGTCGGTTATAAAAGGGCATGGTACTAACATTCATATCACTGATGCATTGTATGTACCTAAGGCCAACCGAACCTTGCTAAGTTTTAAAGACATTAGAGCTAACGATTTACACTTGAAAACTCATTATGAGAATGGTAAAAAAAATATTATGCATAACTTTTGAAGAATGTAGTAGAAAACATGTCTTGGAGATGTTAGCGAGAATTCATAGTGGTTTATATCTTACTACGATTCAGAATATTGAATCAAATGTAGTCACTCTCTTTACTGCGTGTGATTCGGTCTCTTATCAGCTTTGGCATTACCGATTGGGACACCCAGGTCATAATATGATGATCAAAATATTGAAAAACTATCATGGTCATTCATTTTTTAGAGCAAAGAAGCAGGTACCAATTCCCATCGGTTTTGATGGAATTGATGGATGTGTCGGAGGTTTGTGACTTTTGCTCTCGGGAATAAGTCTACCCAAGAGCGCGTAGAAACAACTCTATCCAGTAAATGAACCTCATCTCTCGACCAAGTATAGTCGCCCCCAAGGTAGCCTAAGTCATGAAGTTCACAATAAGATAAGAAATTTCGGAAAAGCTGCATCTGCCCCTCTCTTCTCAAAGGTCCTCCATCTTTCTCCCCATTGTGAAGGATCTCATTGAAATCCCCTAACACAACCCATGGAATAGATGAAGTATCACACAAGGATTGGAGTAAATCTCATATATGTACGGTGGCGCTCCGCAATGGTTGGGTGTCCATAGAAACCTGTTAGCCTCCATCGACCCATTCTGTTCGCCGGGTGCACGATTACATCAATATGGTGTAGTCATTTTGAGATGAACTCAAGGTTGACATCGTTTCTCCAGAACAAAGCGACCCCTTCTGACTATCCCGTGCCTCCGTCCTGACCAACATTGTACACAACCTCACAATTCAAAAACCGCAAGTCCCTCCGAAGCTTGTCCATGACATTAGGGTTTGAGATCTTAGTTTCACTTAAGAAGATAATAGAAGGTTTGTTTTCGCAAATCTAAACCTTTAGTGCTTCCACGGCAGATTCATTACCTAACCCACGGCAATTCCACGCCAATACATCCATCCTTCCAACGGATATCGATGTTATGCTGAGTACATAACCTTAGAGAAAAAACCCTAGCAGACGACGTCTCCTAACTTAATTTTAGGTCTCACTATCAACTTTGAACCAGACAAGATCGATAATTAGTTATGTAAAAATATAGAAAGAATAAAAGAGTTAAAAGCCTTAAAACTCAACTATTCATCGAAATAAAATGCACCATCGGATTACTCGGATCATCTATTTTTTATTTTATTTTTTGAAAGGGAAAGTGATGCATAGCTAGATAATATATACAGTAATAACAGTATACATTCAATGATCTTCAAAAATGATTAAAACGTGCATATATTATATTGAGTTGATAGATAAGGGACTCACTAGAGTTTAATTGTCAGCTGAGGGACTTGAGGCTTTTCTAGCAGACGTACGTACGTAGTATATGGCCGTGAGATCTCTATATATATATATATATATATATATATATATATATATGGCCGTGAGATCTCTATCTATCTATATATATATATATAACACCCTCTTAATTTCTTTTGAAGAATCACCCTCGTGATCATCGATTTGTATAAACAAAATTTATATGGCGTACACTTCATAAGTTCATGTTCCATGTAGTTATCGATTTGATGTAATTCAAACAAATTAATTTATAAACTGTTTAAAGAGATTTATTCTCTATTAATTTCAGTGTATGTCATGTCTTAGTTAGATACGAATATTAATTAGATACATACAGAGAATCTTTGTTATGTTGGGATAGTTATTGTAACAGATTGTATCAGCCTATATTTAAGGCATTCTATCAA
Source organism: Geum urbanum (assembly GCA_946800695.1). Lineage (NCBI taxonomy): Eukaryota > Viridiplantae > Streptophyta > Magnoliopsida > Rosales > Rosaceae > Geum > Geum urbanum. Next base: position 59,185,506 of record OX326997.1, read on the forward strand.
TGAAAAGAGTAACTACTTTATGTCTATTCTATTTTCTCCTGCAATACGTTATCAGCATGTTTCCCAAAGTTGATAGCAAATACCATAGATAAGAAAGAAACCCTAGAATCGAAAAAGTCAAATCACCACCGTTGATTGCCTCCGACCACTGTCGGCCTCTTTCCTCTTCTTCAACCAGAATCGAGCATGTGCAGTTCAGCCAACTTCGACAGAAGATTGAAAGCAGGTCAAGACGAACCAGAGGGTGATCTTCATATACACGGAAAGCTCCAAATGTCTAGTTTCCAGAATCACCGATAAATCTCAATTCGGGAGTGTCTAGAGAAAGTGATAGCCATTTGAGTGTATGAATGTCATTATGCCCGAAAAGAAGAAAAGAAGAAGAAATCCTCCTTCTGCTAAAAGCTTCGTGGACGTGTTCCCCCTCTTCAAACTTCTTTCATAGTAAAGTTTTCATACCGAGCATAACACCCTCGAGGTAAATTTTCTAAACTATCAATCTATAGATCTAGGATCAAACTTACTTACCGCACCCTAGATCTAAGTTGATAATAATTGCGATATGAGTTGTATTTATATTACATGTTTGCCCTAGTTCATATGGACCTATATCCATAGAGTATAAGTGATGGTCTTGGGAGAGTCACGGTTTAGAAAAAAAAAATCGTTACTATGTGACAGTTTTGTCACGATTGCTGGGTGTGGTCTTTGAACCACCGTTTATAAATTGATTTTTGTGACCATACATCATGGATCACGTTCTTATTCCTTACACTTGATATTAGTGATCATGATTTTTCGATCGTTAAACTAATTATATCTCGTGTCTTGCTTGTGGATGACATCAATTAAGCCGGAACAACCTGAATTGATATCATTGATCCTTAAGGAGCAGAATATTATTGTTGGGTGTCAGACGTTGAGAACGAGCTTCTCAGTATGAATCTGATGGATATAATCCAACCACCACCACTACCTGGTACTAAGCCACCAACTCTAGCTCGTAAAGATCAAGTCCTCATGTTTTTGAGGTAGAATATACATCCAGTTCTAAAGAAAAGTATTTGTTAAAGAATGACCCTGCAGTTTTGTGGGCCACTTTACAAGACATGTTCAACAATGTGTATAATGCACAACTTCATGAACTGAGAAAAGGATGTGATTTCATCCGGTTATTGGATTATCCAAATATTTATGCTTGTAATTAAGCTATGTTAGAGCTTCAATCTGAGTTGAGTGTATGTAGCATTATCAAGATTAATCAGGCTATGATCAAGAAGTCTTTAAGTACTTTTCCTACCTCCATGAACATCCTTGTGCATAAACACCGCATAGATTATGCACAAGGACAACTCAGATCATTCCGTGATCTCACAAGTGTGCTGGCTAAGAACAAGCGAATTCGCGAGATTTTTCTCATCAATAATGCCCGGCCAACCGTTACTAAAAATATCCATGAGTTGTAAAATACTGGTGGGAAGGTATGTAAGGATAGGAGGAACGATCGTTCCAAACCTTATAATAATCATAGTGGACATGGAAGACGTGGCAATGGTCATGGTAGAGGAGAGACTAGTCTAAATTTGACTTGGACTCGCCACGACAACATTCACTACAACTCCAATAAAGAATCATTCCAATTCCGGTTCTAGGAATGGTGGGAATTTTTTCACATTCTGCTTGTACTTTGTGCTTGTCATCTTGCTATAGATGTAGTTCTACCAAGCACATGCACAAACAACGTTGTGTACCCTAGTATATTCAATATGCCTACAAGAAGTACATAAAAAATCTGGCACATGAGACTTAACTTCACTAAAGTTTATGAGATAGAAGATTGCGGTGAAGCAAATCTGATAATAGCAGACAATACAAAAGTAAGTCTGGAAACTGCGGTTTTTTAAGTAGTCTATGTATTAGGCTCATGTCTTTGCTATGTAATCAAGTTTTATTTTGACTTGGCCATAGTCATGTTTTGAGACTTCGTTTTAAGTCGGTTTTGGAATAAGACATCTATGATGTACCTGTTATTTGTTAGCTATATAATGAATAGTTCTCTATCTTTCGGTATATGAAAATGTTGAGAATGTTCTATTTTCATAAAACTCTTATGTATGGTTCGATGTTTACATATATATGGCAAAACCAAGCCAAGATACCATTTTAACAAAGAAAAATAACTTGAAGCAGTTCACAAAGCAAATTCGACCCATCGAAAAATTGCACTATACAATTTTCGACCCGTCGAAAATTTTCTTGACCAGTCGAATTTCTGGTATCAGAATATCACAAGTTATTTTGGGTTTATTTTCGATCGGTCGAGGCCTTTCTTCGACCCGTTGAAAATGAAACCCAGATGTGATATATTTAGATGAGTTTTTCATTTGTTTCATTGGCTTATGATGTTGTTTATATATCAGTTTTATTGAAAAATATCCAAAAAAAAATCGACGGGTGCCATACATCTAAATCGACCAACCTGGATTTCAGCAGCAGATGTGGTGTTACATCCGTTTATGCCATACTATTGAACTCAAAATACAACGGTGTTCTTGATCGATATGATATTGATATATATCTGTTGTGTTTAGGTATTATAATACCATATCAGCACTCAACAAGGGTTAAATCTTTTTGAAATCTTTAAGTATTCATTTAAAGTGTTCGCCATGTCTTGGATTCAAAGACTATTTGATCGACATTGTTTTATTAATATATGATGGTGAGATTGAGTGTTACCATTCGAACCTTACTCAAATTTAAAAACTTTTGTGCCAACATTCTTCACTTAACATCGTGAGAATGAAAGAGAGTTCTGTGTCTAATCTCCGTAGACTGCTGCCAACAGCCCAATCTGGAGGAGTTTATGACGCATTGTAGTTGTTTATACCTTACTACGGTTTGGATCATTGAATTCAATGCAGTTACTTATATTACTATGCGTGACTTAGCCTCATATAAGCTTTCGCACTTTGATGATCAACCTATTGAGAAATTCTTATGGTCATCTGTTCTTAAGAGCAAAGAAGCATGTAAGAATGTTTAAAACCATCGGTTTAGATGGAGAAACTGAGATTACTCCACTCGGTTCAGGCTCGATCTCCAAGATGAGTGCAGCACCATCCCGACAAAAAATACTGCTAAGGCGTTGTGCTTTATCCCACAAGATTCATATGTTGTAATCTTTGATGCATATTGCTCATTTTATAAAGCTTGATTATGTTTGTAATGCTGTAATGCTGCTTACATGCATGAGAACCTTTTGTTGAAGTCACATCTTTCTTTCTCTATAGATTCCAAGAATCTATTTGTGGATCAATCAAACTAATATGTGGACTATTTATTTATGGTTCTAATTGCTGTATTGATGCATCGATCACAGGTCTTTTCCATCCACATGCTACGCTAGATTTCAAAACTCCTAACACACATTATTACGGTTCGGGTTCACCACCCAGACAATTCAATCTGGTCATTCAGATTGGTTTAATATAGGAGAGTTTACATCGAAATACTTTGTTGATTATTGCATATTGATTGGGATTGTTGTTGAATATCCCGATTCCCTATGTTCTTTCTTAAGAACGGGTTTAGCCGAGGCACAAATCAAGCAGTTCAAGCTTATGGCTAGAACTATCGTAATGTATGTTAATTTACCGGTATCTGCTTGGGGACATGCTATGTTATATGCAGCTATGCTTATTCGTATGATACCCATAAAACCGCCAACCATTTTGTGTGTACCAGTTAGAAACTGGATATGAGCCTGATATCTCACATCTACACATATCTAGTTGCACGATACATGTGCCTACTACGCTTCCAGTGCATATGAAAATGGGCCATCAACGTTGATTAAGCATCTATATTGGTTCACCAACATTTGTCCGCTATTATGAACCTTTGACAAGAGATCTTTTTATTGCTAGTTTTGCAGTTAGTCACTGTGATGAGACATACTTCCCGCAGTTATGGGGGGATAAAAATGATTTCATTACAGTTTAACATCGGAAATTGACGTGTTTTGTCCTCACTATGTCTCATCATGATCCCCGCACATCTCAGTTTGATATTGAAGTGCAATGTATTCTTGATCTTCAGAAAGTAGCAGACTTTATGCCTGCTTTCTTTACTGATATCATGAGAGTGACGAGATCGTTTATACATGCTACAAGGTTGAAAGTCCTTGATATTGGGCAAGTTAATGCAACACTTAGGTAATGTAATATTTTCTCCTGCCCATAGTGGGGGTGTAGCATCGATCAAAATCCACTAATGAGTTGCCGGTGAAAAGGCAAACCATTAAGGCACAACCATTCATCATCAACATATGAGATTGTTTCTGCTTGCAATTGTGTCTAAATTTCGACATTGAAAAATACTAAAGGACGCCTCAGAGTCAATGACAATGTTAGTAAACAAAGAAATCTCACCAAGTTAAACAAATGCTAGCGTTATTATGGATAGTTCTTCCATGTTCGTTGATGATGTGTTTACTTACTTCGTTGCTCAGTAATTGACGACGATGAAGTGGAACTTTGCTCTGTTGCAGACTGTCAACAGTTAATATAGAGCAAATTGATCGATATGGAAAGTTGCAATCTAGCCTGAACGAGACTCTCCTACAAATGGCAAGTTTTCGGTATGGTAGTATTATGACCATCGAATAGTATGCCGGTTAGACACAAATGAGTCTTGTTTGGAAGCAATATGAGAAGAACTTATGGCGCAAGAATTCTCTCCATGCCCAAATCAAGTAACTCTAAACCACGAAGTGCTCATATGATTAGAATGAGACGTTCACTATATGGATTGAAATAATCCAGTAAGATGTGGTATACACGTCTTAGTGACTACTTGATTGGGAAGGGATACAAGAATGATGAGTTATGCCCTTGCGTGTTCATTAAAAGAACAAGTTCAGGTTTTTCTATAGTAGCAGTCTATGTTGATGATATGAACATCATCGAAACTCTTAATGAGATCAATGAGATGGTTAGCTACTTGAAATCTGAGTTTGAGATGATAGACCTTGGTAAGACTCAATTAAGACTTGGTTTAAAGACGGTACATCGAGTTGGTTGAATTCTTATTCACCAGTTTTCTAATTATGTCTAATCAAGCTATAGACAAAGCAGACCCTATTAGTACACCCATGGTTGTTTGCAGTCTGGAAACCAAAAGGATCAATTTCATCTAAAAAGATGATGATGAGGAACTTTTGGAGCTGAGATTCTATATCTTAGTACGATTAGAGCTTGATTGAATTTAGCTCAGTATACATATCCAGACATGCATGCCTTCTCAGTGTGCACCAACGCAAAGTCATTGGAATGGACTAAAATAAATCTTTAGGTACTTGAAGTGATTCACTGACTTGGGCCTATTCTTCCCTCACAAAGAATACAAAGATAAGCATGAAATTTCCAGAAAAGGGAATGTTAAAACGCAGTCTGGGATTTTCGACCTGTCGAGCCTTTGCTTCGACCTGTCAAATTCTGCATCCTGGATCGACCAGAGTATCTCCCTCTACCTTTCAAGGAATTCTCTCGACCCGTTGAAAATTTGTCCTGTTTCGGATAGTTTTTCATGCAATCCCCTATTCTGAAATACCGGTTGATGTGTTAGTTGGATTTGCTGATATTAGATACCTCTCTGACCTATATACAGGATGTTCCCATACAAGTTATTAACCTTAGGAAACATGGCAGTTCCTTGGAGAACAACTAAGTAAAACCTTGTTGCTATTACCTCGAATTATTCCAAAGATTAAAGCTTTCTATAAAGCTGTTGATAGGTGTGTCTGGTATAAGACAATAGTACACTGCATTCAAGGGTCTAGTGGATTATTATCTATTATGACAACACCAACTTGCATCTTTTAGGATATTGCAATTTGCCTTAACTAAATGAAGTTGGTTTACATTAAGGGTTTTACACTTAACTCATTTCGTCATAGTACTCCTACAATCAGCAATAGCAGAAGTTATTGATTATCCATATGAACTAGTTTGGTTCTGTTGATAATGTTGCGGACTTGTTTACAAGTCACTTCCTAAATCTACTTTTGTGAAACATGTGAGAGGCATTGGTATGCAAAGATTATGTGAACTCCTAGATTAACTTTATAGTCAGGGAGAGTTCTATTTCTGTAGACATCAGGGGGAGTCTACATCACATGTAGTAGCTTTAGTAGTTGGTGCGTTGTACTCTTTTGCCCTTAGACCAAGTTTTTGTTTTACCCATGAGATTTTTGTTTGCTTGGCGAGGTTTTTAATGAGACAACAAGTCATGCATCATTCTTATGGTCATCGACACAAGGGGGACTGTTTAAGGAGATCTATTCTCCATTAATCTCTGTGTGTGTCTTGTCCTAGTTAGATACGGATATTAATTAGATAGATACAGAGAATCCCTATTATGTTGGGATAGTTATTGTAACAGATTGTATTAGCCTATATTTAAAACATTTTATCAATGAGAAGAATAACTACTTTCTTTGTATCCTATTTTCTCCGAAAACATAAACTTATTACTTATGATTAACACATTCGATAATATTGACATAATAAATAGCTAGAGAACGACATAAGTGAATATTATTCTTTAAATTCTTTAGTGAGCATGCAAATCGACCTCATTTGAGACTTGTGGATCCAAATTAATTAAAGTGTAATTTCCTTCAATAACATAGTTTTTCATCCAATGTGTTCGAAAACATGACTCATCATAGCTTCATAACAATGAGGGAGACTAGATGTTCCACAGTTTTGTGTCGAGTGAGTTTGACAGTAAGCTGTCACAGCCACGACCCCTAAATTTAGTAGTTGCCAGTTAACGACTATCACATGAATAATGTTCCCCCTATTTACTTCAATCACTGAAAATTTGGTCCACATCTTTAAATTAAGATGTTGACATAAGAGACCACCTTCAATCAGATTAGTTTTTCTGAAAGAACAAAAATCAGAATTAGTTTTTATTTTGACTGTCACTCAATTATAACTTGACTAATCTTGTAAAATGTCATATATTTCTTTCTTATTGACAGATTTAAGAGTGGGGTGGAGTCATTGTTTGTAAACCACTGTGTTTGTAAAAGAAACAGTAAAATCAATTCACGTGTTCATATCTTCCGATCACTATTACCGAGGTAGTTATTACCTGGTTTTTTTTTTTTGTACAAAAGGAAAGAGCAAGATTACAAACGGCGCGCTGGTACCTCTAGGTCAAGCAGAAGAGCAGATCAAGCTATGCCTAGAACCAAATAGTCTCAAAAAAATAATATTAGGAACATTGTGATATCGAGCCGACAATTTGTTAGCAACAAAATTAACCTCTTTAAAAATGTTTTTTAAAAAATTAATGCAGAATATCAAAGTTATTGTCCTTAGACGCCAAGGACTTATGCATTGTCCTTGTCCTTAGAATCAAAGGCTAAGGAGTTTCTCATAAGGGATTGGATTAAACTATCTCTAAAGTACATAACACTATTATACTAACAACGAATCGCAGAAGTCATCTAGTGGGATTGATAACAAAAGAGGAGCATTGGGACAAAGAGGGTGAAGAGTCGTAGATCTAAAGCGTAAAAAGATTTGGCTCTGACTTTGGAGATAGAGGAGCAGGTGAGAGAGAACATGGCACTAGGCATTGTGCCATAATGGATCCAAAGGCTTCTTTGAATGGGGTATTCTTTGTGTTTGCAAATAGTGGGTGGGCTCAAGTAGGAAGTTTTCATGTGAATAGATTTGCCGTGAACCAAGACAAAAAATTTAATAGTAAGAGTCATCAACCGTCTATGTAATCTGAACGGTGAGATTAAGATCCATTAATGTTAACCTAATTAACCCAAATCATACCCGACTCAAGTCTAAGTTTCTTTGGCATCTTATTTGACAGTGTCACGTGTACATACATTGTGTTCTAGTCTTACAGAGACTGTAATAGGGCCATTATCTTTGCTAGCTTGATTGAGCTAGAATAGCATGATTCACAGGATCAGGCTGGATTGCACCCAAGGTCTAAGCACCCAATAGACTTTTACTATTAAGTGACACGTGGCACAAACTCAGCATTCTGATTTTTATTTTTATAAAGATTGACTGGGCTTATAATAACCTCAGCCTATGAGATAACCTCCTTCCCTAAAAACTCATCTTCTCTTCTCTTCCCCGACTATGATTCTCGACCATGGCTTCTTATTCTCTTCTCTCTCTGCTATGATCAACAACAACAGAACATAGAAACCATGTACCTTTTTTCCTTATGTCTCTATAACCGCCAAATAAGCAAAACAACCTCAACGACATCGCACAAAGGCAGCGGCGGGGTCGACATCCAATCTGACGAGAATGGCTAGACCCTTTCTCAATTTTAGGAGGAGGTTCTGGTCAATAGAGATGGAAGAGAAAGATTTTGGAGTCCCTCCGGCCAAACAAGACGGCGCTAAGAGACAGAGAGAGTGATTCTATGGGCTGAGCTTATATAAGCTCAATCAAACTTTTAAAATATCGACAAAACGAACCAATGAAATTGTGACACGTGTCAAATTGAAAAATAGCCTTAGGGTGTTTAGCCTTGGAGTGCATTCCAGAATTATCCTGATTCACATGGATCAGCCTGGAATGCACCCTAGTCTAAGCACTCAAGTCTATTTTTTCAAGGTGACATGTGTGCCAATATGACTGGTTGTTTTTGTTAGCTTTTCCTAAGGTTGACTGAGCTTACTCTTGGTTATTTGTTGTAGATCACACCTCCTCACCAACATCAATTTTTCAAAGTAAGTCAGATCGATGTCGTGGAGATTGAGCCTAGGCTAAGTGGAATATCTTATGCAGCTGTTCCACCTAAACCTGAAAGAAAGAAAAAAATATTGGAAGGTGTTTATCAGTATGAAGATCAAAGATCAAATAGATGATGACAACATTAAAACATGAACTTACAACATCGTGCAATAACTACTCAATGAAAAGATTGGATCCCTTGATATGACAAAGCAAGACTCCATTGTTGTGGCAATGCTCAAGCCCAGACAACAACTATTTCATATAGCACTTGACCTGCAATGGGGGAAATCTTGAGAAATGAATCAGCCTCTGAATGTCAACTAATACTAAAATATCAGGTTCCTAGCTTAGATCAAAATTTTCAGATAAAGGTTGAGTGGTCTAACTCAAGGCCTGCTCGAGATAGAGTTGCAACGACGGAATATGGTATAGAGCCGGAGATGCGAGGCAGCGCGAGGGATAGGGAGGTGATCGGTCGAAATTGTATGACTGAGGTCGAAGACAGAGAGAGAGGGTGAGGTTTACATAGGCTGAGTTTATCATAAACTCAGTCAACTTTGAAAACTATTGACAAAAGAAACCAATCATATTTTGGCACGTGTTCACTTTGAAAATAACCTTCAGGGTGGATAGTCTTAGGTTGCATGCCAGAACTTTTCGATTCACATATGCTAATAGCCCTTTGAGAGTGAATCTTTCTATAACATTGTTTTACCGTTTCCAATTGATGGAGGGTAACTTCCATCTGTCCTTGTTCTTGAATGGAAATAAACATGGGCGACTTGACTTCCCATCATGTTTATGCAAAGGAATAAAGTCACCACCAGGGTCTAAACTTTCATCAAGTCATCAATATGATTCTCAAACTTTAAAAACTATCAAAGTGGTGCCCAGACTTTCAAAATAACATTTTCGTGATGCCTCCGGCCAATCTTCGTCACGACTCGGTTAATTCTAATGACGTGGCAATTTTTTTTTTCAAAAAACAGAGGGGAAAAGTCTTTAATACCCTGACAACTTTTTTTTAAATTTCTTTAAGTTTTTTATTTTCTCTCTCTCTCTCTCTCTCTCTCTCTCTCTCTCTCTCTCTCTCTCTCTCTCTCTCTCTCTCTCTCTCTCTCTCTCTCTCTCTCTCTCTCTCTCTCTCTCTCTCTCTCTCGTTCGGCTAGAAATCACGTAGAATCCATTCATGCCTAGTCTCCAAAATTATCTCGACCGTTCATCTAATAGTTGATTTATGGTCAGACAAAGCTTACAATAACCTCACGCACTAGATCCTCGTCCTCGTCCTGCATCAACAGCAACTTGCGACCGCGCTTCGGCGTCAGAAAGTTTCGCCGGAGAGATGCGACGGCAGAAAAGTTACCCAAAAGTCATTGACGCAACCACCTATGTCCTCTGGTCGACTTCGAAGTTGAAGTCCAGAGATTCAAAGACTCCTTCACTTGGTACCCAGCCGGTAAAGTTTGAGTCTTTCTTACTTTTATTAAGTAAAGTTTGAGTCTTTATGTGATTTATGGATTAGTTTGTTAGTTTTTTGGTTTGGGATGTTTATGGAATTATTGGTTCTTAGTGTTTGATAACATATCATGATCCAGCAGAGATTGCCAAGTTTGCAAAAGTTACAGCTAAAGACTTGAACCTGTAGCTAGCTATAAACCGATAAACCACACGTACAGGTGTGGTATTTCCATATGGTAGAGATCTAAATGACAGGGAGATCAACTGGGACTTTGATTTTTAATTACAGGAAGAACACTTTACAGTATTCCTTTGTTAGTTTTCTTTGTTCAAACGTAAAATGCTGCGTAAATCACTTTAGCACACTCACGTTTGCTCCAGGTCAATTCTGCTTTCAATGGGAAACGTAAAATGCTACCTAAATCACTTCAGCACATACTCGCGTTTGCTCCAGAAGACCTGTAGGTATGAAACTCAGAATAGCGTCCATCGTTGCAGATGTACAACATGTTTAGAAGAGCAACTCAACAGTATACTAGGCAATCTGATGGAACTGTTGAGTGTGGAACGAGGAACGGATTGGACCAATGGTAGAGACTTGTTCAGCAGAAATGGACCTATATCAATAGTGGCCTACCAGAATCCACAGATTTTTGGCTCCTAAAAAGTGCAGTGTATTCCATTATGTTTGTATATGATACACAAACAGATACATCTATATATAAGAAAATCTGAGCATTTATATTCCACGAAGCTACTATACCACATAAGAGAAGAAACAAAACTTAAGGAAACCAATTCTAGTGAAGTCATCTTCATCTTGTTTCATGCATGAAATGAAACTGGTACACAAGCTCCAAAGCCCTTGACTTTTTTTGATGATGATCAAAACCACCCACCACATTCCCCACATGCCCATCACCATCACCATTCATCCCACGAGAGCTGCCGCTTCTTCCCCCTCTTATTCTTGATAAAGCAACTCTTCATCTGCTCTTCAACTCTCTCAATATCGCCTTTAATATTCTCCTCATCATCCTCGTTGTCGCCTTTAACATTATGTGGCCAAACCTATTTGTTTTAACAAAAAAAGAACATGCATCAGTGTCATAACGACTAGCACGATTGATGTAACCACCGCCTACAGGACTGATTCTGTAAAAAGTTACAAAGACTTAATGAAGGTAAATGAAATTGGGCATCAGGTTAAATACAACTCTGAGCGTTTCTCTATGAACTTGAAATTCAAGGCAGCAATAATCGGCCTCCCGAAGATGCAGAAGACGAACTACGCTGACTCGACGACGGTCTCTGGCTGTACATTTGATCAGCCACAAAGTGTTGGAGTTCCAGCCGCTTTTCAAAAAATCTAATCGGAACTCGAAAGGTAGAAAAAGCACAGAAGACCATGTAAGCAAACGGCTAGACAAAAGAGTTAAAGATTCCAATATGGAGGAAGATAGCATACTCTTTTTCCTCGGCTTCCATGACATTGGGGTCTTCCTTCCTGATATCATGTGGGTACCATTGGACAACTTTCTTCCCAATCAGCTTCTTGCGCAGAATCTTATGCGGAGATTTCAAGCATCAAGTTAAGCACATGCCCAAATATCTTTGCTCTAGCCTCAGTCACCCCGGTGTTGACCACCGCACCCAAAATGCTATTTAGACCGCCACTAGCCATAGTCTCACTTTTCCCCTCTAATTCCAAAATACAAAAACAAAAACAGAAATTCAATTCTACTACATCATTTTGCAAAAGTAGCCAGATTACTCGTCTAAGTGAATCACTAGTCATTCATCTGTTAATTCTTTTGTGCGCACAAATTATCAAAATCAAAAGTTGATGCAATTCCGTTCCTCTTACTCAACCATATTGAATGATACATTGTTCGAAATTTGATCGAACACCTGGTGTGCTACCCAGAAATATGAACACCTGGTGTGCTACCCATGAGATATGTATAAACTAAATTACACAATCGAATCAGCACTTGGATCTACTATGACGAGGGCAGTTTGATGGCACATAACAATATAAGTATCAAACAAACCATATTGAGATAACACAAACAGTATTCATGCATATAGGATAACATCGACATATGTCATGTAATCACCAATTAAAATCATTGCTTAAAATACTTAAAAGTTAGAAGTGCTACCTGTACAAACCTATACAGGCCAAGAATAGCCATTGCATCTGCTTTACCGATTCAAACATAATATTCAAAGAAAAAAAATAGGAGAATTAGTATCTCAATTTTTCAAATGACCTGCATAAAACTTTATCAGCCAAATGAAGAAAGTGAAATTACACTTTACAAGTACCTACAACTACTTGACTTTTATCTTCATCTCTTCAACTTTATTGGCTTTCTTTGCCCCTGTAAAAATGAATTAAAATGTCAAAACTAACAGAAAGAAAGAATTTGTTTCCGACATACCAAGTAGGATAGACAGAAATATTCTAATATATACACCTTCAGCAACAGTGATCGATGGCCTAACAATGTTTGGTGCATAAACTATTGAAACTCTAGCAACAGTAAGTGGAGAAACATCTTCATCCTTCTCTGTAGAATACAAGTATTGCCAAATCAAGGGATGACTAATAAGTATTCAGGATTCAGGAAGACACAGACAGATTCAGATGATTAAACGTGAGAGAATATAAATGGTAATGAAATAGGAGAAACGAATATTAAATTTCTCTCTAGGGAGCAGTGAGCTAGTATTTGAAAAAACAAATGGTATCTATTTTTCGATTAGTATTGATGTATGGTCCGTAGAATCAGAGAATCAATCATACAAACTGGAATCAGAGACTCATACTTAATTTGTCATGGAAAAAACATAAACTTCGAATGATTGGAATATGGAATTATACTACCATCTCAGCATGTGATCGGATGAAGTAGAGATAAGACACAGTTGCAAACAGACCCCAGATTCATCAACAAGGGTCAAGTATATATCTATTAATGACTGGATACCATCTACCACAATCTAAATTGGAATTCTGAAGTATTAAACTATTTGTTTACTAGTGCAAATCTGATTATTTTTTTTGGCAGTAAATCTGAATCTTGATATCTAAAACATATCAATGATTTCCAATTCTTATCTCAATAGTTTCATTCCTTAGTTTTAGAAAGAGAATTATTTATATCTGTTGAACTTATCATCCGAACACATAAGTCATCCAATACCAAGTATAACAAATGTTGCTAATCAATTCAAGCATAGTAATGACAACTTGCAAAGCTGTGATTCTGCGACTCCTAATTTTAACAAAACTATAACAATTCCAATATGTCAATTAGCAAAACATGTAGCTTCACAGTCCTGTTGCTCACTAGTCACTAGTCTCACTACCAATGAATCATAACAACAAACCATGACTAAAACACAGCTATATAAAGACATAAAGTAGACTCTATATACTAATCTAGTAATCTTAACTAGCAAAACTTATGGGTGAAGAAGAAAATCAACGAAGAACATCCTCACAATCAAGCCCACCCAATCTGAAATAAGTCTCAACTGTCTCAAACTATAGGCAGCATAATTTGATCTTCATTTACTTGTCTACTTTGATCACCCACTTCACTCCTGTTCAAGAAAGCAAACCAAAACTTCACACCTAAAGCCCTAAACCCCACATCAACAACATATGTATCAACCAAGGAAGCAGCTTCAGACCAAAAACCAAATACCCACATCAACAATTGTATCAAGCAATCAACTTTAGACCAAAATCCACTGACCCATATTAATACTTGGATCGAATTGAACACCCAGAAAACAAAATTGGGAACTTTGAAGACTGACCTCCATGGCAGAGATGGCAGACCCCATCGAAGACCACGATACGTGGATGAAGGAGTGTTGGTAGCAAGAAGGGTTTCCTCGCTGATGAACTTCGTGGGTTAGTATAGAAGGGCGCATCTTCATCATCTTCATTATATATGGTCGTCGACGTGCCATCTGCGTGCGAGGTAACACTTTTTTTATCTTCCTTAATCGTCGGCGCGCCGACTCATTCTCGGCTCATTTTGACTCGCTACTCGTTCGTAACTCACCCTCACCAACTCACTTTGCAGACGCCGACGGAGAGAGACAGAGCCGGGAGTTGGATGCTGGTAGCATCGTTCGATGAGTTTTTTGACGACCAAATTGAAAGATAATAGAGGTGGTCGCCGCCGGAGGGGAGAAATTGTCGACGGCGGAGCTCCGGGAGACCGAGGCAAAGGGAGAAATTGGCGGGGAGAGGGATGAGAATCATAGGAGAGAGACAGTAACGTCGATGGCTTCTGGGACACTTTTTCGGCATCGCAGCTCTTCGGCGAAGTTTCCTGACGGCAAAAAAAGGTCGCCGGTTGCTGATGATGAAGGGCAGGGACGACGATCTTCTACGTAAGCTTATTGTAAGCTCGTCCACTTTGAAAATAAGTAACCAATGAGATGATGACACGCGTACAAAATTTTGGGAGAAAAGGCGTGAATGGATTCTGCGTAATCTCTCTCTCTCTCTCTCTCTCTCGATCTCTCTCTCGAGTTAGTCTTAACTCCACGCCCACTTCATCCACGCTCCAAATTTTTTTAGAAAGTTACACGTGTTGACAGTTCATTGGTCCAATTAGTCAATGGTCAACGATCTTATCATATGTTGCATCCATCAGAATATATATATATATATATATATATATCTCTTCTAGTTCAAAGCTCCACAACCTAGACCCGACTCCAACCACCCAACCTCACCTACCCAATATCGGGATTCACCGTCACTTCCTGGCCTCCGTCGCCAGCATCAGTCGTGCTCTCAAACTTTGTCGCAGTACAACCGCCTTCGAGCGTCATCAACTTTCTCTCGACCCATTTCAATTCGCCCTCAAATCCCCCAAATTCCATCAGCCCTAGATTCTCGTTTGATCTGTACAATACTCATAAAATACAGTGCCTCCTTGCCACGCCGTTACTCCTCCTTCGACGACATGAAGTAACTCCTCAGCGTCTTCGATTGGATACGCAGCTTGATTCGATATGCAGCTCGCCGATCCGGCCCAATGTAACTGTTCGATTAAATACGCAGCTCGACATGAAGTAACTCCTCAGTCGGTGCCCAATTCAATTGGATACGCAGCTCGCCGATGGGGTCGAGGCCATCACCGCAGAGCTTGCCTCGCTGGCACTCACCAATAAGGATTCAAACGAAGGCGGCAAGCCTATTCCTTGCCACAGAGGGTGGGGAGTTGTACGGAGGTGTGCGGCTAGACTGTGAGGTATCACGAGGTGACGTAGCACCGAGGGAGGCCAGAGGCTGAGGAGTTTGTGGCTGCAGGACGTGACGTGGCGGCCATGAGGCCAAGGAGGAGGAGGAGGTTGTGAGTCTCGACGTGATCGGTTTGGTACAGACGAGCGACAGTGGCGAGCGGCAGGGGGATGTGGTGGACAGAGAGAGAGAAATAGGGGGTTGGTGTCAGAGGGAGGGAGAGAGATAGAGAGAGAGAGAGAGAGAGAGGGATATTAGTTATCCTGTGGCATTTGCTTGTCAACTCGTTTTGGGAGAAATATCGAACGACTGAATTTTAAATAAATTTAGGTGTGGACTAATTGGGCTCACTCTCTCTTTGGCTATCCACCTTCTTCACCGCCCAGAATGAAACAGACAACAGTATAGAACATCCCAATCGCAAAACCTTTCATCCCTAACTGCATCCCTGACCCCTAGTAAAAAAACTCAAGCTTATTTGGATCATTTCGATCAACCAAGAACATTGGCATCTTTCTGATGATGTTATGCATTGCTCTAAAACATGCATTTAATTGGGCATAATCAAATTTCTAAAAATCATTAATCGGAGTCAGATTAGTTGAGAGACAAAACGATTAATCAAATAAGTCGAAAAAGTCGGATATGTTATTTTTCAATCAAATTTAATAATATCCTTACAAATAAATATGGGCTCAACTATTTGGCTGTTGTCTTGAGACTTCTATTTAGAGCTAGACTTCCAACTTTTTTAGGTTATCTAATTACAAATATATCCTATGTCGTTAGGATTCTAGTTTATAGCGAGCTTTGACCCCAGAGGCCGAAACTAGTTCTTTTTCTAGTTTTACTATGCGCTCAAGTGTATGGATACATCACTACTAAAGAAAGTTGTTCCAAGTGCATTGATGTATCTGCTACTCATCAATATAATACACTAATGTGTTTTTCTAGTAAAAAAAAAAGTAAGTACTCAAGTAAAACTAAACCACAACCCCCCCCCCCGGCTTGTAAAAAAAAAAGTTATGCACGTTTATAAAAGTTAAAAATATATAAATAAAAATTGACCATGTTTACAACTTTGACTTTGACCGACTTACCAAAATCTGTTCGGATTCTAAAAATTACTGACTAGTCGGCCTTACTGGCAGGGCACAGTACTTGGCTTAAAAGTTAATACAATGATATCGTTCTTTTCCCATAACCACTTGCTTTCTTATCTCTGCATTCTCATCAAGTGGTCCTATTTCCCAAACACGTAACAGCTACACACTTATTCACATGTCTTCAGTAGGCCCCTGATAGAAAGCTTTGCTGCCGAAATAACAACAGAGGCCAAAAGATCACATATTCAATCAAATTTCTAGTACACAGTTTTAACTAGTTATAGAAACACAGACGCCAATGTTCTTAATAGTTAGTTGCCTGCAGTAGCACTTCCGGGTTTCAGACAACACATTTGTCTTCAAGAGATTCCCAGGTTACTCTGAAAGGGAAGGAAATTGGACCAGTAGTCAATTCTTGTGCTTACTCCATCTGCTGTGAGAAAGAGGGTCCTTGAATGTGTTTACCATGTCCTTTTGTAAGCAATAAAGCACGGACTCTAATTAAGATAAAATGTTAATCAACTGACTATAATGTGATGGTGCGACACGTGTGTAATTTGTAGTGAAACCCACGCGTTATCACCTACATGAGCTCAAGTTTTGTGTAGCGAAACCCAGGCGTGATCACCTGAGCTAGTGCAAAACTTTTGCTCATTTTGCATTGAAAATTCATGTGTGACATAATTGCCTGCTCCTAAGCATGAATAAGAAACAACATACTTCAACTAATATATCAACCAAACATGTGATTTACCAAGTTATGTCATGAAAGCCCTTCCTAATGACATAATAGTATACATATGTATAACCATCTGGCAAGTTGCATGTTCTTTTACAGTTTGATCAAAATTGGAAAATCAAGCAATCAAAAGCATGCACCTGTAATTCCTTTTCTCTGTTATAAGAAATACAAAGCAAAATATTTCCACGAGTGAGGATGTGATTTTGAATACCTATTTTTATTTAGTAACATGTACCTGATATAACACCATTCTATTTCCCAATCATCTTGTTATAAGAAACTTCAAGCAGCAATGGACGAATTCATCTCATTAAGAATGCGGTAGTAAGTGTTGTGGTCTGATGTGTCTCTGAAGCCGGGAATGAAGTCGGTAAAGAATCTGAGGACTGCAGCCAACTGTTGCGAGTCACTGGAGCTAAATGCTGCCTTGAGAAACAATGAAGCCCTGACGGTAGTGACCTGAAAATTTTATATATATAGTTTTAAGCATTCTAAAAATGTGCAAGCAAACCAATAACTGTCCTAACAAATATAATGACATTGATGTGGAAGGGGAGACCTAGGCTGCCTATCCTCTTTTAGAAGTACGATATGATTCACAACCTAATGAAACAAGCAATCCACCGAATACACGATACACCTTAAGATTTTTAAAATTACGCCTATAAGAATGATGAAAAACAGGTATACAGCGAGGGAGAGGATGTAGCAAAACTTATTAATTATTCCAATATTTTCAAGAAAGCATAGCTTTTGCTGCTAAAAACATGTACTTGGTTGCATCAAACATCAAAGACAAGTTCACAGGTTAAGCAGTCTCAGTAGCAAGATCCAAGAAGTGGTTTGATGTTCACAGCAAATCACAATTAAAACAAAACAAAATTTTAAGTTCACCGATTAAATTATGACAATTAACTTGATATAAACGATTGAATGTAAAGACTTTATTAAACTCCAGATCCTATGTGTGATTTACCTTATACTTCCGTGCATAGCGTAATGCTTCAAGGTAATACCCATCTTGCACTAGTAACAGTACATAGTCTTCATGTAAAGAAAGCTGCCTTAGCATATCCAAACCCAACTTCCTTATACCGGGGTTCTGACGACCAGTCTCTAAGAGTTGCATTGCTACTTCTTTAGAAGGTTCAAGAATCTGCTATGAAAGGGTTTCACCGTCAACATCGGATCAAGCAAACATAGAGCATATTCCAAGCAGGTATTCAAAACATGTATACAGACACCTTGTTTAAGACGAACAGCCCAAGTTCAGCGTATCGCTCACTGCGTGCTAGCAGTTGGATGGTTAGGACATAGAGATTATGATGGACTTCAACCTTTTCCAAACTGGCGCTGCATCAGGAAAACAATTAAATAAAAGCAGAGAATTGTTACCATTCCCTATTCATTTCAGATACAAAGACTTCAACTCCTACACAGTTCAGATATAAAGACTTCAACCCTACACATTACAGAAAAAGAAAGAGGGTGGAAAAGAAAATGAACTGTAGAAGATAAAACTATAAGGCTTACTTAAAAACCTTGAACTCATTTCAACTATTTAGGACTGAAAATCAATGCATAACAGGCCACAACTGTTTTAGCAAGGCCCAGTATTGCATTGCATTTCCTTTAACAATCATAAACTACGGCATACCTGCGAAGAAACTCAACAATGATGGCAACCAAGTAAGAAGGTTCCCCAACCATTTCTTCCTCAACAGGAGCAAACACAAAACTGTACATTTCATCGGCAGAAATTGCCGGAGAGGTAAGTTGAGACTCTTGCTGATCGGACAGATTAGCATCCAATGTGTTGTCAACCAATGCAGACCGGGCTTCAGATGCAGAAGTTTCAACACCGGTTAACCTCCCTCTGTCTATTCTGGTATCAAAAAATTGAAATCCGCCATCCTCCTCAGAGTCTGAATTTGAATATGTTAAGAATCTATTAGGTGATTCACTCTCCACTCCAGTGGAAGATTCAAAATTAATGGATTTTCCAACCGCATCTGCTCTATTGGCAGATCCATCACCATTTGACCTAGGATCACTTGTCTGTGGCACACCAGAAGGGAATGTCTTCCCAGATTTGGTTCCCTTGTGATAATTGCCTGTTTTGATAGAGTGAGAATAAGAGGAAACTAAAACATCTATCACCCTGGAAACTGTGGACAGAGGTCTTCGTTCTAGAATAACAGTGCGTGCTATTGACAAACACAACTGCTTAGCCTGAAAAGGAAGTGGATGAAGATATCACCATCACTTATTAAGCATTTCAGACATAAGAAAGGCATAAGAAAATAACTGTTCCACAGAAACAGAAACTAAATGATCACTTAGAAGTTGATCTTGTAATCACAACTGAGACTGCAAAAACAAACACTAGGTCATCAGACGCCGCATAAAACGTTAAGTATTGTATACTTGTACTGATATAAATGAAGAATTCTACCTTATATGCCTCCAACTTTCGCCGCTGCAAGAATTCTAGAACTGATGGTACTTCTGAGCTACTGGCAGATATTGCCTGTAAGTAGAGAGAGAGAAAATATAAACTTTACTTTTCTTATTATTATTACGTACTGACAGATAACAATCTTGCTAAAATAAAAAGTAAACTTGCCTCAAGATCTATATGGATTTTCCATAAAAGTTTATTGGAAACAGCAAATACAAGGTCAGGAACAAGAAATGTCCAGTCATCTCCGTAAATTATTGCTTCATGATCACTTAAAACCTTAAATTCTGAACTCTCGCTGTCTTCCCTATTTGGTCGCAGGGAAGTAGACCTGGGGAAACCCCTGAATAGCAGAGGAAGTGGTGCGGATATGGGTGCTCCAGAATCTGCAAATACGTCATAGAGTATAACAACCTTCGCATCAATTTGATGAACGAGCAGTACATTATCAACCACGCTCACAGCAACCTTGGTTGAATAAATAGGCAAAGAACCCTGCAAAATAGGACACCATTATGCACAACTAAATAGTGAACCCAAGTTTTACTCATACATGCACCAAAACGTCTCACAAATACAACTTACTCAGATTTAATAGTAGTTAAACATTAAAAAAAAGAACTACTATGAAACAAACAGCTTTCATCATAAGTAACAGAAGGAACGTTGTTAACCTTAAAGATTAAAGTACTTTAAAAACAATTCATTCATCGAGATGGAAATGTAAGACCACAAGAGCTAAAACAAAATACCATAACATAAAAAGACTACGCCAATACTTGCTTAATCCACCACTTGCAAGGGTGGGTGACATCTTCTAAATTTAACCAACGAGAACACTTGTATTAAAAGCAATACATTCATTAGGAGGCCATCTCAACTTGTGGAGTAGCAAAGAAGACTGCGAAAAACAAAATTTTGAAGGGACAACAATTTAGACTCGAGTCACTCTACCAATCAACAAAAGGGATATACTGATGGTCAAAAAGCAACAACAAAAAAATATCTAACGTCTAATGGATACATGGAGTATCTAAGGCACATCAGCCATTGGTGAAATATAGATATCACTCACCATGACAAAAACATGCTACAGAGTGTTGTGATTTCTGGTCAGAACTAAAAAATATGCACAGCAAACAAAGAGAAACAAACACAGAGATAAGAACACAAGAACACAGAATGTAACGTGGTTCAGCAAACTTTGCCTACATCCACAGGCAGAAAAAGACTACTATATTTATAATGGGTATACAGAAAGAATAAGAAAACAAAGACCTTCTCTACTTTTCTTATCTCTCTCTCTTCTCTTCTAATCCCACAACTCAGTCTTTAACCCGAGATCCATACACTTGCTCTCTGTCTCTGTGATACATAAACTAGAGCAGAACTCTCCTTATATAGATATAAGGGACTCCCACACCATATAGGGACAGGTTTTCCTACTAATGCTAGCCTTCTCCTGTCTGTAATCAGCAAGGATTACGAAACCTACATCAATAAGGATCAGAGACATCCTTATTGGAACCTATATTCATCCAAGACAATAATCCATATTGACTTAGGTAAACTCATGGGCTAGAAAAAAACCACACAGAGTTTACTACCAATTGGCTGAAAATTCAAATTTAATGTGGGGTCGGAAAGATTTAAAGACACCATGCACATAAAAAGTTACCTGTTGTACCACCACATCACGGTAAAACCTATAAGAATGAAGGAGCATGGCAATCCTATCAACTTGCAGGCAATATATTCTACCATAGCTGAAACGACATAAAGATAGAGTAAATCTTGATTGTATTTCCAAATAAAATATGGAAAGAGAGACAATATAGGAAGGCATACACAGTGACAATGAAAATATCTTCAGCAGCTAGGACGGGCTTATTGTTAGCTTCAGATTTAGCCATTGCCATTTCAAACTTTGGCAAACGAATAATCCCTGCAGATGAAAGCTACAGACAAGAAGTAACAAATGTATCAGACTATTTAAACAAGATCCAAAGCATGCAACACATAGGATACAAGCAAAAACCAAGTTTAAACAAAACAATTAAGATGCAAACAGAATGACAACAATTTCTGACAAATGAACAGTTTTCAAAAGCAAAGAATGAAACCTTCTGTTCTATAAAAGTATCCTTATGCCCACAACCAGTACGTAATACGTCTCACCAGTATGATGCAAGTTCAAAGTCTAAATAATATTAAAATTAATAAATAGAGATACCATGCAGCAGATAGATCCCAGTCATTTAGTGAAACAGTATGAGACACTTCCCTTAAACTAAGTGATCGCACTAGTAAAACCGTTTTCAGTATTATACCACAAAAAATTTCAAGAGAGTAATTCTAAACTAACAATTCAAGCTATATAAAATTCTATAAACCGAAACAAAAGAACTAAAAATAAAAAAATTGAAACAAAAAAACTTTTCTTGAGCATATGCTCCTAAAAATATAAACTGCCAGCTCATCTGCAATGTGTGGTGGAGATCAATTACTAAATACTTCAGCACGGAATTATAACAGAAATGAGTTCCACATCCAATTTTCTAAGAAACCAAGACAGAACTTGAGGTATATGAGCAAAATAACCATAAGATCAGTGGTACATATACCTGAAAGCCAGTGAAGATTTTGCATGGCATTCCAGAAGCAAGAAGAACCAAGCGGCTTTCATGTGTATAAATATACCAACTCACATTCAACTTTCTTGTCTCAACCAGCTGAAGTGATTTTGATTCAGAATTGTAAGCATATAAGTCCAACCCACTGAAAATGAACCCCAGATTAGAAAAATGAGAGGTTATTAGGCAAGAACAAGTGCAAAAGAGAAGAACATTGGAAAAAGATGTTTAATCTATACTATATTATAGAGAATACCTCTTGCTCACTATACATATGTTTTTATGATATACCTTCATATTTTAAGACACTTTGAAACATAGAGAAAAAATAAAATAAAGGCAATAATAGTGTTGGTGATTCTTACGAAGAGAATCACCATTATTTGACTTCAAATTATACACACACAGTGTGTGCAATTGTGCACCCATGCTAGTGTTATTATAAAGACAATTGCATTAGTAATTATCATAACTGCTTAATATTCTGTCCATCTAAACACAAACTTCAGATAATAGCCTACCTCAACCCTAGCCTCTGCCTAAAAGTCCTTGGGAAACGAGGTCACAGCAAAGAAAATTTCCATAGAAGAAGGGAAACAGTCATATTTTTGCTAAAAATACAAAATAAACACTAAACACAATCATAAATAGAAGTTTTAAGTAATGAGATTCATTACTTACATAAAACGTGTGTGAAAAGATTTCCTACCTCGTCTTTACAACAACAATATCACACAATGGGCAGTCTGTCCAAAAGAAACCCAGTATAGTCTCTGACTCAGACTTGCACCTCTGACTAAATGTTTCTCCACTTCCTTTATCCCAGAATTGTATCTCATGCTCAGATCTTTGGACTGCTAGAAACTTTAAATCCAAGGAATATCGGATAGATAAGATGGCTCCTTCACTAATAACATCAGAGGTAGGAGCAACCAAAGGATCAAAAGGTACAGTTTTCCAACAGAAGACCTATATGACAAGATAAGAAAGGAAATGGACAAAATTCAGTGAAATTACAATCTTTTGGTTAGTACAAGTTTATTAATTCTTGAGAGAAAAAGGAAAGAGGTTCAAGAAGGTTAACTACAATCAGACTACCTGATCTGATGTCGAGGAAAGCAGCAACTTGTTTCCATCATCATAAAATAATTCCCTAGACCCAGGTATGTCGCATCTTAGGGGTTGATATGGAATGTAGACATGTGACAGAGCACCAGACCCATTCAAACCACTGCTAGGCTGTGAACTCGATGCTCTTCCAGACATAGTTATGAATGATATTCAGAATTTTGTACAGTGATGTATGATATAGCAAGCAGTGATGTACTAAATCTTAAACGGGGCACATTTACTCGTATTTCTGCAGATCATAGTAACTCAGGGTCATTCACTTGAAAAGTAACATCAATGGAAGTTTATGAAAGAAAAGATAGATGTTCACTACATACATCTCTTTCAGCGTGCTTCCTACAACGTCCTCCAAGCACTGAAGACAGCACTGGCAACTCAAGCTTTTCCTCGCAGCTATTTGAGACAAAAGGAAGAGTCAAATGCATTGCATGCTAGAAGGTGATAGAGAAAAACTGCACAAGACATCAACATATCAAATTTAGTATCAAATCCATACCACGTTTTGCATGCAACTCTTCAATACAAGAAATTCCTTCAAGCACATATCCCGTTCAACTTGTGGAACCTTAGCTGCTACACAACCGCCGTATTCTCTTGCCTACAAGGAAAATATAGCTAAGCTACAGCACGACGAGTACACTGTATCATACAACCAAAAAAAAGGTCAAGCTCTCTTCTTCTTACGTGTGCCCTTGTTTTCTCTTGAATTTGGGTTTACACAATTACACCTCTACCTAAGATATTAAACACAGAATTAAAGGTGAAGTTTCCTAATTTCAATAGTAGAACATCCTTAGTTGTTCAAAAGTAAAGTATAATCACTTCCCATATGAAAGTAAACACAAATTAATATTAAAGGTTTACTCTAATTTTCAACATTATCTCTCTTAGTTTACATGTACATGATAATGATGATATCACAAGTTATGATATAGTCTTTTAGGAATCCAGTTTCTCCCCTTCAGCTCCAGCTCCCCAATACATCTATTTAGCACGACACATATAAAACTCCATTATAGAAATATTCTCTCCTTAGATTCCACTCATCAAACGGGACTACGTTGATGAAAATTCTGTAGTGTGACAATTTTTAAACAGCAACTATTATATTTTTGCACATATCTTCCAAGTTCACAATAAGAATAACCAGCCTTTCTCAACCCCGAGATGCGGGCCTTGGCATCTAAATTTCACCACAATGTTCACATTTTATCACAAATTCAAACCCAGGAAAGATAGACATGTACGGACCTGAGCTGCACAAGTCACCAAAATGCGCTGAAGCTTGGACGCGGATTTTTTCTCTTTCATAACCACTCAACTGTGAAAGAAACACCACAATTCTCATCAGTCATCACAAATATGATCCATCAACAACTGTAAAAAACTTCGATTAAACCAAACCCTAACTCTGATTCCTTTGGATGGTAGAATTACAAAATGATCAGCAAGAAGAAGAAGTGAGATTCAGAGGAAGTTACCTGATGAATTGATCATCGGGAAAGGACGATTCGGATTTGAGAGATGAAAGAAAATAGAGAGTCGTCAAGTCGTGAAGTTTGTGTGTGTGTGGAAGAATGTTAGCGGACCTAACAATCGTTGTGTTAGACTGTCGGTCGTTGGATCAGAGAGGCTCTGACAGGAAGGGGAACCTCTGTATGATGATTTTGAGACTGTTGGGCCATTAGTTTTCTCATGGTGTAATGAAAGTTTGGATTAGGCTTTTTCAACGGCCCAGTTGTGCCATGTTTGATTCTCGAAAGAAAGATTGGGTTTAGTTGCTTTAAATAGAGCTTAATTACTGAAGTCTTAGGTTTTATTGGGAAAGAAAGAAGTTACAGCCTCTAGAGCATTTTTGGCCAATTACATCGAACTGGAGAGCAACTAAAAGGACCTGATCCCGATTTAGTTGCTTAAACTAGAAATAGACTCTAACGACAACAGAATCTACAAAAAAATTGCTAGAGTTTCCTCTGAAATTCAAGAAACCCAAAAAACCTGCAAAGAAAATACACTTCTAAAATGTCCACAAAAATAAACCGTGGGCACCGAATCCCATCCTAATTTCTCAAATCAACCAAACACTGAATCCACTAGAAATATATATACTGTTTACAGAATGTGATAAGGAATCTGATGACTGATTGGGAAATACAACACTACAGAAGTAAACTGTATATAATATTCAGAGCGACTTCTAATTTACATAATACACAGAACTAGCAGGTTAAGCTAAGAACTATTAGATGAGTATAGTGACACAAACTCTACGCCTCCGTCGATGACGTGCTACCTCTGAATACAAATTGCAAACTGGGCGAATGAAACCAAAAAGCTCAGGGAAAGGCATATAAAATAATAAAACTGTTAGAATTAGTGGACAAAAATAATATTTCGTTTTAAACTAAAAGATATCTCTATCATGTCTTTCTCCAAAGAGTATATAAAAAATGATGCGAGTCTAAAAATGTACAAGTCCAGGTCAAGTGTTTGTCCTAACCGTCCTGAGTACTATGTAATGTGTGGAAGCAGTAACTTGAGTCCATCCTCCTCAAGTTACAAGACTGCCTAGGTGAGGTGTTTGTCCTAACCCTCCTGGGTACTATGTAAATCACATGTCAGGTCTTTCTCAGACACTTCTGAAGAGTCTCGGGGATCAACCAAGAAGCCAGTGCATGGATGTAACAAATGTGACTATGCTTTGAGTAAAAATATCATATGTTCCTCCATTTAAATGCATAATCGTAAAATGTATAACATAGAATCGCAAATTAACAGTGAAAATAAAGTGTTCACTCATAGTACACAGTTAGCTCCGTGGTCTGACGGAAGTTCCCTCGCCAAAATCCTGATCACAGTCTCTTGAATAAATAACGTATTCATTTAATACTATAATTAGATAAAACGTACGAAAATCAACTCAGAAACTATCCTGGAAACCCCCCTGTCAATTATGTATTTTTGCCTTGCCGAAGCCCCGCCGTGGTCTGCGGCGTGTGGCCCTCACGCGCCTCCATAGGCGGCGGCACGTGAGTCACACATGCCTCCTGTGCAAACTGCTCCAATGGGAGCATTTGACCCCTTGTTGGAAATATCTCAATGACTCCAATAACTTTTCCAACTAGCCCAAAACCCAATTCTTCGTCGTTTGGCCGAAAGACGGCCCGAAAGACCACGGCCCGAAAATCGCCGAAAAAAGTTTTCGGTCGAATCAGCGCCGTCATCGCTCCTTGATCCTCCAAACTTTAGGGGTTTGACTCCTGGGGTGAAACCCTACCATTTCCACATCTCGCTGTCGCCGAAAAACAGCAGGAGCACCGTTGTCGGTTTAACCAGAAAACCGACGGGTAAATCAAATCAAATCGATCCCTAAATCAACCCAAAAACCCACTAACACATATATGAATCGAAAGAGGGAAGCAAGAGCTTTAAAACCATACCAAGAACATCGGCAATAGTGTCATTTTCCGGTAGGTCAATAGTCGGGTCAGGTCGCGAAACGGGTCACGGCTGGAAAACGGGTCGATGAGATTTTCTTTTTTTCTGAATTGTCTTATTTAATTTCAAAAAATACCTCAATTTATACCCCTAAGCATCTTATTAGATCAACGGATGAGGTTTGATCTGATCAAAATTCAACGGTCCAGATCAAACCGACTTAAATAAACTAATTTTTAATATTTTGCTCACGCAGACTTCAAAAGGTTAATAAAAATAACTCGTTTATCCAAAAAATTCTCCAAAAATTTCTACGAACTTGAACTAAAATACTCTAAGACTTTTTTGAAGAAAATAAAGTCTAATTCTAGCTCAATGAAAAAGTTGTTAACAAATCACACGATATGACTAATTCGCGATAAACCTAATTTGTGCCGATTAATGCGTAATATTGGTTCGGATCATTACAGCAACACTAACACTACATGAAACAGATTTTTCCCAGATATAAAGATTTCCACAATTATGTCCTAGGTTGGCAAGCTTGTCTGCAGTGCAATTGGTTTCTCTGTAGACATGATCAAATTGTATCGATTTGAAGGAATGAGCTAGGTTATTGATTTCCTGAATCATGGTCTTGAGTCTCCAAGGAATCAGGAAGCCTACATTGATGCATTGGATGACAAGGTTGGAATCTCTTTCGACAAGCAAATTTGTAATGCCAAGTCTCTGAGCTTGAAAAAGCCCCTCCTTGAGTGCAGTAGCTTCAACCACAGAGATATTAGTTCTTCCAATGGCTTTGGCTCCAGCAACAATAGGATTGCCCTCACTGTTTCTTCCAGTGGATACTGAAGTCTTAGTTGCATATTGAGCCTCTATATTTCCTATGTAATTAACAAACATGAGTTTTCACTGCGCACTATTCATGTGCACTCGTTACTGTTCAATGTCTTGTCCACTATTCCTCAAGTGTGTAGCCCGTGTGAGTAAGCTCTCTCTTTTCTTCTTTCTCTCTCTGTCTCAACTCTTGCTCTCTCATCTCTTACCTCATCTATTTCTGATCTCTTTGAAATCTACAGCAGACTTCAAAAAATCATAAAAAAAGTAGCTCATTTATCCGAAAAATTCCCCGAAAATTCCTACAAGCTTGAAATAAAACACTCTAAGACTTTTGTGATGAAAATAAAGTCTACTTCTTGCTCGATAAAAAATTCGTTAACAAATCATACGATATAACTAATTCGAGATAAACCTAATTCATGTCGATTAATGCATAATTTTGGTTCAGGTCGTTATAGCAACATTAACACTACATGGAACAGATTTTTCCCAGATATAAAGATTTCCACAATTATGTCTTAGGTTGGTAAGCTTATCTGCAGTGAAATTGGTTTCTCTATAGACATAATCAAATTGTATCGATTTGAAGGAATGAGCTAGGTGGTTGATTTCATGAATTGTTGTCTTGAGTCTCCAAGGAATCTGGAAGCCTCCATTGATGCATTGGATGATAAGGTTGGAATCTCTTTCGATAAGCAAATTTGTAATGCCAAGTCTTTGGGCTTGAAAAAGCCTCTCCTTAAGTGCAGTAGCTTCAGCCACAGAGATACTAGTTCTTCTAATGGCTTTGGCTCCAACAACAATAGGATTGCCCTCACTGTTTCAAATAATAAAGCCACACGCCGCCTTACCAGCATCTCCCCCAATTACTTGCTAATTGAAGAGATAGGGGTACTGCTCTCGCATCAGCTGCTTCAGTTCCCAAGTGGCCTCCTCAACTACATGGTTTCTCCACAAGACCTTGACAAGTGAAATGGTCTTGTGACGTAGTTCCTGCACTCTCTGATCAGGAATTTGGATTGGTTCTTCTATATAAGTCAAATCCTCTCATATAGGAGGCTGATAAGGTGTCAGAACATGAGATGGATCAGAAATATACTTCTGCAGCATAGACCACATGGAACACATCATGCACCCTGACCATCTCAGAAGGTAGTGTTAACTTATATGCCACCGCACGCACTCGTCCAATAATCTTATACGGGCTGATATAACATAGACGAAGTTTTTCACGTTTTTCAAAACGTACAACACATTTTCAAGGAGATAATTTCAAAAATACCCAATCATCAACCTCAAACTTGAGATCTTTTCTCCTTACATTAGCATAATCTTTTTTCGGTCTTGAGCAACTTTCAACCTATCTCGAATGATTTGAATGTCCTCTGCGGTGTCTTTCACTATCTCAGGACCAATAAGCCACATTCCCCCTACTTCACTCCAACATAACGGAGTTTGACATTGTTTTTCCATATAAAGCTTCATATGGAGCCATCCCGATGCTGGCTTGAAAACTGTTGTTGTAAGAAAACTCTATCAAATGAAGCTGTTTATCCTAATTTTCTTTGAACTGCAGAACACAGGCTCGAAAGATGTCTTCTAAAGTCTGAATGGTTCTCTCTAATTGGCCATCAGTCTGAAGGTGGAAGGCTGAATGAAAATGTAATCTGGTCCCCAGCGCCTTTAGCAAAGCTGGCCAAAATTCTGATGTGAACTGAGTATCCCCATCAGAAACTATAGACACAAGCACTCCGTGCAACCTCACAATCTTTACCATATATAACTTTGCTAATTACTCACAGAGAGTTTTCCTAGAAGAGCTAGGAAATGAGATGATTTCGTAAGGTGATCAACAATTACTCAAATGCCAGTATTTCTATTGGATGTACGAGGTAGCTAATATAAAAAGTCCATGGTAATATGATCCCACTTCCAAACCAGAATCTCTAATGGTTGCAACTTTCCAGCAGATTTCTGCCATTCAGCCTTCACCTGTTGACAAATAAGGCACTTGCTTACATACATTGTTATTTCTCTCTTAATGTTACACCACCTGTAATAATCTTTTAAGTGTCTGAAACATTTTTGTACTACCCGGGTGCATGGCATAGGCTAAAGAATAAGCTTCATCAAGTATTTCCTTCTTCAGTTTATCATTCTTTGGCACACTGTCTTCTTCTAAACATTAAGGTACCGTCATTCCTTAATAGAAACACTGTTGGTTCGCTAATCTGAATCATTTTCTTTTTACTCAATAGATAGGAATCCGCATCCTGCGTCTCTCGTACTTGGTCAAACAACACTGGTCAGACTTGAAAACTAGTTAACAGTGCTCCATCATCTTTCTATTCTAGTTCTACTCTCGTAGCTTGCAACTCAGCTAACAGTGATACTCTTTCGACACGTACATGAAATAGAGAGACTCCAGATTTCCTACTAAGAGCATCAACCACAACATTGGCTTTTTCTAGATGGTACTCGAAAGTACAATCATAATCATTAATTAACTACATCCATCTTCGTTGTCTCATGTTCAGATTTGGTTAAGTACGTAGGTAAGTAAGACTCTTGTGATCAGTGTAAATCTTGCACTGTGCTCCATATAAGTGGTGCCTCCAACTCTTTAGTGCCAACACAATGGAAGAAAGCTTAAGATCATGTGTGGGATAATTAACTTCATAGGGCTTCAGTTGTCTAGAACCATTTGCAACGGCCTTGCCATGCTGCATCAAAACACAACCTAGACCCAATTTTGAAGCGTCACTATAAATGACATATTCCCCACTTTCGTTAGGCAATGTCAACACTGGTGTCGTGGTCAATTTTTCTTTCAACGTCAAATAGCTTTCTTCACAGGCAATGGACCACTCAAATTTGACCCCCTTCTTCGTCAATCGGGTAAGCAGAGTCGCAATCCGCGAAAAATATTGTACAAAACAGCAATAATAACCCGCTAAACCCAAGAAACGTCTTATCACGGTTACACTTGTAGGTTTGCTCCAATTCAACATCGCTTCAATTTTATCTGGATCAACACTAACCCCTTCAGCTAAAATCACATGACCGAAAAATTTCACATTATCCATCTAGAATTCACACTTATTAAACTTTGCATACAACTAGGAATCTCGCAATGTTTGCAAAAAAGTACGTAGATGTTTTCAGTGTTGCTTCACATCCTTGGAATATATTAAGATGTCATCGATAAATATAAGGACACACTTATCCAAGTATCGCCTGAAGACTCGATTCATGAGGTCCATAAAAGCGGCTGGGGCATTTTTCAAGGCAAAAGGCATAACAAGAAACTCATAATGCCTATAGCGCGATCGAAAGGCTGTCTTAGAAACATTTTATTCTCTAATCCAAAGCTGAAGGTACCCTGACCTGAGATCAATCTTTGAGAAAACTATAGCTCATTTAGGTGATCAAACAAATCATCAATCTGTGGTAAAGGATATTTATTCTTCACCGTGACTTGATTCAATTTTCTATAGTCAATGCACAATCTCATTGAACCATCTTTTTTCCTCACGAACAACACTGGAGCACCCCAGGGTGAAACACTGGGTCAAATGAAACCCTTATCGATCAATTCCTGCAGTTGAACCTGTAACTCCAACTCTGCTAGGGCCATTCGATATGGTGCCTAAGAAATATGACCCGTACCTGGAAGTAATTCAATGGTGAAATCAATCTCCCTTATTGGAGACAAACCAGGTAAGTCTCCTGGAAATAAATCTGGATACTCACAAACTACTGGAATATCTTCGATACTCGGTGCACAAACTTCTGTATTGATCACATGTGCCAAGTATGCCTCACAACCCTTCTTTAGCATCTTTTCTGCTTTCACCGGCTAAATTAAACAAAGTGGAAAAGCATTCTTTTCTCCGCGAAATAAGATTTTTGGCATTCTTGAACTTCTAAAGACTACCTCCTTTTTATGACAATCAAAGACTGCCCAGTGAGCCTCTAAGAAGTCCATCCCCAGAATTACATCAAAATCTATAATATCTAATAATATCAAATCTGCAGCTAACCTATAATCTCCTATGAATATCTCACAGCCTCATCTGACACTCACAACCTCACCGGATGGATATAACACGTGTCACATCCCCAGAAGTGGAGAGGCAGGTATAGTGGTCAAAGATGCCAATCTATAAGACATAAAAGAATGCGTTGCCCCCCCCCAGGTCTAATGAAGTAAGGACTGGATAACTAAAATCATATAATGTACCGATAATAACCTCTGGAGAAGCTCTGCCCTCTCACAGGGTCATGGCATGCACTCGGGCTTGTCTAGCTGGTCACCCATGCTGATTGTGATTTTGTTGATTTGCTTGCTCTGTGGACTGCGCTGGCCGAACTCCAGAAGTGGTACCCTGATCACTACTTGAACTCTGGGCAGCTGAACCACTAAAAATGCCCATCTGTGGACACTCCCTGGCAAAGTAACCATTCTGGCCATAACGATAACAAATGGTGGTGCCCCTCTGACACGAACCGAAGTGATGCTTGTTACAAATGCTACACAGCAGAAAATCTCTCAGTGCACCATGTGTGTCATATGGACGCCGAGGGTAACTCAATCCACTAGAACTCCCATTTGATTGTTGCCTTTGAGATCGATGCCTCCTCTATCTCTGCCTCCTACCCTGACCAGATGTGCCAGTAGAAAATCTATAAGGTCCACTTGCAGAAGAATAGGCTAAGCCCGATGTACCTGAACTCAATCTCTTTAAATGATCTCTCCCTTCCTCAAAGCGGCGAGACTGAAACTGCAGTGGTCTCTCCCTTTCCACATCCTTACCTCTGATTGTTTCACTAACAAACTCATCAAAGTTATCCCAAAGCATAGTTGTCAATGTCCCCTTGATGTTCATATACAGACCCAGCTCAAACAACCTGCATTTAGATTCCTCACTCGCCACTATATCACGTGCAAATCGACAAAAATGAGTGAATTTATCTTGATACTCAAGCACTGACATACAGCCTTACTTCAAGTTGGTAAACTCTTCATATTTCCGCTGCTGGTTAGCTTGGTTGAAGTATCAGCGCATAAACAATCCTCTGAATGTACGTCGTGGGGTGTCAACAGGAATCCTCTAAATACTAGCCCATTAAAAGTAAGCATCTGACTCAAGTAAACCAACAACTGCTACGGTCCTCTGCTCTAGAGTGAAGTGAAGTCATTCACATACTCACTCCACCTGGACTATCCAAGCCTCCCATGTTTCAGGATCTGTAGAACTAGGAAATTTAATTGCTCCAGCTGTTCTTGCCTTTGCTACAGGAGCAAAACGCTAGTCTAAATGCAAAACTCGCATAAGAAAATCTTGTGTTCACTGATCCTCATCACGATCTTTATCCCTATTAACTCGGGCACCACGTCTAGGAGGCATCCTATAGATGAGAAATACATTAGTCCAAAAAATACGAAGGATATAGTCATGAAACCTTAAACATTTAAAAACACCCAACACTGTGAGCATTGATGGGGATCCGCCAGCCGGTCGGGCCATCACTCCAGAATTGTTGTGCATTCTCAAATGTCCTTAGTATCACAACTATGAAAGTCTACAGAACCTATAACCTAATACTATGATACCAACTGAAAGGATATGATCTTGATTTAGTTGCCTAAACAAGAATTAGAATCTACAAAAAAATGCTAGAGTTTCCTCTGAAATTCAAGAAACCCAAAAAACCTGCAAAGAAAATACACTTCTAAAATGTCCACAAAAACAAACTGTGGACACCGAATCCCATCCAGATTTCTCAAATCAACCAAACACCAAATCCACAAGAAATATATATACTGTTTACAGAAGTTGATAAGGAATTCGATGACAGATTGGGAAAATACAACACAACGGAAGTAAACTGTATACAATATTCAGAGCGACTTCTAATTTACATAATACACAGAACTAGCAGGTTAAGCTAGGAACCTACTAGATGAGTATAATGACACACACTCTACACCTTCGTCGATGACGTGATACCTCAGAATACAAAATGCAAACTGGGCAGAGGAAACCGAAAACCCCATGGAAAGACATATAAAATAATAAAACTGTTAGAGTGAGTAGACAAAAATAATATTTCATTTTAAACTGAAAAATATCTCTATCATGCCTTTCTTAAAAGAGTATATAAAAAATGATGCGAGTCTAAAAATGTACAAGCCCAGGTAAGGTGTTTGTCCTAACCCTCTTAGGTACTATGTAATGTGTGGAGGCAGTAACTTGAGTCCATCCTCCTCAAGTTACAAGAACACCCAGGTCAGGTGTTTGTTCTTACCCTCATGGGTACTGTGTAAATCACGAGTCAGGCCTCTCTCGGACCCTCCCAAAGCGTCTAGGGGCTCAGCAAAGAAGTCAGTGCATCGATGCAACAACTGTGACTATGCTCTGAATAAAACAAATTATATGTGACTCCATGTAAATGAATAATCGTAAAATGTATAATATAGACTCACAAATCGACAATGAAAATAAAGTGTCCGCTCACAGTACACAGCTAGCTCCGGCGGAAGTTCCCTCGCAAAATTCTTAATCATGGTCTCTTGAATAAATAACATGTTCATTTAATACTGTAATTCGATAAAAACGTGCAAAAATCAACTTAGAAACTATCCCGGAAACCCCCTAGTCATTTAATACTGTAACATGTTCATTTAATACTGTAATTCGAAAAATACTTTTTAATATTTTGCTCATGTTGACTTCAAAAGGTTAATAAAAATAGCTCGTTTATCCAAAAAATTCCCAAAAAATTTCTACGAGTTCGAAATAAAATACTCTAAGGCTTTTGTGAAGAAAATAAAGTCTAATTCTCATTCGATGAAAAAGTTGTTAACAAATCACACAATATGACTAATTCACGATAAACCTAATTTGTGCCGATTAATGTGTAATATTGGTTCGGGTCATTACAGCAACACTAACACTACATGGAACAGATTTTTCCCAGATATAAAGATTTCCACAATTATGTCCTAGGTTGGCGAGCTTGTCTGCAGTGAAATTGGTTTCTCTGTAGACATGATCAAAGTGTATTGGTTTGAAGGAATGAGCTAGGTTATTGATTTCCTGAATCATGGTCTTGAGTCTCCAAGGAATCGGGAAGCCTCCATTGATGCATCAGATGACAAGGTTAGAGTCTCTTTTGACAAGCAAATTTGTAATGCCAAGTCTCCGAGCTTGAGAAAGCCCCTTCTTGAGTGCAGTAGCTTCAGCCACATAGATACTAATTCTTCCAATGGCTTTAGCTCCAGCAACAATAGGATTTTTCCTCACTGTTTCTTCTAATGGATACTAAAGTCTTAGTTGCATATTGAGCCTCTATATTTCCTATGTAATTAACAAACATGAGTTTTCACTGCGCACTATTCATGTGCACTGTGTATAGTTCAATGTCTTGTTCACTATTCCTCAAGTGTGTAACCCGTGTGAGTAAGCTGTCTATTTTCTTCGTTCTCTCTGTGTCTCAACTCTTGCTGTCTCATCTCTTACCTCATCTATTTCTGATCTCTTTGAAATCTACAATGGTTAATTCAATTTTTACCTTCTCTTGGGTTTGATTCTCCATTACAATCGCCATTCAAGAGAGAAAGAGAAAAAAAAACCCATTGATTTCCAGTGAGGATTACAACCTTATTTGATTGATTTTCCGAGGAATAGGTCTATTGCGAAATTGATTTTCTTATCGGGTCCGTCCTAGTTCGTCGAGGTCTTCTTCCTATTGAACTTGATGTTTTTTCGATTCTGATTTCATGTTGGCTCTTCTTAGTTGGGTTATTGCTCTTTTGTGCGCTTCCTCCTCTAGAACCTTTGATTACGATCTGAAAGTTAGAGTTTTACAATCTTGATTTTTTCGTGTCACTGTTCATGGGAAATGAAAAAGAATGTGAATCAGGGTTTGTGGCGTTGCTACGTTATGTTAATTTGAGATTAGTAGAGATGAAAATTTTGTACCTATCTGGAGTTTCTTATAAAAGGACCCGACTCCTATTTAGTTGCCTAAACAAGAATTAGATCCTAACGACTCTACTAATCAAAGTGTACTCAAATTACACAAGAATCGAACCAGAGATACAAAACTCTAAAGCCATAATGAAGGAACTCTCTTTTATATCAACTGAAAGCTATAAATACCAATTAAAATCTGTTTGGAACATCAGAGCAGCTAGACATTCTAAACTAACTACGCTTATGAGAATACTAACTCGTAGGATCTATCTCAAATCCTACAGTAGATACCGCTATTGAATGGACCCAACTCTAGCTTAACTAGTAAACTAGAATCAAGCCCTAATGACTGACCATAAACTAAGAAATTCCGTGAAAATTTTGACATAACTTCCCTTGTAACTGAGACGACCAAAAACTTGTAGGTAAATAACACTCCGCATATAAATCCCACAAACAAATCGTGTACCACCAATGACCATCCAGATTTTTCAACATATGACCAAAACTAAACCAAATATATAACTCCAGAATTTAAAACATAATTTATAAGGTACTAGTTCTGAATACAAAAGAAAGTAAACTCGAAAACTACTCGAGTAGCTGACTAATTTCAAGAGCCTCACTGAGACAACAATACTGAATTGGTATCCTGAGCGACTTCTATAAACATAAGATGCTAGTGAGGTGGAACCTACTGGTGAAGAGATTGACTGGTGGACTCGAGCCCTCGACAACACCTAACACTCTCAGGATACACACTGCAACCTGGGCAACGATAAACCAAAGAGCCCAGGGAAAGGCAAATAAAATATAAAACTTTAATGTTAGTGGACAAAAATAATATAATAATCTGCGTAAATCGATAAACTAAAATTTCATGTATTTTCTCTATTTACTGTAAAATAATGCGAGTTCAAAATAAATAAACTGAAATGCAATGGAGCTGGTCGTTCAGAGCTCCTGACCCCGTACGACTATAAACAGAAAAATACAGGTGATGGGAGCATCTAGGGTGTTGTCTGACCCGAGACAAATCGGGGTCGGGCAGGGATCCTGACCTGGTCTAACCGAGTATTCAGTGATCAGCCGAATAGCTAGACCATCGATGCAACTAAATAACCATCACAAATAAACCTCCAAATAAACACTCAGAAAAAATATATCGTAAAGCGTAATGCATAAAAACCATGAACTCGCTATCAAGATATGCAAATAAAGGTGTCCACTCATAGTACACAGCTAGCTCCATGGTCCGGCGGAAGTTCATTCTCCAAAATCTTGATAACGGTCTCCTGCATAAATATTATATTCAATAAATACAGTAATTCGATAAAATGTGCGAAAATCGACTCAGAAACTATCCCAGAAACCCCCCAGACATTCTTGAATTTTTGTCTCACCGAAGCCCCGCCAGATGAACAGATCCGTTTGGAGTTCGACCTACGAATTTGAAGATTTCCTCAAGCCCAGTCTATCACACAACTACAGCTTCCCCTGATTCTGACGTGTTTCGCTGGAGTTTACCTTCAAAGTTGGTGGATCCGAAAATTCGGCCGGAATATTCCTGGCGTTGAAACACCGGCCATGCACCTTCGTTGCACTCGAATCCAACCCAGATCAACTCCCCGTGCTCCACTCGACTAGAACCCCCACACCACCGCCGTCAAACCTCGTCGGAGCATCGCCGACGACGGTGAAACTCCATGGGTTACACAACACGAATCCAAAACTCCAAACCTCACCAAATCACCCAATTCTCACCATAATCACAACCACAATGAAGAATGGTGATCGGACGGCCACTTTTCTGGCGGGTCATGATTCGGGTTAGAGACGGGTCAAGAAACGGGTCTGTCAACACGGATCAACAGTTCAGTTTCTAACTTTCTATTTTTGGTAAATCTACAATTTCCGGAAACTTGTTATTTATATGGGAAGCTCCTCAAACGATCAACGATCAATATTCGAGTTTATCGCGATCGTACGAACAATAATTAACCGATAAAAAAATAAGTTTCTTTTCAATATTCTATTATGATAATTTTCAATAAACAATGCGATACTTACCCAAAAACAAAAACTTCCGAAAAACATAATAAATAGCTCGCAAATCCGAAAAAAATTCCCCAAATATTTTCATGAACTCGAAATAAAATACTTTACAATTCCCGTAAAGAATATCAAGTCCAATTCTTGTTTGGTGAAAAAGTCATTAATAACTCGATAACGCGACTAATCCGTGATGAAGCGTATAAGATTCGATAAGTACGTGATTTCAGTTTGAGTTGTCACAGCTATGCCTCGATTTGCGTGCGTGCTCGAGCTCAGAAGAAACTATACAAACTGGGCAATTTAAAATGAAAGGCCCAAGGAAACACAGATTTAAAACGTTAGAGTGAGTGGACGAAAATATATAAAACTGAATCTGAAACAATATTGTGCTCCCACTGACATATACAATAAAATGCTAAGCGAGTCGAAAAGACTAAAAAGATATAAGTGATACGTCGAGGGGGACATCTGATCCTTCTCGAGTATCGTTCCCAAATGGAGGCAGTGACTAGGGTTCTTGGACCTCTGGATACATAAAGTAGTTTGGTGACTCCTGACACAAAGACGACGTGAATGTCATGGGGAAGTGCTGATTGTTCCCTGGAGCCACTCGGGGATCAGTCGTGTAACCAATGCATCAATGTAAATACTGAATGTACGTATATATCTAACCTCCAAAACTAAAATTCAAACTGTAACTGAAAACTAAGCTGAATATAAATAATAAATAGACTCTCTAATTAACAGTAAAAATATAAGTGTCCACTCATAGTACTGTGCTGTGATTTCCATCAATCCAGGGCATGTCTATCGTTGTGAAAGGACCCAACCCCGATTCAGATACCTAAATCGGAATCGAACCCCCTCTGAAAATACGAACCAACAAAATATTTTCGAAATTTCGGCAGAGTTTCGTTACTAACGTAGAATTGCATAACCTGCACCCTGAAAATAACACTTCATCCTATGCCACAAAAGCCAAACCGTGGGCACCAATCCCATACGGATTTCTCAACATCAATATATGAATCATAAACAGTAAACAATACTGTAGTATATATATATCCGAGAAAATCCGTATAAACAAGTATCAGAATGTAACAGAGCGACCTCTAAAGTAAAATATATACAATATACACATCAGTAGGCGAAACAAGAACCTACTGGAAAGCACAGGTAACTCTGATCACTAGCCTCCAAACCACGACGTGAAAACACCAAAACCTGAACTGCAACTGGGCACGGAAACCGAAAAGCCCAGGGGAAAGACATGAAAACCGTTAGAGTGAGTGGACGAAAATAAATGTCTTTCACCAGTTAATATATATGTTTAAATTACATATGCGAGTCCAGGCAAATGAAAACAATATAGTACACGAGGTAAAACTCACACTCCTCCAGTGTACTGAGCATGCAAGTAAAAATCCCACGGGGTCACTCATGGACACCTCCGTGCTAGTACAGTCCGAATCACGGGATCCCAGACCCACACGTGACTCTAGCCAGAAAGGCCTTAGGTCAGAGGTCTGCCTCCCCCCGGTAAAGACCTCGGGTCAGGAGTCACAGCCTCCCCTGGCATACATCCTCGGGGATCAGCCGGGATGCAAATGTATCGATACAACATCATATACAAACTGTACTCTGTGTAAACCAAATCATGAACAGTTCGATGCAACTGCAATAAACAGCATATAAATGCATATACGTAATATATAATGATATAAGCACAATCGTCTAACACATGCTCGTATAAATCGTAATCTCGTACGCATGCTCAAGTTCGAAAATCATATAAAAGACTTGCAATCATTTCTGTGAAAAGAAATTGTCCACTCACAGGTGAGCAAAACGCGCACTCGCGCTAATCTCGTGGTCCGGCGGATGATCCCTCGCCTGAAGCACGATCACGATCCCGATCTCGATCTCCTGAATATTCACAAAAACATAACTGATCAAAATCATAGTTCTCAACCCTGTACCGAATCACGGAAACCAACCGTTCCCGGAAAAATGCAATTCAATACGAAACGGTAAACGAAATTCCCGAAATCCCCACTCGAAACCTCGACTGAAAATCGGTTAACCAAATCAACCCGAAAACCTCCAGACGATAATCAGGGCGTGATTACAAGAAAAATGACATTAATTTCACTAAAATCTGAAAAAGTCAACTCCTCTGCCGTTGACCACCGTTGACCGCCGCCGCCGCCGCCGGCGCGCCGTCAACGGCGAGATTCACCGGCGGAGAACTTCCAGTTCACAAGATCACGACCTTCCAAACCCTTTTTATAATTGATACACAAGCCAATTCTAACTCTAACTTAACCAAATCACAACCAAACCGAACGGAAACTCAGTTTCCGGCCACCCATTCGGGTCCATCAAAAACTCAATCAAAACTTAATTGAAATGCATGGTTAGACTCCCTAGGACAAGGGGAGTCGAACCCCCTTATCCACTACCACCGTGGTTCACAGGAGAACCTCCTCCCGATACCGGCGACAAAACCAAATCGGCTTCCATTCGAAACCCCATAAACTATGATCAATTCCAAACAAAACATATATGAAACGAAAGGGGAGCTCAAGGTGAGTCGGAATATACCCACAACCTGGCCGTAGATGGCCGGAAAAGTTGGGTCAGCCGACGAGTCAAACGGGTCGTCCACCTCCTTCACGGGTCAACGGTAAGTTTCCAAATTTGGAAAGTTAGCAGGTGGTCAACGCTCGGTCAAAACTCAAAACTGCCATTTTCGACTATTTCTCGACAATTCTGATATTTATACTCGTGCCTCGGGTTGATCGACGATTCGAAATGGATAACCATCACGATTCGGATAAACTCGAAACAATCGGATAAACTCGTCAGAACCCGAAACTTCAAATAATCATAAAATATTCCTCAGTTATCGGAAAAATCTTCCGGAACCGCCCACGAGCTCGAAATCACGTACTCTACAATTTCTGTGAAGACACTCATCTCAAATTCTCGACCAAAAACATAGTCGCGAAATAAGTCGACGAACCACACAATATCATAAAACTGCGACTATAACCAAATCTCGAGAAACGTGCCAAACACGCGACTGATTCTGGTTCGGGTCGTCACACGTTGTTTCTATCCGTCTGTCACTGGTTGCTAACACGTCGTCCTGAAATAACGATTATGATTTAACAACTAATCGTTGAGAATAATATTGAGTAACTAAGCTCGTTCACCTAACAAGCAATACCGTCGAGAACATCACATTCTCGAATATCATGCTTCCCAAACTTCTCACAAGCTTAATCTAAATTCTAATTTGAATTGTGAGCCCTTAATTCTCTTCAAAAGCTATAATACGTTCCTTAACGTTGCGTGACTCAAGGTCAAATCGACGTTTAATTTGACCGAACAATAAAATTGTAAAAAAAATTAATTAATTAATCGCACGTCTTAATTTACAAATTTCAAATCCATTCAATAACCTCTTCATTGCATTCGGTACGTAATTACGAGTAAAATGACATAAAATTTGCATCAAAAATTCCTTCGTCGAATCGCCAGTGGCGCCAATGACTTTTTCCGGCGGACCAAGGCCAAACCTGCTCAAAATGAACCCAAGAACACAATTGTCTTCTACGACAAAGTCCAATTCAAAACATAAACAAACCAACTTTACCTTTAAAATTCAGGTTCACAAAATTCTTCAAAACTTCAATCCTTCGATTCTCCCTACTCGGGTAGAATTAATATGTTTTCTTATTGTCACTAGCTTTGTGGTGATGAGAGATTCAAAGCCCAGTTTCTATGACTTCCATCCAAAGTCAACCAACTTTGACAATCTTATAAAAAATCAACTAAAAAGCTCTCAATATTTATCGACAGTGACAAAAGTAACTACATTTCTCGATTAACCTTAAATAAATCATAAAAAAGAAAATTCTCGGGACGGGATGCAATAATCTACTCCCCTTAAGAAAATTTTGTCTTTGAAATTTATGCACCTGAAGCGAAGGAATACTATTACCAACCTCGAATGAGTTCTTTAAGCATGCAAGTAACATCTACAGCTACATAAGTCGTCCAAAATACTTCCACCAAGCTATTATCTTACAAAGTCAGCCTCTTCTCATCTCGAGTCTAAAACAAGTACTCAATAAAATATGATACATGAGAGCGTCCTGATCCAAACTCTATAATATAAAAACCTGGAAACCTCTGGTACCCATGCCAACCTTAGTGGCAAGTTCTAGTAATGTAGTCAACCTATCCGGTTAGTCTAATTTAACATCCCTATGATTGCCAAACTAATATGTCAGTTGTCAGGGTGGTGGTGCAACACTAACTCTTGTAGTGGCTCCCTAATCATCACCAGATTCCCGCACCAAACACCTACTTGAGGTGTCCCTTCACTGATGCTCACATATAAGGTGACCTCCAAGGCCACAAAGCTAGCAAACTGAGGGTCCAACTAAAAGGACTTAGACTAACCATTCTAAAGTTGTAACATAAGTGGGAAACTGACCAATCTCAGGAAACATTCTGACCCTACTCAATTCCCTTATTCTCAAAAATTCTACTAAAAATTGGGCATAGTTTCCCCTAAAACTTAAGGAAACCAAAAATCTGCACGAAGATAACACTTCCAATAACAAAACGCACAAACAAACCGTGGGCACCGTACCCCATCCAAATTTCTTATAATCAATATACACAACACTAGGAACATAAACCACAGATACCCATCCAAATTTTTGCATCCCAAATATCACAATACCAAATATCTTCCAATTCAAATTACTCTCGTTCGATACTGTATTATAACTAACTCAAATATCAATAACTACTAACTATAATGTAGGGAGGCTCCTAAGAAATCACTAAAACTTACCTCAAATACGCTCAAAACTACAGAAGGGCTCCACAGAGTCATATGAACTCAATTCACCGTCAAATCTGGAGATATGAACTCAATATCCCATCTCAGGTCTGAGTAATACTAACAAGTTATGCATATGTCTGAGATGGGTAAGTTGAGTTCCAAAACTCACAATCCTATAATGATAACCATAATGTGACAAAGCTCATAAGGGATCACTTGACTTTTGCTTCCGCTACACTCGATAATATGGGCGAACTCCAACTAGTCTAACTGTACTCAAATATGGAGATAACAACTCCTTTCCTCTAAAGTTTGGCTAATCATGTCCAGCTATACATTTATTAGTGTCGGTGTGTAACTTGAGTGCTGAAACTCATCGCAATCATCCTTAGGACTAAAATATTCGAATCTGTAAACCAAACTACACTGAAAGATGAGCATCACAAGCTCATAACAAGACTCACACATAGCATATGGACTATGTCAAAAAAAATTGTTGGAAAATAGATACGTCTTTGCTTAAAATATTTGTCCACTCGAGGTGGTAAAACAAAGATGTGCTAATTTACATACCCAGATTCGCTCTCGAATTGAATAGTTGAATTGATGCCACTATACTCATCATACAACTATCAAATTTGTGATTTCCTGGACACTGAATGCTTAACCAATAAAACTAATTAGAGTACAAGAATTTTGTGAAGTTTAAGAAACATAGCAACTCTTTGGTAGAAATCAATGATAAGACTTATACCTCATCAAGCCGATAAACCACATCTTCATTGAACACAAAT
This sequence comes from Geum urbanum, assembly GCA_946800695.1. Taxonomy (NCBI): domain Eukaryota; kingdom Viridiplantae; phylum Streptophyta; class Magnoliopsida; order Rosales; family Rosaceae; genus Geum; species Geum urbanum. Next base: position 59,229,080 of record OX326997.1, read on the forward strand.
CTATGATGGAAAGTTTGCGTTTTCGCGTAAACTTCACATATATGCTCCTGCGAGTAATGAACTCTTGGTCACCTACATGATGCTCCTCTATCCAATCTAACGTGAATCCGAAGATCGTGCAACATATATCGAAACAAGTCATACTCATGTTTTTCTAATTTCAGCATGTATTTATGATGTACACAATTCCTTTCTGATTATCGAACTTAGTGTTTCCTAGGTCTACAAGCATAAAACACACAACTTTGATCCAGAACCTCGATATCAACATTTTCATCCTCGTGAACCCTTTTGATTCAAAACAAGGAAATTATATTTCTGACCTGGCTACACATCACAAAAGATATCTTTGTAGAGGGAAGTGTGTTCAAGATAAAAAATGAACACGACCTGATCATGAAGAGATTGGTGTAGAGAAACTTAACGTTAATCTAGACTAACCAAATTAAATTAGTAGAATCACAAGATAGTGAATAGATTTCCATTGCTGATGTCAATAAGAAACTCTCTACCTGTCGAGGTGATCAGTGGTGATTTAATCAAATTTTACGTAGTCTGAGGCAGCAATCTACCTCGATCATTACAAATTCACTCCATGAAAAAATGTTAAACAAAGAAATCGAACGTTTGAAGTGAAACAAGTACGCATTCCAGCGATATTGTCTACTGAAGTCACTATGGATTGCGATGCAAATGTGAAGTTATAGGATGGTAACATAATCCACAATAACATTTCCACATACAAATTGGCTAAGGCATAATGTAGTTACTCCTTACCTCCGACATCAACCACGACACAAAGAGCATCACCAAACCCAATGATAAAGCTACATGGAGAGAAAACTATTTGATTCTCTTATACTAGTACTCGTAGGCACCAAACCCAATGAAAATTGAATCAAGAGAAGGAAGCCTCAGAACGATATGTAAAACACTGATAGAGGTTGACTAGAAAAGATGACAGAAGATCTGATAAAACTTACTCTCGATAAAACCCATGTTCCCCAAAAATATCAGAGAATCAACTTGAGCTCAGCAATAAATTTCATTTTCAATTTCACGATTACACCATATCCTTGCTACTCTAATTGCATCATCCACGACTATGGCACTGCATATTTTTTCGATGGGACAGAAAACACATTAACTCAAAACACTTCATGTTGAAGCCGCTGAAATCAATGAAATCACCAACTTCTCCTATGACTCCAAGGTCTGAAGTATGTTCATTAAGGAACTCAATTATTTAGGAACTTACATTCCTTAGGAACTCAATTATTTCTAATCGTTTCATCACGTTCTGATTAACATGAAGAAATGACTGAACGTTTCTAAAAATCTGATCAAGGTCAGCGCACGCAAGGCATAACGACTAGGTCACACTGACTCACAGGCTGAAGTTCGTACTCGGTCACATTCGTCACGTATTTGATGACGTTCAACACTGTGAATATTTGATGGAGATCCGCTGCAGTCGGGCAATCACTCCAAAGATGTTGAGCATAATCGAACATGACAATGAAAGAAACCAAGTAACAATCTACAAAACCTATAACCTAATGCTCTGATACCAATTGAAAGGACCCGACCCCAATTTAGTTGCATAAACTAGAATTAGACCCTAACAACTCTAATAATCAAAGTGTACTCAAATTACACAAGAATCGAACTGGAGATCCAAAACTCCAAAGCCATAAATGAAGGAACTATTTTATTTTATATCAACTGAAAGCTATAAATAACAGTTATAAACTGTTTGCAACATCAGAGTAGCTAGACATTCTAAACTAACTACGATGATGAGAATACAAACTCTTAGGATCTACCTCAGATCCTACGGTAGATACCATTATGCCTCGATCTACGTGTACGCTCGAGCTCAGAAGAAACTCTGCAAACTGGACAATTTAAAATGAAAGGCCCAGGCAAACACATATTTAAAACATTAGAATGAGTGGACGAAAATATACATAGCTGAATCTGAAACAATACTGTGCTCCCAGTGACATATATAATAAAATGCTAAGAGAGTCGAACAGACTAAAAAGATATAAGTGATACGTTGAGGGGGACATCTGACCTTTCTCGAGTATCGTTCCCAAATGGAGGCAGTGACTAGGGTTCTTGGACCTCTGGATACATAAAGTAGTTTGGTGACTCCTGACACAAAGACGACGTGAATGTCGGGGGGAAGTGCTGATTGTTCCCCGGAGCCACTCGGGGATCAGCCGTGTAACCAATGCATCGATGTAAATACTGAATGTACGTATATATCTAGCCTCCAAAACTAAAATTGAAACTGTAACTGAAAACTAAGCTGAATATAAATAATAAATAGACTCTCTAACCAACAGTAAAAATATAAGTGTCCACTCACAGTACTGTGCCGTGATTTTTATCAATTCAGGGCATGTCTATCGATGTTTCTATCCGTCTATCACTGGCTGCTAACATGTTGTCCTCAAATAATGACTATTATTTAATAACTATTCGTTGAGAATAATATTGAATGACTAAGTACGTTCACCTGACAAGCAATACCGTCGAGAACATCGTATAATCGAATATCGTGCTTCCCGAACTTCTCACAAGCGTAATCTAAATTCTAATTTAAATTGTGAACCCTTAATACTCTTTGAAAGCTACAATATGTTCTTTAACGTTGCGTGACTTAAGGTCGAATCGACATTTAATTCGACCGAACAATAAAATTATAAAAAAATTTAATTAATTAATCGCATGTCTTAATTTACAAAGTCCAAATCCATTCAATAACTTCTTCATTGCATTTGGTACATAATTACGAGTAAAATAACATAAATTTTGCATCAAAAATTCCTTCGCCGGAGCACCGCCGTGAACCACCATCGGCGACAGCAGAGTTGCGGCACTGATGACTTTTTTCGGCGGACTAAGGCCAAACCTGCTCAAAATGAACCCAAGAACACAATTGTCTTCTACCACAAAGTCCAGTTCACAATATAAACAACCCAATTTTACCTTTGAAATTCGGGTTCACAAAATTCTTCAAAACTTCAATCCTTCGATTCTCCCTACTCGGGTAGAATTGAGATGTGTTCTTGATGTCACTAGCTTCATGGTGGTGAGAGCTTTAAGGCCTAGTATATTTCCATGGTTGAATTGAGCTCGAAACCGTCACCCCCAAAGCTTAGGGTTTCGATTCGCCAGTGGTGTTTCTCGTCCATACCATGGTTTAATCTTTGAGAGATAAAAGTTGAGACCTTGGGGGATTGAAAGAGGAGACGAAGATGAAACTTTTGACACCAGCCTCGCCGGTTTTGGTGGCCGGACCGATGAGTTTCGTCGTCGGTGACCCACAACGTCGGGAGAGAAGAAAAGGGACGCGGGAGAGAAAGAGAAAAAGGAGAAAAATAAATGCTTACTGAAATGGAAAGTTTAACTTGGTCAATTGTGGTGATTTTATAACTTGGTTACATTTTAATTAATTGGGTTTTGGGTTTGATGCGTTGGCAATTAAAAGGTTCTATATTTATTGGAATCAAATTTATCAATGTTTTTTTGGTTTTGATATAGTTGTTTCACTTTTTTGTTTATTACAAGTTGAAGTACTAAACACTAATTTTGATTTGTCCACTTCCTAGCGGAATTTGGCTGTTTTAGCTTCATAGAATACTTTGCTCCTAATGCCATTGGGACTAAACCATGAGTTATTGGATGGTTTAGTTTCGTCACTTTAGTGTTTTGGTTAGTGATGATTGTGGATTTTTAGAACACTTATGACACTACTATTAGACCAATGCATATCTGACATGAATGAAAAACCTATGTAGGGTAGGATTCGTGTTTGTGTTTGTGAGTACGAGAGATCACTCCTAGGTTGTGATCTAAGTTGTTTAAAGTTTTTTTTTCTGATATGCTTTTTTGGGTGGTTATAGAGCATTTTAAGATGATTCGATGTCGAGTTAAAATTTCATTCATACTCTGACTTAAAAGATTATTTTTGTTTGTCAGAGGATAAACATGTAAAGACAGACCAACAAAACATATTGATTAGATCACTTGAGATTAAGAAACAGAAGGACAAGGGAGATTCAAGTTCAAAGGATGCAAATGGCGCAGGTACAGCTGAAGACTCGAGAAAGAGGTATGACTACTATTGTTTCTCATAGGTATACTTAAGACTATGCTCATATCCTTTGGCACAGAAAATTGTTTACAGTCTAACTCACCTTATTTTTTAAATCGTGCAGGGTTGTTGAAAGAGTTTTGGATAGTCGGCGCCAATTAAGAAACTCTCCACACAACCCGAGTACAAAACGGAAAGGGGAAATGACCATCCATCTCTGATGGAGATAATGGGTAAGGCTAATAATTTCTCCTGAATTATTTTCTTTTTAGTCTTACAGTTGATTAGGATTAGAATTTAGGTTTCTGATATCTCTTATTATGAATTGGTGGTTGTTTCAGTTGAAGGTTTGCAGGGGTTTATCAACTTTGACTGCTCACATCAACAAATTGGAGAGGTATAGAAACTGTAGATATTGCTTATTCTCCCTCTTGCAACAGCATGCTTTGGGTATGTATAAATTTGAATATATGGTGTGTAATTTACTTTCGTTTTAAGGGTAGTGTAGATGCATCAATTTGAATATAAAGAGCATAATTCAAATTGGAATGTGGTATAAAGAAATTATATATGTACCTGGTATAGATAGAGGTTCATCGCAGACATTCGTCACCAGAATTCTGTTGTCATCATTTTGTCAAATTTGAATTATATTGTCTATTATTTGTGATCATTTCCACAAATAAATTTTTCATATTCCCTTGAGCATTGAATACTACTGTCATCATTTTTCTCTCCCTAATTCTTAATTTTCTTGCTCATTTTGTTTTGTTTTATGAGTTATGGATTGGCTTTATTTCCTTCCAAGTTTTGTGATTACTAGATACAACTTCTTCTTCTTTTCTAGGTTCTTCTGCATGATTACTTGAAACACCAAGTCTCAACACTTATTTTGAACTCAATGATAGCTAATTAGTTTTGTTCTTCATGTTATGATTTGCTATGGTTTTCATTGTTCATGTGAGTTGTTAAAGCACTTGACTTTTGTAGGATCACTGACTATAATCATTGTATATTAGTTTTGATGGCTTTTGATTCATTGAAAATTTAGTTTTATCATTTGTTATTAACAAGGTTATGAGTGTATTAGTACTTTGGTAGAGAAGAGGTGAAAGCTTTGTTGATGGGCATCAGTAAATGTTGCTGCTTGGACATCTCAGGATTTGTGTAGAGTGTTGGGATTACTGAGTTCAGACCTTGCTTCTATGCTTACATTTGTACTCTTATCGGGATCGGATTCTGTTTGAGCTAGCATTTTGTCAATCATAGCAGTATTGATGCATCATATTTAGTTTTGGTATTAGGATGTCAAATTTAAATATATAGTAGAAGATCAACTTTGGTATTCTTCCATAGCTGTGGATTATGTGTAATGAAACCACGAGGCATTGAACTAGGTTTGCTGACTTGCTATTTGGAAAAATTCTTACTCTGATTGAATTCATATTTCAAGCATATATATGATAGATACATAATCTGCAACGACACGAGAAAAGGATTCTCAAGTCAAGTTATAATCAATATCCATAGAATAGTCACAAACTGTGGCATTAAAATAACCATTAAAGCTACAACTCCAAGCATCAATGTCCATCATAGTTGTTGTTTGCCTTATCTTTTTATAATTCTCGGTGCTCAATGTGAAGACAAAATCTACTTAGGTGATTTATCTCATTTGTATTAATAGTATAAGCTGACATATCATTCTTTTATTAAAAAATTTGTATTTGTATTTTTCTTTCAAATTTTACCCATTTCTCATCTCTATGACTTTAAAATTGTCGGTTTCTCTTTTTTGCTTCTGTAGGAATGTATTATGAGCTATACTCTTATGTTTTGTGTGATTCATTGTGTTATGAAGGATGTGCAGTTTAAGATGGGTTTGGTGAACTTTGAGCTAAACTTCATCAATGGAATGCAAACTTTTTGTTATTCAGTTTGGTGAACAAGGATTTTTCAGGTTTTTTACTTACGTGCTACATTTTTTGAAAGCTAGATTTAACACTGATATGCTGATTTGAAACTACCCTAATGACAATTTGGGATGATTATTTTTTACTGTGTTATGAGTGAATGATCATTGCGGTTCGTATTTTTTGGACTGTAGATACCATCTGAAAGCATTACAAAGAAATGGTAGTCATTTATGATGTACTGTATATGCTTTCATATGCTAGTCGAAATGTGTATTTGTATAGGGTCTTGGCCATTTAGCTGACTTAAATGTTATTCTTCTGATTTCAAACAATTTGTGCTTCTATTGATTTCAAACAATTGGTGCTCTTATGGATCCAGTTTTCTGTTTTGTATTTTTCTGCTAACATACTAATTACAATTTCATGTTTAAGTGCATTGTTGGAACTGAACACCAACTATGTGATCCTTGAGAATGAAATACTAGAACCGATTCCAATAGATGTCATCATTCTAGATTGACCACCACGCCCTGCATCACCACATACCCCAACCCTACCTTCATCACCGCACCATCGTCTCCACCACAGTTGGAAATTTTTCAGCCCGAGATCAGGGAGTTCAAAAGCGCATGGCCAGACCCTGCAAAGGGTAAGGGCATAGGAATGGTGTGAAGGTTCAGAAGGGTCATTACAAGGAGAGAAAATGTGGCATTTGAAATAGTTATCCAAGAGGTTAATCTCAATTAGGACCCAGATCCAAAGAAGCTAAGAGGACCTAGACGAAAAAAGGTTCGTCTTATTTTAAAATAATGGATTCGTTTGTCCATTGACAACATTGTATGCCTAAATGTTACTTTAATCTTGAGCATTTGATGAACCTGTCATGTTGATGTTTACAAGAAATGCGAAGAAGAGGCACTTGCTGCACCACAACCAAAGAAGAAGGTGGGTTGGCCAAAGGGAAAGCCAATGTTTGTATTCAATGACAAGAACTGTATGTAGAGAACACAAATGGGATTATAGATTAGATAATTTAGTTTCTTATTCATATTATCTTGAGTACAAACTTTTCATATTGTAGATTATACATTATAGATAAGAGAATTTAGTTTCCTATTCATGTTGTATTAAGTACAAACTTTTGATATTAGGTTTATGAGAGTTCATGACACAATCTAAGAACTTAAAACTTTCATCTCATATATTGTTTGCATTTCAGTACTAATATTTATCGAAACAGTTATGGTAACACCGCCACAGCGAGGCGGGCACCGACCTAGTATGTACCCGTTTTTGATGCGTGGTGATCAGTTTGTGGGTGCAACGAGAGGTGCTAGTTTTAGCATATATAGAGCTATTTGGTATAGCTTTTGGAAGCATTTTCAAACACGAAAAAGTATTTTTGTAAATTTTAGAGTGTTTGGTTATAATCAAAAGTGTTTTGAGAAATTTTAAGGAATCACTTGTAAGTCTTAAAACTAGTTTTGTAGGATAGTGCTTCATCTTAGAAATACTTCTTTTTGAAAATGCTAATAGTGAAAATCACTTTGAAAATTTATCTCCAACCAGCACTATAACGTACCCACAAAATTAGGTGTCCCAATATTCTTAATTCCCAGCAATAGATTGTATCAACTACATCAAGATGATTCAAAATTATTAAGTTTCCAAGGATTTATGATTTATCATGGGGTCACGCGTCATAATTTTATAGTAATCCATGAATGCATCAATCTTCTTCTCTCTTAATTTTGTTGGACCAATCGAATTAATTGCATGGTAGCTTCTCACTATTACAGTGTTTGGTAATGAATTAGCATAAAATTAATATTCATTTTTGATGATCGTATATATGTTAGCAGCAGGCCGGGCTCAGGGCTCAAAATTAAAGGGGCCATAGTATTTTTTATACTGTAGGCATATAATAAAGTAAAAAAAAAACGTAATTCTCTGAAAGCGCGCATACTGGAGACTGTCGAGCGAGAGTGACACTCTCTCTTCTCAAGTTCACGACTTCCCTTCTTCCTCCCAATTCCCAATTTCCACCTCCATTGATTCAGCATCAATATATCCCTTACCAATTTATGGAGGGAAGATGAATCATCTTTTCCAAATCTTTCTATAAATATGCTACCAATCTCTCGAGAATGTTCATTTTCATTATCTCTGAAAGAACTTGACCCCGATTTAGTTGCTTAAATTGGAATTAGACCTTAATGACTCTACTAATCAAAGTATATACCCACTAATTGAAAGCTGAAGTGGAACCCAAACTCAAATGTCAAAAAAAAAAAATTCCTACATATTGGTTCACTATTAAAATATAAAAGATATATAACGAATTTCGATATCAGAGCAGTTAGACAAATTAATCTGACTATGTAAAGTAAAATATTAACTTACAGGATCAACCTTAGATCCTACGGTAGATACTGCTATGCCATGAACTGCGTGCGCGCTCGACGTCAAATGAACTCTGCAAACTGGACAATTTAAACCGAAAAACTCAGGGAAAAACATATAAAATAATAAAACTACTATAGTGAATGGACGAAAATAATGTTTTGTTTTAAACTGAAAGATATATTTATCACACCTTTCTCCAAAGAGTATCTAAAAAAATAATGCGAGTCTAAAAATATGTACATGCCCAAATCAGGTGTTTGTCCTAGCCCTCCTGAGTACTGTGTAATGTGTGGAGGCAGTAACTTGAGTCAATCCTCCTCAAGCCATAAGAACGTCAGGTCAGGTGTTTGTTCTAACCCTCTTAAGTACTGTGTAAATCACGGATCAGGTCCCAGACCCTCCCGGAGCGTCTCGGGGATCAATCGAGAAGCCAGTGCATCGATACAACAACTGTGACTATGCTCTGTGTAAAACAAAATCATATGTTCCTCCATGCAAATGCATAATCGTAAAAGGCATAACTGTAAATGCATAACTATAGACTCACAAAACAACAGTGAAAATAAAGTGTCCACGCACAGTACTGTGCCGTATATGATTTCCACCAAGCCGTAGCCTGTCAGTCAGCGTTTCTATATGACTGTCACTGGCTGCTAATACATCGTCATGAAATAACGATTATTATTTAATAACTAATCGTCGAGAATAATATTAAATAACTAAGCTTGTTCACATAACAAGCAATAACGCCGCATTGTCGAATAACGTGCTTTCTGAATTTCTTACCAATTTGATTCCAATATTTGTGTTCTTAATTCTCTTTGGAAGTAACAATACATTCCTTAAACATTGTGCAACGCAAGGTCGGATCGACGTACTACTCATCCCAACAATAAAATTGTACATACGAACGTTTAATTATACACGATTAATTCTAAGTTCACACCAAACTATGTCCAATAAATTTAATAACCTCGCCAATACACTCGCGGCGTTAAAACGAATCGACCGATATAAAGCTTAATACATTTCGGAAAGTTTTTCCGGCTAGACGCGCCGCCACAGGTGGCAGCACGTGTTGCCAACATGCCACTAGCAACCATCGTCGATGGTGGTGATTTACACACCAAACTCTTCATCTCGTCAAGTCCAACAACTTTCCTAACTACACCAATGTCTAATTCTTAACAACATGGCCGGAAATAGCCCCAAAAGCCACGACGGAACTCGAGGCCGGTCGAGTTTGACTCCCATGAGGGTGGGTTACAAAACCCCTAACCCCTCGTCACCTATCATCGCAGTTAACTGTCGCCACCATCAACGACGATTCAGCGATGATTTTTTGTTCGAAAATCACGTCGATTCATTTCAATCACACATGCAATAAACCAATCCCATATACCAATACAATCCACCTATAAAGAGCAACCCAATCATACCTGAATCGGGGTCCAAATCAGTCGACAACCCTCTAACCCGAAACCTAGGTTTTCTCGACATTTCTTCTCAAATTCAGGCTAACTCTGGCGAAATTGATGACGGAACCCATGGGGAAACAACTGAGGGTGTCGAGCTGATCATTTTGATGTATAGGTTGGCCGGTTTGGTGGCCGGACGGCGAAGCCTTGCCAGAGCCGAGCTTGACGGCGATTTTCGCCGTGGAGAGCCAGTCAACGCGGGTCAACCCCGATTTTCCAAAATGGAAAAGTCTCCCTTTCTACTTTAGAAAGTCTGATTTATATATGTGAGTTGCAACTAATCGATTCCGTAAAATCGTACAAAACTTTTGCTGACAGTAATTTCTTCATCGTAACTCCGATTTAAATACTTGACGTTGTTACAAACCCGTCTTGACGAACTCTACGACTTTACTTAATAAAATATCTCAAAATTGATAAAATTCTGATAAAAAGAGTCATCGATATTTATCGACGGTAAAAATTAGTTACCATCATCGATTAACACTTGATCAAAATATAAAAAGTTAATTTATAGTCGGGATGTTACAATCTCATTTTCGTTATCTCACTCTTTCTCAATCTCCAGCTCTCAACCTTACAATCTAGTTTCCTTGCTTGTTCATGAACCATGGGCATTGTTCAAATCTGGTCCTCCAATTTGGATTTTGGATTTTTAAACTAGGCGGTCTACAAATTCAGAAAGGCATTTCCTTGTGCGATGTAGAACAACATAATTGCAGACATTAGAAATAGTAAAATCATGTTTCACACTTTACTTAGTCTTGTCAATTGCTATAGTCAATAGCTGTCATTTACTAGATGACTTTCTATAATGTTTGAATCTTACTGTTGCGAGTTTTACTTTTGATGTTTTATAATGAGTGTAGAGATTAATCTTAAGATGGTAGGTTGGCTTGAGTTTTCTGGTTTTCTGAACAAATGTTTGAAGTTTGAACTTTAAATATATTGAACTTGAAAGTCTATTTTGAGTGGGTGGGCAGCTCGTATAGCACCTGATGATCTAGTTGTTTTTCAGAGCTAGTGTAGTGTGGGTGCTCTGATTTTGTTTACCTGAAGTTTTTTTTTGTCTGTTATTGCGACAAATCTCGAAATAATGTCTTATTAGGTGTGGAATTGCTCGAATTGATTTTGAACAAACAACGAGAACATGCTCTTTGCAAAATTGCGAGATTAAGAGACAAAGAGAACTAACTAGTCTACTCAGTATAAAACCTTTTTAATTTTTTTTTAAATTGCCCAATATTACTCTTCGCTCTGGGCCTTAAACTTCCCAAGGCCGGACTTGTATGTTAGGTGACAAAAAAGGTGACAACCACAGAAATGAGTTTCAATATGACACAGCACTGAGTTTCAATATATATTTATGACTTCGCAATAAATTTTTAATTAACAATTGCAAGTTTCACTTTGGTAAATAAACTTTTGGATGTTTATATATATGATCATGAATAGGTACAACCAGTAGATCATTTGATCAAAGGAGCGTTGTTTTCTCCAAAATTCATCCCATTGGATCACTGGATCAAGGTTATTGGGGAGCATGGGCGCATATTTACTTATGATACACATTTGATAATCGTTCTCACCCATTTAGATCAAGCCATCAAGGTTAGGGTTAAAATTAAACTTAAACTTTTTGAAAAAAACAACATTATCTTCTTGCAAATATGACGTGAAAAACCTTCTTCAAAATTAGTTAAACAAAGACGCTAGAACTAACCCAGCTCTTATTTCCAGTCACAAACTGACTAGGCACCCAAAACAGGTGAAAACTAATTTTTGATTTTCTTAACATCTCGGTGCTAGAATGATGTAGCGGCAATTCTAGAAAGACTTGATGAAGTTGCTTTGATAAATCTATGTGAAGCAATTAGAGGCGGAGCTACACTGGGGCGAGTCCCGGCTATGGCTCCTCCTGACTTTAAGAAACTCACTAATATATATGTGGTATACTATATATTCTGTCAGTTATAATTAAACAATTAATAGTGTAAGAATTATTCAAGTTCTCATCCACAGACAACTAACACCACAACATAATTAGTGTAAAACATAATATATGAATATAAATAAGAAGTGGTGTTAATTACTTGTATTATATTTTGTATTATATAGAAGTATGGTAGGTTTGGAAGACAACAGCGATTACAAATTACCCTCCTATCTAATTATGAAAGGGTTTTTTTATTTTTTATATAGATAGGCCATTAAGCCAATTTAAATTTAGGGCCTTTACAACTTATGTATTAGTTTTCTCTAACAACCTTGTTAATATCAAAATACTTTTAGTGTGGAGAGAAATTTAATTTCAAAAGAAAAAGGAAACAAAAAACCCTTGTAAATCCTGTAATCGAAGATTCATCTTTTTAAATTCAATATCGATCGGAGCAGGATACATATTCGTTATATTAAATGACGATGAAGTTATTACAAAATATTTTCAGAATATAGAACCTCGACGATGACGGAATAGTTAATACTTTTTACGAGCACAGTATAATATTAATGTGTTTATTTTTAAGTTTGACGAGCACATTTTTGCCACCTCCCCCCCCCCCCTAACATTGAATCCTGACTCCGCCACTGGAACCAACTACTTAGTTACGATTACAACACGGTTGTCGTCCAGGTATATATTGCTCAATAACTATTTATCTAGTTCTTGTAGCCTTTTGGCATCCTCTATGGTCTCAGTTACTTCTCCTCAATAGACTTTGATGTTTATTAGCAATATACAGTAAAATTTTGATAAATTAATAATTTTGAGATTGACAAAATTTATTAATTTAATGATGTTATTAATTAATTGAGTATTAAATTAATACTCAAGTCTCTAAGTTAGGACCGACAAAAAATATTATTTTATTGAGAATATTAATTAATTAATTATTAAATTATCAAAATTTTACTGTAATCCATATAATTGCATTATTGTACGTACTTCTGAGAATATTTAATTGAAATTATTATTGTCTTATTCTACTGGAAAAAAAATCCTCAAATAAAGAAGAAGAAATATGGAGTGTCATTTTCTTATCTTCGTGCCCCTAATTTAATTAGGAAATGTCATAAAATGTCAATTTGAAAGATTTTTTACGCAAAATGTCATTCATAAGATTTCATACAAGGAATGTCACTATTTTGGTCTTGTACTTCCAATTTTAGCCCCCTTTGTAAAACAGAGTCTGATAGTGTATATATCATAAGTAAGTAGTGTCTCCATATAACTAGAGTACATAGTATGTTCTTGAAGAAGCGTAGTGGACCCATAATTTATATGTTCTAACATGTGCAGCTGGAGATCTATCCTCTATACTCAAAAGTAAACAGTTATTTTTCAACATAGAAAAATTTCTCACTTTTAAAAAGTACGTGATTTAAGTTCTAAATTTAAAATTTTACGAGATTTTATCACTAATACAAAAGAGAGAATTAAACTATTTGAAAGATCAAGAGCAGTCCATCCTCGTCCTTTAGAACAAGCAATTCATAATCTCAAAATTGCCAGAGAACAAACTTTTCTTGAAAACTTGTTAAGTGACAAAGCAAAAATAGAAAATCTTTTGCATCGATTGTCTATTTGAGCATTGGTTAGATCCGCAATCCAACTGGTATCAGAGCATGCTATAGCTCAAAATCTCAAAGATGGGATCAGTAGCTAAGGTAATAATAAAGAAATTAGATTCTATATTAGACCTAATAGATGCAAGACAACAAGAATCTCTATTAGAAATGTCTAGAAATAGAGAATATCTAGAAATTCTTTCAGTTATCAGCAACCAATTACATGGATTGGAAGCCAAAGTGGATTACATCCAGAATCAGCCGGAAGAAAAGTAAGAACTATTAACAAGAGTTAATAATAAAATCGAGAGACTAGATCTTCAACAAATGAAGATCCTTGATTGTGTTCAGAAGATAGCTCGATAACACAAAAAATCAAGCAATAGTCCACCTTGAACAGTCATTAGAAAAACTAATGACTTCAAATCACTACAAGTTCCAAGAGGGAACCCACTGCCAAAGCAATTTTTTTAGATTCTCCAACAAATCTGCCAACTGTCAGAATAAAAGAAGCTAAAAAAGAAGATACTCGAGACATGAAGATGTTGAGTATCTTCAAGAAAAAATCAGTGCAGTTGTTGAACGCAGAAGAGTTTGAGTTCAACGAAATAGAAAGCAACATCTGAAATACTTCGATTTCAAAGTTTGAATTCAACCAGATCTACAAAAAGGAAAGTTTTGATCTGATGGAAAGCCATATGAAAGGACCCAACCCCAGTTTAGTTGCCTAAACCGGAATCAAACCCCTTCGAAAACACGAACCAACAAAAACCGTAGAAATTTTGGCAGAGTTTCGTTACTAACATAGAATTACCATTACCTGCACGCGAAAAATACACTTCATCCTATGCCACAAAAATCAAACCGTGGGCACCAATCCCATCCGGATTTCTCAATATATCAACAGTAATGTAAAATAATAAATATATCTGTACTTTACTAAAATCCGGAGTAAAATCGTATAAAATATACAACAGAATACTCAGAGCGACCTCTAATGTATAATCATATAAGTATACCACAGTAGCACTACAACATTTTTGCCCATTACCGGCGAGATCACCGGAGACAAGGCCGGCGACCGGAAAAGTCGCCGGTAATGTTCAACATTACCGGCGACTTAGCCCGTCGCCGGCAATGTCGCCGGAATCTCGCCGGTAATGTTGCAAAACATTACCGGCGACTCCAACCGTCGCCGGCAATGTCTAGGAAGACATTACCGGCGATTTTCCGGCGGGAATTTCGCCGGAAATGTCTCCCTAGACATTGCCGGCGACGGTTGGAGTCGCCGGTAATGTTTTGCAACATTACCGGCGAGATTCCGGCGTAAAGTCGCCGGTAATGTCTTCATTTCCGGCGACTTACTCCGTCGCCGGCAATGTGTCTTATATTAGATGCCGGATCGGGCAGCTCGATCATTCAATCATTTTGAGCGAAAAAAATCCAGAGAAATCGAAAGAAGGAAAACGTACGCTCTGAAATCGGTCATTCGGTATATTGTCAAAATTAAGGCGGGCGTCGAAAACTCGATCACTCGGGAAGTTATTTATATAGGTACGTAGGTGTATATATATATACGTATATGTGGTATATATATATATGTGTGTGTGTGTGTGTTGATCAAATCCAATTCGTGAGATATATATATATATATATATATATATATATATGAAATGTTGTTGATGTACGGTCACCGAAACGAGAAAACAGCTTGTAGTTAATCTTGTGTCTGAATTAATGACTGGTATTATCGTATTGTTATCGGAGCCAGGCTTAACAGAGATTAGATCGATATATCATTGAGTACTATCATCGAGTACTGAATACGTACTATCATCGAGTACTGAATCGAATTCAGAGATTAGATCGATATATATACATATGCATGCATGTGTTGATTTAATTAGAGTTGAATTGAGAGATTACGTCGATTATTAGTAGTGAATGTGTGTATATATATATAATTAATACGTAAAATTGTTAGAATTTTCAGGATGGACAAGAGTTGGATGAGCCTCGAAAGATGGGATGTCAGATATCACGAGGGAATTAGGAGTTTTGTGGATTTTGTGAAGGCTAATTGTGGAGACACTACACTTCATTATTGCCCGTGTAAAGAATGTAAGTGTTTCAGCGATCGATTTCGATTTCCCATTGATAAAGTGCAGAGGCACCTGAGTAAATACGGGTTTTGGGATAAGTACACTTGTTGGATTTATCACGGTGAAACATCGGTAGCGGGTCCGCATGATCATGGACAATTTGGTGAGAGGGCCAGTCCACGCTATGATTATGGACATTTTGCTGAGAGGGGCAGTTCATCCTATGATCCAACATCGATGTTAATCAATGATATGTTTCCTCATGAGAGCGGTGTATTTGCTGATGAAGCACCAAATCTCCCTCCCGTCGTTGAGGGTTTCCCCCATATCGAGCCAGTCGAACCATTACCTGGAGGTCATGCCAACACAAGCGGTATGGACAAGTACAACAACCTGATTGCATTGCAACAGACTCCGTTGTACGACGGTTGTAGTAAGACTGTTCTTGAAAGTGTGATGGGAGTGATGCAGCTAAAAATGGAGAACAAAATGTCTGTCAAAGCTGTTGATTCTTGGTTGAAGTGGACTGCTTCGCTACTGCCACCCGGTCATCGTCTTCCTACCACTCATCATAAGGTGCGACATATCCTGAAAGATCTTGGGCTTTCCTACATCAAAATCCATGCATGCAGATATGATTGTATTCTCTTCTGGGGAAAAGATCTCGAAGACCTTGAAGCATGCCCGGTATGTTTTACAGAAACGTATAAGTTGACTCCTGCAGGCAACAAGAAAGCTGTGAAGATACTTCGATATTTCCCGCTTATTGATAGGCTGGAGCGGTTGTTCATGTGTGCTTTCACGTCCGAGGCAATGAGATGGTGGGCTGAGAGGAACTTGCCTGACGATGACACCCTTATACACCCTTCCGACGGAGAGGCTTGGAAGCACATGGTCAGGGAGTTTGATCATTTTGCAGCAGAGGTCCGAAATGTTTGGCTAGGGCTCTCATCTGACGGATTCAACCCTTTTGGCAACATGAGTCTTCAATACAGTATATGGCCAGTTATTTTGGTACCGTACAACCTTCCACCATGGATGTGCATGAAGAAGGAATACAATATGCTCACTCTGTTAATTCCGGGCCCGGGTTATCCAGGAAAGTGTCTCGATGTGTATTTGAGGCCTTTGATTGAGGAGCTTAAGTACCTGAGTGAGTGTGGCCACCCCACTTACGATAGGTTCAAAAAGGAGATGTTCCAGATGCATGCCATGCTTGTTGGCACCATCAGTGATTTTCCTGCCCGCGGTATGTTGTCGGGCAACGTTACCAGGGGTTACAAGGCTTGTTCAGAGTGCATGACGGTTGATTGTTGCAGTCCTCATTGCAGTAAAATTGTCTCGATGCGTCATCGTTGTTGGCTTCCATATGATCACCCATTTAGGCAGGATCCAGACGCGTTTGATGGGACTGTTGAAACTGGTGTGGCACCCAGGCGAGGGACAGGGGACGAAATTTTGGAAGTATTGAATGAATACGATTTTGGCCAGCTGAGCAATCATCCTGACATAGTGGCGTCAATTCCAGAAAAGCCCGAAAGGTATAAGTTTTGGACACACAAGAGCATATTCTGGGAACTCTCCTACTGGCCCAGGTTGCCTATCAGACATTACCTAGATGTCATGCACATAGAGAAGAATGTGTGTGAAAGTGTGGTGGGCACAGTTCTTAACTTGGAGGGGAAAACAAAAGACATCCCTAAGGCACGCATTGATCTTAAAGCAATGGGTGTGCGGAAACATTTGTGGTTAAGAGATGGTAAGAGAAAAATGCCGCAAGCTCCGTACACCGTAAAGCCGAAGCATAAGCATGAAATTTTTCGGTGGCTGAGTAATGTCAGGTATATATTCGATCTTATGGCTATGTATGAATTTGTCCTTAAATTTTTAGCGGAGTATATATGGTTATATGCGAGAAATATAATTGGTCCATATATATGGCTTCATCTATATATATATGCAGGTATCCTTATGGTTATGCAGGAAATATAAGCAGGTGTGTTAACTTCCGGGACAATAAGATGTACGGATTAAAGAGTCATGACTGCCATGTACTGCTTCAACGCCTTTTCCCTATTTTCATTCGAGGGTACATGCCCAAAGAGGTGGTGGAGCCGTTGGTGGCCTTGTCAAGATTCTTTCAGAAGTTATGCACCAGGGAAGTTAAAAAAGCAGACCTGAGGGAGATGCAAGATGACATCATTTTTATCATGTGCAAGCTTGAGAGGATATTTCCCCCAAATTTTTTCGACATAATGCCGCACCTGATGATCCATCTTCCCGAACAATTGTTGCTTACCGGTCCCGTACACTACACTTGGATGTATCCCATGGAAAGGTACAAATGATTCATAAATTTGGTTTGCCTATGGTTTTTATATGTAATGACTTCTGGTTAAGTAAGTTAACATGTACTTGTTAACTTGTAGACAATTGGGAGCCTACAAGGACTATGTGAAGAATAAATATGCACCTGAAGGGTGTATCGCTGAAGCATATCTTGCGCACGAGTGTGTAACGTACACCAAAGTGTACCTCGAAAATGTAGAGGACCCCCAACAACATATGCCGATAGATGAACCCCAGTTCAACTTTTCTATCATCTCCAGTGACGTGGTAGTACAGGGAAGCTTGCCAAAGTCGTACAAGTTGGATGGAAATGAGGTAGCCATTGCCCACTGGTCGGTACTGATTAACTGTCAAGAAGTACAATATTGGAAAAACTATCATCTTCACTGCCCTGCTATTGCCGGAAATGTTGATTACCACAACAAGACGTTTGCAAACTACTTTGGTCAATGGGTAAGTATATGTGTATATGTCTATTTTTATATATATATCCTTACATAGCATGTATGTATGTACGTGATTTTGTGGTTTCAAGATGACATAATTTCTTCTGTACGTATTAATATATGGACGTTTTCAGATGAACCATGTAGCAGATGATGGTTGCCCAGAGTGGTCAAACGAATTGAGGGTCCTGGCGATGAAACCGATTGCTTCAAAAGTTTACTCGATGTGTCAGGTCAATGGCGTGAAATTTATATGTGAAAATCGAGACGACCGACTGAAAACACAGAATTGTGGGGTGATGGTCCATGGTGGGCAGGATGGCGTTGACTATTACGGTGTCCTTCATTCAGTTGTTGAACTAATTTATGGGAACCGCATGAAAGTGCACTTGTTCAAGTGTAGATGGTTTGATACTAGCCCGGAGAACACAAGGACCGATCAGTACGGAACATTTTCGGTGAATACTGCTACTACCTGGTATGAAGATGACCCTTTCGTTCTTGCCTCATCAGTAAAACAAGTGTTTTACCTGGACGATCTTCTGAACAAAGTCCCGTGGAAGGTGGTTAACCATGTTGCTCATAGAAACATATACAGTGCTGCCACACTTGGTGATACCGCAGATGATGAGGAAGTTACTGCATACCAAGAGCCGAACGCTTTTGACATTCCGGAATCATCTACGATTCGCCTTAATAATGTGAGATCTGGGAGTGTGGTTCGAATTACTGGAGCAGAACTTCTCGATGTTAATCCATATGAAGTTGACGCTGATTCAGATGACGAGGAGCGGCACATATTGCCAGAGGTTACCTATGAAACCGAGTCAGACTCAAGTGATGAAGATGATTACGATTATCATCCTTAGTACGTTGGAAATTGTAGTCGGAAATTGTAGTCGGAAATCGTACGTAGGAGGAAAATGTAGTCGAAATTGTAGTCGAAAATTGTAGGGCTGAGAAATGCATAAGAGGATAATCAACTTCTGCATTATATCTTCTCACAGCGGGAATTCATTTTGAATTGTTGATTACTTGATTGTTTGTGGTTTAGTCACTTTAATGCTATCTTATTAATTTATTTTGAAGCATTGATTACAAATCTGTTGAAGCATTGATTGTTAGACACTTAAGACTGGGTACTAATGTTAGATAACTTAGTTTCTAGTGATATGAATTCTGCAAAACTCATGTTAAGAACATCTGTGTTTATAGAATGAAAACAAATAGAACTTACAGGGACTGAATCAATGTGAACCAATGTGAACCAATGCATCAGTGTGAACCAATGTGAACCAATGTGAACCAATGTGAACCAATGCATCAGTGTGAACCAATGTGAACCAATGCATCTGTGTTCAGAAACTGATCTGAACAATGTGAACCAATGCATCAGTTCAGGGACTGAATCAATATGAACCAATGTGAACCAATGTGAACCAATGTGAACCGGAACGGTATCAGTTCTGTTGAACTGATGTGCCTTTTGAAGTTACTACAATATATACACAGATATAACTATGTATTCGAAAACATAGATTGGTCTATGACAGATCCTCATTGAATTCCTATACGGAAATTGTAGTCGTTAATCGTAGACGGAAATTGATAATCGAAATTGTAGTCGGAAAATGTGCATAGCTGGAAATGATACGTACGTATACGGAAAATGTAGTCGTTAATCGTACGTATACGAAAATTGATAATCGAAAATGTAGTCGGAAAATGTAGCCGGATATCGTAGACGGAAAATGTAGTCGGAAATCGTACGTATACGGAAATCGTAGTCGTTAATCGTACGTATACGGAAATCGTAGTCGTTAATCGTAGTCGTTAATCGTACGTATACGGAAAATGTAGTCGTTAATCGGACGTATACGGAAAATGTAGTCGTTAATCGTACGTATACGGAAATCATTAATCGAAAATGTAGACGGAAAATGTAGTCATTAATCGTACGGATACGGAAATTGATAATCGAAAATGTAGTCGGAAAATCTAGCCGGAAATCGTAGACGGAAAATGTTGTCGGATATTCTTCGGGAAATAATGACATTACCAACGAGTTGAAGTCGTTGGTAATGACATTACCAACGAGTTATAAGCAACTCGTTGGTAATGACATTACCCACGAGTTAACTCGTCGTTGGTAATGTCATTACCGGCGAGTTGCTTATAACTCGTTGGTAATGTCATTACCAACGAGTTATAAGCAACTCGCCGGTAATGTTTTCTGGTTTCCCCCATATCGAGCCCGAGCCTCTCCTCTCCCTCTCCTCTCCCTCTCCTCCTCCTCTCCCTCTCCTCTCCCTCTCCTCCTCCCAAATCGGTCCGGTGAGCCTCTCCTCTCCCTCTCCTCCTCCTCTCCCTCTCCTCTCCCTACTCCTCCTCTCCCTCTCCTCCTCTCCACCGATCCCCTCTCCTCTCCTCCTCCGAAAATCTCCTCCTCCCCTCCTCTCCTCCCCTCACCATTGTAGGTGGAAGAAAATGGCAGGTCCGATCCTCTCTCTCTCCCTCTCTCTCTCTCTCTCAATTTTTAATTATTTTTTTGCATGTGTATGTGCATGTGTATGTGTATGTGTATGTATATGTGTATGTGTATGTGTATGTGTATGTGTAAATTAATTAGGGTGCTAAGTTGGAAATTAGGGTGATAAGTTCTAAATTAGCATGTATGTATATATGTGATGTATATATATATTTAGGTATGTGAATATGAAGTGATGTATATATATATGTGAAAATTATGTATAAATGTGGTTTTGATGAATATGTGATGTATATATATACGGAAATTAAACCTAATTAAGATGCATGATATATATATGTGTGAAAAATGTGGAAAATTAATTAGGGTTTGTGATTTGGATGAATATGTGATGGATAAATTTAATTAAGATGCATGATGTATATATATATACACATCGAATATGTATAGTCGTTAATTTAGGTGATATAGTTGTTAATTAATCGTATAAATGAAGGTGGAAATCGGGATCGGGACGGTTTGGAACCGGAACGGTTTGGAACCGGAACTTATTGTAACTGGAACCGTTATGTTACAAACGGTTCCGGTTACAAACAGTTCCGGTTTCAAACGGTTCTGGTTCCACACCGTTCCGGTTCCGATTTGTTATAGAACCGGAACGGTTTGGAACCGGAACTGTTTGTAACCGGAACCGTTATGTTACAAACGGTTCCGGTTACAAACAGTTCCGGTTTCAAACGGTTCCGGTTCCACACCGTTCCGGTTCTGATTTGTTATTGAACGGAATCCATGACTATTACGATGTCCATGAGGTTTTGCGGCTAATTGGCTTCGGAGAGGTTCCCGAAATAGTGGAGGGAACAGTAGTCAAGCTTCCTCCTCGGCCGCAGTTAGCAACACGCCCAGTGGGCCAATGATGACTGCTCGCACGAGAGCCTTGCTAGAGGCGCGAGCTGAGGAGGAAGCTGCACGATCAAGAGCCGTGGAACCGGAATTCGAGGCTCGAGCCTCAGTCTCTAGACGCTCAATCAGCAGACGTCCCTCCGGTGGCAGAGCCTCAGACGAGCGACAGTCAACGGGGGCATCAGAAACTCCCTCAATCCGAATGCCCCATATTCGGATGGTGCCTACTCCCGTTTCACGGGAATCATCTGAGGCACATGGTGGTGCTGGCGCCTCATCGTCCAGGCCTCGTCTATCTCCGCCGTCCGGTCTCTTCCTACCCGACGAGATTCCTGTCATCCCTGAATTCGATGATAGGGGGATGCCTGTTTATATTGAAGGACGGCCGGATTTCCTGACCGTGGAGGAAGCGTATAACTTCCTCCCGTTCGACCCCGTGTATCTTTGGAGTGTGAGGTGCACCAACCAACAAACGGACGATGCAGGTAAATTTTATTTAACATCAGATTGATTACTTAATTATTACTTAAGACTTGCGATTGGTTCAATTAATGATATCAATTTGTTGACATTGTTTTATTAGGCAATTTCGTTAATGGGACTGGAAAACGGAAAGGGGCTAGAGGCACCTGCACCGGGAAGAGACTTGAGCAGGCCACCGGCGGAAGGAAAACGCCCATAAGGGCCAATGAGGATGGCGAGGTGATCGAGGCATTCGACACCACGCGCAAATATGTCAGCATGGCCGGTGCGATCGTGCGGGACAAGGTCCCAATGCTTTGGCCAGATTGGGAATCTGTGCCTATCTACGTGAAGATGCAAGTGCATAATGCACTCAGTGTGAGTAAAATCGTATTTTCATTACGTAAATTTTACATTTATTAATTAAGTCCACTTAAATATATAATTTTACCTTTTATATATTCATATTGCAGGTGTGGTTTGACGTGGATGAAGTTCTTATTCACACGTGGGTAGAGCGTCAACTACATAATCGGTGATGTGCTTCCACTTATTTGAATATATATCGAGTTAGATTTTTGTTTATCAACTGTTTTAATATCTCTAACTTTTTTTCCTTGTTTTAATATAGGTATAAAGAGTGGAAGAACGAGCTTTCTTCCCATTACACTGTATACAAGGAGCTAGGCCGAGGTTCTACTCCTAGCGAATTCCGGTTTAGGGAGTACGAGTGGCTGTGGCTGATAGCCCACTTCGAGCACCCCAAAGCTCAGGTATGCATCCTTAATATATCTTACAAGCCTAATGTATCGTATCAGATTGAAATAGTTAGTTACTAATTTTTTTCCATATGTTTATCAAACAAGGCGATTTCGAAGACGAACCGGGCGAATAGATTGAAAAACACCAGGGCCCATCATGCAGGTTCTCTCAACTACATGGGTTGGTCGACTAAGGCGCAGCAACAACAAGAAGTGAACCCCTTGGTGTATATTCATCAGAAGTTCTATCCGCAATGCCCTGATGAAGCGGTAAGTCTTTCGCCTCTCCATGTGTTAATAAAACTATTTTTCGATATTAATAGATGTTGTTAGTTAATACGTTGTTCATTTTCGCTTTTCAATTAGGCGAGAGTGGAGGAGGCGACGACAGAAGTGACCATGAGTATAGCTCGGACTAACCATCCTGACTGCTCCGAGGAAGAAGTCACCCAGTATGCCTCTCAGATCGATCCGCTTGATCCCCCGATAGCGGCTCAGATCATGGCAAAAGCGTGCGGGACTGGAAAGAATACCTACTACTGTAGGGGAATGGGCTCGGCGGGCGAAGGAGTATTGAAAACCACTTCACAATACTCTACCGGGTCAAGAAGTTCAACTTCTAGTCGTAACCTCGCAGCGGAGCTTCATAGGACGCAGAGGGAGTTGGAGGAGCAAAAGAGGCAGATGGCCGAGTACCAAATGCAGCAGACACAGGTGCAGGCTCAGATGTACACATGGATGCGGACGATGTACGAGGCTCAGACTACCGGACAACCGTTCCCCACACCTCCCCCGGTCCCGGTCCCTCCGTTCCCTAGCTATCCACCACCACCACCGCACCAGTCAACGCCAGAGCAAGACCAAGGTAGCCACCGGAATTCAAATGAGTACTTTGATTACTTCGACCCTGACCCGCAAGTTCCTCGACCCTGACCTGTAGTTGTAGTTAATTTTCGTATCGTCGTTGCTATTTGTACTGTACGTTGGACATTTATGTGTACTGTTGAACTTGTATGATTGTACGGTTTATGTCTTTCAATGCAGGTTCTGGAATTGGGCCCAATCCAGAACCGCGTTTTTTTTTCAAAATTTTTTCTGACATTGCCGGCGACATGGACCTCAGTCGCCGGCAATGTCACAAATTCCGGCCACGGCGGCGGAACCATTGCCGGCGACGGCGTCGCCGGTAATGTCGGAGACATTGCCGGCGACTCAAGTCGCCGGCAATGTCTCCGACATTACCGGCGACGCCGTTTCCCGTCGCCGGCAATGTTAACACCGGCGGGAGATTTCCGGCGACGTCATTGCCGGCGACTCGTCGCCGGGAATGACATTTCCGGCGAAAAAAAAATACAAGGCCGGCGACCTCCCGTCGCCGGTAATGTCTCCTTTTCTTGTAGTGTAGGTAGAACAATAAACTTACTGGAAGAAACAAGGTAGCTCGAGCACTATGCCTCCGACCACGACGTGCGACACCAGAATCCAAACTGCAAACTGGGCACACGGAAACCGAAAAGCCCAGGGGAAAGACATGAAAACTGTTAGAGTGAGTGGACGAAAATAAATGTCTTTCACCAGTTGATATATATATATATATATTTAAAATAACATATGCGAGTCCAGGTAAATAAAAATAACAAAGTACACGAGGTAAAATCATACTCCTCCAGCGTACTGAGCATGCAAGTAAAAATCCCACGGGGTCACTCATGGACACATCCGTGCTAGTACAGTCAGAATCACGGAGTCCCAGACTTCCACGCAATTCTAGCCAGAAAGGCCTCAGGTCAGAGGTCTGCCTCCCCCCTGTAAAGGCCTCGGGTCAGGAGTCACAGCCTCCCCCGGTAGACATCCTCGGGGATCAGCTGGGATGCGAGTGTATCGATACAACAACATATATAACGACTGTACTTTGTGTAAACCAAATCATAAATAGTTCGATGCAAATGCATGAAACAACATATAAGTGTATGTATACTCGTATATGCATATCCGTATATGTATAATCGTAAAACACATGCTTATGTAATCCGAAATCTCATATGCATGCTCAAATTCGTAAAATGTATATAAAGACTCGCAATCAATCCGTGAAAAGAAATGTCCACTCACAGACTAGCGTAACGCAGTTCGCGTTAACCCGTGATCCGGCGGAAAGTCCCTCGCCAAACAAACGATCACGAACCCCTGAATAATCACAAAGTTCATATCTCAAAGTCATAACTCGATAATTCAAAACAAATCACGAGAAACCACCGTTCTCGGAAACACGTAATCCGATTACGACAAACTGTCGAAAATCCGAAAATCACACCTCAATACCTCGCTATACTTTCGGATGCTCAACTCGAAAAACGAACCTCCCCACTGCGATCGGGTCGCGATTTCGATTGAAATGACATGCAACTTGTCGAAAATCCCAAAAAGTCAAACTTTGACCGTCGTTGACTGTTGACTGCCGTCAACGGTGGCGCCGCCACCAAACTGAACTTTTCCCGGCGGAGCAACCTCTATTCCATTCAAAATCATCCACTGAGCAACTTTTTCAACTGCATCGAAGGCCAATTCTTACTCTAACTAGGTCAATTTCATGAAAAACCGAATGTTCACACAAATTTCAATTCCAAAATTCTCCATGTACAACATGAATTGGAACACCAAACTTACATGGTAGCTTCATGGTGATGAGAACTACAAAACCCAGTCCTTTTTGCAGCTCAATTTGGCCGGAATTGGAAACCACCATTAACCCCAAAAACCTTGAACTTTGGCCGGATAATTCTCTCTCCACCGTGGACATCACCGTGAGAGGAGGACGGCACGGGGTCGAGGGCAACTCGGCGAGTCGGACGGGCCAAGGGCCAAGCCCTGGGGTGGCCGGAATCATCGCGCCACCGTGGAGACCGTGGAGAACCGCCATGAGCTTCATCTCCACCGAGTTGACTTGGTCAACTCGGTCAACCACCATAATGAACCTTTGACTTTCCCAAAACAGTAAGTTCACTATTTATACTTTCCCAAAAAGGAAACCTCCAAAAATACATTTTGGTAAACTTTAAACATCCGTAACTCTCGCGTCGTAACTCCGATTCCAATAATTCTCGCGGCAACAAATTCGTCTCGACATACTCTTCAATTATCACCCGAAGTCAAACACATCGACCAATTGGATAAAAAGTCAACCATTCAACCCAAACACATGCATAATCCGACTAAACAATCAACAATCGGAAATATTCATTACTTAATCTCCGTAACTCAAAATAATGCTCCAGAAGTTCCCACAAACTCGAAATTAAATTCTCAACAACTTCCGTGAAGAGGCCGAAACCAAATTCTCGTACGGTAATTTAGTCGCAAACAAATCCACCGTTTTAAACCATTTACGTCAAAACTTCAAATATTCATAACTTATTCCTCGGTCGTCCAAATAACGATTCGGAACCGCCCACAAACTCGAAATCACACGTACATCGACTCTCGAGAAGAGACCCAGCTCCAATTCTCGGCCAATACTTTAGTCGTCATCAAACCTGGCGAGTAAATCCATTATCGGAAATCTACCATTACTCATAATCTCACGGACCAAGCTGATGACACTGTTCAATCTGTTCCGGGTCGTCACACCATCAATTCAAGATCCTTGAATTTACTATCCCAGCAACGACATGAAAAACAAATCTCCTTCTAGTAACACCTGAGGAAGTTTCTAAAGCCAGAAAAAGAAACTTCAAGTTTATGCACATTGGAGCAGTCCAAGTTGGCATAAAGTTACTAGTCAGAGAAGGCTTAAATTGCTCAGTCTTATACGTCTTACAAGATAACAAGCTGAACGATTTCCAGAAAAGTTTATTGGGAACACTTCAAGTATCACTATGCAATCAAGTAGTATACTTCAACTGCTTTCCAAACTTTTCAACTAGCCTAGCAGATGCCGTTCACTGTCTACGACTAAGAGTCAAAACAGACGGCACGTCCAAGAAGGAAGGCATGCAAGAGGTTGCCGTAGTTTATAAGATCTACTATAAACTAATGAGCACAACAGTAGAACCCAAAACTAAAATAACAAACATTCCAAGTCTTACTACTGGTTTCCTTACAAATCTCAAGAACCATAATCAACAGATTCACAAGGTAACATGAGATGAGGTAACTTTCCCACTAGAATGGAATTTATCTGGTCTAAGAGAGAAACCAGAAAGCTCGAAGGCAACAGTTTACGAGAACAGAAAAACCGGAGATGTCAACCTCAAATTCGAAGGACATAGAAACAGTGATGTATCCCTCGAAAGCTTCAGAAGAGAAAGCTCTAGACCACTCAGGAGAAGCAACTCTACTAGAGAAATTGGTACTAGAAGTACAAGAATCTCTATAAGGGCTAACCCGATGATGAAAGAAAATTTAGATGCTGAGTTAGAAAGAAACATCAGCATGCTAAGAGCAAGAAGTTCAAAATCAGAAGAAATCTTCAAGCTTTATGAGGAAGCAGAAGAGTGTGAAGATCCCTTATGATTGGAATAATTGATTAAAGAGATCGAAATTTTCACCTTCAAAAAGGAAAGAAAAGCCTTTCCTCTTTTACATGAAGTAACAGAAGATATAGAAGATGAGGACATGGAAGAAGCAGAATCTTCACAAACATCACCCTCACAAACCACCATATTCAGAATTGGTGGAAAGACCAAACTTCCACATGGAAGAGGTCATAGTGGAAAGAAGGGAGAAAGAATCTCCCACATATTCATTCTACAGGAAAATACTCCAAAGGTACCAATCACCCAACTAGGAGTATAACTTGATCTAGACTAAGCTCTAAACAAGAAGAAGGCTATTGATGAATGAGTAGCTAGTCTACTCATGGCAACCTGCACAATCTATGGAAGATTTGAAGCAAAAGACTTGCATATAGTCTATGAATCAACTCTCCTAGGAATGGCAAAGAAGTATTACTTTCTTTTCAAAGAAATGATCAGAGGAAAGCAATGTCTGGAAGACATAAAAATGATAGGAATCCTTATACTTTTTCCACTCCGCTATATGATCAATTTTGCGGAGACATCTCATATGTTGGAGAAAAAAATCAGAGAAATAGCAAAAACCAACATATATGCCTTTAAAATCTAGAACATGAAGTACTTCAAGGAATATCTGAATGAATTTCAAGAATACTATTACACCATAGGAGAATTTGAAAATATAGACTTGGTACACCTCCTACACAGGAAGCTTCCTGAATCATGGAGAACAACTATGAGAAAAGCATTGAAGAAAGACCTCTAGAGAGGTTTTTAGTCGGAGGAGTTGCAGAAAGAATCAGGCAGCTAATGCGTGAACTGTGTAAAGCTAACACCAAAGTAAAAGCAGCCAAAAAGCAGCTCAAAGGAACAAGCGACTTCTGTTCCAAAATGATATATGCACCAACCAACTGGGGATGCGGAGAGAAGAGGCATAAGAAAAAATACTTCCAAAAACGTTTCAAGAGAAACGAAAGAAAGAATTGGGAGGTTCAAAAGAAGCTCCAACTGCAGAAGGGAAAAACAAAATCCCAGAAAGAGATTTTTCAAGAAGACAAGATTCCAACAAGAACCAGAAAAGAAGAAACTTGCATATGTTGGTTATGTAAGGTAGAAGGGCACTATGCTAACGAATGTCCCAAGAAAGAAAAAAGAATTCGAAGGCTCTTCTCAAGGAGTACGAAGAGGCCATGGAGATGGAAAATCTGAAAGGCTACGAGGTAGTCTATTCATCAGAAGATGATGAAGAGATGTATGTCTATTCAGTCTATTCAGAAGATGAATTGACGGAAGAATCATAATCAGAGTTTGAAGAATAGTATGAACCTAGAAAGGTTATCTTCTTGAGATAAAGAAATGGGAAGAAAGCACAGAGGAAGAAAAGATCTCCTCCTCAAGGTCAATCCGGGATCATTCATCTGTGACTACTGTCAATGCAAGGAGAAGAATGGCTCCCTAAATTTTGTGAAGCATCAAGGAAAACATATCACAAAGAATGCTTCATAGCTGAAGCAAGGAGAAAGATGAAGAAGGGTTCAATAAACCAGATTATTGAACAAAAGTACGAAGACTACTTCTATGAGATAGAAGAGAAGCAAGAAATTATAGAAAGTGATCTAGAAAGAGCAAAGTTTGATACTACTACTAAAGAAGGAGTAGTACCTACAAAAATTCCAGCCCAAGATACAAAAAGAGTAGTATCTGACTAGGAAGAAGAACAATATAAACCAGTCTAAGATATGAAAGAAGAAGAAGTATATGATTGTGAAGAAGAACAATGCAATCCTTTTACAGAATAGGAAGCAAGTTCTTCAAAATAGAATCTGTGCAAGGTAGCAACTGTTTCTACAAGTAGATTCAGTAACTACATGGAGATTGTATTAAAGTTTTCAGGATACAAGTATCATCTACATGCCTTTGTAGATAACGGTTCTGGTTTCAGTCTAGTAAAAAAGTTTGCTATACCAGAAAGGTTATGGCTAACTGATCCAAAGAGAAGTGCAACTGGAAAAACTGTAGAAGGAAGAAGAATCTTCATGAATACATTTGCCAAGAAGATTCAAGTCTTAATAGGAGGAGGAACCTTTATCATTGAAAACATTTGGCAATCAGAAGGCCAAGCTTCCGATGTTCTAATCGGAAATGATTTCCTGCTACAACAAACTTTCATCTAGAAGCCAGAAGTGAACTTATTAGGATTCAAGAAGAATCAGAAATTCTTCTGGATAGAGAGGCTTAAAGAAGCCAAGAGTATTATTGGTCCAAGATTCACAGAGAAAAATAAGAGATTACAGTAGAATAGTGGTGGATACACACCAAGATTTGAAACCATACTGCAATATAAGCAACAAGATGAGTTACTTATCAAGGAATCTTCATCATCAGAAGAAGAAGATTATGATGAAATGGAATTCTGTAAGTTTCATGGTAACAGAGAATTCAAGCATCTTAATGCTCCACCTCACGGCCCTACCAGAATCCAACTCAAAGAACACACTGTCTACAACATTCTCAAGAGAGACTGTGACAAGTGTAAACAAGAGAAAATCCTCAAAAAGAAAGAAAAGAAATCCAAGAAACCTAGTATAAAGAGAGCATAATCTCAAGCACTTCAAGGCTAAGCTCTAAAAATGGAAGAAGCATACCCTTGGAGAAATCAAAGAATTGCTCAGACAAAATATCGATATCAATCCTCTGAAGTTTTGGGAAAAAGATCCAGTGGTCTGTGAGCTCAAGTTACATGACATGAATTCCATATGTCACGTAAAAGCTATTCTCCAATACAAGGAAGAAGATCAAAATGAGTACAGAAAAGATATAGATGATCTCTTAGAAAAAGGATTGATAAGACCGTCAAAGAGTCCTTATCATGCTCCAACCTTCTATGTCAAAAACTATGCAGAAGAAGTTCGTGGGAAAGTAAGAATAGTGATAGACTACAAAGACGTCAACAAGAAAACCGCAAAAGACGGTTATCATATAACACAAGCAAGAGTGCTAATCAAAAGGCTTAGAGGAGCCAAGGTGTTCTCAAAATTTGATACTAAATTAGGGTTTTGGCAAGTCAAAATGCATCTTGACAGCATTCCTCTTACAGCCTTCGGAACTCTACGGGGACACTATGAATGGCTAGTAATGCCTTTCGGGCTAAAACAAGCTCCATCCATTTTTCAGAGAAAAATGGACAACATATTTAAGAAAGTGGCAAACTTCTGTGTCGTCTATATAGATGAAATTCTTGTGTTCTCAAAGAGCAAAGAGGAACACATGAATTATCTCTTTGAAGTAGCCAAACTCATAGTCCAGCATGGAATCATCTTAGGAAAAAAGAAAGTCATTCTTGTCCTGGATGAAATTGACTTCCT
The DNA here is from genome assembly GCA_946800695.1 of Geum urbanum. Lineage (NCBI taxonomy): Eukaryota > Viridiplantae > Streptophyta > Magnoliopsida > Rosales > Rosaceae > Geum > Geum urbanum. The sequence goes on from OX326997.1 coordinate 59,259,945, forward strand.
AAAGATCAACATAAAAAATAGAGTCATCAAGCTTCAGCCACATATCCTAGAGAAAGTCTGAAAATTTTCAGACAGAATTTCTGACGTCAAAAGTCTACAAAGATTTTTAAGAGTCATAAATTATGAAAGAGACTTCCTTCCAAAAATTGCTGGATTAACAGTAATCCTGTCGCCCAAAACAAGCTCAAAGAGAGCTTGGGAGTTTACAGAAGATGACGAGAAAATCGTCAGGCAAATCAAAGAACTATGCAAAAATTTGCCATTACTTCATCAACCCGAAGAGAATGAAGAAATCATCCTTCAAACTGATGCTAGTGACAACTTCTGGGCATGTATAGTACTGGCAAGAGAGCCATGCACTAATATCGAGAAGTTTTTGAAATTCTGTTGTGGAAAGTTCAATGTTGCAGAGCAGAATTATCCCACAGGGGAAAAAGAAATTCTGGTTATCAAAAAGACAGTCGAGAATTCTCCAGCCTTTCTAAGAAAACCTTTCACCGTGAGAACAAGTTGTGCCAGAGTGAAAATTTTCAAAAACTTCAAACTTGATAAAGCTGCTGATAGGGGAAGATTAGCAAACTGACAATTATTTCTTAACCAATATGATTATGATGTGGAATTGATTACAGGTAACATGAACTATCTTCCTGACGCTTTAACAAAGGAAATGACCATGTATAAAAGAAGTGAGAGAGACAACGAAGGTCATAACCTAAGAAGTAGGAGGCCAATAAAGGAATCTAACCAACAAGAAGAACCAATTGAAAAAGTCCTCAAGAGTTTTTTGCTGCGTCCTAAAAGATCAGCCTTAACTGATCAATCTCAGGGATAAAGGCAAATCAAGACCATTGATGGCTGCTGCTTTGCCAAAAAGCAGAATTTTTCCTACAAGTTTCGTGAACATCTTCAACTACCAGCTGAATACTTTCTCTGAAGCAGTCGTTTAGACTGACCAAAGTTTAGCTTCCTACTAGAGGGCACTGTTAAATAATTTGACGTTTGCTTTCCAAGAAAATGACAAGAGGTTCATGGTAGAAACTATGGATGTCTTGGCAGTTGAACTAAGTCAAAAGAAAAAACCACCAAGCATAGTCAATGAACCAACAGTGTTGTACATTAGAACTCCAATGAGTGCTAAGTTCCTATCCAGGCACTAAAAGAATCAGAATGGTTCAAGTTCCATAGACATATTGGCACATATACACCCAATGAAGATCTCCTCGACACCCTCTTCGTTGTCCCAGGACCCTTCCTGGGAAGGTATTTGGTAAATGTTCAGAGTGAACATCACAAGAGCACAAGTTATGGTTAGTTGAGAAAGAATTTGTTCATAATCTATGGATAAAGAAAAATGAGGATCTCAAAGGTGCCAGCAATTATATACAATACAGTCAAGAATGTCAGGAAGAACAACTGCATTCTCAGACTGAAGTTTAGATCTACACCCCCAGAATGAGTGTGGAAGTCTAACGGAGAAACTGAATATATTCCTCCATATCATTACGCCAGAATCATCCAGGGATAATATCTTGAGCCAACATGCGACAGATACAATGGAAACCCAAATTCAAGCATTCTATGGATGAAGGCTATGACGTTAGAATACATCAAGAAAGTAATCGGAGAAGATCAAGAGATTACGTTTCTTGCATCAGGGGATAAGATAATAATCACCACGTATGACCATCCAGAGGCTGTTACGTGTGATCTGTTCACAACCCTGAAACAGAGAGAAATAGATTCCTCCCTCACTTGTACTCAATGGCTCGACAAGATCGAGAGAGACAAAAGCTACCAGATGTATACAGATATGGAAGAAAACGGGACCAGAAAAAAGATAATAGATGAAGATCCCTACCTAGGGGATAAGTCAGAAGAATATGATGACCTGTAAAAGCAGGTGAATTTGTATTGTCATCTTCTCCTTGAGTGGGAGACATCTTTATCCTGAGAATCTGCTTTCCAAGAGAAGACAATGGAGGAAAGCAGATGCCCTATCTGCATTAATGCACTATAGCTAGTGGAGTCACTATTTTTAGTTTGTGTTTCAATTCCGTTTTGAAGTCCGCTCTCTATATAAAGAGTATCGAGTCTTATACTTATTAATGGAGTTGCACCAATTCCAAGTCCTACAAGCAGAAGAAGCTCGTAGTTTTTGTAGTCTTGTGCTGGTGCACCATATGGACCATCAACAAGAAGCCTTGGCATCCTGCAAATTTAGATATCACAATTACTTTATCGTGATTGATTGTACTAACATTTGCTACTTGATCAAGTTTAACACCACAAAATAAACTTACTTTGGCTGTTCAATATCAGCATTTAGAAGGCCACTGTGTTCTATAGAAGGCGGTTGACAAACCTGCAATGTTCATCATTCATAAGCAAATCTACTATAACAAAAACAAATAAGTATACTTATTAACAAATTATTGTTAGGCATCGAAAATCAGAACAAGAAAAATCTGCCTGAGAGTAGAAAGCCTGAGAGTTTAGTTTGTGAGTGAAGAGTCGAAGCAACTGTTCAGCTTCATCATCCTCAAGTAAGTGTGTTTTTACTATGAGCGGCTAAACAGCTTATAGTTGTTTACCAGAGAGTGAGGCTTTGGATCTATAACTTGTATTCATGTTGGAATAAATAAACTATGGTTTCCCACAAAGCTTCGAGTTTTCATGTATCTTCATAAAACTCATTTAAACTCTCCTGAGAGGCGGATTACCGCCCAGAAGGTGGAACAAATGAGTTATACATTTTTTTACTTGTTCATACTCGTTTTAATCCCCTAGGAGGCGGACTACCGTCCAGAAGATGGAAATAAATGAGTTGTCTGATATTAGTAAGTAGTACATTCATCACATGTTAGTAGTACATTCATCACATGTTAGTAGTACATGCATTACATATTAGTAGTGTCTAAATACCTATATCAAAGAGTAATAATGTTTAGTACCCGCATTATATGATAGTAGTATCTTCATTGCATATCAGTAGTGCATCACTATTCATCAAACGAAAAACCTTTTTAAACCAAAGACTAGTCAGTAGTGAGTCCGTTAGCAATAATCAGGCAATAAGCCAGTAGGTGAAACAATGACATGATGAAAGCTAGTTCTGACTAGAGGTTAAAAAAATGTAAGATATTTGAAGAATAATAACACAACTGTAATTATTTAAGAGAGAAGAATTCAAAATAACCTGATGTGTAATTTACCCTAATTTAATTTCACACAATTGGAAGCGAATTTCTACAAGGAAGCTCCTGTTTGCGCTCGTAGTCTCGTAGGCTCGTCTCCCATGGATGCACACGACTCCTGTGACTCTTTTTTGCCTTGCTCAGCCCTCAAAAGAAGAAAACGAAATAAACAAACAAAACAAAAACAGAAACAAAAATACAGAGAGAAAGAGAATAAAGGAAAATAAAAAAGAGCAGAGCCCCACCATTCCAGCCTTTCTCTTCCTTCTCTCAGCTAGCTACAGCTACTGTACCGAATTCACTCTCTCTCTACAGTTTACACCACACTTTCTCTCTCTAAACTCTAAAAACCCACAGGTGGTGGTGGTGGTGGTGCCCTTGGTTTATGAGAGAGAGAGGGAGAGAGAGCGAGAGAGCAGTGGAGCCTCTCTGATAAAGTAAGTAGGATTGAGAAATGCTCTTCGCTTTCCATGAAGGCCATCCCTTCCAAGCCAAGCAAGAATACCTCAATTCATTTTTAAAGTTTTTTTTACTGCAGAAAAGCTCGGATATCTCTCTCAACTATTTTTCACTCACTCACTCACTCACTCACTCACTCACTGTGAGCGGCGTCTCTCAGATCCGTTTATTTCGATCTCTCTCTCTCTATAGTGTGATTGTGTGAAGCTCGCTGCCGCATTGCTCCGTTTGGTATATGAAATGCTCCTCTGCTTCTGATTCCAGGTACAGTTTCTGGTCTTATTGCTCGTTTGGTTAAATTGTGGAAGCACTGATTAGTATGAAGTTCTTTTTATTTTATTTATTTATTTAATTTCTTTTACATTTTATTTTTAAGTACAGTATGGAGTTTGTGTATAGCTGTGTAGAGTTGAATCCGTTTTGGTTTTCTATCTCTGCTTTGGTTCCTGCATTCTCGTCTGTGTGCTGAGAATTAGGTTGAACACTGTAGCTTGGAATTTTTGACATTTTTTAATAAACTACTCAAAACAATGTAGTTGGTGGTGTTTATTAGTTTGAGTAGTAAGAACAATTTGAAGTCGAGAATTGTTTGTTTCAACAAACAAGTTTACTCAAATCTTTTAGAGCCTTGAACTTGAAACTGTTGCTGAAGTAGGATTATTCTCATTGTGCTGAAGCATTGACCTTGAGTGGTAATGGCGTCCAAACATGGATCAAGACCGAAGAAGTTAGGTTCTGGCAGTTCGAAGGCTGCTAATTCTCCTTCGTCTTCAACTACGTCTTCTTCGAAACAATATTTGGAAACATCTATAGAAGGACAGAGCTCTCCGGCATCTTCTTCAGCTCGAAGTAAGCCGCAGTATTTTTACTCAGAAAGTGTGCCTCAAGATGTGCAAAGATCCAAAGAAAATGTCACAGTAACGGTCCGCTTTCGTCCACTCAGGTGCTGTTTAGTGTTATGTGCTGTATGCTGTATTTGACTTGTAATGTTGCATTTATGCTTTAATGAGTTGGATCTTGTTGATATCTGTGCAGTCCAAGAGAAATTCGTCAAGGAGAAGAAATAGCATGGTATGCAGATGGAGACACTATTCTGCGGAATGAACGTAATCCATCCATAGCTTATGCATATGGTACTCTATCTACTTTCTTTGACCAAATGTTGGTTAATATAAGAAACTTGTGTGTAGGAGACTATTAAAGCTCCTGAAGACTGAGTTCAACTTAGTTTATATGCTGTTAAGCTGGATATGAGAAATGCATTGAGTTCTCACTAACTGTACATCCTCAGCTTGAACACTTTATTTGAAACATGTACTTACTAGAGAATGACTCCATGCGTGGCCATAGCAGATCAAAAGTGAATACATAATAGTTTCACCCTTAACTTTATTTTATGTGAATTATCTGGCTCATTCTGTCTTTTTATCTGTGCTACTAGATCGGGTGTTTGGCCCTACAACCACAACACGCCATGTCTACGATGTTGCTGCTCAACATGTTGTTAGCGGTGCTATGGAAGGCGTCAACGGTAAATATCCTAGACTTTTTTGCTTGGTTAATTTCAATTTAAGCACTTTCTTTCAGTTAGTTTCATCAGTATTGCTTTATTAATACAAAATTACGTGCTCTATCAAATATAAAATGACCAAAAAGTGACTTGTACAAATTTGATTCCTGAATTGCTGACTATATTCAATATGAATCCGGATCAAAAGAATCAAAGGCACGGGCCTCTTCAATGGGTATAATAAATGAAAATCAATAGTCTTTTATTTAGCAGTTCAACATATATTATATATATATTTTGGAAACAGCAGTTCAACATCTATTAGAACCAAATATTTACACCAGCTATTTGTAGTCAGCTGTTTGTAGTCAGCTGCATTCTGACCAGTGCTAACCTGAAACAGTTCGATTCTCTTTTGTTCTTTGTTCTTTTATTTTATGGGTCCATTGCTTCAGTTATCTTGACAACTATAGTTCTCATATTCTCGGGGCATATTGGATACTAATGGCCATCACCAAAAGGACAGTACTGCACATATAAATGTTATGCATTGTAAATAATTTAAATTTCTAGAGTCAGCTTCAGTTATCTTGACAACTATAGTTCTCATAGTCTCGGGGCATATTGGATACTAATGGCCATCACCAAAAGGACAGTACTGCACATATAAATGTTATGCATTGTAAATAATTTAAATTTCTAGAGTCAGCTTCAGTTATCTTGACAACTATAGTTCTCATAGTCTCGGGGCATATTGGATACTAATGGCCATCACCAAAAGGACAGTACTACACATATAAATGTTGTGCATTGTAAATAATTTAAATTTCTAGAGTCAGCTTTCTTGTTGGAGTTGTAGGCTGATTTCCTTCTCGTGACAGGTACAATTTTTGCATATGGAGTTACCAGCAGTGGAAAGACCCACACCATGCATGTGAGTAAACAAAACATTTATGCTCATCATGTTTATCTACATAGTTTAGCTGGTTATTATGCATTGATCTCGTTCATCTCTATTATTTTCTACATTGTTGTACTAGATATTAATGTGCTTATACTGGTTCGATTTAATTTAGGGTGATCAAAGGTCGCCTGGAATCATACCATTGGCTGTGAAAGATGCATTTAGCATCATTCAAGAGGTACTTTACTAACTTCTTTAGATTTTCTCACTAGAAAAGTTATTGATTATGGTCCTTACTATTCCAGACTCCAAACCGAGAGTTTCTTCTTCGTGTGTCATACTTGGAGATATACAATGAGGTAAGAATTGTAGCCTTCATATTTCTCTTTGGCATATGATACTATGATTCTATAGGCTGTTGGTCTTCAGAGACCTACCTTCACTTTTTATGTTTCTAGAATGCTTACTTCATGCTAGCATTGATGACACCTTTTAAGTTACTTTACTATCCTTTAAGGTTTGTTTCATTCCAGGTTGTTAATGACTTGTTGAATCCAGCAGGACAGAATTTACGAATTAGAGAGGATGCCCAGGTGCATTTTTCATTTTCAGCTCTTCTTCTTTTTTTAGTTCCGATCACCTTCATAAATTACTGTTCTACATATGCCGAAAGTTGCTGTGAATATTACTTCGATCACCTCATTATCACTGTTTTCACGATTCATGTTGATTTTGATATCATTGTGAGTTGGAGATGAAATCTGAGTAATAATATGGGGTTGGACTGGGTGAGCTTTGGTTCGAGTGTGTATTTGCATTATAGATTCACACTATGGGCTTTAGTTGCTGCTAAGTTTGGGAACTTTCCATGTCTTCTTTTATGTCTAATTTGTTAGCTGATGTGAGCTGAGGCTGGCTTTGTGTGGTTTCTGGTTGCTAGATTTTGTATTTTCTTTTTCTTTTGATCCTTTTTGTTTTGTTTCTTGCTCCTTATAGCATTCTCTTCTTCACGTACTGAAGTCTTCTATTCTTTTTCCGAAAATGGTCCTTATATTACCTACTTAGTTCTGGAAACAGGTGCAGATTGAGCATTGAGAGGTGAGAAGCTTAGCTTTATAATAATAGTAATAATAATAATAATAATAATAATAATAATAATATATTATACATTCTTACCCTTCTAGTTTGTAATAGTGGACCTTTCAAATTTTCTGGTACGATCAGCACTCTCTGTGTCTTTTCTTCAACCTTCAATCCTAAGAGAACCTTCCTGGATTCTTTTTGAGGATGCCTTACAAAGGTGAAGGTAGACTAATTTTATGTTTCATTAGATTAGGTCCTTGGGAGAATTATGATTTGTCTTTTTTCCTTTTTGGGGTCATGGCTGGACCAGCAGGTGTTAAAATAGAATCAGACGCAATTTTAGGTGCAAGCTCTCTAGTTCACTAAGAGCACGAGAACTTTACTTGCCGGTTTACATATCTGGTCTCTTGTTGGTTTAACCCCAAGTGAAAAATAAAAGTAACCTCAAAGCTTGTTAGATTGCACATAACGCGCGATTAGATTCGGGAACTTACTTACCTCCAATGAGTCCAATCACATACAAAGTGTACCGACAATTTTCAAATGAGAAAAACACTACACAATGTTACAACTAACTTCTGCATTGAGTCTGTTGAATTAAAATCTTAAATAGAGATCACCCAAGCTTGTTGGTCAACTTTAAGAATGTCAGTCTCATTGCTAATTTGATGGCTGTAGGGAACGTTTGTTGAAGGAATAAAGGAAGAAGTAGTACTATCCCCTGCTCATGCCCTATCACTTATAGCAGCTGGAGAAGGTAAACGAGCATAAATTATATTTTATGGCTATGGATGAGTTGCTTGGTATTCCTGTTCTATTTCTTTATCTAGCATTTAGTTGAATTGAGCTTTTGTCTTTCTTTTCTTTTCTCTTTCTCTGTGCATTAACTCCCTGTTCCCTTTCAATCAGCAAGTGAATTGCTTATGTGTGCTTTATCATGAGTATGTGTGTGCTTATCGTGTATATGAATAGAAAGTAAAGATGTCTCCTAACTTTCAGATAACTAATTTCTCAGAAATACGGGGTTAACAAAGGGAAGATGAGGCAGTGTGCTCGTGTATAAAACTAGAATAGGATGAATATCATAAGTAATGAGTGTAATGTCATACACTGTCTTGAGTGTAATGGAGATCTTTTATGCTTTGTGTCGGTCTGTTATTGCATGTTTAAAGAGGGTTAAATGTGGGTAGCCTTTCAGAGTATTTTGGAGGATGCTGTTTCTTTTTGAATGTAAAACAACATGTAGGTTGTGAATCTGATAACCTTACAAATGATTCAGGGTCACTATCGTAAACGAACAGGACTTTGAATAAGAGATAAATTAAAATTATATTTAAAATTACTTGAGAAATAAAGCATACATTGTAAGATAGTGTTTCAAACACTGTGATTGTAATTTGAGCAGTTCAGTAAACGATAATGGGTGGTTTTCACCTGTTCCCTTTATGATATCTTGTTTACTTTGTGGTTAAGTTTCAAATGTTGCCAACAACAGAACACAGGCATGTTGGATCAACAAATTTCAATTTACTCAGTAGCAGGAGCCACACTATATTTACACTGGTACTTTCCTTGGCCTAATGTTGGGTGGTGAATTTAATCGATTTCAGTTTATTTCTCTCTTAATTTTTGGTTAAGCTGAAGCATAAATTGTTGTCTCTTTTTGGGTGTATGGCTACAATGTCCAGACAATAGAGAGTAGCACATATGGGGAAAATAGTGAAGGTGAAGCTGTAAATCTATCACAGTTGGTATGTACCTTACACCAACAGATACTATTATCTATCATGCTTAGTTTGACTTGTTTTCCATCTTTCTTGGCCACAATTGGAATCAATTCAGCCACTTAAATTGTCAGTATTTGGGAGCTGTTTATGACTCTTTCATGTATTACATATTAATGCAGAATCTCATCGATCTGGCTGGTTCTGAGAGCTCAAAAGCTGAAACGACTGGTGTCAGACGAAAAGAAGGATCATATATAAATAAGAGTCTGCTAACTTTAGGAACTGTGAGATCTCATGCGATGTTTCACACCCAATAAGTTTCACATAGCATATCAGAAGCATATCAGATTTGTCCATTGTGTATGTCAATCCTTGTTTATGTTAAATGATATGTACTTAATATTAGTTTCTGCTTTGTAGGTAATATCAAAATTGACAGATGGGAGGGCTACTCATATACCATACAGGGATTCTAAACTGACCAGACTTCTTCAATCTTCGCTAAGTGGTCATGGACGTGTATCTGTATGGTTTCTTCTATCAATTTGAAACCTCCATGCCATTTGTCTGGATGAATATTATTATTTCACCCTTATGTTTCTGCTTGAAAAGAAGATTTGGTGTTAGTTTCTTTATTTATATTTATTGTCCTCAATTACAGCTCATCTGTACTGTTACTCCTTCATCAAGCAGTTCAGAAGAGACGCATAATACATTAAAGTTTGCCCACCGGGCAAAGCACATTGAAATTCAAGCTGCACAGAACAAGGTATGCACCTTTGTTTCATTTCTTCAAGTATTAACATGTTTGAAAACTTCCTTTAATTTTAATCATCTTTGTATTGTAATTTTTTTTATTAGATTCTTACCTGGCGTATTGATCAAACCTGCAGATTATTGATGAGAAGTCACTAATCAAGAAATATCAAAATGAAATTCGTAGTTTAAAGGAAGAGTTAGAACAGTTGAAGAAGGGCATCGTTACAGTTCCTCAACTGAAAGATGCTGGAGAAAATGATATTCTGGTCCTAAAACAGAAGGTGCATTCCAATTACTCTTCTGGCTGGTTTCAGGGTTACTTGGAAGACTGCAACAGTTCTGATATTTTTCAGCTAAAACTCTTGGTCATCTCAAATAAATCTCCTATGAATGAAATGTTATAATTACATATGTTGCATTCGAATGAATTTCTATGAAAAATTGTTTGCTTGAAAAGTAATATCTGTAGTTACATATCACTTATGGCCCTCTAAATAATTTAATTACCTAGACATGCTTATTTTCGTTTTTTAAAAGTTTGATTAACTTCTAGTTATTAGATTCTGTGATATCATAATGGCAAACTGTAATGGCATCCTTGCAGCCGGGAATGCAATACTTTGGTACATATCTTTATAGTAATTCACATTCAGCTGATCTTCCTTGCATTTTTTTCTGTGATGTCATGTGTGAAGTTAGAAGATGGTAAATCAAAACTCCAATCAAGATTGGAACAAGAAGAAGAGGCCAAAGCTGCTTTATTGGGAAGAATTCAGAGGTTGACAAAATTGATTTTGGTCTCCACAAAGGCAGCACAACCATCAAGGTTTCCTCACCGACCTAGTCTTAGAAGAAGACATTCCTTTGGGGAAGAGGAGGTTGGACTCTGTCTCTTACATTCTTTCCGCTGATGACTGTTTAGTTACAAATTGATTTTGTATTTGTGATTTTAAATTCTTCATTCCTTTTTAGTATAACTAATCTAATTATGAAAACTTTGCAGCTTGCATATCTACCATACAAAAGGAGAGACTTGATTTTAGAGGATGAAAATGTTGACTTGTTTGTTCCTCCTTTTGAGGGGAATACTGAAAGTACTGATGACACACTGAAGGAGGAGAAGAAAACTCGGAAGCATGGACTGTTAAACTGGTTAAAGCTTCGGGTATGTGCGATTTAGTCTATTGTCGTCTCCCCAAGGATAATTGTATCAAAGTGTCACTTCTTACTGGTTATTAGATTACCAATAGAAGTCTGTTTTATTCCTTTCTTTTGTCTACAATTTCCCAGAGTCATGTACTTTTGTGTCACTCCGGTTTCTTGTTTTCCAACATCTCAGTAATTAGCAATTAATAATAGACAAAAATGCCTTCAGTTTGGAGTATATTCCTATGATATGAATTTTAGAATTTATGGTACGCTGGGATTTTCTGGTTACGTTCTTATTTCTTAACCTTCAGCTTGAATTCTAGAATTTATGGTACGCTGGGGTTTTCTGGTTTGAGTAGTTGAATGAATCTTGTGCTACACATGCTGAGAGTTGAGACTGACAGCTCAAGATGTTAATCATCGCAGCCGACTTTTTATCTTGTATTCACTGCACATTTAGTTACCATCTTCTTCCTTTCTTGATCAGAAACGTGATGGTGGTGGTGGGAGCTTGACAAGCACCAGCGATAAATCCAGTGGAATGAAATCTCCTAGTATACCATCAACACCTCAAGCAGAAAATGGTACTTTTCATGCAGAATCGAGGCTTTCCCATTCACTACTTGCAGAGAGCTCTCCAGCTACTGATCTTTTGTCTGATGCTATAGAGGATCAGGAGGTACCGCAGGATAAATTCCTGGGACAATTGACACCTACAGTATGTAATTCTTTTTCATAGAGTATGCCCCCCTGTACACATTTCTGTGTCTCTAGTATCAGACGTTGCTGTCAGTTTGCATACCAATGATTTCTACGAAGTTACTACTTTGAGTTTGAAGTGCGGACATATTTAAGTCCTTGGAAGTAAAACAGACTGAGAAAATAAAACTGAACAAAGAGAAAAATAGGTGAATGGCTTGCGCACATTCACATGATGTGCTGGGAAATGAATAATGTCTCCACATTTTGTGAAAGTGTTGAATTTTGTATGACAAAATAATAGGTTGAATTGTTTCAAATTACTTTATGTATGGGCCTTAATTAATTTTCAAGTCTTCAATTTGTTTACTATTTTTTATCTTGATTAACTTGCCAGGCCAGTACAAAATCAATTGATCAGATTGATCTATTAAGAGAGCAGCAAGAAATTTTGTCTGGAGAGGTAGCACTACATTCAAGTGCTCTGAAACGGTTGTCCGAGGAGGCTTACCCCGAGAAGGACGAAATACATGTAATTATCTTATCTCTGTATCTCTAAAAGCTTGTTTGTTTTCATCAGCCACAGAAGAAATGTTGCTTATTTTTGTGAGCCTCAACAATTTCACTGTTGTGTAACTCAGATGGAGATGCGAAAGTTAAAAGATGAAATTGAGGCGAAGCATGAACAACTAAATTTTCTGGAAAAGAAAATTGGCAATTCATCAAATGTTTCACACAACGAAATGGATCAAATGGAGATATCCCAAGTATGTTTGGTTTTCCTTATAATATTGCATGCTGTTACTTTGTATACTACAAAAGAATTATGGCAATTGGCCTAAAGAAAGAGAACTTGCAATTGTTTGTGGATGGTGACCTTTACTTAGGAATTATTCCAATTTGTTCAACTCCAGCTTAATTTTGTTTTCGGGTTATGCTGCAGTCTATTGCTGAAATGATGGCGCAATTGAATGAGAAGTCCTTTGAACTTGAGGTGATCGAGACTGTTGCATTATTACATTTGATGGCATTGAAGTAGTCCAATTAAAATAATCTAGAATCTTATAGTTTTGACCAGCTAGAATTACTTTCTATTTTGGTAGTTGAAATGGATGATAATTATCTTTGAAACTTGGTTGTTTGTGAAAGAAAGGTGGGCCGTTACGAAACAAAACCCAATGACATTACATCCTATATGTGGATTTCTATGCTATTAGTATGATGTTTATTGATACAACTTATATGTTTCTAAAATACTTCTGTGGCCAGACTCGGGCATTTGATCATTGGTTACAACCTTTATAATTATCAAGGTTTTTGAATTTTACTAATTGCAACTACTATACCAAAGAAATGCAATATTGAAGGATCTTTCCGCGACCTGTAATTCCAGTGCATTCTGTTGAGAGTTGTATGCTTTCATTCCAGGTTAAAACTGCTGACAATCGTATAATTCAAGAGCAGCTTGAAAAAAAGGTCTGAAATGCTCAATCACATATATTATTAGTAATTATGTTTCAAATGAGCCTTCAAATTTTCAGGCTGACGTATGACTTTATTTTTCCTTTTTATCAGATTTGTGAATGCAAAGAATTGCAGGAAACAGTTACCTCCATGAAGCAGCAGCACTCTGAGGCAATAGAGTGTAGAAATTTGAGTCCAGCAGTCGATTCTCAAAATGATTCAAGAAGCTTACATGAGGAAGTTTGCACAGAGAAAGAAACTGCTATTTTGAAGAATGAAGTTATCCTGACGCAAAAACAGGTTTCCTCTTGTTCTCTCCAAGTATTTTTAGTTTGCAAATTCAAGCATTCCCCGACATAAAGAATATGGTACAAAATAGGCTGCACTTAGTCATGATTTAGGTCGCCCAAATGATTCTGTTGATACAGATTCATATTATTAGTATTACTGATTAACAGTTTCAAATCTGTCTATCACTCATGTAAGTTGCTGTTCTGTTCAAATAGGCGCTTGAGATTGAAGAACTGAAGCAGAAGGTTACTGAAATGTCCGAGTCAAAAGAACAGCTAGAGCTGTGGAACCAGAAGCTGGTTGAGGAAAGCTCATATGCCAAAGGTTTAGCCTCTGCTGCTGCTGTTGAGCTCAAGGCATTATCAGAGGAAGTTGCCAAACTCATGAACCAAAATGAGAGACTAGCTACTGAGCTGGCTGCATCTAAGAACTCTCCCACCCAACGTCGTACTGGTAGCACACTCCGTAATGGTCGAAGAGAGAGTCATGCCAAACAAAATGACCATAGTGGGCCTGCGGTCTCAGAAATAAAGAGAGAATTGGCCATGAGTAAGGAGAGAGAGCTTTCATATGAAGCTGCTCTTACGGAAAAGGATAAAAGAGAGGCTGAGCTTCAAAGAAGGGTAGAGGAGTCTAAGCAAAGAGAATCATATTTGGAAAATGAACTTGCTAACATGTGGGTTCTTGTGGCAAAGTTAAAAAAATCTCATGGAACTGAAACTGATGCTTCTGAATCAACAAGAGAGACTAGGCTAACTGATGATGGCCTTGGGGATGGTAATAGCAATGCATGAGGATCCAACGGGAATAAGGCTTCAAATAAGATTGGTTTGTGAGAGGTTTTAAAATGTGTGTTGTGTGTTGCAAGGGTTTCTAGTTTGTGTATACAAAATTAGGGGTTTTCAATTCGGTCTCGCAAACGAACTCTTGTTTGTTTAGAATTAGGGCTTTTTCTTAGTGCAATGTTTGTAAAGTAATATGGAAAAGTAATTATATTAATCGTCAAGCTTTCATATTTAAAATAAAGAAAAAAAGCTTTCATATTTACAGACTTACAGTGGCTATCTGAGACTTTCTTTCTTTTTGACACGGAGGACATGCAGTAGAACTCCAATCCACCAATTCAGAGATGCTTGAGAATTGAATGTGAACCTAATACTAGTATTACACCATCTCCCACAATTTGGCTTTCACCTTCTTGAAAAGTAGAGAGCAACAATGTATAGTTACAACTTGGGGATAATGAGTTTGGTGACAAAAAAGTCGCCTTGAAGCCTATAATTAAAATGATTAGCCTTTATTTTTTTACAGACAATTTGTTTCTCTATTTTTTTTCTATATATTTTTTAAGTTTCTTTCTCAATAAGAAATATTTTTTTGCTAGTTTTTTCACAACACATCATAAACTCGATTAACAAGTGATATTATGTCTCGTTCACAAGGATACTATGTCTCATTCATAAGGATACAATATCTCGTCATAAGAATAATTTGTCTAGTTCGTTAAGTTTACAGACTACTTTCTTTGTAATTATGCTAAATTGTCTTGTTCATAAGAATATTAGCAAATTACATATAAGGACAAAATGAAGAAGCCAAATACACATAAGGATAATGATACATTATTTAGACACTTATAGAAAAAAATATATATGATTAAGGACAAATGGCATAGGAGTTGACGCGTGTCAACGAGTCTTTTACGTTTATACCCTTATATTCTCACTGTGTATACACTTTCCTTTCTGAAAAAAAAACCCGCCTCTCTCTCTCTCTCCCTCAAAACATAAGCAGTGGGGAAACCCCCTAGCGCGTCATGGCCTCGACGCTGCCGCTACCTCCAAACATCGCCACCTGTAACAACAGGTATCTTGATTTATCTCACTAATCCTTGTTCATCGAGCTTTGTAGCGAGTCAATCCGGTTCTGGCACGTTTAACGAGCTTATTAATTTATCGTGATCGAAAAATCATAAGTTTTGAAATTAAGATTTTGGATTTATTTTGCTTCACAAAAGTCAGAGGAATTGACTGCGAACTCGTGCATATTTTAATTTTAATTTTTGGAGCTCCGAGCTAATTGTTACGAATTATTGAAGTTGTGCTGACAAGAAATTAATTTGGAAAACCTTTATTAAGTGGTTCTGGGCCAACCGATCGGATGGTGGTTGATCTGGACCGTTGATTGACATTTCTACTTGGGGTATGAACATCAAAACCTACCTGGGTGGTTTAGGTTTAGCCCGGTTGACCCGATTTCTTACCCGACTATACGATCTGACCCGTTTCCCGACCCGAATCGTGACCCGACCGTAATCTCTCCAGTCGGCCACCTATGACCGTCGGGCCGGTCGAAATCGGTTCCTCTTTTCATCCTCGGTCTTTTTCTACCATTGTAAACACCCTTCATTGTTGATTGATGGTGAATTGAAGCCGAGAAATTTTAAGGGTTTTCCCGGTTTGCCTCCTTTGTCAACGACGGTGTTACGGCCAAAGTTGGGTGGTGACACCTTAGGGATTTTGACCCTTGCTCTTTCAGAAGTTGATCATGATCGTTCCTTAGTCGTGTTGTGATCGGATGGCGTTGGACGGCTGACGACAATTTCCAGCAAAACTCACGACTTTTCGGGGCAATTTACGACTGGTTCTGACCATTTTCTTGGTTTGGTGCAATTAACCAGAATGTTGTGGTTGTTGAGACCTTTCTATTGACATATGTATGGATCAAATCAGAGAACTTTGGTTATGGCAGCCGCCTGTGGTGGTGTGTGAACCCACGCGCTGCCATGCACGGCGAAGCTCTGTCGACCAAAAACCTTAGATTTTGCAGGAAGTTTCATAAGCCCAAATATTTATTGATTCTTGCATTGTATTCGTGTGGTCAGACTACTTTCGTGACTTTTGGCTTGTGAACAGATTCGATGCACCAAGCTCGATGTTGAGTTTTACCCGACGACAATAAGGAGCACAGCAGATGCCTCCTCGTGTCGTTTATCGAATCGTAGGAGAAATCCTTTTCGACGTATATGTAAAATGTGAGTCGTCGATCATTGTTTTCTCTCGGATGCTTTTTCTATGTTAGAGTATGATCAAAATATTTTATTAATTAATTGAGATCTTCGATTTGGTTTGGAGCGCTTAATAAGACTTACGAGTTAGTGGATCGACCATTAGTTTTATTGTGATCCAGGTGAGTGGAACTTTCCTTTTCACTGTCGCGTATGCGAGTGGTACATTATATATATATATATATATATATATATAAATACACACACATTGTCAATGCTAGTTCTTTTAAGTTAGTATGTTCTACGATTCCTTCTGTACTAGCTAGAAGTTTATTACCTTAAGCTTAGACTTTGATTTCATAAATAAATCTTGCAGTCTACTCCCTTAGTTCGAATTTTCATGTTTAATGCTACAGTCTTGAGTAATATTACGACATACGTCCATGGTTTAGGGTTAACATATTCAGTCAAGTTAGCGCTTCAGCTCTTCATGTCAGTTCATCAGTTCAGCAAATCATTTCTGTGTTTTATTCGGAGATGATTTAGTATCTTGAAGGCTATATATGTTTCAAATTTTTATATATGCCCATATATGCTACCTAACGTGCCTCAGGTAGCCATTCAAGGGTTGTAGTTTAATATTGATGCATTTTATGGGGTTGTAGATCACTATCAGATAATAGGAGTGACTGGGGTTGTAGTTCATTACAAGTCATCATCACCTCCTTATTTCTTGAGTCATGATAGTAACGTGTCGTCTTGAATGCTAGGCTTCTATGACACTTGATGACCAGAGATGTCAGATACCTCAGTTATCCTCTTTTAACTTCTTCCTATCATAATTAGTTTCCAGTTTGTTAACTTCAGTTCCTGATCAGCTTTCGATGACTAGAGATGCCAGTTATTTCAGTCACATTCATTTGTTGATTTCATTTCAAGTTTAGCTTAATTAGATGATTTCGATTTTTGATATTCATCTCATTACTTCATTTCAGATCTCGTTCTCAATCATGATGGCTAGAGATGTAGATACCTTAGCCATCCTTGTTACTAGATATTTCATGTATAGACCGTCAACTCATATTTGAATATCAGCCAGTTGATTTATATCTCATGTTTAGACTTTTGAGTTCAAAGTTAGACTCACGGTTGATCTCAGCTATGTAGTTTCGTTTTAATACTCGCATACTAGTTTTTCACTGAAACTCAGCGGAAGGGTATAAATATAATATTTTTACATTCTTATGATATTAAATTTTAATCCACTCACTTTAACAATTTTTTGTTTTTAAAATGTCTTTCCCAGGGCCCTTTGGTTTCAAATGCCCAGGTTTGCAGAGTTTCAGTGGAGGTCATGTGCGCACACGGTTTGAGGTATAGCAGTACCCCACCGTAGGATTCGCTACTGATCCTATGGGCTTATAGCGTCGTTAGTAGTTTCTTTACCCGGGGTAAATTCTTAATTTGGTAATTTTAGAAGAAAAAAAAACCATTTAGGTTTTAGCTTCATTTCCACCATTTTACGAGAAGTGTTATTGAGATGTTAATAGGAAATCCAAGTTAGTAATGTCATTAGGACCTAATCCTGATTTAGGTTGCTAAATCGGGGTTGTGTTCTGTTAATTGGTATTAGAGCCATAGGTTATAGGTTATGTAGACTGTGCTAGGTTCATTCCGCCTGTAACGACCCGATCCGACTTAATTTTCCTAAATTTAATTAACTATAATATCAATAATTATCAAAATATTATAATATTAAAATATTCAACTAGTTCCGGAAAATGTTGACAAATATTTAACTCAAGTATTTCACATCATAATTCTCTTAGATAACTTGTTCTGACAATTTCAATTATCACTAAGTGGGACACACTAGAGTGTTCTGTTGACCGCACCGCCACTAGTGGCGAATTCCGTCACCACCGCCCACCCACTGGGTCGACGATCTCTAAACACAAATTAAACATCACGAATACAATCATGTCGTTGATACGATTCTAGTGACATATAACTCGACCCGTTTTAGAAATATTTTCCAGTCAATTTTTTTGGCCACGCGCCACCACCGGCGACCACCGCTAGCGGCGACAAAATGATACCTTGACGGAAAGCTCTCCTTGAGCCCATTAACTCCTTCCAAAGAACCCATGCCAAAATCCGGTCGGATTGGCCGAAATTGACCCCGAAAGCCCACAGCCCGAAATTGAAACACGGTTCGGATCTCCATAGTCGAGCCACAGGGGAGCTCGAGACTGGTCCCAATCGACTCGCAGCAGTGAGGGGAGAAAAACCCTCTCCCCTCGCCGGCCCAAAACTGCCGGCAACGCCGTACACGACGGTGGCCGAAACAATCTGATCAAAATCGGTTCGATTCGATTCCGACGATAAACACCCGCAACCAAATTCTTTCACACACAAACACAATCAATAGATCAAGATAATTCAAACCTTACCTATCTCGACGTCCAACTCCTCGGAAAACTCCATGACCCAAAACCTAGATTTTCCCGGCAACTTTCGATCAAAATTCCAGCTTGCTCTGGTCAAATTGGGGTCGAAAACTATGGGGAAACGATAGAGGGACTCGAGCTGAACATTTTCATATGTAGGTCGGCCGATATAGTGGCCAGATGGCATGGCCTCGCCAAAGCCAAACTCGTCGGCAATTTTCGTCGTGGGAGAGTCGGTCAACGCGGGTCAACCCTGTCGATAAATTCTATTTGTACTCTAACATTTAGGGTAATGTTAGGTCAACCCTGTCCCCCCCCCTCTTCTTGAAATGGAAAACTCTATTTATACTCTAACATTTAGGGTAATGTACTTTCGATAAATTTTCGTTGATCATAACTTTCTCATCGTAACTTCGATTTTGATGATTCTTGCATCTACCAACTCGTATCGACAAAATCTATGATTTTATTAAAAGTCAACTGACTTCGTCAATTCGATAAAAAGTCAAACCGAGACACCTCGGTACTTACCGACAGTTAAAATATTTTACTGCGACATCATATCGAACTCGAATTATTCTTAAACAAGATCAAAAATATTGGGATTTCACAATCTACCCCCGTTAAAATAATTTCGTCCTCAAAATTACCAAACTAAACTCGGAGAAAAATTCTGCGGAAAATCAGGCATAGACCTCTATCGGTTAGGAAACCCAAAAATCTGCAAATATCCGGTTACACCTCTATAATTACAATACAATTCCCAACCTATACGTCGAGTCACCATTGCTCGTTCGGATTTCTCTACTGACACATATCAATAAATGCTCAAGTATAAACAAATTCAATAAATTTCATCAGAATAAATCTCAAATGCTGAGAAAATAAATCATACAAGATAATCCGTAAACATTAAACAAGTCTATAACTCGATGAACATTTCATAATGTCTAATAATCGACATATCTTGTTGTGATTAAAATTTCTAAATCATTGTTTCAAAATTTTAAATCATCATGTTACCGCGTAAACATGAAATACAATAATATAATAATCACTCATACAAGTTTTATGAGTTCAAATCAAATCATATTCTCGTACTCATCAAATGAGTCCAAATTATATGATCATACTCGTTGCACGAGTAAAAATATTATTTTTAAATCATTTTACGTTTATATGCTCATCTCGTAAGCGAATATAATAATCATCAAGTCCATCACGTTGATAATTATCACAATCAAGTCATATTGTAATGATCAACTCATGAGTTTAAAACACAAATCTTGAAGCTCATCTCTTGAGCTCATATCACATTACCGTATAACACAAATAAGCACATAGGTGTTTATTCCATGAATCCACACTCAAAGTCATAACAGTCCTCATTCACACGTCTACATATAAATCAAGTCTAACTGATATCAAGAATCATAGTCAATAAAACTTTTCATCTATCACAAACTATAATCAAACTCAAGTACAATCAAAATGGAAAAATGTAAAAAGTCAACAAGTAGGCGGTCCTGAGGGCCTCCCAGACATGTCATTGAAAAAAGTCAACAGGTAGGCGGTCCTAAGGGCCTCCTGCATGTGTCATCGGGTAGACGGTCCTAAGGGCCTCCCGGCGGACACTCGGTGATCAGCCGAGTAGCCAATGCATCGATGCATATATACATAAACATGCGTACGTGAAATCATTAAATACATGCAGTGTCTCCATGCATAATCATAAACTCATGTAATCATGTGATTTCATACAAGCATACTCATGAGCATAAAACATATCGTCTTAAAGGCGTAATCGTAAACAACATAGTAGCTCAACATAAATGAAATCGTAAGTATAAATATCTAGACTCGCTATGACAACGAAAAGCAAAAGACCACTCACCAGGACCTAGATCTCCATAGGCACCATAATCGATCACAAAATTACAATCAACGCACTTTCGATAATTCATTAATGGTGTAACCTCGAAGAATACATTCGAGAATCCATCAAACAACAAACATATGGAAAAGTCATCGCTGACGATGAGTCTGGACTCGACACTTGTGTTGAGTATATGAGGATATATATATATAGAGAGAGAGAAAAATGTTTACCATGCATCTCTAACAACAAGCACATATTAGACTAGTCGATTGCGCCTATCAGTATCTTACTTTCTTGATCCCAAAACAACTAACATATATTATCACTCATCTATCGGCGATATAGTAGAGTAACCATACGAGCATTCTACATATTAACACCACAAATATTCATGTTTGCATGCTGAGATTTGGATCTATTTCCAGGCCACATTCTGGGCGAAATGTAATAATTTCCCAAACAATATAGGAATTCATCTACTTATGTCATTCCGCACAAATGCAAAAACATGATGTTTTCGAGCAATAAAGACATAAAGGAATATTTCTGTACCATGTGAAAGTCACAGAAATCAAGAAATCTAAATAATTCTAAATTCTAGTACACTAATGACCAGATACATCATGAACCAAAATATCGATAATTGTTAAATAACATAGTAAAGTAATCCAGGGAAGATGCGTACCTCATGTTCCCTAAAAATATTTATATCTAAGTCGGTACCTTTGATCACCTTCTTTTCCTCGGCTCATTGTTAACCACCTCGGTTCGCCGTACTCACGACTATCGCAAAGTACAAGTGTACAAGTTTACCAACAAAATCAAATACAGATTATTGATGTCAATAATCGGTATTCAATTAGAATACAATCATCGATTTAAATCTCGATACGAGTATTCATACTATGCTAAACAATTTATAATATACAACTGTATAATGATTGCTTGGTCCGAGAGTTGAACCTCACTTTGATACTATTTGTAACGACCCGATCCTACTTAATTTTCATAAGTGCAATTAACTATAATATCGATAATTATCAAAATAATATAATATTAAAATATTCAACTAGTTCCGGAAAATTTTGACTAATATTTAACTCGTCATCAGTGTCAACCGCACTGACACTGGTGGCAAACCCGTCACCATCGCCCACCCACTAGGTCAATGATCTCTAAACACAAATTAAGTATTACGAATACAATCACATTGTCAATACGATTCTAATGACATATAACTCGATTCGTTTCGAAAATATTTTTTGGTCAAATTTTTCGGCCACGCGGCACCATTGGCGACCACTTCCAGTGGCGACAAAATGATACCTTGACAGAAAGCTCTCCTCGAGCCCATTAACTCCTTCCAAACAACCCATGCCAAATTCTGGCAGGATTGGCCGAAATTGGCCCCGAAAGCCCATGGCCGGAAATTGAAATCTGGCTACGATCTCTGCCGTCGAGCCACAGTGGAGCTCGAGACCGGTCCCAATAGACTCACAATAGTGAGGGGAGAAAAACCCCTCTCCCCTCTCCCCTTACTGGCCAAAACCGCCGGTAACACAGTACACGATGGTGGCCGAAAAAGTCTTATCGGAATCGGCTCGATTCCGACAATGAACACCTGCAACCAAATTCTTTCATACACAAACACAATCAATAGATCAAGATTATTCAAACCTTACCTATCTCGAAGGCCAACTCGCCGGAAAACGCCACGATCCAAAACCTAGATTTTTTCGGCTACTTTTGATCGAAATTTCAGCTTGCTCCGGTCAAATCAAGGTCGGAGACTATGGGAAAAAGATAGAGGGACTCGAGCTTAACATTTTCATATATGGGTCGGCCGATATAGTGGCCGGGCGGCATGGCCTCGCCGGAGCCGAACTCACTGGCAATTTTTGCCGTGGAGAGTAGGTCAAGGTAGGTCAACCCCGTCTAGCCCAAAATGGCAAGTCCCCCCCTTCCTGACATGGAAAACTCTAATTATACTCTAACATTTACGATAATGTACTTCCGATAAACTTCTGTTGATCATAACTTTCTCGTCGTAACTCCTATTTTGACGATTCTCGTGTCTACCAACTCGTGTCGACAAATTCTATGATTTTTACTAAAAGTCAACCAACTTCATCAATTCGATAAAAATTCAAACCAAGACACCTCAGTACTTATTGACGATCAAAATCTTTTACCGTGACATGAAATCGAACTTGAATTATTCGTAAATAAGAATAAAAATATCAGAATTTCACACCGCCTTCGTGTTCGATTACACTCAACATCACCTGAGTGATGTCCCGACTGCAGTGGATCCCCATTGAATACTCACGGTGTTGAATGTCGTCGAATACATGGTGAATCCAACCTAGTACCCAACCACATCTTGTGAGTCTAGTTTGACCTAGTCGCTATGCCTCATGTGCGTCAACCTCAATTAGTCCAAGGTAAGTTGATTATTAGATCAAGGGTACTTTTTCAGTTCCAAAATCTTGTCGTGCGACATTTTTCCATATTTCATTCAATGTCTCATTTTAAGGGTAGTAGTACGAGTTCCAATTTAACGAGTATATTCATTTATTTCTTGAGACTAAGGTTTTCAGTATGTAACAAAGTGAATGGTACAATTATCTACACATTCTTGAGTAAAATTGTGTGAGCCTAAGTTGGGTTTTGCTTTTGAAATCTTGTGAATTTCACGTTTTCTTGAGTTATCTATTTATAGGTGTAGTGTAAGAAGTTTGAGATGGTAGACACTTTTAAAGGAGGTGCTCGATTACTTGTTTTGTAGTGACCTGTCAGCTAATTTAGAGGCAATATTATCTAGTTTTTAGCTTGTGTTTCTTGAAGTATAAGGACCACTGGAGTTACACTGTCGGTATCGTGATTATGTCATAATTTCCCTTACCAGGATGTATGGTTGAATGACGACCCTAATGAGTTATGGGAGAGTACTAGTGCTCTATTCTTGCTATCCTTGATCAAGATCTAATTTTCCTAGTGTCATTTGTCATGTTCTGCCTAGCAATCCTCATCTCGAATTCAGCTCCAGCTTCCATTTTACCGAATTTCATCTTCAACATTCCTTTTGTCGCATATAGCTTCACGATTTCTCATGTCATGTTTAGTTCACTTCAGGGTTTTGGAAGGTTATTAGTGGAAGGTTATGTGGATTATTTAGAAAATAGAGAAGTTTTAGTGATAACTGATGAATTTGTTAGAACTAGTAGTGGAGATCTTGGGGATGCTAGAAGGGATACGCACAAAACTATGTAATGTAATTGTTTTTTCGTGTCGTTTCATCTCCTTTTGTTTCAATTTGTTTCGTTTTGCTTAGTTTTCTATATGAACGAAATTCATGTGGATCCATAGCGTAACACTATTAGAAAAATTTAACAATTGATGACTCTTGATATGTGTTCGTCGAGAATGTTATTCTTCAGCCTTATGGATTCAGAACCTCAACGTTGGCTCAACTATCAAGATCTAAAGTTGTGTCATCACATCCATATAACAACCGCAAAATGGGGTTATGTTGTTGATTGTACCTATTTTCATATCTTTAGAGCGTTTTTCATCCTCGGGTTAGCTCTAATCAACTGAATAGTCTGTGTCCAAATTGTTAGGAGATTTTGTTTAGGTGGCATAGTCAGGGAACTTAACAGAATTCGATTATTTAATTCGAGAGTGTTTGACAATCGAGTCTTGAGTTCATGACGAGCCCCTTCTTGATAAACATATGAAGATGATAATTAGTGTAATGTATCAAACTTCTACTCGAGAATTCTCAATTATCGTGGATGGATGTAATATGGTTGTTGTGGAAATTATAAGTATTGTGTTGTCGAAATGCAACAACTTCCCAAATTTTAAGTTTAGTTATAAACAAATAGGTCATGTCGAATTCTGGATAAAATTTAAGTGGTTGAAACCCTTCCAGTCCTGAAGCACCATTAGACATAGAAATTAGATTAGAACCTATTGTGGGGTTGTATGTCGGCAGAACATTCTTCGATGCGAGTTACCGATTCGGGTTTGGTTACGTTGAATGTTTCATTTCGATAATTTCGGGAATGTTTTAACGTGTTAGGGTATCAACATGATTACTCCTTGTGTTGACGGCCTAGAGTTCTATGTTGTGTCTGCATTCGGCAAAGACAAATTGACTGTCATCATAAGCGTGGCTTATGGTTTATGATTGGTGTGTATCGATGCAGTGATTTGTTTATAACGATCCCTGACGAGTGTTGTCAAATATGCAGTTTCGGATCAGTATTAGATTCTAATTTGTCAGGATGTCAGAGCAGATGATTTTTCCCCACATTTCAGTCACTTATGGGATCAAAGCATGTAGGTGTTGACAACTAGAGCTTTTTAAATTTGCTAAAATAGTCTGGTAGTTATGTGGCAGAAAGGATTTCCTCTTGTTAACAGTTTAGGGTCTCAGACATTTCACTCGTGGGGAAGAGAAGTAAGCTTTAGTATGTGAGGGTAGACACAGATTCCCAGTGAGATTTTCAATCATAGTAATTCGTGTATCGGTTTAATAACATATAATTTAAGAACTTGCGGGATCAACAGGTTTCTCAAGCCCATATGTGTCGTAGCATTTCAACGTAATTCTTAGTTGGAAGAGTTGGTGTAGGTCGGGAAACCAGTATGGAATCCTCGCAGCTGATGGTACAGCTAGTGAAGATGCAATCGAAGAAGTATAGCAATTCAGAGGTCTCACGGAAATTTTGAGTGATAGTTGTGTGTACTACACCTCAATTAGTTACAATTCGGATACATAAATTTCGGATACACCGTATCTTGATTATCTCGCTAACCCTTGTTCATCGGGATTAGTAGCAAGTCAATCCGGTTCTGGCACGTTTAATGAGCTTATTAATTTGTTGTGATCCAAAAACCAACGTTTTGGAAATGGAAATTTTTGAGTTCATTTCTCCATGAAAGTCATAGAGGAATTTATCGCTAACTTGTATGTATTTTTATTTTATTTTTTTGGAGATCTGAGCTAATTGTTATGAATTATTGAAGTTGTGGTGACAATAAATTAATTTGAAAAATCTTTATGAGGCGGTTGATTCTGGGCCGTCCTATCGAATTGTGGTTGATCTGGACCATTGATTGAGGTTTTTACTTGGGGTAATCAAAACCTACCTGGATGGTTTAGGTTTAACCTGGCTGACTCGATTTCTTACCCGACGGCGTGACCCGACCCGTTTCCCGACCCAAATCGTGACCCAATCGAAATCTCTCCGGCCGGCCACCCATGACCGCGGGGCTAGTCGGAATAGGTTCCTCATTTCATCCCCGATCTTCCTCTACCATTATAATAATCCTTCATTGTCGATTGATGACAAATCGAAGCTGGGACATTCCTGAGTCGTGTCGTGGTCTGACGGAGCTAAACGGCCAGCAATGATTTTCGGCGAAACTCCCGACTTTTCGATGAAATTTATGACTAGTTCCGTTCATTTTCTAGGGTTGGTGTAGTTAGACAAAATGTTGTGGTTGTTGAGATGTTTCTATTGACATGCAGATGGACCAAATCGGAGAACTTTGGTTATGGTTGCTGCCTATGGTGGACCGTGAACCCCACATGTTGCCGTGCTCAGCAGAGCTCTGGCGGCCAGAAACCTTAGATTTTGCGGGAAGTTTCATAAGCCCAAATATTTATCGATTCTTGCATTATATTCGTGTGGTCCGACTATTTTCGTGACTTATAGCTAAAATTGATGTTGAGTTTTACCCGATGACAATAAGGAGCAACACGGATGCCTCCTCATGTCGTTTATCGAATTGTAGGAGAAATCCCTTTTGACGTATATCTAAAATGTGAGTCGTCGATCGTTGTTTTCTCTCAGATGCTTTTTCTATGTTAGAGTATGATCAAAACATTTTAATAATTAATTGAGATCTTCGATTTGGCTAGAAGCGTTGAGTAAGACTTACGAGTTAGGGGATCGTATATTAGTTTTGTTGCGATCCAGGTGAGTGGACATTTTCTTTTCACTGTCGCGTATGCGAGTGGTACATTATATATATATATATATATTGTCAATGCTAGTTCTTTTAAGTTAGTATGTTGTACGATTCTTGCTATACTAGCTAGAATTTTATTACCTTAACCTAGCTTAGACTTTGATTTCATAAATAAATCTTGAAGTCTACTCCCTTAGTTCGACTTTTCACGTCTATTGCTACAATTTTGAGTAGTATTTCGACATACGTCCATGATTTAGGCTTAACATATTCAGTCCAATTAGCCCTTCAGCTCTTCATGTCAGTTCATCAGTTCAGCAAATCATTTTTGTGTTTTATTAGGAGATGAGTTAGTATCTTGGAGGCTATATATATTTCATATTTTTATATATGCTATCTTACTAGCCCTCAGGTAGTCATTCCAGGGTTATAGTTCACTATTGATGCATTTTCTGGGGTTGTAGTTCATTACCAGATAATAGGGGTGACTGGAGTTGTAGTTCACTACCACTCATCATCGCCTCTTTATTTCTTGAGTGATGATAGTTATGTGCCGTCCTGGATGCTAGGCTCCTAAACGACATTTGATGACTTAAGATGTCAGATGCCTCAGTTATCCTCTTCTGACTTCTTCATATCATAATTAGTTTCCAGTCAGTTAACTTCAGTTTCTGATCAACTTTTGATGACTAGAGACGCCAGTTATCTTAGTCACATTCATCTGTTGATTTCATTTCGAGTTCAGTTCTTAATCAGATGACTTCAGTTTTTGATATTCATCAAATTACTTCATTTCAGATCTTGTTCTCTATCATAATGGCTAGAGATGCAGATACCTTAGCCATTCTTGTTACTAGATATTTCATGTTTAGACCGTCCACTCATATTCGAATATCAGCCAATCGATTTATATCTCGTGTTTAGACTTTGAATTCAAAGTTAGACTCGTGGTTGATCTCAGCTATGTAGTTTAATTTTAATACTCGCATACTAGTTTTTCATATAAATTCAACAGAAGGGCATTAATATAATTTTTTTTTACATTCGTATGATATTAAATTTTAGTCCACTAACTCTAACAGTTTTCTGTTTTTAAAATGTCCTTCCCTGGCCCATTTGGTTTCAAATGCCCAGGTTTGCAATTGTTTCAGTGGAGGTCGTGTGCGCATGCAGTTCGAGGTATAGCAGTACCCCACTGTAGGATCATTGGTTGATCTTACGGGCCTATAGTGTCTTTAGATAGCTTAGAAATTATAGCATCTCTGATGTCAAGTAGTTTCTTTACCCTTGGTAAATTCTTAATTTGTTAATTGTAGAAAGAAAAAAAACATTTAGGTTTTAGCTTCATTTCCGCTATTTTACGAGAAATGCCTTTGAGTTTGTTAATAGAAAATCCAAGTTAGTAGTGTCATTAGGACCTAATCCCGGTTTAGGCTGCTAAATCAGAGTCGGGTTTTATCAATTGGTATCAGAGCCTTACGTTATAGGTTCTGTAAACTGTATGAGGTTCATATAATTTAGGAGAGCTACTAAACCGTTCGGTTAGTTTCTACTAAATCATTAGTCGAATTGCTACTGAATCCACTACTTTACCTATATAATAATTCTGATACAAGTTCATTTACAGTTCAAATACAACTTCAATAGCAGCGACAAAAGATATTCAACTCTTTTCAGTTGAATTGTTTTTTGTTTAATACAAACTCATAAGATGAAAAAATCTCTTCGGTACACTACAAGAAAAAGTGACTTAGACGACGGAGCATTTCCGTCGTCTAAGTGACAGTCTCCGTCGTCTAAGTACTTGGACGACGGAAAATCCGTCGTCCAAGGTACGTGCTCCAAGTGCTGTCGTCTAAGTACTTAGACGACGGAGAATTTAATCTCCGTCGTCCAAGTTCACTTGGACCACGGAGAACGTCCGTGGCCCAGGTGGTAACCTAGACGACGGAGATTAATGTCTCTGTCGTCTAAGTGCCTACCTGGGCCACGGAGAAGCTAACAATCTCCGTGGCCCAGGTGGTGACTTAGACGACGGATATTAATGTCTCTGTCGTCTAGGTTACTACCTGGGCCACGGAGAAGCTAACAATCTCCGTGGCCCAGGTAGGAACTTACACGACGGAGATTAATGTCTCCGTCGTCTAAGTCACCACCTGGGCCACGGAGATTGTTAGCTTCTCCGTGGCCCAGGTAGTAACCTAGACGACGGGAGATTAAATTCTCCGTCGTCTAAGTCACCACCTGGGCCACGGACAAGCTAACAACGTCCGTGGCCCATGTGGGGACTTAGACGACGGAGATTAATGTCTCCGTCGTCTAAGTGAAAAATTAATTTTTAAAAAAAAATTAAATTCAAAAATATTATTAATATTAATTGAAAAAAAATTAATTAAATTAATTAAATACACTAAATTAATAAAATAATTAAAATTAATTTGTACATACATAATTGAAAAAACCCATAATTAAAAATGAAAATATTGTTCGTAATGCGGAAATTAAGAAACGAAATAATAAACTACTAGCTAGCTAAAACACTGGAGGAGCAGATGCGCCGCCTCGTCCTCCGCCTCCAGCCGGGTCGTCGTCGTCGGGGAATGGGTTCGGAGGAGGTTGACATTGTCTTTGAGCTTGTTGCATAAGGGCGATGAGTTGGGCTATTCGCTCGTCTTGCTGGTCCATTCTTTGGCGCATGGCAATATTCTCCTCCCGTGCGATTCGAGCCTCTTCATAGGTTGCCGCAGCTTGAGAACTTCTCCGCCGCCCCGAACCTCCCGTAGATGATGACTCAGAGGTCGACAAATCTCGAACCACCTTAGGCCCGAAGTGCCTAACCTCCTTGCCAGCTCTACGACCGTAGACCTCATCCGCAATTGCTATTTGGCTCTCCACAGATAGAGGAGGCAGGTCTTCTAGCGGCACATCTGGGAACGCAAGCTGAGTGTTAGCCAATTCTTCCTGCGCACGCTCTATCACTCTTGCATACAAAAGAATAATAAATTTATTATAATGAAATAATATTTAAATAATAATTACTATAATTATTAGCGCACACACATATATATATATATGACTTACGCCGCGTTGACTCGCTTCATTATCGAGCCCAGGCGTCACGTACGCGCTTACGCTTGCATCGAGATAAGGGTGTTTGGAGCCCTTATCCCTGTGCTCCTTGGCAATTTGAATGAGTTGCTTGGCGCCGGAAGTATGGTGCTTGTCCTTCTTCCCCCGGTTGGCTTTGTTGACACCGGAGAATTTCTGTTAGACAACATAATGAAATCATTAAAAAATTTATAAGTAACTAAAATTTAGAGTATTCAATTATCTTAATTGAAATAAAAAAAGTAAATTAACACCTGAAATTGCTCATCGGCAAAGTGGTTACACAACCACTCCCACTCATCTTCTCTATCCCCACGCAGCTCTTCGGGGGGAGGCACGGGACCGTTAGTTCGGAAGTACTGATGGAGCCTGTACTTCCAATCTTTGAAGATGTTGTTGGCGGTTTGGTTGATATGCCTCAACATCGCCGGATCCGGATCCACCGCAAATTGTTCCTATCAGAAATAAATTGGAAATTATAATCGTATATATTATAAAATTATATATAACTAATATTAAAAATAGTATATAATAACTAAAATTGTACGTATTACGTACCGAAAGATCCTTAAAGACTTTCGCCTTCTCCGAATCCGGCACCTCCCTCCAAGTAGGGGCAGTGATACGAACCCGGTTACGAACAATCGACCCAATGCTATGAGCCGAGAGACTTGCTAGCTGAGGTGTGGGAGGGCCACCGGTGAATTCGTCGTAGGGCAAGGCGATCTTGCTCCCGGTCGCCTTGCAAATTTTCTCCGCCTTTCCACCTTTAACGAGACCCCGAGTCTTTTTCGGTTGGGGGTCAGTGGGGGCCCTCCTTTGCTTACGGCGGGCGCTGTACATGATAGAATCGGCCGTCGAAGACGCCTGAGTACTTCCCGTTGAAGCGGTACCGGGCGTCGGAGTTGAAAAGGGGTCGACGTCATCACCGCTTGAGAGAAATGGGGCAGAGGGAATTTCCCCAGAAGGCCCCGGATTGAGGGCGTCGTCCTGCGGTTGAACCCAACCGACTTGGGCCGCCAACATTTGGAGCATCTCATCTTCTGACTCCTGTTGGGCTTTCTTCTTGCCGGATGTGGTCTTTGGCGGAGCCATTTAAACCTAAGAGTACGGTGTTAAAATACGCGTACCTACTTACCATAATAATTACAACTTAAAAATTTACGCTAATTAATTAAGTACGTTTAAGATTTAAATAGAGTACACTAGCTTGGCATTTTCGGTCGTTCAATGGAAGTGCGACCCGCGCGATAAAGTGTAAATTTTCAATTAATCAGCCTTGGTTAAATCGAAAAACATGGCCAGTTAGGGATAGAGATAACGCGAGAGGCAGGACTAATTTCGACAAAACTCTTTCTTAGTCCAAATCCTGTCACCAGTCATAACCCGTTTCTAGACACCATGTCCGACATTCGGCCAATTTTTCGAAAAATTACACTCCCTCAAATCCTTTGCAAACTCCGCCCTCAACCTCGTGTCCATAACTTCACTTAGGTTATGGTGTGCGGTGATGAAATCCACACATCACGAGGGGTTAAGGAGATAAGCAAGGAAAAGAGGCGCCATCTATTCCAAAGAGTGCGACTTAATTACACCAAGCCTATGTACTAAATTTAAATCGAACACGTACTACTAATTAATTTAATCTCATATTTATTTAATTATGCAACTAATTAATAAATAATTACAATAATATTTATTCATTTCATAAATTATCAAGTAATTACAATTATTCATTTAATTATTATTAATATATAACAATAATTTACCATTTAATTAATTAATAACAATATGTAATCATTTATTTAATTAATAACAATAATTAATCTAAATATAATTAATAACAATAAATTTACAATTATTCATTTAATTAGTATTAATAGCAATAATTAATAAATAACATTAAAATAATCATTTAAGAAATATTTAAAACTAATTAATTAAAAAAAAAATATTTTAATAAGGGAAAAATAGAAATTTACCGAATCGGAGTTTTTCGAGAGTTTTCTGCGAAAATCGCCGGAGTTGTGTCGTCGGAGAGGAGGAACCACGCCGGAAATAATGTCGTCGGAGCGTCGCCGGAGGAGAATCGCCGGAATGAGAGAGAGAGAGGAGATGGAGGAGAGAAAGTTGTAAGGGATGAGGAAAAGAAGATGAGGCTCGGCCTATTTATAGAGTTTCACTTAGACGACGGAGCACTATTCTCCGTCGTCTAAGTGCACTTAGACGACGGAAACAGTGTTTTCCGTCGTCTAAGTGAAGAGTCAAATTTTTTCGAACCGGCGCCAAATAAATGGGCGGGCCGTTTCACCGCCATAAATGTTGACTTAGACGACGGAGACAGTGTTTTCCGTCGTCTAAGTGGAATTTCAAGCGGCGCCGAAAATTGAGGCGGCAAATCGAACCGCCATGTTATTTCGACTTGGACGACGGATATGTAGTTTTCCGTCGTCCAAGTGTTCACTTGGACGACGGAAAACGACATATCCGTCGTCCAAGTCAATATTTACATCGAAAAATAAGAAAAATTTTATTCGAACCGCCATGGTAATTTGAACCTAGACGACGGATACGGTCATTTTCCGTCGTCCAGGTGAACACTTGGACGACGGAAAATGACCGTATCCGTCGTCTAGGTTCAAATTATGCAAAAAAAAATATTTAAATTAATTCGCTAGGAATTTAGCGATCTGTCATTCGAGTGAAATAGTCGTACAATATCGATGAACGCATCGTATATATAAACAGATAAATTTGAACCGCCGAATAATTTTACGTTTTGAAAGTTGTTAAGTATCGACTAATCTTTAAGACTTTAGTGTTCACTTGTAGTTGCTGATTTGCAGCAGAGTACTAACGAAATTGAATTTGGACAAAACAACCGTTGGATATGTTCGTCGTAACATAATATATAATTACTATAAAGGACCAGGAAATAATAAGTTCGGGAAGGGTTTCATCGGCACAGTCAACCGCAAAACCGAGAATTTCACAAACCGGAAACGTGGATACAGGACATTTCGCAACTCCGATTTTCGAACCGTCGAAGCTCACACACCAAGAATATACTACTCTAAAGTCTTGACGAAAAGAATATGCATTCGAAGATGGTCTAGATGGTCGTTGTCTTAGAAAAAATTACGAAATTTACACCTGGACGACGGATACGACATTCTCCGTCGTCCAAGTACACACCTGGACGACGGAGACTCTAATATCCGTCGTCCAGGTGTGTACTTGGACGACGGAGAATGTCGTATCCGTCGTCCAGGTGAATATACCCTGAATTCAGGGGTTAGGGGTCCTTAGGGTTTAGGGTATAGGGTTTGTCACTTGGACGACGGAGACAGTCATTCTCCGTCGTCCAAGTGTGTACCTAGACGACGGAGAATGACTGTCTCCGTCGTCCAAGTGTAAAACCCTGAATTCAGAGGTTAGGGCCGTAGGGTTTAGGGTTTAGGTCGTCCCCGGTCATTTGTATGTTCGTTCAATTATTCTCATTCAAGAATATAATTAAAAAAATGATCGATCGATCCGATCATGCTACATTTAGTGTCGAGGATTTAGGGTTTGAAGGGCTGCTTGAGCGAAATGTAGAGCAGCTTCAGCTTACTTTTAATAAGATCAGAGAATACACCGATGAAGTTGAAAGCAAAGAGAGGGGCCGGGACTACGTACAAAATTTGTGCTCTCAATAATACTATCACAAGTCAATATATATAATCATATATAGTATTTAAAAACAATAAAACCAACCAAAGCTGGACGAGGAATCTTAAAGTCTCGACATAATAGAAATCTTTCACCTTTTTACGATGCATCGATCGATCATATATATATTACAATAATAAATTAGGGTTTACCAATTAATGATCCTCGTCGTGTGACCGTACTCTTCGTCATAATCGTCATCATCATCATCACCGTTATCCGATTGCTCATCCTCCTCATCGTACTCAACATCGTCCGAGGAATAACCAGAGTCGTCGTCATCGTCCTCATCCTGCACGTCTTCTTCATCTACCTCAATAATCTCTTCTTCAGTTAGATCTGTACAACCATCAGGCATGGGTAACCGTTCACCGTCTTGAACCAGGTCCATTATGTCGGAGCGGATGACAGAAATATTAGGCTCTTGATAGGCAGGAATGTCTCTATCTGGTTCAGCAGCATCTTCAGTCGTCGCCGGTGTCCCTTCAATTGTCTCTGTATTCCAAACTCCTCGATGAGAGATCTGGTTCACTATTTTCCACCCGTCACCAGCTTTCGGATCGTCGAGATAGAACACCTGCTTAACTAAGGTGGCGAGAGCGAAAGGCTCATCCTCATACCAGCTTGAGTTTGTATCGACTGATAAAAGTCCCAGGTCTTCCTTTGTACGCTTGAACCATCTGCACTTGAATAGGAAAACATTGACATCATTCCCGTAACATAGCTGAACCACATATACGATCATTCCGTAATATAGATCAGGGTCTTTCCCAACCGCTATCCCACTGTTTTGTGTTCTTCTTCCTTCATCTCGCGCCAATGAATGGAACTTCACACCGTTCACAAAACATCCCGGATAAATATAGTGTTTAATCGGCTTCCCTGCTAGCAAGTGCTTTGGCCAAGACCACCACCCCCCGTGGTTTTCGGATTTTTGCAGATCAATCATCTGCGAAAATGGAAAAATGTAAGGGTTTACTTTCTACAAATTAAACATGCATGATCTCAATATGTATATAAATCACTAAATACGTACCCATTGGAAGAAATAATCGGGGAACTTTTTCTTAACCATTTTCTCAATCCACGCCGAACTCTTGTCTGGATATAACGCCTGAAGCCTCTCCCTGTATGACATCATGTACGGCTCAACTTCGTCACAGTCTCGTAACACTACCCAATGTGCCTCAATAAGTTCTTCCCGTGTTAACGTTTCCTTTAATACTCCTCTAAACGGTCGGACGACATTGGTGACGACAGAAAGATTGATGCGGGCACTGGGATCGGAGGCAGTTGGAGGTGGTGGATCTTTGAGGTACCTGTTGCAGTAAGTAACGCACTCATGCATTAGGTATGTCTCTGCTATGGAGCCATCCGGGGCCGACCTGTTTTTGACGAATGACTTATACTGTCCAAGCTGTCTACAAAATTAATCAAACATACAATAAAAATAAGTACATGCATATAGCTAGCTAGTAATCTCCAGTGGAACAAATTATGAATCGAAAAACCTGTATAATTAATTAGTTGTACGTACCTTTCTTGAGGATACATCCAAGTGTACTGGACCGGACCAGAAATGAGAACCTGCTCGGGCAGGTGGATCATTAGGTGAATCATTATGTCGAAGAAAGCAGGAGGAAAAATCCTCTCTAGTTTGCAAATGATGTGCACAATTTGTTGTTGCAATTCCACGACATCTGACTTCTTTAATTCTCTGGCGCATAACCTCTGCCACCATCTGCACAATGCCATTATTGGTTCTACGACGTCGCGAGGCAAATATGGTCGAATTACCACTGGAATCAGTCGTTGCAGCATAACGTGATAGTCATGTGTCTTTAGACCAACAAACTTGTGTTGCACCTCGTCCACTGCTCCAGTTATAGTAGCTGCATACGTGGCCGGATAACGAACGCCCTTAAACCAGTGAAATACAGAACGTCTAAGTGTCGGCTTCACTGTGTACGGTGCAGCTGGCATCTTGTTGTACACTCCTTTCCTATCCCTCCTCAACCACAAGGGACGACGTAGATTCATTGATTCCAAATCTTTGCGCGCTTTGGGAGTATCTTTAGTCTTGAACTTAATACCGAGAATTGTTCCCACCACGCTGTCGCACACATTCTTTTCTATGTGCATCGCGTCCAAGTTGTTCCTCAGCTTCAACTTCGACCAGTAAGGGAGTTCAAAGAATATACTCTTGTGATCCCAATAGCTCAGATCATGTGGAGGAATTGGATTGCATTTCTTTACATCCGCGTCGTTAGTCAACACACCAAAGTCGAAATAGCTCAACCTCTCTAAAATCTCTTCGCCCGACCAACTACGGGGTTTAGGATTGTTCTCTACCGTCCCGTCGAAATGAGCTTCATCCTGTCGCCAAGGGTGGTCGTGAGGGAGCCATCTACGGTGACCCAAGTAACACACCTTCCCTGCGTGCCAACTAGAGTTCACGTCGTCCAAACATATAGGACATCCATTATATCCTTTTGTCCTGCACGCTGCCAACATCCCATACGCTGGAAAATCGCTGATCGTCCACATTACGGCAGCCCTCATCGTGAACATCGTGTCAGTGAATTTGTCATAAGTTGGGACTCCATTTTCCCACAACAGTTTCAGCTCGTCGATCAAAGGTCTGAGGTAGACATCTAAGCACTTCCCTGGAGATTTAGGACCTGGAATTAGTACAGTAAGGAAATTAAATTCCTTGTTCATGCACATCCACGGAGGCAGGTTGTACGGCATCAGAATTACTGGCCAAGTGCTTACGGCGGAGCTATTACTTCCCCAAGGATTGAATCCGTCTGTAGATAGGCCGAGTCTAACATTTCTAACCTCTGCAGCAAAGTTTCCGAATTCTCTGTCGAAATGTTTGAAACCCTCCCCATCCGCGGCGTGTCGCAGGACATCGTCATCTATTCGCTTTTCTGCGTACCATCGCATCGCCTCTGCTGTGTGTAGAGACATGTACAGGCGCTGCAATCTGGGAATCAAGGGAAAATATCGAACAACTTTCACAGGAATTCTCTTTTTCGAACTCTTCCTATTCACCTGGAATCTGCACTGGCCACATACGGGACAATAGTCCAAATCTTTATACTCTTTGCAAAATAGCACACAATCATTCGGACATGCGTCAATTATCCTGTACTTTAGGCCGAGGCTGCTCAAGATATTTCTAACCTTATAATGAGATTTAGGAAGATTGTGATCATCAGGAAGCAACTTACATATTTGCTCCTGAATTTCGTCAAAAGCACTCACTGACATTTTGTGCTTCACTTTTATCTTCATTTGCTCCATCACATATTGCAACACATTCTCTCGACATCCAGGGAACACCGGGGTCTGCGCTTCAAGTAGCATCCGGTTGTACTTATCCATCTCACTGGTGTCAGTGGCCAAGCTAGCAGCGGGGAATGTGTCATCATGCTCATGAGTGGTACTGTAACCTCCGTCTTGGTGTTGGTGTCCACCATGACTAAATCCCGGAAACGCATCATGGACCAAATCTACAGTTGGATTGCAAGCTGGGGGTCCGGCACCACTGCCGCTGGATGAGGCACCATGGTAACTGTACCCTGAGCTGAAGTCTGCTGCGCTGAACTTTACTGCTTCACCATGCTCGCTCCATGTAGTGTAACTCCACATCATACCATTTTCGTACAGGTGTTGCACCATAACATTAACCTCCGCATACTGACAATTAAGACATTTCTGGCACGGACACCTGAAACGCTTCTTTCCATGACCATGTTCTATCGCAAAATTCACAAATTCGCTAATTCCATCCATATACCGGACATCACATCTATTCTTTAACTTCATCCAACTCTTGTCCATACTGCTACAAAATATTATAATTAATTAATTATTACATATATATATATTAGTCCATTAATTTACCATTAATTATACGTACTCGATCTACATCGATCCATCAAATTACGTACGTAATTTAATCTGTATATATAGCTAATTAACATTCATGCATGTATGTACGTACGTACGGTTTCCCTAAATATATATATATATTTAATCATGCAAATTTTAACTGCCTACGTACGTACGTACGTACCTGCTCGCCTTCTCGATATCTGCAGTTAATTAAGCTAGCTAGTGATCGAACACCGGAGATCCTTTAATTTCTAGCCCCGGCCTAGCCTAATCCGGCCTTCTCCTTCTCCTTCGATCTCAAAAATTCCCCACGGGAGAAAATATAATGGAATGATCGAAGCTAAGAGAGTTTGGCATGGCCTATATATATAATGCTTCACTTAGACGACGGAGGTGTCGGTACGTCGTCTAAGTGGAACTTACACCACGACGTGTCGGTCCGTTGTCCAGGTGATCACTTCTCCGAGGTCCAAGTAAAACTTAGACGACGGAGATGTAATTCTCCGTCGTCTAAGTTTTACTTGGACCACGGAGAAATCTCCGAGGTCTAAATGTTACTTAGACGACGGAGATGTAATTCTCCTCGTCCAAGTGATAACCTGGACGACGGATACGTCTCCGAGGTCCAGGTACTTACCTAGACGATGGAGAAATTTCACATCCGTCGTCTAAGTTACACTTAGACCTCGGAGATTTCTCCGTGGTCCAAGTAACACTTAGACGACGGAATTCTCCGTCGTCTAAGTGTTACTTGGACCACGGAGAAATCTCCGAGGTCTAAGTGTAACTTAGACGACGGAACTAATACTGTTCCGTCGTCTAAGTCCTCTTTTCTTGTAGTGGTATCACCTCGCTCGAGATGTAGTAGCAATATTAATACAAACTCATAAGACTTTAATATAAATTTAGTAAAAGTTCCAAACAACTTTAGTAGCAGTTCAAATACGAATTTAGTAACAGACAGCAGTTTCCATACAAAGTCAGTAGCAAGTTAGCTCGAAATTGGAATACCCGTTCCAAAAGTTGCAGTAACAATTCCAAAAATGCAGTAACAGTCCCAAAAATTGCAGTAGCAGTTCTCAAAATTGCATTACTGAACCGAAACTGCAATAACATTCCGGAAATACAGTAGCAGACCAAAAATGCAATAGGACCGATCCAAAAATTACAATAGCAGTCCTCAAAATCGTAGCTCCAAACAATAAATGCAATAATAATCCAGTAAATACATTGGAGGTCCACGAAAATGCAGCATTGAACCAAAAAAGTAATAACAACTCATGAAAATACAGTAACAGTCCCAAAAAATAAAGAAAAAATAATTCAAAAACACAAAAAAGAAAAAACAAACCTAACAAAAAATACAATAGAGTGGCACACATTAGTTTTAAAGCTTCAAGTGTTGCTCTACACGCTGCATCCTCCTTGTTGTGACAAGAACAAATGCACTTGCTTTAACCACTATGTTCAGTAATGAAAGAATTTCTTCGGTAGATCTTGGCCTCTCAACCTGCAAAACATTTCCATCCATTGATTCGAATCAAACAGCAAGGTCACCGCTACTCACTCTTTTGTCCAAACACTAACCCGTGCAATGAAAATAACAAAACCCAACTTGCACATTAAAGCAAAAAATCTAGCACCACTCTCTTGGACAAATTCAAGTAGCTCTACCCTTGTGACACTAAATGACACGAACCAAACTTGTACCATACCCAATCAAACCCAAGAATTGCTTAATACCAATATATTAGTCCAATAATTCATAAGTATCAATGCGCCACTACTCTTGAATGATAAGATAGTATCCTTGAATGATACAATAACTTCGCCTTCAAGCACAAAACAACGACACATAATGGAAATCTCGAGGCCTTCAAGGACATAACAACATATACAGTACCCATGTTTATACAGTAAAACGTTCATAATTTAATATTCGATTAATTAATAACTTCGATAGAATACTATTTTTTGTCGGTTTCAACTTGGAGACTTGAGTATTAATTTAATACTCGATTAATTAATAACCTCGCTAAATTAATAAATTTTGTCAGTCCTGAGATTATTAATTTATCGAGATTTTACTGTGGTAGCAGTATAACAATTTCAATGAGTTTTTGTTTTATATATATAATTTGATAAAGAAAAATAAAAATGAAATTAAACAAGAACATCAAAATAACACGCACATTAGGCCTCCTAGGCTCCTACTGCTACTCAAACATAGATTTGAGGAGGGAGTCATTTAGGCTGCCAGAGACGCACGTCGCCGCGAGTGTGCAATGATGTTAGTTATGGTGATTTGGCTTGAGGGGGTCGGGTTTATCACAATTGCAACGATGCGAGGTGGAGCGGCATATGAGATTTAGGAGTCGATCTCAAAGCCGAGGGAGGTGCGAGGCTGATGCGTGAGCAAGACGGGAGGCACAATGAGTGAGCGAGTCCAGGGGAGGAAGGCGACATGGTTGTTGTGGACAGCGGCACGGCTGGGGTCGATGGAGGTGGACCTATCATGGATGTCGGCGGAGATGGAAGCGGCAACGTCAAGTTGGAGCTCAAGAGGGAAATGCACGCGCTCTGGTACTGTGTTTCTCTCAGAATAGTGAAGAAAACGTCTGATACTGTATTTTCTTTAGGGTTTTTACTATTTATAGAAGGATAATTTTGTCCTTTTGGTCTATTTAATAGGTTGGGTTAGTTGATACTACGTTTTGGGTTTTAGACCTAATCCTTAATTGTCTAAATATTATGGTAGTTGGTTTATTTGTATTAAACAAACTTAACTTGTCCTTGGCTGTTTTTTTCTATAAGGATATTCTATCATGTTCATAATGATACTATTCTTCGTTCATAAGGATACCCTGATATTATTTTCTGTTTATTTCTTCATGACTTGGGAAGAATTAGATTATTAAATGATACCAAATATCATAGGTTTTTAGCGTGTATTTCTGTATAAAATGATTTTGGGTAAATTTCATGATTTGGGTATTTTTGAAATTTTTTAGGATCTAATAATTAATTATAATTTATGTAGATAAAATAATATTGTGACGACCCGGAACAGAATTAGCAGTGTGATCAGCTTACTTCATGAGTTACTGCGTAATCGCAGATTTCCGACAGTTGTTTGAATCGCCAGACTTGATAACGACTAAATTATTGGCCGAGAATTGGAGCTGGGTCTCTTCTCTAGAGTCGTTGTACGTGTGATTTCGAGTTCGTGGGCTATTCCGGATCGTTATTTGGACGACCGAGGAATAAATTATGAATATTTGAAGTTTTGTTATAATCGGGTTAAAATGGTGAATTTCTTAACGACTAAATTTTCGGACGAGAATTTGGTTTCGGCTTCTTCACGGAAGATGTTGAGAATTTAATTTCGAGTTCGTGGGAACTTCCGGAGCAATTTTCCGAGTTACGAAGATTAAGTTGTGAATATTTCCGATTGTTGATTATTTAGTCGGTTAAAGTATGTGTTTGGGTGAACAGTTGACTTTTTATCGGTTTGGTCAATGTGTTTGACTTCGAGTGATAATTGAAGAATATGTCGAGTCGAGTTTGTTGCCGCGAGAATTATCGAAATCGGAATTTCGACGCAAAAGTTACGGGTGTTTAAAGTTTACCGAAATGTGTAATTGGAAGTTTCCAAAAATGGAAGGTCTATAAATAGTGAAGTTTCCTGTTTGGGAAGTCAACTTTCCATTTCAGTTTGGTTGACTGAGTTGACCATGGTGGGTCGTCCCGTTTTGCTTGCCGTTTTGGATGCCGAACTTGTCACCGAATTTGTGGCCGATTCCGGCCATTATTGAACAAGGTTTCTTCATGGTTTTTGTTGGGCTTGGGTTGCTCTTCAACTTGGTGGTTGAATCCCCTTGTGTGGTGGCCGGAGGAGGACGAATTTTGGTGGTGAAAATCACGAAATTCCGGCGAGAAATGGTGGTGGACGGAGGCTATGATTCCGGCCGATTTGATGGTGCTCCTTTGAGGGCTTTTGTTAGCCTCGAGCCAAGGAGGCTTTTCCAAGTGGTCTTGAAGGTCGCCGTGGCCGGAGGAGAGAGATCGAACGGTTTGAATTCCGGTAAGGGTTTGAAACTTTGGGTTGATTTTTGGAGGTTTTCCGGTCAAAATTGGCCTTAACCTATAACTGGAAAGTTGTTGGGATCGTCGAGATCTTTGAAACCATGTGTAGCATGAAATTTTCTGGGCAGGTTTTGATTTTCCGCAGACGGCGGCGGCGACTTTTCGCCCGGCGTGGTTTTCGACGAGTTATATGTCATTTCACTCGAAATCGCGCCCCGATCGCAGTGGGGAGGTTCGTTTTTCGAATTGAGCATCCGAAAGTACAACGAGGTATTAAGGTGTGAATATCGGATTTTCGACAGTTCGTTGTAATTGAATCGTGAGTTTCCGAGAACGGTGGTTTCTCGTGATTTGTTTTGAATTGTCGAGTTATGACTTTGAGAAATGGACCTTGTGAATATTCAGGGGTTCGTGATCGTTCGTTTGGCGAGGGATTTTTCGTCGGATCACGGGTTAACGCGAACTGCGTTACGCTAGTCTGTGATTGGACAATTTCTTTTCACGGATTGATTGCGAGTCTTTTATATACGATTTACGAACTAGAGCATGCAGTATGATCATGGTTTTACGAGCATGAGATTGCATATGAAATTATGTTTATCATGAGCATGTGTTATACGATTATGCTTATATCAATATATATTACGTATATGCATTTATATATACAGCTTTATGCATTTGCATCGACTTGTTTACGATTTGATTTACACAGAGTACAGTCTCAGTTACGTTGTTGTATCGATACACTTGCCTCTCGGCTGATCCCCGATGGAGGCCTACCAGGAGGGGCAGTACCTCGACCTGACCGGTGCGGGGCAGTACCTCGGAACCGAGGCCTTTCTGGCTAGAATCACATGTGGGTCTGGGATCCCGTGATTTGGACTGTACTAGCACGGACGTGTCCATGAGTGACCCCGTGAGATTTTCCATGCATGCTCTGTACACGAGTTGGAGTCAGCGTCTCCTCGTATACTGTTTGATTTGATTTATTTATATTTCGACTCGCATATGTTTTTATAACATATATATTACGTGGTGAAAGACATTCATTTTCGTCCACTCACTCTAATGGTTTTCATGTCTTTCCCCTGGACTTTTCGGTTTCAGTGCCCAGTTTGCAGTTCGGACTCTGGTGTCGCACATCGTGGTCGGAGGCATAGTGCTCGAGCTACCTTGTTTCTTCCAGTAGGTTTATTGTTCTACCTACTGTGGTATACTTATATGATTATACGTTAGAGGTCGCTCTGAGTATTCTGTTGTATATTTTATACGATTTTACTCCGGATTTCAGTAAAGTACATATATATTTACTACTTTACATTATTGTTGATATATTGAGAAATCTGGATGGGATTGGTTGAAAAGACCCAACCCCGATTTAGCTGCCTAAATCGGAATCGAACCCCTTCAAAAACACGAACCAACAAAAACCAACAAAATTTCGGTAGAGTTTCGTTACTAACGTGGAATTACCATTACCTGCACGCGGAAATACACTTCATCCTATGCCACAAAAATCAAACCGTGGGCACCAATCCCGACCAGATTTCTCAATATATCAACAGTAAAGTAAAACAATAAATATATCTATACTTTACTGAAATCCGGAGTAAAATCGTATAAAATATACAACAGAATACTCAGAGTGACCTCTAATGTATATTCATATAAGTATACCACAGTAGGTAGAACAATAAACCTACTGGAAGAAACAAGGTAGCTCGAGCACAATGCCTCCCACCATGACGTGCGACACCAGAGTTCAAACTGCAAACTGGGCACAGAAACCGAAAAGCCCAGGGGAAAGACATGAAAAATGTTAGAGTGAGTGGACGAAAATAAATGTCTTTCACTGAGTAATATATGTTATAAAAACATATGCGTGTCGAAATATAAATAAACCAAATCAAATAGTATACGAGGAGACGCTGACTCCAACTCGTAAACAGAGCATGCATGGAAAATC
Organism: Geum urbanum; assembly: GCA_946800695.1. Taxonomy (NCBI): domain Eukaryota; kingdom Viridiplantae; phylum Streptophyta; class Magnoliopsida; order Rosales; family Rosaceae; genus Geum; species Geum urbanum. Next base: position 59,303,279 of record OX326997.1, read on the forward strand.
TCACGGGGTCACTCATGGACACATCCGTGCTAGTACAGTCAGAATCACGGAGTCCCAGACTTCCACGCAATTCTAGCCAGAAAGGGCTCAGGTCAGAGGTCTGCCTCCCCCCGGTAAAGGCCTCGGGTCAGGAGTCACAGCCTCCCCCGGTACACATCCTCGGGGATCAGCCGGGATGCGAGTGTATCGATACAACAACATATATAAAGACTGTACTCTGTGTAAACCAAATCATAAATAGTTCGATGCAAATGCATGAAACAATATACAAGTGTATATACGATCACGAACCCTTGAATAATCACAAAATCCATTACTCAAAATCATAACTCGACAATACAAGACAAATCACGAGAAACCACCGTTCTCCGAAACACGTAATTCAAAGTCGACGAATCGTCGAAAATCCGATATTTACACCTCAATACCTCGCTGTACTTTTGGATGCTCAAATCGAGAAACGAACCTCCCCACTGCGATCGGGGCACGATTTCGAGTGAAATGACATGCAACTTGTCGAAAACCCCAAAAAGTCAAAGTTGACCGTTGACCGCCGACCGCCGCCACCAACCTGAAATTTTCCTGGCGGAGCAACCACTACAAGAAAACTGCACCTAGACCATGGACCATTTCCGTCGTCTAGGTGACGTTTTCCGTCGTCTAAGTACTTGGACGACGGAATCTCCGTCGTCCAAGGTCCATGCTCCATGTGCTGTCGTCCAAGAACCTGGACGACGGAGAATTAGTTCTCCGTCGTCCAAGTTCACTTGGACCGCGGACATTATCCGTGGCCCATGTATGAACCTGGACGACGGAAACGCTAAGTCTCCGTCGTCCAGGTGACTACATGGGCCACGGACATTACTCGTTTCTCCGTGGCCCACGTGTTCACCTGGACGACGGAGTATTAGCGTTTCCGTCGTCCAGGTGCATACATGGGCCACGGATAATGCTAGCTTCTCCGTGGCCCAGGTGTTCACCTGGACGATGGAAAACTTATCCTCCGTCGTCCAGGTGAACACGTAGGCCACGAAGAATGGCAGGGTTTAGGGTTTAGGGGTTAGGGGTTAGGGGTTTAGGGTTAGGTTTAGGGTTTTGCACCTGGACGACGGAGAACATAATCTCCGTCGTCCAAGTTTAATTTTTTTTTTTAAATTGAAATTATATATTATTAATTTAATTTAAATAATGAAAAATAGTCGAAAATAATTAATTAAACTAAATTTTTAATATTAATTAATGTATTAATTAAATAATTAATTAATTTGTACATACACATCCAAATTAAAAACCCACAAAAATTATAAAATATTGTTCGGAACTCGGAAATAAAGAAACGCGATAATTAACTAGCTAGCTAATACACTGGAGGAGCAGATGCGCCGCCGGGTCCTCCGCCTCCAGCCGGGTCGTTGTCGTCGGGGTATGGGTTCGGAGGAGGTTGACATACTTCTCGATTTTGGTTCATGAGCGCGATGAGTTGGGCTATTTGTGCTTGTTGTTCGTCAAGTCTTTGCCGCATTGACTCATTCTCCTCTCGTGCCAGTCGAGCCTCTTGAATGGCTGCTTCGACGGCCGCTGCCTGACACCTTCTCCGCTGCCCCGAACCTCCCGTAGATGATGAGCCGGAGGTCGTCGACAAATCTCGTACCACCCTAGGCCCAAAGTGCGTAACCTCCTTGCCAGCTCTACGACCGTAGACCTCATCCGCGATTGCAATTTGGCTCTCTAAGGATAGAGGAGGCAGGTCTTCCGGCGGCACATCTGGGAACGCAAGCTGAGTGTTAGCCAACTCTTCATGCGCACGCTCTATCACCCTTGCCTACAAAAGAATAATTAATTTATTATAATGAAATCATATTTAAATAATAATTACTTTAATTAAAAGCACATAATTAATATATCACTTACGCCGCATTGACTCGCTTCATTATCGAGCCCTGGCGTCACGTACGCGCTTACGCTTGCATCAAGATAAGGGTTTTTGGAGCCCTTATCCTTGTGCTCCTTGGCTATTTGAATGGACTACTTGGCGCCGGTAGTATGGTGTTTCTCCTTCTTCCCCCGGTTGGCTTTGTTGACACCGGAGAATTTCTGTTACACAACATAATTAAATCATTAAAAAATAAATAACTACAATTTAAATAATTTAATTATCTTAATTGAAATAAAAAAAATAAATTAATACCTTAAATTGTTCATCGGCAAAGTGGTTACACAACCACTCCCACTCATCTTCTCTCTCCCCTTGCAGCTCTACCGGGGGAGGCACGGGACCGACATCTTGGAAGTACTTATGGAGCTTGTACTTCCAATCTTTGTAGATGGAGTTGGCGGTTTGGTTGATATGCCTCAACATAGCCTGTGTCGGATCCACGTCAAATTGTTCCTATCAAAAATAAATAGAAAATTATAATCGTATATATTATGAAATTTTAACTAATATTAACAATATTATATAATAACTAAATTGGACGTATTACGTACCGAAAGATCTTTGAAGACTTTCGCCTTCTCATGATCCGGCGCCTCCTTCCAAGTAGGGGCAGTGATACGAACCCGGTTACGGATGATTGACCCTATCCCATGCGCCGAGAGACTTGCTAGCTGAGCTATGGGAGGGCCACCGGTGAATTTGTCGTACGGCAAGTCGATCTTTTTACCTGTCGCCTTGCAAATACGCTCCGCTTTGCCCCCTTTAACGAGACCCTGAGTCCTTTTCGGTTCCGGGTCAGTGGGAGCCCTCCTTTGCCTACGGCGGGCGCTGTACTTGATTGATTCGGCGGTCGAGGACGCCTGAGTACTTCCCGTTGAACCGGTACCGGGCGTCGGAGATTGGAAGGGGTCGACGTCATCACCGCTCGAGATGAATGGGGGAGCGGGAATTTCCCCAGAGGGCGCTACGAACGGACCAGATGATTCGTCCGGATTGAGAGCGTCGTTGCCCTCCTGTTGAACCCAACCGACTTGGGCCGCCAACATTCGGAGCATGGCATCTTCTGCCTCCTGTTGGGATTTCTTCTTGCCGGATGTCGTCTTTGGCGGAGCCATTTAAACCTAAGAGTACGGTGTTAAAATACCTACTTACCATAATAATTACAACTTAAAAATTTATGCTAATTAATTAAGTACGTTTAAGATTTAAATAGAGTACACTAGCTTGGCATTTTCGGTCGTTCAATGGACGTGCGACCCGCGCGATAAAGTATAAATTTTCAATTATTCAGCCTTGGTTAAATCGAAAAACATGGCCAGTTAGGGATAGAGATAACGCGAGATGCATGACTAATTTCGACAAAAGTCTTTCTTAGTCCAAATCCTGTCACCAGTCATAACCCGTTTCTAGACACCATGTCCGACATTCGGCCAATTTTTCGAAAATTTACACTCCCTCAAGTCCTTTGCAAACTCCGCCCTCAACCTCGTGTCCATAACTTCACTTAGGTTATGGTGTGCGGTGATGAAATCCACACATCACGAGGGGTTAAGGAGATAAGCAAGGAAAAGAGGCGCCATCTATTCCAAAGAGTGCGACTTAATAAACCAAGCCTATGTACTAAATTTAAATCGAACACGTACTACTAATTAATTTACTAGAAAATAAACGTAAATATTAATTAATAATTTTTAATTAGATGCAATAATTTATATTTATTTATCATGCATTTAATAAAAAATTGATTCATTTAATAAATTATGAATAATAATTTATTCATTTAATAAATTTAATAATAAATTCATTTAATCATGCAACTAATAATAAATAATTACAATAATTATGATTTAATAAATTAATAACAATAATTAATCATTTATTAAATATTTAAACTAATTAATCAATTAAATTCTACTTCTAAATTATATTTAGAATTTAATTAATTAATTAAATGAAAATTATTTTAATAAGGGAAAAATATAAATTTACCGAATCGGAGTTTTCGGGAATATCGCCGGAGTTGAGTCGTCGGAGAGGAGGAACCACGCCGGAAAAAATGTCGTTGGAGCGTCGCCGGAGGAGGATCGCCGGAGGGGAGGAGAGGAGAGGAGAGGAGAGGAGGAGATGGAATGATGACAAAATGAGGGGGGGGGTGCAACTCTATTTATAGAGTTGCACTTAGACGACGGAGCACTATTCTCCGTCGTCTAAGTTCACTTGGACGACGGAAATAGTGTTTTCCGTCGTCTAGGTGGCGGTTTCAAAAAATTTCAAGCGGCGCCAATTAATCGGCGGGACGTTTTGAACCGCCATGATTTTGGACTTAGACGACGGAGAATGATTTCTCCGTCGTCTAAGTGAAAATTCAAGCGGTCCCAAAAACGGAAGCGGTAAATTGAACCGCCATAAAAATTGGACTTGGACGACGGAGAATGGCAATCTCCGTCGTCCAAGTGAAAATTACATGAAAAAAATAAACAAAAATAAATTCGAACCGCCATGGTTTTTGAACCTGGACGACGGAGATGGTCATTCTCCGTCGTGCAGGTGAACACCAGGACGACGGAAAATGACCATCTCCGTCGTCCAGGTTCAAATTACGTAAAAAAAAAATTTAAAAATAATTCGCTAGGAATTTAGCGATCTGTCATTCGAGTGAAATAGTCGTACAATATCGATGAACGCATCGTATATATGAACAGTTAAATTTGAACCGACGATTAATTTTACGTATTGAAACATGTTAAGTATCGACTAATCTTTACGACTTAAGTGTTCATGAGTAGACGCTCATTTGCAGCAGAGTATTAACGAAATTAAATTTGGACAAAACAACCGTTGGATATGTTCGTCGTAACATAATATATAATTGTCTTCAAAGGACCATAAAATAATAAGTTCGGGAAGGGTTTGATCGGCACAGTCAACCACAAAACCGATAATTTCACAAACCGAAAACGTGGATACAAGGCATTTCGCAACTCCGATTTTCGAACCGTCGAAGCTCACACACCAAGAATTGTTTATTCTAAAGTCTTGATGAAAAGACTTTGCATTGGAATAAGGTCTAGATGGTCGTTGTCTTAGAAAAAATTACGATATCTGCACCTGGACGACGGAAATGAGTTTTTCCGTCGTTCAGGTAATCACCTGGACGACGGAGAATGACGTTCTCCGTCATCCAGGTGTATAGACCCTGAATTCAGGGGTTATAGGGCCTTACTGTTTAGGGTTTAGGGTTTGTGAACTTGGACGACGGATAATTACCATATCCGTCGTCGTAGTATGTACCTGGATGACGGATAATGACCATTCTCCGTCGTCCAAGTTCTAAACCCCGATTTCAGGGGTTAGGGCCTTAGGGTTTACGGTTTAGGTCGTCCCCGGTCATTTGTGTGTCCGTTCAATTATTCTGATTCAAAAATATAATTAAAAAATTAATCGATCGATCCGAACTGCTAGATTTAGGATCCAGGATTTAGCTAGGGTTTTATATGAGATTGAGATTTGGCGACAACATGCAATTAATTTCTCCGTTGTCCAGGATATATAATTTGGATTAATTTCTTACCGTAAACCGGCATCGATCATATATATATTACAATAATTACAGTAATTAATTACCAATTAATCTCCCTCGTCGTATGACCGTACTCTTCGTCATAATCATCATCGTCCTCATCCCCGTTAGACGACGGCTCATCCTCGTCATCGTACTCAACATCGTCCGACGAATAACCTGAGTCCTCGTCCGCATCCTCTTCCTGCTCGTCTTCTTCATCTACCTCATCGATAATCTCATCTTCAGTTAGATCTGTACAACCATCAGGCATGGGTAACCGTTCACCATCTTGAACCAGGTCCATTATATCGGAGCGGACCATAGAAATATTAGGCTCTTGATAGGCAGGAATGTCTCTTTCTGGTTCAGCAGCATCTTCAGTCGTCGCCGGTGTCCCTTCAATTGTCTCTGTATTCCATATTCCTCGGTGAGAGATATGGTTCACTATTTTCCACCCTTCACCGGCTTTCAGATCGTCGAGATAGAACACCTGCCGAACTAAGGTGGCGAGAGCGAAAAGCTCATCCTCATACCAGTGCGAGTTTGTATCGACTGATAATAGTCCCAGGTCTTCCTTTGTACGCTTGAACCATCTGCACTTGAATAGGAAAACGTTGACATCATTCCCGTAACATAGCTGAACCACGTATACAATAGCCCCGCAATATAGATCATTGTCTTTCCCAACCGCTACCCCACTGTTTTGTGTTCTTCTTCCTTCGTCTCGGGCCAATGAATGGAACTTTACACCGTTCACAAAACATCTGAGATAAATATAGTGTTTAACCGGCTTCCCTGCTAGAAAGTGCTTTGGCCATGACCACCACCCTCCGTGGTTATCAGATTTTTGCAGATCAATCATCTGCGAAAAAGGGCAAATTAATATAAGGGTTTACTTTCTACAAACATGAGCGATATGTATTTAAATAATTAATACCGAGACGTACGTACGTACCCATTGGAAGAAATAATCGGGAAACTTCTTCTTAACCATTTTCTCAATCCACGCCGAACTCTTGTTTTGATTTAATGCCTGAAGCCTCTCCCTGTATGACAACATGTACGGCTCAACTTCGTCACAGTCTCGCAACACTACCCAATGTGCCTCAATAAGTTCTTCCCGTGTTAACGATTCCTTTAATACTCCTCTAAACGGTCGGACGACATTTCTCACGACAGAAAGATTGATGTGGGCACTGCGATCGGAGGCAGTGGGAGGGGGTGGATCTTTGAGGTACCTGTTGCAGTAAGTAACACACTCATGCATTAGGTATGTCTCTGCTATGGAGCCATCCGGGGCCGACCTGTTTTTGACAAATGACTTATACTGTCCAAGCTGTCTACAAAATCAAACGTACACATTACATAAGTACATATAGCTAGCTAGTATATATATAATCTCCAGTGGAACAAATTAATTAATTAGTTGTACGTACCTTTCTTGAGGATACATCCAAGTGTACTGGACCAGACCAGAAATGAGCACCTGCTCGGGCAGGTGGATCATTAGGTGAATCATGATGTCAAAGAAAGCAGGGGGGAAAATCCTCTCTAGTTTGCAAATGATGTGCACAATTTGTTGTTGCAATTCCACCACATCTGACTTCTTTAATTCTCTGGCGCATAACCTCTGCCACCACCTGCACAATGCTACTATTGGTTCTACGACGTCCCGAGGCAAGTATGGTCGAATTACCACTAGAATCAGACGTTGCAGCATAACGTGATAGTCATGTGTCTTTAGACCAACAAACTTGTGTTGCACCTCGTCCACTGCTCCAGTTATAGTAGCTACATACGTAGCCGGATAACGAACGCCCTTAAACCAGTGAAATACAGAACGTCTAAGCGTCGGCTTCACTGTGTAAGGTGCATCTGGCATCTTGTTGTACACTCCTTTCCTATCCCTCCTCAACCACAAGGGACGACATAGATTCATTGATTCCAAATCTTTGCGTGCTTTGGGAGTATCTTTAGTCTTGAACTTAATACTGGGAATTGTTCCCACCACGTTGTCGCACACATTCTTTTCTATGTGCATCGCGTCCAAGTTGTTCCTCAGCTTCAACTTCGACCAGTAAGGGAGTTCAAAGAATATACTCTTGTGATCCCAATAGCTCAGATCATGTGGAGGAATTGGATTGCATTTCTTTACATCCGCGTCATTGCTCAACACACCAAAGTCGAAATAGCTCAACCTCTCTAAAATCTCTTCGCCCGACCAACTACGGGGTTTAGGATTGTTCTCTACCGTACCGTCGAAATGAGCTTCATCCTGTCACCACGGGTGGTCGTGAGGAAGCCATCTACGGTGACCCAAGTAACACACCTTCCCCGCGTGCCAACTAGATTTCACGTCGTCCAAACATATAGGACATCCATTATATCCTTTTGTCCTGCAGGCTGCCAACATCCCATAAGCTGGAAAATCGCTGATCGTCCATATTACGGCAGCCCTCATCGTGAACATCGTGTCAGTGAATTTGTCATAAGTTGGGACTCCATTTTCCCAGAACAGTTTCAGCTCGTCGATCAAATGTCTGAGGTAGACATCTAAGCACTTCGATGGAGATTTAGGACCTGGAATTAGTACGGTAAGGAAATTAAATTCCTTGTTCATGCACATCCACGGAGGCAAGTTGTACGGCATCAAAATAACTGGCCAAGTGCTGACGGCGGAGCTATTACTTCCCCAAGGATTGAATCCGTCTGTAGATAGGCCGAGTCTAACATTTCTAACCTCTGAAGCAAAGTCTCCAAATTCTCTGTCGAAATGTTTGAAACCCTCCCCATCCGCGGCGTGTCGCAGGACATCGTCATCTATTCGCTTTTCTGCGTACCATCGCATCGCCTCTGCTGTGTGTAGAGACATGTACAGGCGCTGCAATCTGGGAATCAAGGGAAAATATCGAACAACTTTCATAGGAATTCTCTTTTTCGAACTCTTCCTATTCAACTGGAATCTGCACTGGCCACATACGGGACAATAGTCCAACTCTTTATACTCTTTGTAAAATAGCACACAATCATTCGGACATGTGTCAATTATCCTGTACTTTAGGCCGAGGCTGCTCAGGATATTTCTAACCTTATAATGAGATTTAGGAAGATTGTGATCATCAGGAAGCAACTTACATATTTGCTCCTGAATTTCGTCAAAAGCACTCACTGACATTTTGTGCTTCACTTTTATCTTCATTTGTTCCATCACATATTGCAACACATTCTCTCGACATCCAGGGAACACCGGTGTCTGCGCTTCAAGTAGCATCCGGTTGTACTTTTCCATCTCACTGGTGTCAGTGGCCAAGCTAGCTGCGGGGAATGTGTCATCATGCTCATTAGTGGTACTGTAACCTCCGTCTTGGTGTTGGTGTCCACTATGACTACATCCCGGAAACGCATCATGGACCAAATCTGCAGTTGGGTTGCAAGCTGGGGGTCCGGCACCACTGCCGCTGGATGAGGCACCATGGTAACTGTACCCTGAGCTGAAGTCTGCTGCGCTGAACTCTACTGCTTCACCATGCTCGCTCCATGTAGTGTAACTCCACATCATACCATTTTCGTACAGGTGTTGCACCATAACATTAACCTCCGCATACTGACAATTAAGACATTTCTGACACGGACACCTGAAACGTTTCTTTCCCTCACCATGTTCTATCGCAAAATTCACAAATTCGCTAATTCCATCCATATACTGGACATCACATCTATTCTTCAACTTCATCCAACTCTTGTCCATACTGCTACAAAATATTATAATTAATTAATTATTACATATATATATATATTTGTCCATTAATTTACGCTTAATTATACGTACTCGATCTACATCGATCCATCAATTACGTACGTACTTAATTTAATATGTATATATATATAGCTAACATCCATGCATGCATGTACGTACGTTTTCACTAAATATATATATATTAAGCAAATTTTAACTGCGTACGTACCTGCTGGCCTTCTCGATATCAGTTAATTAAGCTAGCTAGCTAGTCAGCGGAGATCCCTTATCCTGATATCCTTCTCGGCCTTCGATCTCCCTTCTCCTTCTCCTTCTCCCTTCTCCTTCAATTCTTCTTCGAATGGAATAATGAAGAAAGGATCGGATGGAATGAAGAGAGTTTGGCAGCGGGCTTATATAATGCTTCACTTAGACGATGGAGGTGTCGGTACGTCGTCTAAGTTGAAGTTACTCGGACGACGGGGTGTCGGCCCGTTGTCCAGGTGATCACCTGGACGACGGAGAATACCTTCTCCGTCGTCTAGGTGATCACCTGGAGGACGGAGAAGACTCCGAGGTCCAGGTGTCTACCTGGACGACGGAGAAGGTATTATCCGTAGTCTAGGTGATCACCTGGAGGACGGAGAAGACTCCGAGGTCCAGGTGATCACCTGAACGACGGAGAATACCTTCTACGTCGTCCAGGTGCTCACCTGGACCTCGGAGTCTTCTCTGTCCTCCAGGTGATCACCTGGACGACGGAGAATACCTTCTCCGTCGTCCAGGTGTTACTTGGACGACGGAGACTTCTTCTCCGTCGTCCAGGTGTAACTTGGACCACGGAACAATTACGTTTCCGTGGTCTAAGTGCTGTTTTCTTGTAGTGAATCACTATTCCACTCCAAATCACCCACTGAGCAACTTTGTCAACTGCATCGAAGGCCAATTCTCACTCTAACTAGTCCAGTTTCATGTAAAACCGAATTGTCCCCAAAATTTCAAATCCAAAATTCTCCAAGCACAAGCAAAATTAGATCACCAAACTTACATGGTAGCTTCTAGGTGATGAGAGCTTCAAAGCCCACTCCAAATTGCAGCTCAATTCGGCCGAATTCAAGCAACCCGAAATCACTCAAAACTCTTCATTTTCTTGCCGGAAATTCTACACCCTCCGGCGAGCCACGCCGTGAGAGGTGGCCGGCACGGGGTCGAGGGCTTCAAGGCGCACCGAACGGGACTAAGCCCGAGCTCGGAGGTGGCCGAACGGGCTCGCCGCCGTGGATCACCATCGTGAGTTTCCTCCTCCACCGAGTTGACTCGGTCAACTCGGTCAACTCCCATAATGGCAAGGTTGACTTGCCCAAACAGGTAACCTTCTATTTATAGGCCTTCCCAAAATGGAAACCACATAATTCGCTTTTCGACAAACTTCAAATACCCGTAACTTTCTCGTCGTAATTCTGATTCCGACAATTCTCGCGGCAACAAACTCGACTCGACATGTTCTTCAATTATCACCCAAAGTCAAACACATCGACAAATCGGATAAAAAGTTAACTGTTCAAACCAACACATATTTAAACCGACTAAATAATCAACAATCGGAAATATTCACAACTTAATCTTCGTAACTCGGAATAATGCTCCGGAAGTTCCCACGAGCTCGAAATTAAATTCTCAACAACTTCCGTGAAGAAGCCAAAACCAAATTCTCGTCCGGTAATTAAGTCGCTAACAAATCCGACACATAAAACCGATTATATTAAAACTTCAAATATTCATAATTTATTCCTCGGTCGTCCAAATAACGATCCGGAACCGCCCACGAACTCGAAATCACACGTACAACGACTCTCGAGAAGAGACTCGGCTCCAATTCTCGGCCAATGATTTAGTCGTTAACAAGTCTGGCGATTCAAACATCTGTCGGCAATCTGCGATTACGCGCAAGCTCGTAGATTAAGCTGATTCCATTACTAATTCTGTTCTGGGTCATCACATTGGTGCCCACGGTTTGATTTTTGTGGCATAGGATGAAGTGTATTTTCCGCGTGCAGGTAATGGTAATTCCACGTTAGTAACGAAACTCTGCCGAAATTTTGTTGGTTTTTGTTGGTTCGTGTTTTCGAAGGGGTTTGATTCCGATTTAGGCAACTAAATCGGGGTTGAGTCCTTTCAAATATTGCAAGATAGGTGCCAAAAATACAGTGGGCCGTGCTTGTGCAAACTTTATTGGCCCATGGGAATGGTTTGAGGACCTCACAACTTAGTCACAGTGCTACGCTGACCGGCCATGTCGAACACATCTAACACATAATTGCCTAAGCTAAAAGATCTCAAGGTCGGGCAGTATATGGGCCATCATCTCTTAGGTCCGGGTCAGGCTGAGCCCACCTATTTAACTGGCGGACGAAGGGGGAGTAATTCCATCTATCAATGGGGAAAGTGTCGGAAAGGCAGCTGTTCCACTGGAAAAGGCCATGGCTTCCCCTGAAAATCTAAAGAGATAAAGCTTACTTAGAGGATTCTATAGTTTTTTTTTAAAGGAAATAATATTCCTGGTATCTCAGTGTATGTCTTGTCCTAATTAGAGTAGAAGTAGATATTCTCGCAGTTCCTGATTTATAGGGATATTGATTGTACAAGAATGTAATGCCTATTGAAAGTCATATATCAATGAATAAAGTACAGTTTCAGATCATCTCTTCTACGTATCTATTTTATCTTTCAATACGTTATCAGCAGCTCTTGAGTTGATAGCCAACCCAAACCTCTAAATACTACAATCTTCTACCGTCGACCTCTCTCACTTGCACAAATATTTGAAGCCACCGCTTTTGCATTGATTTTGTGGTCACACATCATTGATCACAGTTTCTTATTCCCTAAACTTGATATTAGTTTATCGTGGTTTCTCGATCGGTAAACTAATTACATCTCATTGTCTTTTGTAGATGACTAAGCCAACAAGGCCAGAGTTTGATATCCTTGACATTGAATGAGCAGAATACCACCGATGGGTATCTAACATGAGGAATACTCTCCTTGATAAATGGCTAACTGATACCATCCAACCGCTACCACCTGGCACTAAAGCTAACAAGGACACCCTAGCTCAAAAAGATTAAGCTCTCATGTTTCTAAGGAGACACATTCATCCTGCTCTGAGAAAACGATACTTCTTAAAGGATGACCCCGCAGATTTGTGGGTAACTTTAGAAGAATAGTTCGATAATGTGCATAATGCACAACTTCATAAGCTCATAGAAAGATGGGATAGAATCTGGTTATTGGGTTATCCTAATTCTATCAAGATATGCTAGAGCAACAATCTGAGCTTGCCATTTGTGGTGTTGTAAAGACTGACCAAGCTTTGGTCGAGAAGTCTTTGAGCATCTTTCATACCTCTATGGACACCCTTGCACATCAGTATCACACTGATTATGAGCAAGGAAGACTTCGATCATTCAGTGATCTTATGGGTGTGCTGGCCAAGAAAGAAAGGCATCATGAGATTGTTCTGCACAACAATGCTAGGCCAGTTGGTACAAAAAGAGTTTATGAGGATAATCATACTGGAAAGCATGAAAGGATAGGAGAAACAACCGTTCAGAACCTTATCAAACTCGTGGTGGCAGAGGAGCACGTGAAAGAAGTCGTGATAGAGGAGGAAATATCAGAATTTGACTTGGACTCACCATAACAACAACCACAACAACTCCAACAAGAATCAATCCAATTCCCATTCTAGAAATGGTGGGAGTTCTTCAAATTATGCTTCTACTTATCGCTCGGCACCTTGCTATAGGTGTGGTGCGACGTCTCATATGCACAAGCAATGTAGAGCTCCAAAGGAAATTTAAAATGCCTACAAGATGTGTCGACAATACCAAGGTAAAGAAAAAGATACACATTACGTGGACTATGAGATTGAAGATGGTGGTGAAGCCAATCTAATTGTAGCAGATACCCCAAAGCATAGAGACTACGGATTTTGCTTAGTCTATGTATTAGCCTTATGATTCTGCTATGTAATCAAGTTTAGTCTACTTTTGACTTGCTGTAATCAGTTTTAGTTTTGAATAAGAACGATATTTTGATGTAAGTTTTGATGTTGGCAAAGTAATAAAATTTTCTTCCTTTCCGTATTTGAAAGTGCTAAGAATAGTTATGTTCATACATATTGCTTACAATGTTCAAATTCTACAGAATTCTATGACATTATGACACCAAAATATCATATAAATGTGACAAAGAGAGGATGATTTTGATCCAAGGCATCTTTCGACCCTTCGAAGAACACACTCTAGATCGGTTTTTGACATTTTTCGACCCGTCAAAAATTTTGCCTGGTTTTCATTCGACCCATCAAATATAGTCCTCAGATTACAGATTTACACATTTGACCCATCAAAGACTTGTCTCAACCCGTTGAAGGATAGATTATGTCTCCAAAATGTCACAATTTCAACCCGTCAAAATTTTTCCTCTACGCGTCGAAAAGATATCGAAAATTCGATACGGTTTTAGGATTTCCTCGAAGATTTTTCTCGACTAGTCGAAGGATGGCTTATGTGACACAATTATGCAATTCTTGACCCGTCGAGAATATCTCTCCACCTGTTGAAGATTGTACTTAGATTTGGTGTTTTTCTTATGTGTGTTTACATCGATTTTCTCAAAAAATAAAGGTTCGGAAAAATTTCGACCAACCTGGGTTTCTGCACCAGATAAAGATGTGGTTTTACATCAGTTTGCTTATGCCATATCTGCACTCTTTAAGGGTCACAAATCTTTGATAAATCTTTAAGTCTTTACTTAAAGTATTTAAAAATTTTTTACACTACTACACAAAATGCTTCAGACGATGTTCATTGTACGTTGTCTAAAATATTGTTTCATCTGATGAAATGGATTTGGACGATGCAAAAAACACTAAAATGACTGTCGTATACCGATCATAGGGATGACCGTCATATAGTTCAGATGACGGATTGAATTCTTGGTGCCAACAATTGTCATCCATGCATGCGTGTCCTTGTGTCTAATGGCATACATTCACACGACGGGCGTCTGCTGTCTCTAGGATCTTTAGTCGATGAGCATAATAACGTGTGTCATCTGAGACACTTGTTTTGACATACTTATATTCTTTAACCATCATCTGAGTATGATTAAGTACACAGTTTTTAGCAACTTTTATGTGGTGAGCAAGCATTTGGTTTTAGCGAATAAACAATACATCAATTTTCTCTCAACGATACCATATGTATATTTGATTTCAATATTGTACTTACAAATCTTAGAAACTACAATTATACAAAGCATGAAGTGCTTGAGAACTCAAAAGTTACAAGTACAACAACTAATTTCTCACACTTTAGTGTGGCTGATTAGGCTAGAGAAAACTACTAGAGCACTCTAGAATGCACCATTCAGTTACAGTTTGTGAACCATCTCATATGTATTTCTATTATGACATGATGTTGCAACCAGTTGATGAGATATATAAGGTTGCATCAGTGGCACTTAGTCCAAATGTTCCTGCACAGATATTTGTAAGTGAGCAAATAAGTCATGTTGTGTTATTCTGGGTAGAAGTAACACATGTTTCTATGACCAAAATTGTTTATCTCATTCTAAGAATTCAATCTAAATTTACACATGATATGGTTCGCATACTCAATGAGGACTCGAACCATTTAAACAATGTAGCTCTCCAAGTATTGATGTTGGTTGCAGAATAGGATCGTGAAATCAGTCCCTAAGACACTTCTACTGATGACGCCCACCATCGCACCACATTGGTGTTCTCGAGGTGCTACCGCTATTGGATCTAGTGATGTACCTACTTATACATTTTTTAACAAAAACATCACATACTGCCAATAAAATGAATAAATTACCACTAAACTCAACAAGCAATATAAACAAAAAAGCTAATAAGCAGTAGATTAAACACACATCCTCTATATCTCAATTATAAAATCCAAGTCAAAATTTTTATCCAATCTAAATCTAAGCAAAAGTTCTAAGAGCATTCCCTGTTATTGACAAACCAAAAACCCATATTTCTAAGACTCATTGACATGAAGTTGAACTGATATTACTATCTACTCACTTCAATTCAGTAAAGTTTTAAGCTTTATTGGACTCCTAAAACCCAAAGACATTAAATTTCAGAATCTATTTTCATTTTAACTTTCTGAGAAACTAAACACGACGACCATTTCAATTTCAACACTAGCAAAAACGATCGCACCTTGGATGATGACTTTGGGGCTTCCAGACTCTCCTTCATTTCTCAACTAGAAATGAACCTGAATTTCTCTCTCTGATACTTAACAAAATGGAGGCGCGAGGTCGAGGTGAAGCAGATGCGGTGTGCTAGCCGAGATATCAAGACTTAACCTTAGTTGAGTCCCACCAAAGTTTCCGAACTCGATCTCCTCCATGCATGGCCATTTTTCGACGCCTCCGTTTGTCTCCTCCGCAAAGCCTAAAAATCCTAATTCAAATCAGAGGCTTGGAGGCACAGTGAGAGCAGAGCCATGTGAGGCTGCGAGCGGTGGCACACAAGGTGAGACTGCGAGCGACGGTGGGAGGGGCAACCAGAGTCAATGTCATCGCATGACTGGAGGCGGCTAGGCCAACCACCAATGAAGGAGGTAAGGCCGACCACAGGTGGAAGAGGGGAAAGCTAGGAGAGAGAGAGCGAGAGAGAGAGAGAGAGAGAGAGAGAGAGAGAGAGAGAGAGAGAGAGAGAGAGAGAGAGAGAGAGAGAGAGAGAGAGAGAGAGAGAGAGAGAGAGAGAGAGAGAGAGAGAGAGATGTTTTAAGAGAGGTAGCAAGCCAGGGTTATAGTGTTAGCATTTATCTTTCTTTTTTTCCTATTCTTTTAGGGTTTAGATTTAGGTCTAGGGTTTATAGATTAGAAATTTTATTTTTTTTACATGGCTAGATAGATGTGAATCCTACGAGAATGCGTGTGAGGCACTTGATCTCAAAGTATTTTTTACGAAGAGGCCAATTGTGTATTATGCTTAAGGGCAATATGGTCACAACAGTTGGACACACGGACCGAGGTTAAATTCAAATCGAAAAGTTCTATTTTTTTTACAGCGTGCTTAGATTAGTCTGATCGTCTCATCCAACGCTCACATTTGTAAAATGATTACTTGTTAGTGATTCAGTTTCATAAAGGTTTGATTTTCATATAACCAACAAACATTGTAAATAAAATTAGTAGTTATATATTTAATTAAAGACATACAAGAAACCAAAATTGTCTAATGAGAAATATGTCCATACATATGCGTCAACCTCGTAATAAAAGGGATTTTCCAAAAAACTTACCCTCGTTGAAGTTCGTTTAGAGGTCGGTCAATGTGGTTAAATACTACCCAAAGACTAAAATAACATTTTTCAAGAATTTAGCTCATTCTCATATGGTTAGAGTACCTAAATTAATTTTTTTGTCATATTTTTACGTATGATAAGATAGATATGAACTCCAGAATAATACATGTGTAGAACATGGTCTCAAATTAATTTTTTACGGCGCTGCAAATAGAGTTTTACTCTAAAGAGGCTTTGTGTCACAACAATGACAAACACAGATCGAGGATGGAATAATGTCTTAACATTATTTCGATCATCACATCCAACAGTCAATTTCACGAAAATGAATATTTTTAGGCAATTATTAAATTTTCCATTCAAGGTAGGAAAAAAATGTCAAAGCTTAATTACACGACATATGACTGCCATCTGATTAAATGCATATTTCGAAACCATCAAAATTTTAGATACCCACTTTTAAAATTTGTAAATTTTGGCTGCTCATTGAGACAATTTAGGTGAGAAATTTGCCGCTCATATAATGTCGTAACTCAGAAGACGGACGGCCGTTGTCTCATTGGAAAACTCAATCTAGTGAGGTCCCTTGGAGAATTGCCTACAACTCCTCATTTGTTTGAATTGGCGAAAAAAAATTATAATTTTTTGACAAATATTCAGACGACAGTCGGCTGACGTATGATTGAAGGACTCATTACATCGAATACTCAGATGACGAACGACTGTTGTCTGACTTTAACAATATTTCAAGACAACCAAAATTTGAGATGGCCATCCTTGAAAATTGTAACTCAATGATTCACACCATTTGTGCTAAATATTCAGACGACAGATGTTTGTCGTTTGACTTGAGCAATATTTCAAAACCACCATAATTTGAGGTACATACCCTTGAAAACTATAAATTTTGGATGCTCACCATTGAAAACTAAAAATTATCATCGTTTCAAACTGTATGACACCATACACATTTTGGGAATGTCGTCTCTCTCTTATAAAATCAATCAGACAACAGACTTCAATTATGTAGTCTAATGGGCGTCGTATGATGCTATTTTTGTACTAGTATTAAGACTAATTCATTCAAATTCTTTTGTAGATGTTTGAAGGCGAGATCGAATGTGTAGCAGATAGTGATACTATTCATACTATACTACAGAATAGGCAATTGTTTATCGATCTTGTGCTACATACATCATCAGTGACAACCATGATTGCATCAGCGCCGGTTATACAAGGGAGTGGTTCAGCATAATTTTTTTCTACCACATGGTACTAAAATTCATGTCACTGACGCATTGTACGCGCCTAAGGCCAACCAAACTTTGCTAAGTTTTATGGACATTAAAGTCAACGGTTTACACTTGGAAACTCATTGTGAGAATGGAAAAGAATTCTTATGCATAACTTCTAAGGATTGCAGTGGAAAACATGTCTTGGAAAATATAGCATGCAATTCGTATTGGTTTATATCTTACTACGATTCGGATTATTGAATCTAATGTAGTCACTCTCTCTACTATATGTGACTCAGAATCTTATCAGCTTTGGCATTATCAATTAGGACACCCAAGTCGTGATATGATGATCAAAATATTGAAAAACTCTTATGGTCATTCATTTTTCAGAGCAAAGAAGCATGTACCAATTCCCATCGGTTTTGATGGAATTAATGACATTAACATTGTTAATCCGCTGACGACTACTAAGTCGACTATAACACCTAGTGTTGGTTTACAAGATTCCTTTATGGAAATCTTTGATGCTCATTACTCATTTTGCAAACCTTGTTCATTAGCAAAGTTGCAAGCTAGGCCTTCCTTTGCAGTTGATAACCCTGAAAATATACCACTCCTACAGAGAATCCATGGAGATATTTGTAGACCCATCAAACTGGAATGTGGACCATTTAAATATTTTATGGTTTTGGTGATGCATCAACACGATGGTCACACGTTTCTTTTCTATCCACAAGGAATGTTGCATTTGTAAAAGTCCTAACAAATATTATAAAGCTTCAGGCTCACCACCCGGACAACCCATTCAGATCAATTAGATTGGATAATACAGGAGAATTCACATCAGAGACTTTTGATGACCACTATATTTCAATTGGGACTGAAGTTTAACATCTCGTCCCTCATGTTCATTCACAAAACAGTTTAGCAGATGCATAAATCAAGGGGTTAAAGCTTGTGGCCAAAGCAATGGTTATGCACACTAATTTTCCGGTATCTTCTTAGAGATATGTAGTATTACATGCAACAATGCTTCTTCTCTTGAGACCTGTAGCATGACAACCATTCAGTGCGTACCAGTTGGTAACTGGATATGAGCATGATATTTCATACTTACCACTACCAGAAAAAATACTTTAGCCGACGAAAACAATTCATCAGCCTATTAGACGTTTTCTTTGTTAGCTAAAGTAAAAGTCGATGAACGTTCATCGGCTAAAGGTCGTCAATCATACTTTAGCCGACGATAATAGTGGCAGTTGTCGGCTAAAGTATAGTCGACAACAAAACTAGTCATCGGCATAAACTTTAGACTTTAGCCGGTGACTTTGTTCACTTTTTGTCGATGAAATGTCATCGGCCAAAACTTCCCCACTGGTCAAAATGATTGACCCGAACTAGACTTTAGCCGACGACTGATAAAGACTTTCGTCAACTAAAGTCTTTGTACATCGTCAGCTAAAGTATGAAACTTGTCGACTAAATTCTTCACTTTAGTCGACGATTGTGACTATTGTCGTCGGCTAAGGTTGCTGATTTCTGAAGAATAAAAAACTGCAAATTCTGGATTTCTATTCCCAAAACCTGCCATTTTCACAATAGCCAACAACACATAAAATGAAAACAAAACACATATTCACCAACAAACACAAATTAATGAAACTTAAGCGTATATAGATTTTAAACTTAGCACTTAAACTAAGTTAAGTGTTCAAACTAAACCTATATAACACCTAAACTAGTTATTATCTAAATCTATGTCCTGGAAATATGGAGTACTACCATCATCTTGCGGATCCTCCCGCAGCTGTAGAGCATCTTAAGGGAGCTAGATTTGTGGCACGGAAGTGGGGGTGGGAGTGCTTGCGCCCAAAGTTGTGCAGAAAACGCCTGAAACCAGGAAGACATGTGAGCCTGTTGGGCGGCCATGTAAGCACGTGTCTTAGCCTCCTGTGTTAATCTCGCCTGCTCCATCGCTTCCATCTGTCTCTGATGCTCCATCTCCTGTCTCTGAAGTTGCTTCTGTAGCAGAGCAGTCTTTGAAGATGCCGACTTGCGTGAGAAATCAGGAATGTTCTTCAAGAACCCATCGCCCTGCTGTCCTAGACCCCTGCAGTAGTAATTGTTTCCTCGTTGTGGGAAAACATGACCCATGATCCTCGCCCATACAGTCACATCAGATTGATCGATCTGAGAGATGGCCTGGGGGAGGTCCTCATCCTGCGTCTCTGGCCTTTGCTCCCTCACCATCTGAGTCAACACCACTTCAGCCCCTTCCCTCAATCTCGCCTAATTGATAAGGAAAAAAAACATATTAGTAAACATATATAAATTTTTTTTAGAGAAAATACATATATAAGCAAACATGTTAAGTTATAAGGGAATAAGACTTACAATATCTTCGGTGGACTGAGGATACACTTTCTCGTACGTATACACGTATGAGTTGACTTCACTATGTTTTGTTGCCTCCTCCATCCAAGTCGCAAATGGTCTAGACCCGACATAATAGTTACTTGGGTTGTGCCCCCGGTTCGCCGTGTTTATTCCACAAATGGCCTTGTTGGAAAAACATATATTAAAAAATATTAGGAAACAAATTTTGCCAAATACGATACAAGTAAACACGAATATGATGTTACATACCTCATATTCTGGGTTGTTGAAGTGGACTAGAAGCCACTGCCACTCGTACTTCCTATTCATAAACTCGCTAGGAGAACGGTTGTTGCCATGAGTCTTCCAGTGCTTATGGAGCTCATTTTTCCACTCCTTATACGTATATATGCAACACAAACGTTAGAAAGTGACAATATAAGGTCAATAAAATATAACTCAATATATAAAATATAACTCCCACCACCTTTTTTCTTTAGTGTCATTTGCCCACGTGGATTTAAGGTGCTCTAGAACAACAAACCACACCTTCAATGGTCATATATTTATATATATATATATATATATTAGGACTTAATTAATAAGGGTATACATACATAATGAATATCTAAGTAACTCACTGACATAGCATTGTTCACTATGTCCTTCAAAAACTGTGGCACCGAGGACCACTCTTCCCACAGAGGGAGAAGGCGCTGGCTAGTGAATGGGAGGCATACAGACACTCGAAGGAGAGGGAGCCATAGAGCTGGCCAGTGAGGGCATGGGGGAGCAGTCTTGCAGCAAACCTGCCTCGTACTCTGTGGTATGTGGTGGTGGGCCACTACACCCTGTTGTGGTGGCTGATCAAGTAGTTGAGCTCGTTGAGAGCTCAAAGGGTCGTGAAATTTGGTCTGAGCGTTGTTGTGGATAGAGTTGGCCTCAGAATTGTCGGTGCTAGAACTTTGTCCCTTAGATCCGTTCTTTTTTTGGAAGAGATTCATGATGCCTACTATAAAAACCACCATAACAAATTATAAATACCACACTATAAATTCTACATAAAATATATAAAACCACAAAAATTTAACATAAAAAAATTAATTGACATCCCCATCACCCTCACTACCACTATCATATATTCACCATCAACACCATATTCACTAATAATTCAACATCATCGTGTACATATAAAAACCCTCTAAAAAATCATACTTTAAAAGCACCCTCTAAAATCAAATTTAACATCACATTCAAATTAATATGACATTCCAATTAACATATATAAATCCATAAATCACACAAATTTCAACAATTCAAATCAACAATTCAAAAATTCACCAAAAATTTCAACAATTTCATTAAGAATTCCACAATTAAACAATCAAACAATGTGAAACAATTAACCAATTTTAAAAGATTATCGTATTTAACCTAAACCCTAAATTTCAAAAAAAAAATTAGGGTTTGCCGGGAGAGAGAGAGAGAGAGAGAGAGAGAGAGAGGCGGCGGTTTGGGTGAGAGGGCGGTGGACAGAGAGAGAGGAAAAACCTGGAATTAGAGAGAGGAGGCGGCGGTCTGGGCGAAACCTAGGATCTAAACACGATGACTTTAGCCGATGACATAAAAAAGACGTCGGCTAAAGTATAGCCGACAAAAATGCCATTTTTTATCGTCGGCTTTACTTTGGCCGACGACACATGTCACAGTCATTGGCTAAAGTTACTTTAGCTAAAAAAAATGCATCGTCGGCTAACATATAGCTGACGAGACATATTTTAGTCGTCGGCTAAAGTAACTTTAGCCGACGACATAAGTCTATTTCGTCGGGTAAAGTATGAAAATACGTTTAAAAATTAGGCTCATATGAAAACACGTTTCACACAAATTTCTATTTGACTAAGGCTCATAATCAGAATCATCGCTTGAGTCTTCCCTCGGTGTCCAAGCTCATTTCTGGTAATATGTGCCACTCCTCGACACCGGAGTCTCTATTGTCATCATTTGGATCAACATCAATAAGCCTCACATCTTCGTTACGAGCTCGAACCACACGACCCGGTCTCACATTATTAAGGCGAATTATAGAGGATTCATGAATACCAATTGTGTACGACTCTTTGTATGCAGTATCTTCTTCATTATCTAAGGCCTCTCTGTGACGACCCGGACCAGAATCACCAGTATGATCAGCTATGTACGTGAGTTACTGCGTGTCGCAGGTTTCCGACAGTCGTTTGGATTGCCGGATTTGTTAACGACTTAATTATTGGCCGAGAATTGGAGCTGGGTCACTTCTTGAGAGTCATTGTATGTGTGATTTCGAGTTCGTGGGCAGTTCCGGATCGTTATTTGGACGACCGAGAAATTAATTGTGAATATTTGAAGTTCGGGTTTAAATGGTGATGCACTTAACGACTAAATTACCGGTCGAGAATTTGGTTTCGGCTTCTTCACGGAAGTTGTTCAGAATTTAATTTCGAGCTTGTGGGAACTTCCGGAATATTTTTCTGAGTTACGGAGTTTAAGTTGCGAATATTTCCGTTTGTTGTTTGTTTAGTCGATTAAATATGTGTTTGGGCTGAACAGTTGACTTTTTATTGGTTTGGTCGATGTGTTTGACTTCGGGTGATAATTGCAGAGTGTGTTGAGTCGAGTTTGTGGCCGTGAGAATTATCAAAATCGGAGTTACGACGCAAGAGTTATGGATATTCGAAGTTTGTCGTAATTAATTGGGAAAGTTTCCATTTTTGGCATGTATATAAATAGAAGGTTACCATAAGGGGAAAGTCAACATTTTTCATTTATTGCCTTGACTACGTTTGACTTGGTTGACCGTGGTGGAGGGGAGGTCACGACGGTGACCGGCGGTCCGTGGCGGTGGCATGCCGTCCGGCCACCCCCGAGGTCGGTGATGGACCCGTTCTGCTCGGCTTAGCACCCCGAGTTTCTTTCCGGCCACCCCTCACGGCGAGGGTGGCGGTGGAGAGAAGGAATTCCGATCAAAAAAGGGAGAATTTTGAGTGAATTCGGGTTCATGGTTTTTGGCCGAATTGAGCTGAAATTTTTAGTGGGCTTTGAAGCTCTCATCCCCTTGATGCTACCCTGTAAGTTTGGAGCTGTAATTTTGATTGTGCTTGGACAATTTTGGGTTTGAAATTTGTGTGAACATTCGGTTTTTCATGAAATTGACATGGTTAGAGTGAGAATTGGCCTTTGTTGCAGTTGACAAAGTTGCTCAGTGGATGATTTTGAGTGGAATAGGGGTTGCTCCGTCGGAAAATTCTTAGATTGGTGGTGGCACCGCCGTGGACGGCGGTCAACGGCGGTCAAAGTTTGACTTTTTGGGGTTTTCGACAAGTTGCATGTCATTTCACTCGAAATCGCGCCCCGATCGCAGTGGGAAAGTTCGTTTCTCGATTTAAGCATCCGAAAGTATAGCGAGGTATTGGGATGTACATATCGGATTTTCGACGATTCGTCGTATTCGAATTATGTGTTTCCGAGAACGGTGGTTTCTCGTGATTTGTTTTGTATTGTCAAGTTATGATTTTGAGAAATGGATTTTATGAATATTCAGGGGTTCGCGATCGTTCGTTTGGCGAGGGACTTTCCGCCGGATCACGGGTTAACGCGTATCGCGTTACGCTAGTCTGTGAGTGGACATTTCTTTTCACGGATTGATTGCGAGTCTTTTATAAATGATTTACGAACTTGAGCATGCAGATTGATTATGATTTTACGAGCATGTGTTTTACGATTATGCATATACGAATATACGTATATGAATATATACATACGTACATATTATGTTTTATGCATGTGCATGGAAATGATTTATGATTTGGTTTACACAGAGTACAGTCTCAGTATATGTTGTGGTATCGATACACATTGGCTTCTCGGCTGATCCCCGAGTACGCTCCGGGGGGGACAGATATCCTGACCCGAGGCCTTTCTGGCTAGGAATCACGTGTGGGTCTGGGATCCCGTGATTCAGACTGTGCTATCGCGTGGAAGCCCACGAGAGTCTCCGCGATATATTTTACGTTGCATGCTCTGTACGAGAGTGGTAGTCAGCGTCTCCTCACATACTATTTGATTTTCATGCATTTGACTCGCATATGATTTTTATACGTATATAATACTTGGTGAAAGACATTTATTTTCGTCCACTCACTCTAACGGTTTTCATGTCTTTCCCCTGGGCTTTTTGGTTTCCCTGCCCAGTTTGCAGTTCAGGCTCTGGTGTCGCATGTCATGGTCGGAGGCATAGTGCTCGAGCTACCTTGTTTCTTCCAGTAGGTTTATAGTTCTACCTACTGTGGTATACGTATATGGTTATACATTAGAGGTCGCTCTGAGTAATCTGTTGATTATGTTATAAGATTTTACACCGGATTTCAGTAAAGTACTATTATATTTATTGTTTTACTTTACTGTTGATATATTGAGAAATCCGGATGGGATTGGTGCCCACGGTTTTCTTTTTGTGGCATAGGATGAAGTGTATTTTCCGCGTGCAGGTTAAGGTAATTCCACGTTAGTAACAAAACTCTGCCAAAATTTCTACGATTTTTGTTGGTTCGTGTTTTCGAAGGGGTTCGATTCTGGTTTAGGGAGCTAAATCGGGGTTGGGTCCTTTCACTCTCCAAGTGTAGCAGCACTGTATATGTTTCCGGGAACATGGTTGTCGTCTTTGTGCACCATATCATCAAGATAAAACACTTGTTTTACCGTTGTGGCAAAAACAAAAGGGTCATCTTCATACTAGCTTGTAGCACTATTCACCAAAAATATTCTGTACTGATCGATCCTTGTGTTTCGAGGGTTGGTATCAAACCATCTACACTTAAACAAGTGCATTGTCAGGCCTTCCATATAAATTAGTTCAACCATTGAATGGAGAACACCGTAATTGAGCAAATACACCATTCTCATAAGAAAACACATCGTTGATCAACCTCGTTGTTGGATCATTGGATGTACTGGCCCTCTCAGGAAATTGCCCACGATCATTCTAACCTGCTGATGATGTTTCACCGTGATAAATCCAACATGTGTATGTTTGCCAAAACCCGTTATTCTTCAAGTGCTCTCATACTATATCAATGGTAAAACGATATAAATCGCTGCGATATTAACATTTCGTACACGGGCAATAATGAATTGTATTCCCACTAGCATTAGCCTTCACATATTCCACAAAACTCCACAATCCACACACACACACACACACACACACACACACACACACACTAAAAATTCATCATTATATTTATATTTCTTTAAACTACAAATTACATTAATTCTTCAACTACTTAATTACAAATTGACACATAATATGCATAATATCAACAATTAACATATAATTATATATATATATATATATTGAACTCAACTCAAAATCAACATTTAATATATATATAACACACACATATATACGTACCTATATATATGTAGCAGGATATAGCTTCACGAACTCATTTTGGACAGTTTCCGACAACACCGAACAATTTGAGAGCGATTTGTATTTTTCTCACCATTTTTTTTAATGAATGAGCTGCTGTCCAGATTTGTATATCTAAAGAACTTTAGCCGGCGATATTATTATTTCGTTGGCTAAAAGACATAATTTTTGTCGGCTAAAGACAAAAAATTTGTCAGCTAAAGTCAAACTTTAGCCAACGATTTTTTTGACTAAAGCTTACGACATTTTTTTGCCCATAATTTAGCTGACGAGTAAAAACTTTAGCCGATGACGTAAAGTTATCGTCGGCTAAAGTATAGTATAGCCGACGAAAAAAAAGTCGTTGGCCTATTTTGCTTACTTTCGTCGGCTAAAGGGTTTTTTCTTGTAGTGTACGCATATTTGGTTGTGCATTGTATGTGCCAATTATACCTCCACTGTACACTAAAATGGGTCATCAACGTCGATTAGGCATATATGTTGTTTATGAATCTCTAATGATTGTTCGTTACTTAGAACCTTCGACATGTGATCTTTTTACTATAAGATTTGTAGATTGTCACTTTGAAGAAACATACTTCCCGATGTTAGGGGGAGATAGGAATGCCTCCATTCCGGTTGAACGTCAAGAATTGACGTGGAAAGCTCGTCCCACTATGTTTCAAGAAGATCCACGCACATCTCAAAGTGAGATTGAAGTGCGACGTATATTTGATCTTCAAAAGGTAGCAGACTCAATGTCTGACTCCTTTACTGATATTGTCAAAGTGATGAAATCAGACATTCTTGCTGCAAATGTTCCAGCAAGGTTGGAAATCCCCAAAAGGCAGTATAAAGCAACTTCAAGGCAGAGTAACGTGCCTCTTGCTCATGTGGATGAATTGGCATCGACCTCGGCTCCCACCAGGACGAAGAGGAGACCAAGAAAATCCACAGATGAGATGCCGACGAAAAGGCAGGCCATCCAGGCACAAAATGATCATTTCGTCATCAACATTGTGAATTCTTCACACGAGATTGTTCCTGACTACAGTTATGTCCTAGAATCACAAATGGCTTCTCTGAAGACGCTTCAGATCCATATGTGATGTCAGAGAATAGTAAAATCTCACTAATTAACAATGATGCATGCATTGTTATGGATAGATCATCCAAGGTAGTTGATGATGTTTTTGCCTATTTCATCACTCAGGAGATTATTGACGACGATAAAGTGGAACCTCGCTCGGTTGCTGAATCTCAGTGGAGAGAAGATTGGCAGAAATGGAAAGAAGCAATGCAAGCCTAACTAGACTCTTCGAAGAAAACATAGATATTTGGTCCGATAGTGCTATGCCCACCAAATGTGAAGGCGGCTGGACATAAATGAGTCTTTGTTTGAAAGCATAATGAGAAGAATGAAGTCATGCGGTATAAAGCTAGACTTGTGGCGCAAGGATTATCCCAACGCCCTGGCATTGATTATGAGAAGAAATACTTTCCAGTTATGGACATCATTACTTTCCGTCCCTTGTCAGTTTGGTAGTGTCCAAAAACCTGAGCATGCAGCTATGGATGTGGTGACGGCATATCTCTATGGAAACCTTGATTCAAAGATATACATGAAAGTGTCGGAAGACGTGGTCATACCCAATTCAAGTATCTGTACACCACGGAGTGCTCATGTGATTAGATTGAAGTGTTCACTATATGGATTGAAACAATCCAGTAGGATGTAATACACAAATCTAAGTGACTATTTGATTGGGAAGGGATATAAGAACGATGATTTATGTCCAAGTTCAAGATTTTCTATTGTAGCGGTCTATGTTGATGATATGAATATTATTGGGTCTTTTGATGAAATCAATGAGACGGTTAGCTACTTGAAATCCGAGTTTGAGATGAAAGACCATAGTAGGACTCGATTTTGTCTTTGTTTGGAATTAGAACATCGAGTTGGTGGAATACTTATTCACCAGTCTTCTTATATCTAAAAGATGCTCAGACGATTTAACATGGACAAAGCACACCCTCTTAACACACCAATGGTTATACGCAGTCTGGAATCTAATAAGAATTTGTATCGTCTGAAAGATGATGATGAGGAATTATTAGGAGTTGAGGTACTATACCTTAGTGCTACTGGAGCTTTGTTATATTTAGCTCAATGCACAAGATCATACATTGCATTCTTTGTGAACTTGTTAGCTCGGTTTAGTTCTTCGCCAACATAACGTCATTGGACAGGTGTAAAGCATATCTTTAGGTACTTGAAGGGTTCCATAGACTTGGACTTGTTCTTTCCTTACAAAGAATACATAGAGAAGCTTGTAATTCCTGGAAAAGGGAAGGTTGAATCGCAACATGCAGGTTCCAAGGTCTTCGACCTGTCGAGTGAGTCATTCAACCCATCAAAGGTTGCACCCTATATGGACCACAACCATACCTTCGACCTGTCGAAGGAATTGTTCGACCCATCAAACATTGATCTAGCTATAAGCATTATTCCTCAATTTAGTGCAGTCCCCTATTCAGAGACACCTTGTGATGTGTTCGTTGGTTTTGCTGATCCTGGGTACCTATCTGACCCTCAAAAACGACGTTTCCAGACAGGTTATGTATTCACCTTGGGCAACACAGTGATTTCTTAGAGATCAACTAAGCAGAACCTTGTTGCTACTTCCTCGAATAATTATGAGATTATAGCTTTACATGAAGCAGTTAAGGAGTGTGTTTGACTTAGGTCAATCATACATCATATTCGAGGATCTAGTGGATTATCATCCACTACTACAACACCAAATTATATCTTTGAGGACAATGCGGCTTGCATTAAACAAATGAAGTTGGGATACATCAAGCATGATTATACACTACAAGAAAAGAGGACTTAGACGACGGAACAGTATTAGTTCCGTCGTCTAAGTTACACTTAGACCTCGGAGATTTCTCCGTGGTCCAAGTAACACTTAGACGACGGAGAATTACATCTCCGTCGTCTAAGTGTTACTTGGACCTCGGAGAAATCTCCGAGGTCTAAGTGTAACTTAGACGACGGATGTGAAATTTCTCCGTCGTCTAGGTATGTACCTGGACCTCGGAGACGTGTCCGTCGTCCAGGTTATCACTTGGACGACGGAGAATTACATCTCCGTCGTCTAAGTAACATTTAGACCTCGGAGCTTTCTCCGTGGTCCAAGTAAAACTTAGACGACGGAGAATTACATCTCCGT
The DNA here is from genome assembly GCA_946800695.1 of Geum urbanum. NCBI lineage: Eukaryota > Viridiplantae > Streptophyta > Magnoliopsida > Rosales > Rosaceae > Geum > Geum urbanum. The sequence continues at coordinate 59,332,170 of OX326997.1, forward strand.
CGTCTAAGTTTTACTTGGACCTCGGAGAAGTGATCACCTGGACAACGGACCGACACGTCGTGGTGTAAGTTCCACTTAGACGACGTACCGACACCTCCGTCGTCTAAGTGAAGCATTATATATATAGGCCATGCCAAACTCTCTTAGCTTCGATCATTCCATTATATTTTCTCCCGTGGGGAATTTTTGAGATCGAAGGAGAAGGAGAAGGCCGGATTAGGCTAGGCCAGGGCTAGAAATTAATTAAAGGATCTCCGGTGTTCGATCACTAGCTAGCTTAATTAACTGCAGATATCGAGAAGGCGAGCAGGTACGTACGTACGTACGTAGGCAGTTAAAATTTGAATGATTAAATATATATATATATATATTTAGGGAAACCGTACGTACGTACATACATGCATGAATGTTAATTAGCTATATATACAGATTAAATTACGTACGTAATTTGATGGATCGATGTAGATCGAGTACGTATAATTAATGGTAAATTAATGGACTAATATATATATATGTAATAATTAATTAATTATAATATTTTGTAGCAGTATGGACAAGAGTTGGATGAAGTTAAAGAATAGATGTGATGTCCGGTATATGGATGGAATTAGCGAATTTGTGAATTTTGCGATAGAACATGGTCATGGAAAGAAGCGTTTCAGGTGTCCGTGCCAGAAATGTCTTAATTGTCAGTATGCGGAGGTTAATGTTATGGTGCAACACCTGTACGAAAATGGTATGATGTGGAGTTACACTACATGGAGCGAGCATGGTGAAGCAGCAGAGTTCAGCGCAGCAGACTTCAACTCAGGGTACAGTTACCATGGTGCCTCATCCAGCGGCAGTGGTGCCGGACCCCCAGCTTGCAATCCAACTATAGATTTGGTCCATGATGCGTTTCCGGGATTTAGTCATGGTGGACACCAACACCAAGACGGAGGTTACAGTACCACTCATGAGCATGATGACACATTCCCCGCTGCTAGCTTGGCCACTGACACCAGTGAGATGGATAAGTACAACCGGATGCTACTTGAAGCGCAGACCTCGGTGTTCCCTGGATGTCGAGAGAATGTGTTGCAATATGTGATGGAGCAAATGAAGATAAAAGTGAAGCACAAAATGTCAGTGAGTGCTTTTGACGAAATTCAGGAGCAAATATGTAAGTTGCTTCCTGATGATCACAATCTTCCTAAATCTCATTATAAGGTTAGAAATATCTTGAGCAGCCTCGGCCTAAAGTACAGGATAATTGACGCATGTCCGGATGATTGTGTGCTATTTTGCAAAGAGTATAAAGATTTGGACTATTGTCCCGTATGTGGCCAGTGCAGATTCCAGGTGAATAGGAAGAGTTCGAAAAAGAGAATTCCTGTGAAAGTTGTTCGATATTTTCCCTTGATTCCCAGATTGCAGCGCCTGTACATGTCTCTACACACAGCAGAGGCGATGCGATGGTACGCAGAAAAGCGAATAGATGACGATGTCCTGCGACACGCCGCGGATGGGGAGGGTTTCAAACATTTCGACAGAGAATTCGGAAACTTTGCTGCAGAGGTTAGAAATGTTAGACTCGGCCTATCTACAGACGGATTCAATCCTTGGGGAAGTAATAGCTCCGCCGTAAGCACTTGGCCAGTAATTCTGATGCCGTACAACCTGCCTCCGTGGATGTGCATGAACAAGGAATTTAATTTCCTTACTGTACTAATTCCAGGTCCTAAATCTCCAGGGAAGTGCTTAGATGTCTACCTCAGACCTTTGATCGACGAGCTGAAACTGTTGTGGGAAAATGGAGTCCCAACTTATGACAAATTCACTGACACGATGTTCACGATGAGGGCTGCCGTAATGTGGACGATCAGCGATTTTCCAGCGTATGGGATGTTGGCAGCGTGCAGGACAAAAGGATATAATGGATGTCCTATATGTTTGGACGACGTGAACTCTAGTTGGCACGCAGGGAAGGTGTGTTACTTGGGTCACCGTAGATGGCTCCCTCACGACCACCCTTGGCGACAGGATGAAGCTCATTTCGACGGGACGGTAGAGAACAATCCTAAACCCCGTAGTTGGTCGGGCGAAGAGATTTTAGAGAGGTTGAGCTATTTCGACTTTGGTGTGTTGACTAACGACGCGGATGTAAAGAAATGCAATCCAATTCCTCCACATGATCTGAGCTATTGGGATCACAAGAGTATATTCTTTGAACTCCCTTACTGGTCGAAGTTGAAGCTGAGGAACAACTTGGACGCGATGCACATTGAAAAGAATGTGTGCGACAGCGTGGTGGGAACAATTCTCGGTATTAAGTTCAAGACTAAAGATACTCCCAAAGCGCGCAAAGATTTGGAATCAATGAATCTACGTCGTCCCTTGTGGTTGAGGAGGGATAGGAAAGGAGTGTACAACAAGATGCCAGCTGCACCGTACACAGTGAAGCCGACACTTAGACGTTCTGTATTTCACTGGTTTAAGGGCGTTCGTTATCCGGCCACGTATGCAGCTACTATAACTGGAGCAGTGGACGAGGTGCAACACAAGTTTGTTGGTCTAAAGACACATGACTATCACGTTATGCTGCAACGACTGATTCCAGTGGTAATTCGACCATATTTGCCTCGCGACGTCGTAGAACCAATAGTGGCATTGTGCAGATGGTGGCAGAGGTTATGCGCCAGAGAATTAAAGAAGTCAGATGTCGTGGAATTGCAACAACAAATTGTGCACATCATTTGCAAACTAGAGAGGATTTTTCCTCCTGCTTTCTTCGACATAATGATTCACCTAATGATCCACCTGCCCGAGCAGGTTCTCATTTCTGGTCCGGTCCAGTACACTTGGATGTATCCTCAAGAAAGGTACGTACAACTAATTAATTATACAGGTTTTTCGATTCATAATTTGTTCCACTAGAGATTACTAGCTAGCTATATGCATGTACTTATTTTTATTGTACGTTTGATTAATTTTGTAGACAGCTTGGACAGTATAAGTCATTCGTCAAAAACAGGTCGGCCCCGGATGGCTCCATAGCAGAGACATACCTAATGCATGAGTGCGTTACTTACTGCAACAGGTACCTCAAAGATCCACCACCTCCAACTGCCTCCGATCCCAGTGCCCGCATCAATCTTTCTGTCGTCACCAATGTCGTCCGACCGTTTAGAGGAGTATTAAAGGAAACGTTAACACGGGAAGAACTTATTGAGGCACATTGGGTAGTGTTACGAGACTGTGACGAAGTTGAGCCGTACATGATGTCATACAGGGAGAGGCTTCAGGCGTTATATCCAGACAAGAGTTCGGCGTGGATTGAGAAAATGGTTAAGAAAAAGTTCCCCGATTATTTCTTCCAATGGGTACGTATTTAGTGATTTATATACATATTGAGATCATGCATGTTTAATTTGTAGAAAGTAAACCCTTACATTTTTCCATTTTCGCAGATGATTGATCTGCAAAAATCCGAAAACCACGGGGGGTGGTGGTCTTGGCCAAAGCACTTGCTAGCAGGGAAGCCGATTAAACACTATATTTATCCGGGATGTTTTGTGAACGGTGTGAAGTTCCATTCATTGGCGCGAGATGAAGGAAGAAGAACACAAAACAGTGGGATAGCGGTTGGGAAAGACCCTGATCTATATTACGGAATGATCGTATATGTGGTTCAGCTATGTTACGGGAATGATGTCAACGTTTTCCTATTCAAGTGCAGATGGTTCAAGCGTACAAAGGAAGACCTGGGACTTTTATCAGTCGATACAAACTCAAGCTGGTATGAGGATGAGCCTTTCGCTCTCGTCACCTTAGTTAGGCAGGTGTTCTATCTCGACGATCCGAAAGCTGGTGACGGGTGGAAAATAGTGAACCAGATCTCTCATCGAGGAGTTTGGAATACAGAGACAATTGAAGGGACACCGGCGACGACTGAAGATGCTGCTGAACCAGATAGAGACATTCCTGCCTATCAAGAGCCTAATATTTCTGTCATCCGCTCCGACATAATGGACCTGGTTCAAGACGGTGAACGGTTACCCATGCCTGATGGTTGTACAGATCTAACTGAAGAAGAGATTATTGAGGTAGATGAAGAAGACGTGCAGGATGAGGACGATGACGACGACTCTGGTTATTCCTCGGACGATGTTGAGTACGATGAGGAGGATGAGCAATCGGATAACGGTGATGATGATGATGACGATTATGACGAAGAGTACGGTCACACGACGAGGATCATTAATTGGTAAACCCTAATTTATTATTGTAATATATATATGATCGATCGATGCATCGTAAAAAGGTGAAAGATTTCTATTATGTCGAGACTTTAAGATTCCTCGTCCAGCTTTGGTTGGTTTTATTGTTTTTAAATACTATATATGATTATATATATTGACTTGTGATAGTATTATTGAGAGCACAAATTTTGTACGTAGTCCCGGCCCCTCTCTTTGCTTTCAACTTCATCGGTGTATTCTCTGATCTTATTAAAAGTAAGCTGAAGCTGCTCTACATTTCGCTCAAGCAGCCCTTCAAACCCTAAATCCTCGACACTAAATGTAGCATGATCGGATCGATCGATCATTTTTTTAATTATATTCTTGAATGAGAATAATTGAACGAACATACAAATGACCGGGGACGACCTAAACCCTAAACCCTACGGCCCTAACCTCTGAATTCAGGGTTTTACACTTGGACGACGGAGACAGTCATTCTCCGTCGTCTAGGTACACACTTGGACGACGGAGAATGACTGTCTCCGTCGTCCAAGTGACAAACCCTATACCCTAAACCCTAAGGACCCCTAACCCCTGAATTCAGGGTATATTCACCTGGACGACGGATACGACATTCTCCGTCGTCCAAGTACACACCTGGACGACGGATATTAGAGTCTCCGTCGTCCAGGTGTGTACTTGGACGACGGAGAATGTCGTATCCGTCGTCCAGGTGTAAATTTCGTAATTTTTTCTAAGACAACGACCATCTAGACCATCTTCGAATGCATATTCTTTTCGTCAAGACTTTAGAGTAGTATATTCTTGGTGTGTGAGCTTCGACGGTTCGAAAATCGGAGTTGCGAAATGTCCTGTATCCACGTTTCCGGTTTGTGAAATTCTCGGTTTTGCGGTTGACTGTGCCGATGAAACCCTTCCCGAACTTATTATTTCCTGGTCCTTTATAGTAATTATATATTATGTTACGACGAACATATCCAACGGTTGTTTTGTCCAAATTCAATTTCGTTAGTACTCTGCTGCAAATCAGCAACTACAAGTGAACACTAAAGTCTTAAAGATTAGTCGATACTTAACAACTTTCAAAACGTAAAATTATTCGGCGGTTCAAATTTATCTGTTTATATATACGATGCGTTCATCGATATTGTACGACTATTTCACTCGAATGACAGATCGCTAAATTCCTAGCGAATTAATTTAAATATTTTTTTTTGCATAATTTGAACCTAGACGACGGATACGGTCATTTTCCGTCGTCCAAGTGTTCACCTGGACGACGGAAAATGACCGTATCCGTCGTCTAGGTTCAAATTACCATGGCGGTTCGAATAAAATTTTTCTTATTTTTCGATGTAAATATTGACTTGGACGACGGATATGTCGTTTTCCGTCGTCCAAGTCGAAATAACATGGCGGTTCAATTTGCCGCCTCAATTTTCGGCGCCGCTTGAAATTCCACTTAGACGACGGAAAACACTGTTTCCGTCGTCTAAGTCAACATTTATGGCGGTGAAACGGCCCGCCCATTTATTTGGCGCCTGTTCGAAAAAATTTGACTCTTCACTTAGACGACGGAAAACACTGTTTCCGTCGTCTAAGTGCACTTAGACGACGGAGAATAGTGTTCCGTCGTCTAAGTGAAACTCTATAAATAGGCCGAGCCTCATCTTCTTTTCCTCATCCCTTACAACTTTCTCTCCTCCATCTCCTCTCTCTCTCTCATTCCGGCGATTCTCCTCCGGCGACGCTCCGACGACATTATTTCCGGCGTGGTTCCTCCTCTCCGACGACACAACTCCGGCGATTTTCGCAGAAAACTCTCGAAAAACTCCGATTCGGTAAATTTCTATTTTTCCCTTATTAAAATAATTTTTTTTAATTAATTAGTTTTAAATATTTCTTAAATGATTATTTTAATGTTATTTATTAATTATTGCTATTAATACTAATTAAATGAATAATTGTAAATTTATTGTTATTAATTATATTTAGATTAATTATTGTTATTAATTAAATAAATGATTACATATTGTTATTAATTAATTAAATGGTAAATTATTGTTATATATTAATAATAATTAAATGAATAATTGTAATTACTTGATAATTTATGAAATGAATAAATATTATTGTAATTATTTATTAATTAGTTGCATAATTAAATAAATATGAGATTAAATTAATTAGTAGTACGTGTTCGATTTAAATTTAGTACATAGGCTTGGTGTAATTAAGTCGCACTCTTTGGAATAGATGGCGCCTCTTTTCCTTGCTTATCTCCTTAACCCCTCGTGATGTGTGGATTTCATCACCGCACACCATAACCTAAGTGAAGTTATGGACACGAGGTTGAGGGCGGAGTTTGCAAAGGATTTGAGGGAGTGTAAATTTTCGAAAAATTGGCCGAATGTCGGACATGGTGTCTAGAAACGGGTTATGACTGGTGACAGGATTTGGACTAAGAAAGACTTTTGTCGAAATTAGTCCTGCCTCTCGCGTTATCTCTATCCCTAACTGGCCATGTTTTTCGATTTAACCAAGGCTGATTAATTGAAAATTTACACTTTATCGCGCGGGTCGCACGTCCATTGAACGACCGAAAATGCCAAGCTAGTGTACTCTATTTAAATCTTAAACGTACTTAATTAATTAGCGTAAATTTTTAAGTTCTAATTATTATGGTAAGTAGGTACGCGTATTTTAACACCGTACTCTTAGGTTTAAATGGCTCCGCCAAAGACCACATCCGGCAAGAAGAAAGCCCAACAGGAGTCAGAAGATGAGATGCTCCAAATGTTGGCGGCCCAAGTCGGTTGGGTTCAACCGCAGGACGACGCCCTCAATCCGGGGCCTTCTGGGGAAATTCCCTCTGCCCCATTTCTCTCAAGCGGTGATGACGTCGACCCCTTTTCAACTCCGACGCCCGATACCGCTTCAACGGGAAGTACTCAGGCGTCTTCGACGGCCGATTCTATCATGTACAGCGCCCGCCGTAAGCAAAGGAGGGCCCCCACTGACCCCCAACCGAAAAAGACTCGGGGTCTCGTTAAAGGTGGAAAGGCGGAGAAAATTTGCAAGGCGACCAGGAGCAAGATCGCCTTGCCCTACGACGAATTCACCGGTGGCCCTCCCACACCTCAGCTAGCAAGTCTCTCGGCTCATAGCATTGGGTCGATTGTTCGTAACCGGGTTCGTATCACTGCCCCTACTTGGAGGGAGGTGCCGGATTCGGAGAAGGCGAAAGTCTTTAAGGATCTTTCGGTACGTAATACGTACAATTTTAGTTATTATATACTATTTTTAATATTAGTTATATATAATTTTATAATATATACGATTATAATTTCCAATTTATTTCTGATAGGAACAATTTGCGGTGGATCCGGATCCGGCGATGTTGAGGCATATCAACCAAACCGCCAACAACATCTTCAAAGATTGGAAGTACAGGCTCCATCAGTACTTCCGAACTAACGGTCCCGTGCCTCCCCCCGAAGAGCTGCGTGGGGATAGAGAAGATGAGTGGGAGTGGTTGTGTAACCACTTTGCCGATGAGCAATTTCAGGTGTTAATTTACTTTTTTTATTTCAATTAAGATAATTGAATACTCTAAATTTTAGTTACTTATAAATTTTTTAATGATTTCATTATGTTGTCTAACAGAAATTCTCCGGTGTCAACAAAGCCAACCGGGGGAAGAAGGACAAGCACCATACTTCCGGCGCCAAGCAACTCATTCAAATTGCCAAGGAGCACAGGGATAAGGGCTCCAAACACCCTTATCTCGATGCAAGCGTAAGCACGTACGTGACGCCTGGGCTCGATAATGAAGCGAGTCAACGCGGCATAAGTCATATATATATATATGTGTGTGCGCTAATAATTATAGTAATTATTATTTAAATATTATTTCATTATAATAAATTTATTATTCTTTTGTAGGCAAGAGTGATAGAGCGTGCGCAGGAAGAATTGGCTAACACTCAGCTTGCGTTCCCAGATGTGCCGCTAGAAGACCTGCCTCCTCTATCTGTGGAGAGCCAAATAGCAATTGCGGATGAGGTCTACGGTCGTAGAGCTGGCAAGGAGGTTAGGCACTTCGGGCCTAAGGCGGTTCGAGATTTGTCGACCTCTGAGTCATCATCTACGGGAGGTTCGGGGCGGCGGAGAAGTTCTCAAGCTGCGGCAGCCTATGAAGAGGCTCGAATCGCACGGGAGGAGAATATTGCCATGCGCCAAAGAATGGACCAGCAAGACGAGCGAATAGCCCAACTCATCGCCCTTATGCAACAAGCTCAAAGACAATGTCAACCTCCTCCGAACCCATTCCCCGACGACGACGACCCGGCTGGAGGCGGAGGACGAGGCGGCGCATCTGCTCCTCCAGTGTTTTAGCTAGCTAGTAGTTTATTATTTCGTTTCTTAATTTCCGCATTACGAACAATATTTTCATTTTTAATTATGGGTTTTTTCGATTATGTATGTACAAATTAATTTTAATTATTTTATTAATTTAGTGTATTTAATTAATTTTTTTTCAATTAATATTAATAATATTTTTGAATTTAATTTTTTTTTAAAAATTAATTTTTCACTTAGACGACGGAGACATTAATCTCCGTCGTCTAAGTCCCCACATGGACCACGGACGTTGTTAGCTTGTCCGTGGCCCAGGTGGTGACTTAGACGACGGATATTAATGTCTCCGTCGTCTAAGTGCCTACCTGGGCCACGGAGAAGCTAACAACGTCCGTGGCCCATGTGGGGACTTAGACGACGGAGATTAATGTCTCCGTCGTCTAAGTTCCTACCTGGGCCACGGAGATTGTTAGCTTCTCCGTGGCCCAGGTAGTAACCTAGACGACGGAGACATTAATCTCCGTCGTCTAAGTCCCCACATGGGCCACAGAGATTGTTAGCTTCTCCGTGGCCCAGGTAGGAACTTAGACGACGGAGACATTAATCTCCGTCGTCTAAGTCCCCACATGGGCCACGGACGTTCTCCGTGGTCCAAGTGAACTTGGACGACGGAGATTAAATTATCCGTCGTCTAAGTACTTAGACGACAGCACTTGGAGCACGTACCTTGGACGACGGATTTTCCGTCGTCCAAGTACTTAGACGACGGAGACTGTCACTTAGACGACGGAAATGCTCCGTCGTCTAAGTCACTTTTTCTTGTAGTGATACCAAGAACATATCGTTGAAGTGTTTCTTCAATCAACAACAACAACAACTATTGAACATTCATGTGAATCAAGTATGTTCGACTGATTATGTTGCACACTTGTTTACCAAGTCATTGCCAAAATCCACATTTGCAAAGCATGTGAGATGCATTGGCATGTGAAGATTGTCTAAACTCCAAGATTAAGTTAATAATCAGGAGGAAATCATTTCGTAGACATTAGGGAGAGTGTACATCACATGTGGTCGCTTTTGTAGTTGATGAGTTGTACTTTTTTTTTCTTTGACCAAGCTTTTGTTTTTACCTAAGAGGTTTTTGTTTGCTTGGCAAGGTTTTTAGTGAGGCAACATGTCATCCATTAGAATCACGACCCAAGGGGAGTGTTTAAGGAAATAATATTTCTGGTATCTCAGTGTGTGTGTTGTTCTAATTAGAGTAAAAGTAGACATTCTCTCAATCTCTGATTTATGGAGATATTGATTGTAACAGATTATAATGCATATTTAAAGTTATCTATAATTGAATAAAATCCAGTTTCAAATAATATTTTTTACGTATCTATTTTATCCTTCAACAATTTTATTTTTTATTTTTCGAAGTGAACGGATTCTATAATTGTTGAGGTATGAGCAAGCTATGCACATTAAGGTCCCCTTCTTTTTGCCTTATGTAGAATTGTTGAGGTGAACATAATTTAGTTTTGTATAGCTTTCTCGATAGTTAGTGTCTCTTGTAAAATGCATTGTCAAAGTTGTTGAAATGCACATCACAATTGCATACAGGTGCACTGACCCTATATCTATCATGCTTTCTTATGTTTTATTTGAGATGCTAGTAGGTAGACAATAAGTGGAGCTTAATTTCTTGCAAACAACAATATTTGACTATCCGCATGCCTCTTTTTTTTGTCACGGTGAGCTGTTTTCTTAACATAACCATTCCGGCCTTGAAGGTCTTTAATGAAATCATCGTTTATAAAAAGAAAATACTAAACATCAGTGCCTACGTAATCTGACTTGGTGGAACCACAATGGCTGCAATGTACAAATTGACACTCGAACCATGTCTTAAATCATTGGAGATTCACAAGACGAACAAATGGTGAAGAACAAACAGCCACGTGCTATTAAACCACAATTCAGTTAGTATCCTCGGTAGAAGCAAAACATTTAAAAGATAAGATGGCAGTACTGTACAATAACCTCAGTAAATAGAACCTTTGCAGTATTGAGACGATAAGATGGCAATAGTACTGTGGTAATGAGAAATAAAGCTCTTAAGCTCATAAAAAAAAATTCCATAAGTTAGGCATGAATGTTGCGTAAAACACGATCATCGGATCTTCCACACACACGCAACAGTCCTAGCCAAGTTGTCAGACTTGGTCGGCGTAAAAGGGATGGTTCGAGATCACACCATCACTTGCTAATTGTGTGTGACTAGATACTAAATCACTTGTAAATCAAAGCTGATAGCTGATATTGATTTCCAAGAGGAGATAGCAACTAAATTATATGAAAAAAGAGTGGAAGACTAAAAGAAGAGTAGATGAAAATCCAACTTCAGGATAGTGTTCAAAGAGCTTATACACTGTAGCATAAAACATACTACTGCACAATGATACCGACATGTTCATATTCAAGTACGGCTAACTAGAGTAAAGATCGAGAAGACAGAAAGCTCACGGAAGATGTTCAAAACTTCAGGACAATCTGACCCAGAACCATAACAGATATCAAACTTCGACAGATTCATAACTCAAGTACACATAACTCAACTTCGACAGATTCATAGTAAACTAAACAAAGAGTGCGTAACCAAAAGCATTCACAATCACCGCCAGGAAACCAAGATCAATGTAGCCGAATCACTATCACATCACATTCTGCAAAATTTCAAATTCAAACCCAATAAAATATTTCACATATTCAGAAACTAGGCAACTCAGTAACAAATAAAGACAAGTCTCCCCTGGTAGAGACCTAAGTAAATTACAGAATCAAAATTAGTGTCATCGAAAAACTGAGCGAAAAAAAAAACTACAAACTTGTCAGTAGGTCGTTTCAGTTGGTCTTGGGGTCGGGCATGGGGAAGAGACCAGCGCTGGCGCCACGTGGCGGCGAGAATCCCAAGAACTTCTGCAGATTAGTGCGGATGCTAATGGAGCAAAGGAAGTAGAGAAAGGCCATGGAGCAGTCAGTGGGGTCATCACCCTGGAGGCCACGGTGGCTCATCTTCATGACAAGTCCGAAGGGCTTAAACGGTAATTTCGCAACAGCCTTCCCTTCGAATAGCGAGTTGAGGAGACCGAAGACGACGAAGAGGACGAGGGCGACGACGGCGCCTGACTTGAATTTAAAGAAAGAGAGGTCGCGGCTTGACTCCTTGAGAGTGGTCTCGACGCGGTCGATCTTCTTGGTTTTGGACTTTTTGGTAACTTTGGCGGAGGAGGAGGAAGAGTCGGAGGAGGTCTTCATGGTTTCGAGCTTCTTGGAGGCTTTGTCGATGGAGGAGCGGAGAGACTTGTAGGAGTTGGTGCGGTAGATCAGAACCCATGAGATTGCCTCGCAGATTATGGCTGTGCAGATTGAAATTCCGACTACTGTCAGACTGTCGGAGTATTTCAACTGCGACAAGAATGAGGGGGTCGCCATTGATCTGATACACTGATATCAGATTCCTTCTCTTTTGTTTTTGTTTTTGTTTTTGTGGAATATATGGTGTTAATATGGATCAGAACTCGGGCCAAAGCCCGTTCTCTAATCATTTAAATTAGAAAAATTCGCACCTGCCGTTTTGGTGCGCAGAGGCACAGCAAAATTTATAATATTAATCTCTATTTTTTTTTATTTGTAATTTAGTTATTATTATAAAAAGTTTTTTTTTATTTTGGTAAAAAAATTTAAATGGTCGTGCATTTAATATTTTTGTCACTTAATTTATGAAACTATAATTTCGGTCACTTGAGTTCGACAATTGGTCACTTAACTTTTAAAATTATAACTTTGGTTACTCAATTTTATGAATTGAGAAGTAAAGCTAGGCATGAATCCCGCAAATCCTGAACCCGAGATGGAATGAGTGTCCCGACTCGTCACCTTTTATTAGGGACATGATTTTGAAATCACGATAGATTCGTCTCGTTCCGCATAATATATTTTTTATATTTTATCATTTGTTTTATTAAAAAGTTGACATATTACTCTCATAGTTACTGGTAGTGTAATGATTGACCACCCTAATATTACTCTCATATGTTGAGAGGTCAGAGTTTTAATTTCCCATAAAATTAATTTCCAGGTAATTTAAATTTATAAAGCAAAAAATAGCATATTAAATTATAAAACAATTAGCAATATTTAAAAAAAAATATCTCACGACGATCAAAGTATTAAACTACTTGTAATATGAACCAAATATATTAATTAAATATGAAATAAATTTGCTTGTAATTTTACTACTTTTAATCAAACATTAAGTGAAACGGTATTATTTTGTGTAATTGTGGACTTTTAAGTTTAATCAAATTATGTTTATCTAATATAGTTATATTGAATCTGAATTTTAGTTCGTTCCATCTTATTCGGATTTTTTCTATTACATACTCTATTAGATGTTCATTGTAAATTGAACCCAAAATTGGACTCATCTCATCCCGTTTGGATTTCGGGACGATTGTGACAGACTTTTAAAATGCACAATTATGTCCTGTCTCGTCATGTTTGGGATATGGATAGAGATAAGGATGACCAAAAATTGACTCGACCTGTCCCATTTTCAACCCTAGTGAGAGGAGTGACCAAAGTTATACTTTCAAAACTTGAGTGACAAGATGTTCATTTTTGACAAAATTTAGTAACCAACGTTATAATTTCATAAATGACCAAAGTGTCAAATACACAAAACTTAGGTGACTATTTTGAGATTTTTCCACTCGAGAACAAATATTACTGGGGTAACGCAACGACGTTGTTCGGTGCCACTTATTCCTGTCGACTCAGCGACTTGGCCTATCTCTAACAAGTTCAGAATTGCGCGACAGCCGACGAGTCGAGAGCAGCGAAGAAGCTCTATAAGTTCATGGCCCATACATATAACACTACTACTCTTACTGATTTGTTGCTTTACTCTTATGTTATTTCTCATCATATTCATTGTATTGTTTGTACAGAATCAATGAAACTGTACTTTCTTGCTCAAATTACAGATTATGATAGTCTCTCTTCCTTGCTGTGGTCTGTGGATTATCTTAGACTGGAACTAGTTGTGTTTTGTTTTTTGGGGTTGTTAAATTTATGTGACTTTGGTGATATGTTGGGATTCTTTTGCCACTGAAATGCAAGAAAAGACAGGAATTTTTTTTTTCATTCAGTTGGTCAGGAAATATATATTTAGTTGGGTTGTTGAATCAGTTTGGACCAAAAACAAATACTCCGATGACTTGAAGTTGCAGCAGTACATTGTTTTGAGTTGATTGACTGTCAATGAGCCTGGTCTTTATCTTGCTGTATTGAAGTTTGTTGGAACAAGTTGATGATAAATTATTTATTTATTTATTTTGTGTAAGAAACAATAGGCTCAACTCAGAAATGGTATCAGATTTATTCCTAGCTAACGGTTCGTTATTCCTATAATTGTTTAGGAAGCGTTTTGCCACGTCTGGTATTGGCTCAAGCAAACACTGGAGATATAATAAACATCCGAAACCATGTCAACAACCAATGACCGTCCATGTATTTTTGTTTCCCAGACTCTTGTGAAGGACCCTGGAAAAGTGAAAATTAAAATTCCTGCTCTTAATCAATTCAAAGACATCAAAATCCAATGAAACCAGAGAACTTTGCACAGTTGAATAATAACAATGCAGAGAAGAGCAAAAATGAATAAAAAAATTGATTCTCGAAATGATATTAAAAAAATTAAGATCCATCGTAAAGGGACAATGTTTTTAGGAGGCACAAAATCCCAAAACATAATATACAATCTGTAATTTGTTTGGCAGTAAATTACCAAAAGAAAATTATATACCAATAAATCCATCTTTCATTAATAAAAAAACCTGACCTCTACAGAATCTTCAAACATTGTAACACTCTCCCAAACTTTTTTATCTCTACTATAGGAAAACAAATGGAAAAATTGAATAACTTTAACTATAAGCTAAAAGAAATTTTTCAGGGAGGATTATTGTGTACCAAAACCCAGCACCTCAAACCTTCATTACCAGATAAGAAGATAGGGACTGAAATCCTGAACAGCCACCTCACACCTTCTTAGCACTACATCAGAAGAATTTAAACCTCACGCCATTGCTTGCTGCAAATAGGTTGTATTCTTCCATATTAGCCTCCTTATTGCACGCACGATCATTCTCTATATGATCTGAACATCTTGAAGGAAAATCCCCAACAATCTCTTTGTGCGGAGGCATAGGATTTGAATTACATTCACTTGAAAGAGCAACAGGACCACCAAAATGGAATAAGGAAAAGCCACTGTTATTTGTCTGCGAAATGCCACAAGTATCATCCAGTCGTCGTTCTCCATGTGATGTTGCTTGTATCGAATACTGTCCAGTTGCATCAAAAATTTCTGGATTAGCTTCATTTGCAAATTCTTGCACACCTGACTTGGAAATGTGGGCATGCTCCTCTGAATTGATAAGTGACTGATACATTGGAACTGAGCTAGGTGTAAACAGGGGAGTAGGTAGATGCTGCATAGGACTATACTGCATGCAGAAACCTGAGTTTCCATTCATACCATACCCAAGAGGGCTAGCATATAAATAATGGTTGGGATGAGTGAAGGGCAATAATCCATTGGTCGGAGCAGGGGGCCATGAAACTGGACTTTGGTGATAGTAACCCATTGTTGAAGGAGCTTGAAACACAGGAAAGTGTACATTTTGGTTATGCATTGATGGAGGCATGCTTTGATGCTGGGAATCCATGCTAGCAGCAGATAATCCACTATCAAAGCTCGTGGGAACTTTTGTCAATGTATTATTTCCTCCATTCAGTGGAAGACCCATCAAGACTCTGCTTTCTGTAAACTCCCCTTGCTTCGCATTCAGATTATTCTCCATACCAACTTCACTGCACTCTGAAAAAACATTTTGATTGCAAACAGTAGTATCCTTTCCTCCTGACTGCTGGCTTGCATCCTCTGAATCTGAGGTGGATGAAGAAGATTCCTGATTTCCATGATTTGATGAGGTTGCATTGCTGTCCCCCTCACTTAGGCATGATGAGCAATTGTCAGAATTTGAAGTGCTGCCCACAGTGGGGTCAGAAATTCCAATCTCCTCATAAGAAGCTCGCATTGAGTTGCAGGAATCCTGTGCTTTTGTATCAAGTCCATTCTGGCAACTGATATCCATTTTTACACCGGATATTCTTAATTCCGGTGAGTTAGTATACTCATAAATTTCACTGGAATCTGCACCAACTTCCCCCCTACATAAGCCACCAGATGACTTTATATTTTTATCTTCAGCCTCAAAAACAGATGAACATAAGGTAACATCAGAGTCTGAATTACTCCGAGGATACTTTTTCTGTGACTCGACCGGTTCCCATATTTTCTTTGGATGAAGCAAATCTCTAGCAGGAATATCCCCAGAATTGACTTTGCTTTTAGGCCTTACACAACTGTCACGCCCGTCTACTTGGTTATACTTACCACGATAGAATTGTTTGGACATATCCATTGCAGATTCTGACTTACTTGCAGATTTGGTCTCCCAGCACACTCTGGCGGCAGAAACATGTGGCTCAACCTTTGCCCTATATTCAGTGCTTTTGTTGCAGCTGCAAGAACTAAAGTCATATCTGTCACTCATCCTGTTGCTAGAGCACGGAAACTTCTCGGTAAACTTAGAAGCACAAAGTCGACCATTAGACTTTGCACCATTTACTCTCGATTGCCTGCTTGATCCATTGATGACCCTTGATAGACTCTCAGAATTCTCACCATTACATCTTGACTCAGATCTATTCACTGCAGAAGCAGTATCCGAAACAGCAGCATACCGGTGTCTGTCAGACCACTTCAAAGAAGTATCCTGTTGAACTTCTCTCCTAAATTTTAATCTCTGTCGTGAAAACTTTGATTGCTCGACTGTAAAAGAATCTGTACCACCATGCCCATCGGTAATTTTCCCATCAGGACTTTCATAACATGGATCTTCAAATTTTGAAATAATAAAGCCATTTTGGAATTGTACATCTGGAAGGTCAGGAGATCCAGGTCTAGATAGAGAATTATCACCAGCTTCACTAACTGAATCAATGCAGCTGATGGAACTATTGGGCTCCTCATCAGCAATCAAAGATGATTCTTCCTTTGAGGAAACAGGAAGAATAGGCATCTCATCTGCCTCGGAAACTGTCTGGTCCTTGTCTTTATCTTTCCCTTTCATTCTCTCCTTTCTTCGCATTTTTTTCTCTCTTTCTTTTGTCCTTCTCCTCTCTTTGCGTTCTTCTTCTTCACGCTTTTCTTTTTCTTCCTCCTCTAGAAGCTTCATCTATATGATAAATGAGAAAGTTGTCAGTATTTCTCATGAAAATAGGCTCTGCCAGTTTCATTCCTAATATCTTATCTTTCACCATAATAAAACTCCAGACCTGCTTTTCTAGAGTAATTATATCTTTGCATGCAACATGAACTCGTTCTTCCAGCAGCTTTAGTGCAAGACATACAAAAATGCTATGTGCATTTTGCCGTGCTGTTCCTTCTCTAAATGCTTTTTCCACCTGAAAAAAAAAATTAATGTCAAAAATGGAATATGTATTCTCACAGAAGCATTACATTGTGCACACAGAGACATATGCGAGTACCATGCAATAAAAAAATGAATAATTTCACATATCTTGCTGCCAAGCTATCTTTATTGGTGCACAGAAGTCTGAAGTCAGAATCTCCGGTACAACATAATATATACGTCTTTTTAGTTTTTTCTTTCTTTTGGATTAGAATAGTACGTAAAGCCGAAACTATGTCCTTCAAAGAAAATGCAACTTCTAAGAATCACTCCACGATAGTTGAAGCAAAATGTTTACATGGGATCATCAAAAGAATTCAACAAGTATAAAAGAAGGCCAGAAGATTAAACATGCCTGTTCCTTGAAAATAACAGTTGCAGCATCCAGAAGAAATTCTCGAGCAAGTTCTGGACTCTTTGCATGTTTTTGTGGACGAGAGCATTCTCCATCCAAATCATTTCCATCCTTGTCAATGGAATCATCATCCTGAAAGAATCCATCAGATAAAATGATCGATCAGTCAATCCTCACGAGACACATGTCTGATTGTCTGCTGGAAGGTAGGAAATAAGCTTTTGAAAACTACCTCTTCCTCCTCTGCTTCTTCAGCATGCTCAAAAAACCTTCTTATACTTTCTCCTCTTGTGATTGTTACAAAGCCGTCCCCAACTATAAGCCTGCAGTGAACGCATTGTTGACCCTTCAAAGCATGGGCTTTTACAGAAAGCTCAGTGCAACGACCATCTAGTTTCCAAGCCCTGAGAGTAACATAGCAGGAACTTAAACCACCAAGATCAAGGCCATGGACCTTAACACTCCCATTCATGCCAACATTTTCAAATTCCAAAATGTCTGATTTTCCCTCGCCAGTTCCAACTGCCCACTCAAAGTGATGATAGGTGCCCACAGTGTCCGCAAAAGTATGGCGCCAATCCGCTTGTACTGTGCCATCAGATACCTGCAATAGAAAATGAAAGACTAGTCACATATCTATCTTTATCTGTCGAAAATAATAGTCATACAAATTTATTGCAAAAATAAAACTTAGCCAAAGGCTGCATAAAATAAGTAGTTCATCAAGAATTGTTATCTCCTCAATTTCCTCTTGTTTGGCTGACATGCAGAAAACAAAAACATAAAATACAAAGACCAGTTCAGCATTGAAAAGCAAAATGTTATGCCAGACCTCATATTGAAAGGCAGTATCAGCAACACAAAACCAATTGGTGCAGCGAGGTTCCTTCCGCAAGCGCTTCAGCTCTTTTAGCTCCTTGAACTCTCGGATAACATTCCTTCTGCAATCTCTGCAAAATCTCTTGCTATCAAACCTGCGACAAGAACCTCGTTAGAAAATAAAATTGAACACTCTCACATAACATAAATTCTTATCAAATCATTCAACATGAAATTATGAGGAATTGATGAAAACTTTTGATTATCACAACTCAAGGATGCAATTGATCCACAACTTAACCTCTACGCTTGTCATAAAACAAGTGGACATTTCTGATGTGATCATGAGCATTAAGGTACTCATTTAATTAGTACTCATTTACAAAGGACCAAAAAAAGAAAAGATAAGAATCTATTAGGAGTCTTCGCAACTTTTATAGAACCAAAAACCAGATTCAATATCGAACATCAACAGAACAATAACCAAATGCTAATGATAATTTCTCCATTCTTCACTTCCCTTGGTCAATTTTCCAGTCATCTTCCATTGTTGGACATTTCAGAATGTGATAGAAGTACAACCAAATGGTAGCAGATAACCAGGGATCTTTCCCCCTTCTTCACTTTCCTCGGTCAATTATACAGTCATCCTTCAATGTTGGACATTTCAGAATGTGATAGGAATACTCCAAATGGTAGCAGATAACAAGGGATCTTGTTGTTGTGTAACCACAAGAACCTTTTAATAAACAACCGGCAAATTTCTTATTTCAAGTAACAAAGCAAATACACATGTGTGCCCAATATGGAACTCTTCAACAGTGTACTAGCTATAGCAAAGCTAAACTTCTTCCTCTTCACATTCTGATTTAGCAGACTACACGTGAATAGTTTTAGTCGGTAGTACTAATTTTGCAGTTAAACAATAGAAACTTTCTTTAATAGTCATAACTCAGGATATGCTCAGTGTTATATAATGAAGTATCATGAAGAAAGGGTATAAGAAAACAGCCAAACACCTGTACATGAGCCTTTCAATGAAATCTTCTTCCTTCATCCTAAGAAGAGATTGCCGAGTTTCTTCGCCAAGGGCGGACCAAAAATCCACCAATGTGTCGCAAGAAAGCCTGGCGGTATGCAATGCACATGTTTCTCGTGTCCCATGTCCTCTGCCATAACTCGCCATTCCTTGGCTTATCCAACCCCTACCTCCCCCACCACAGGCATCAGGATAAAGTAATTCACGTTCCCGTTCCCTTGCACGTGCACTATCAAATACCTGATTAGAGCAGACCATCAGATGCACGACAAAAATGGACAGTGGTCTCCTATTTGGATTATAAAATCAATAGCACTTACATTTTGTAGCCCCTTCAAAGACTTGCAATACAAGTAGCAATCCATGAGCGTTAGTGATCCCTCACGAGTTATAGTTAGACCACCCCAAGGATGGACAGATGGATCTGGGATTTCATCATGACACCCATTGGTAATACTTGCACCATCCTTTTGATTTTTTGAGACCCTAGATCTGTTGCAAGAGAGTTGCTCATCTGCTCCCTCCTGCTTCAAAGACTTTCCATACATGACAATCTGCAAAAAACCTTCAAGCAGTAACCCGTTGCATCTAGAGCAGTACATGTTCTTACGAGCTTGTTCAAAAAGGGTTTGCTTGTCAATCCTGAGAAGTTTCAGCCGAGCTTGTGGTGACAGCTCACTCCAAAACTATGTCAAAAGTAATTAAGCACTTCGTTAGAAACAAAAGCTATCATTTAACGAGTCACAGCTGAGAAGGAAAAAAATTAGATTGCAAATATGGTATCTCAGATTGCACACATGTCGAGGTTTATTTACCATGAGAGGTTGTAAACGACACTCTAAAAGCATCATAATGATTCTCTTATTAAATTCGCACTCGAGGATTAATCAAAAGGATAATGGTTTCTATCTATATTACAGTGTAACAATCATATCTTCCATTTATTTATACTCATTTCCCCCAGCTAACAGCAATACAGCTACAAAAACCTGATCACAAAAAGTCTCCAGACACTCCTGACATTACTCAATAATCACTCAAACAAGAACAAACACATGTAACACCGATCCAGAATCAACCAAAACACCAATATCCAATCCAAACTCTGCCGCCGACTGACAACCACACGCGCACACACACATACATACATACATACATACATACATAAACCTTTTATCATCACATCAGTAAATGTACAAGATCCAATTCGAGAGCACAACACAAACCATAAGAGTGATCCATCTCAATCTCAATGAATGGCAAAGCAATGTATACGAATGAGTGTAAAAAACAGTGTACCCTCTGGAGCTGATTGTAGCTAACATCGTCGCGGTGCTTGGACCAGAATCCGCCGCCGTTGGGCGAAGAGAGTGTGTAAACGGGCGAAGACCCATCACTGCTCAATTGGTCATTGTTTCTCTGAGCTAAGCCGGGCATTATTATTATTCTTCTTCTCTCTCAGCATTCACAAAGCTCTTCTACAATTCTCAACCAACAACAGCCCTTTCCCATATCCGATTTCACGGCCCGATTTGGATCCGGCCCGATCAAAAACCGAGCATTCGACGGAGAAGGACGCTCGGAATCGCAACTGAATCAATAAGCGAATCACAGATCGGAAATAGGTGGAAGAATCCGATTGGAATGGTGAGCCGGATTGAATTGGATTAGAATAGTGAAGGGAGAGAGGGATTGAGAGAAAGAGGAGAGACGTGAGAGGGTTTTGGTTTGAGGTTGAGGAAGAGGAAGAGGACGATGAGATTTGGTGCTGCGTTATATATATTCTGTAGAGAGAGAGAGAGAGAGAGAGATGGGAAGGAGGCTGGCTATTGTAATGGACTCATTGTGTAGCTAGAGAGAGAGAGAGAGGCCAACACGGTTAAAAAGAAACACACAACAAATCTCACACATACAGAGAATACTGTTACGTTACAGTTTAACAAGGAGGATGAGTTTTTACTATTTTCTTTTCTTTTCTTTTCGGTCTGAATATATTGTTTGGGATGATGTCATTAGTTGTCATTTCAAGGTAATTTTTGGGAAGATGCACGTGGTAAAAGATCAAATCATATCGGATACTTTCATATCATTCGTATCAGCTCGGACTCATGGTGTTTGGATGATAAATGACTTGGGGTTTACCATCTTTCATAAAATGTGAAAAATGTTTCATTGCGAAATAATACCTTCGCGCCAAATTTCATCACATTTCGTTGAGAGCATTTATTATTTCATCACATTTCGTTGAATTATAACAAACAGTTTATAATGTCATAGATACCTTATATAAGACTAACTGACAAAAGTTTCAATGATCGAAAATGTTTATCCAGTTTCTTTGAAACAGTAAAAGTTTTAATCGATAATTATTAATTCTTGTATGTTTCGTAGATCGGATGCTTGATGTACGCTAAATGTAAACCAAAGCAAAAGATTTATAACAAGGATTTATCCTCTCAATCTGTCTTTTTCCCTTCTCATTTGCTAAATTATTTTTAATTACTAAAAGTAGTAGATTTGATGCCTGACTCATTTATTGATATTGTTAAAGTGATGAGATTAGACATATCTGTTGCAAATATTCCTGTAAGGTTGAAAGTCCCCAAGAAATAGTGGTTTAACGTCACTTCTGGGCTGAGAAACGTTCGTTCCGCTCATGTGGAAGGAGTAGCGTTGGTCTCAGCTCCCACTAGGAAGAAAGGAGACCAAGAAAATCCACATATGAACTGCCGGTAAAAAGGCAGGTCATCCAGGCACATAATGATTCATTCATCATCAACGTTGTGAATCATTCACATGAGATTGTTCATGACTACAGTTATGTCCTAGCATTTCTGAAGGACTCTTCAGACCCATATGTGATGTCAGTGAAATGAAATCTCACTAACTAACAATGATGCGCGTATTGTTATGGATAGATCATCCAAAGTAGTTGATGATACTTTTGCTTATTCCATTGCTCAGGAGATTATTGACAGTTGTGTTATGTCCACCGAATGTGAAGCCGGTAGGACATAAATGGGTTTTTGTTCGAAAGCAGAATGAGCAGAATGATGTCATGCGGTAATCTAGACTTGTGGCACAAGAATTCTCTCAACGCCCTGGCAATGATTATGAGGAGACATACTCTTCGGTCATGGACATTATTACTTTCCACTACCTTATCAGTTTGGTAGTGTTTGAAAACCTTGATGGATGTGGTTATAGCTTGACTCTATGGAAAACCTTGATTCATAGATATACATAAGAGTGTCGGAAGGCCTTGTCATACCAAATTCAAGTAACTCTAAACCATAGAGTGCTCATATGATTAGATTGAGACGTTCACTATATGGATTGAAACAATCGAGTAGGATGTGATATACATGTCTAAGTGACTACTTGATTGGGAAAATATATAATAACGATGATTTGTGCCCATGTGTGCTCATTAAGAGAACAAGTTCCAGATTTGCCATTGTAGCGGTCTATGTTGATGATATGAATATCATTGGGTCTCTTAATGAAATCAATGAGACGGTTGGCTACTTGAAATCCGAGTTTGAGATAAAAGAGTTTGGTAGGACTTTATTTTGCCTTGATTTAGAGCTGGAACATCGAGTTGGTGGAATACTCATTCACTAGTCTGCTTATGTCCAAAAGATGCTCAGGCGATTTAACATGGATAAAGCACACCCTCCTAGCACACCAATGATTGTTCGCAATTTGGAACCCAATAAGAATCTATACCGTCCGAAAGATGATGATGAAGAACTTTTGGGAGCTGAGGTATCATACCTTAGTGTTATTGGAGCTTTATTGTATTTAGCTCAATGCACTTGTCCAAACATTGCATTCTCTGTAAACTTGTTAGCTCGGTTTAGTTTTGTGCCTACACAATGTCATTAGGTTAGTGTAATTGAAGCACATCTTTAGTTACTTGAAGGGATCTATTGACTTGAACTTATTTTTTTTCCTACAAAGAATACATAGAGAAACTTGAAATTTTCAAAAAAGGGATGGTTGAATCGTAGCACGCAGGTTTTGGAATTTTTGACCCATCAAAAATTGCACCCTTGATGGACCCGAATGTGTTAATCGACCTATCAAAACATGCACCCTGGATTGACCCGGGGTAATCATTCGATCCGTCAAGTGAAAGCTTCGGTCCGTCGAATTCCCTTCCAGCTGCGAGCACCGTACCTCAATTCAGTGTTGTCCCCTACTCAGAGATACCTTGTGATGTCTTTGTTAGTTTTGCTGATGCTGAGTATCTCTCTGACCCACATAAATGACGTTCCCAAACAGGTTCTGTATTCACCACATGGATTGTGGCGATTTCTTGGAGATCAACAAAAAAAACCTTTGTTGCTACTTCCTCGAATCATTATGAGATTATTGCTTTGCATGAGGCGATTAAGGAGTGTGTCTGGCTTAGATCAGTTATACACCACATTCGACGGTCCAGTGGACTACCATCTACTACGACAACACCAACATGCATATTTGAGAACAATGCGGCTTGCATTGAGCAAATGAAGTTGGGATACATAAAGGGTGATCACACGAAATACAATTCACCGAAGTTTTTCTTTAATAAGCAACAATAACAACTATTAAACATTCAGTGAGCAAAATTTGTTCGGCGGATAATGCTGCAGACTTGTTCGCTAAGTCTTTACCAAAATCTACATTTGTGAAGCATGTGAGACGCATTGGAATGCGAAGGTTATCTGGACTCCGAGATTGAGTTATTGTGTGACGACCCGGACCAGAATCAGAAGTATAATCAGCTTAATCTACGAGGTTATCGAGTAATGACAGATTTCCGTTAAGGGATTTACTCGCCAGGTTTGATAACGACTTAATTATTGGCCGAGAATTGGAGCTGGGTCTCTTCTTGAGAGTCGTTGTACATGTGATTTCGAGTTCGTGGGCGGTTTCGGATCGTTATTTGGACGACCGATGAATTTATTATGAATATTTGAAGTTTCGACGGAAACGGATTTAAATGACAGGTTTGTTAGCGACTAAATTACCGGACAAGAATTTGGGTTCGGCTTCTTCACGGAAGTTGTTCAGAATTTAATTTTGAGTTTGTGGGAACTTCCGGAGCATGATTTTGAGTTACGAAGATTTAGTTGTGATTATTTCCAATTGTGGATTGTTTAGTCGATTTAAATGTGTGTTTGGTCGAACAGTTGACTTTTTATCCGTTTGGCCGATGTGTTTGACTTCGGGTGATATTGGAAGAACATGTCGAGACAAGTTTGTGGCCGCGAGAATTATGGGAATCAGAATTACGACGAGAAAGTTACGGGTGTTCAAAGTTCGTCGAAAAGGATAATTATGAAGTTTCCTCTTTGGGAAAGGCTATAAATAGTAAACTTTCTATTTTGGGAAGTCAACAGTTGGGTTTAATTGTAGTTGACGGAGTTGACTGAGTCAACTCGGTGGAGTGAAGGGTGGTGCGATGTTCATGGCGGTCCTCGGTGGTGTTTGGCCGTCCGGCCACCTCCGGGCTCGGCCCGTGGCTCATTCAGCTCGTCATGGCGCCCTTGTCTCCGTGTCGGCCACTGTTCACGGCGGGGTGGACGGTGGAGGAAGAACTTTCCGATTGAAAATGGAGTTTTTTGGGGTTTTAAGGTGGTTTCGATTCCGGCCAAGTTGAGCTAAAACTAGTAGTGGGCTTTGAAGCTCTCCTCTCAAGGATTCTAACCATGTAAGTATGAAGCTTTAATTAGATTTGTGGAAGGAGAATTTTGGATTTGAAATTTGTGTACCAATTCGGTTTATCACGAAATTGACCTAGTTAGAGTGAGAATTGGCTTTCGATGCAGTTGACAAAGTTGCTCAGTGGGTGATTTTGCATGGAATGGTGGTTGCTCCGCCGTGAAATTCTCCGGTCAGTGGCGGCGCCACCGTGGGCGGCGGTCAACGGCGGTCAATGTTGACTTTTTGGGATTTTCGACAAGTTGCATGTCATTTGACTCGAAATCGCGCCCCGATCGCAGTGGGGAGGTTCGTTTCTCGATTTGAGCGACCAAAAGTATAGCGAGGTATTGTGATGTACATATCGGATTTTCGACGATTCGTCGTATTCAGATTATGTGTTTTCGAGAACGGTGGTTTCTCGTAATTTGTCTTATATTGTCGAGTTATGATTTTGAGGAATGGATTTTGTGAATATTCAGGGGTTCGTGATCGTTCGTTTGGCGATGGACTTTCCGCCGGATCACGGGTTAACGCGTATCGCGTTACGCTAGTCTGTGAGTGGACAATTTCTTTTCACGGAATTCTTGCGAGTCTTTTATATGATTTTCGAACTTAAGCATGCGTATTGAGATTATGGACTACATGAGCATGTGTTTTACGATTATACGAATATACTTATACGAATATACGTATACGAGTATACATACCTTTATATGTTGTTTCATGCATTTGCATCAAACTGTTTATGATTTAGTTTACACAGAGTACAGTCTCAGTTACGTTGTTGTATCGATACACTTTGCCTCTCGGTTGATCCCCGATGGTAGGCCGCCTGGATGGGCGTTTCCCCAACCAGACCGGTGAGGGGCGTATCCCCGGAACCGAGGCCATTTATGGCTTAGAATCACGTGTGGGTCTGGGATCCTGTAATTCGGACTGTACTAGCACGGTGTGTGTCCATGAGTGACCCCGTGGAATTTTTACTTGCATGCTCAGTACACTGGAGGAGTGTGAGTTTTACCTCGTGTACTATGATGTTTTTATTTACCTGGACTCGCATATGTTATTTTAAAACATATATATTAACTGGTGAAAGACATTTATTTTCGTCCACTCACTCTAACGTGTTTCATGTCTTTCCCCTGGGATTTTCGGTTTTCGTGCCCAGTTTGCAGTTCAGGCTCTGGTGTCGCACGTCGTGGTCGGAGGCATAGTGCTCGAGCTACTTTATTTCTTCCAGTAGGTTTATTGTTCTACCTACTGTGGTATACTTATATGTTTATACATTAGAGGTCGCTCTGAGTAATCTGTTGTTTATGCTATACGATTTTACTCCGGATTTCGGTAAAGTACTATTATATTTATTGTTTTACTTTACTGTTGATATATTGAGAAATCCGGATGGGATTGGTGCCCACGGTTTAATTTTTGTGACATAGGATGAAGTGTATTTTCCGCGTGCAGGTTAAGATAATTCCACGTTAGAAACGAAACTCTGCCAAAATTTCTACGGTTTTTGTTGGTTCGTGTTTTCGGAGGGGTTCGATTCCGGTTTAAGGAACGAACCGTTGAATGAATACACATGGTGTGCAATCATAAGGGTGAAGTATCTGGCTGGTACCATCACAGAATGGACACAAGCAAGAGATGGGCAGTGGATACAAGAAGTTCACCATACTACTCAAACAACATGAGGAAGCCAGTCCAATACTTGATTCCACAGTCCCCATGCAATCTTAACATTGTTATATATCTCCTCATTGAGCTTACATTCCCTAGGAACTCAATTATTTCTAATCGTTTTATTATGTTCTACTTAATGTGGAGAAATGCCTGAACTCTTCTATAAATTTGATTGAGGTCGGCGAAGCATAGCAATTAGGGCACACTGACTCACATGGTACTCGGTCACATTTGCCACGTATTCAACGACGTCAAACACTGTGAGTATTCGATGGGGATCCGTTGCAGTCAGGCCATCACTCCGGAAGTGTTGCGCATAATCGAACACGACAAAAAAGAAACCAAGTACAGTACACAAAACCTATAACCTAATACTTTAATACCAACTAAAAGGACTCGATCCCGATTTAGCTGCTTAAACCAAAATAAAGCTCCAACGACTTTACTAACCTTAGTTTCTATTCATTAATTGGAAAACCGAAGTGGAAAATCCAAAACTCAAGTGTCACCAAATAAAGAAATTTGTCCACAAAATGGTTCACTACAAAAATATAAAAGATAAACAATTGTTTTAGACATCAGAGCAGCTAGACAATTTAAACTGACTATGCAAACTAAAGTACTAACTTGCAGGAGCAACCTTGGATCCTACGGTGGATACTACTATGCCATGAACTGCGTGCGCGTTCGACCTCATAAGAACTCTGCAAACTGGGCAATTTAAAAGAAATAGCTCAGGAAAAAACATAAAATATAAAATATTAGAGTGAATGGAAAAAAATTAAATTTTGTACATAAATAAAAGACGTAACTCAAATGCCTTTCACGGTAGAATATACGTAAAATAATGCGAGTCTAAAAAAATGTACATGCCCAGGTCAGATATTTGTCATAACCCTCCTGGGTACTATATAATGTGTGGTGGTAGTGACTTGAGTCAATCGCCCTCAAGCCACAAGAATGCCTAGATCAGGTAATTGTCCTAACCCTCCTAGGTGTTAAGTAAATCACAGGTCAGGTCATTGGCCCTCCCGTAGCGTCTTGACGATCAACCAAGAAGTCAGTGCATCGATGCAACAATTGTGACTATGCTCTGTGTAAAACAATATGTTGTATGCCTCCAAGCTAATGCATAAATATAATAATGCATAACTATAAAACACATAACTGTAAATGCATAACTGTAGACTCGCAAAACAACAGTGAAAATAGTGTCCACTCACAATACTATGTTGTGATTTCCACAAAGTCGTAGTCTATTTGTCGGGGTTTCTATACATTTGTCATTGACTGCTAATACATCGTACTGAAATAATGATTATTATTTAAAACTAATCATCGAGAATAATATTGAATAACTAAGCTCGTTCACCTAACAAGAAATACGGCCGAGAACATCACATTCTTGAAAATCGTGCTTTCCGAACTTATGACAATCTTTAATCTAATTCTATAATCTATACCTTTAGTCCTTTTTAAAGTTGTAAAACATTTCTCGAATGTTACGTGACTCGAGGTCGAATCGACGTTCAATTCAATCATTCCTTAGAATCGTTAAAATATTTAATTAATGTCCGATTTATCACTCATTTTAACTAACCATGTGCAAATCCATTCAATAACTTCTTCTTGCATTCGGTACGTAATTATTAATTAGTAAAACGACATTAAACTTTTGTCGAAATTCCCTCTGCCGAAGCGCCGCCATGAACCACCGCCGCAGGCAGCGCCAGTGACATTTTCCGGTGACCCAAACTCCAACCTATGCAAAATCAAACCAACAACAACTTTCATAACTACAATAAAGTCTAATTCCAACTATAACTCACCAAATTTCGTTTTGAACTCAAGAACACAAACTTTTTCTAAAAACTTCAAATCGTCGACTCTCCTTGCTTGAGATGAATTGAGACGTGACCTTGGTGTCAATAACTTCATGTTGATGAGGCCTACAAAGCCGAGTAGGTTACACCGGCCAATTTAGGCCGGAAAGCATCTCCCCAAAATCTTAGGGTTCTTGAGATTTTTGATTCGGGTTCTTCAATTTCTAGCCTCAAATGATGAGAAATGGGTTCGTGGGTATGTTGGAGATGGTAAAGGAGATCAAGAGGCAGATTTTGACACCTTGATTACTTGTTTTGGTGGCCGGAGGTTTAATGTTGTTGAGGCTCGGGAGAGAGGAGAGAGAGACATAGGGAGGAGAGAGATAAAGATGTCCGACTAAAATGGAAAACCTTTGAATTTCCAATTTCGGAAAGTCTTATTTATTTGTAAAATCGTACAAAACTTTCGTTGACCATAACTTTTTCATCGTAACTCCGATTTTAACACTTGACGTGGCTAAGAACTCGTCTCGATAAACTCTACGACTTTCTCAAAAAACTTAAATCAATAAAATTATGATAAAAAACCATCAATAATTACTAACAATAAAAACTAGTTACCATCATCGGTTAACATTTAATCAAAAATAAGATGTCAACTTCTAGTCGGGATGTTACATCAGACACTATTGAAAGCATTCAAAATGAGGCATCATAAATCATTTACAAAGACACACCCACTCTTCATTCAATGATATGATACATTTGTACATCATATTTACATTTGAAGATGAGAACCCAATGCCAATTTTTGAGTCACCTTGTGTTTTCTTATTCTGTTAAAGTTCATGATCTTTGTTTTTACAATCATATGTTGTCATAGTTAACTTATAGAGTTCATTTGTAAGCTTCAATATATACTGATGTTATTTTACAATTTAAGCACCAAAGATGAACCCAAAATTGAACAAAGTGCTTATTTTAATTCACATAATTTACACAGTAATTTTACTAATATGAAATGACTGAAATAATTTAAATTCATATATGATTAATACTCTTGAGATAAACCAAGTTCATTATTGATTGAACTCAGGCATTTCTAAGTTCCATTATTACCATGATATTCATTGGACCTCGGAAATATGTATGAGCGTATTAACTTCTTGTTCTCTTTTTAGTCTATCAAACACATGATTGGTTCATACCTTCTATTCGTCCTTGTTAACCTTCAAAACTATGTCAAGATTGCGATCCATAATTATGTTTATATTGTTTTTATAAAAAAGTGTCCAAGAATTAATATCGGTTCACTTGGTTAATTCTTGAAAAAGAATCATGAAGCTCATTATGCATTATCTAATTTCATATATTTTTTATACGGGTGTGAAAATGCAGAAGGGTGCATTGATGAGGAAGTGACATCTCATATCATCCCAAGTTATGAAACATAAACCAAATATAAACATTCAATTTTGCTAGGCAAAAAAATTTCATATACGATTGCATGCACATAAGGGTTAAGATATTACCGACGGGGTAATCCAGGATACATTTTGCTCCCTCCACTCAAAACTATATGTTGGTAAAGCTGTCAGCAACAAATTGCAGTCAAACCTTACAAACTTATCAGTTGATAGTACGTACAATCCCTAAAGCCAAATATCTAAATGATTTTAAAAGAGCATAGTGATAGGTTCACCTGAAAAAGACAACTGTGCGATTACAGATTGAGAGCTACCAACGAGATTAGATCGGACCAACGTTGAGAAGATTCAGATTGAGATCTCCTTCTTCTTCTTTCTCAGAGAGACCAATAGAGAGAGAGAGAGAAAAGGAATGGGATAGTTGCCCAAGTGCCAGATCAGATCAGAAGAACTGTGCAAAAACATATCGGAACTGAGGAAGGCCTGAGATTGCAGACCAGATCGGACGACAGTGTAGAAAAGAAAGACTTGGGAGACTGAAGCTTTGCAGATAAGATTGGAGGTCAGGAAGAGAAAGACCTGGAGACTGAAGAGAATGAGAGACCAGGGGAGAGGGATCATAATGGGATTAGATCGAGAA
Source organism: Geum urbanum (assembly GCA_946800695.1). NCBI lineage: Eukaryota > Viridiplantae > Streptophyta > Magnoliopsida > Rosales > Rosaceae > Geum > Geum urbanum. The sequence continues at coordinate 59,362,850 of OX326997.1, forward strand.
TGGCACGCACCACACGCTCGTGAAGAAAAGGACAAAAATATCCCTATGAACAGTGGTTTGTATAGTAATCGAAACAGTAAATCCAACTTTATTATTTAGGAAAATGTATATGTATTAGAACTATAAGATGATTGTGTTTTGTGTATTCCGTGTATATGTGTAACGTGTATGTCATACGTGTATCATATATTTTGTAATATATTTCTATAGACTATATTTTTCGTATAGTTATTAGGTACATCGTTACTATTTTTATCATTATCTCGAGACTTTTTTTCGACGTCACTCTCGATAATACCACATATAAATGTCCGTGAGTAAAAACCAGTTCTAACAAATATATTCCGACTTGATTTAAAGATTGACCTTGACTTTTATTAATTGTCATTGCATAATAGGCTCTAACAGGAAACTGATGTCTTTTAAATGTAAACGACCATTTAGTTTCAATTGCTATCAGTATTATTCTTGGGATATGTACTTTTTGTCCGACGTTACACCCTATAAGTATTTTTGTTTCTATTAATTTTTTAAATAATTTTGTCACAATTAACCTCGTATCTGATCTAAATTTCTTAATAGCATAATAAGCATACAAATTTTCAATATGAGTGCGTGTGTTGGCAAACCTCTAAATTCAAGCTTATTCAAAAATTTCAGGGGATACAAAACAATGATATTATCGCTGCTACCTGAGTTATATGAAATGGAATTTGAACTAAAATATGATTTGTTATTTTCATGTACTAATTTAATCGCATAATTATTAATTTCATGAACAATTACATTTTTTTGGAGTCACAATAGCACGTTCTCTCAAATAATATGTATCATTGTATTTGGTATCAAAATTGGGATAAGTTGCTTCAAAAATTAATTTTATGGGTTCAACTGTGCCATCAGCCAACAAATCTTTTGGTATATCAAGCTAATTCACATCTGGATCATCCATGGCAATTTAGATTCTAATTGACCTTCACCTATCTGTAGCATCCATTCAACAAAATCTTTAATTTCATATTTTTCAAGAGGAGTTAAACCAATCGTCGACAATCTCATATTTTCAGTTAGATGAAATACTGTAATATTAGGCCACAAATATGAATTATTAAACGATATTTGAATAACTTGTTCTTTACTACCACCTTGTATCACCGGCAATGTTTGTCCAAAATCTCTACCGAATAAAATTGTCTTTCCTCCAAATGGTTATTCTTTTGTAGACAAAATATCACAGACACTACCACATATTGACTTATTGCAGGCGACTTTTAAGTCGCCGGCAATGTTTTTGGATATTACCGGCGATTTTTGCCGGAAAAATCGCCGGTAATGTCTTCTTCTTTTTTTTAACATTACCGGCGCCATAAATGTATGTCGCCGGCAATGTCTCGATGGTAATGTAAAAAAAAAAAAGACATTGCCGGCGACATAAATGAAGTCGCCGGCAATGTCTTTTTTTTTTTTTTTTACATTACCATCGAGACATTGCCGGCGACATACATTTATGTCGCCGGTAATGTTAAAAAAAAAAAAAGACATTACCGGCGATTTTTCCGGCAAAAATCGCCGGTAATGTCCAAAAACATTGCCGGCGACTTAAAAGTCGCCGGCAATGAGTCAATATGTGGTGGTGAGAGTGTTCTGTGCACCAATTCAATATACCATTTATTGCATATAGGAGCTTCATCACAAACTATTAATTCAGTATTTTCAATTAAATTAGAAAGATTGGTTTGTTTGTTTATTTATATTACAATTTGAATCTTTATCTATAATCGATTTTATTTTGAAACGCGAATGAGCTGTTTTGCCTATCGGAAGTAATAATGAAGTAATGCCTGATGAAGCAATGGCCAAAACAATTTTGCCTTCAGATCTAAATCTTGAAATTATAGTATTTCATAAGAAAAAAGTATTATCTGTACCTCTGCTACCATAAACAAAGAATGATCTTGGGTTCTTCTGTTCCACGACTTTGATCACCTCATCGTATATAATTTTTTGATTATTATTTAGTTTGGAGATCAAGTCAGAATGTTCTTGTTTTAATGCTTCACAATAAAAAACTAGTTCTTCTTTTATAAGCCTATTGTCAAGTTGATGTATTTATTATATGTCTTTGGCATTAGTAATTGATGTTTTTTTAAACTACTAGACGACATGTTAAACAATTTTTCAAGTTCATGTAGAACATCATTCTTTAATTCCTCATCGAGTATGCAAAGATTTGGCATATTAAAATTTGATCTCATTTTGTGTGATATATCATCGCACGCTAATCAAACATGCATCAAACGAAGCTTGAGGGTCTGAAACATTACAAAATAAAATAGTTGTAACAAATAAATAACGAATTTGAGGAGAAGTGGTAGTAAAAGTAGATTCCAACAAAGCTTCTAGTCATTCTTTATCATCACTTAGTAATCCCAAAGCTCGACATGTTTCTTGATAACACTACAAGAAAAATGCACCTAGACCACAAACCATTTCAGTGGTCTAGGTGCATTTTTCCGTAGTCTAAGTACTTAGACTACAAAATCTCTGTTGCCCAGGGTTCGTCCTCCAAGTGCCATCGTCTAAGCACTTGGATGACGAAAATGGACATTTCCGTCGTCCAGGAGGTGACTTGGATGACGGAGATTTTGTGTCTTCCAAGCTATGATGAGACGACGCAAATAACAGTTGCGTCGTCCAAGTACAACTTAGACAACGTAACAGTTTCGTGGTCTAAGTTACACTTGGAAGATGCAACAATTCTGTCGTCAATGTGATCACTTAGACTAGGGAATTGTTACATGGTCTGAGTGATCACTTAGACCACGCAACAACTCCATAGTCTAAGTGATCACTTAGACCACGTATCTGTATATATTCCGTAGTCTAAGTGATCACTTAGACCACACATTTGTATATATTCCGTAATCTAAGTGATCACTTAGACTACGAAGCATATATGATTTCGTAGTTTAAGTGAAGACTTAGACTACAAAAGCATATATACTTCATAGTCTAAGTGAATATTTATTTATTTTAATTAAAATTTGAATTTAAAGTAAAATATTAATAAATTAATTAAAATACTAAATTGTCATTTAAATAATTAAAATTTGTACGTACATCAAATTAAATTGTTCAGAAAATACGATATCATAAACTACGTACATAGAATGCAAACTATAAAATATAGGAGGAGCAGACGTGTCGCGGAGTCCACCGCCTCCAGCCGTATCGTCGTCGTCGGGGTATGGTTCGGAGGAGGTTGACACTATTGTTGAACCTGGTTTTTCATGAGGGCGATGAGGTGGGCCATCTGTGCTTGTTGCTCATCAATCCTCTGACGCATAGATAGCGTTTCCTGACTCATAGATTGCGTTTCCTCCCATGCGAGTCGAGTCTCATCATGGACTGTTTGGACTGACGCATCCCGAGCACCTTTCCTCGCTGAACATCCCGTAGATGAGTCAGAAGACAAATCTCACTGCACATTGCGTCCCAACCCCCTAACCTCCTTGTTAGCTCGAAGACCGTATACCTCATTAGCGATTGTAATTTGGCTCTCCATCGATAGAGGAGGCAGGTCTTCCGGCGGCAAATCCGGGTGTACAAGCTGCGTGTTTGCCAATTCCTCTTGCGCCCGTTCTGCCAACCTCGCCTGAAAATAATAATAAAAATTAAATAATTATAAATTTGTACGACAGTTTAATAAATAATAAATAATAATTACGCTAATTAAGAAGAAATATATACGGCACTTACGCCGTATTGACTCGCTTCATTGTCGAGCCCAGACGTCACGTAAGCGGTGACGCTAGCATCCAGATAATGATGTTTGGAGCTCTTATCTCTGTGCTCCTTGGCGATTTGTATCATCTGCTTGGAGCCGGAGGTATGATGTTTGTATTTCTTCTCCCAGTTGGACTTGTTGATGTTCGAGGTTTTCTGTTGGACAACATAAATCATTAAAAATTTAATAAATAACTAAAAAAATAATAATTTAATTTCATCAATTTAAATAAAAAAATACAAACCAAATAAAATTCTTCTTCAAAATGGTTGACCAACCAGTCTCACTCATCTTCCTTATCCCCACGCAGTTCTACGGGGGTAGGCGAGCGGCCGAATTCTTGGTAATACTTGTGAAGTTTATACTTCCAATCACGGTAGATGGCGTTGGTGGTGTTGTTGATGTGCCTAAACATCTCTGGTGTGTCATCCACCTCATATTGTTCCTATGTACAAGAAAAGGATTAAAAATTATAATCATATATATTATGAAATTATGATTTTTATTGGTTATTAGAAAACAAATTTCAAATTGTATTACATACCGAAAATTCTCTAAACACTTTCCCATTCTCCTTGTCCGACAACTCCTTCCAAGTAGGCGCAACCATACAAACCTTGTTGCGAAGGATTGCCCCGATGCTTTGCGAGAAGAGACTAGCTAACTGAGAGGTGGGACGGCCATCGGTGAAATCGTCGTACGACAATTGGATCTTTTGCCCGGTCGCCTCGAACAACTTCTCAGATTTTCTGCCCTTTTCGAGTCCTTGAGACCTTTTCGGTTGAGGGTCTGACTGGCCCACCTGACCTTGCGCCGCGCGCTGTAGAGGATAGAGTCGGAAGAGGCCGACGCCTGAGCACTGTCTGACATCGATGTTGGACCGGAGGGGTTGTCATCATCATCGGTCCATATAGCTGGGGCATCAGAAATTTCCCCATTCGACGCTGCCGAAGGAGCAGCTGAAGGGTCCGGATGAGGCGCGACGTTGTCCTCCTCGTACTGCCAACTAACTTGCTCTGCGAAGTGTCAGAGTTGAGCATCTTCGGCCTCTTTTTGGACATTTTTCTTACTCCACGGGGCCATTTTAACGTAAGAGTTGTAAAGATATAATTACCATAATAATTATAATAATTATCATAATTAATCACTTACCATAATTAATAATTTTTAATTATTGCAATAATTACATAACTGCCAATTTATTATTTTTATGTATTACTAATTTACTAATTTAGCATAATTACAATAATTAATCATTTACCATATTTACAATAATTACCAATTTATTATTTTTAATAATTCAATAATTTACCATAGTTACTAAATTACCATAATTACCAATTTATTATTTTTAATAATTCAATAACTTATCATGCATAATTATTACAAATTTACAATAATTACAATAATTAAAAATTATTACAATAATAATTACAATAATAATTATAATTTACAATAATTACAATAATTAATTACAAATTTACCATAATTACTAAATGACCATAATTATCATAGTTCACCATAATTACAAAAATTTACTATAATTACCAATAATTTATTAATTTATTATTTTTATTAATAAATTTACTAATTTATTATTAGACACAAATTAAAAATATAATTATGTTAAAAAATTTAAAAAATTACCAGAGAGAGAAGTCGCGGGAGAGCGGAATCGGCGGAGGGAGGGAGTCACCGGATTTTGTGAGAGAGTGAGAGAGAGGAGGATTAATGATGAGATGAGAAAAAAAGGATCGGCCTATGCCTTTATATAGACTTTCACCTAGACGACGGAAATGGGTGTTTCTGTCGTCTAGGTGAATCGACTCAATTTTTAGAAACGACACCCAATAAATTTGGCAGGTGGGAGTTAACCGCCTTAATTTTGCGGAACGTTTCAAATTTCACTTAGACGATGGAAATACCCATCTCCGTCGTCCAAGTGAAATTTGAACCGTTCCCCCAAAAAATGGTGGTGGAATTTGTACCGCCAAAATTTTGAATTAGTTAGATCCGTACAACCATCAGGCATGGGTAACCGTTCACCAGCTTGAACTAGGTCCATTAAGTCGGAGCGGATGACAGAAATATTAGACTCTTGATATGCAAAAATGTTTCTTTCCGGTTCATCAGCATCTTCAGTCGCCGGCGTCCCTTCAGTTGTCGTGGTATTCCATATTCCTCAATGAGAGATATGGTTCACTATTTTCCACCATTCACCAGCTTTCGGATCATCAAGATAGAACACCTGCCTAACTAAGGTGGCGAGAGCGAAAGGCTCATCCTCATACCAGCTTGAGTTTGTATCGATTGATAAAAGCCCCAGTTCTTCCTTTGTACGTTGAACCATTTGTATTTGAATAGGAAAACGTTGACATCATTCCTGTAACATAGTTGAATGACATATACAATAGCTCCGTAATATAGATCATTGTCTTTCACAACCGCTACCACACTGGTTTTTGTTCTTCTTCCTTCATCTCGGACCAATGAATGAAACTTTACACCGTTCACAAAACATCCAGGATAAATATATCGTATGACGCCAGCGGAGTTGAAGAAGCTACAGATTCAACTTCGAGAGTTGCTGGAGGAGATTTCATACGACCCAGTGTATCACCATGGGGTGCTCTTGTACTATTTGTGCGGAAGAAGGATGGTTCGACGAGGTGGTGCATCGATTACCGGAAGCTGAATCAGGCTTCAGGGGAGAGTAAGTATCCTCCACTTCGGATTGACGACTTGTTTGATCAGCTTATGGGAGCTTCAGTCTTTTCGAAGATCGATCTCAGGTCCGGATACCATCAGTTGTAAATCAGAGAGTCAGATGTGGCCAGGACAGCTTTCAGATCATGGTGCAGGTATTACGAGTTCTTGGTTTTGCTGTTTGGGTTGACCAATGCCCCCGCAATATTTATGGACTGGATGAACCTGGTATTCAGACGATTTCTGGACAAGTTTTTGATCATGTTCGTCGACAATATCCCGATTTACTCCAGGAGTGTGGGCCAGCACAAGAAGCATTTACGAGTTATTTTGCGGCCTTTGTGAGATAATCAGTTGTTTGTGAAGTTCAGCAAGTGTGAGTTTTGGTTGGTTAGCGTGATGTTTTGGGCCACGTGATATCAGCTGAGGGAGTCGGCATGGATCCTGACCAGATAGAAGCCGTATTGAATTGAAGTAGACCTACCACCGTACCAGAGATCAGGAGTTTCTTGGGTTTGGTAGGTTATTATCGGCGCTTTGTGCTTGATTTTTTTTCTCGGATTGCCACTCCACTTTCCAGATTGACGAAGAAAGGCGTCAAGTTCGAGTGGTCCGATGCGCGTGAGGAGAGTTACTTGCTCCTGAAGGAAAGGTTGACCACTGCACCGGTTTTGACTTTACTTGACGACCGTGACGAGTTCATGGTTTATAGCGATGCATCGAGATTTGGATTGGTTGTGTTTTGATGCAGCATAGCAGAGCAGTGGCTCATGATTTCAGGTAATTGAAACTTTATGAAGCTACGTATCCTATGTATGATTTGGGAGTAGTTGTCTTTATGTTAGCATCGGAGAGTTGGAGACACTACTGCTACGGCCTGCAGCGCAGTGTAGGTTGTACACTGATCACTTAAGTTTCATCTACTTGCATATTCAGCCAGATTTGAGCTTGAGGCAGCGTAGATGGATGTGGTCGATTAACGACTATGGCTACACATTTGAGTTGATCCGAGAAAGGCTAGTGGTTGTACTTTGACTATCTTTCTGAGATGTTGTTGCTGATGCATTCAGTCGGAAATCGGGAGCTTCATTGTTTCATGTGCGTGTGACTCGAGTTTCCGTGTTAGCTGAGTTGCGGTGTTTCATTGTCTATTTGGTTATGTAACTACTCTCTCCGTGTAATATGAACTGAATGTTAACTTTTCACTACATATATGATGGCAAGTCTATGATTGTTACTGCATACACTGTTATTAGATAAAATATTGGACCACATACAAGAATATCAGCTTACCCTATATAGTATTGGTCCTTAGATGATCCTACATATGATTGTTACACAGTTATGATCATATCTTCACTTGCAAATACTTATAAAGATAATAAACCAAGTCAACTCTCTTTATCTCTCTCTATATAACACATCAAATTAAAAAAATTGGAAGCATGTGAGTTAACAGTGGAGTGTTTTAGAGTTTTATAGGTGTCTTGGATTACTTCCACTTTTGTCTACATTTCCTTTATTTCACATGGAAAAAATTTGCTATAATGTCGTCTTACGTGCAAGGATGCTATACTGGTGGTCTCAAATTCATACCCAAATGGGCAAACTATATCTATTATAATGGGTTTGCAGCTTTGCAGACATGAAATGACTAAAGCCATGCATTTTTTCCAACTTGAATACATTCCTTCACATGCAAATAGTTCATTATCTATTCCTTCAATTTCATACTAGTAGTTTCTACATAAAAAATGTTTTCAATCAAGCAGATTGAAATCACAAACCAAGTCCTCACTGTCATTGATAAGAAGGTTGCTACAAGAATGAAAATGATGAACGCTTGAATTACTGTTTAAACAACCAAATTGCACCAACAAACTAGCCTAATGATTATAGCCAAGTTTCCAAAACAATATAATGCAATCTATCAACATTCTTATGTCTTGCTACCTTCTAAAATATCGAAAAACAACCAAACATCTAATCAATGTCATTGTATACCAGAATGTCACATTTCTATATCCTCTCAACTTATCAACTTTCTATATAAAGATTTTTGTAGGTTCCTTCATCTTATCAAGTTTTTCTTTGCATGAAAAAAATATCTTTCTTGAAGATATGTAAATTGTAGTCTCACATGGTACACATAATGTAATATCACAAATAATTAAACTATAAATATAGTTGATTTATAGTGAAATAGTCAAAAAAGTATTATATAAGTCGGCTTCTCGATAGAGGAAAACTCACATTCCTCTCACACCTCATTCATCTGTATTGATATTCTTTCCATTCTCTTCTGCCCATTCTCTTCCCCTTCTCCACCAAACTCAATTTCTCATTGCTTACACAATCCAAACAAAAAATCACTCTTCATTTCCTTATTCATTGCTCTTCTACTCACTAATCTCACTCATTTCCTCATTACCTCTCTGTTCACATCAAAAATATATTTAGAAAGATGATACGTGACATTCAGCCGCACGACCGTAACTTTTTCATCATAGTTCACGCTACAAGAATGTGGAGACCCAAAAAATTCCGCAGCAATGAATATGATGAACTACACTCTCTGTTAGTCGATGAAAGCGTAAGTTTATCAATACTAAAATCAATGATAAATTATGATAAATATGTTATATTAAAGTTTCTACTGATTTATTATCAAATTATGCTAACAAATTATGATCTCAATTATAGGAATCATCAATCCATGTAATTCTTGATGAGACTGGCTTTTAACAAATGTAAGCGTCGATGATATATGGCAAAATATATGAAATATCTCAAACTGTTGTCAGACAAAATCGTTGCAGAGAAAAAATGACAAATCATGAAGCAATGCTATCTTTCAAAACTAATACTATATTCATTCCAGTTCACCAAGAATTCGCAATGATTCCGTAGCATTCTTTTCAATTTCATCCAAACCAGCTATTGACAGAAAAATAACTTCTCCATCATTTAAAAAATTATCCATTTAATATGAAAGATGTCATTTTACTGCCTTACGTTCCCAAATTTTATAATTACAATCTTCATACATGTGCTATATGCGTAAAATATACTAACACACTCCCAATTGAAATTGAAGATGTCTATGCTTGTATCAAATTCATCAAACCCACTAAGGAAGTAGCTGGAGTTGGCAAGTGTGAGATCATTGTTCAAAATCGGCGGTAATATTTGTATATTTTTTATAAATAAATTTAACTTGCTGACAAAATTTATACTATATAAAATTCTTCATCGCATAATAAATTTGTATATATTTTTTTATTTCTGTATATGACTTTATTACAACATGAATAATTACAACAGAAAGCTGAAAAGAAAAAATAAATAAAATCTTTCATCTACAGGTATGAGGAATTGAGAGTGACATTATGGGGAGATATTACAATGTGAATTGAATTACAACACATGCTAAACCTCACAGCACCGACATCGGCAGTCTTTACCAGCTTACATCTCTACTGCTACAGTGGTATCATTTCCCTCTACACATTAACCAGTTCCAATCATTTGATTTCATATTCATTTCTTCTCAAAATTTTAATACCACACCATTCAAATTACATTGTAGCAAGAAGTTCCAGACATACCTGTAACAATATAGGATGTGTAAGTCATTTTAATAAAATATTTTCAAAAAATAAACTATCATGTTGCTTTTGCTCTCAGATTTAAGTTTCATAGTACTCCATCATCCATAAATTTAGTACCTATTTTAATTTTATTTTTTCTATATTCTCGAGATCAGGCGATAGAATTAGGGTATATGTTTGCATTTCAACTTTTACAATTTTTCCATTTCAACTTTTACAATGTTTTGCAATTCGAATATAAAAGACGAACTTTCATTAACAATTTTTCTTCTAAACTCAAATATATTTTTTTTCAGATTATCTAGACCGGGCACTAGAATCAAGATGTATTGTACAACTCTACCAAATTCCCACTCATGTTTTCCATTCCCTATGTTTGTAAAATAAATAACTAGTCACTCAAGTTTCGTGTTCATAATAAATATTCTTAAATAATAGAATTTCTATTGTTTAGACGCTATTTATTTTCTTCGATCTGTATTATTCAATTTCAATTTTTAGTCCGCATCTAACTCATCTTCTATTAATTATGTAATATATAAATAAATTTTGTAATATCTGTATCATGTTTCTATTATTAGCAACTGCTCAAATAAATTTGAGTTTCAATTTTCACTTCGCATCTAGACTAAAGTGTAGAACATTGATGTTTATCTACCTAGATTGCTATGTTATTCATTCGCAAGTATGAATGTTCGGCATGTGCTATTATTCATCATTGTGGATAACAATCATGGTTAGCTATAACCAAATTCCAGTGATCTCCATTTCTTCTGTGTAATTTTTATTTCAGAATTCAAACAATGTTTATTTTGCCAAAAAGTTACATGTCTACGATACCAGGATTTTTCAGTTATCACAATTCTGTATTTGAATTATATATAACTATCATTTATATAACACTTCCTTATAATTTTACATAATTTAATTTATTTATTTTTTATTTTGATTAAATTTTAAGGGACGAGAGTGGAAAATCAAACATCAGCCAATATTCTATTATGTAGTAAGAGCCAAGAAAATTATTTGCGATATGTAAAATTTTAGTGAATGAATGAGGACAGATGACTTTTCTTGGCAAGTCGACTATATCTTTTCTCTCTTTCTCCTCCTACAAACCCTAGCCATTTTCTCTACAATTTTGATCTGATCTCTCTCAATTTTCTTCCAATTTCCAATCGGATTTCATTTCTTTTCTCTGCATCTCAAGCCGATCATCCTTATACCTTTGCATGTAAATCTTGAGGAAGGCGGAGGATGTTCCTCCTCAACCCGGAGCCGAGTTGGAGCCATAATAGCTAGTGGTGGCATTACATGCAGTGGATCTCACTTTTTAGGATGACGAGGAGGAGGATGAGTGAATTTATGCGGTGTAGAGGCTCTTTTCCTTATCTTCGTTGAAGCTAGATAAGGTCCAAGGTTTCAAGATGCGTATGTTGGGTCTTTGGCAAGATGTTTCGGGCTCCGACAACATTGGGTTCGAAAGGATTATGGAAGACCCCTTTGTGTGCAAGTTTCGCTCAGAGGCTGACTGTGGTACCATCGAAGCGGGGTATTGATCATGGCCCGTGGTACCATCACAAGGCCATGGTTGCGGTTGAAAGCTTCGATGGGTTTGCCGATCCATTTCGGATTTTGGCGGGTAAGTGTAATACATGGGTCTATGTTCGACCGGTTTCAGGTTAATTCCCTACTGATAATTTGCAAACCAAGTGGATTAAGAGGATCGGGAATTCTCTTGGTGGTTACCGAGATCATGATCATCTCCTCTTGACTCATCAATCAGAAATGAAACTTCGGGTTGATCTTGATCTCTGGTGCCCTTTGGTGGTGAGCACTACTTTCAATATTAGAAATTCTTATTATGTGGATGTTGTTGTGGATTTCGAACTATTGAAAGGTTTTTATGGCGACTGTGGAGCTTTCAAGCATGGTATGGGTAAGCTGCAGCCAATACCATCCAGTGTGCCGACACCGAAACAAGTTGTGGGAATAGGCTCTCAGACGGGAGGGTCCACCGTCTGAGATGATGGTCCAGTCTGGCATCCTTAACGAGGTTCCACCGTCTCATTTCAAGAATCTTGTAGGTGTTACTATCATGCCCACAGGGGTTACCACCATGTCATTTGACGAGCCTTTCTAGGATATGATGGTGGATTGCCAAGATAATATTGGAAGAGCGAGCAATATTGTGCATCGCCCCAACAATAAGAGGAACATGTGACAACCCGAATCGGGAACGGTATGTTAATCGGCTTAATTCGCGAGTTTCACGTATAATCGCAGTTTGTCGTAATTAATCGATTTGGCGGCCTTGTTTGCGACTAAATTATCAGACGAGAATTTGATATGAGTTTCTTCACGGGAGTTGTAGTGCACGTGATTTCGAGCTCGTGGGAATTTCCGGAGGATTATTTCGGATCACGAGGAATAACTTATGAATATTTTCGATCATTGGATTTAATCGTGTTTATCCGTTATGGTTTAGATTCGCTTTGGACCGTCGATTGTCTCGAGCCATGAGTATAAATATCGGAATAGTCGTAAATTGTCGAAAAATCACATTTGGGAAGTTTGACCGTCGTTGACCAAAAATTGGGCCGTTGACCCGTGTTGACCGAAGAGATTTTTGCACGGCCGTTGACTCGCCGTGGACCTTCCGATTCCGGCCACTTCAGACCATAAGCTTGGTATGGTTAGCTTCCTCTCGTGATTTCCTATTGTTTTGAACTTGGTTTGAGTTGATTTGGTTGAGTATTGAGGGAGAACCAACTCGGTGAACTTTGGGAATTTTGCCGGAATTGGGTGAGCTTTTCTGGCCACTTTTGGGGTCGATGGGGTTGGGAGTTTTGCTCCCCTCAACCCATAGAAGCTTTTGGGTGGAGAGATTTCAAGATTGGACGCCATTTGGAGCTCGCCGGAATCCATGGAGGCCGTGGGTTTCGGGATTGATTCCGGCTGGTGTGTCTCGAATTTTAGGTTGGTGTAGAAGGAAAAGTTGTTGGGCTTGAGGAGGAGTAGAGTTTTGGAAAGTTTTACCAGAATTGGTCATCGTTGACTCCATGCCGGCGGCGGCGGCAGCGGTCAACGGCAGAGCTCCGGCGAAGTTGAATGTTTGGGAAGTTTTATACCGTTTTGCTCACAATCGCGCCCCGAGAGTAGCCTTGAGGTTTTTGAGTTGATTTGGGTACTCAATTTTGGGACGAGGGTTAATTGGGTATATTTTGTGAATTTTGTAATCCTCGTCAATATTTCGAGCGATACGTCTTTTAAGGATGTAGAGTTCTCAGCGTATTAGCTCCGTATGTTGTACTTCTTTATGTATTGATCATATCCCTGCTATTCAGGTGATCGAGATCGAGCTTTTGGTGAGGGATCTTCCGCCGAACCTCAGGGCTAGCTTTGCTCTATGAGTGGACATTTATTTACACTGTTGTAGCGAGTTCTTGGTTTCGGTATTTGTTTCCAGAATAATGTTCAGATTATTTATCGTTTGAAAAATATTTTTTATTTTATCGGTGATGGCATTTATTTATTTAGCATCGCTGCATTAGCTACGCGGCTGATCACCGGTAGTCCATCTATCAGGCTTGAGAGATTTGCTTGATATGCTGACTAGGCTTGAGAGATTCACCTAGTTTATCACCATCGGGTTTGAGAGATTCACCCGACTTGCTACTCTGGCAGGGAAATCCGCCGGAGTGGCGACTTTTATGCATTTACGAACTCGCATTATTTTATGTCTATATAAATGGTAAAATGCATATGTTTATTTTCGTCCACTCATTCTAACGATTTTATTTGCCTTTCCCCTGGGCTTTTCAGTTTCCGTTGCCCAGTTGCAGTTTGAGTTCCTGTGTTGTGCGTCGACTGCGGAGGCATAGACGTCGGATCACTCTTCAGTTTCCATAGGTTTCTTGGTTGATCTACTTGATGTAAATGTTGTTTATAAGCGTTTGTGACGACCCGAACCAAAATCAGTTGTGTATTCTGCACGATTCACGAGATTGGTCATAGTCGCAGTGTTACGATAAATGTGTGGTTTGCCGATTCTATTCGCGACTATATTTTCGGCCGAGAATTTGAGTTGAGTGTCTTCACGGAAGTTGTAGAGTACGTGATTTCGAGCTCGAGGGCCGTTGCGGATGATTTTTCCGATAACCGAGGAATATAATACGATTATTTGAAGTTTCAATTTTCGACGAGTTTATCCGATTGTTTCGTGTTTATCCGAATCGTGATGGTTATCCATTTCGAATCGTCGATCGACCCGAGGCGCGAGTATAAATATCGGAAATAGTCATAAAATTGCTGAAAATACTGTTTGACGTTGACCAGACCGTTGACTTTCCAAAAATAGAAGTTTGGCCGTTGACCGCGAAGGGGGAAACTTTCCCGATTGGTTTCGCCGTCCGACTACCCTTTTCCGGCCACCTCCGACTTCGGCAAGGGTATGATTAGCTTCACCTTGAGCTCCTTTATCGTTTTGTAATTGGTTTGGTTGAAATTGGTTGCGTTTTGCTTAAACCCGAATCGGGTCGGTTTGAAGTTTGTCGCCGGTGATGGTTGGCCGTGTTCCGGCGAGCCTCGGTGGTGGAGGTTAGGGGGGTTCGACTTCCCTTGACCTTGTGAGTCTCCCCATGTGTTTATTTTGGGCTGAGGGTGGATTTTTGGTTGAACCCGATTAGGTCACCGGAAATTGGGATTATGTTCAGTTCGAGCTGAAATTGGGGTAGTTCCGGTTTGATTCGGTCTTGGTGGTAGTTGTGAAAGAGGTTAGGCTTGTCGAGATCTTGATTTCTGGAAATTTTCGCCGTGGGGTCAACGGGGGAGCTCCGGCGAGGGGTTGATTTTCGAAGATTGACCTTCGATCCGGTTATCACCAGTTGAGGATTCGGGATTTGGATGTGGCCAAAACAGCTTTCAGGTCGCGGTATGGGCATTATGAGTTTTTGGTTATGCCGTTTGGGTTGACCAATGCCCCCGCAGCTTTTATGGACTTGATGAATCGGGTGTTCAGACGGTTCCTGGACAAGTTCGTGATTGTATTCATTGACGATATTTTGATCTATTCCAGGAGTGTGGGCCAGCACAAGAAGCATTTGTGAGCAGTGTTGCGGATTTTGCGGGACCATCAGTATTCGCGAAGTTTAGCAAGTGCGAGTTCTAGTTGGATAATGTGAAGTTTTTGGGCCACGTGATTTCGGCCGAGGGAGTTAGTGTTGATCCTGACAAGATCGAGGCCGTGCTGAACTGGAGTAGACCCACTACTGTGCCGGAGATCTGGAGTTTCTTGGGGTTAGCAGGCTATTATCGGCGGTTTGTACAAGATTTCTCCCGGATTGCTACACCACTGACCAGATTGACGAAGAAGGGCGTCAAGTTTGAGTGGTCTGATGCGTGCGAGGAGAGTTATTTGCTCCTGAAGGAGAGATTGACTACCGCACCAGTTCTGACATTGCCAGACGACAGTGGTGAGTTTGTTGTGTACAGTGATGCGTCGAAGTTGGGGCTTGGCTGTGTGTTGATGCAGCATGGTAGAGTTGTGGCTTATGGTTCCAGGCAGCTGAAACCACATGAGGTCAACTATCCGACGCATGATTTGGAGTTAGCCGCTATTGTGTTAGCGTTGAAGAGTTGGAGACATTACCTGTATGGAGCACAGTGTAAGATCTACATCGACCACAATAGTCTCACTTACTTGCAGACGCAGCCGGATCTGAACATGAGGCAGCGCCGATGGATGGAGTTGATCAACGACTATGCTTGCACATTTGAGTACCATCCAGGGAAGGCCAACGTTGTGGCTCATGCACTTAGCCGGAAGTCTGGAGCCTCGTTGTTTCATATGTGTGTGGCCAGAGTGTCGATGTTAGCCAAGCTTCGGGCTACAGGTGCTGAGTTTGGGTATGACGATGATGGAGCTTTGTTGGCCAGTTTTCAGGTTCGACCCGTATTGGTTGATCAGGTACGAGAGGCTCAGGATTTAGATTCCTATTTGTTGGGCAAGAAGACCATGATACGGAATGGTGTGCCTACAGAGTTTCGTTTGAGCGACGACGGTACGTTGTTGTTCAGAGGCAGGTTATGTGTACCCAGAGATGAGAGCTTGAAGAAGGAGATTCTAGACGAGGCCCATAGTTCAGCGTATGCGATGCATCCTGGAGGTACGAAGATGTTTCGTACACTTTGAGCGTACTATTGGTGGCGCAACATGAAGTGGGAGATTGCCGCGTACGTAAGTCGATGTTTGATCTGTCAGCAGGTGAAAGCGGAGAGGCAGAAACCTGCAGGGAAACTACAACTACTTGAGATTCCGGTTTGGAAGTGGGAGCACATTACGATGGATTTCGTCTATCAGTTGCCGCGTACTTCGGCTGGCAACACTGGTATTTGGGTTATTGTGGATCGATTGACGAAATCCGCACACTTTCTTGCACTTCCGGGGAAGATATCAGTGGGCAGATTGGCCAAGTTGTACTTATCAGAGATTGTTCGCTTGCATGGTGTGCCTGTGTCCATTGTTTCTGACCGAGATAGTCAGTTCACTTCTGAGTTTTGGCAGGCATTACAGCGCGCTTTGGGCATAAGGTTGCGATTTAGTACAGCTTTTCATCCTCAGACTGACGGGCAGTCCGAGCGGACCATTCAGACTCTTGAGGATATGCTGCGATCATGTGTGTTGCAGTTTCGCGGAAACTGGGATCAACAGTTACATTTGATAGAGTTCGCCTACAACAACAGCTATTAGGCCAGTATTGAGATGGCACCGTACGAGGCTCTGTACGGGAAGCAGTGTCGTACTCCATTGTGTTGGAGTGAGGTGGGCGAGCGTTGGCTTATTGGTCCTGATTTGGTGAAAAGTACGATGGAGGACATACAGGTTATCTGGGATCGATTAAAGATCGCCCAGGATCGGCAGAAGAGTTACGCGGACGTGAGGAGGAAGAGCCTCGAGTTTGAGGTAGGTGATTGGGTCTTCCTGAAACTATCTCCGTGGAGGGGAGTTGTGCGTTTCGGGAAGCGTGGCAAGCTTCGACCGCGGTACATTGGTCCGTACGAGATTACAGAGAAGGTTGGAGCTGTTGCTTACAGACTTGAGTTGCCAGCTGAGATGGCTCGTGTTCATGATGTCTTCCATGTTTCAATGTTGCGGAAGTACATCTCAGATCCTTCACATATGTTAACCCCACAGTAGTTGCCGATCAGAGAGGATTTGATGTACGTGGAGAAACCTGTGCAGATTCTCGATCGTCGTGAGCAGGAGTTGAGGCACCGTGTGATTCCGCTAGTGAAGGTCTTGTGGCAGAACCATTCAGTTGAGGAGGCCACCTGGGAGACTGAGCAGCGTATGCGGGAACAGTATCCTCATTTGTTCACTTGACAGGTACGTAAATTTCGAGGGCGAAATTTTTTTAGGGGGGGGGGTAGATTTGTGACGACCCGAACCAAAATCAGTTGTGTATTCTGCACGATTCACGAGATTGGTCATAGTCGCAGTTTTACGATAAATGTGTGGTTTGCCAATTCTATTCGCGACTATATTTTCGGCCGGGAATTTGAGTTGAGTGTCTTCATGGAAGTTGTAGAGTACGTGATTTCGAGCTCGAGGGCGGTTCCGGATAATTTTTCCGATAACCGAGGAATATAATACGATTATTTGAAGTTTCAGTTTTTGACGAGTTTATCCGATTGTTTCGTGTTTATCCGAATCGTGATGGTTATCCATTTCTAATTGTCGATCGACCCGAGGCGCGAGTATAAATATCAGAAATAGTCGTAAAATTGCCGAAAATACTGTTTGACGTTGACCAGACCGTTGACTTTCCAAAAATAGAAGTTTGACCATTGACCGCGAAGGGGGAAACTTTCCCGATTGGTTTCGCCGTTCGATTACCCTTTTCCGGCCACCTCCGACTTCGGCAAGGGTATGATTAGCTTCACCTTGAGCTCCTTTATCGTTTTGTAATTGGTTTGGTTGAAATTGGTTGCGTTTTGCTTAAACCCGAATCGGGTCGGTTTGAAGTTTGTCGCCGGTGATGGTTGGCCGTGTTCCGGCGAGCCTCGGTGGTGGAGGTTAGGGGGGTTCGACTTCCCTTGACCTTGTGAGTCTCCCCATGTGTTTATTTTGGGCTTAGGGTGGATTTTTGGTTGAACCCGATTAGGTCACCGGAAATTGGGATTCCGTTCAGTTCGAGCTGAAATTGGGGTAGTTCCGGTTTGATTCGGTCTTGGTGGTAGTTGTGAAAGAGGTTAGGCTTGTCGAGATCTTGATTTCTGGAAATTTTCGCCGTGGAATTCCACAATTGACGGCGCGCCGCCGCCGGCGGCGGCGGTCAACGGCGGAGCTCCGGCGAGGGGTTGACTTTTTGGATTTTAGTGTTCTTAATGTCGTTTTTCTCGTAATCGCGTCCTGATTATCGTCCAGAGGTTTTCGGATTGATTTGGGTAGCCGATTTTCAGTCGAGGGTTTCGAGTGGAGATTTCGGGAATTCCGTTAATCATTTTGCACTGCATTGTTTATTTCCGGGAACGGTTGGTTTCCGTGGTTAAGTATAGAGTTGTGGATTATATTTTTGATCATTTATGTTATGAATGTTCAGGAGATCGAGATCGAGAGCGAGATCGTGCTTCAGGTGAGGGATCTTCCGCCGGACCACGAAATTAGCGCGAGTGCGCGTTTTGCTCACCTGTGAGTGGACAATTTCTTTTCACGGATTGTTTGCGAGTCTTATTACACGTTTTACGAACTTGAGCATGCATACGTGATTTCGATTTACATGAGCATGTGTTATACGATTATGCTTATACTAGTGTATATTACGTATATGCACTTATATGTTGTTTCATGCATTTGCATCGAACTATTTATGATTTGATTTACACAGAGTACAGTCTCAGTTACGTTGTTGTATCGATACACTTGCCTCTCGGCTGATCCCCGATGGTAGGTCTACCAGGAGGGGCGTTACCCTGACCTGACCGGCGAGGGGCGTTTCCCCAGAACCGAGGCCTTTCTGGCTAGAATCACGTGTGGACTAAGGACGCCGTGATTCGGACTGTACTAGCATGGATGTGTCCACGAGTGACCCCGTGAGATTTTTATGCATGCTCTGTACGCGTGAGGAGTTAGAGTCTCCCTCGTGTACCATTTCTTTATTTATGCATTCAGACTCGCATATATTTTTATAACTTGTATATTATCCGGAGAAAGACAATTATCTTTTCGTCCACTCACTCTAACGATTTTCATGTCTTTCCCCTGGGCTTTTCGGTTTCCGTGCCCAGTTTGCTATTCAGGTTCTGGTATTTCACGTCGTGGTTGGAGGCTAGTGATCCGAGCTACCTGTGTTTTCCAATAGGTTCTTGTTTCGCCTACTGATGTGTATATTGTATATATTTACACTAGAGGTCGCTCTGATACATTCTTATACATGTTTATACGGATTTTCTCGGATATATTATATATAGTACAGTATGTTTACTGTTTATTGTTTATATTATGATATTGAGAAATCCGGATGGGATTGGTGCCCACGGTTTGGCTTTTGTGGCATAGGACGAAGTGTTATTTTCAGGGTGCAGGTTTATGCAATTCCACGTTAGTAACGAAACTCTGCTAAAATTTTGAATGGTTTTTGTTGGTTCGTATTTTCAGAAGGGGTTCGATTCCGATTTGGGCAACTGAATCGGGGTTGGGTCCTTTCAGCGTCGCTCTGAATACTCATGTTATGTTTTAAGTCAAGTATACTCCTGAATATTTCTGGATTTCTTGTAAACCTTTGAGGTTATTATATTTATGATGTTGAGAAATCCGGATGCGGAACGGAGCCCCACGGTTTGGCTTTGTGGAATATTCGAAGTGTATTTATTTGCAGGTTCAAAGAATGGTTCATATACTTTCAAAGTAAACTCTGGCAAAAAAAAATTTTGAGGTCGTGTTTTCGAAGTGGTTTGATTTCGGTGTAGGCAACTAAATAAGGGTCGGATCTTTTCAGAACAGATCTAGCCTTGGCCCTTGCAAAAGAGGAATGAAGAAGGTGTCCCCTAACAAGTCTACAGTCATGCTACTGGTAGATATGAGTGCTAAGGATTTGTGCTGAAATGTGGCGCAATAGAGGGGCTAGCTTCCTATCTAATTAAGAAGTGGTGCACCAAAAGTTTGATAGTTACTAGTGCTACTCTGGTTTGTTAGTCTAGGTCATGTGTTACATAATATTTTGTAGTGTAGTAGTACGATATGATTTCTTTTTTGTTGGGCCAGGTAATCTAGTGGATTGCTACCATATTTCTCCTATAGTGAATTTTTAACGACCTCCTCAAAAAAAAGAATAAGAGCCAATATTTCATAGCTGATCTCTGAAATAAATACGTATACCTCATTGGTGTTCCTCCGATGGGAAAACAGGTAGGCAATGAATACTTCCAACACCCAACACCAACAAGATGTTCTATATTTACGCAACCCAGATGATTTTTCTTTACACAACCAAGACCAATTACTCTCACTCTCTTCATCTCTTTCTTGCCTTCTTTCTCTCTATCTCAGTCCAACTATTTTCCATGGCCGAAGCGAGGATAAGAGGTAAGACCAGATTTGAATCAGTTACTTTTTTCATTGAACTTTCCTTTAAAAGTGCAGATGTTTGGTTAATCAAGTGGGATTGAATGTTGAGGATTCAATAAATTTGTTTGCATGTTTAAATCAATTAGGGATACTGCATTGTTATGGGTTTGCTTAGTTTTGATGGTTTAGTTTTGTTATTGGAAAGGATTTTATGAACTACGTGATGCTTACTTTGTGAAATTTGGTATAAACTAAACTTTGTGCAAGAGTTGGATTTCGCCTATGACGACCGGACCTTGTCCAAAATGATTAAAATAAAGAAAACCAAACAAGTAAATAGAGAAAGTACTTAATCCGTAATCAATTCCAACTAATCTAGTCAAAGTGAACAACTCGACAAATTCGTTATGATGAAGTGATCATAACAACAGATGACTAACCTAATTTCTCCATCAGTCGCACCGCCCACTCACTGGATCGACCAATCCTAAACAATAAATAAACTTCACGACTATGTTTGTATCGTCAATACTAACCTAAGGGTATATCATATGACACATTTCCATAAATAATTTTTCGGCCATGCGTCGCCACAGGTGGCAGCAGGTGGGCCACTGGCGAACACCGTCGATGGTGGCGATTGACCCACCATTGGAAAGCTCTCACTGAGCCTATTCTATTATCTAACTACATCATCACTAAATTTGGCCGGATTTAGGCCGACAACTGCCCCGAAACACTGAAAATCTCAATCTCACCGAAAATTGATTCCGATGAGATATCCCTGCCATCGAGCCACCAACAGGCTCAAGGCATCACCCAAAACACTCAGGAGGTGGAGGGAAACAAAACCCTTTAAACCTTGCTTCCCAATATAATTAGGAACCGTCGACTACGGTGGAGCTCGAATTCGAGTTCGACGGAATTAGATCGATTCAGTCCAACTCGGCTGCAACCAAGAAATTCAACATACAAATACCATCTAGACATCAAGAGTGATCGAAATATACCAATTTCATGACCGGAGGAGTCACCGGCAACGAAGAAACCCCAAAACCCTTAAATCTTTCTCTCTCTCTCTCTCCCTCTTCGATTCCTCTTCATCACGTCTCAAAACCCAAAATTGGCCATCGATACAAGAAGAGAAAAAGAAAGTCTCTCGATTCCCACTAGAATCGAGGCCAGAGACCCACATAAATCTCTCTCTCTCTTCTAGTGAGAGATGGTTGACCCTACGTCAACCCAGACTGCCTTCTAAAATAGGAATCCCTCCTTTATATACTCGTCCATTTATGAAAAGTAATTCCCGATAAACTTTTGTTAATCATAACTTTCTCATTGTAACTCCATTTTGGACATTTCTCACGTCTACATACTCGTCTCAAAAAAATCTACGATTTCTACTCAAAGTCAACCAACTTCGTCAATTCAATAAAAAGTCAACCCATAACTCTCGATTATTTACCGACAGTGAAGTTATTTACTACGCCCGATAAGTTGAAATCAGAAATACTGTAAATATTATCATTTATGTAAAAATATCGAGGTATTATAATCTACCCCCGTTATAATAATTTCGTCCTCGAAATTACAAAACAAAGATCACAAAATTTTTAGTGGAAAATTGGACAGAGCTTCCTCTAAAAATAAGATGCCCAAAACCTATAAAATGTCCAAATACACTTCTATAATCACAAATCCCAACCTATACCATGAGCTACCGATGCTCATCAAGATTTCTCCACCAACATATTAACAGAATTTCAAATCAAATAATACAATAAATAGAATTCTCAAATTGTAACTTGTCTAAATTAAACAAATTAAACAGCAGTAATCAACATGATAATATAATCGTCAAATCATTAAATGATTCATTTCTATGTTGTTTCAATAAAATCAATAATCACTGTTTCAAATTTCTAATCATGGTATTACAGCATAAACAAAGAATATAATAATCACACTCATGCTTGTTTCACGTGTTCAAATCATTTCGCATTCTTATACTCATCAAATGAGTTTTAGATTATATCATTATGCTCATATTTCAAGTCCAAATCATCACATATTCAAATGGTCATCACTTGAGTAAATATTATATTATATCGTAACGTTCGTCGCGCGAATAAATATCATGTTGCAATGCTCGCATTGCGAGCTCAAGTTATATTGTATATTGTATTGCTCATGTCGTGAGCTTAACTCTCAAATCACGATGCTCATCTCGTGAGCTCAAATCACAATTTAGGAGGCTCGTCTCTCGAGCTCATATCAAACATCTCAAATCACATCTCAATGAATTGTTTTACGTTTCATGTTATTGTTTTAGGTTTGGAATCGTATTAACATATATATAATATACTCTCGAATTAAGGAAATTGCGAACACCTCATCCACGATGATAATCATATAGTTTTGAATCGTCAAATGTAATAATATTTTCAAATTAAAGAAATAGAGAACACCCCATCCGCAGATGGATTTATATAATATCGTATATCACCTCGAGTGAAAGAAATCAAGGATAGCCAATCTAAAGATGGTAATATATATGTACATATATATATTCTCGAGTTAAGAAAATCGAGAACACCCCCCGAGTTAAGGAAATCGAGAACACCACCTGAGTTGGTTTTGAGCTTGCATCCCAGGGAGGCACATTCCCTACTTAACTATCGTCAGCAAATGGACCTTAACCTGGATTTCAAACCAAGCCGCAGCCTTGCGGCCCCATCAATCTATGGTAGCCTATCCATGTATCTCATATCTCATATATAATCGTATATACAATACAGTCAGCTTTTCTGTTTCTCGTATCTATAATTCTCGTTCATAGTTGTAAACGTCTTGTAACAGTTTCAATTTCAAAGTTTTCAATGAATCCCGTTGGATTCTAAACAAGTCAAACTAATCACAAATCATGATCATCAATCGTATATTTGCATCGATATGCAAATAATTATTTCATATATTTGTAAAAATTGTACAAATAATCACAAGTATAATAGGATAGAACTCTTTTCATTTTTGTTGATCATTGTAATATCATCCCGTTTCCATTTTGTTTGACAACTCATGTTGTCATTCCGTTACCACTTTGTAACGATTTCAGTTTTCAGGTTGTAATGTAAGTTCGTTTCAGCATACTACAATAATATAACATTAAAAAAATATTGATAAATGAATATCAAAATGTATCGATAAATGAATATCAATATGTGACGACCCGAACGAATAAACATGAGAGAGAAAAGATGAGTGCCAAAGAATCTCTCCCCGCTTTTATTTATCAATTGAGTAGCAAGTCACGTAAATATGTATACAGATATTAATGTGTAGCATTAACTCAGGCGCTTTTGGCCGATGTGGTGAATGTGTTGACACATTCCCCCTGCCAGAGATGGTTACTGATTGTATCAAAAAAACAAAAGATGGGTTACTGGTTAATTAACTAGGATGGGGGGACATGGTGTTGTCGTACTGTCAAAACATGGAGCTTTATATTGCGAAGGCGTTACCCAGTTTAGACAACATAAGCTGGCAATAGGGGTAGAATTTGGAGGCAGCTAACTGAAAACATGTACACATCTTGTGAGTTTGAGGGATTATTTAGTAAATTGCTCTGTAATTCTTTATAAATAAATCTACTACAGTATAACAATCGATAACTCAGAGGCGCTAGATAAGTCTCTTTGTTAAGCTTCTAAATCTTTCAGATGCCATAAGAGTTACAAAAACAAGTACAAATGGTGCATTTGGCTAATCAGTAACTAGGTTGCTTGCTTGCTTTCAATCAAAGTTTTGTAAGTATTTCACAGTTCCCATCTTGGCAATGATAACATCTGCGAAGGGATACTGAATCAGAATTTGACAATCTTGTGAGTTGTGACCGTATCTTGATTCAGTATAGCATAATGAGCATAGGGTTACAAAGAAGAACGATACATTGAAGCACACGAGACAACTTGCTGCAGATTCAGCAAAAGAATATCAGTGTCGATTTTAAGCGTTTGCGTCTGGACCTGCAGGTTTAGAATTGAGCAGTGGCTGCAAAGCCTTCACGACAATCGTCATGTTCGGCCTGAAGTCCGCTTCATACTGAACACAAAGTGCTGCCACTGCTGCCAACTGAGACATTGCATGAAATACAATGTCTTAGACAATATTTCAAAAACAAAAAGGACTGCATAGCTCTATATATAAGATTTTCTAATTTTTTTAATTTTTTGAGGTGTTTAGGGTAACCCAAAAGTTTTCTAGGCCAAGGACAAATCTCTCGGTTCATGTAAAATAGTCCAACTGTGCATTGCAGCACAGTGTCTGACCATATTTATAATTCAGCAAACATATTTTGATGTCATCAGCGTTTGAGGGTTCCATATCAAAATATCAAACCTTCTCATGGTGTAACTTAATGCTTCTAGTGAACCACTTGCCGTTGTTATATATAATAACTCTTTTTCAAACTTAATGGGGAACTATTGGCACTTCAGAGGGAACCAAAAGATGTTCATGAGATAACCTGCTAAATATAGTAAATCTAATGATAAGATTGAGTTACAGGATGCGTAAGCAAACCTTAGCAATCGCCTTTGGTGGGTAGTCATTATTTAGCTTGGGATCAACACACTGCTTCACTTTATCCTCACTCAGTCTTGGAGTTGCCTGCAATATTTTTCATGTATTCGGATCAAAGGTTTTGTAAAGTTGTGCTAAATTGGATGAGAGTCCAAAAGAAAATTAGTGAAAATGCAAGTACCCAAGTCACTAGACTCTGTTGCCCTTTTGGCATTGTATGATCTACAGGTTTTCTCCCTGTCAAGAGTTCTAATAGAACAACCCCAAAACTGTAAACATCACTCTTCTGAGTTATCTGCCCTGTCATAGCATACCTGATCAAAAAGCATAGATTTTAAAAATAAGGAGAAAGATATAAGAGACGGAAGAAACATAATGAAGTTAACAGAAAACAATGATACTTTTGGGGTAGATTACATCAAGTATTCCCACTTCAAACTAAAATAATCAAGTGGCATCTAATCAAACTTTTTGTGCAGAACAAAGGCTTCTTTTGCTAAAAGAAAGAACATATTATATGTGCTAAAGTCAATATGCGACCCATACATTACCCTTCAAAAACTAGTAGTGAAAAAGGGATATATGAATTTAGGTAGTAAATCACTTTGAACATTCAGAAAATAAGAAATGAGGCTTACTCAGGAGCATGGTAGCCAAAAGTCCCCAAGACCCTAGTCGAATGCAGTCGTGCGGCTGTGTCAGACGACTGATTCGTCAAGTTAAAGTCTGCAATTTTGGCAACATGGTCCTCGAACAGTAGGACATTGCTGGATCTGACATCCCTATGAACAATTGAAGGTTGAACCTTTTCATGCAGATACTCAAGACCTTTGGCTGCACCATAGGCAATTTTAATTCTCTGATTCCAACTTAGAGCTGGACCTGGTTCGGCCCCTTGTACTCCTTTCCTACCTGCACGGATTGAAATCAACTTTCAACACGAAATTGCAGAAAGAAAAAGAAAAACACAAAGTTCAACTAGGCGTACCATGCAATATGTCATGTAAAGATCCCATTTGAGCAAACTCGTATATCAAAATACGATTATTTGACTCCAAGCAGTACCCCATCAACTCCACAAAATGATCATGCTTAAGTCTTGACACTGTTGCTAACTGCACAAGATTGACATGAAAATCATGGTATGTATAAAATCACACTTCATTTTCTTTGCCGATCACTGAACAAACCAGCATGCCTTGAAATCTTACTTGGTTTCCGAAATCTGAGTCTGGCTCTTGGGAACCTGCATCCAACTTTTTAATGGCAGCAGACTTGCCATTACTGAGTTTTGCATAAAAAACACGACCGTAAGAACCTTCTCCTATCAAAGCCTTCTGACCAAATTTACTCGTTAGCCTATTTAACTCATCCAAGGACATAGCCGGTATTTCAATTGGTAATGCCTTTGCGGGAGCCCCACTTTTAACCTGATGGGAACTCCTTGGCTCTCCTCTGTCGTTGCCTGTTTGGAATGTACACAAAATGCAGAGGTGAGAGACATTGTTGGACATACCAATCAAACATAATATTTGTTAGTTTTCTAGTTTGATGTACATTGTTTTGCTAGAACTGGCCTCGATCAACATAGTTCTAACCTCAAGTTTCGCAAGACACCAAATTATCTGATAAATTGTATCAGAGAGTCATTTTGTAAAACGATTGAATTAGTCATTTTTATAAGCTAGCATTGCCAAATAGACTCCCTTGTTCCAATCTTACAATGACAAAGAAAACACAAGAATGCCAAATGGACGATGAACAAATCTTAAATATGTATGGGAAATGACGCAGGAAGATAGACATGATATTACCTCCGGCTCCATATGTATTACCACCTCTGGGTGGTGCAGCGTTGTTATATTGGTTAGCCGGTGGACCGAAGTTTTCCTCCTCCGCACCACCGCAGCACATCATTTTTTTTTCTTCTAACAATTTGTCTAGGCACACCAATCTAACGATCCATGCACCCAGAAAATTATTATTACTTATTATTATGATTATTATTGCTCCGGCCTCTTCAATTCTTATATAACCACAAATCTTAATCCTGCATTCAAGAAATAACATACCAACAAATTAAATCAACATCTATCATGACTCAAATTGTTACCTCCGCTCCGAATCTAATTAATGTGAAACAAGTAAATGTAAAGAGAGGTTCGGAAAATGAAGTAGACCTGGGATCTGCAGAGAAGTAATAAGGGGGTGCGGGCGGAGAAGACAGGACAGGACAAAGGAGGAAAACAGGGGAAAAAAAGAGAGAATGGTCGACGATAAGAGAGGTTCTCTCCTTTGTTGTTTCGCGGGAAAATCGGCCATTCATAAAACAAAGAGCACCAACTAACCTCGTTAACGTGGCTACACGTTTACACGTCTCCTCCTCCTCCTCCTCCTCCTCCCTTTGAATCCCTTCTATTATTGCCCTTCCAAATCTCACCCGCTCAAAATTCTTATTCTCGCGTCCCCCTATTTTTCTAAACAAAATTCGGCTGCTGCAATCATTAGCCGTCTGACTACTATCGACGAGGAATCGAGGATTGGAATTCGAAGGGCTATAACAAGATTTAAAATCACTAGTAAACATCTTACTCTGATATCATCAACTCTTGGCAAAAATTCTCACCACTGTTAGAAACTCATGGTGCATAATTTAATATCTATGTATTCTATTTGAAGCACACTTATAGTGTGCGTCACACAAGTGCAATCTCAACTGTATTGAGCTTAGATGAATAGTACATGAGAGAAACTAGACTGTAGATTACTCTCTTGCACATTTGATCTGATCTTGATAAATCGGAGCTACCACTTCGAGGACAGGAGCAACTTAGAAGGGTTCACACCGTTGACCTCTTATTATTACCAGGAGAACTCGTGGAGCATCACCCCACTTACATCCTACCATGCTTCCAGATGCATATATGTACTTGACCCAAACATGTCGCCATATAGTCTAATTTGGGTTCGGTAAATGCATGCCCCCAACTATTTGCATTTAAACCTGACCAGATCGGATCTGGTTCGAGTGGATACCCGAACCCGCCAGTTCTTTTTTCCTTTTTTCATGAGAAAATAAAAATTATAAATAAGCTCTGTAGACCTGTGGATTATTTTGCATGGTGCTTATGTAGGGCCTTTGATAATTTAGAGATTTGACGTTTGAGAAGTTTCCAGCGCTATATAGTAAATTTTGATAAATAAATATTTGATAAATTAATAACTTTGTTAAAGTAATATTTTCTCACGATCCTGACTCAGGACCAATTCATATGACTATCAACCTCGTTAAATGCATAAGATAATAACTTTTCTCTAATCTTTTTATGTCCCTATGAATATATAAAGTAATAGTTTTAATTAAAAATATATTAAAATATATAAAAATTAAATTTTCAGCTATGAATTTATATTTTCTCGAGCACTGTAGCTGTTTCTTGAAAAAAAAACTTTAATGTAGCCTGGTTTTTTTTTTTTTTTGCATCTAGACCAAATTTAACTTTGTCTTTGATCTTTTGCAATGCATGCACCAAATTTGATAAATTCTTTTCATTTTGTAGTAAACAGTTATTCAAAGTAAATTGTGTCTCAAATGTCTCTTCAAGAGAAACTATTGGTATAATAAAATTGTTATTTGAATCATGATCATCTTCAGCATGCGGATTCATTATTCCTTCAATGGTCACTTCATAAGTAGGCGATTTCATCGCATTTCGTTTTTATCAGGATAATCCAAAAGTAACAACATCGCTAAAGTCTCGATAAAATAATAAATTATTAATTTATCGATAAAATAATATCGTTAAAGTAATAATTTTCTCAAATCCCAAGGTTATTCATTTGTAGAGATATTCATGTATACAAATTTTACTGTATATAATAATACGGATGTACGTTTGAGGTTTATTTGGAAAGCAAAATTTGGTCATCATTCATTCTAAGCTGATTCATAGGGATACATACTAATTTGTCAGCAGAGACCAGTTGTACATAACGTTCATTCCAAACGAGCCATGCAAATGAAGACATTGTCTTAAATGGATTTATCAATTCAGGCCATTAGGTAGTAGAAATGACCTTTTACCAGTCTCATAAACACATTTGGTACGACTAGTAGTACATGGACATTAAGTGCACTTAGATACACATGAAGCAAAGGACTTTGCGGTAGTCTTCGTGGGTAAAGCGCAAGACAACATAACCAAATGACCATGAAAAACATGGTCATTCAGCTACATTTCTGTCAAGTGAATAATTCGGTCATCCCCAAAAGGGAAGCAGTCAGCAGATCAATCAGTTTGCAGCTTTTCCTTGAGCTCGATCTCGTAAACTCCCGCTGTAAACAGAAAACCGGGAAACATACATTGATGCTCCCATGTCAAGGTAGGTACCCTAGCCGGTCTCATTTAACTGTACATCTAAACCTTAATATCCTGATCTCATTCTTCTTTCCATATCCGGCCAGTAATCCTCAACTTCAGTTCTTGCCTATGCCCACCAGAAAAATATAGAGCCATATTTCTCTGAATTATGAGTCCATCCTGGCTGTCCCGAACTTTTCTGTGACTGTCGCGGATGCTCCTGGGAATTCCTTGCCATATTAACTTACGACCATTGCCACCCACCTCCAAACTATAGCTGAATTTTTTAGCCTCAGTATCATCGCCCATGAATCGTAGAAAAGCCATGTAGACTGGAGCCATTCCCATCTGGAAGGCCTCAAAGTGCAAACAAAACTGTCTTCCAAAACAATTAAAGACCTGAGGAGAGAGATAAAAATAAATTGTAGGTCGGACTTTCATATAACTTGACATTGAATATGCCCTGAAACAACTATAAGACTTTAACTGAATATGTTCTGCCAGCAAGCGAGGAACACAAAACTTACCGTAAGCATCCACGTTGCATTTTCAACTTCATGTGGGTTCGATTTAACATATCTATGATTGAAGGTACACCCATCATGCATGTCAACCTTGTGATCATCTTTAAGATGATTAACTAGAGTTGGGATGTCGCCTGTAACAGAGCATTCAGATCCAGCATATGGGCAATTGTAGAGACGAAATCGACAATGTTGCTCATGTTTGAGCTTGCTATAGTACGGAAAAATATCATGACACCCTAAACTCTGGTATATGCATGGAAGTTCCAATGATTCAGCAACCTTCTCCAAAGCCAAACACCTGATATTTCCAAGCTCAAAATGGCAAGTTGGGCAACAATTCTGAACCCGAACCTTGCAGTCTGAACATAATGTGTGGCCATTAGGGCACTGCACAGTAAGGTACGATTTGAAATAAGAATGAAGAGTCAGAATAATATCTGGAGCATAAAGCACTCCCCCTAGGTTCAAATCATATGAAATTAAAAACAAAAGAAACTGAAAAACTGTATTGCTACAATAACAGGCCAGAGAGTTGTAAGTCTTCAGAAATAAGTTGTTGACTGTACAGTGTAATGAACTCCAAATAGTAGGATCAGCAGAAGTAAATACAAGCAATTAGCACGGGATTGAAAAGTGTGTGTTAGGCGTCAAATAAGTTCAGAAGATATATGAAGTTGATGAATTTATATTATTCCTAATATTACAGTATACATTTACAGGTTAGGTCAATACAATATTATACTAATTGACACAACATCTCCTCAAACTCCAACGAGAATTACTTATGTTACAGATACAATTTTTATAAACATCTCCTCCAAACACCCAGTGCACCACCGTAGACCTACAGCTGAGTGCTACTGTTGCAATGACCTGATTTGTAATATTCCTCATAGTACCCAACAATATTCTACAAAAACACATAGCATCTCCTCAAACCCTTAAAGAATCACATTATATTTAAGCACCAGAACTCATTAAACATATCCCCTCCTTAAACCATCTACTTCACCACCTACCTACGTTGCTCTTCCCAATGAGGCAATGAAGGATTCAAATCTACTAACAAAGAATTTATTCGATCTAAATTTTTTTAAGCTGCTAAACTACTCTTTTCTACCCTTAATCATTTCTTAAACCATTTCCTCAATATTTAAGAGGAAAATTTAACCTGCCCTCGTACGGAGAACAATTGCAACATAATTCCCCAAAAAATGACCATTTGTGGTTGGTCATGTGTGACTGAATGCTCTGCAATTGTGTGATAAATACTATAGCAAGCATGATATTAAGACAGATAGTATAATTTAATTAAAATGGCCAACCGAAAAAAGCCAACCCAGGTAAAACACAACAAATCTGAACTGCACATGTACCTGATGAATAGGTGGATACATCAAACTTGTGCACACAGGGCACTCAAGTAACTCATGCACACCATTGGTTGAATAAAGACCGTGTTTTCCACCCAGTCCAGGGGTAGGTTTACTAAGTGCACCACCTGTCTCTGACTTTGCTATTACCGTCTCATAATCGGAAACTGCTAGGCGGGACTCAAGGACTCCCTTGCTCTTTGCCCCAGTAGCCATAATAATACAATTCTAACAGAACAGTGGTTCCTAAGCTCCAAAGCTGTGTTATACTTTTCCCCCTCTATTCCACTCTCAGTTCTCCATGAGCTTTGCTATCCCTGACAAACAAGAAGGATAAGACTTAGCACTAAGAACTGCTATAGATGAATGACTTGCTGCAGGATCAACTATACAACTAGAGTACAAAATACAGGGGAAAGACAAAATGAGCAAGGCCCAGTTTTTTATGAAATGGACAGTATTGCACTGACTGTTCATCTCAATTTTCTGTTTAAAACATTATGAAGTATGGGCAAGTCAGAGTTCATGTAACCTATAGTTGTCTTCTGACATCTGAATAACTTGGAACATATCCTTGTTGGCAGGAAAGCGATTACCAAAATTCTATGATTTGACCCGACACAATCATCTACTTTTTTTTAACCAAAAGAAAAATATCTACACTATTTACCATCCCTATATCTGGCCTAATATATTATACAGAAAGTTCTCTTCAAGCTGTTAGAAAGCCTTCATACAGAAGAGTTGTACGGTATTCTTTTCACTACTTAAAACTCCACACATTGGTGGGTGTGGAACTGCATACAACATGGCTTATACCCCCTTAGGGCAAGTCTAGCGGTTCTGTCAAATGACAGATGAAGCTTCAAATGGTAAAATTTAACAGGCACAATCTTCTCAACCAATCTGCCCAAGTCAGGTGTCACATACGTGGATAACATATCAAAAATCTTCTGCCAAATTTGACAGCAACAAAGAAGACTGTCAAATATTTTTTATTAGTTCTTTCCCTCTCTTTGCTCTCTCCCTCCATCGTCTCTCTTGATCAGCATCGATCTCTTCTTTCTTTGTTGTGTCTGATAAGTTGTAATCTAGCCATGGAGGCTTAGCATAGACCCTGCAATATCCTCTACAGCACTCTAACCGGGCCATCAACCTCGTCAAAGCCTTCACTTCATCATCCCACTTGCGGAAGCTGGTTAATTTGTGCCAAATCGATTGGCGAATGCCAAAAATGATTACCGAATGGGTTTTATGATCTCTTGGAAGGTTACTTCAAGTTCGATCTTAATCTTGTCTATGCATCTTCATCTTGGTAAAGCTAGTTTAAGGCTGGAGTTCTTTTTTCCGATGGTTAGCTAGCTTGCTCAGAAGTACAGGAATGAAAACTTAAAATCATAAAATATATAAATTTATAACAGATCGATTGGAGCTCAAGTATTGGAAGAATGTCAAAATTCGGGTCAGCTGTCAAATTTGAATTTGATATATATGCTTTGACAAAACCATTAGACTTGGCCTTAGAAGCTTGATGTAAATCATCATATTACAATAACAGGACACGAAATGTTGTTATTAAGTTTGAAACAGAATATTCGAAATTTATTATTGCATCATCACAAAGGCAAGAAATCAAAAAACGAGATACAAATGAGATATGAAAACCAAATCGTGCATGGAAATGGATTTACGAGCAATCTCTCATCTTAAAATATGACACCTGACGGAAGAACTGAGTTAAATAAATCACAAAACAAACAAGCTAAATCTCCCTATCCACATCTTTTCATCACCACGTTTTCAGATTCACAAAGATATCCAGCAAAATGAGGTTGTACCCAGATCAATTCAGAATTGGGCTCAACTTGAAACCCTCATCCTCAAATTCACATACAAGATAAAATATTAAAACAAATCAAAATCAAAATCAAAATCCACGCATTAGTATAACGAATCAAAATCACAAACTAATCATTTTTTTCTCGAAATCACAAATGACAGACAACAACATTTGGATAACAAACATACCCAAGCCGAAAATCTCAATGGAAACAACCCTTGCCGCTAACATGATAAACCAAGCATCCCAAAATCGACCTTCGAACTATAAACACCCGGCTAAACTTTCAAAGGGAAACCCAAAAACAAAAGTAATTTCCAGTCAGATACCAAATCTCACATATGAAGCTCAAACTACTATGTTTTGTGAAAATCCAACTTCCCCTCAATATAAACTGGCCGAGCAGAAATATCCATCACAATGAAAAAACTAAGACATAATATAAAAAACCATCACAAATCAAACAAAATTAAAAGACAAAAAGCCACGACATGTAGAACAAATAGCAAACCAAAACACAGATAACATCCACACGCAAATCAAATCACTGCAAACCCAAACAAAAACGAAATCGAGCGGCGAGCCCAGAAACAAGACAACAACAAAAACAAGAGAAGCGTCTTACCCGGATATGGAAATTGCAAGAAAAGTGGTCGATGGTACTGCTGGGCATCGATGGTCTTGGTTGTCTCTATTCTAATGCTTTGATTTGATGCTTCACAATCACTAAATGTGGGTTTTTCGTTTTCATGCTCGCTCTCTCTTATTTTATTATTGGCCGGAGCAGTCTCTCTTCTTCTTCTTCTTCTTTTTTGTTTTGTTTTTTTGTTTTGTTTTTGTTATTTGTGTTTATGGGTTTAGGTTTTTCAAAAATTAAATATTTGCGTTCTGTTGTCGGTCTTTTACATTTGGCCCAGATCTATCAAGTTTTAGTTTTTGTAAATTTTTTACCTCCAAAAACGTGGATCGATGCTGTTGCGCATGCGACATTTGAATATTTCCGCTTCCTCTTCCTGTCTTTCTATTTTGAAAACGCGGTTGAACGCCTTTATAAATGTGATCACACTGTACTGTAATACGTAATACATAGTTAAATTATTTTACATGGATCCAGGAATTTATTTTGGGTCTAAGAATCATTTGGGTTACTCTTAACACCTAAAAAAAAGGATTAAATTCACTTGTGGTACCCAGACTCTTGGTGCTATACCAAAAAAAGTCCCAAGTTTAAAAACCTATCAAAATAGTACCCAAACTTTAAAAATGTATTACCGTGGTACCTACGTCAATTTTTTTTCCATCCACCGTTAACTTTGTTGATGTGGCAATTTTCTTTTGTAATTAAGGGGTATTTTAGTCAATTTTGGTTAATTATAACTTGATGAATATCAACTTGATACCCAAACTTTAGCTACCATATTAATGATATCCCCAAATTTTCTGGTGAAAAAACCCCCACCAGAACACACCATGAACCACCACCAGAGGCGGGGCCAGTGTAACGACATGAATCTAGATTAGTGAGTTAATCATCATAAGTCATGCTAATTATCGAGCTAAGCATTATATGTCACGTTTATCGAGGTTCATTACGATTAATTTTTTTTATATAAATTATAAATTCAGACCCAATTTCTTCACGAAAGTTGTAGAGAATATTATTGCAAGTTCGTGCATTTTTTATTAGATTTTTCGGAGGTTCGAGCAAATTGTTACGAATTTTATAAGTTTTGAGTAATTATGTGATTATTTAAAAATGTACCAGTGGTCAAATTTTGTTAACCGTCAGATCTTTAATATATCAGATCTCGGCGGTTGATTCATTTCTACCCGAGTGGGTGACAACCACTTCGCGCGACCCGATTTTGGACCCGATGACGCGACCCAACCCAAAAAATTGACCCGGTCAGATCTTCGCCGTTCGGCTGCCACTCACCTCCATTTTGATCACAATTTCTTCTTCTCTCTTCCATCTTCTGATTTCTACCCTGAAACTCGCCATGCATCGCTTCTTGTGGATGTCGCCATTGTTTGCGGCGATTTGGCCGCCGATGGGTGGTAGCACTATGGGGGTTTCGCTCCCCACCCTTCCAGGAGTCGGAGGTGACAAGTTAGGGGTCAGATGCCGGAGGTGATATCGACAGAGTTCATCGTCAGTCTCAAATGAGAGAGAGAGAGAGAGAGAGAGAGAGAGAGAGAGAGAGAACTGAAGTAAAAAAAGGGGAAAAGAAATAAAATAAAATAAGGGCATTAAGGTCTTTTGTACCTTTTTTAATATTTTTTTTTTGCCACATTATCAAAGTTAATGGTAAATGGATGAAAAATTGACGTAGGTGCTATGGTAATACGATTTTAAAGTTTGGGTACCATTTTGATAAGTTTTAAAGTTCGGGATCCTTTTTAGTATAGTACCAAGAGTCTGAGTACCAGAGGTGAATTTAATTTAATATATATATATATATATTATAATTAATCAAAACAAAAATCTAATATCGTCAAACTGATAAACCTTATGAAATGACCCAATCCCGATTCAGTTACCTAAACCGGAACCGAACCCCTTCTGAAAATACGAACCAACAAAAAAATTTCAAAAATTTCGGCAGAGTTTCGTTACTAACGTGGAATTGCATAAACCTGCACCCAGAAAATAACACTTCATCCTATGCCACAAAAGCCAAACCGTGGGCACCAATCCCATCCGGATTTCTCAACATCAATATATGAATCATAAACAGTAAACAGTACTGTAGTGTATATATATATATATATATCCGAGAAAATCCGTATAAACAAGTATCAGAATGTATCAGAGCGACCTCTAAAGTAAAATATATACAATATACACATCAGTAGGCGAAACAAGAACCTACTGGAAAGCACAGGTAACTCTGA
The DNA here is from genome assembly GCA_946800695.1 of Geum urbanum. Taxonomy (NCBI): domain Eukaryota; kingdom Viridiplantae; phylum Streptophyta; class Magnoliopsida; order Rosales; family Rosaceae; genus Geum; species Geum urbanum. Next base: position 59,399,098 of record OX326997.1, read on the forward strand.
TCACTAGCCTCCAAACCGCGACGTGAAAACACCAAAACCTGAACTGCAACTGGGCACGGAAACCGAAAAGCCCAGGAGAAAGACAATAAACATGTTAGAGTGAGTGGACGAAAATAAATGTCTTTCACCAGTTGATATATATGTTTAAAATAACATATGCGAGTCCAGGTAAATAAAATATAACAAGTACACGAGGTAAAACTCACACTCCTCCAGTGTACTGAGCATGCAAGTAAAAATCCCACGGGGTCACTCATGGACACACACCGTGCTAGTACAGTCCGAATCACGAGATCCCAGACCCACACGTGATTCTAAGCCAGAAAGGCCTCGGTTCCGGGGAAACGCCCCTCGCCGGTCAGGTCGGGATAACGCCCCGCCTGGGATGCCTACCATCGGCGATCAGCCGAGAGGCTAGTGTATCGATACAACAACGTAACCAAGACTGTACTCTGTGTAAACCAAATCATAAACAGTTCGATGCAAATGCATGAAACAACATATAAATGTATGCATATTCGTATACGTATATCCGTATATGTAATAATCGTATATTCGTAAAAACACATGCTCATATAATCCGTAAACTCAATACGCATGCTCAAGTTCGTAAATCATACAAAAGACTCGCAAGATTTCTGTGAAAAGAAATTGTCCACTCACAGGTGAGCAAAACGCGCACTCGCGCTAATCTCGTGGCCCGGCGAAAGATCTCTCGCCAGAAGCACGATCACGATCCCGATCTCGATCTCCTGAATATTCATAAAAACATAATTGATCAAAATCATAGTTCTCAACCCTGTACTGAATCACGGAAACCAACCGTTCCCGGAAATATGCAATGCGGTACAAAATGAATAACGGAAATTCCGAAATCCCCACTCGAAACCTCGACTGAAAATCGGCTAACCAAATCAACCCGAAAACCTCTGGACGATAATCAGGGCGCGATTACGAGAAAAATGACACTAATTTCATCAAAATCTGAAAAAGTCAACTCCTCCGCCGTTGACCGCCGCCGCCGCCGCCGCCGCGCCGTCAACAGCGAGATTCACCGGCAGAGAACTTCCAGAACTCAAGTTCACAGCAAGGTAAACCACTTCCTCTTCTACCCCGAGAGCCAATTCATACCAGAACCCCTCCAAATTCAAGCAAATCCGAACGGAAACCCAGATTCCGGTGACCTTTCGGGTTGCCATCAAACCTCAATCAATCCAAAATCTAACCACATGGGGAGCATCCCTAGGTCAAGGGGAGGTAAACCTCTAACCTCTCCGCCACCGTGGCTCGCCGGAACCACCCCAACCGACACCGGCGATATTCCTAACCTCGGCCCGATTCGAACTCAACGAAAACACCATCAATTCTTACCAAACCAAGCACCATCACACTCGAAATCAAAGGAGGAAGCTAACTGTACCTATCACGTGGTCGGAGGTGGCCGGAAAGTTGGTCGTCGGACGGCAACACCCAATCGGGAAACCTTTCCTTTTTGGTCAACGAGTCAGCTTTCCAGTTTTGGAAAGTCAACGAAATTCAACGTCGGTCAAAGCCCAAAATGAAGTTTTCGACTAATTCTCGACTATTCCGATATTTATACTCGCGTCTCGGGTCAATCGACGATTCGAAATGGATAACCATCACGATTCGGATAAACTCGAAACAATCGGATAAACTCGTCGGAAACTGAAACTTCAAATAATCATAAAATATTCCTCGGTTATCGGAAAAATCTTCCGGAACCGCCCACGAGCTCGAAATCATGTACTCTACAATTTCCATGAAGACACTCAACTCAAATTCTCGACCGAAAACAAAGTCGCGAATAGGGTCGATGAACCACATATACGACGTAAAACCGCGACTAAACTCAATCTCGAGAATCGTGCCAAATACACAACAGATTCTGGTTCGGGTCGTCACACCTTAAAAAAAACATAAAGTGTTCATATAGTTAACCTCAATCCTTAAACCCCAACCCCTAAACCCTAATCCTTAAACCTAATCAATCCCCAGACCCTAAACCCTAAGCTCCACACATAAAAACTTCAAAGGGTTTGATATGTATTAAGTTAAACTAACGTGTTAAGAGAAAAAAAATAAAAATATTGAGTAAATCATGTAAAAACCTAGGAAATGAAAGTGGATTACGTTTCCTTATATAATCATGACGTACTTTATGTTTCTATTTAATACATTTTAATAATTTATTTGCTCTATGATCTTTGTCATTAAAGTTCTTATTTTAATTAAACACAATTAATGGTGCAATTAAGAAATCAATATTAACTAGCTATTTTTTTCGATGAACATTAAATTAATTTACTTGTAGAGTCATTGTTATACAGTTAAATCTCTATAAACTAATAATCTCAGGACTAGCAAAATCTATTAATTTAGCGAAATATTAATTAATCGATAAAATAATAATTTATTAATTTATTTGTTAGTTATAGTAAAACCTTTATAAATGAATAACCTCGAGACTAGTGAAAATTATTCTTTTAGCGGGGTTATTATTTTATCAATAAATGAATAATTTATTAATGTATCGAGATTCTATGATATTTCTTAGTTAATGAAAACTATGCAATGATTAAATCGCCATATTGATGAAGACATAATTGAAGGATAATAAATTCGCATGTTGAAGCTAACCATGATCTAGATGAAAGAGGTGGTCAAAATTTTTGATGTTATTTTTCATATCTTGGATTTATTTTTGTCCATTCACTCTAACAGTTTTATTATTTTAATGCTTTTTCTTGGGCTTTTCGGTTTCCTTTGCGCAGTTTGCATATTTTGTCTTGAGGTAGCACATCATCGACGGAGGCGTAGAGTTCGTGTTACTGTACTCATCTAGTAGGTTCCTAGCTTAACCTGCTAGTCCTCCTGTGTATTATGTAACTTAGAAGTCGCTCTGAATACTGTATATAGTTTACTTCAGTTTGTTTTGAATTTTCCCAATCAGTCATCGGATTTCTTATCATTTCTGTAAACAACATATATTTATAGTGAATTCAGTGTTTAGTTGATTTGAGAAATTCAGATGGGATTTGGTGCCCACAGTTTATTTTTGTGGACAATTTTAAAAGTGTGGTTTCTTTGCAGATTTTGGGATTCTTGAATTTTAAAGGAAACTCTGTGAAAAACTTTTGTAGGTTTTGTTGTCGTTAGGGCCTAATTCCGGTTTAGGCAACTAAATCGGGGTCGGGTCCTTTCAGTTGGTATAAGAGCATTAGGTTATAAGTTCTATGTGACTTCTGCAGTTGTGATACTAAGAACATTTGAGAATGCACAACACTTCCGGAGTGATGGCTCGATCAGACGGCAAATCCTCATAAATGCTCACGGTGTTGTGTGTTTTTAAATGTTTAAGGTTTCATGACTGTATCCTTCGTGTTTTGTTGACTAATGTGTTTTCTCATCCATAGGTGATGCCTCATAGATGTAGAGCCCGCGTAAATAGGGTTGAGGATCATGACGAGGATCAACGAACGCGAGACTTGCTGGCACGAGTTTTGCGTTTAAATGAGCTTTTTGATCATGTAGCAAAAGCAAAGACAACTGGAGCAACCACATTTCCTGGTTCCACAGATCCTGAAACATGTTAGGCTTGGATAGTCCAAGTGAAGCGAGTATGTGAAAGTTTACACTTTACTCCAGAGCAGAGGACTGTAGCAACTGTTAGATTACTTGAGTTAGACGCTTATTTCTGGTGAGCTAGTACTACTGAGAGGGTTCCTTTTGACACCATATGGCCTACATGGAGAGAATTGTTCATGCTCCGATATTTCAACCAAGCTACCCAATAGTGGAAGTATGAAGAGTTTACTAACCTGAGGCAAGGCAGTATGTCAGTGCTTGAGTATCGAGACAAATTTACTCGTTTGTCTCGATTTACGTGTGATATGGTTATGACTGAACAATCCAAATACAGGAGGTTTGATTTGGGTTTGAATCTAAGCATCAAGACGACTTTGACAACTATGTCTTGGGATAACTTTGATGAGTTTGTTAGTGCAGCAATCAAAGGTAAGGATGTGGAAAGAGAGAGATAGTTGTAGTTTCAATCTCCCCGCTTTGAGGAAGGTGGACCCAGCCAGGGTACTTCAAAGAGGATGAGCTCAGGTTCTTCGGGTTCAACCTCTTCTGTATGCAGTGGATCTTTTATATTTTCTCATGGTATGCCTGGACATAGTAGAAGACCAAATTTGAGAAGGAATCGACCACGGAGACAGAGTAGTGGAGCTTATTCCAGTGGTTCTAATCAAAGTGGTTATCGTTACAACCCTCCTATGCAGTGGGAGTTTCCATTGTACAAGACTTGTAATCGACACCATCTGGGTTAGTGGCAGCAAGGCATTAGATGTTGTTGTACTTATGGCCAAGAGGATCACTTTGCTAGGGAGTGTCCACAAAGGGGAACTTAGGGTAGTTCAACCGCTCAGAGTTCAGGTGGAGATTAGGGTACCACTTCTAGAGTTTGGCCAGCGTAGTCCACAGGGCAACCAAATCAGCAGTGTGGATGACCAGTTGGACTGGCCCGAGTGCATGTCATGACCCTGCGAGATAGCAAAGCTTTTCCAGAGGTTATCATCGGTACATTATATGCTTTTGGTTATCCAGTCCTTACTTTTTTAGACCCGGGGGCTACACATTCCTTTATGTTGTATAGATTGGCATCTTTGCTACTATACCTGCCTCTCCACTTCAGGGAATATAGCGAGTGTTATATCCATCTGGTGAGGTTGTGCGTCTCGGATGGGTGTATAGGGACTGCGAGATATTCATAGGAGGGTATGGGTTAGCTGTAGATTTGATGTTGTTAGAAATTATAGATTTTGATGTTATTCTGGGAATAGACTTCTTAGAGGCTCACCGGGAAGTCTTTGATTGTCATAAAAAGGAGGTAGTCTTTAGAAGTCCAGGAATGCCAGAAATCTTATTTCGCGGTGAAAGGAATACTTCTCCACTTTGTTTGATATCAGCGATGAAAGAAGAGAAGATGTTAAAGAAGGGTTATGAGGCATACTTAGCACATACGATCAATATACAAGTTTGTGCGCTAAGTAAATGAGATATTCCAGTGATTTGTGAGTATCTGAATTTATTTCCAAAGGACTTACCTTGTTTGCCTTCGATGAGGGAGATTGACTTCATCATTGAATTACTTCCAGGTACGGGTCATATTTCTCAAGAACCATATCGAATGGCCCCAGCAGAGTTGAAGGAGTTGTAAGTTCAACTGCAGGATTTGATCGATAAGGGTTTCATTCAACCTAGTGTTTCACCCTGGGGTGCTCCAATGTTGGTTGTGAGGAAGAATGATGTTGTTCGTGAGGAAGAAGGATGGTTCAATGAGGTTGTGCATTGACTATCGAAAGTTGAATCAAGTTACGGTGAAGAATAAGTATTCTTTACTGCAGATTGATGATTTGTTCGACCAATAAAAAAGAGCTACAATTTTCTCGAAGATTAATCTTAGGTCAGGATACCATCAGCTTCAGATTAAAGAATCAAAATGTTTCTAAAACACACTTTCGATCGTGTTATGGGCATTATGGGCAGATGCTTCTAAAAAACAACTTTCTCTCCCGCATGAAAACATATTACCCGTTCACAACTTTCCTCAAACACACTCGTTTCCGCGCCCATAACCCAAAATCAAAAACACTTTGTTCTTGTTCCACTCACACACTCTCCACAAATTTCATTGCTCCAAAACCCACCCTCACTCTCACCAATGGAAGACGAAGACCAGCAAAAAGTCGCAGATCTGGTCGAAGAGCTCGTCGTTCGGTTAGTCGCACAAACCTCCTCCTCCTCTGCCGATGAATCTCACCACCCGCCGCCGCCGCTGGATCTCCAGAGCTCTCTCCGCTACGCGATTCGCATACTCTCCAGCCGCCTAACTCCGTCGGTGGCTCCTGACGCCGCCGCAATCGCCGAGTCCATAAAGCGCCGACTCGCCACTCAAGGTAAGTCCTCGCACGCCCTAACTTTCGCCGACTTATATACCAAGTTCGCATCCAAAACCGGGCCCGGGAGTGTCAATAACAAGTGGGCCGTGCTCTATTTGCTTAAGCTTGTATCGGAGGATCGTAAGAATGTGAGTTCTCAGTTGGATTCGTCAGTCTTGTTGCCCAATTTGGCTCTAATAGACGCCAAATTGGGGAACAACGAGACGAGGGGGAAGGGGAATAGAGAAAAGGGATGGGGGAATGGGGTTTTGGTGGTTTCGAAAGACCCCGAAAATCTAAGGGAGATTGCGTTTAGGGAGTTTGTGAATTTGGTTAAGGAAGAGAATGATGTTTCTGAAGAGGCTTTGGTTAGAGATGTGTTGTATGCTTGTCAAGGAATTGATGGGATGTATGTGAAATTCGACGGTGATGCTGATGGGTATGTTTTGTCCGATTTGGTTAAGGTTCCCAGAGCTACAAGGATCATGGTAAGGAAGCTTTGTGAGTTGGGGTGGTTGTTTAGGAAGGTGAAAGGGTATATTACTGATAGTATGGATGGGTTTCCGTCTGAAGATGTTGGGACCATTGGGCAGGCATTTTGTGCTGCGTTGCAAGACGAGCTCGTGGATTATTATAAGTTACTGGCAATGCTTGAAGCGCAGGCGATGAATCCGATTCCTATGGTTTCGGAGACGGTGAGCTCGGGGAATTATCTTTCTCTGAGGAGGCTGTCTGTTTGGTTTGCGGAGCCAATGGTGAAAATGAGGTTGATGGCTGTTTTGGTTGATAAGTGTAAGGTTTTGAGGGGTGGAGCAATGGCCGGGGCTATTCATATGCATGCTCAACATGGGGACCCATTGGTACATGAGTTCATGGGGAGGTTGCTCCGGCGGGTGTGCTCCCCACTATATGAGATGGTCAGGAGTTGGGTTTTGGAAGGAGAGTTGGAAGATGTGTTTGCTGAATTCTTCATTGTGGGTCAGCTAGTGAAAGCTGAGTCTCTTTGGAGGGAAGGCTACATGCTCCACGCTGGAATGCTTCCTTCTTTTATTTCACAGTCTCTTGCTCAACGCATTTTGAGGACTGGAAAGTCGATTAATTTTCTTCGTGTCTGTTGTGAGGATCGTGGTTGGGCTGATGCTGCAACAGAAGCTGCAGCAGCTGCTGGCACCACAACAAGAAGATGGGGTCTTGGATATGGGGAGACTGATGCTCTGGAGTCTTTAGTTGATGGAGCAGCAAAGAGAGTTGATAAGCATCTGTTGGATGTTATATACAATCAGTATAAGTTCAAGGAGCACTGTCTTGCAATAAAATGCTATCTACTGCTTGGACAGGGCGACTTTGTTCAGTACCTAATGGATATTGTTGGGCCAGAACTTTCTGAACCTGCTAACACTATAAGCTCTTTTCAGCTTGCCGGGTTGCTGGAAACTGCAATCAGATCGTCTAATGCTCAGTATGATGATCGGGACATATTGGATAGATTGAAGGTTAAGATGATGCCACACGAAACTGGAGATAGGGGTTGGGATGTATTCTCATTGGAATATGATGCTAGAGTTCCTTTAGATACTGTTTTCACGGAGTCTGTCATGACAAAGTATTTAAGAATTTTTAATTTCCTATGGAAGCTTCGACGAATAGAGTATGCTCTTATTGGTGCTTGGAAGACTATGAAACCAAATTGTATCACTTCCCGTTCCTTTATGAAGCTGCAACATACGATTAAGATGCAGTTGCTTTCAACTTTGAGACGATGCCAGGTGCTCTGGGATGAGATGAATCATTTTGTTTCAAACTTGCAATACTATATTATGTTTGAAGTCTTGGAGGTCTCATGGACTAATTTTTTGAATGAGATGGAGGTGGCTAAAGACCTTGATGATCTACTTGCTGCACATGAAAAGTATCTCCATTCAATTGTGGAGAAATCTCTCCTTGGAGAACGTTCCCAAACCCTTTACAACTCACTCTTTGCCTTGTTTGATCTAATATTGAAATTTCGAAGTCACGCAGATAGATTGTCTGAAGGGATAAATGAGCTGCAAGCAAGGTAATATACTTTTCTCATTTCTGTTTTTTGCGGACTCATTTTATATTGTTTTTCCTTTAAAGTAGTAAATTCATAATTGTTGGTTGGTTTGCTGCAGAACCATGGAATCTTCAGTACCCTCTCGAGACAAGAGTAAAACAAAAAATCGATTAAATGATAAATCCTCAGAGCCTGGGTCATGGATTACTGATGGCAGGAAGGCCCTCACACAACGTGCTGGTGAATTTCTACAGAATATGGCACATGATCTAGATGCAGTAGCAAAAGAATATTCATCATTGCTTGAGGATTTTATTTCTATGTTGCCCATGCAGCAACATGTTGATTTGAAGTTCCTCCTGTTTCGGCTCGATTTCACTGAATATTATAGCCAGTTGCGTCCTAGTACGTAGAAAGATGTACAGGTTGAAGCAGATGTATCTGCAATTTATGGCATGATCAGACCAATTTATCAGTTGATTAGTTTTCTCGGCTCACATGGTGGAAGAATCATGCTGTAGCTGGCTAACAAGACCAACCGAATCACCTTGTATGACATGATTGTTAGGTAATGAGAAAACGTTTGCTTACTGTTTTGTACTGTTATTTCATTCAACAAGTTTTCAGAAATAACATTGTATCTCTTGATGTTTCCAGATGGTGTTTACTTCCTTCTGGTGGACGTGTGGAGGTTTATGGTTTGACTTGGGTTACACTGCATCAGTAGATCAGGGCGTAAATTGTGATGGTGTACACGAATCTTAGTGCATATTTTAGGGATTTTTTTCTTATGAGTTCTTTTAGCTTTGCGAGCTTTTCTTTCCATTCATAGTATGTATATCTGTATCATATCATAGCTCTGAATTAGATGAATGATTCATATCGAGTGCTATTGCTGTTTCACTGGCTTTTATTCTGTGTAATCAGTGGCCATTTAATTGCTCGTTTCTTCAAGCATTTCATTCTCTTCTGTTCCTTGTGTTTCCAGCATTCAAACAATATATGATAAAAGAAATTTCTTAAAAGGACCTAATCCCTATTTAGTTGTCTAAATCGAAATTAGGCCATAACGATAACACGACTTACAAAAATTTTGTCAGAGTTTACTTTATAAAATGTTCAAAACAAAAACTTGTAAGAAGATTACATTTCACAAGTAAATTCCCAGACACACCATGGACCACCATTGTCCATCCGGATTTCTCCAAATCCATATATATAATAAAACTCAAGGTTTACAAGAAATCCAGAAAATATTAAGGAGTATAACTCAAACTGAACCACACTACACAAGTATTCAGAGCGACTTCTAATTACAAAATATACAAGACTAGCAGGTTACATCAGGAACCACGGGATAACGTGGAAAGTGTGATTTGAACTCTAGGCCTCCTGCGATGACGTGCAACCACGGGAAAGATACTGCAATCTGGGCGGTGAAAACCCAAAAACCCAGAGAAAAACATAGAAATAATAAAACCGTTAGAGTGAGTGGACGTAAATCATAATATGCCGCATAAATAAATCCAACATGCTTTTCACAATAAATGCACATAAAATCATGCGAATCAAAACAAACAATCTCAGGTCAAGTGCTCATAAAGACGTAACTCTCCTGGCTACTGTGTGTGTGGAGGCAGTAACTTGAGTACATTTTCCTCAAAGTTACAACAAGCCCGGGTCAAGTGCTCATAAAGACGTAACTCTCCTGGGTACTATAAATCACGGGTCAGGTGCTCATATACACGTAACCATCCCGGAACATCTCGAGGATCAGCCGAGAGGCCATAGCATCGATGCATCCATATATCCATACTCAGTGTAAAAAAAAATCACATGTGCCTCCAAATCAATGTATGCTCATAAAATGCATAATCATAAATGTATATTCTTAAATGCATAATCGTAAAGCATACTCATAGACTCGCAAATCCACTGTGGAAATCAAAGTATGAAAATCAATGTGGGATAAAATATCCACTCACAGATAACAGCTAGCCCTGAGGCCCGGCGAAAAATCCCTCGCCAAACACTCGATCACGATCACCTGAATAATAGGGATACGATCAATACATATTCGATTTCAACATACGGAGCAAATACGTTAAGAACCCCGCGTTCTCGAAAAGCGTATCGCTCGAAATATTGACGAGGATAACAAAATTCCCAAAATACACTCAAACAACCCTCGTCCCAAATTAACACACTCAATTCAACTCGAAAACCTCACGACTACGATCGGGGTGCGATTACGAGCAAAATGACATAAAAATCTCCGAAATCTCAAAAGTCAACCCCTCACTGAAGCTCCGTCGTGGACCGCCGCCGTCGCAGCGCCAACGGTGACCAACTCCGGCGAATCATACATCAAAATGTTCCTCTCCTCAACAAAAATTTCGTCCTCGGGTCGTTACAAAAATTTTGTCCTCGAAATTTACATACCTGCTAACTGAACATGTAGAGATACTGCTCTCGCATGTGCTGCTTAGTCTCCCATGTAGCCTCTTCAACTGAATGGTTCCGCAATAAAACTTTCACAAGAGGAATAGTTCTGTGCCGCAACTTCTGGACCTTCCAATCGAGAATCTGGACTGGTTCTTCCACATAAGTCAAATTTTCCCGAATAGGAAGTTGATACGGTGCTGACACATGAAATGGATCAGAAATGTATTTCTGCAACATAGACACATGGAACACATCATGTACCCTGGCCATCTCATAAGGTAATGCCAACCTATACGCCACAGCACCAACTAGCTCAATGATCTCATATGGGTCAACATAACGCAGACGAAGTTTACCGCGCTTCCCGAAACGAACAACACCCCTCCAAGGAGAAAGTTTCAGGAAAACCCAATCACTAACCTCAAACTCAACATCTTTCCGTCTCGCATTAGCATAACTCTTCTGTCGATCCTGTGCAGTCTTCAATCTGTCCCGAATAACTTGAACATCTTCTGTGGTGCTTTTCACTAAATCAGGACCAATAAGCCATTTCTCTCCAACTTCACTCCAACATAATGGAGTTCGACACTGTTTTCCATACAAAGCTTCATAAGGTGCCATACCAATGCTAGCCTGATAGCTGTTATTATACGCAAACTCAATCAAATGAAGTTGTTGATCCCAATTCCCTTTAAACTGTAACACACAAGATCGTAACATATCCTCCAGAGTTTGAATAATCCTCTCTGGCTGACCATCTATTTGAGGATGAAAAGCTGTGCTAAAGTGTAGTCTAGTCCTCAATGCTCTCTGTAATGCTTGCCAAAATTCTGAAGTAAACTGACTATCCCGATCAGAAATTATAGACACAGGCACACCATGTAATCTCATAACCTCTCTCAGGTACAGCTTCGCCAATCTACTCACATAAAGCTTTCCTGGAAGTGCAAGGAAATGGTCTGACTTCGTAAGGCGATCCACGATCACCCAAATACCAGTATTACCACTAGATGTACGGGGCAATTGATACACAAAATCCATAGTGATATGCTCCCACTTCCACACTGGAATCTTCAAAGGTTGTAGTTTACCGGCAGGCTTCTGACGTTCTGTCTTCACTTGCTGACAAATCAGGCATCTGCTCACATACATTGCTATTTCGCGCTTCATGTTACGCCACCAATAATGAGCTTTAAGTGTCTGAAACATCTTCGTACTACCAGGATGCATAGCATACGCGGAACAATGAGCTTCATCAAGTATTTCCTTCTTCAAATCATCATCTCTAGGCACACATAATCTTCCTCTAAACATAAAAGTGCCATCACTCCTCATCCGAAACTCTGTGTTGGTACACTATTCTGAATCAAATTCTTCTTGCTCAGTAGATAGGCATCCGAATCTTGAGCTTCACGAACTTGATCAAGTAATACCGGAAGAACTTGAAAACTGACTAGCAATGCTCCATCTTCATTCCATTCCAACTCTGCTCCCGTTCCACGCAATTCAGTCAAAAGTGACATTCTTGCAACACATACATGGAAAAGAGAAGCACCATACTTCTGACTAAGGGCATCAGCAACCACATTAGCTTTTCCTGGATGATACTCAAAAGTGCAGTCATAATCATTAAGCAGCTCCATCCATCTCCTCTGTCTCATATTCAAATCTGGCTGCGTACACAAGTAGGTAAAACTTTTGTGATCGGTGTAAATCTTGCACTGCGTTTCGTATAAGTAGTGTCTCAAACTCTTCAATGCTAACACAATGGCAGCTAACTCCAGATCATGAGTAGGATAGTTAACTTCATGAGGTTTCAACTGTCTAGAACCATATGCCACCACCTTACCATGCTGCATCAAAACACAACCCAGACCTAACTTCGAAGCATCACTGTACACAACATACTCACCATTATCGTCAGGTAAAGTCAACACTGGTGCAGTAGTCAACCTTTCCTTCAAAGTCAAGTAGCTTTCCTCACAAGATTAGACCACTCAAACTTGACTTCTTTCTTCGTCAAACGGGTAAGCGGTGTCGCAATTCGTGAAAAATCTTGCACAAATCGGCGATAGTAACCTGCTAAACTCAAGAAACTTCATATCTCTGTCACATTTGTAGGTCTGCTCCAATTCAACACTGTTTCAATCTTATCTGGATCTACGCTGACTCTCTTAGCTGATATCATGTGACCCAAAAACTTCACATTATTCAACCAAAACTCACACTTGCTAAACTTGGCATACAACTGAACGTCTCGCAAAGTCTGCAAAATGGCATGCAAATGCTTCTTGTATTACCCCACACTCCTGGAATATATCAAGATATCGTCGATGAATACAATGACGAACTTATCCAGATAACGCCTGAATATCTGATTCATCAAGTCCATGAAAGCAGCTGGTCCATTGGTCAACCCAAAAGGCATAACAAGAAACTCATAATGCTCATAACGTGACCGAAACGCCGTCTTATCAACATCAGACTCCCGAATCCCAGACCTGAGATCAATCTTCGAAAAGACTGAAGCTCCCTTCAACTGATCGAACAAATCATCAATCCGTGGAAGCGGATACTTATTCTTCACTGTGACCTGATTCAATTTCCGATAGTCAATGCATAGCCTCATCGAACCATCCGTCTTCCTCACAAACAACACTGGAGCACCCCAAGGTGAAACACTAGGTCGAATGAAGCCTTTTTCAATCAATTCTTGAAGTTGAATGTGCAACTCTTTCAACTCTGCTGGTGCCATACGATAGGGCGTCTGCAAAATAGGTCCAGTACCTGGAAGTAACTCAATAGTGAAGTCAATCTCCCTGACTAGAGGCACACCAGGTAAATCCTCAGGAAATACATCCGGATACTCATAAACCACTGATATATCCCTAATGTCATGTACACGAACCTCTGTATCAATCACATGTGCTAGATACTCCACATAACCCTTTTTCAAAATCTGCTCAGCCTTCATTGCCAAAATTAGACAAGGTAAAAAAGTATTCTTTTCACCACGAAATAAAATTTCTGGTACACCTGGACTCCTGAAAACAACCTATTTCTTGTGACAGTCAAAAACAGCCCAATGGTTCTCCAAGAAATCCATGCCCAAAATTCACAATATCCAGCAGCATCAAATCCGTGGCTAACCCATAACCTCCTATAAAAATCTAACAATCCCGGTACACCCACTCAACACACACTACCTCGTCGGATGGATACAACACTCGTCACATAAAAGGAAGTGGAGATGCAAGCACAGTAGCCAATGATGTTAATCTATATGATATGAATGAATGTGTAGCTCCTAGATCTAGTAAAGTAAGAACTGGATGACCAAAAATGTACAACGTACCGATAATAACCTCAGGGGAAGCACTGCCTTCTCCCAGGGACATGACATGAACTCGAGTTTCTCCAGTTGGTCGTCCGCGCTAACTGCGGTTTTTCTGACCATCATATCCAGAAGACTGTGTTGCACGATCACCAGAGGCAATACCCTGAGCATGACCGCTACCCTGATCTGCAATACCCCCAAACGTACCACCCTGCGGCATTCCCTCGCAAAGTGACCCTCCTGGCCACAACGGTAACAACTAGTGGTGCCTCGATAACATGAACCATAATGCCGCCTATTACAAGTGTTGCATAATGGATAGTCTCTGGGTGCAGCTGGTAGATCATATGCACATCGAGGATAACTCGATCCACTGGAACTCCCACTCTGTGGTTGCCTCTGAGGTCGATTCCTCCTCCATCTCTAACTTCCACTCTGGCTTGATGAACCACGAGGATATCTGAAAGTGCTACCACCTGAAGAAGATGCTGAACTCGAAGTACCATAACTCATCCTCTTCGCGGAACCCTGGCTGTGGCCACCCTCCTCAGTGGCTAGACTGAAACCTCATCTGCCTCTCTTTCTCAATGTCCTCACCCCTGAGTGCAGCACTAACAAAGTCGTCAAAATTATCCCGAGGCATGGTGATCAAGGTTCCCTTGATATTCAGATTCAGACCCAACTCAAACCTCCTACACTTTGCTTCCTCTGTTGCCACCATATCACGTGCAAAACGAGACAAACGGGTAACTTATCCCGATACTCAAGCACTGACATATTCCCCTGCCTCAAATTGGTAAACTCTTTATATTTCCTCTGATGGTTGGCCTGGTTGAAATATCGACGCATAAACAAATCTCTGAATGTAGGCCAAGAAGTATCAATAGGAACTCTCTCGGTGCTAACCCACCAGTAATAAGCATCTGAGTCCAGTAACCCAACAGTAGCCACAACCTTCTGCTCAGGAGTAAAATGTAGGCGTTCACAAACACGCTCCATCTGGACTAACCAAGTCTCACATATTTCAGGATCAGAGGAGCCAGAAAAGGTAGTTGCTCCAGCTATCCTAGCGTTAACCACAGGGTCAAAACGCTCTTCCAAACGCAACACTCGTATAAGCAAGTCGTGCGTACGCTGGTCCTCAACAGGATCACTAGCCCCGGTAGCACGGGTTCCACGTCGGGGAGGTATCCTAAGAATGAAAGGACATTAGTCACACAACACAAGGAACATAATCATGAAACTTCAGACATTTGAAAGCATACAACACTCTAGAGCATTGATGATTGTCGACTGGCCAGTCGGGTGATCACTCCTGATATACTGTACATTCTCAAATATCCTTAGTAACACAACTACAAGAGTCTACAGAACCTCAAACCTAATGCTCTAATATCAACTGAAAGGACCTGATCCCGATTTAGTTGCCTAAATCGAAATTAGGCCCTAATGACAACATGACTTACAAAATTTTTGCCAGAGTTTACTTTATAAAACGTACAAACCAAAAACCTGCAAGAAGATTACACTTCACAGGTAAATTCCCAGACACACCGTGGACCACCATTGTCCATTCGGATTTCTCCAAATCCATATATATAATAAAACTCAAGGTTTACAAGAAATCCAGAAAATATTCAGGAGTATAACTCAAACTGAACCACACTACACAAGTATTCAGAGTGACTTCTAATTACAAAATATACAAGACTAGCAGATTACATCAGGAACCTACTAGAAGGAAAATGTGATTTGAACTCTAGGCCTCCTGCGATGACGTGCAACCATGGGAAATATACTACAATCTGGGCGGCGAAAACCAAAAAGTCCAGAGAAAAACATATAAATAATAAAAACGTTAGAGTGAGTGGACGTAAATCATAATATGCCGCATAAATAAATCCAACATGCTTTTCACAATAAATGCACATAAAATCATGCAAATCAAAACAAACAAGCTCAGGTCAAGTGCTCATAAAGACGTAACTCTCTTGGGTACTGTGCGTGTGGAGGCAGTAACTTGAGTACATTTTCCTCAAAGTTACAACACACCCGAGTCAAGTGCTCATAAAGACGTAACTGTCCCGGGTACTGTGAATCACGGGTCAGGGGCTCATATACACGTAACCCTCCCAGAGCATCTCGGGGATCAGTCGAGAGGCCATAACATCGATTCATCCATATATCCATACTCAGTGTAAAAACAAATCACATGTGCCTCTAGATCAATGTATGCTCATAAAAGGTATAATCATAAATGCATACTCGTAAATGCATAATCGTAAAGCATACTCATAGACTCGCAAATCCACTGTGGAAATCAAAGTATGAAAATCAACGTGGGATAAAATGTCCACTCACAGATAACAGCTAGCCCTGAGGCCCTGCGAAAGATATCTCGCCAAACACTAGATCACGATCACCTAAATAACAGGGATACGATCAATACATATTCGATTTCAATATACGGAGCAAATACGTCAAGAACCCCATGTTCTCGAAAAGCGTATCGCTCGAAATATCGACGAGGATAAAAAAAATTCCTAAAATACACTCAAACAACCCTCGTCCCAAATTAACACACTCAATTCAACTCGAAAACCTCACGACTACGATCGGGGCACGATTACAAGCAAAACGAAATAAAAATCTTCGAAAACCTCAAAAGTCAACCCCTTGCCGGAGCTCCGTCGTGGACCACCGCCGTCGCTGGCGGTGCGGTGCGGCGCCAACGGTGACCAACTTCGGCGAACCATACATCAAAATGTTCCTCTCCTCAAGGCCAAACCCCTCAAACCACATCTCCATCCAACCACCACTGTGGCCGGAATTTGGCCCGAAAATCTCGTCGAATTCTCCCTCTTCGGTCACCACCACGGCACCCCTAAAACCTTAACTTTGTCCCAAATAAACAGCCCAAAAAGTATCTAGAGGTTGAAGGGAACCAAACCCCCAATCTACCCGACATCAAACCTCGCTGGAAATCGCCCCCCGTCACCGGCGAAATCCTCGAACTTCACCGAGTTCGAACTCCCTCAAAACACCACCAAATCTCACAAATGAATACATGAATCAATAGGAAATCACAAGAGCTTTCTAACCATACCAAGAACACGGCCGGATGTGGCTGGAATAGTTGGGTCCGACGACGAATTCAAACCAGGTCGATGGAGCTCAAACGGGTCAACGGGTCAACTCGGTCAAAGCTGGTCACGGCCCAAATATGTGATTTTCCGAATTTTACGAATATTCGATATTTATACGTCGCAAACTGACCAAACCCACGACTCGGATAACTCCAACACAATCAGATAAGTACGACTAATTCGACGACAATTTTAAATATTCATTTTATATTCTCTGATTATTCGAAAATTCTCTGAAACCTCCTACGAGCTCAAAATCAAATCCACTGTAATTTCCGCAAAGGAATTTAAATCAAATTCTTGCCCAATAATTTAATCGTTAACAAACTACATATATACAATCAACTTACGATAATCACATGTCGTGCCGATAATCATATACTCAAATTTCGGAGGTTACACTTCCTTCGCAGTCGACTTACATATGAAAATTTGTGTTGTTTATATTTTATAGGGTGTATTGCTCATTCAAATGTATAAAAAATTCGTGAGGTATGTAACTAATTTTGAATTTATTTATTCCACATCATGGGCGAGACTTCCGTCAGGACAGGAGAAAATACTATATAAACAAAAACGCGGCAAAACTCAGAGCAGACCATATCAATCGGCGAGAGACGACAAGATGAAAAGATCTCGGGGATTCAAGAGAGTCGCCGCTAAGGCCAAAAGGCCGATGCTCCCACTCCGACTCAGTGATGACGATGGCGACGAAACTCCGCCGGTTCTACGCTCCCAATCGTTGAATGCGGTGGTGGTCAAACCCGAAGACTCGATCCCAACCCTAGAGCTTCCTCCCGATAAAATTATGATCTTGCCCTCCACATTCTTCCAAATTGACGCCCTGGACCTCGCCCCCCTTTTGCTGGGCAAGTTTATCAGGCGAGACCACGTTGTTCTTCAGATTACTGAGGTCATTTTACTCATTTGTTTTTCTAACTGTTTATCTATTTTATTTTTCTAGCTTATTTTACCTTATTACCCTATACAGAATTCAGCTTGATTTTAACTTGTTACCAAATAGAAAAGAAAACTGATTTGCAATCTTGAGAATTTTTGGTTTTGTGTAGGCCTAGAACACTAAAGATTACAGTGAGAAGTCTGAAGTCTGCTTAAGTCGTGGTAGCCTTCCCCTTTGGACGAATCACCTACTTTTTTCTTTTTATGTCATGGCTACTATCAGGTAGAAGCTTATAGACCAAATGATTCGGCATGCCATGGTCGGTTTGGTATAACGCCACGAACAGCCGCTATTGTGAGATGCTGAACTCAGGTTGGTATATATATTGGTAAATGAATTAGTAAAGATTTGCTAATCAATATTCTTATGGGGACACAGTTTGGACCAGGAGGGCGTGCGTATGTTTATCTTTGCTATGGTCTTCATTCAATGCTGAATGTTGTTGCTGACAAGGAGGGAGTTGGAGCTGCTGTCTTAATACGTGCTTGTGCTCCAATTAGTGGTAATTTTCTGCAGACATTGTCTCATATTGCATTCAAAGTTTCTACCTTTGGGCAAGCAAGGTCCTTTGTCTTGTCATGCTCATACCAAGAGAGCATGAGAATTCCATAAATTAGATACACACAGCCACTTAACCAACCTTGTTTTTGAATTATGGATACATATCATTTGTCAATTGATTTGCAATGTAGAGATTTAACTTTTTCTAAGTAGGCTTTACGTTGATGACTATTCTCCTAGTATTTGGGGATGGTGCCCTAACAATAGTTAAGAACTTAAGATATACTACCTGGGGTAGGAAAAAAGGTGAGTGAGGTTAGCACTTGAAAGGTATAGAAACACTTGTAATGCAGTCCTGTCTTTGGACTTCTTTGAAGATTATACTATCGAGGTAGAGAACTAGTACCTAGACCCACTGTTATGGCTAGTTACCAATTTATGAAGTTCACTGGTATTGAGAATAACTCAAGGCACAGGGATTGGAAAATAAGGAAAGAAAGAAAACCTAATGTTCCTCAACTTCTCCTCACGCTTAACTACATATATCAGAGTTTTTCTCGCTTTGTTCTGCTTTTCTGGTAAGTGTTAATGCATCATGACAACCATTGTAGGGTTAGAGACCATTCAGCAGCGTCGAGGTCAGGTGACTGATAAGCCCATTCTCCTTACTGGACCTGGAAAGGTCAGCATCTTCTTCTATATATTTATCAAGCATTTCTTTGTCAGTACAGTTTAATTATTTTGTCCTTCAAAGAGAACAATTTATGTTCTAATGCTTCATGATTTACAGTAGCTTCTAGTGTTTGAAGAAGATCACAGTAGCTTCTTTTACTTTTGGATGCTTTTGTGCAACACTGTTGATTGTCTCAAAGGATAAACTTATGCCCTTTCCTTCAGTATTAGTTTTGTCTGCTCAAGTATGCTGGGATCAAGCATCAAATTTATTTATTTTTATTTTTATCCATGTGCTATTTTCTTGTAATTTGAAGTGCTAAATTCACAATTTATATCCTCAGATTGGTCAAGCACTGGGACTTTCTACGGAATGGTCTAACCACCCTCTTTACACTCCTGGTACGCTAATTAGCCATGCCTGTTTCTTTTTAAGATTTAACATACCTGTGTAATTCTGAGATAGATGATTCTGTTTGGCCAGGTGGCCTGGAAATCCTAGATGGTCCTCAGCCTGAAAAGATCTTGATTGGTCCGCGCGTAGGCATCAACTATGCTTTACCTGAGCATGTCAATGCGTTGTGGAGATTTGCAATTGCAGGTTCCCCTTGGATAAGCGCTCCCAAAAACACTCTGAGGACAACGTGATCTCAAATTTTTCGCTGAGGAGTTTCTGTCTTTTTGTATCATCTGATGTTATAGTTGCCTTTCTTGAAGGCGTTTTATTTCGTATGCATGAACATCAATACGTTATGGGTTAGATTCAATGACATCAAAGAGTTTACACAATTTTATACACCAAATTAGAGCAATTAAATTTTAAAACAATCGATTGTCAGACTAAATGACATAGATTAATATTTTTATTTAGTCTTTTTTATACTTACCATAATGAAAATTAAAAAGTAATTAAAATCAACCCTGAACATTCCTCTTGCCTCTTTGTTGCACCCCCCACCCCGTCTCTTCTTCTTCTTCTTCCCAGGTCAAAGGCTAACGCCTCCTTGAATATGGTGTATTGAAGCAATTCAAGTGGACTCATGACCTATATTCCAAGTTTAATCAGTTTAGCAATTCAAGTGGATCCTTCAAAACTATTTACAGTATATGACATGTCTTTCTGACAGCACAATAATTATTCAGATTCAAGTTATCGAAAGATTTAGCCATGGAAGCTTTGTTTTTTCTTTTTCTTTTGATATAGCCATGGAAGCTTTAATTAAGGGATATAGGTATGAACAGAAGCTAATTGAATTGACTGATCGAATTGTCGTGATCCTTAGTGACTTGATAATTAATGAAGAATTCGGTACATAGAGACAAGTCATTCAAAGTTGAACTAAGAACTTGTGGGTTCACTTCTTCTTCCATTTTTGTTTTTTTTTTCGGTGCAGCAGAGCAATACGTGAAAAAAGGGAAGAAATAAATTGTTCAATTTAAGATTATTTATTTTTTATTACGATAAATACAGTGAAAACTAAATAAAAATACTTATCTATCTCAATTAATCTTGACCATTGAGTATCTTAAAATCTAATGGCTCTAATTTGGCGTAAAATCTTTGATACCATTGAACCTAACTCTTATGTTATTCATATATCATGCACATAGTTTTTAGAGGGAGACTAAAAACAAGAGATATACTTCACGAATTTGGAATGATTGATTCTAATGTGTGTTCTTTATGTTCTAATGCAGACGAATCTACTCACCATTTATTTTGTTCTTGTCCAATTGTGAAGGATGTCTAGAGGTTATTAAACATCCACTGTCACAATGAGAATGATAACTTTTATGATCAGATTTATAGATTGATCTTACAGAATGTCAATGATGATCATACTATTGAAAAATTACTCACTTATTGTTGGTAAATCTAGAAAGCAAGAAATAATTTTGTTTTTAGGAATGCTCAATCTAATCCTCCTAGTATTGTAGCTACTACGTGTTTATCTCCAAAGCCATCTTGATCACAATTCAGATAAAGTGAAGAAAGCTCACAGCCACACCTTTGTCAAATGGCATCCTCCTCCTCCTAACACACTTAAAATCAATTTTGACGGCTCTGTGTTGAAAAGAGGAATGGGAAGTGCTGTTAGAGGTTTTGTCATCAGAGATTTTGAAGGAAATAGCTTCAGCCTTTAAGGGAAAAAAATTTATATGAACACGGAGTTAATTAAATATATAGATAATTTAGGACAAAAAAAAAAGAAACGGTGGAGGTTTGGTTGTACTTGATTCACAATACAATACAATTGGTGTGGACAACATCTCTCTCTACTTGATTTTGAGTCCCATGAACGTTCATTGAGGTTACATCGGAATCAATTCCTGGTGGTCAAGAGGGGAAGTGTTTTGATAACATGATTAACATCCACTATGGATTAATCTCTGGTGTAGAACATAACTTGATGCAAATAAAAAAAAATACATTTCTGTTTTAGACCAGAGTGATTTTTATAAAAGAAAAACTCAGTTATGAAATCTGCATATCAAAAATAAAAATAAAGAACTGCATAAACTTTTTTGTTTGTGCAAATTGTCAATTTTAACTTTGCTATTAAACATCTCAACAAACTAATTGCGACAGACAAGTGATGGTTACATGGAGTCCCATCAGTCTCATAGGTGAAGGCTAAGTCTCCTTGAACATTGGTGACCACATATAAATGAGTGTTCGGACTCCAGAAGCCCTTAAAATGACGTGATCTAACGTAAAAATAAATAAATATTCTGAATTCAAGAACGAATAAATTAAAAAAAAATAGCTAGAGAAAATTTGACTAGGGTTTGTAGTCAGTCAACGCAGATTTGTTCTCGGTAACACACTAACACTGTCTGTAGTAGGAGTGAACCAGTTAGACGGTGCCCTGTGTTCCAGATCCTTCTATATCCAAACCTAAAAATTAAAAATCCGCCCAACTTTATTGGGCCGCCCTCAGCCTCCCTCCCCCTAATTCTAGACCCTTCCACTCCCACTCAAGAATTCTCCAGATTTCCTCACTCTCTCCTATATCTCTCAATTGGCTCAAATTCTCTCTCTCACTCTGAATTTTGAAATTTTGAAATCTGAATCAATGGCGAAATACGGCGAAGGCGACAAGCGTTGGATCGTGGAGGACCGACCCGACGGTGCGAACGTCCACAACTGGCACTGGGCCGAGACCGACTGCCTGGGCTGGTCACGTGACCTCCTCACCAAGCTCCTCTCCGACCTCACCGTCCTCAACGGCGAAGGCAATCTCTTCGCCAAGACCAAAAAAGTCGACAAGGTTGAAGGCGACGCTTACGTCAACATCCGCAAAGGGAAGATCATCCCTGGATATGAAATCAGCGTCACTCTTACCTGGGAAGGCGAGGCTCGCGACTCCGAAAACGGCGCGTCGTTGCTTAAAGTCGACGGGACGATTGAGATTCCCTACATTGCCGACGAGAACGCCGACGAGGATCCCGAGGTCAAGGTCTCGGTCAAGGACGAGGGACCGATTGGGAGGAGGATCAAGGAGGCCATGGTGGCGAAAGGGAAGCCGTTGATTTTGGAGAAGATTAGGGTTTATGTCAAGGCTATGGCGCAGGGTGGGCCGGCGAAGGATGACGTGGAGCCTAAGAAGGTTGCTCCGAAGGCGAATTCCGGGAGCTCGATGGCGGCGGCGGAGAAGAAGGAGGAGGTGGCTGTGGTGGTGGAGAAGAAGGAGGTGAAGAAGAAGAAGGGGTTTAAGACGATTAGTATGACTGAGAAGTTTAGTTGCCGGGCGAGTAATTTGTATGAGATTTTGATGGATGAGAATAGGTGGAAGGGGTTTACTCTGAGTAATGCTAAGATAAGCAAAGAGGTGGGCGGAGAGTTTAGTATTTTCGATGGGTCGGTGACAGGTAAGCATTTAGAGTTGCAGGAAGGGAAGTTGATTGTACAGAATTGGAGATTTGGGAACTGGGCTGATGGGATTATGTCGAAGGTGGGATTAGTTAGGTTTCCAAATTTCAGTTTGATTTGGTTGTGGTGATTTGTGGATTGAGTGAATGATTATTGTTTGTATTTGCAGGTGACACTTGCACTTGAGGAACCAGAACCTGGGCTTACTGTTGTCAAGCTAACTCATTTGGATATTCCTGAGGAAGACAGGTTTGTTCTGAGCTAATGCTAACACATGACTTGTGCTCTGTGATTGTGAGTTTGCGAGTATTGTGGTTGAAACCTTAAAAGCTTACTTATATGTTTGATACATTGTGAACAGATATGGGAATGCGACCGTGGTGGAGAATACGGAGAGGGGATGGAGGGATCTTATTTTCCAGAGAATAAGGGCAGTTTTTGGTTTTGGAATTTAAGATTTACCAATAGTCTGTTTCTTTCAGATTGTAGAATTTGGTCAATTTGGAAGCTTGAATTGAATGTTGAGTTTAGAACTTACAGAAATGCTGGTCTAATGTATGTGCTTTTCTTCGATAAGCTGAGAGGTCAGTGTTGCCGGATTTTCATTTTAACGAACTGTCATTCCTCTTACATTTCAATTACAATTATCCCGGAATTTTATTAAAATGAGAAACAATTATGTCATGTTACTCTTGCTTGCATGTTTTTGTTAGCTTCTTTTCCTTTCTAATATCAACGCTGCTTTCAGATGAGGTAGATGGATGGGTTTGTTTTAACATGCTTTAGAGTGGAGCTATGGCTCCTACATTTCTAGTGGAATTGTTGTTTGAAGTGTCCTTATTACTAGAACTTGAAGACAGTGCTTATTATCATAAGTTCATAATTAATCATATATTGTGTAAACTTCTTATCTGTTATTAGAGGAATTCAGTATGAAGGACTAAAGAAAATTTGCTTGAAAGGATGAAGAACCTAGTAATGCTAGCTTAGCTTCTACTGCTTTTTACACTGTTAAGCCTCTTAGTTATGGTTGTCATGGCCACAGGTTCGTGCCACTGGTTAGTATTATTTAAAACTCGTGTACTGGTGGAGGTCGGTGTTGGGCGATAATTTTAGGCTCTTGATTTAGAACAGCGCTGGTTAGATATGTAAAAATACTGCCACCAGTTTAGGGTTTAGTAACAGTTTCCTAAATGTTGGCAATTCAGTAGATGACCCACATTAGAGTGTGGAGCTTATTCTTGGTGGGTTGTGAGTCGAAAGAAAGAGCTTCAATCATATATAGATCTAATAATAGTGAAGTTCATTTTACTGAAGATTAGGGATTTTATCTAGTAGGTTCGACTAGAAGTGGGTGGTTGGTGGTTTGATTCCATGCCTTGGAATTTCTAGTAAAGTTCCCCTATGTCTAAGCCATGTTGAACATGGGTCTTGAAAAGAGATGAGAATGCAACTTTGGGCATTGACACTGGGTGAATGCGATTTGATGTACAGTAGGATTTCTCAGTAGAAATCTAAACATAGAGTAAGATTTTGCTTGTTTGGAACACAATTGTAAGGAGTTGCTATGATAAGCCTTGGGGATGTATCTAGACTATCTTTTCTATTTCTAAACATAGAGTAAGATTTTGCTTGTTTGGAACACAATTGTAAGGAGTTGCTATGATAAGCCTTGGGGATGTATCTAGACTATCTTTTCTAACTAGGTAGGTGCCCGTGCCAAGATGTGGTTTTTGGACTTGGACGAACAGAGATGCCAATAAGAATGAAAAAATTCTCTAAGATCCATTCATCGTAATGTATAGATCTTACATGTGATTTGTAAAGAAATGTATGTGACTAGTTAAGAAATGTATGTATGAGGAAGAAGAATGTATTCCTGTATATTGGAATGCCCTTGTGAACAGTTGACAAATGATAACTAAAATTGGAATGCCTTTGTGAAAATAGTTATGAGTGATTTGGTATATTGAGCAGAACAACAAATAATCAATCGATAAAAAAACATAGAAACATCGTTCATGTTCGATTTAATATAGAAACAACATTTATTTTCGAGAATATTGCATTATATCTCCGACTTAAATTTAATATTATTCGGTGCCAGTATTGACCCTAGTTGCACATCCAAAACAACCACAATAGAGGCATGAGAAGGTTGCGACGAAGATGACAATGGTGGAGACACTTCATTGTCTAAGATTTTGGTGGAGGGGACTTTAAAGTATCCTATTCAATATCAACAAATGTCAAAATTCAATATTAACTTCAAGGTTATTTGTCATACTGATTTAAATGACATTTTATAATTCAAAACTGAAAGGGCTGAAAGCAAACCTGAATCTCAAGAAAAAGAACTTTCAACAACAACAACAACAACAACAACAACAATAATAATAATAATATGGATAGGCAACAACAATGTCACCAAGTGTTTCTAGACCAAGCAAAGAATTGAGCAAAGAATGGGGGAATTCGGGTCAGGTCGTTAATCATCAAATATACTGGATAGATATGCTACCAGAAAAGTCTACTTAGGCGACAAACATTTACTTGGTCGCCTAAGTTATACCTTAGACGACGGACCACTTATTTCGTCGCCTAAGTAACATCTTAGACGATGAAACTATCATTCCGTAACCTAAGAAGAAACCTAAAATGACATAATGTCAGTCACTTAGACGATGACAGTGTGGTCGTCGCCTAGGTTGTCACTTGGGCGCCAGCATACTCTTTTCGTCGCCTAAGTGGACACCTAGGCGACGACAATGTGGTTGTCGCCTAGGTGGCCATTTAGGCGACGAAACGTATCACTTGGGCGACGAAATTGATCAATTATAAGCTCAATCAGTTTCTTTTCCCCTCGGGCTATCTCACCCTCTCCTCTCAACTTCTCTCTTCTCTCTCTCTCTCTCTCTCTCTCTCTCTCTCTCTACCCAGCAGCCTGATCCCGGCCGGGAAAAAATCATCACGAAATATCGATCGATCGATTGCAATTTTTCATCAACCCCTGATTTCATTCTAGGTGAAGGTACGTATTAACTCGTTTCTCACGAATCATTTATTAATACCGTATGTACGTACGTACGTAAATCCAGTGAAATATTCCGACGAATACATAGTTTTCGGCGATCTTAGGTAGCTTAATTACTAGCTTGTTGTACATATTGTATTGGATTGTATTGTTAATGTACATAATTTTAAGGTAATTGGTTAATTAGTTAATAATTAATAATATATATTATTATATAATTAGTTAAAACATGTTAGCTAGCTAAATTAAGCTAATTGGTAATCTATAAGCGCACTAATTAATGGTTTAATTAAGCTACGTAGTACGTTAAGGTTAATTAATTAATAGTATATATATACATATATATATAGATTAATATAAGCTAGGTACGTAGTACATTAATTAGCTATATATATAGTTTAATTAAGCTAGGTACGTAGTACATTAGCTAGCTAGATTATAGCGCGCATATATATATATAGTACGTATATTAGATTTATTAGTTATAGGTTGAAACAATATATTTAATATAATATATAATTGTTAACTTATTATGCATGCAGAAATATGGATAAAAGTTGGATACAGTTGGCGAATAGAAGTGATGTGCGGTATATGGATGGAGTCAGAGAGTTTATGGTTTTTGCGATGGAACATTGTCAGGGAAAGAAGCGTTTCAGGTATGCTTACAAAAAATGTCTTAACCATCAGTTTATGATGACTAATGTTATGTCACAACACCTGTACGAGAACGGTATGATGTGGAGTTACACTACGTGGAGCGAGCATGGTGAAGTAGTAGGCTTAAGCTCAGGACTAGACTTCAGTTACCATGCTCATCAAGCGGTAGTGGCACCCCTTCGTGGAACCTAACTGTGGATTTGGTCCATGATGCCTTTCCGGCATTTAGTCACGGTGGACACCAACACCAAGATGGGGGTTACGATACCACTCATGGGTATGATGACACATTCCCCGCTACTAGCTTGGCCACTGACACTAGTGAGATGGATAAGTACAACATAATGCTACTTGAAACCCAGACCTTGGTGTACCCTGGATGTCGAGAGAATGTGTTGTAATATGTGATGCAGCAAATCCAGATAAAAGTGAAAACCAAAATGTCACACAGTACTTTTGACGAAATACAGGAGCAAATATGTAAGTTGCTTTCCGATAATCACAATCTTCCGAAATCGCATTATAAGGTTAGAAAGATCTTGAGCAGCCTCGGCCTAAAGTACAAGATAATTCACGTCTGCCCAAATGATTGTGTGTTGTTTTACAAAGAGTATGCACATTTGGACTATTGTCCTGTATGCGGCCAGTGCAGATATGCGAACCAGGAGAATAAGAGGAGTTCAAAAAGTCAAATTCCTTTGAAGGTTCTTCGATATTTTCCATTTATTTCTAGATTGCAGCATCTGTACATGTCTCTATATGTAGCAGAGGCGATGTGATGGTCCACAGAAAAGTGAATAGATGACGATGTGCTGAGACACGCCGTAGATGGGGAGGCGTTCAAACATTTCGACATGAAATTTGGAGACTTTGCAGAAGAGATTCAAAATGTTAGACTCAGACTTTTTACAGACGGATTCAATCCTTGAGGTAGGAATAGCTCTGCCGTAAGCACTTGGCCAATTATTCTGATGTCGTACAACCTACCTCCGTGGATGTGCATGAACAAGGAATTCATTTTTCTTACTCTGCTAATTCTAAGTCCTAAATCTCCGGGGAAGTGCTTAGATGTCTACCTCAGATCTTTGATCGACGAGCTGAAACTGTTGTGGAAAAATGGAGTCCTAACTTATGACAAATTCATTGACACGATGTTCATGATGTGGGCAGTCGTAATGTGGACGATCAATGATTTTCCAGCGTATCGGATGTTGGCAGCCTGCAGGATGTAACGATTTAATAGATGTCCTATATGTTTGGATGACGTGAGCTCTAGTTGGCATGCGGGAAATGTGTGTTATCTGAGTTACCATAAATGGCTTCCTCACGATCACCCGTGGCGACAGGATGAAGCTCATTTCAACGGGATGGTAGAGAAGAATCATAAACCCCGTAGTTGGTTTGGCGAAAAGATTTTAGAGAGGTTGAGTTATTTCGACTTTGGTGTGTTGACCAATGACAAGGATGTACATAAATGCAATCCAATACCTCCAGAGGATCTCATCTATTGACATCACAAGAGTATATTCTTTGAACTCCCTTACTAGTTGAAGTTGAAGCTGAGGAACAACTTGGATGTGATGCACATAGAAAACAATATGTGCGACAGTGTGGTGGAAACAATTCTTGGTATTAAGTTCAAGACTAAAGATACTCCCAAAGCGCACAAAGATCTGGAATCTATGAATCTATGTCGTCCATTGTGGTTGGGGAGGGATAGAAGAGGAGTGTAGAACAAGATGTCAGATGCACCTTACACAGTGAAACCGACACTTAGAGGTTCTGTATTCCACTGGTTTAAGAGTGTTTGTTATCCGGCTACATATGCAACTACTATAATCGGAGCATTGGACGAGGTGCAACACAGTTTTGTTGGTCTAAAGACACATGACTATCACGTTATGCTGCAACATCTGATTCGAATGGTAATTTGGCCATATTTGCCTCGTGACGTCGTAGAACCAATAGTAGCATTGTGCAGCTGGTGGCAGAGGTTATGCGCCAGAGAGTTGAAGAAATCAGATGTGGTGGAACTGTAACAACAAATTGTGCACATCATCTGCAAACTAGAGAGGATTTTTCCCCTTGCTTTCTTTGACATCATGATTCACCTAATGATCCACCAACCCGAGCAGGTGCTCATTTCTGGTCCTGCACAATACACTTGGATGTATCCTCAAGAAATGTACGTACAACTAATTAATTAAATAGGTTTTCCGATCAATTATTTGTTCCACTCAAGATTACTATATGTATCTATTCTACAATTAATTAATTGAACGTTGGATTTTATAGACAGCTTGGACAGTATAAATGATTCGCCAAAAATAGGTCAACCCCGAATGGCTCCATAGCAGAGACATACCTAATGCATGATTGTGTTACTTACTGCAATAGGTACTTCAAGGATCAACCACCTCCCACTGCCTCCGATCCTAGTGGCAGCATCAATCTTTCTGTCGTCAAAAATGTCGTATGACTTGTTAGAGGAGTATTAAAGGAATCGTTAGTAAGAGAAGAACTTATCGATGCACATTGAGTAGTGTTGCGAGACTGTGATGAAGTTGAGCCTTACATGAAGGCGTACAGGGAGAACCTTCAAGCGTTACATCCGAACAAGAGTTTAGCCTGATTTGAAAAAGTGGTTAAGAAGAAGTTCCCCGATTATTTCCTCCAATGGGTACGTATGTTTACTTACTTAATAATATACATGTTTGTATAAATGAAACACTTTAATTAATTATATGTTAATTTGAACTGTTACAGATGATTGATCTATAAAAATCCGATAACCATGGGAGGTGGTGGTTCTGGTCAAAACACTTGCTAGTAGGGAAGCCGGTTAGACACTATATTTATACTGGATATTTTTTGAATGGTTTAAAATTTTATTCATTAGCCCGAGATGAAGGAAGAACACAAAACAGTGGGTCGCGGTTGGGGATGACGATGATATATATTACGGGGCTCTTGTATATGTCGTTCAGCTATGTTACAGGAATGATTTCAACGTTTTCCTATTCAAGTGTAAATGGTTCAAGAATACAAAGGAAGACCTAGGCCTTTTATCAGTCGATACAAACTCAAGCTGATATGAGGATGAGCCTTTCGCTCTTGCCACCTTACTCAGGCAAGTGTTCTATCTTGATGTTCCAAAAGTTGGTGAATGGTGGAAAATAGTGAACCATATCTCTCATCAAGGAATATGGAATACCACGACAACTGAAGGGACGCCGGCGACAGAAGATGCTGAATCTTAAAGAGAGATTCCTGTATATCAAGAGCCAAATATTTCTGTCATCCGCTCCGACATAATGGAAATGGTTCAAGCTGGTGAACGCTTACCCATGCCTGCTGGCTCTACAGATATAACTAAATATGAGATTATAGATCTAGAGAATGATGGCAGTGAAGATGAGGCCCAAGATGACGATGAGGACTCAGGATATTCGTCGGATGACGTTGAGTATGATGATGATGAGGAGCAATCAGATAATAGTGTTGAGGAGGATGATTATGATTATGACGAGGAGTACAATATAACGATGAAGGATATTAATTGATAATTAATTATTGTAATCTCACTTTTTCGAGGTAATGATGATTAATTATATTATGATCGACAAGGAGTACAATATAATTAATATTCTGAATTCAATTTTTTTTGAACGAGGATCGGAGTACTAGTACAATTATTCTGTCATTCCCGACATAACTAATGGATTCGGAATTGAACTGGTTCAGATCGGCCACACGAATTCAAATTAAGTAACGCTTAATTAATTATTAATTACCGTACATACTGTATCCATGCCCTAAACCCTATATATATATTTACATCGTGTTTCTTCGCATCTACTTTGGATGATACTTTGATGCACGAATTTCACTTTGGTATGTAGGGTATGACTTAGGCGACGAACAAAGTTGATTTCGTCACCTAAGAAGGTACTTAGACGACGAACCCAACTCTTTTCGTCACCTAAGTGACTTCTTAAGCGACGAAAGCAACTCTTTTTGTCTCCTGAGTCATACCCTAAACCCTAAACTCTACATACCCTAAACACTTAAACCCTTTCTCCCTAAGCCCTAAACCCTTTCCCCTAACCCAGAATTACTTAGGCGACGAAACCAGTTGTGTTTTCGTCGCCTAAGTTATAGTTTCACAATCTGACCTCTAAGAGCATGACCATGCATACCATCTTCAAATATAATTTTTTTTCCTTCAAGGCATAGAGTAACCAATTCTTGGACTGTGAGTTTTTGACGGTTTGAAATCGGGGTTACGAAGATTCGCATATCAACATTTCCGTTTCGTTGAAATTTCAATTATATGATTGATTACGCCGATCAAACCCTTAACGAATTTCATTTTCAATGAAAATTCATGAACTTACATATTATGTTATGATCAATATATCTAACGCTGTTTTGTCAAAATTCAATTTTGTTAATGTTCACGTGGAGTAAATATAGATGTATGAACATTTAAGTTATGCAACATTAGTAGATATATCACAAAATTTTAATTTCTAATAAATTTTGGCTTATTAAATTTTGATTAATTTTTTTTAGTTAATAAATTAAGTTCTTACGACAAGTTAAACACCCGTGACTTCGAAAACGGGTTTACGAATTATTTTTACGATAGTACCCGTCTTTTAACTATTTTTCAATAATCACTAAATTCATTTGATTGAAACCTAAATTAATCCAAATTAGGTTCAATTTTTTTAACAATATTGTACAAATATAATGGTTATATCTAACGGTTTATTTTTTTTTAATTTATAAGTAACTACACAAAAATAATTTTCATTTAATTTTTTTTTAAATATTCACTTAGGCGACAAACCAAGGTGTTTGCATCGCCTACGTGAGCACTTCGGTGACTAAAACACCTTGGTTCGTCGCCTAAGACCAAATTTTTTGGAGGTTCGGTTCGTGCGCCCAAATTTTTAGGCCAGAAATAAGAACGACTTAGGCGATAAAATACCTCACGTTCGTCCCCTAAGACAAAAATTTTGGCTGTTCAGTTTCCTGAGAGCGCTATAATTTGGCCCACGTTTGAATATCACTTAGATGACAAAAGGGTTGTTTTCGTCGCCTAAGTTTAGGGTTTAGGCGCCAAAATAAACCCTTTCGTCGTCTAAGTGGGGTTGATTTTCCTGTGCGCCTCATTTTTTGGGCCATATTAAATTCTAATTTGGCGACGAAAAGCATCGGTTCGTCGCCTAAGTGAATGCGTATATCCAGAAATTAAAACCCGTTTCGAACCAATCTCTCTCCATTCTCTCTCCATTCTCTCCACTCTCTCTCTGTTCTCTCCTAAAGGTCGCCTCCTCCTCCCCCTGCAACCACTTCGCCGCCGCCTCCCCTCTCCCCTCCCGTCGTCCCCCCTCTCCTCTCCTCAAAAACCGCCCCCTCACTCCTCCGCCTCAATCACGCACTCCATCCGATCCTCTCCAGCCACCGGCCCGCCCTCCTCCCCGCCGCCTCCCCTCAACGTCGCCGTTGGTATATCAATCTCTCTCTCTCTCTCTCTCTCTCTCTATATATATATATATTTATATATATGTACGTATAATACATGTTGTGTATGTATTTCATATATATATATATTGTGTATATAGATTTAATTTGTATATATATTGTGTATATAGATTTTGTATATATATACTTTTGGATATATTGTTAATTAATAAATAAAATATTAATTGTCTATATTGTATATATATATATATATATTTGGTAATGCATGTATTTAGTACGTATAATGTGTTTAGTATTGTATATATAAAGTATAGATATAGTTTTGAGTATATTGATATTAATTATTTGGTAAATTGGTAATATAAATTGGTAATATAAATGCCACGAAATAAATCGGATAATTAAATTGGTGAGATTTGAATAAATTAGAAAAATATAGATATATTTGTGAAATTTGGAGAAATTTGTAAAATGTATATAAATTGGATAATTTTGTAAAATTTGGATGATAAATTAGTAATATATATCGAATTGAATTTATTCATAAATTGGTAATATATATCGAATTTAATTTAATCATACGTATATTGATGTAATTTTTGAAATTTGGATAAACTCGATTTTTTTTTAAAATTTAGATCAATTGGATATATTAATTATTGAAATTTAGATAAATTGGATATATTTATATTGGATGAAATTTGGTGAAAATTTTGATTAATTTGGATGAATTAATTTGGATATTTATTGTTAATCCGAATCGTTCGGGTATGCCAACTGGCCTAATCGCTCATGCTCCAAATGAGGCGGTCACTAGCCATACTGACGACCCACCAGTCACCGCTTTAGCGGTGACATCAGCGACGACGTCTGAAGGTCTCATGGAGTCGGTCGACGACTCTGTTCACTACAGCACACGGCGAGGAGGCAGCCGTTAGATCAGGTCCCCAAATGGAGTCGGGGACTTCGGAAGGCTGCGAAAACTGAGCGCATAGTCAGGTCGACCGAAAGAAGATCCTGGTGTCGTTCGATGATTTCACCCGAGGCCCTCCGTCCTTGCAACTCGGCAGCCTCACGTCGCACACCATTGGCTCAATCATACGGAACAACATTCGTATGGTTGCCGCTTCGTGGAACAAGCTGCCTAAATCCGAGAGGTTAAGGGTATACCACGAACTCTCGATAATACTATTTAATTTTTTGTATTTTTACAATTAATTACCAACCACCAAGCTAGGCATAATTTTTAGGTTCTAATTTTTTTTCTAGACACATTTCGATATCGACGGCACGCCGGAGATGATGGAGCACATCAATACCGTGGCAAAAAATATTTTCAAGGATTGGAAGTATGACCTCCATAAGTACTATCTCCGACACGGCGCCACAGTTGTCCCACATGAGCTATGGGACGAAAGGGAACATGAGTGAGAATGGTTGGTCGGACACTTTGAGTCCGATAAGTATAAGGTTCGTCTTCATTTCCTTTAAATTGAGAAAAATAAATAATTTCTTATTTTAACCATTTATTTATTATTTAATGATTTTTTGTCAAATAGATAAGGTCGGATGCCAACAATGGAAACCGTGTGAAGAAGGATAAACACCATACTTCGGGCTCCGAATGCTTCATGTTCATTGCAAAGGAGTACAAGGATGTGGGTTCGAAGCATTCTCTCCTGGATGTCAGCGTCTTGGTTTATGTCAGGCCTGGGGTCGATGATGAAGCGAGTCAATAAGAGGTAAGTGACTCATCTTGCCTAACTCAATTCAATTTAATCGTACTTCCAAAATGTATCGAAATTTACTATAACAGTAATTGCATTTTTAATTTGAGGCGCAGTTGATAGAAATGGCCGAGGAGCAGTTGGCGAACACCTAGTTGGAAACCCCGGGTATGACGCCTGAAGAGGTGCCCCCTCTATCGGTGGAGAGCCAGATCGCCATCGCCGATGCTGTTTACGGTCGCCAAGCTGGCAAGGAGGTTCATGGGTTTGGACGGAGGGTCCATAGAGATTTGTCGTCCCATCCCTCTGGATCGTCGTCCAGTAGACGAGGTGGGGTTGATGCCGATGCGGTTTTAGCCACACAAGCGCATGCTCGATTGGCATGGGAGTCGGCCGATCGGATCTGGGAGTAGACCAGATCGATGCAGGGGTTGCCCGTTCCCGAGGACTCTTGTCGTCCCCCCTTCTCACGGGTCCAACGACTACGATTAGACCGGCGCCGGCGGAATAGGCGGCATGTCCCCCCCCCCCGATAGTTTAGTTTGTATTTTCATTCATTTGTAAAAATAATTTTTATGTTTAATGAATATTTTATTAATATAATTAATTTTTATATTAATTTATAATTTTTAAAATTATTATTAATTATTTATTTAATTCAAAAAAAACATAATTATTCACTTAGACGACGAACACGCTTCGTCGTCTACGTATGGTACTTAGACGACGAAACATCTTTATCATCGAAGTGGTCTCTGAGATGACGAACACGTTTCGTCGCCTAAGTGGTCTCTAAGACGACGAACTCAAGTACTTAGACGACGAAGTAATTTTCGTCGCCTAAGACGGTACTCAGGCAACAAAATGAATAAGTTTTGTCGTCTAGGTACTTAGGCGACAATTCTTAGGCGACAAAACCTTGGCGACGAAAAATGTCACTTAGACGACGAAAATACTTCGTCGCCTAAGTGTGTTTTTCTTTAGTAGAAAATTATTTATATAGCTCCGAATGGCTAGAAGATAGAAGTGTTAAAACCATAAATGAACCAGTGCTTCGCATCTAAAATCCCACTACACTATACAAACTTTAGAAAAAAAAATTGTAAACCCAATACAAAGAGACATAAACAGAAATACTAAAGTTGTCAGTAAATAGTCTAATATTAATAAAAGAACAAAACAAATACAAAACAACCCATATGAACTGAAACATGAACAAAAGAGATTAACCTAATATCTATATACAACAACTGATGAGTTTAAACTTCAATTCTCAGGTGTCAAATTTAAGAAGAATCACAAACATGACAAACCAACACAAGGCAAGCAAATAAATTTCAACACAAAGAAATCAAGAAATAGAAAATATTCATGTAAAACAACAAACATACATCTTAATTCCATCACATCCAAATACGTCAAAGCCCGAATCAATGCTATAAAGGTCTTATTTTCCCTACCTCAAAGCTTCACAGCTCACACAACCATCAAAAGAAAGAGGTGAAAAGCCAAGCAAGTCTCCAAATTCCAAATACTCATTCTTAGTCCAAGCATCCAGCCACCTAAATGAGGCTTTGTAATTAGAGTTAACTTCCAATTTGATAAGAACTTGAATCTAGAGAATAAATTGGAAAGAGCTTATGCATAGGAAATGCTGATTACTTCAAATTCTGACACTATCCTATACAGAAAGACTGAATCATAGTTTTTTTTACTTCAGCATTAAAAATGTACAGTACAGAAGATGATAGAGCTAGTATCTTAAACAGCCTCGGCCTAAAGTACAGGATAATTGACACCCGTCCAAATGATTGTGTGTTGTTTTACAAAGAGTATAAAGATTTGGACTATTGTCCCATATGTGGCCAGTGCAGATATGAGCTGAATATGAAGAGTTCGAATAAGAAAATTCCTGTGAAGGTTCTTCGATATTTTCTATTGATTCCCAGATTTCAGCATCTATACATGTCTCTATACATAGCAGAAGCGATGCAATGGTACGCAGAAAAGCGAATAGATGATGATGCGCTGAGACATGCAGCAGATGGGGAGCCTTTCAAATATTTCGACAGCGAATTTGGAGACTTTTTTGTAGAAGTTCGAAATGTTAGACTCAGACTATCTACAAACGGATTCAGTCCTTGGGGTAGTAATAGCTGTGCTGTCAACACTTGCCAGTTATTCTGATGTCATACAACCTGCCTCCGTGGATGTGCATGAACAATGAATTTAATTTCCTTACTCTGCTAATTCCAGGTCCTAAATCTCCGGGGAAGTGCTTAGATGTCTATCTCAGACCTTTGATCGATGAGCTAACATTTTTGTGGGACAATGGAGTCCTAACTTATGAAAAATTCACTAACACAATGTTCATGATGAGAGCACCGTAATGTGGACGATCAGTGATTTTCCAGCGTATGGGATGTTGGCAACCTACAAGATGAACGGATACAATGGATGTCCTATATGTTTGGACAA
This sequence comes from Geum urbanum, assembly GCA_946800695.1. NCBI lineage: Eukaryota > Viridiplantae > Streptophyta > Magnoliopsida > Rosales > Rosaceae > Geum > Geum urbanum. The sequence goes on from OX326997.1 coordinate 59,435,424, forward strand.
CGTGAACTCTATTTGGCACGCGGGGAAGGTGTGTTACCTGGGTCACCGTAGATGGCTTCTTGATGATCACCCGTGATGACAGGATGAAGCTCATTTCAATGGGACGATAGAGAATAATCCTAAACCCGTAGTTAGTCTGGTGAAGAGATTTTAGAGAGGTTGAGCTATTTTGACTTTGGTGTGTTGACTAATGACAAGGATGTACAAAAATATAAACCAATGCCTCCATATGATCTCAGCTATTGGCATCACAAGAGTATATTCTTTGAACTCCCTTACTGAACGAAGTTGAAGCTAAGGAACAACTTGGATGCTATGGACATAGAAAAGAATGTGTGCGACAGCGTGGTGGGAACATTTCTTGGTATTAAAAGACTAAAGATACTCCTAAAGCGCTCAAAGATCTAGAATCTATGAATCTACGTCGTCCCTTGTGGTTGAGGAGGGATAGAAGATAAGTGTACAACAAGATGCCAGCTGCACCTTACACAGTGAAGTCGGCACTTAGAGGTTATGTATCCCACTGGTTTAAGAGCGTTCGTATGAAGCTATTATAATTGGAGCAGTGGAGGAGGTGCAATACAAGTTTGTTGGTCTAAAGACACATGACTATCACGTTATACTGCGATGTTTGATTCCAGTGGTAATTCGGCCATATTTGCCTCCTGACGTCTTAGAACCAATAGTGGAATTGTGCAGATGGTGGCAGATGTTATGCGCTAGAGAGTTAAACAAGTCAGATGTGGTGGAACTGAAACAACAAATTGTGCACATCATTTGCAAACTAGAAAGGATTTTCCCCCTGTTTTCTTTGATATCATGATTCACCTAATGATCTACCTACTCGAGCAGGTGCTCATTTCTGGTCCGGTCCAGTACACTTGGATGTATCCTCAAGAAAAGTACGTACAACTAATTAATTATATGGGTTTTCTGATCCATTATTTGTTCCACTCGAGATTACTAGCTATATGTACTTATTCTACAATTAATTAATTGAATATTTGATTTTGTAGACAGCTTGAACAGTATAAAAGATTCGTGAAAAATTGGTCGGCCCCGGATGGCTCCATAACAGAGACATACCTAATGAATGAGTGTGTTACTTACTACAACAGGTACCTCAAGGATCAGCCACCTCCCACCGCCTCCGATCCCAGTGCCCGCATCAATCTTTCTGTCGTTACAAATGTCGTACGGCCGTTTAGAGGAGTATTAAAGGAGTCGTTAACACGAGAAGAACTTATTGCGGCACATTGGGTAATGTTGCGAGACTGTGACGAAGTTGAGCCTTACATGATTCGGTACAGGGAGAAGCTTCAGGCGTTAAATCCGGACAAGAGTTCGTCGTGGTTTGAGAAAATGGTTAAGAAGAAGTTCCCCAATTATTTCTTTTAATGGGTACGTATGTTTACTTATTTAATTTATATACATGTTTGTAGAAATTAAACCATTATATATATATGTATATGCTTTCCATTTTCACAAATGATTGATCTATAAAAATCCGATAACCATGGTGGGTGGTGGTTCTGGCCAAAGTACTTGCTAGCAGGGAAGCCGATTAAACACTACATTTACCACGGATGTTTTGTGAACGGTGTAAAGTTTCATTTATTGGCCCAAGATGAAGGAAGAAGAACACAAAACAGTGGGGTAGCGGTTGGGAAAGATAATGATATATATTTCGGGGCTCTTGTATATGTCGTTTATCTATGTTACGGGAATGATGTCAACGTTTTTCTATACAAGTGCAATTGGTTCAAGCCTATAAATGAAGACCTGAGCCTTTTATCAGTCGATACAAACTCAAGCTGGTATGAGAATGAGCATTTTGCTCTTGTCACCTTAGCTAGGCAGGTGTTCTATCTTCATGATCCAAAAGCAGGTAAATGATGGAAAATAGTGAACCATATCTCTCATTGAGGAATATGGAATACCATGACAGTTGAAGAGACGTCGACGATTGAAGAAGTTGAACCGCAAATAGACATTACTGCATATCAAGAGCCTAATATTTCTGTCATCAGCTCTGACATAATGGACCTGGTTCAAGTTGGTGAACGGTTACCCATGCCTGATGGTTGTATGGATCTAACTGAAGATGAGATTATTGATGTAATTAATGAGGTCGATGAAGAAGAGGCACATGATGACGACGAGGACGAGGACTCAGGATATTCGTCGAACGATGTTGAGTATGATGAGAAGGAGGAGCAATCAGATAACAGTGGTGAGGAGGATTATGACGATTATGACAAAGAGTACAAAGAAGGCACAAAAAGAGGCGGAAGATGCTCAACTCTAACGCTTCGCAGAGCAAGTGGGTTGGCAGAGCCAGGAGGACAACGTCATGCCTCCTCCTGACCCTTTAGCTGGTTCCTCGGTCGCGGTGACTAGGGAAATTCCTAATGTCCTAGATATACATACTGATGACAATAACACACCTTCCAGCCGATCATTGATGTCAGAAAGTGCCCAAGAGTCGGCTTCCTTCGTGTCTATTCTCTACAGCGCGCGGCGCAAGGTCAGGATGGCCCCGTCAGACCCTCAACCGAAAAGGACCCGATGTGACGACCTTCGTGTCAATTCACGAGTTAGCGCGTAATCGCTGTTTATCGATTATTGTGTGGTTTGCCGGTTTCGTTTACGACATAATTATCGGCCGAGAATTTGAGTTGAGTCTCTTCTCGAGAATTGTAGTACACGTGATTTCGAGTTCGTGGGTAGTTCCGGATGATTTTTCCGATAACCGAGGAATATAATATGATTATTTGAAGTTTCGGTTTATCGACGAGTTTATCCGTTCGTATCGAGTTTATCCGAATCGTAATGGTTATCCGTTTTGGACCGTCGATCGTCCCGAGGCGCGAGTATAAATATCGAAAATAGTCAAAAAATTGTCGAAAACACTGTTTGGGAAGTTTGACCGTCGTTGACCGAGGCTGACCGTTGACTTTTCGTTGACCGGTTCTCCATCGTGCTGCCGCTGTCGGATTTCACGATTCCGGCCACCTCCGGCCGAGTTATTGGTATATTTCGATTCCTCTCTTGATTTTATGTTGATTAGAACTTGGAATTGCTTGATTTGGTTGAGATTTGAGGGAGATATATCTATTTGAAAATTGAGGATTTTTGACCGGAATCGGCCTTGAATGGGGACGGTGCTCCGGTTGCTCTCCTGCGATGAGACTTGGTGGATTTTGTTGGGTTTTAGCTCAGGATCATTTTCCCTTTGGTTTGATGGGACGAGGTGGCGTGACGGCGCCGTAATTGGTCCGGGAAGTTTTCCGGCCGGTTTGGACCACCGTGGCTTTCGAGCTGGATTCCGGCCACGGTGGTGGTTGGATGGTGGTGGTCCCTTTGTTAAAGTTGTTCGCCTTTTTGAGGAGATCATTGTGGCAGCTCGGTCGCCGGGAAAACTCTCCTGTTGACGGCGCGCCGCCCGATGGCAGCGGTCAACGCCGGAGCTCCGGCGACCCGTTGACTTTTTGGATTTCGATGTTTTTAATGTCGTTTTTCTCGTATTCACGCCCCGATCGTCGCCTTGAGGTTTTTGAGTTGATTTGAGTATCAGATTTTCAGTCGAGGGTTTTGTGTGGAGATTTCGGGAATTTCGTCGATTATTTCAGTCGAGGGTTTTGTGACGCTTAGGGTATTTGAGTTTGTACAGCATGATTGGAGTGATGACCCGACTTGCCAGCGGTACTCATCAATACTTCGGGTGTTGTGTGTTCTCAAATATCTGAGGTCTCATGATTACGTTCCTTCTGCTTGTACCTAATGCTTGTCTTGTATCAGTAGGATGCCTCCTCGACGTGGTCCCCGTGTTGATCGGGAAGAGGATTACCATAGATACATCCATGTATAGTGTACTGAACCTGTAAGGAATACTTGTTCGGGCAGATGAACCATGAGATGTACCATAGATGTAAAAAAATGTGGAGGAAATATGAGCTCCAAATTGCAGAGAATCATCACTATCTCAGTTTCCATGTCACGCACAACCTCCTTCTTAAGCTCCCTACTGCATAGTTGACGAAACCAATTTGACAGTGCTATCAATGGCTTTACAACATTTTCTGGCAGGAACCCTCTGATAACCACAGGAAGAAGATGTTGAAGCAACACATGGCAATCATGCGTCTTCAATCCATAAAACTGTGACGGGGAACTGACTTTCACCTTACTTCTCAAACTACTTGCATAACCAAGAGGATACTTAACATCCCTGAACCACTGGAACACATCTTCTAGATCATCCTTTTTAACTAAAAAGGGTGCATCAGGAACTTTCGCCGTACCCTCGTCACCCGCTCTTTGCCACTGGTTTTTTCGCACATTCCTCTTCTTCAAAGCAGCGCGAGCTTTTGGACCATCCTTAGACTTCTTATTAATCGAAAAAATGGTTCCAAGGATGTTGTCACACACATTTTTTTCAATGTGCATGACATCTAAGCAATGTCTGATCTTCAATGATGACCAATAAGGCAGCTTCCAAAATATGCTTTCGTGAGTCCAACACTGTCTGTTATTCGGATTGTACGACACCTTCAAGTCGTCATGTTGGCTAAGAATAGGGTAAACGTGTGACCTAACGTCCTCCAAAAGTTCATCTCCACTCTTCTGATAGGGTCTTCCGCCAAACTCCACCTTCCCGTTAAATGCCTTGCTCAATCGCCAAGGGTGATCTTGGTGGAGCCATTTTCGATGACCTTCATAAACTATCCTCCCACATATATGTTTTGAAGTTAGCTCATCTAGACAGATTGGACATGCCTTGTACCCTTTCACAGTTGACCCCGCAAGCATCCCTAAACCTGGAAAGTCGCTAATAGTCCACATTACCGCTGCCTTCATCAAGAATACCTCATTGTCTACTCGATCAAAAGTATGGACTCCAACGACCCATAAATGTATTAGCTCCTCGATCATCGGCTCAATGACTAAACTAAGGCACTTTCCGGGAGATTTAGGGCCTGGAATCAACACTGATAACATGTTATATTCCTTCTTCATGCACATTGACTTCATGCACATTGATGGTGGTAGATTGTACGGCATCACAACAACGGGCCATGTACTATGCAAAGTTCCCATTGTTCCGAATGGATTGAAACCGTATGTTGCTACTCCAAGGCGCACATTCCTGCAGTCCCGTGCAAAACCTGGAAAAGTTCTGTCAAAATGTTGAAACGCTTCTCCATCAGCTGGGTGGCTGAGGCTACCAGCCACGCATATCCGCTCCCCCAGCCATCGCATATGCTTGGCAGTGTGTGGGGACATAAACAAACGCTTCAACCTTGGTGTTAGAGGGAAGTTACGAATTATTTTTTTGGGAATATCATTCGTATATGGCTTATATCTTTCAGAATAACACACTGGACAAATCCTCTCGTTTACAAGCGCCCCCCTGAACAACACACAGTTAAACTCACACGCATCAATTCTTTCGTAACCCAGTGAAAGATCACTCAAGATTTTTTTTATTCTCGAGTATGAACAGGGGAATGTGTGCCCTTTAGGAAGAAGTTTATTAATGTAAATACATAAAGAGTCAACACTTGTGTCCGACCATCCATTTTCATTTTTCATTTACATTGCATCTAATATGGCACTCAAAACAGTTTCCTCACTGCCTTCATATAATGGGGTATGTGACTCCTTCAATAATCTATCGTACTTTTCATAATCATCGTCTACCATGTCATTGAAGTTCATGCCCGAATTATCTTCCACTAATTGTTGGGGTGCATCTGCATGGTATCTAGGATAATAAGGATATGCATCATGTAGAATCTCCAACTGCGGGTTCACTGAAGGACCGACACCACTAGAAGGACCGACTCTGTCTTGAAGCCACAGTCTTCGTTGACTGAGCATTGTCGGTTCAGCAGAAACTTCCCCGTGAAGGTGCCAGACAGTATAATCCGGACTCAAACCACTGTGTGATAAGTGATGATACATGACATCCATAATAACCTTGAACGGACCGTTCTTACAACGTTTGCACGGGCAGAAGTGATAATCGGCTCTGTTACTATGTCGCCGGGCAAAATTCATAAACTCGAATATGCCTGTGATGTACCTTGGATCAGCATGATGATATGTCATCTAAGTTTTGTCTGGGTGTCCGTCCATGTTTCCTGTCAGCATAAACAATCAATATGAACAAAGTTACCACGCCACAGTTGCGATTCAACCAAAACCCCACACTTCTTCGCCTTATGCCTCCGGGTTGGGTCCTATCCCCTTCAGGGGAACACGACATTTGTCAACGCTCTTGCACCCATGCGTTTCAGCTCCAGTTTAGGGAAATTTCGGCAGCATCTCCCTACAGTTCCCCGAGTGCACACATATCTAAACAACCTAATTTGCACTCGGGGAACATTGAAAGGAGACACTGTCGAAACCATATCCCAAAACTGAAACTGAAATCGTATGAATAGCAAAAGGATCAACAAAGTCATGTTCACCTAAAGTGTCCAAAAATGGGACAATTCGAGAATCAACAACTCAACTCGATCAACTAGATGAGTTGTTGATTCTCAAACGGGAGTTCTAAGTTGATAAACACCACAATTATATATAACCATACGCTCGATTTCATGATTAACACTAATAACACTACTAATTAAGGCTCGAATACACCTAATCTACACTAATCATCAATTAATTTCACTAAATTTAACCAAATTTTAAACATTAATCATGAACCCATAACATGATTTATCACAATTCAATGATTTAAATACTAAACTACAACATAAGACCAAATTCAATTCAATTTCAAAAATTTCACATCACCTTCATTTTCACTTCTAATCATCAATAAATTTCACTAAACTTAACCAAATTTCAAACATTATTCATGAACCCATAACATGATTTACCACAATTCAATGATTCAAACACTAAAACTACAACATAACACCAAATTCAATTCAACTTCAAAAATTTCACCAAAACTTCAATTTCACTTCTAATTTAACATATTATGGTCATAAAGAGGGTTAAAGAGATACAAATCAAACTAACCTTACTCAAGAATCAAATCAATTGCAAGAACAACCTTCTTTCTCAATTTCCTAAAATTTCTCCCAAAATCGCACAAGAACAGCTCCAGAACGCGAATGAACTGTTTTTCTAAAATTCTAACTTTATGAACGGTTTGACTTTAAGAAGAAGAGTAGATCCAGATTTAAAAAAAACTAGGCGACGAAGATTGAGCAATCTTCGTCGCCTCGATTTTCTTCGAGGTGACCAAACTCATCTTCGTCGCTTCGAATGTAAAAAGTGGTCGCCTCATATTATTGAAGCGACCAAGATCAATATACGTCGCCTCAATTTGTTGAAGCGACGTAATTAGTATCTCAAGCAATCTACGTCGCCTCGATTGAAATTGGAGCGACGAAGATATGTAACTACGTCGTCCCGATTCTCTCCTCCAGTAGTGACATCTTCATGCGCAAATATCTCGTTTCCATGTATGATATTTTTATAAAGATGAATAACAATCATATTAGCAAGTTAATCGTGAAGAGAACGGGTAAAAAAATTTGAATATATATCAAAAAGTAAATGCATTTAAGGTATGTAGATTTAAATATTTAATATAGTACCTGCATTAATTGATCTCGTTCATTGCTCTCCTCACATGCTTATCAGGTTCAATATGCACAATCAATGCTCCAATCCATCAAATACTCAGCTTAATAATTCTGCAACTACATCACAGTTCAATTTAGCTCAACACTATTACACATAATTACTTGATTGATTCTCTACACTGACACCAACATAAGGTGCACGCAATTCATAAATTTCACTTTAGAACTATATCAGTTCATCTGATAAAACTAATGAACACAGATCTAACCTTCCTAGATATAATAAGCCAGCAAACTTTGGTCTGCTTGTGCTTCAAAACCTCATCAAATGCACAGCAGGATAGACTTCAGGTGGATGCTTACCGCTCAATTTTGTTGTAATGTGTTATAATAAATTGATAATTGATTAATATAAACTTATTTTGTAATAGCCGGTGACAACAATCGAAGATTGAGATATGAATACAAAGAATATAAAAGTCTGAAAAAAGAAAAGAATAGATGTTAAAGTTATGTGAATAGAACATATAGAATATAATAGATACTATCTTATATTACACTTGCCATTAGAAGTATTTGCCTCGCTCTGATATTCTAAGTACATACAAATTGATGAGTGAAAATTTTTTTAAAAAAAAATTCCTTCATTACTTGCGACGTACAAAGCTAATCTCTAAACTCTATCCCTATTTGAAGTCAATCAGATCATACATTGTTCTTTTTTATTTTCAAGCATTTGACTCAACAATTGCTTGAGCTTACTGATATGGTTAGGATGATAGATAGATATAGGCAATTCTATATACCCAAAGTTTCCTGAAATTGAAATAAAAGACACATTCTCAATACAATAACATTATGTTTGACATTTAGTTCTTTGTCACACATAACATAGCCAAAAACTCAATATTAGTCCAGCATAAATAGTTCAAACCCTTTTCTATAATGTTATTTATGAAGTTGTAATAGTCAAATATATTATATCTGTTCGAAACATGTGCAAAACGTAAGAGTAAAATGAGACTAATTAGCCATAACATGAACACAAAGTTTTATTTAATAGAAATAAACATTATCATACTTCATCATTACACAATATGACTCACTTAATATGTAATATTAGAAGTAGTCTTGAGTTCAGGATCCTAGTTTCCTTGAGACAGTTTTACCACCACTAATCCAATGTATGATGATACATTAATCAACCAAAACAACGATCACTTTAAAGACTGCGTCGTGACGTGGTACTTGGCATTACAATAAATTATAACGCAACTGCTAGCAATTTTTTAAAATTACTCCTTGGAAAAAAAAAAGCATTAGTGGATCAAACAATACTGTTGTATTGCACTGCTGCTACCAACAGTTATTTTTGTTAAGGGCATAAGTGATTACCACAAATGACAAATCTGAGACCACCATATTTTTAAACTTTAATTTTCTGTTGCTATCGTGATTTAGGCTAAACATTAAGTTTCAATATATTAGTTGTTGTGCTATGTATCCAACTAATGCTAAAGCAACACAGTGTAATTATATCTATCATCATCTAGTAACACAGATATTTTCAAGCTTAAACTAAGTAATCTTCAATTCTGACACAAAGTCTATTAATCTAAGTAACCAACATCATTAGAATAATAAAGAAAGAGAGGTGGAGCTGTATAAAAATTGAGAGAGGCTACCTCTTTATGTAGTACAGCTTCATGGAAATGCTTATTGTTTTCATCTGGTTTGGTTGCAAAGTTATGCTTATCTTTCTGCATTTCTTTATTGTCTTGTTCTTTGCCCAAAGACACAGCTTATCAACTCTAAATGATCTGAAAGACGAAAAGGAAAGGCACAATTTTGAGAAAGATGGCTAAGAGCTATACATATACACTATTGCTAACATATACGTTATTCTAAATATTCGTTACTTGCCTGCGAATTAAAATCAATTCTATTATGGCACCTATTGCTAACATATTCCTTTTTTTATGGCTATACAGATACACTATTGCTAACATATTAAGAGCTATACAGATACACTATTGCTAAATTAAGAGCTATACAGATACACTATTGCTAACATATTCCTTCTTTTATGGCACCTATAGAATGGTTATAATGAACTAATAAGTACATTATATTAAAAAAATTGAGAAGTGAAATTGTTTATCTAACCATAAGCTATTACATGAACTACTATCATAATTCTAACTGTTACTGTATGCACAATATAAGTAAACCAATAACTACATCAATGACAAATGTAAGTAACACTTATAAACCGAATAAGATTTGACCACTCTTGTTATCAAGCATTGTTTGTATTACATCAAAGAAATCTAAAATGACCACTCTATATATTCAACGACGTACATTTATACATGCTCTATTTCACAGGCCAAAACTAAAACTAAAACTAAAACTAAAATAAAAATAATATATTACATTATTGGGATATAAAGTTGTTATGATCAAAGTGTATAAACCCTATGCCTGACAATCTTTTTACATGAATGCATGATAAAGATAAATCTGTTTTATTTATACATTTGACATACTCCCCTAAAATACTTCATACATACAAAAAAAAATGTAATAATTCAAACTCTATACATTCAATAAGGCAAATACATCGTAGATTAGCTTAATCACTCAAACATAGCATATTGGTTCAAACGTGGTCTTAAATTCATATATATAGAAAACGAGATACATTTATATGAAAACATAGCAGAACAACTGCATACCAGTTTTGATTCAAAAGATCCAAGCCATATGAACAGCTCTCATCTTCTACCCTAATAGAAAAATCAATATCAAATCGCACCATAATCTCACTTTTTCTAAGGCAAAAGAGGCCCTAGAAGCTTAACTCCAAAAGAAGAAGAAAAAGAAGAAGGAGAGAGAGAGAGAGAGAGAGAGAGAGAGAGAGAGAGAGAGAGAGAGAGAGAGAGAGAGAGAGAGAGAGAGAGAGAGAGAAGCTAGATAATCCAATGAGCACCACAATCCAGAACAAACAAAAAAGAGAAGTAAACGCAAGAGAAAGATCTAAAAGGCATAATTTTATAAAACCGAAATACAAAATAGGCTCACAAAAAAATAGTTTCCCAAAGCAGAAACAGGCAGCAGAACTAAAACTTAATGCAATCCAAAGTCATTACTAAAGACCACACAGAAACGCAACATCAAAACATGATCTAATTAGCAGCACAGTGTAGAAAAAAATACAGATAAAAATTTGTATGTAGTATAAACATCATAGACGACCAATATGGGGAGATTATTATGTAAATTTAGATTTCAAAAGTATAGTATGAAATATGAGTAGCATTTATCCTTTAAAGTCAAGTTCTAGTTCATTGTTATCTATACTCTAAAACCATTTGTAAAGTCAGCACCAAAAATAAGAAAATATTATGGAAAATGCTTGATTCTCCCTCCATGTCTCTGACTTTGACAAAAGCACAAATATGGACACGACCATAATGCAAATTAGAATCAGAATAAGAATGTAGGTGGCTCACTTTGGGTTTGATAGGTAATTTAGCTTTCCATCGAACACCAGCTGGGCCTCGAGATCTCTATTTCTCTTCTGGCTGAATGGTGAGAAACCTCTAAAATCTTGCCATAACCAAGAACATAGATATAAGAATGGCAGTGGGTACAAATCCGAAAAATACGCCATTTACAGATTAAAACGAAATTAGAGAAAGTACCTAGAACGGATTAAAAAATCAAGAAAGCGTAGTTGAGAGATTGAAATGGTAAGGGAAATCCGAAAGGTCTGGTCATAAAAAATTCACACAATTAAAACCTACGTTATGAAATTAAGCCGAATCTTAATGTAATTCATCTTCAAAGAAATATAATTAAGCCTTCATTACATTCAAAAACAAAACTATCCAATTGAAACTTTCGAGTTTGCTAAAGCAAACATGCATAGATGAGTACTCTCCATCATTTCCTTTGAAAATTGAAACTTTGCAACATTTATGTTTTTACTTTCACCAGAAATATGGACCACTACTAGAAAGATCATTATAGCTGATGCCGAAAAGTCGTCGGCTATAGCATCGCTAAAAAAAGACCGTCGGTGATACTATAGTTGACGACAATATAGGGTAGTCGTCGGCTATATGTCAAACAATAGCCGACGACGCACACGTTGTTGGGAATAGTTTAGACTATTCCCGACGATGAAGTCATCGGTGAAACCCACCCCCGTGGTCAAAATGTTGACTGATCCAGACTATAGCCGACGACATGTTCGATGAATGTCGTCTGCTATGGTGGAAGATCATCGTCGGTTATAGTTTGAATGTCGCCGGCTATAGTCTTCCGAAATGTCAAATTTTGGTAAACTATAATCGACGACATAGGTTAATGTCGTCGGCTATAGTTGGTGATTTTTTTTTAAAAAAAAACTGTAGATTTTGGATTTCGTATCCAGAACCTGCAATTGGAAAATATAGCACATATTGTCCAACAACGTACACATTCATACAAACAAAAACACAACTACACTAACAATGATCAAAATATATGTTGTTGATGTAATCACTACCTTGGTCATGCTGATCTTCCTGCGGCTGCGGCTACGGCTATAGTGCACTGAAAATTTTTGAAGGTGGGGCTGAGATCTGGATTCTGGCAGTCTAAAACTGTGTAAAACATTGTTGCATATATGCCGCCATAGATGTCTGCTGCTTGATTAATCTCTGCTGCTTGGCTAATCTCGCATTCTGTAATGCAATTATCTATTGCATCTCCTCCATCTGTCTCTGTTGCTCCTCAATCTCCCTCGTCTGCCTCTGAAACTGCTCTTGTAGCTTAGAGTTCCTAGAACTTCCGGACCTGTGGGAGAATTCGAGAGTTGTCTTCAACACCTCTTGGCCCCTCTTGCCGAGACCCTTACAGTAGAAGGTGTTCTTTCCTGGAGGGATCACAGATGCCATGATCCTCGCCACTACAGTTGGATTAGATGGATCAATCTGAGAGACGTACTAAGAGAGCTCCTCATCATGGGAGTCAGGATATAGCTCTCTCGCTACCTGATTCAACACATCTGGCATCACCTCCTGCACTTTTACCTAATTCACACAGAAATATGAATAACGTATTATTAAACATATAAAAAAAATTAGAGAAAAAATATATATTAGCAAATATGTTAATTAATTTATGAGGGCTCAAGACTTACAACATCTTCGGGGCACTACGGATACGTGTGCTGCATAGTATACACCAACGAAGGGAATTCTGGGTATTTGGTGGCCTCCTCCATCCAACCCGAATATGATCTGGAACCTGCATGATGGTTCTTGGTCTTCATTAACCGGTTCTTGGAGTTTGTTTCCGAAATGGCCTTATTGAATAAACATACATCAAAAAATTATTATCTAACTATTTTCATATAATACGATACAACAGAAATATATTCGGGTTGCATACTTGCAATCGGGGGTTCTTGAAGTGGGTTACAAGCCATTGCCACTTGTACTCCCTAAACTGGAACTCGCTAGGGGTAACATCACGGTCGTCGTCGTGCTTGGTCCAGTGCTTTCGGAGCTTGGCCTTCCACTCCTTATACCTATATTAATGCAACACAAATGTTAGAAATTGACAACACTTGATCAACAAAATCTAACTTGGTATAACTTGAATCACATCACCTACCCCCCTTGCACCTCATCTGCTCACGTGGGTTTGAGATCGTTTTTCACGTGAAAACACATCTGCAATGTATATATAAATGGTAAAAATTGTATACTTGTTCAGACTTGATTAATAAGTGGAAAAAATACATACTGAATATACAATATAACTCACCGACAGTGCATAATTCACTTCCATCTTCACGTAGTGCGGCACGGAATTCTAATCTGGCCACAGTATTGGGACTCTTTCCTGTATGATGCTTTCCACCATGTCGGCCTACTTTCGCATAATCGTTCCCTTGATCACCTTGCCTCATTCCCGGTCTTAATGACCAGTTTCCCATTCCTAGTCACTTCGTCAAGAAGCTTGCCGACGACGGTGCCTCTGGTCTTTCTTTCTTTGTGTTCGGCAACGATTTCACCTAAGACATGGATAAAAATATGAAAACATAAGCACCCAATTTAATTGACATATTAATAAGTTTAAAATTAAATAATCAAGGTTGTTAACTAATATTTACCCGATTCGTCTGTCTGTTGTCCCTTAATCCTCACACTCCAGAGAGGAGTCCCGAAAGGTACATACACGTACGCTTGGTCCATCGTAAGGAAATGTTGCTATCCTAGAATAGGTCTCCCCTTGTCATCAACGACAAGTATGATAGGTATCTCGTCGGGCAAGAAAAGGGTAGACGGCAGACATAATCGTACCCCGGCCGTAGAGGAACCAACAAAAACTTTTCGAAATTTGGGCAGAGTTTCGTTACTAGCGTGGAATTACCATTACCTGCACGCGGAAAATACACTTCATCCTATGCCACAAAAAGCAAACCGTGAGCACCAATCCCATCCGGATTTCTCAATATATCAACAGTAAAGTAAAGTAGTAAATATATATGCACTTTACTGAAATCCAGTGTAAAATCGTATAACGTATTCAATAGGAAGCTCAGAGCGACATCTAATACATAATCGTATACGCATACCACAGTAGGTAGAACAATAAACCTACTGGATGAAACAAAGTAGCTCGAGCACTATGCCTCTGACCACGACGTGCGACACCAGAGCCTGAAATGCAAACTGGGCACGGAAACCGAAAAGCCCAGGGGAAAGACAATAAACACGTTAGAGTGAGTGGACGAAAATAAATGTCTTTCACCAGATAATATATATGTTATAAAAAAAACATATGCGAGTCCAGTTAAATGTAAACAACATAGTACACGAGGTAAAACTCATACTCCTCCAGTGTACTGAGCATGCAAGTAAAATCCCACGGGGTCACTCATGGACTCCTCCGTGCTAGTACAGTCTGAACCACGGAGTCCTTGACTACCACGTGATTCTAAGCCAGAAATGGCCTCGGTTCCGGGGAATACGCCCCTCACCGGTCTGGTTGGGGAATCGCCCCTCCAGGCGGCCCTCCGTCGGGGATCAGCCGACGAGGCAAGGTGTATCGATACAACAACGTAACTGAGACTGTACTCTGTGTAAACCAAATCATAAACAGTTCGATGCAAATGCATGAAACAACATATAGGTGTATGCATATTCGTATACGTATATTCGTATAAATATATCCGTATAATCGTAAAACACATGCTCATAATAAACATAATCTCGTATAAAATCTCATGCTCGTAAAACCATAATCATGCTGCATGCTCAAGTTCATAAAACGTATATAAACAACTCGCAATCAATCCGTGAAAATAAAATGTCCACTCACAGACTGGCGTAACGCGTATCGCGTTAACCTGTGATCCGGCGGAAAGTCCATCGCCAAAACAATGATCACGAACACCTGACCAATCACAATGTCCAATACTCAAAGTTATAATCCGACAATTCAAATCAATTCACGAGAAACCACCGTTCTCGGAAACACACAATTCGAATACGACGAATCGTCGAAAATCCATATATACCACCTCAATACCTCGCTTTACGATCGGACGCTCAACACGAAAAAACGAACCTCCCCACTGCGACCGGGGCGCGATTTCGAGTCAAATGACATTCAACTTTCCGAAAGTCCAAAAAAGTCAAACTTTGACCGTTGACCGCCGTTGACCGCCGTCCACGGCGGCGCCACTGTTGACCGGAAAAATTCACGGCAGAGCAACCCCTATTCCACTCAAAATCACCCACTGAGCAACTTCCATAACTGCACCGAAGGCCAATTCTCACTCTAACACATCCAATTTCAAGAAAACCCGAATTGAATCACAAATTTCACACTCAAAATTCTCCACACACAAGAAAAATTAAATCACAATACCTATATGGTTAGAATCCTTGAGAGGAGGACAACAAAACCCAGTGCAAATCACAGCTCAATTCGACCAATTTCTAGGAACCCGATTACAACCAAAAACCTCCATATTCTTACCGGAAAATCTCTCTCTCCGGTGAGCCACGCCGGAAACTGAGCATGGAGCCACCACCAGAGGACCGAGACGAGGTCAAAGAGACCCTTCCCGAGCCTTGAGGTGGCCGGAAGCAATCTCGCCGCCGGCAAGCCGAAATCGCCGTCGTGAACCTCCTCCCACTCAGTCAAACCGAGTCAACGTGGTCAAAGCAATAAATGAAAATGTTGACTTGCTATAATAGGAAACTCCACTATTTAAACCTTCCCAAAAAGGAAACCCATAATTATCCATTTCGGCAAACTTCAAACGCGCGTAACTTCCTCGTCGTAATTCCGATTCCGATAATTCTCGCGGCCACAAACTCGTATCGACGTACTCTTCAATAATCACTCGAAGTCAAACACATTGGCCAAACAGATAAAAAGTCAACTGTTCAGCCCAAACACATAATAAATCGACTAAACAAACAACAAACGGAAATATTCGCAACTAATTCTCCGTAACTCAAAATCAAGCTCCGGAAGTTCCCACGAACTCGAAATTAAATTCCGAACAACTTCCGTGAAGAAGCCGAAACCAAATTCTTGACCGATAATTTAGTCGTTAATTAGCTCGCCATATTAGTCCGTTTCCGTCGAAACTTCAAATATTCATAACTAATTCCTCGGTCGTCTAAATAACAATCTGGAACCGCCCACGAACTCGTAATCACATGTAGAACGACTCTCGAGAAGAGACCCAGTTCCAATTCTCGGCCAATAATTAAGTCGTTAAGAACTCTGACGATTCCAATAACTGTCGGACAACTGCGACTACGCAGTAACACATCGATCAAGCTGATCATACTGCTGATTCTGTTCCGGGTCGTCACAAATCCACCCCCCTTAGAAAAATTTCGACCTCGAAATTTCCGAGTCTACCGACTACAAGGTAGGTACAAGGTAGGAGCACTGCCTCTGCATACTGCTCAACTCACCAACTGCAATCTCAAATGAACAACTCTGATCATAAACTCCACAATAGGAGATAGCTCCGTGCTGAAATCTCTGTACCCTTAAATTACAAATCTGGACTGGCTCCACACAATAGCCAAGTGTTCCCGCCTAAGGAACAGGTAGGGTACACAACATGTAGCAACCCTGAAACACAGTTCCGCCACACGGAACACAATACACATCTCACACACAAAAGCCAACACTATAGGCGATGCCGAACCATACGGCATAACACAAACTCGCCTATGACCACATATGGATCAAAACATCAAGGCAAATCACAACTCAGTTCACACATCAACATAACTCAGACACTCATATCAGCATAGTTCAAACATCGAACTCGAGCAATAATCAACCCATTTCTGCTAATCTGACAGTTTGTGGTAACACACTCCACAAAATTGGAAACAAACATCAACTCAAATTCAAACCAAACTCACTCCAATACAATGAAGTACAACATCATTCCTCAAAACGACGTTAAACAATATCAAAATCACAGTGGACAACAACCTGGTACTGCAAGCAACCTCGAACAGCTGAAACTGCTGGTCCTGAATCCTCCGGAACTGCAACACCGAGGTCCACAACATGCCCTCTAAGGCCTGAATAGTCCTCAAAGATCACCATCCAATATGAGGATAAGAACCGGTACTAACTCGTAATCTGGTCCCCAATGCTCACTGCAAAGCTTGTTGACACTTGTCATAGCCGATTACCTCGACCTGCAAACTGGGACACAGGTACACCACGTAGAGGGACAACCTCCATCAAACACAGCCATAACAGCCTGCCACTGAAATCATCTCCGAAAACACAAGGGAATGTACTGAGTTCATCAAACGATCCACAATGGCCTGACAACTGGTACCACAACCAAAACGCATACAAACACACACAAACACAGCAACAATCGCCACATCTAACCGGAAATTCAAATGGCTAAAACATCTCGGCAAGTCTCTGCCTCCTAGCCATTACCAGTCGACAAATGTGGCATCTGCACAAACAAGCTGCTATATTGTTCTTCATGTAGCGTCACGAGTAGTAAACTCGAAGTATCTGACACTTCTCCGCGTCACTAGCGCCAAACACGCGCAAAATCACGAGCCTCAACATCATCATACTCAAACTCAGCTCTCGTAGCCCATAACTCGGCTAACACGGAAACTCGAGCCACACTTACACACATGCAATACTGAAACTCCCGAATCTCGACTGAATGCACCAACAACAACATCATCCCAAACGGATGGTCAAAGTACAACCATCCTACAGGAGTAGGTAACTCTCCTCGCGTGCATCAAACCACTCGAACTTGACGCCTTCTTCGTCAATCCGGAAAATAAAGTGGCAATCCGGGAAAATCCTGCACAAGCTGTCGGTAGTAGCCTGCCAAACCCAAGAGAAACTCCGAATCTCTGGTACAATGGTAGAGCAAACCCCAAATCAACACGGCTTCTAACTGGTCAGGATCCATGCCAACTCCCTCGGATAACATCACACAACCCAAATCTTCACGCTAACCATCCAAAACTCACACTAACTGAACTTCGCAAACAGCTGATCGTCTCGCGAAGTCCACAAAGCCACTTGCAACTACTTCAGGTACTGGCTCACACTTCTGGAGTACATCAGGACAATGCCAACGTACAAGACCGCAAACTCGTCCAGAAATCGTCTGAACACCTGGTCCATCAAGTCCGTATGCTCTACGGGGCATTGGTCAACTAAACAGCATGACCAAAAACTCCTGATGTCCGCACCGTGATCCGAAAGCCAACATAGCCACATCTGACTCATTGATCCACAACTGATGGTATCCGGATCCGAAATCAATCTTCAACAAGACTGAAGCTCTCGCAAGCTGATCAAACCACTCGTCAATCCGAAGCGGAGAATACTCACTCTCCTCTGAAGCAAATCGGGCTTCCGGTAGTCAATGCACCACCTCGTCAAATCATCCAACATTCGTATAAACAATGCAAGAGCACACCACACAAATATGTGGGATCGCACGAAGTCTCCTGAAATCTCCTCCAGCAAATCCTGGAGTTGAAACAATAGCTCCATCAGCTCCGCTAGCTCCGAACGACAAGATGCCGGTAAAATAAGTCTTGCGCCTGGTACAAGCTCAATGGTGTAGTCAGTCTCCCGAACTGGAGGAACACCTGGTAACTCCTCCAAAACACACCTGGAAACTCGGAAACCACCTCAATGTCACCAATGTCAGGTACAGCAACCATAGTATCCACAACATATGCTAAACAACAACATAACTCGTCTCCACCATCCGCTCGACCATCACCGCGAAACAGTATTTCGGGGAAATTTGGTCGTCGAAACACAACCTCCTCCTCGAGGCACTCGAACACAACCAATTGCGTCGTCAGTAAGTCCATGCTCACAAACACACCAAAACCACAATATCCAGCTATAACAGATCCGCGGCTAACCCATATCCTTCAACAAGGATCTCGCAACCTCCGGATGGATACAATACTCTCCAAAACCTCGGAAGTGGAGATACAGGTACAATCGCCATGGATATCAAGCAACAGTAACCTCGGAGAAAAGTCTGTCCTCAAACAAGGTCATGGCACGAACTCCAACATGCCCAACTAGCCGCCCATGTCAAATGCGACTTACTGAATAACTCGTCAAAAGGGTACATTGATCAGACTGCAAGAACAGCATCATGATCCCTTCGTGAACTCTGAGCTGTTGAACCTCAAACACAGTTGGCTGAGGGCGCTCCCTCGCAACGTGACTCTCCTGGCCACCGAAACAGCAACTGAAAGTGCTCCACGAACACAAGTCACCGCAACACCTGCTGCGTGAAAGGATCACCAACGACCGTCCTAACACATGCCACAGGAGCAAATCCGCTACACTGTGATCTCCGCCATCGTCAAACGGATCAGCAGAGGATCCTCAACATAATCGAAAAGGCCACAGTCTGATGACGTCACTGATCCCGAAATGTCGGAACACAACCACATCAAAAACTCGACTAAGTCCACTTCCCTCAAACCATCACATAAAAAAAACCGCGTACACATTTCCTTCACACTAGCCTCGCCGCTGAGTGCAACACACTAAGCTCCTCACGGATATCTCGAGGCACATCAATCAAACTCTCTCTGATACTCAGGTTCAAACTCATCTCGAACCTCGTGCATAGCTCCCTCTGAAGCCACATAACACGTGCAAACAAGAACAAACACGTGGACAAAGCATCTCTGCCTCAGGTGGGTAAACACTCCACATTCAATTGCTGGATAGCCTGATTAAACCATTACCGTATACACTACACTCTGAAGGTAGGCCATGGAGTCGCAACCGGAACTCACACAATATCAGCCCACCAAACACAACAATCTGACTCAGGCAAACATCACTGCCACAAATCTCAGCTCTGAGGCAACATGTAAACGCTCATATACACATCCCCAGGTAAACCGTGCCACACAATTATCTGAACTCTGAATACTCATCTGAATCCACTGTTCACTGGCAAATCACGCGTCGTATGATCCTCAACAGGATCCACAACCGAAACGACACGGAAAGCACGTTAGGAGGCATCCTAATGAATACAATATCGTTCACAACAAGTGGAACGTAATCATGGAACTTCAAATATTTGAAAGCATACAACACCCGGAATTTGATGATTATCCGCCGGCCGATCGAGTCACCATTCCAGACATGCTGTACATTCTCAAATATCCTTAGTAAACACGACTACAGAAGTCTACAGAACCTATAACCTAATGCTCTGATACCAAGCTGAAAGGACCCAATCCCGATTCAGCTTCCTAAATCGGAATCAAACCCCTTCGAAAACACAAACCAACAAAAACTTTTCGAAATTTGGGCAGAGTTTCGTTACTAGCGTGGAATTACCATTACCTGCACGCGGAAAATACACTTCATCCTATGCCACAAAAAGCAAACCGTGGGCACCAATCCAATCCGGATTTCTCAATATATCAACAGTAAAGTAAAGTAGTAAATATATATGCACTTTACGGAAATCCAGTGTAAAATCGTATAACGTATTCAATAGGAAGCTCAGAGCGACATCTAATACATAATCGTATACGCATACCACAGTAGGTAGAACAATAAACCTACTGGATGAAACAAAGTAGCTTGAGCACTATGCCTCCGACCACGACGTGCGACACCAGAGCCTGAACTGCAAACTGGGCACGGAAACCGAAAATCCCAGGGGAAAGACAATAAACACGTTAGAGTGAGTGGACGAAAATAAATGTCTTTCACCAGATAATATATATGTTATAAAAAAAACATATGCGAGTCCAGTTAAATGTAAACAACATAGTACACGAGGTAAAACTCATACTCCTCCAGTGTACTGAGCATGCAAGTAAAATCCCACGGGATCACTCATGGACTCCTCCGTGCTAGTACAGTCTGAACCACGGAGTCCTTGACTACCACGTGATTCTAAGCCAGAAATGGCCTCGGTTCCGGGGAATACGCCCCTCACCGGTCTGGTTGGGGAATCGCCCCTCCAGGCGGCCCTCCGTCGGGGATCAGCCGACGAGGCAAGGTGTATCGATACAACAACGTAACTGAGACTGTACTCTGTGTAAACCAAATCATAAACAGTTCGATGCAAATGCATGAAACAACATATAGGTGTATGCATATTCGTATACGTATATTCGTATAAATATATCCGTATAATCGTAAAACACATGCTCATAATAAACATAATCTCGTATAAAATCTCATGCTCGTAAAACCATAATCATGCTCAAGTTCATAAAACGTATATAAACAACTCGCAATCAATCCGTGAAAATAAAATGTCCACTCACAGACTGGCGTAATGCGTATCGCGTTAACCCGTGATCCGGCGGAAAGTCCATCGCCAAAACAACGATCACGAACACCTGAACAATCACAATGTCCAATACTCAAAGTTATAATCCGACAATTCAAATCAATTCATGAGAAACCACCGTTCTCGGAAACACACAATTCGAATACGACGAATCGTCGAAAATCCATATATAGCACCTCAATACCTCGCTTTACGTTCGGACGCTCAACTCGAAAAAACGAACCTCCCCACTGCGATCGGGGCGCGATTTCGAGTCAAATGACATGCAACTTGCCGAAAGTCCAAAAAAGTCAAACTTTGACCGTTGACCGCCGTTGACCGCCGTCCACGGCGGCGCCACTGTTGACCGGAAAAATTCACGGCAGAGCAACCCCTATTCCACTCAAAATCACCCACTGAGCAACTTCCATAACTGCACCGAAGGCCAATTCTCACTCTAACACATCCAATTTCAAGAAAACCCGAATTGAATCACAAATTTCACACTCAAAATTCTCCACACACAAGCAAAATTAAATCACAATACCTATATGGTTAGAATCCTTGAGAGGAGGACAACAAAACCCAGTGCAAATCACAGCTCAATTCGACCAATTTCTAGGAACCCGATTACAACCAAAAACCTCCATATTCTTGCTGGAAAATCTCTCTCTCCGGTGAGCCACGCCAGAAACTGAGCATGGAGCCACCACCAGAGGACCGAGACGAGGTCAAAGAGACCCTTCCCGAGCCTTGAGGTGGCCGGAAGCAATCTCGCCGCCGGCAAGCCGAAATCGCCGTCGTGAACCTCCTCCCACTCGGTCAAACCGAGTCAACGTGGTCAAAGCAATAAATGAAAATGTTGACTTGCTATAATAGGAAACTCCACTATTTAAACCTTCCCAAAAAGGAAACCCATAATTATCCATTTCGGCAAACTTCAAACGCGCGTAACTTCCTCGTCGTAATTCCGATTCCGATAATTCTCGCGGCCACAAACTCGTATCGACGTACTCTTCAATAATCACTCGAAGTCAAACACATTGGCCAAACGGATAAAAAGTCAACTGTTCAGCCCAAACACATAATAAATCGACTAAACAAACAACAAACGGAAATATTCGCAACTAATTCTCCGTAACTCAAAATCATGCTCCGAAAGTTCCCACGAACTCGAAATTAAATTCCGAACAACTTCCGTGAAGAAGCCGAAACCAAATTCTCGACCGATAATTTAGTCGTTAATTAGCTCGCCATATTAGTCCGTTTCCGTCGAAACTTCAAATATTCATAACTAATTCCTCGGTCGTCTAAATAACAATCTGGAACCGCCCACGAACTCATAATCACATGTAGAACGACTCTTGAGAAGAGACCCAGTTCCAATTCTCGGCCAATAATTAAGTCGTTAAGAACTCTGACGATTCCAATAACTGTCGGACAACTGCGACTACGCAGTAACACATCGATCAAGCTGATCATACTGCTGATTCTGTTCCGGGTCGTCACAATGTCATCGGCTATAATGTTCAATTTTTTTTACAAAATAGGCTCATGTCGAAACACGCTTCCCACAAATACCTGTTTAACTAACTAAAGAACATAGTCAGAATCATCACTATATTTAGAAGTATGAAAATACTTAACAAAATTAGGCTCAGGACCCACAAGCATACACGTTTAACACAAATACATTTTTAACTAAGACTCATAATCAGAATCATCTTTTGAGTCTGACTCGATTTCATAGTTAATTTCTAATAAGATGTGCCACTCCTCGTCACCTGAGTCTTCGATGTCAACTTCATTTGGATTAACTTCAAGAATTTCTGCTCAAGGAATTCGAACCACACTACCGTGGATCACATTATTAAGACGAATTGTAGAGGATTCAGGAATACCAATTGCATACAGCTCTTGGTATACAGTAACTTCTTCATTATCTACGGTCTCACCAAGTGTACGCAGCACTATATATGTTTCTAGGAACAACATGGTTAACTACTTTCCATGCTCTTTTGTGTACAAGATCATCAAGATAAAACACTTGTTTTACCGCTGTGGCAAAAATAAAAGGGTCATCATCATACCAGCTTATAGCAGTATTCACCAAAAATATTCCGTACTGTTCTGTCCTTGTATTCTCCGGGCTGGTATCAAACCATCTACACTTAAACAAGTGCACTTTCATGGCTTTCCCATAAATTAGCTCAACCACTGAATGGAGAACACCGTAATAGTCAATGTCATTCTACCCACCATGCTCCATTACCCCAGAATTCTGTATTCTCAGTCTATCGTCTCTATATTGACATATAAATTTCACGCCATTGACCTTACACATCGGGTAAGCATTTGAAGTTATTGATATCATCGCCAAGAGCCTCAATGCGTGTGACCATTGTGGGTAACCATCATCTTGTACATGGTTCATTTGAAAAAAAAAACCATTCACTTTAAATATGAACATTGATATTAATTTATATATATAGAAGTAAATATACACACACACACACACACTTACCCCTTTGCCAAAATAGTATGCAAACGTCCTGTTGTGGTACTCAACATTACCACCAATAGAAAGGTGTTAAAGATGGATGTCTTTCCAGTATTGAACTTCTGGACAGTTAATCAGTACCCACGAGTGGGCAATAACTTACTCATATGGTTCCAACTTGTACGAGTTTGGCAACTTTCCATATACTTCAACATCATTGAAGATGATAGAAAGGTTGAACTCGGCTTCATCTACTGGCATATATTGTGAAGGGTCCTCGAGCGCTCCCAAATACAACTTGGTGTACAAATCGCACTCATGCGTAAGATATGCTTTAGTGATACACCCTTTAGGTGCGGATTTATTCTCCACATAGTCTTTGTAGTCTCCCAGTTGTCTATCAAGTTGCAAAGTGCATGGTATGATTATTGAAAAATAAATATTAATCTATATATAAAAACAGAGCCAAATTCAAAAGTTGATATGTACATTTCCATGGGATACATCCAAGTGTAGTGTTCCGAACCGGTAAGAAACAATTGTTCAGGAAGATGGATCATCAAGTGAGGTATGATGTCAAAATTTTTTTGGGGAAATATCCACTCAAATTTGCACAAGATAAAAATGATGTCCTGTTGCATTTCCCACAAGTCTGATTTTTTCACTTCTCTGGTGCATAACTTCTGAAAGAATCTTGACAATGCCACTAACAACTATACCAACTCTTTAGGCAGGTACCCTCGAATGAAAACAGGGAAGAGGCGTTGAAGCAGTACATGGAAGTCATGACTATTTAATCTGTACATCTTCTTGTCTCAAAAATTAACACACCGGCCTATATTCCCTGCATAACCATAAGGATACCTGACATTACCCATTAGATAAAAAATTTCATTCTTCTGGTCAGACTTGATGGTGTAAGGAACTTGAGACATTTTTTTCTTCCCTTCTCTCATCGACAAATGTTTTCGTAGTCCTATTATTTTTTGATCAATACGTGCCTTAAGGCCGTCTTTAGTTTTCCCCTCCCAATTCAGAACCATGCCCACCACACTTTCGCACACATTCTTCTCTATGTGTATGACATCTAGGTAGTGCATGATCGACAACTTGGGCAAGTACGGGAGTTCCCAGAATATGATTTTGTGCATACAGAATTTATACATGTTGGGTCTGTCAGGTATTGACGCCACTATTTCAGGATGATTGCTCAGCTGCTCAAAATTGTACTCATTCAGTACTACCAAAATTTCATCTCCCGTCCATCTCTTGGGTTGCACACCTATTTCTACAGTCCTATCAAAAGCCTCGGGATCCTGCCGAAATGAGTGATCATCTGAAAGCCAACAATGGTGACGCATCTGGACAATCTTCTTACAATGAGGTTTGCAACACTCAATAGTCATGCTCTCTAAACAAGCCCGGTATCCCCTTGTAACGTTGTCTGACAACATCCTGCGGGCAAAAAAATCACTGATGGTGCCAACAAGCATGGCACGCATATGGAAGATCTCATTTTTGTACTTGTCATAAGTGGCATGACCAAATTCACTAAGGTACTTAAGCTCCTCAATCAAGGGTCTTAAATACACATCGAGACACTTTCTTGGATAACCCGGCCCTGGAATTATCAGAGTGAGCATATTGTATTCCTTCTTCATGC
Source organism: Geum urbanum (assembly GCA_946800695.1). Classification (NCBI taxonomy): domain Eukaryota; kingdom Viridiplantae; phylum Streptophyta; class Magnoliopsida; order Rosales; family Rosaceae; genus Geum; species Geum urbanum. Next base: position 59,461,076 of record OX326997.1, read on the forward strand.
ACATTTATGGAGGAAGGTTGTATGGTACCAAAATAACTGGCCATATACTATATGGAAGACTCATGTTACCAAAAAGGGTTGAATTCATCATATGAGAGCCTGAGCCAAACATTTCGAACCTCTGATGCAAAATGAGAAAACTCTCTGACCATGTACTTCCAAGCCTCTCCGTCAGCAGGGTGTATAATGGTATCATCTTTAGGTAAATTCCTCTTAGCCCACCATCTCATAGCTTCAACCGCGTGTGCACATATGAACAATTGTTCCAGCCTATCAACAAGTGGGAAATACCGAAGTATCTTCTCGACTTTCTTATTCCTTGCAGCAGTCAACTTATACCTATCCATACTGTATACCCAATAGGCATCAAGGCATTCAAGATCATTCCCGTAAGCATCTTTATCCAAGAAGAGAACGCAATCATATCTACATGCATGGATTTTGATGTAGGAAAACCCAAGATCTTTCAGGATATGTCGCACCTTACGATAAGTGGTAGGAACGGAATGACTGGGGGGCAGCATCGAAGCAGTCCACTTCAGCCAATCATCAAATTCCTTGACACTCATTTTGTTCTCCACTTTGAGCTTCATCACTCACATGACACTTTCAAGAACAATCTTATTACACTAGTTGTACAACGGGGTCTGTTGCATGGTAATCAGGTTGTTGTACTTGTCAATATCGGTAGTGCTAACAGCTCTAGGTAATTGCTGGACTGGCTTAATATGAGGAAAGCCCTCAACGGCGGGAAGAATATCTGGTGCTTGAGCAAATTCACCGTTCGCATAAGGAAACACATCGATGATCAACCTCGTTGTTGGATCATTGGATGTACTGACCCTCTCAGAAAATTTCCCATGATCATACTGACCCGCTGATGATGTTTCACTGTGATAAATTCAACATGTGTACTTATCCCAAAACCCATTTTTCTTCAGGTGCTCCAATACTTTGTCAATGAGAAAACGAAATCGCTTGTTGCAACACTGACATTGTGTACACAGGCTATAATGAATTGGCATCCCTCTATAATTAGCCTTCACATATTCCACAAAGCTCATAATTCCATTGTGATATCTTACATCCCATCTTTGAAGGCACATCAATTCTTGTCCATCTTGAAAATTCCAACAGTATATAAATATATACATTCACTAATTAATTAAAAATTTATCATTATATCTATATATATATATCGATCTTTAAATTAACTACAAATTACATAATTTAATTCTTCTACTCCCTAATTACAAATTTACATATATATCTATACGTAGATATCAACAATTAACATATATATATATACATATCAACAATCAACAATTACAAATTTACATATATACATATCAACAATCATCAAATTTACATATATATACATATCAACAATCATCAAATTTACATATATACATATTAAATTAACACATACATATCAACAATTTTACATATAATTAATTATATATATACATATTTTCATCGAATTCAACTCAACTCAAAATCAACAATCAATTCCTCAAAATCAACAATCAACTATACATCAACATTAATCAACATACACACACATATATATACGTACCTAGCTATATATAGCTTCACAAACCTATTTTGGACAGCTTCCGACAACACCCAACGATTTCAGAGCGTTTTGAGTTTTTCTATCCGAATTTTTTTTGAATGATTGAGCTGCTACGAACCATATCTTATATAAGAACTATAGCCGACGATATTAATGAGTTGTCGGCTATAATTGAAAAATGTTGTTGGTGTTTGTCAAAAACTATAGCCAACGACAGTCCCATCACAACCAACGACGACATTTTTTGGGTCGTCGACTATAGTACTGTGCCCGACGACCGCAAACTATTCCCGACAAACCGTTTTTGTCGTTGGGTATATTGAACTATACCCGACAACAACAAAAGTCGTCCGCCTGTTTTTTGGCATTTCGTCGGCTATAGTACTTATTCTGGTAGTGGACGATGAATTGGTATATATATATATATATATATATCTTTAATGAATGCAACTACAACCATGAACAGAGACGAAAGCATTAGGTTGACTTGTAAAGTTTGTAATTTGTTTGGATTTGGTTCTCTACTATAAAAGTTGGAACATGTCTGATGTATAGCTCCCATCCATGAAAAAAATAAAGATAAAAAATTGATTTAAATTAAGTAGTTAGATCGTGAAATGTTGATCAATTATATAATGTAATGAGGTTGTAGCATCGCAAATCAAACAAATGCTAGGACATACTTGTCATATAAACAATGGAATAATAGATCAAGTACATAGATATATAGATATATAGCTTTGCATTCATCTCCACACGGCTTTTAAGTAATTATGTGATGGATGATCTGATCAAGATGGAGAAGGTGACTTTGTATCGAATTTCTTCTGTAACATTGCCAAGAAAAGTACTTATTTTGTTTCGTCATATTGCCTATGTCAAAAACCGTTCAATCCACCAAAAAGGAAATTTCAAACCCAATCAAATGAAGCCTAGAAAAGACTCAAACTTTAGCTGAATCTGCTTAGCATAATGATTATATTGAAAACCTGAAGAGCAAGGAAATGAAGCAATACACATATTGAAAGCAAGCACAATTGAAAGAAAACACACCCACAGAAAACAAAGTTCGTGCACGATCACCAATCACAGATCGAAGCAAGCAAGTAAGTCAAAGATCCAAGAAAGTAAATCAGAAGAGACGGACTTGGAGAATGGAAATATATGAGAACCCGATCAACATACATTGGTTTCATTCATATATGAAAACGAGAAGAAACATTCACAAAATTGTACCTTGGAGGGAAAGGGGATTGAAATTGGCTAAGTTGGGTGAGATCGGCAGAGATGGAGTGGCATAAATCGAAAAATCGCAAGGAGAGATCGCAAATACTCTTGAGAGAAAGAAAGAGAGATTTTTGGCTATAATCTCTCCATGAATCTGATAATCTTATCAAAAATTAAAGAAAGCGTATGAAGTGCACATCACCAAATGATGCAAAGAATTACCCAAACACCCCTAACATAAACAGTGAAATGAACAGGACTTGACTATAACAGAACTCACAGTTGTTAAATAGTAAATTGTAGGTGAGCTTACTGTATTCTCTTTGTCATCCAATAGCCAGCAATGGTCACACTATCCTTGCCTTTTCCAATAATATACCAAGATACCAGACCAATGGCTTCCTCAAATCTACAACACAAAATCACAATCAAGCTTCAGAAGTCCTATCTTTGTCTAAATCTAATAACAGTGTGATTGAAATTAAAAATAAAAAATAAAAAGGAAATGAGAGGATCTACGTTGCACGGACACCGACACAGATATAGTCAATTTTGTATCATTTGCAAGAGTGAACAACATTTTACCTGGGAACCTTGTATTCAAAGTAAAGCTCAACAACTTTTGCCACAATGTCACCATAATGTGATATTGCTTCCACACATAAGTGCCTACCAGTAGCTGATTTTTTCTCATACACTAAAATGTGTGCTAGAGCTACATCTTTTAAATGCCCAGAACCCATAAAGAAATCATAGTATGTTTCAGTGCAGCCTGCAGAGCAGAAAGCTGATGACAACTTCAATACAATTTTTTCCATGAGGTTAATACTCCAGTGTTGCTTTTAACATACCACTCTATAGCTGATGTATTCAAACAAGCACTCTCTAAAGTTTAAGCTAGATATATTTGATTTGAGCTATGTTTAAAATTTAAGCTAGCTATATAGAATGAATTATATGAGCAGCTCAATTGTATTACTGTATTACAGTCTTCATACGTAGTCTAAAATGACTTGGCTATGTATAAAGTTTAAGCTGAATATATACAGTACTCATACATAAATCACACATATTTTTTATGGCTTGAGTAACAAGAATTCAAAACTAAAAAGTTGATTAGGCAATAGATGTTGGAATCAGTCAATGCCTTAAGTAACTCGATTAATGCTTCACTCGAACAGTACATAAGTGAAGAATGACATTCAAATGCATATATGATTCATCACTCATAAGATTTCAAATGTAGTCCATATATTAAGTCTATTCTTTCATGCAATTTATCAGTGCAAGTGTTCATGTATGCTTAGACTATATATATAGTATATGCTTAGCTTTTATGAAGCTATATATACATTCATACATTGACATATGCTTAGCTTTTATACAGCTATGTATACATTCATACATTGATAATGTCATAACCAAGTTCATCTTCTGAGCCAGCAATACTTCTAGATGCAAAACATGAATATGCCAGTAACTTCCCAAGTCTATCACTATATCTTCCATCGACACGTTAAATTAGTTAAATTCAGGGAGTTTAGGGAAGACACTCTTGTCAAATGTCAACTAGCTCTATTTTTTGTCAGACTAAAGTATAAATCCATCATATATAAACCCACTCAGTCACAACGAATCAAGAACCACCCAGTAAAACATTAATCAACAACTAACAACAAAGCTGTGTAGCAAAGAGATTTCTAAGAATAATAGCTTACTTGAGATTGAAAACAACAAAACTCAAACTGTGGATAGACCCATGGTTAGCAGCGATTGATCGAAATCACAATCGATTTATATCTCGATTGAAAAGCTGGTAGACCTGAGAAATTGATCCAATAGTCCAACACAATTTTTAATCACGACAATTCAAGATTGAGAACATATAAAACCGTAAAATGTGTTCTTCACTATATGATAGAGCTACCACTCACTACATAGTGGTCAACACATCATTATAGAGTATCACTTATGTCACACACACACACACACACACACACACACACACACACACACACACACACACACACACACACACACACACACACACACACACACACACACACACACACACACACACACACACACTTTTTCGGTAGCAGCCGAGTCCAAGCTTGGCCCCATACTTAAACTTGCCAGAATAACAGCTGCATAGAGCAAGTCTGGACTCAGACGTCGTGGCTCTGACCATTACACCACTCACTAGAGTAAGAATCTCCGGTGTGAAATCTATGGACCCAGTAAATGTGCATCGATCCTTGTTGTATGTACCTAGACTCAACTCAGCTCTCGATTTTATACCCATCGTACTTGGCATCGATTCAGTCACCCTCGTATTTGCAATTGGTTAAGGGACCCAGGTTAATCAGGAAGAGGACGACAGTTCTAGCAGCAAAAACGGCAGTGAATGAATCCTCATCATGGGCAGGAGGTAGGGTTCAGGATCTCGATGCGCTTGTCCTTCACCTCGGGAGCCATTGTGGTTCATCGCTCTCTGGTTTTTTTGGGGTCGAGAGGTTTTGGCTGACCCTAGGGCAGTCGAGGTCTGAGATTGAGAGGGAGATCGAGAAATGCCGAAGTTTTGGTCTACTTGTGCTTCAAAACCTCATCAAATGCGTGAACCTTTGGATATGAAGTACCCATCTGTTTCAACTAAAAGAAAACCCAAAAATTACAAAACTTTAACAACCCGGAAGCTGCATGCACGAAAAGCTTTGAGCTTTGTTTATAAAACCCACAAACACGGCCAAAAAACCAATGGTAGAATAAAAATTAAAACGTATATACAATCTAAACACACAGAGATTCAAGCTCAAAATTTTCAGACATAAAAGTAAAGAACTTTAGAAGATCAAGAAGAAGTCATAACCTGAAACCCAAAAACATCATATGCCTTGAGAAGAGAAAGCAACCTTTGCTACAGTTTTTCAAATCCGAAGCCAATTATAGGTTCACCTTGAATTTGCAGCAGAAGGCCCAATCCTTCAACAACAACAAAATACATGATGCACAATCCAAACAATACTAACTCCAAAATAAAAAATCACTTGGATTCAGAATGAAACCTGAATAATAGAATTCAGAGGCCGACTTCTAGGTGATGGATCGAACACCAATCTAATTGAGCTATTAGAAAATAGAAGAAAGGGATGGAGAGATCAATCAAAATCATAGAGGACACACATACCACAACAACCAAGAGTACCAAATTAGACCCGTGTCAAACCAATGTATGACTCCAATCGATGATCTAACCAGAACCACATAATAAATCACCAATAAAACCCAAAATCGAAAGAGAAAGAAAAAGTCAATGAGAAACAGATCGAAAACCCTGACCTCCAAAATCGATTAAAAGCTTCATCGTTGCTCTAACTAATACAAAGACATAAAACCCATCTAATCAAGCTATAAAAAAAATTGTGAAATGATTAGCCCTAAAATTGGTCGATCAAGAAACTTGATTTGGCGAAGAACAAGGAAGCTTACCCAGCTGGCTGAGTCCGCCAAGTAGAGCTGTAAGGAGACGAACATAAAAACAAAAATCAGATCACATATATTAGAATTTCAATTCCATTTTTGCAGTCTAAGCAACTGAGTACATATATATAAATCAAGCAAACACATACAAAGCAATCAGAAAACTCAAACGTCTAAGATGGCCAAAGGGAGAGAGAGCTTGACTCGTATCCATGGTAGTGATCCCGCGTTGGACACGTTCAATAACGAGAGCGATGGCTCTGATCTGTGATGGAAGCATGTAAGAGTGTGCTGATGAACACCGTCGCTCCACCGAGTCGTTGCCGATGACCGTAATATTTTGGTTCACCACCCGAACGTCCTTTGTTGTTTCGATTCGCATCATGAGCTGCTTTTAGCCTCGCAATCTCGCTGAATCTCAACACCGTGTCTTCAACATGTGAGGACCACAGTTGTCAACATAAAGCTGAGTCGTCATCGTCGTTGTGAGAAGCACTATATGCCTGAGAAAGCAAATCGACGCGAACACAATCAGATTGGAGAGTCTGGTCTTACTCGAAGATAGGAATGGTGACCGTCATCTTCGCTAACAACACAAAAGAGAGAGCATAGAGAGATAAGAAAGGCTGAGAAACGAAGAGGAAAAAATGACCAAAAAGGCAATATACAACAATAAAATGAACAGTATAACAGTAAACCCAAAACTGTTATATAGGAAATTTCTCCAGGTTCTTCATGAGCATCTAAATAACTTGCTGATGTGTATACAGTATACTAGATGTATAGAGATATGTGAGATTGTAATGCGGTGCCACTGTCGATACAGGCAATGAAAGCATAAACCATTGTAAATGGGAGCTGTTGTAAATCTGATTGCCGCATATCCCTGATCTACTTTTGCTTATTCAACATATCCTTATGTTTTTATTTCTATTCCTTGTTGGGGTTCAAAGCAGAATAAAAAACCGGTTAAACTCTACGTCTCTACCTGAACATAGATTTGGATGAAATGTATAATAGCATGTCTATTCACAAGAACCACCAAACGTCTGGTTTTACAGGAGGTGCGAAAAACTCTTTTCTTGTTTTCCCAAGTGTCGTCATAAATTGACAGGGGATATGAGGCCAAGTCATGCTATCCTGTTTGTTCATCTGCAGGTGAGCTTGGCCCTTATTTGGTTTCTTTCTTTTCCCTTCTCATCTCTCTTCTGTTTGTTTAGGTTCTTCTCTGTTTCTGTTGATCATGACCAATTTTAATTCGGTTTGTTGGGTAAGAAGGAAGTCCTGGTTTAGAAGAAGCTAAATCTCAGGGATAAATGCTTTTGCTTAACGTTTATAAATCTTTCTCAAATATATACCGCTACTAATCAACAAGTACTAATCATCTTTTGACATCCTAGACTAATCAATATACATTCTCCATCGTAGACTGACGGCATCTCAAATCGGCAGAGAGGGCAGAAGTGACTCCTTTCCAGCCATTTGAGTATGCAACCTCTATGAAACGCATGGTCGCATTCCAGTTTGACAACATACTTCCCTTAGTGAACTAAGAAGTGATTTAGACAAATCTTTTTTGTCGATAACCTCATACCAATCAATCGAATATTGATTAATACATAATCGATCGACTACTTGAAAATGAAATTGTGCTCAAATTCATGTGGCAATTCTGGCAAGATCTCCAAGTGGAGGTTGTACTGTGCAGCTTACAATTTATTTTTTGTAAGTTTGTAATCTATTAGAAGGTTCATCCTCACGCCGTCTTTGTTGTTATGATATAAGAAAACATACATCGAGGAGGGGAGGGAGGGACATAAAATCAAACCCCGTGAATAAAAATTCTACATTATAAATTATTGATGATTTCGGAATACTCTCTTTCAATATAAGGAATCATTGAATCATCAAATAACTCATCATGCATCTTTTTTTGAAGAGTAGTTTTCAAGATCTTCATAGATGAAAATGTTCTCTCACTTGTTGCAGTAGACACATGATGAGTCAACACAAGACATATCAATCTATAAATCATTGGAAGAATGCTAACTTTCTTATTTCAACTAATAGTCGACACAAGACATATCAATCTATAAATTGTTAAGAACATAGTGATTTTGTGAAATTCAGTTATCCAAACCCCATATAATTAATATAACTCATTAACCCTTATATCACGCTGCCTTTGTTATTATGATATAAGAAAACATACATCGAGAAGGGGAGGGAGAGACATAAAACTAAACCCCGTAAATAAAAATTCTACATTATAAATTATCGATGCTTTCGGCATACCCTCTTTCAATATAAAGAATCATTGAATCATCAAGGAACTCATCACCCATCTTATTTGGAAGAGTAGTTTTCAAGATCTTCATAATAGATGAAAATGCTCTCTCAATTGTTGCAGTAGACACATGATGAGTCAACACAAGACATATCAATCTATAAATCATCGGGAAGAATGCTGACTTTCTTGTTTCAACCAACAGTCGACACAAGACATATCAATCTATAAATAGTTAAGAACACAATGATTTTGTGAAATCCAGTTACCCAAACTCCATATAATATAACCCATTAACCCTTATATTCAAGAGAAGAGGGATACCTGAAAGATAAGAAGAAGAGAATCACTCAAAAAAGTTGAAGATTGAAGCGGCGATCCGTCAAGCCGTCGACGAGTTTGTGGAATGAAGCGAGTGTACGAAGCGACTGAAGTGGTGAAAGTATTTTTTTATTTTTTATTTTTTGCTATCTAAACTGAGAATATCACACGAGATATATAGGGTGATTTGGGGAGAAGCAAGAACGTGCAGAGCAACATGATTTTCTTTTAATTTCTTCTTCTTTTATGTTTTTGTATATCTCTATTTTTTTTATACTGGGAAAAATTTTATGCCCGGCTACAGCCGGGTAACCTACCCATTGCCTCTGCCCTTGACCGTCGTCATCTCAGCCACGGCAACCCTTACCATTTTCTTCTTCAGTAGCTCCCTAACATAGGACTCACTCGGTCGTTAATCATCAAAATTAATGCCGTAGAAGACAAATTTCTGCAAGTAAACTTCCAAGGCCAGTCTCTCCATCGACGGGTTGAGCAGCAAATGATCACTGCAGCTAACTAATGATGGCATTTACAATTCTCTGCTGCCAATCATAATCATCTTCATTTAATTTTGATAGCGTATTGAAGATGATTTTCGAGGCCAAGTTTGAAGACAGATGGTGGGAATTAAATTCGCAACCTGCCTCCTCCAGTGAGCAGAAGAGTTCAGAGTCATCCGATAACTTATGAATAGTCAAATTGTGAGGTAGAGGACCATAGAAGGGGTAGAGATGCCAGTCACTCCACTCGTAATGAAAGTTGACCTGGATCACTATACTATCTGAACAACATAGAAGGTGTTTGGGGTAGGCTATGGACCCAACTTTCACACCGTAGCGGCAGAGGAAAGACACTTCCAAAAAGTCCGAATCCGTGGTGGCACTGCTACTTTGGTAATCATATTTCAAGAAAGATGATGACATCGGTTGATTAACTAGAGTGTTTGATGATTGATATTATATAGGGGCTTTATAGGCATAGAATTTGTTGGTAATCCTATAAAGGAACAAAACACAACATCAGTAGGTCTACATGTCTTAAATATGAAGATCAAGCAAGAAGTGAAAGAACTTACTGATCTCATTGGTACTCAGGTAAATCATGCATATGCATTTCATAGTTTTTTACTGAGGACGGTTGCCTAGTCTCTTATCCTGAATCCGTCTGTCTTAACCGAAGCATACTTATGTATCTTATCTTTGAAGTCAAAAACTAGGTTTTCTGTGTTCAAAATCGTATCGTTGAGTCAGATTGTTTTGCCTTGGTGCTCAAGAGAAGTTTTCTATAGTTAAGGTTCTCTTGTAACTCGTGACTTTGCCTTTCTTGGGATTTGTTAAAGACACCAGCTAGGTGTGTGATACAAAACCAAGATACCAGTTTTTGTTTCTGCAAAAAGAGTTTTGACAGTTCAGGTGTTAGCCTCTACCTAGAGTTAGGTCGGAAAAAACTTTTTTGCTTTTGTTTTGAAATCAGGCTATTAAGAAGTGCTCTTGGTTTGTCCTTTCTACTTAGCCTTGACATTCATATGTCACATCACCTACATTTGGCCAAGCACAAAAGTCCAAAAAGAGCTCTGTCCTTGTGCTTATGTGGCTTCTCTCTTAGCAGTTCTGTAAGGAACTAAGGATAGATAGTGGCCTTGGTATCCCAGTCTTGCTGGGCACATAAGACTCCAGCTAGGTTTGTGATACAAACCTTGAGATTTCTGCTGGGTATATGATTAATATGGAAAAATGTGTTATGCTAATCATGTGACTTGTTTTCCAAATCAAGAAGACATTTCTTTTTTGATTCATATTTACCATACTTTGGGCAATGGACTTTTGTCTTTTTGTTCTTGGCTTATGACAAATTGTATATATTGTCATTTTCATCTTTGAAAATAGCCAAATGCTAAAGTCTAAAATGTGCCTCTCATGGCTGATATGTTGCCCTTAGGTCATTTGTCTTTGTGACCTCTATAATGGATGAGACTTCATTCGTTTGAACTTGGTTGTGAAAATTAGATTTGTGCATCTTTCAAACCCAGAGTTTTTTGCTGTATTCTTTTGTTATCTCTAAGCATTCTCTTCTCTTGTATGTAAGCCTTAGAGTCTAGCACAAAATATTTTATCATTCATACTCATATGCATCTTTCACGCCATTGAGGTTAGTATGGTAGTGCAGCAACCCAAGAAGCATTTTATGAAGAATCAATTTACAAATAATTGAGTTCTAAGGTGAAACTTCTAATAATCGTTCATGTGTAAACACTTAGCGAAAAAGGAGAGTGTAGTTTTGTTAGACTAATAGACAAAGTACGTAGTAAGGATAACATAGGAAGATGATGTCCTAGAGTGCAAGAGTCTTGTAAGAAGTGTTGATTATATAATGGAAATGTTTGTCCCTCAAGAGTAAGGGGCACGCAGTTTTTCTCCCTGGTTGCAGGGATTCTGCATGTTAAAAACCTCTTGGTGTCATGTGTTATTATATCACTTTAATTTACTTCCACTAATCGTATATCTGTTATTTGAGATAGTTCACTCTTTTGCTATCCCAGAGAACAAACTTAAACGAAAAAGTTGAAAATGACCTATTCACACCCCCTCCCCCTCAAATGGTATCAGAGCAACCACTAGCTCTTGTTGGTGAGATCCTCTGAGGACCGAACATTAAGCGTGAAAGAGGCTCTACTTCCATTAATGTCCCTCCTTTCTTTGATGGGACAGATTATTCACAATAGAAGATTATGATGACTGCTTTCATTGGTTTCTAAGATGATGGGTTACTGTGGACTATGATCGAGGATGGTTGGTCACATCCCAAACGAATAGCAGAGGGGTCTGCTATCCTCATTCAAAAACCAAAATTTGAATGGGATAAAGATGAAAAAATTCTGGCCAAAACTAACATTAAGGCTCTAAGCTGCCTTTTCAACGCCCTGTCAAACAGAGAATGCTGGAGGATCATCAACTGCCCCACTATGAAGGAAGCTTGAGATGTGCTAACCACTACTCATGAAGGTAATTCCCGAGTCAAAACTCAAAAACTTCGAAGGCTTAATTTTGAATTTGAAGATTTGTTTATGGGTGAGAATGAATCTGTTGATGATTTCTATGGACGTGTTCTTAGGGTTACAAATCAGTGTCATAGTCTAGGAGAACCTATTGAAGCTAAGAAAATTGTTAGAAGGTTTCTTTGTGCTTTACCTCCTTTCTTTGATCCAAAAATGAATGTCATCGAGGAAGCTCTTGATCTAGATACTTATCCTCTCGAGAAGCTAGTTGGCAATTTAAAAACTTATGAATCTATCAAGAGGAAACCTAGGAAGGAAAGCTTAATTGCCTTGAGTTCTAGATTTCGTAGAATTAAAAAAATTTCAAATAATGGAAATCGCAAGTCAAAAACTTTTCAAAATGATGATAAGTGTTTTGAGTGCAATAGTGTGGGACATAAAGATGTTAATTGTGCAAACAAGAAAAATAAGTCTCACAAAGCAATCAAAGATACCTGGAGTGATAGCGATCCCAATCGAACAATTTTCAAATTATGAAGAAGAACTATTGCTTTTGTTAGTTCAATTGCATTAGACGAGTCTCTTGAAGATGAGGATTCTAATGGTGAGGGTCAGGATATGTACACTGAATTGTGTGTTGAGTCTAAGTCTATGCTCACTAAAATTGAAGTTCTAACTAATGAACTCTCAAAAAGCGAGGAGGCATATTCTGGGATACAAGAGAAGTATCTATCATGAAAAGCCAAGTGAAAATTAGATAATGCTTGCCTTGAAGATCAAGTGAAATCCCTTGAGGAAAAGTTTGACCATCAAACAAATCTAGTTGACACTTTAACCTCTGAGAAACTTGCCCTAGAAAAATCACTTAGAGAATCCCAACAACAGTTTGCTAAGTTCTACATAGGCTCAGAAAAGTTGTCAAAAATATGTGAGATAGGTAAGGTGGCTGATAACAAGAATGGTTTAGAAATTGAGGAGAGTGAGGCTTCTAAACCTAGTGGTAAGATTGTATTTTTCAAGGGTAAAGAATCCATTTTAGGAGAACCTCCAAAGTTGCCAGAAAAGATTAAAATTGAAACACCTAGGTTCTTTAGACCTTTCAAACGGTACCTTCCCATCTGCCATCCTTGTGAAATTTTTTTCCATATCCGCCTTTTGTGCAACAAACTTAGAAGGAGTCAACCTCATCCTAGGAATTCTCAAAGCAACTATTTCCTCATGCCTTTTTAGTCATCTCTGAAAAAATCTCTAAATGAACTATCTAGGATTGCTCAGTGTTTTTCTATCCCCAAACAGAGTGAGTTGAAACGGAAACCAACCTGGATAAAGATGTCAAACCCTAGGTCTCAGGACTCCACATCCCAATCCTCTCCTAAGGTTCATGAAGTTTCTAATGAAAAGAATCCAAAAACTAATGTGGTGTGTTTCATTTCTAGGATTAAGACCTACCTTAAAGATGAGTGTAGGATTGTAGCCATGTGCAATGTTGTTTTGACTGCTTTGTCAGCAAGATGTTTAGATTCTTGATATGTGGACAGTGGTTGTTCAAAACATATGACTGAAGACAAAAATTGGCTTACGCCCATGAATGACACTCACCCTATTGGTGATGTTGTTTTCGGAGATGTTGTTGAGGCTTAGATTATTGGATGCGGAATGGTAAACACCCATGGTCTCCCAAACTTGAGGAATGTTCTTTTGGTTAAGGGGCTAGAAGTTAACCTTTTGAGTATGATTCAAACTGTTGACAAACATGAAACAGTTACCTTTGATAATGTAAAGTGTTTGGTGCTTGATGGTAAAGGTAAAATTGTTATGAAAGCAGAAAAGACTAAGAATCATTGTTATTGTGCTCGTGCAAATGATAAATTTCGACCACACGTGTGCTTTCGGTCTCTATTTTGTGAGAGTCCTCTTGAACTTTGGCACAGACGAATGTGCCATTTGAATCACCAAGATGTGATAAAATTGTCCTCAAAAGGAGGAGCTCAAGGTCTGCCTAAACTTTTTGAAAATGCAACAGATATGTGTGGGGATTACAAGATGGGTAAGGTATCATGCATCTCTCATTAAACATTAAATGTTAAATCTGCTTCGAATGTGCTCGAATTACTTCATCTTGATTTAGTAGGACCAATTGAAACTGAAAATGTCTCAGGAATGAAGTATGTGCTTATTGTTGTTGATGATTTTCCAAGATTCACATGGGCCACGTTCATGGATGACAAAACTCTAACTTTTGAAAAATAATTAAAACTTGCAAACCAGATTTCAAAAGAGATGTTGTTCGAATATAACTGCATCACTAGGATTAGGTTGAATTATGATATTGAATTTGACAACTCCTTCTTTGCCAATTATTGTGATGAATTTGGTATGCATCATGAATTTTCTGCTCCCATTACTTCAAAACATAATGACTTTGTTGAAAAGAAGAATAGAGTTCTTCTTGAAATGAGAAGAATAATGCTTAGATCTGCTGACTTTCCACATATGTTTTGGACAGAAGATGTTTATAATACTTGTTATACTCTTAATAGAATGATTTTTAGACTTGGCACTGACAAAACTCCTTATGAATTTTGGAAGGGTAAGAAGCCAAATGTATCTCACTTGAAAATATTTGGCAGTCCATATTTTATATACAACAATCGTGAATACTTGACAAAGTTTGATGCTACGTGTGATCGAGGAGTATTTTAGGCTATGCCTTGAAAAGTCGAGTATACCAAGTGTACAACAACATATCATGCAAGATTATAGAAACGGTAAACGTTGTAATTAATGATTCTCCCGTGTAATGCACTACCAAAAAAATAACTTTTAGCTATGGCATTATTGAAAATAAAAGTTCGTGGTCATTAGTTATTTTTTCAAAGGCTGAAAACAGAATGGTATTCAGACACAGAAGATGTAAGCACATTCAATTTTTTTATCAAAGTACATGGAATGAGACTTTCGTTTCCAATTCTGTCCACTATTGACTTGGTTTTCCGTGCAAGAATTTCTCTCTCCTCTGACATACACGTAATTCTTGTTTGCTTTATCATTGCTTTATACTTTTCTATATATTATTGTGATATAACCACGGATGTCCATTCCCATTGTTGGCAAATGTTTATAAAAAAATATATTTAAACCCCTTAATTCCTCGGAGCTGTTGCAGCTCATGTGGCTCGGCTTAACCAGTGGTATACATAATTGTTGTTGATGATTTTTTAAGATTCACATGGGTCAAGTTCATGGATGACAAAACTCTAACTTTTGAAAAATAATTAAAACTTGCAAACCAGATTTCAAAAGAGATGTTGTTCGAATATAAATGCATCACTAGAATTAGGTTGAATTATGATATTGAATTTGATAACTCCTTCTTTGCCAATTATTGTGATGAATTTGGTGTGCATCATGAATTTTCTTCTCCCATTACTTCAAAAGATAATGACTTTGTTGAAAAGAAGAATAGAGTTCTTGTTGAAATGAGAAGAATAATGCTTAGATCTGCTGACTTTCCACATATGTTTTGGACAGAAGCTGTTTATAATGCTTGTTATACTCTTAATAGAGTGATTTTTAGACTTGGCACTGACAAAACTCCTTATGAATTTTGGAAGGGTAAACAGTCTAATGTATCTCACTTGAAAATGTTTGGTAGTCCATGCTTTATCTACAAGAATCGTGAATACTTGACAAAGTTTGATGCTACGTGTGATCGAGGAGTATTTTAGGCTATGCCTTGAAAAGTCGAGTATACCAAGTGTACAACAAGATATCATGCAAGATCATAGAAACAGTAAGCGTTGTAATTAATGATTCTCCCGTGTAATGCACTACCAAAAAAATAACTTTTACCTATGGCATTATTGAAAATAAAAGTTCGTGGTCATTAGTTATTTTTTCAAAGGCTGAAAACAGAATGGTATTCAAACACAGAAGATGTAAGCGCATTCAATTTTTTATCAAACTATATGGAATGGGACTTCCGTTCCCAATTTTGTCCACTATTGACTTGGTTTTCCGTGCAGAAATTTCTCTCTCCTTTGACATACACATAATTCTTGTTTGTTTTATCATTATTTTATACTTTTCTATTATTGTGATACAACCACGGATGTCAATTTCTATTGTTGGCAAATATTTATAAAAAATATATATTTAAACCCCTTAATCCCTGGAGACTGTTGCGGCTCATGTGGCTCGGCTTCACCAATGGTATACATAATTGTACATATAAAAAAGAATACATTATTTTCAAAAAAAAGAAAAACAGAATACATAGATACTACTGTACACATATACATTATTTACAAAAATAATTAAGAAATGTTTCTCATTTAAACTAAAAGAGCAAACATCCAGCTCATTTCCGCTGTCCAAATTGTGCACAATCAAAGGAAAATTACTTTTTGTCATCACATTCCTCGCAAAAAAACTATGAATTGATCAGCTTCTGCAAAATTATATAATCATATATATCTCAAACACTAACCTGAAGCTTATTGATTAAGAAGTTGAGACCAAAAATAAATTTAATACAATAAAATTATGATAAATTAATAATATTAGGATTGACAAAATTTATTAATTTAACGAAGTTATTTATTAATCGAGTATTAAATTAATACTCAAGTTTATTAATTATAATATTAAATTATAAAAAATTTATTGTATGTTAATGCATTCAAAGGTAAAATCAGAACAAGCTATAAAATATTAGTCCAGCCACTACACGTAACAAAGTGAATAATTATTAGAGAATTCAACGGCAAAACAAAGATATTGACCTCAATAAATAAAAGAGTAAAGAGAACAGAGCATTCAAATACATGCTAGTGCACGTATGAACGTTGCAAAACGTACTGGTCTCTACCTTGATGTAGGAATATTGATATATATCCATGTCCCTGCAAATAAAGAAGAAATTTTTTAGTCCAAATACAACCTTTGAGACAGTAGGAATTAATTCAAGGTGCTACTTCTCTGCAATGTTTTTCACATGCAATCTTAAGTAAAGAAAAAGAAACACTCAAACAAAGCTAGTAATCAAATGGCAGTTAATTTAAACTTATTACGACAAACCATTTGTCGAAACATCAAGGCAACAGAATTTCATTTTGTAAGCGTCATCAAGACAATGAAGCTCAACAAGGTCAACTAAATCATACGGCAAGTGCTTTTGATGTCGATCTAACGCCGTATGGTACCTAAGTTAAGGCATAGAGTCACCTTAAAAGAGTTAAATATATGGTATGGAACATATAAGATCATTGTATTTTAATGAAGGGATTAATAGGTAGATAAGTGGAGTTGTATTACATCATAGTTCGATAATAGTTCTATATTTTAAAATATGTGATTACGTTTTCTGATCGATTACCTTAAGAAGATTTTACATCCTTACTGAGCCGTCAGGTTGAGATCACCTCTATATAGATCTTGCAGGTTATTTCCTAGACTTGAAATGGATAGCCGAGCATAGAACGATGAGCCTAGAGGAGTTGTTGTTATTCGTGTAGCTTATAATAGAGTTTTTCCACTGTTTTGAATAAAAATCGAGTTGAATTTACCGTTTTAGGGATGTACTTTTACTTTTCATGCTCACACATCGGCAACGGCATCCGGGACGGATTGCAGGGTCCGGCCTGGAGTCGAAAATCAGAGCGTGACAAGAATGGCATCAGAGAGAACCGGGGATTAGAAATCAAGGACTATGGTAGGTTAGGATACTTTAACCAAGCTTAGAGCCATGTTCGTTTTCGGAGTTTTCTAACTAAGGAAATTTTAGGGATGGAATTTTTTTTTAAGGAGGTAGGATTGTAAGACCCCAAATCTTTAAGTTAGTCGAAATTAAGTTTTGAGACCGTTACTAGATAATAGGCCTCAGCCTGTACATTCATCACATCTTTCTCCCTTTGCTTTCTCTCTCTAGATTTTCTAGAAATCCGTGAAATTTCTGTTAATCATAACTTTTGATCCGTAATTCCGAATAAAGATCTGCTAGTATCTACGAATTTGTCTCGATGTGCTCTATCCATTAGTGGAGAGCATGTAGGACATAGATTAGTAATTTTTTTTTTGAATACTTTGTTGGAGAAACGTTCTTGTCGTGTAGTTGTCGTCTTCGATTATCAAAAATTGAGGTAGGGGAATTCTCGGGGAACCTCTATATAATTGGATGTTGATTTGATTTTTGTTTTGATTGTTTGTTTTATTTTTTCTATAGATATTAAGTGAAAGACATGTGTTAGTATATTTATCGATAAACAACATTTTGTGCATATTCATATTTCTTTCGGTAGTTATAGCGAGTAGGGTGGAGTTGGTGAATAGTTATGGTATCGAGAACTATGGGATGTATCTTTTGTGTAGTTGAGTTCAATTCGTAAGGACAAAATTTCAGGTGGGCTAATAGAGCTGTTCAAAATTGGTTATCGAACTTGAATAAGAGGACTAGCAAAAGGGGAACATGGATTGGATTGGGTGTTAGTTCATATGTTAAGGCATCTAGAGTCACCTCAAAATGGTGAAATATATGGTATGGGACATATAGGATCCTTGTGTTTTCATATAGGGATTAACGGGTAGATAAGTGGAGTTGCATTGCATCATAGTTCGATAATAGTTCTATATTTTAAAATATGTGATTACGTTTTCTGATCGATTATCCTTGAGGAGGTTTTACATCTTTACTGAGCCATCAGTTTGAGCTCACCCCTATATAGATCTTGTAGGGTGTTTCTGAGAATCGAAATGAATAGCTGAGCATATAACGATGAGGCTAGAGGAGTTGTTGTTATTTGTGTAGCTTATAATAGAGTTTTTCCGCTGTTTTGAATAAGAACCGAGTTGAGTTTACCGTTTTCGGGATGTACTTTTACTTTTGACGCTCACACCTCGGCATCCGAGATGGAACGCAGGGTCCGGCCGAGAGTCAAAAACCAGGGCGTGACAAGAATGGTATCAGAGAGAACCGAGGATTTGAAATCTAGGACTGTGGTGGGTTTGGATACTATAACCAAGCTTAGCGCCATGTTCGTTTTCTGAGTTTTCTAACTGAGGAAATATTGGGGACAAAATTTTTTTTAAGGAAGTAGGATTGTAAGACCCCAAATTTTAGTCAAAATTAAGTTTTGAGACGGTTACTAGATAATAGGCCTCAGCCTGTATATTCATCACTTCTTTCTCCCTCTACTTTCTCTCTCTAGATTTTTTAGAAATCCGTAAAATTTCTGTTGATCATAACTTTTGATCCATAACTCCAAATTAAGATGCGTTAGTATCTACGGATTTGTCACGATGAGCTCTATCCACTAGTGGAGAGCATGTTGGACATAATTTAGTAATTTTTTTTGAACACTTTGTCGGAGAAGCGTTCTTGTCATATAGTTGTCGTATTCGATCAAAAATTGAGGTAGGAGAATTCTTGTGGAACCTCTATATAATTGGATGTTAATTTGATTTTTTTTTGTTTATTTTATTTTGTCTATATATATTACGTGAAAGGCATGTGTTAGTATATTTATCAATAAACATGATTTTGTGCATATTTATATTTCTTTCGGTAGTTATAGTGATTAGGGTGGAGTTGGTGAATAGTTATGGTATCGAGAACTGTGGGATGTATCTTTTACGTAGTTGAGTTCTATTCATAAGGACCAAACTTAGCTAATAGAGCTGTTTGAAATTGGTTATCAAACTTGAACAAGAGGACTAGCAAAAGGGGAACATGGATTGAATTGGGCGTTAGTTCATATGGTAAGGCATCTAGAGTCACCTCAAAAGGGTAAAATATATGGTATGGGACATACACTACAAGAAAAGAGGACTTAGACGACGGAACAGTATTAGTTCCGTCGTCTAAGTTACACTTAGACCTCGGAGATTTCTCCGTGGTCCAAGTCACACTTAGACGACGGAGATGTAAATCTCCGTCGTCTAAGTGTGACTTGGACCACGGAGATTTCTCCGAGGTCCAAGTAACACTTAGACGACGGATGTGAAATTTCTCCGTCGTCTAGGTAAGAACCTGGACCTCGGAGACTTCTCCGTGGTCCAGGTTATCACCTGGACGACGGAGAATTACATCTCCGTCGTCTAAGTGTTACTTGGACCTCGGAGAAATCTCCGTGGTCCAAGTAA
The DNA here is from genome assembly GCA_946800695.1 of Geum urbanum. NCBI lineage: Eukaryota > Viridiplantae > Streptophyta > Magnoliopsida > Rosales > Rosaceae > Geum > Geum urbanum. The sequence goes on from OX326997.1 coordinate 59,481,101, forward strand.
CACTTAGACGACGGAGATGTAATTCTCCGTCGTCTAAGTGTGACTTGGACCACGGAGAAGTGATCACCTGGACAACGGACCGACACGTCGTGGTGTAAGTTCCACTTAAACGACGTACCGACACCTCCGTCGTCTAAGTGAAGCATTATATATATAGGCCATGCCAAACTCTCTTAGCTTCGATCATTCCATTATATTTTCTCCCGTGGGGAATTTTTGAGATCGAAGGAGAAGGAGAAGGCCGGATTAGGCTAGGCCGGGGCTAGAAATTAATTAAAGGATCGGATCTCCGGTGTTCGATCACTAGCTAGCTTAATTAACTGCAGATATCGAGAAGGCCAGCAGGTACGTACGTAGGCAGTTAAAATTTGCATGATTAAATATATATATATTTAGGGAAACCGTACGTGCGTACATACATGCATGAATGTTAATTAGCTATATATACAGATTAAATTACGTACGTAATTTGATGGATCGATGTAGATCGAGTACGTATAATTAATGGTAAATTAATGGACTAATATATATATATGTAATAATTATTTTTTTTTGCATATTTTTTAGCAGTATGGACAAGAGTTGGATGAAGTTAAAGAATAGATGTGATGTCCGGTATATGGATGGAATTAGCGAATTTGTGAATTTTGCGATAGAACATGGTCATGGAAAGAAGCGTTTCAGGTGTCCGTGCCAGAAATGTCTTAATTGTCAGTATGCGGAGGTTAATGTTATGGTGCAACACCTGTACGAAAATGGTATGATGTGGAGTTACACTACATGGAGCGAGCATGGTGAAGCAGTAGAGTTCAGCGCAGCAGACTTCAGCTCAGGGTACAGTTACCATGGTGCCTCATCCAGCGGCAGTGGTGCCGGACCCCCAGCTTGCAATCCAACTGTAGATTTGGTCCATGATGCGTTTCCGGGATTTAGTCATAGTGGACACCAACACCAAGACGGAGGTTACAGTACCACTCATGAGCATGATGACACATTCCCCGCTGCTAGCTTGGCCACTGACACCAGTGAGATGGATAAGTACAACCGGATGCTACTTGAAGCGCAGACCCCGGTGTTCCCTGGATGTCGAGAGAATGTGTTGCAATATGTGATGGAGCAAATGAAGATAAAAGTGAAGCACAAAATGTCAGTCAGTGCTTTTGACGAAATTCAGGAGCAAATATGTAAGTTGCTTCCTGATGATCACAATCTTCCTAAATCTCATTATAAGGTTAGAAATATCTTGAGCAGCCTCGGCCTAAAGTACAGGATAATTGACGCATGTCCGAATGATTGTGTGCTATTTTACAAAGAGTATAAAGATTTGGACTATTGTCCCGTATGTGGCCAGTGCAGATTCCAGGTGAATAGGAAGAGTTCGAAAAAGAGAATTCCTGTGAAAGTTGTTCGATATTTTCCCTTGATTCCCAGATTGCAGCGCCTGTACATGTCTCTACACACAGCAGAGGCGATGCGATGGTACGCAGAAAAGCGAATAGATGACGATGTCCTGCGACACGCCGCGGATGGGGAGGGTTTCAAACATTTCGACAGAGAATTCGGAAACTTTGCTGCAGAGGTTAGAAATGTTAGACTCGGCCTATCTACAGACGGATTCAATCCTTGGGGAAGTAATAGCTCCGCCGTAAGCACTTGGCCAGTAATTCTGATGCCGTACAACCTGCCTCCGTGGATGTGCATGAACAAGGAATTTAATTTCCTTACTGTACTAATTCCAGGTCCTAAATCTCCAGGGAAGTGCTTAGATGTCTACCTCAGACCTTTGATCGACGAGCTGAAACTGTTGTGGGAAAATGGAGTCCCAACTTATGACAAATTCACTGACACGATGTTCACGATGAGGGCTGCCGTAATGTGGACGATCAGCGATTTTCCAGCGTATGGGATGTTGGCAGCGTGCAGGACAAAAGGATATAATGGATGTCCTATATGTTTGGACGACGTGAACTCTAGTTGGCACGCAGGGAAGGTGTGTTACTTGGGTCACCGTAGATGGCTCCCTCACGACCACCCTTGGCGACAGGATGAAGCTCATTTCGACGGGACGGTAGAGAACAATCCTAAACCCCGTAGTTGGTCGGGCGAAGAGATTTTAGAGAGGTTGAGCTATTTCGACTTTGGTGTGTTGACTAACGACGCGGATGTAAAGAAATGCAATCCAATTCCTCCACATGATCTGAGCTATTGGGATCACAAGAGTATATTCTTTGAACTCCCTTACTGGTCGAAGTTGAAGCTGAGGAACAACTTGGACGCGATGCACATAGAAAAGAATGTGTGCGACAGCGTGGTGGGAACAATTCTCGGTATTAAGTTCAAGACTAAAGATACTCCCAAAGCGCGCAAAGATTTGGAATCAATGAATCTACGTCGTCCCTTGTGGTTGAGGAGGGATAGGAAAGGAGTGTACAACAAGATGCCAGCTGCACCGTACACAGTGAAGCCGACACTTAGACGTTCTGTATTTCACTGGTTTAAGGGCGTTCGTTATCCGGCCACGTATGCAGCTACTATAACTGGAGCAGTGGACGAGGTGCAACACAAGTTTGTTGGTCTAAAGACACATGACTATCACGTTATTCTGCAACGTCTGATTCCAGTGGTAATTCGACCATATTTGCCTCGCGACGTCGTAGAACCAATAGTGGCATTGTGCAGATGGTGGCAGAGGTTATGCGCCAGAGAATTAAAGAAGTCAGATGTCGTGGAATTGCAACAACAAATTGTGCACATCATTTGCAAACTAGAGAGGATTTTTCCTCCTGCTTTCTTCGACATAATGATTCACCTAATGATCCACCTGCCCGAGCAGGTTCTCATTTCTGGTCCGGTCCAGTACACTTGGATGTATCCTCAAGAAAGGTACGTACAACTAATTAATTATACAGGTTTTTCGATTCATAATTTGTTCCACTGGAGATTACTAGCTAGCTATATGCATGTACTTATTTTTATTGTACGTTTGATTAATTTTGTAGACAGCTTGGACAGTATAAGTCATTCGTCAAAAACAGGTCGGCTCCGGATGGCTCCATAGCAGAGACATACCTAATGCATGAGTGCGTTACTTACTGCAACAGGTACCTCAAAGATCCACCACCTCCAACTGCCTCCGATCCCAGTGCCCGCATCAATCTTTCTGTCGTCACCAATGTCGTCCGACCGTTTAGAGGAGTATTAAAGGAAACGTTAACACAGGAAGAACTTATTGAGGCACATTGGGTAGTGTTACGAGACTGTGACGAAGTTGAGCCGTACATGATGTCATACAGGGAGAGGCTTCAGGCGTTATATCCAGACAAGAGTTCGGCGTGGATTGAGAAAATGGTTAAGAAAAAGTTCCCCGATTATTTCTTCCAATGGGTACGTATTTAGTGATTTATATACATATTGAGATCATGCATGTTTAATTTGTAGAAAGTAAACCCTTACATTTTTCCATTTTCGCAGATGATTGATCTGCAAAAATCCGAAAACCACGGGGGGTGGTGGTCTTGGCCAAAGCACTTGCTAGCAGGGAAGCCGATTAAACACTATATTTATCCGGGATGTTTTGTGAACGGTGTGAAGTTCCATTCATTGGCGCGAGATGAAGGAAGAAGAACACAAAACAGTGGGATAGCGGTTGGGAAAGACCCTGATCTATATTACGGAATGATCGTATATGTGGTTCAGCTATGTTACGGGAATGATGTCAACGTTTTCCTATTCAAGTGCAGATGGTTCAAGCGTACAAAGGAAGACCTGGGACTTTTATCAGTCGATACAAACTCAAGCTGGTATGAGGATGAGCCTTTCGCTCTCGCCACCTTAGTTAGGCAGGTGTTCTATCTCGACGATCCGAAAGCTGGTGACGGGTGGAAAATAGTGAACCAGATCTCTCATCGAGGAGTTTGGAATACAGAGACAATTGAAGGGACACCGGCGACGACTGAAGATGCTGCTGAACCAGACAGAGACATTCCTGCCTATCAAGAGCCTAATATTTCTGTCATCCGCTCCGACATAATGGACCTGGTTCAAGACGGTGAACGGTTACCCATGCCTGATGGTTGTACAGATCTAACTGAAGAAGAGATCATTGAGGTAGATGAAGAAGACGTGCAGGATGAGGACGATGACGACGACTCTGGTTATTCCTCGGACGATGTTGAGTACGATGAGGAGGATGAGCAATCGGATAACGGTGATGATGATGATGACGATTATGACGAAGAGTACGGTCACACGACGAGGATCATTACTTGGTAAACCCTAATTTATTATTGTAATATATATATGATCGATCGATGCATCGTAAAAAGGTGAAAGATTTCTATTATGTCGAGACTTTAAGATTCCTCGTCCAGCTTTGGTTGGTTTTATTGTTTTTAAATACTATTTATGTATAAATTGGATTAATTATGGGTCCCTATATATGATTATATATATTGACTTGTGATAGTATTATTGAGAGCACAAATATTGTAGTATATATATATAAAAGTTGTTTGTACCTGGACTAACATCGATCTCCGCCAGCTTAACTTCCTCAGATTTTAAGTCGACTTCTCTCTGTTTCAATTGAATGTCTTTGGACTGTTTTTCTAGTCCCGGCCCCTCTCTTTGCTTTCAACTTCATCGGTGTATTCTCTGATCTTATTAAAAGTAAGCTGAAGCTGCTCTACATTTCGCTCACGCAGCCCTTCAAACCCTAAATCCTAGACCCTAAATGTAGCAGATCGGATCGATCGATCATTTTTTTAGTTATATTCTTGAATGAGAATAATTGAACGAACATACAAATGACCGGGGACGACCTAAACCCTAAACCATACGGCCCTAACCCCTGAATTCAGGGTTTTTACACTTGGACGACGGATACAGTCATTCTCCGTCGTCTAGGTACACACTAGGACGACGGAGAATGTCGTCTCCGTCGTCCAGATGACAAACCCGATACCCTAAACCCTAAGGACCCCTAACCCCTGAATTCAGGGTATATTCACCTGGACGACGGAGACAGTCGTATATATACCCTAAACCTAAGGACCCCTAACCCCTGAATTCAGGGTATATTCACCCTAAACCCTATACCCTAAACCTAAGGACCCCTAACCGAGAACGGAGAAATTAATTGCAGATTCACCTTTGGCGCCAAATCTCAATCTCATATAAAACCCTAGCTAAATCTTGGACCCTAAATCTAGCAGTTCGGATCGATCGATCAATTTTTTAATTATATTTTTGAATCAGAATAATTGAACGCACACACAAATGACCGGGGACAACCTAAACCGTAAACCCTAAGGCCCTAACCCCTGAATTCGGGGTTTTTACACTTGGACGACGGAGACAGGCATTATCCGTCGTCTAGGTACACACTTGGACGACGGAGAATGACTGTCTCCGTCGTCCAAGTGACAAACCCTATACCCTAAACCCTAAGGACCCCTAACCCCTGAATTCAGGGTATATTCACCTGGACGACGGATACGACATTCTCCGTCGTCCAAGTACACACCTGGACGACGGAGATTCGCGTCTCCGTCGTCCAGGTGTGTACTTGGACGACGGAGAATGTCGTATCCGTCGTCCAGGTGTAAATTTCGTAATTTTTTCTAAGACAACGACCATCTAGACCATCTTCGAATGCGTATTCTTTTCGTCAAGACTTTAGAGTAGTATATTCTTGGTGTGTGAGCTTCGACGGTTCGAAATTCGGAGTTGCGAAATGTCCTGTATCCACGTTTCCGGTTTGTGAAATTCTCGGTTTTGCGGTTGACTGTGCCGATGAAACCCTTCCCGAACTTATTATTTCCTGGTCCTTTATAGTAATTATATATTATGTTACGACGAACATATCCAACGGTTGTTTTGTCCAAATTCAATTTCGTTAGTACTCTGCTGCAAATCAGCAACTACAAGTGAACACTAAAGTCTTAAAGATTAGTCGATACTTAACAACTTTCAAAACGTAAAATTATTCGGCGGTTCAAATTTATCTGTTTATATATACGATGCGTTCATCGATATTGTACGACTATTTCACTCGAATGACAGATCGCTAAATTCCTAGCGAATTAATTTAAATATTTTTTTTTGCATAATTTGAACCTAGACGACGGATACGGTCATTTTCCGTCGTCCAAGTGTTCACCTGGACGACGGAAAATGACCGTATCCGTCGTCTAGGTTCAAATTACCATGGCGGTTCGAATAAAATTTTTATTATTTTTCGATGTAAATATTGACTTGGACGACGGATATGTCGTTTTCCGTCGTGCAAGTGAACACTTGGACGACGGAAAACGACATATCCGTCGTCCAAGTCAATATTTACATGGCGGTGAAACGGCCCGCCCATTTATTTGGCGCCGGTTCGAAAAAATTTGACTCTTCACTTAGACGACGGAAAACACTGTTTCCGTCGTCTAAGTCAACATTTATGGCGGTGAAACGGCCCGCCCATTTATTTGGCGCCGGTTCGAAAAAATTTGACTCTTCACTTAGACGACGGAAAACACTGTTTCCGTCGTCTAAGTGAACTTAGACGACGGAGAATAGTGCTCCGTCGTCTAAGTGAAACTCTATATAAGGAGGAGCACCCCCCCCTCATTTTCTCATCATTCCATCTCCTCCTCTATACTCTCCTCTCCTCTCTCTCTCACTCCGGCGATCCTCCTCCGGCGACGCTCCGACGACCAATTTTCCGGCGTGGTTCCCCCTCTCCGACGACTCTACTCTTCCAATATTCCGGCGAAATTCCGACGAGGTAATAATTCGAAATTTTAACTCTTTAACAATTTTTTTATTTGTTTAATTATTTAAATTCTAAATACTTTTAATTTATTAGTTTTAAATAATAAATAGTTGTAATTATAATAATTATTTTCTTGTTATTATTATTATTTAGTAATCATTATTAGTTGTTAATTATTTGGTAATGAATAATTATTAGTTAAAATTAAATAATAGTAATAATAATAATTGATTATATTGGTAAATGAATAATTATTATTAAATGCATGATAAATAATAATTAATTGATAATTATATGTATTTTCTAGTAAATTGCATGGTAGTACGTGTTCGATTTAAATTTAGTACATAGGCTTGGTGTAATTAAGTCGCACTCTTTGGAATAGATGGCGCCTCTTTTCCTTGCTTATCTCCTTAACCCCTCGTGATGTGTGGATTTCATCACCGCACACCATAACCTAAGTGAAGTTATGGACACGAGGTTGAGGGCGGAGTTTGCAAAGGACTTGAGGGAGTGTAAATTTTCGAAAAATTGGCCGAATGTCGGACATGGTGTCTAGAAACGGGTTATGACTGGTGACAGGATTTGGACTAAGAAAGACTTTTGTCGAAATTAGTCCTGCCTCTCGCGTTATCTCTATCCCTAACTGGCCATGTTTTTCGATTTAACCAAGGCTGATTAATTGAAAATTTACACTTTATCGCGCGGGTCGCACGTCCATTGAACGACCGAAAATGCCAAGCTAGTGTACTCTATTTAAATCTTAAACGTACTTAATTAATTAGCGTAAATTCTCCGTCGTTGTAATTATTATGGTAAGTAGGTATTTTAACACCGTACGTACTCTTAGGTTTAAATGGCTCCGCCAAAGATCACATCCGGGAAGAAGAAAGCCCAACAGGAGTCAGAAGATGAGATGCTCCAAATGTTGGCGGCCCAAGTCGGTTGGGTTCAACCGCAGGTAGACGCCCTCAATCCGGGGCCTTCTGGGGAAATTCCCTCTGCCCCATTTCTCTCAAGCGGTGATGACGTCGACCCCTTTTCAACTCCGACGCCCGGTACCGCTTCAACGGGAAGTACTCAGGCGTCTTCGACGGCCGAGTCTATCATGTACAGCGTCCGCCGTAAGCAAAGGAGGGCCCCCACTGACCCCCAACCGAAAAAGACTCGGGGTCTCGTTAAAGGTGGAAAGGCGGAGAAAATTTGCAAGGCGACCGGGAGCAAGATCGCCTTGCCTTACGACGAATTCACCGGTGGCCCTCCCACACCTCAGCTAGCAAGTCTCTCGGCTCATAGCATTGGGTCGATTGTTCGTAACCGGGTTCGTATCACTGCCCCTACTTGGAGGGAGGTGCCGGATTCGGAGAAGGCGAAAGTCTTTAAGGATCTTTCGGTACGTAATACGTACAATTTTAGTTATTATATACTATTTTTAATATTAGTTATATATAATTTTATAATATATACGATTATAATTTCTAATTTATTTCTGATAGGAACAATTTGCGGTGGATCCGGATCCGGCGATGTTGAGGCATATCAACCAAACCGCCAACAACATCTTCAAAGATTGGAAGTACAGGCTCCATCAGTACTTCCGAATTAACGGTCCCGTGCCTCCCCCCGAAGAGCTGCGTGGGGATAGAGAAGATGAGTGGGAGTGGTTGTGTAACCACTTTGCCGATGAGCAATTTCAGGTGTTAATTTACTTTTTTTATTTCAATTAAGATAATTGAATACTCTAAATTTTAGTTACTTATAAATTTTTTAATGATTTCATTATGTTGTGTAACAGAAATTCTCCGGTGTCAACAAAGCCAACCGGGGGAAGAAGGACAAGCACCATACTTCCGGCGCCAAGCAACTCATTCAAATTGCCAAGGAGCACAGGGATAAGGGCTCCAAACACCCTTATCTCGATGCAAGCGTAAGCGCGTACGTGACGCCTGGGCTCGATAATGAAGCGAGTCAACGCGGCGTAAGTCATATATATATATATGTGTGTGCGCTAATAATTATAGTAATTATTATTTAAATATTATTTCATTATAATAAATTTATTATTCTTTTGTAGGCAAGAGTGATAGAGCGTGCGCAGGAAGAATTGGCTAACACTCAGCTTGCGTTCCCAGATGTGCCGCTAGAAGACCTGCCTCCTCTATCTGTGGAGAGCCAAATAGCAATTGCGGATGAGGTCTACGGTCGTAGAGCTGGCAAGGAGGTTAGGCACTTCGGGCCTAAGGTGGTTCGAGATTTGTCGACCTCTGAGTCATCATCTACGGGAGGTTCGGGGCGGCGGAGAAGTTCTCAAGCTGCGGCAGCCTATGAAGAGGCTCGAATCGCACGGGAGGAGAATATTGCCATGCGCCAAAGAATGGACCAGCAAGACGAGCGAATAGCCCAACTCATCGCCCTTATGCAACAAGCTCAAAGACAATGTCAACCTCCTCCGAACCCATTCCCCGACGACGACGACCCGGCTGGAGGCGGAGGACGAGGCGGCGCATCTGCTCCTCCAGTGTTTTAGCTAGCTAGTAGTTCATTATTTCGTTTCTTAATTTCCGCATTACGAACAATATTTTCATTTTTAATTATAGGTTTTTTCGATTATGTATGTACAAATTAATTTTAATTATTTTATTAATTTAGTGTATTTAATTAATTTAATTAATTTTTTTTCAATTAATATTAATAATATTTTTGAATTTAATTTTTTTTTTAAATTAATTTTTCACTTAGACGACGGAGATTAATGTCTCCGTCGTCTAAGTCCCTACATGGGCCACGGAGATTGTTAGCTTCTCCGTGGCCCATGTAGGGACTTAGACGACGGAGACATTAATCTCCGTCGTCTAGGTAACCACCTGGGCCACGGAGAAGCTAACAATCTCCGTGGCCCATGTAGGGACTTAGACGACGGAGATTAATGTCTCCGTCGTCTAAGTCACCACCTGGGCCACGGAGATTGTTAGCTTCTCCGTGGCCCAGGTGGTGACTTAGACGACGGAGATTCATGTCTCCGTCGTCTAAGTCCCTACATGGGCCACGGACGTTCTCCGCGGTCCAAGTGAACTTGGACGACGGAGATTAAATTCTCCGTCGTCTAAGTACTTAGACGACAGCACTTGGAGCACGTACCTTGGACGACGGATTTTCCGTCGTCCAAGTACTTAGACGACGGAGATAGGCACTTAGACGACGGAAATTCTCCGTCGTCTAAGTCACTTTTTCTTGTAGTGATATAGCATCCTTATGTTTTAATATAGGGATTAACGGGTTGATAAGTGGAGTTGCATTGCACCATAGCTCTATAATAGTTCTATATTTTAAAATATGTTATTACATTTTCTGATCGATTATCCCTGAGGAGGTTTTACATCTTTACTGAGCCGTCAGGTTGAGCTCACCTCTATATAGATCTTGCAGGCTGTTTCTGAGAATCGAAATGAACAACCGAGCATAGAACGATAAGCCTAAGAGATTTTTTGTTATTCGTGTAGCTTATAATAAAGTTTTTCCACTATTTTGAATAAGAACAGAGTTGAGTTTACTGTTTTTGGGATGTACTTTTACTTTTTATGCTCACACCTCGACTACGGCATCCAGGACGGATTGCAGGGTCCAACCGCGAGTCGAAAACCATGGCGTGACAAGAATGGTATCAGAGATAACCTAGGATTAGAAATCTAGGACTGTGGTAGGTTAGGATACTTTAACCAAGCTTAGCACCATGTTCGTTTTCGGAATTTTCTAACTAAGGAAATTTCGGGGGCAGAATTTTTTTAAGGAGGTAGGATTATAAGACCCCAAATTGTTAAGTTAGTCGAAATTAAATTTTGAGACCTTTACTAGATAATAGGCCTCAGCGTGTACATTCATCACATCTTTCTTTCTCTACTTTCTCTCTTTAGATTTTCTAGAAATCCGTTAAATTTCGGTTGATCATAACTTTTGATCCGTAATTCCAAATTAAGTTCCGTTAGTATCTATGGATTCGTCTCGACAAGCTCTATCCATTAGTAGAGAGCTTGATGGACATAGTTTAGTAATGTTTTTTGACACTTTGTTGGAGAAGTGTTCTTGTCGTGTAGTTGTCGTCTTCGATTATTAGAAATTGAGGTAGGGGAATTCTCGGGGAACCTCTATATAATTGAATGTTGATTTTATTTTTGTTTTGATTATTTTTTTGTTTTATCTATATATATTACGGCAAAAGTATGTGTTAGTATATTTATCGAGAAACGTAATCATGTGCATATTCATATTTCTTTCGGTAGTTATAGCGAGTAGGATGGAGTTGGTGAATAGTTATGGTACTGAGAAATGTGGGATGTATCTTTTGTGTAGTTGAGTTCAATTCGTAAGGATCAGATTTCAGGTGGGCTAATAGACCTGTTCAAAATTGGTGATCGAAGTTAAACAAGAGGACTAGCAAAAGGGGAACATGGATTAAGTTGGGTGTAAGTTCATATGTTAAGGCATCTAGAGTCACCTCAAAAGGGTAAAATATATGGTATGGGACATATAGCATCCTTATGTTTTAATATAGGGATTAACGGGTTGATAAGTGGAGTTGCATTGCACCATAGCTCTATAATAGTTCTATATTTTAAAATATGTGATTACATTTTCTGATCGATTATCCCTGAGGAGGTTTTACATCTTTACTGAGCCGTCAGGTTGAGCTCACCTCTATATAGATCTTGCAGGCTGTTTCTGAGAATCGAAATGAACAACCGAGCATAGAACTATAAGCCTAAGAGATTTTTTGTTATTCGTGTAGCTTATAATAGAGTTTCAGTTGTTTTGAATAAGAACCAAGTTGAGTTTTCCGTTTTCGGGTTGTACTTTTACTTTTCGCGCTCACATCTCGGCTACGACATCCAGAACTGATCGCAGGGTCTGTCCGGGGGTTGAAAACTGGGGTGTCACAATTATGTACATTATTGAACTTTTCTTGTAAAGAAACCTATAAAATCGTGGGGTCAATTTTTAGCAAATATTGTTTCTTTGGAACTAGATGTATATGCCGCCTTAAAAACATGAGGGCTTGAGTTTTGCGAGTTGGAGTTGGTGGCTCAGTACCAGGTAGTGGTGGTGGTTGAATTGTATCCGTCAAATTCATACCAAGAAGTGCATTCTTAACATCTGACACTCAACGATGGTATTCTGCTCCTAGAGGATTATGGATATCAAACTCAGGCCTTTTCGACTCTGTTGATGTCATCTATAAGAGAGACAAGAGATGTAATTAGTTTACCGATCGAAAAACCACGATCACTAATATGAAGTTTAGGGAATAAGAATCATGATCAATGATGTATGGTCACAAAAATCGATGCAAAACTGGTGACTTCATACCACTCAACATAAAACCGTGACTAACACAGAATCACAAAAGATAGACTTCCTCTTCTTCTTTTTCATATACCGCGACTCTCCAAGGACCGTCACTTATACTCAACTTTGTACACAAACAAAACGATATATGTCAATAGAAACTAGGGCATAAAATTGAAAATAAATTGCACTGTATGAAAAATTCAACATAAATCTAGACCTATATCTAGGGTGTTGCGGTAATTAAGTTTTGCAACCTAATTCTAAATCGAAGAATGTTAGTTGATTTATCTCGAGGGTGTTATGCTCAGTACAAAAATTTCGCGAAAAGAAGTTTGAAACAAAAAACAAGATTCCATGAAAAATCGGTGGTGTAGAATTCCGGCAAAAATGATGGTGGAGGCCTTTTGTGTTTAGGGGTTTAAGGTTTTTTTCTGTTTTGGGTTTGGGTTGACGGATATCAATTCAAGAGTTATCAGCACGTTATCAACACGTTATTACGTTATCAACACGTTGCTAATAACGTGTTGAAGAAGAATATATGAAAACTGAATAATTGTAACTGTTTCATTGCTTGAATGTCTTATACATATGTTGATACAATCTGTTACAATAACTGTCATGATAGAACATAAATTCTTTATATTTCTATCTAAACTAAATCGTATATAATTAAGACAAACACATACCAAAAATTACCAAAAATAGGTTTCTTTCGACATTTAGATAATTAGATTACTCCGGTAAAAAACAGTCAAAAGGAGAATTTTTGGTAACACGTCAGAAGTTCTCGATAATTAGGCAATGAGCACCGAAAATGATGACTTGACGTTTGACGCGTCAGTCCACAGGGAAGTCCACGTTGAACTGTACGGTATGGAGTTAGTTAGGATCCCTAATAATTCATTCGAGATGGTCATTCTCCGCTTGACGCGTAAAATACTTCATAAACGACGAATAGTCCAAGCTTCAAAGGGAAAAGGGAAAGGTCGATACTGTCCCTCGTTACGTTGATTTATTATTCATCAACATGAAAAAGCTGTCGTTCATGAATCATGAAGAGAACAAAAAAAAACGAACATGAAGCTCAAGTCTCGAGGAGAAAAGAATAAATAACACAAATCCAATTACTAGATCCCAAAATCTTAAAACTCATCAAACGGCCAACATTCGGCCAATTTAAGATGGGGTGATTCCGATCTTTAATTCTTTAACAAACAATAGAATAATTTATCAAATATATATATTTTCCTCCAGCCCTATAACTACAAAAAAAATATTAACTTAGACGATGAGCTATTTTTGTCTAAGTTTCATTGTATAAATGTTATGGACCAAGTATTTATACAACGAAATATTAATGGTTTGTCGTTTAAGTCAAACTCAAGGAGACAAAACATGATTTGTTGTCTAATAATCAAGCCGACAAAGAGTTGAACCCCAAGAGGACGAAAATAAAGATTTCGTCGTCTAGGTCTAAACAGTTAAATGACGAAAAAATTCAATTCGGCGTTGAAGTGGTTTCGCTAAGATGACGAATTGTATTACATTCGTTGTCTAACTATTCTTTGGAGATGATGATCATTTTCTTTTGTCTTTTTATGCCTTGTCACTTAGACGACAAAAGATACTGTCCGTCATCTAAAAATGTCCTACTTAGACAACTAGTTGTTGACATTCGTTGTCTTCTTGTATTAATATTGAAAAAAAAATAGTATAAATGCATAAATAACAATATTAAAAAATTAATTAAAAATATTTGACTAAGAAAATATTTATTAAAAATTAGAAATATTTATTTTGTACATAAGTTTTAAAATATAAACTGCGGAACTAAATAGAAGCCGCATCAGGAGTTGCGATCCCGCAGATTCCCCTACTAGCTAGATTGAGGTCATCGTGTCTCGAACCCTTGGATGACAAGTTTGAGGAGGATTCCAGCCCAAACTCGATCTTGAGGAACTCGTACATTCCATTAACCGTCACTTTCAATGCTGCAGCCTCTTCCTGGGCCGCTCGAGCCTTCTCCTCGGCCGTTCGAGCCTTCTCCTCGGCCGTTCAAACCCGCACATCCATCGCACTCAACCACATACTCGACGACGGCGAAGACTAGCTCAAATCTCGCATGCTTGCCCTTCCAAAGTCACGAATCTCCTTCCCTGGTCGGCGGCCGAGTGTTTAATCGTGAATCAGAATTTGAGTCTCGACTGGTAAAGGAGGCAGCTCATCAAGTATTATCTCTGGATTCTCTGCAAGTTTGCGGCTAATTTCCTCTTGGGCTAATTGTTTCATTTTCTCCTGCATTAAATTAATATAATAATATTAATTTTTACAAAAAATTTGACATAATTTTCCCTAAAAATAAAGGAAACCAAAAACCTGCATGGGAGAAAATACTTCGAATAACCAAATTCACTTAAGCTTTCATTTAATTCTGCTTCAGATGGTCGTACAACATTTTTGACGACTGAAAAATTGTAGCGATCAAGTGTATTGGAGGCAGTAGAAGGGACTGGAGGTTTGAGGTACATGTCGTAGTAGGTTGCACACTCATGTGCAAGGTATGTTTCTTCTTTAGGGTCATACGTGGCGAATATTTTTTGACAAATCCTTTATACTATCCAAATTGTCTGCAAAATTGTTAAATTAATATGTAAGACAAGAATAGATAAAAAATAATGAAAATCATGTTTCAAAAATTTACGTTATATGAAATATTGTACCTTTCCTGAGGATACATCCACGTGTAGTGTACCGAACCAGTAAGCAACACTTATTCAAGAAGGTGAATCATGAGGTGAATTGTGACGTCAAAGAAAGTAAGGAAAAATCCTTTCTAATTTGTAAAGAATGTAGACAATCTCTTCTTTCAATTCAAACACAGTTGACTTCTTCAACTCTCTAGCGCATAACTTTTTGTTACCATATGTGTAATGCTACTATTGGGTCGACGATGTCACGAGGCAAATATGCTCGAATAAGCACTGGAATCAGACGTTGCAACATAATATGACAATCATTGAACTTGTGTTCTCTAACTTTTACACATGAAACTATATTTCCTGCATAATTAGATGGATACTGAACACCTTTAAACCAGTTGAATACGTCTCCCCTCAATATCTTTTTTATTGTGTAAGGTGCATCTAGCATCTTGTTCCCGTCTCTTAACCACAACTAATGGCGTAAATGTGTAATTTCTAAACCTTTACGCGCTTTGGCTATATTCTTAGTCTTAAACTTAATATCGAGAATTGTCCCCACAACGCTGTCGCACACATTCATTTCTATGTGCATGACATCTAGCTTGTTCCTGATTTTCAATTTTGACCAATAAGGGAGTTCAAAAAAAATACTCTGGTAAGTCTAATATTTAAGATGTTCAAGAGGGTATGGATTATAGGTTGTCACAGATTCAGCATTGCTCAATACACCAAAACAGAAGTCAGACAGCCTCCCAAGAATCTCATCACCAGACCATTGTCGGGGTTTTGGGTCATTCTCTAATGTCCCATCGAACTTATCATTATCCCTTCGCTATTCGGGATCCTCAGAAAGCCATCTATGGTGACCTATGAAACACACATTCCCCGCGTGCCAACTAGAGTTGACATCGTCTAAGCATAAAAGACAATCCTTTATTTGTGGTAGATGCCAACATCCCATAAGCAGGTTAATCGTTGATGGTCCACATCATTGCTGCTTTCATCATGAACATTATTCTAGTGAACCTGTCATAAGTTGGGACCCCATTTTCTCACATTTGTTTTAGCTTGTCGATCAAAGGTCTCAAGTATACATCTAAACACTCTCCAGAAGACTTTGGACCTGCAATTTGCAGAGTAAGAAAATTAAATTCCTTGTTCATACACATCTAGGGATGCAGGTTGTACAACATGAGAATAAGTGCTGACTCTGGTGCTATTACTACCTTAAGAATTGAACCCATATGTTGAAAGTTCGAGTTTAATATTACGAATCTTTGCTGCAAAGTCTGAAAATTTTCTATTAAAAGCTTTAAAAGTCTCCCCATCTGCCATGTGTCTAAGCACATCGTCGTATATCCTATGTTCCGCTTATCATCTCATCGCCGCAGTTATGTATAGAGACATGTACAAATGCTGCAGTCTAGGAATCAAAGGAAAATAGCGAAGCACCTTAACCGGAGACTGCTTCCTCTTCTTGTTCTTCCGTCTGCACGAGTTATATATAGAACAATATTCCAGCTCTGCATTCTCTTTGTAAAATAGAACACAATCATTTTTGCATGCGTCAATTTTCTTGTAAGAAAGAACAAGTTTGGCTAAGATCTTTCTTACCTTATAATGGATATTAGGAAGATTGTGATGAGGAGAAAGCGACGTACATATATGTTCCTGGACCTGTACGTTCAAAATAATCATTCGACATTTTGTTCTTCACTTTTATCTTCACTTGCTCCATTACGGCATGCAAGACATTCTCTAAGTGTCCGGGTACACCGATGAAAGGACCCAATCCTAATTTAGTTGCCTAAACTAGAATTAAGCCCTAACGAAAACCGAATCTACAAAAAAATTGCCAGAGTTTCCACTGAAATTCAAGAAACCCGAAAACCTGCAAAGAAAAAACACTTCTAAAATGTCCACAAAAGAAAACCGTGGGCACCAAATCCCATCCGGATTTCTCAAATCAACCAAACACTGAATCCACTAGAAATATAAACTGTTCACAGAAGATGATAAGAAATCCTAAAACTGAATGAGAAAATACAACACAACGGAAGTAAACTCTATACAGTATTTAGAGCGGCTTCTAATTTACATAATACATAGGACTGGCAGGTTAAGCTAGGAACCTACTAGATGAGTACAGTGACACGAACTCTATGCCTCTGTCGCTGACATACAATCTCAGGATATAAACTACAAACTGGGCGAAGGAAATCAAAAATCCCATGGAAAACACATAAAATAATAAAACTGTTAGAGTGAGTGGACGAAAATAAATCAAATATATAAAAAATAAAATCTAAAATATGCCTTTCTGAGAATAATGTTTCTGAAATTGGGAGTGAGTCAAGAATACTGTAAAAACAATATAAGAGACACGTCGAGGGGGACTTCTGACCCTTCTCGAGTATCATGTGCTAGTGGAGGTGATTGCGAGAATCTCATAACCTCTAGCCACCTAAAGTCGTCAAGTGACTCTTGACACAAAGACAAGGTGAATGCCAGAGGGGAAGTGATGATACTTCCTTGGAGCCACTCGGGGATCAGTCGAGTAACCAATGCATCGATGCAAATATTGAATGTATGTATATATTTAGGCTCCAAAAATGAAACTGAAAACCACTACCACCAAACTGCACTTAGGCGATGAAACCATTAAAGTTTCGTCAGCGTTTCGTCATCTAAGTGGTACTTAGCCGACGAAATCGTTGTCGTCTTAAAAAAAATATTTTTCGTCGCCTAAGTCGAACAATGTTGTCGTCGCTTAGGTATTTTCTTAGACGACAGTTCACATGAGTCGTTGCCTAAGTGTACACTTAGTCCACGAATAATTTTATTTCCTCGCCTAAGATTCACACTAAGACGATGACCATTTGCTATCATTGGCTTAGTATTACACACTTAGACGAGGATACACATTTTGTCACCTATGTGGAATCTAAGACAATGACTTAAGACTTTCGTTACCTAAGTGACCACCTAGGCGACGAACCTGTCTGTCGCCTAAGTGATAACCTAGGCGACAAAACATGACACTTAGGTGACGAAATATGTCGTCGCCTAAAAAAAGTCAATTATTAGATCTCTCGATCAGATTTCCTATCTCTTCTTCACTTCTTTCTCTCTCTCCCTCTCAACTCTCTCTCCTCGATCACTCAAAAAGAACCGACCGTCGGCGGCTTCGAATAATCCAGCAAAAATTCATCAAAACTTGATTTTTCAACTCTTGGAGTTTTAGTTTTACCCACTTGTCTCCTTATCAGTGAAGATATTAACTCGTTTCTCTTTATTAATTTTTTGAATTTAATATCGTATGTAATTAAATAAGTTGATTGATTTTTTCGACGAATATATAGTACTTTCCAGCGACCTTAGCATTATTTCTATTGTTGTATTGCATTATTAAGCTATAATTCTAAGCTAATTAGTTAATTAATGGGTATATATATTTTAATTTTATTAATTAATGAGTTAATTAAACATGCATGCATATATGTGTACTTTTTTAAATTAAGGTAATATATATAGTTAATATATATGTTAGAATAATTAACTGAAATATATATTAATGCATGCATTTATATAAATTTAATAATATAATATATAGATATATATAATTAATATATATTAGCTAGATTAATTATAGTATAAGATTGATTAATAATTCATTACAACTACGTGTTGTGTTATGTGCGATGCATTGATCGATAATATATATAGTATTAGATTAATTAATTATTGGTTAAAAATTTATATAATTAATAAAATTATTATTAATTATTACGCTGAAATATAGACAAGAGTTGGATATAGTTTGTGAATAGAAGCGATGTGCGGTATATGGACGGCATCAGAGACTATGAATTTTGCGACAGATCATGCTCAGGGAAAGAAATGTTTCAGGTGTCTGTGCAGAAAATGTCTCAACCATCAATTTGTTCAGTCTAACATTATGGCTCAATTTGTTCAGTCTAACATTACACTACGTGGAGCGAGCACATTGAAGTAGTAGACTTTAGCTCAGGACCAGACTTCAGCTCAGGGTACAGTTACCATGGTGCCTCATCCAGCAGTAGCGGCGACCCTGCTTGGAACCCAACTGTGGATTTGGTCCATGATGCTTTTCCGAAATTTAATCATGGTGGACACCAACACGAAGAGGGAGGTTACGATACCACTCAATATGACACATTTTCCGCTGCCAACTTGGCTAGTGACACTATAGAGATGGATAGGTACAACAGGAAGCTACTCGAAGCTCAGACCTCGGTGTACCATGAATATCGAGAGAATGTGTTGCAATATATAATGGAGGAAATTCAGATAAAAGTGAAGAATAAAATGTCAGACAGTGCTTTTGACGAAATACAGTAGCATATATGTAAGTTGCAACATGATCATCACAAACTTCCGGAAAGTCATTATAAGGTTAGAAAGATCTTGAGCAGACTCGGCCTAATGTACAAGAAAATTGACGCTCGCATAAATGATAGTGTGCTATTTTACAAAGAGTATGAACATTTGAACTACTGTCCCGTATTCAACTAGTGCAGATATCAAAACCGGAATAGTAAGAGTTCGAAGAAGAAAATTCTTGTTAAGGTACTTCGCTATTTTCTGTTGATTTCTAGATTGCAGCATCTATATATGTCTCTATACACAGCAGATGTGATTAGATGGTATGCGAAACAACGAGCAGATGACGATGTGCTCTGACACACAGCAGATGGAGAGGCTTTTAAATAATTCAACAGGAAACTCGAAGACTTTGTAGCAGAGGTTCAAAATGTTAGACTCGGCCTATCTACAGACGGATTCAATCCTTAGGGTAGTAGCAGGGCTGTCGTCAGCACTTGGCCAGTTATTTTTATGTTGTACAACCTGCCTCTGTGGATGTGCATGAACAAGGAATTTAATTTTCTTACTCTGCTAATTTCAGGTCCTAAATATGGAAAGTGTTTAGATGTTTACCTAAGACCATTGATTGACGAGCTCAAACTGTTGTGGGAACATGAAGTTCTAACTTATGACAAGTTCACTAACACGATGTTCATGATAAGAGTTGTCGTCATGTGGACAATCAGCGATTTTTGTGCATATAGGATGTTGGCATCTTGCACAACTAGAGGATACAATGGTTGCCCTGTCTGTTTGGATGACATCAACTCCACTTGGCATGCGGGGAAAGTTTGTAACTTGGGTCACTGTAGATGGCTTCCTCACGCTCACCCGTGGCGATAGGATAAGGCTCATTTCGACGAGATGTTAGAGAATAATACTAAATACCCGACAATGATCTGGCAAAGAGATTTTAGAGAGGTTGAACAGCTTCCATTTTGGTGTGTTGACCAATGACAAAGAAGTGAAGAGACTCAATCCACACCCTTCACACAATCTCAACAATTGGCATCACAAGAGTATTTTCTCTAAACTTTCCTACTAGTCCAAGTTGAAACTCCGGAACAACCTTTATGTTATGCATGTAGAAAAGAATGTGTGCGATAGCGTGGTGAGAACAATTTTGGGTATTAAGTTGAAGACCAAATATACTCCCAAAATGCGCAAAGATCTGGAATCTATAAATTTACACCGTCACTTGTGGTTGAGGAGGGATAGAAGAGGAGTGTACAACAAGATACCAGATGCACCTTACATAGTGAAGCCAACATAGAGGGGTTTTGTATTCAGTTGGTTCAAGACTGTTCGTTATCCGTCTACTTATGCAGCGAATATTATAGGAGCAGTTGACGAGATGCAGCACAAGTTCATTGGTCTAAAGACTCATGACTATCACAATATGTTGCAACGTCTGATTCTAGTGGTAATTAGACCATATTTTCCTTGTGACGTCGTCCAACCAATTGTAGCATTGTGTAGATAGTGGCAAAGGTTATATGCCAGAGAGTTGCAGAAGTCAGATGTCCCCGAACTTCAATACGAAATAGTGCACATCCTTTGTAAATTAGAGAGGATTTTTCCCCTGCTTTCTTTGACATCATGATTCACCTCATGATCCACCTACCCGAACAAATGCTCATTTCTAGTCCGGTCCTCTATACTTGAATTTATTCTCAAGAAAGGTACGGACAATTATTTATAACGGTTGTTCATCATTTTTACATTTTTTTTTGTGTTTCTACTATTCTTCAAATTATTAATTGTATGATTTTGCAGACAACTCAAATAGTAATAAAGGATTTGTGAAAAAAAAAAATCTACCCGGATGGCTCCATAGCAGAGACATACCTAATGCATGAGTATGTTACCTACTGTAATAGGTACCCCAAGGATCCAGTCCAGGCCAATCCAAATGTCCACCATAATCTTTCAGTCGTCACAAATGTTGTACGACAATTTAAAGGAGTATTAAATGAAAGATCAACTAAAGAAGACCTTGAAGAAGCGCATTGAATAGTATTGCGAGACTGTGACGAGGTCGACCGTTACATAAAGTACTACAAGGAGTACAATCAGAGGCGCAAACCGGACAAGGCTCCTGCTTAAGTTGAAAAGATGCTTAAGAAGAAGTTCCCCAATTATTTTCGACAATGGGTACGTATTTTTAATTATTTTAAAACTATTTTTTCATATATAGTACGTATGGAATTTGGCCAGTGTTTGTTTATGCAAAGTGTTTTGCCTTAGTTTTGTGTATTCAGGTTTTTGGTTTCCTCTATTTTAAGGGGATCAGGAAACTATGTCAAATTTTTGGTATAAATTAAATTACACATTCATATATATTCTTCACATTTTTACAGATGGATGATCTACAAAAATCAGATAACCACGAGGGGTGGTGGTCGTGGGAAAAACATCCGTTGGCCCATAAGCCGATTAAGCACTATATTTACTCCGACTGTTTAGTGAACTGTGTAAAGTTTCATTCATTCACTCGAGATGAAGGAAGAAGCACACAAAATAGTGGGATCTCAGTTCGGGAAGGCGATGTTGTCTATTACGGAGTTCTTCAACATATCGTTGAGCTGCTATACGGGAATGATATCAACGTTTTTCTATTCAAGTGAAAATGGTTCAAGCGTACCAAGGAAGATATGGGGCTAATATCAGTCGATACCAACTCAAGCTGATATGAGGATGAGTCATTCACTCTTGCCACCTTAGTTAGGCAGGTATTCTATCTGGATGATCCGAAAGATGGTGAAAGCTGAAAAATAGTAAATCATATGTCATACTAAGGAATATGGAGTGCAACTACACTTGATGGGACGTCAACGACTGATATTGAAGCGCATAGAGACAATGCATATCAAGAGCCTAATACTTTAGTCATTCCTGATGTAATAGAACTGGTACGGCATAACGACCGCTTACCCCCGATTGATGACACCACAGATCTTACTTCAAATGAGATTAGAGAGTTAGCGGGGAATGCTCCAGAAGTCGATGAGCCTGAGGACGACGACGACATCAGATACAATTTAGACAATGTAGAGTATGATGATGAGGAGCAATCAGATGATAGTGAGGAGGATGATTCAGATGATGATGATTATGAGGATGAGGATTGATATGAGGTTGGATTAGTAGTTAATTAATTATATCAGATGAATAAAATTTATAAATTAATACACCAGTTATGAATCGGAAGAACGTACAAAAATGGAATTGGAAAGGCCAGATTTTTTGCGCCAAAAATTTTGGGTCCCATTTAAAAACTACTTAGCTGACGAAATAGGCCTAAGCTCAATTTTTTGAGCGATTCATTTTTTTGCGCCAAAATTTTCGGGTTCCATTTAAAAACTACTTAGGCGATGAATAAAACAGATTTCGTCGCCTAAGTTAACTTAGGCGATGAAACCAAAGGTTTCGTCACCTATGTCGATTGATATATCTTCAAAACTGGATCGACGTCGATCTAGTTTTCATGTTTCTCTCTCCCTCCCTCCCTCCTTCTCCCTCCTCCTCCCCCTCCCTCCCTCCCTCCTCCAACCTCGCCGCCCTACCATATTCTCTCTCTCTCTCCTTCTCTCTTTCCTTCTCTCTCCTCCTCAGGCCGGACCGGACTCCTCTCCTCTCGTGCACGAATCCTCCCCCCATCGGTACTCACTCCTCTCCCCGTTTATATATATATATATATATTTGGTTTATATATTGGATTATAAATTTGGTTTATATATATTTGGTTTATATTTATATATTTGGTTTAAATAAATGGTTTATATAAATTTGGTTATATTGTATCAATTTTGGATTAATATATTGGACTAATTTTGGGTATATTGTATTTGGATTAATTTAATTGGATTTGAGTATACTGTGATTAATATATTAGATTTGAGTATATTTGGATTAATATATTATATGTGAATTAATTTAGATATATTATATTTGGATTAATTTAATTGGATATACGTAATGTTTTTTAATTTTGTGTATATATATTATATTTATTAATATAAGTTTTGATAAATTGGATAATTAAATTTGGCTATATTTGGATAAATTTGAAAAAAATTGTGAAATTTGGATACATTGGATATATTTGTGAACTTTGAATTTTTTGATAAATTTGGATATTTTTGATGACATTTGGCCATATTTGGATGAATTATGCCAACGTATTTCATTTACTCAGCTTAATTATGACTCCATGGAAGAGGCACACGGCTGCGGAAAAGGAGGCCGAACTCAAAGCCATGGCGCAAGCAATGGGTTGGAGGCAGGATTCGAAGGAAACCGTTACAAATTCTCCACAGCAATCTTCAGCTCCGGTGACAGGCCAAATCCTTCATGCTCCACATGAGGATTCCTCAGCCTTTACCAACGAGCTAGACAGGGCCCGATTGTCTGTGCTGTCAGAAGATCCGGATGAGTTAGTCGATGACTCGATTCTCTACAGCGCCCGCCGTAAGGTCAGGAGGCAGCCATCTGACACGCCTATGAAAAGGAATCGAGGACTTGGAAAGGGTACCAAAGGCGAGAGCATAGTGAAATCGACGGAGAAGAAGATCGACCTCCCATACGACGAGTTCACCCGAGGCCCTCTGACCTCGCACTCCATCGGCTCAATCATACGAAACAACAACCATATGGTTTCCCCTTTGTGGAACGACCTACCTCGATCTAAAAAAGTTTAGGGTGTACCGCGAACTATCGGTAATACTATTTATTATTTTATTTTTTAAATAATTACAAAACATAAATGCATTATTTCTATAATTAATTTTAATTTGTTATTTATATTTCTTGAATCATTTTGAAATCTCCGGTTCAGTGGAGATGATGAACGATATAAGGAAGACGGCTGACCGTATTTACAAGGACCGGAAGTACGAATTCCACGAGTACTACCAGTGACACGGCGCCTCGCCTCCGCCTGTGGAGCTCCGGAACGACAGAGAAGATGAGTGACAATGGTTGGTCGAACACTTTTAGACCGACAAGTATAAGGTTCATATTTATTTTCTTTAATGTAATGAAAATTGCATAATTTCTAATTTTTAATAATTATTTAATTATCTTTGTTGTGTAACAGACAAGGTCTTCCTCCAACAAGGTAAATCGGGACAAGAAGGACAAACACCATAGATCAGGCTCGTGAAAGTTCATTTACATCGCGAAGGAGCGCAACGATGCGGGTTTGAAGCATTTCTTCTTGGATGCCAATGTCCAAACTTATGTGAAGCCCGAGGTCTTCAATGAAGCGAGTCAACAAGGGGTAAGTAACTCAAATTTCTAAAATCAATTGAATTTACTCGTATTTTCAAAGAGTGTCGAGATTTAGTATAACACTAATTGCATTTTTAAGAAATTGAATTATGATTAGTGCATGATTTAGTTAGGTTGTACTATTGGAATATTATTTTGAACTTAAAATTGGTTATGCTTTAGTTTAGTTATGTAAATTATGATCTTCAACTTCAGAAATCCGGATGGGAATTGGTGCGCACGATGTAATTGTGTTGTTGTAATTGGTTATTCAAAGTGTAATCTTGCTTGCAGGTTTTTTGGTTTTCGACAAATTTTAGGAGAAATTATACCAAATTTTTTTTAGAAATTAATATTATATTTATATATTCTTCACTTGATTAATTTCATGAGAGGTTGATGCTGAAATAATAATTTTAGATCGCAATAGCCAATGTTGTTTACGGCCGCCGACCTGGTAGGGAGATTCGTGGGCTTGGACACGCGATGCAGAGAGATTTGTTCGCTTCATCTTTTCGTCAACTCGGCACATTATGGAGGTTACCGACGCTCTCCTAGCTAACCTTCGATTAGCACAAGAGATGATCGATCGTGCCTGGGAGCATTCGAGGTTGGTGGAGGTGCGGTTTATCGCTGACAACCATAAGATGGCCGCCTTCTAGGAGGCATGCAGGCAAATGGGTTGCCCATTCCTGATTTTGATGATGAGTGCCCCCCCCCCCCCCCCCCCGCCCCCCTCACTTCTGGCCCCAGCGATGATGATCCAAGCGACAGCGGGGGAATTGACAATATGTCTACCCCCGGTTTAGTTTCATAGTTTTTTTTGTTATTTTATTATTATTTCTATCAATGTACGTACAGTTTTTATATATTTTAAATTTATTTTATAATTCAGATAAAAATACAAATTAAAAAAATTAACTTAGGCGACGAACACTCTTCGTTTCGTCGTCCAAGTGAATTACTAAGACGACGAACGGTTTCGTCGTCCAAGTGGATTACCAAGACGATGAACGGTTTCGTCGCCTAAGTGCCTACACCTACACGACGACAAACAGGTCGTCGTCTAGGTGCATCACTTAGACGAGGACCAAGTGTCCTCATCTAAGTGTTCTCACTTAGGCAATGAAATCAAGTCGTCTTCTAAGTGGCAACACTTAGACGACGACTCTAGATGTTCGTCGTCTAAGATGATTCTTAGACGATGACAACTGTCATCGTTTGGAGAAAGAATTTTTCGACGTCTAAGTGCTTAGACGACGAACCATCTTTCGTCGCCTAAGTACTTTGGCTATGATTGTTACGCGGCGAACTTTAGGCGACAAAATCTTCGTCGCCTAAGTACCTGGCTGACGAAAAACACCACTTAGGCGACAAAAAGAATCATCGCCGAAGTGCAGTTTTCTGGTAGTGAACTGAGCTGAATATAAATAATAAATAGACTCGATGATCAACTATGAAAATAAAATTCTCCACTCACAGTACATATCTAGCTCCGTGGTCCGGCAGAAGTTCCCTCGCCAAAATTTTGATCACGGTCTCCTAAATAAATAACTGATTTATTTAATACTCAAATTTTATAAACGTGCGAAAATAAACTTAGGAACTATCCTAAAAACCCCCCGGTAAATTTTAGATTTTCGCCTCGTTGGAGCCCCACTGTGAACGACGGCACCTGAGTGTGCACGTGAGTCACATGCGCCTCTGGTCCAAACTGCTCAAATGTGAGTATTCAACCTCTCATTGAAAAGATATCAACGAGGCTAACAACTTTCCTAATTGAACTTATCCCCAAATAGTCGTCGTTTGCCCAGAAAACGACCCGAAAATTGCCGAAAATTGTTTTCGATCGATTTCGATGTCGTCGTCACTCACCGGTCCCCAAACCCATATGGGTTTGACTCCTGGGGTGACACCCAATCAAATTCACCCCTCACCATCGCCGAAAAATGGTCGGAGCATCACCGTCGAACTAACCCGAAACCTAACTAAAAAACCTTAACGATTCGTACCCAAAACAAAACCAAAAATCAACAATACATATATGAATCAAAAGAGGGAAACAAAGCTTCAAAACCATACCAAGAACGCTGGCAACAGTGGCATTTTTCGGCGGGTTCAAATTTGAAATGGGTCAGGTCAAGAAACGGTCTCGGCTTGAAAACGGGTCGGCCCAACTTTTTGAATTTTTTTATATTTCTGATTTAATTTTAAAAAAATACATAATTTATACCCTTAAGAAGATGATCAGATCAATGGTTGAGGTTTAATCTGACCAAAATCTAATGGTGTAGATTAAACCGACTTAAATAAAATACTTTTGAATATTTTCCTCACGTAGAATTCCAAAAATAATATATTCTACGACTTTCGAGCTCGCTTATCAAAAAAAAATTCTGAAAATTTATACGAGCTCGAAATAAAATATTCTATGACTTTCGTGAAGAAAATAAAGTCTAATTCTCGCTCGGTGAAAAAATCGTTAACAAACCACACGATACAACTAATTCACGATAAATCTAATTCGCGCCGAATTGTGCCAAATATTTTGTTTGGGTTGTTACAATCTACCCCCCTAATAAAATTTTCATCCTCAAAATTTACATACCTGCTAATCGAAGAGATAAGGGTAATGCTCTCGCATATGTTGTTCTGGTTCCCAAGTGGTCTCCTCAACTGCATGGTTTCTCTATAAGACCGTCACAAGTGGAATGGTCTTGTGACTAAGTTCATGTACCCTGTGATCAAGAATCTAGACTGGCTCCTCCACATAAGTCAAATCCTCCCGTATAGGGAGCTGATAAGGTGTCAGAACATGAGACGGATCAGAAATGTATTTCCGCGAAATAGACACATGGAACACACCATGTACTCTGGTCATCTCATAAGGTAATGCCAACCTATACGCCACCGCACCCACTCGTCCAATAATCTCATATGGACCGATATAACGTGGGCGGAGTTTTCCACATTTTTCGAAATGCACAACACCTTTCCAAGGAGATAACTTTATAAATACCCAATCACCAACCTCAAACTTAAGGTCTTTTCTCCAAATATAAGCATTACTCTTGTGTCGGTGTAGTGCAACTTGCAACATGTCTCGAATAATTTAAATGTCTTCTGCTGTGTCTTTCATTATGTCAGGACCAATAAGCCATCTTTCCCCAACTTCACTCCAACACAACGGAGTTCGACATTGTTTACCATATAAAGCTTCATATGGAGCAATCCCGATATTGGCCTGATAACTGTTGTTGTAAGCTAATTCTATCAAATGAAGCTGCTGATCCCAATTTCCTTTAAACTGCAGAACACATGACCACAACATATTCTCCAAAGTCTGAATGGTTCTCTTCGATTGGCCATCATTCTGAGGGTGGAAGACTTCCCCAATGGCTTTTGCTAGGCTCGCCAAAATTTCGATGTGAACTGAGTATCTCGGTCAGAAACTATAGACACAGGCACTCCATGCAACCTTACAATATCTGCCATATATAACTTTGCTAATTTACTCACATAGAGTTTTCCTAGAAGAGCTAGGAAATGAGATGATTTCGTAAGGCGATCAACAATTATCTAAATGCCAGTATTATCATTGGATGTGCGAGGTAGTAGATATACAAAGTCCATGGTAATATGCTCCCACTTCCAAACCGGAATATCTAATGTTTGTAACCTTTCAGCAGGTTTCTGCCACTTTACATTCACATGTTGACAAATAAGGCACTTGCTCACATACATTGCTATTTCTATTTTCATGTTACGCCACCAGTAGTAAGCTTTAAGTGTCTGAAACATTTTCGTACTGCCCAGATGCAAGGCATAAGCTGAACAATGAGCTTCATCAAGTATTTCCTTCTTCAACTCATCATTACTAGGAACACACAATCTTCCTCTGAACATTAAAATATCATCATTCCTTAGTTGAAACTCTGTTGGTTTGCCATTCTGAATCATATTCTTTTTACTCAACAGATAGGGATCTACATCCTGAGTTTCTCGCACCTGATCAAACAACACAGGTCGGACTTGAAAACTGGCTAACAGTGCTCCATCATCTCTCCATTCCAGCTCTGCTCCCGTAGCTTGCAACTCAGCTAAAAGTGATACTCTTGCGAGACGCACATGAAATATAGAGTCTCCAGATTTCCTACTAAGGGCATCTGCAACATCATTGGCTTTTCTTGGATGGTACTCAAAAGTACAGTCATAATCATTAATTAGCTCCATCCATCTTCGTTGCCTCATGTTTAGATCTGGTTGAGTACGCAGGTAAGTGAGACTCTTGTGATCAGTGTAAATCTTACACTGCGCGCCATATAAGTAGTGCCTCCAACTCTTCAGTGCCAACACAATAGTGGCTAACTTAAGATCATGTGTGGGGTAATTAACTTCGTGGGGCTTCAATTGTCTGAAACTATATGCAATGACCTTGCCTTGCTGTATCAAAACACAACCTAGGCTCAATTTCGAAGCGTCACTATAAATAACATATTCCCCACTTTCGTCAAGCAATGTCAACACTGGTGCCGTGGTCAATTTTTCCTTCAACGTCAGATAACTCTCTTCACAGGTATCAGAACACTCAAATTTGACTCCCTTCTTCATCAATCAGGTAAGCGGAGTCGCAATCCGCAAAAAGTCTTTTACAAAACGGCGATAATAACCTGTTAAATCCAAGAAACTTCTTATCTTAGTTACAATTGTAGGTCTACTCTAATTCAACACCACTTCGATTTTATTTGGATCAACACTATCTCCCTCAGCTAAAATCACATGACCCAAAAATTTCACATTATCCAGCCGAAATTCACACTTGCTAAATGAAAAGACCTGACCTTAGATTAACTAGTAATCTAGGATCAAGCCCTAACAACTGACCTTAATCTACGAGTTTCTGTGGAAATTTTGACATAGCTTCTCTTATAAAAGAGACACACAAAAACTTGGAGGGAAAACTGACACTCCGCAGATAAACCCACAAACAATACCGTGGACCACCGATGTCCATCCGGATTTCTCAACATAACACAGAAATCAAAACTGATACATTATTCAAAATTCGAAAACATAACTTCAGTAAATACACTGATTCATAAACAAAGAAACTCAACTCGACAGCTATACGAGTGACAATCTATTCACAAGAGTCTCACAAAGAAGATACTACAGAACTAGTATCCAAGGTAACTTCAATAACACAAGAGACATACTGACAGTGAACTAGAACCTACTGCTGAAGGAATTGAATGGTGGACTCGACGCCCTCGACGACTTTCAACACCCTCATGATACACACTGCAATCTGGGCAAAGAAAACCGAAAAGCCCAGGTAAAAGGCACATAAAATCATAAAAACTGTTAGAGTGAGTAGATGAAAATAATATTTCACTTTTTAACTGAAACTGTAAATAATATGCCTTTCATAGATAATGTGCATAAAAATAATGCAAGTCTGAAAATAAACATGATGCGAGTTTAAAACCGCGGGGTCCCTCTCGGACACATCCGCAACAATACAGTCTAAATCACGAGATCCCAGACCCACACGTGATTAAATAGTCAGAAAGACCTCGGGTCAGGACTCTGTCCCCCCGGAGCATCTTGGGGATCAGCCGAGCATGCCAACGCATCGATGCTTCTACCTCTGAGACTGTACTCTGTGTAAAACAAATCATATTTTTTTCCATGCACATGCATAATCGTAAATGCATACTCATACGGTATATAATCATAAAATGCATAATCGTAAATGCATACTCGTACGTGCATAATCATAAAATACATAATCACAAATGCATAATCGTAAAATGTATAAATCAAGACTCGCAGGTCAACGGTGAAAATAAAATGTCCACTCAAAGGTTGCTGGGATAAACATAAAGCTGAAACCCTGTCAATCGGCACAATTATTCATCTGATACACCCGCTAACTCATGATCCTGAAACCACGATTAAAATAATATCTGATCATCGGAGTTCATACTGCATAGCTAAGATCGTAATCTATTGAGTAATAACTTCGTATGCTCGAATAGCGTATTTTCCTATTTAATTACTTACTCAACCAAATACTGAATTCAATTCCCTGTAATCCTTCACTTTTAAGAGTCGCAAACCAAACCAATCCAGAATATCAAACGACTCGCAAATAAACGAATAATCAAAGCGCCCTTTAATATTGTCGTGAATTAAACAGATTATTGTCCGTTTAAATACTCGCCCAAATTTAACAAAATAAAATCCAAATATAAAACTCACCATTGCGTTCGGCATGCAAAAACGAGTGAAACGACATAAAACTTGTCAAAAATTCCATCTCGCCGAAGCTCCGCCGTGCACGGCGGCGCGTAGGGCCACCGGTCGTCAAAATCCCATCGGCTCAGAAATCTTTGACCTATACATCAATTTGAAGATCTCAACATTTCCAACAACTTTCAAGTTCAAAGCTAAACCCAATTTTAACCGAAAAACGTCCAAAACTCACCGTGAAGTTCAAAAACCTCGCCAGAATTCATTTACTCCGATCGGCCACAACTGGCCATGACAAGGGCCGAAACCACTTGGGATCAACTCACCATTACATGGGCTTCAAAACCCCTATAAGGTCAACCCCCAATGCTGTCAGTATCACCGCCACCATCTCCGTCGAAATATCACCGCCGCCGGCCGGATTTCATCACGTCGATTCCTCCTCCTCCGGCCACCAACCTCGGTAATCCACCTATCAACTTGAAGAGAAGCTGAAGCCCAACATCTTTCATCAAGGAGTCACGGCCAAAGGTGGCCGGAATAAGGCACACCGCTGGCAACCATTTTCGGTGACAAAACGGGTCGGCTTGACCCGTGGTCAACGCGGGTCAACCCAGTAATCCCCTAAATGGAAGCTTTCCTAAATTGTCTCGTATGTATACCGTATACATACCATACACATACCATCCCAAATCGACGGCTATAATTCAATCTGATCAAGATCAGACGGTCACGATTAAATCAACGGTAAAAATAACACTTTTATATATATTTACCAACCGACTTCAAAACTCGTTAAATAATTGCTCGCTTATCTAAAAAATTCTCCAAAAATTCAAATGAGCTAGGAATTAAATTATCTACAAT
Organism: Geum urbanum; assembly: GCA_946800695.1. Classification (NCBI taxonomy): domain Eukaryota; kingdom Viridiplantae; phylum Streptophyta; class Magnoliopsida; order Rosales; family Rosaceae; genus Geum; species Geum urbanum. The sequence continues at coordinate 59,512,706 of OX326997.1, forward strand.
TCTCGTGAAGGAAGTCAACACAAATTCTCGCCTAGTGAAATAGTCGTTAACAACCCCAATTACACAACTAATCTGCGATAATTCAATTTCGTCCTGATTAATACGTAAATTTTCGTTCAGGTTGTCACACTAAACTTTGCATACAATTAAGAATCCCGCAAAGTTTACAAAATAGCATGTAGATGCGTCCGTGTTACTTCTCATCCTTGGAATATATTAAGTTGTCATCGATAAATACAATGACACACTTATCCAAGTAGGAGTCTTGACATAATGCAAAACTAGAGCTGAATTTGTCTCCGGCCAAACATTATGTCATTGCTTCCTCCAAGCCACCTTAACAACCTCCACTATCGTCTACACCTCTGCATCAAGAGCACTAGTAACAAAATGATGATGAGAAAAACCACCCAAAAAAACTACTATTTTCATTTCGAAAAACACCACCATATCTCGCAATCATAAGATTCGTAGTAGAGAAGTCATTTGCAAAAGTGAGAGCAAGTCTAATGGTTATGCCAAAATCTACCCGGGCAAGATACTGGTAACTTTTGACAAAAAAATTTGACATTTTAACCTATCCAACCGATATGTCAAATTCATGTGGATGACATATCTAACAAAGAATGTCAAATTTGACATCAAAAATTAATATGTCAAACTCTTTTTTTTTGACAATTGATCTTTTCATTTTGATATTTGTGTCTTTTTATTTTGAAATAGCCATTAAACTTAAAATTTGATAAAATAACATTTTGCCTAGTCAGCCTTCAAATTTACATTAAAAAATGTAATTTAGCTAATCTTTTAAACTTGCTCTTATTGAATATGAGGAATCCCTCTATTTATTGAACGTTCATATTTTATACACCATAAATTAATGGAAGCTAGCTCAACACCTTCTTGCGTAAAAAGAAACTTCATTTAAGGGCATCTCCAATGGAGAGGAGATCTAAGATCTAGAGCCTATAATTATAGCTCTTCTTCATAAAAGTCATCTCCAATAGAGAAAAATTGAGGATTTAGGGGCTAAAAATCTAGACCCAAGTGTTAAATGAAGTGCTAAAATAAGATTTGGTATAACACCTATAGCATGTAGGACCCACACATAAAATGTAATAACACCTCTATTCCAATTTTGTTATAGAACCTTAACTATTGAAGACATTGAAGTCCTAAATTAAAGTCCTATATATAAGTTTAACACTTCATATAAGACTTAATGATTGGAGATGTTCTATCCCTCCCCCCCCCCCCCCCCCCCCCATCTTTTTTCCCACTCTCCCCATCTCCCAGGTACGTGCATGTACAGCGTCTACTCACCATTTGGCACTCCCGTAAATATTCCCATTTCTTAGGATCATTTTGATTTGTGATATTTTTCTCCAAAGATACCGACCTGAGACGTCTGGGTCCCCCAACCCAAACTAGTAAAAACTCGCTGCTAGTTTCTTTCTGTTTTCCATTTCCTTGCCTTTAGTGGGGTTCTGCCTCATTCACTTCGAACTTCCCCACACAACACAACCACTCTCTCTCTGTCTCTCTCTCTCATTCACAAGTACATTACTGTTCTGTTCTTCCCCCCACTTTACTTCCCAACACATCTGGCTTCTTCTTATTCTTCTTCTTCCATGGCTGAGCCGACAAAGCACATCAGCGGCGGAACATTGATCTCAGACGTCAAGAGCCTCTTCTCCATCATCAAAACCAGACGAACAGTCGCCTTTGTTTATGGCGTCATGTTCGCTTTTGTCGCCTTCACTGTCTTCCTCGCCTTCAATCCCAACCCCAACTCTGCTTCTCCTTGGTATTCCAACATCTTCTCCACCACCACTTCTACAAGTGGATCTTCCTTTTTCTATTCTTTCTTTCACCCCAATGCCACTACTAATTCTACTTCTACTTCCTCCCAACAAGTTCAAATTCAACCCACTAGATCTACCAACACCACTATGAATAGTCAACCGCCGTCTCCAAAACCCATTGTGAGTTCTGATACACCTCAAGTTGTGAGCCCAAATCAGACAATAACAACCACCCCATCCAACGTTCCATTAACACTCAACAGCAGCGACGGTTCAAGTTTGCCTGAACAAGTTCTTGTGAAAAACAACCCCACCCAAAACACTGATAAGGCGATGGTTTTGAAGGCAAATCAGACAGCAGTTGCCGCCCCAATATCGACGGAGAAGAACACGACTAAGGCAGTTGTTGCTGAGAAGGGCGTGGAATCGAATTACACGGCTGTGTTGAAAAAGCAGAGCAATGATACGAAACCGAGCGGTGTGTCGGTGAAGAAGAAGCAGCAGGGGAAGAATGACTTGGTGAAGTCTTTGATGAGTTGTGATTTGTTCCACGGGGAATGGATTGAAGATGACTCATACCCTCTTTACAAACCTGGGTCTTGTTCGTTGATCGATGAGCAATTCAACTGTATTCGTAACGGTAGGCCGGATAAGAATTACCAGAAATTCAAATGGAAGCCCAAGGATTGCACTCTCCCGAGGTATGCGTTACACGTATTATTTATTTAATTTAATTACTAAAAGGGTCTTTCAAAACGACTTTTGATTGATCGGTTGAAATTCATACTGATCTATCAATATTGGAATTTGGCATTTTTGATTCATTGGGATCCTTCTGTTTTTGATGATTGTCTTATTACTAGACTAGATTGTTTGGAGTGTTTTGCACTCTTGTATTCTTATTATTGCACTAAATCGGTGGATTTAATATGTCATATGTTTGACTATGGCCTGATCAATGTAAACATTTGTGAATTTGTTTATGACCAGGCTGGATGGAAGTCATATGTTAGAGTTGTTGAGAGGAAAGCGCTTGGTTTTTGTTGGTGATTCATTGAACAGAAATATGTGGGAATCTCTGGTTTGCATATTAAGAAACTCGGCAAAAGATAAAGCCAAGGTTTATGAAGCCCATGGAAGAACTCATTTTCGTGGGGAAGCTTCGTACTCCTTCATTTTCAAAGTAGGTTTATTTAATCATTCTATAGGCTCTTCTTGCAGGTTGTGCAGTAACGTTTTTCCCAATTTAGAGGAACTAATGGCTTACAATGCTGCTTTTATATGCACTGGCAGGATTATAACTGCACAGTGGAGTTCTTTGTTTCTCCCTTCTTAGTTCGAGAATGGGAAATGCCAGAAAAGGATGGATCAAAGAAGGAAACACTTCGTCTTGATTTGGTAGGGCGATCATCCGATCTGTACAAAGATGCAGATATTCTTGTATTCAACACTGGACACTGGTGGACTCACGACAAAACCTCCAAGGGGTACGAATTTATGTTTAGCTCTGTGTTCACTAACAAGAAATTTTTCCAAAAACCTGGTGGGTGTTGGTTTTAGTTTAGAGACTAAGATAGTGCAAATATTTGCAGGAAAGACTATTACCAAGAAGGTAGCCATGTTTATGGTGAACTGAATGTTCTCGAGGCATTTCGGAAAGCTTTGACTACTTGGGCCAGATGGGTTGATGATAGTGTTGATATGGCGAAAAGTATGGTATTCTTTCGGGGTTATTCTGCCTCCCATTTCAGGTAAACTGAACGATTATATTTAGCTATATTTGTTGTGCATTTCCATAGCTGGCCATTAGTTTTCTGTGTGGAAGTTCCGGTCACCATTTAACTTCAGGGAACCAAACTATTGTAATTAGTTTTTGAATTATAAATACACAACATTAAGCCTTCACTCCAAATTTTGTACATAGTCTACACATGTTTTCATTAGATTTCCTTGCACCCGAAGAATAACTTGTGCTTTGGTTTATGTTTTCTCCAACAGTGGCGGACAATGGAATTCTGGTGGACAATGTGATAGTGAGACCCTGCCTATCTTTAATGAGACGTATTTACGGCCATACCCGCCAAAGATGCTGGTACTTGAGAAGGTGTTGAAAAACATGAAACACCACATCACGTATCTCAATATCACTAGATTGACCGATTTTCGGAAGGATGGTCACCCGTCAGTCTACCGGAAGCAGAAGTACTCTCCAGCAGAAAGGAAATTGCCTACGAGCTTCCAGGACTGCAGCCATTGGTGCCTTCCAGGAGTTCCAGATGCATGGAATGAGATTCTTTATGCCGAGCTCCTAGTTAAACTGTACCAGGGGAGTGAGCAGAAGCAAGTGCAACAGCAGAAGAGAGTATAGGTAAAACATGCTCAAGCTTTAGAAAACCATCGTTCACACATACTCAAAACTGTGTCTAAATCACACTAGCGTTATACTTTTTCTTTTTGGCCACCCTTTTCGGCAATATTCATCAAAAGTTCAAAAGAATGAAGCAAATTATATGAAGAGGAGTAATGTTTTTGGAGACATGAATCTGTTTTATGTGAATGAAGAGAGCTGAGGGAAGAATGAAGAATAAGAGGACTAGCCAGCTGGTGGTACCATTTTCCCTTGTACAGTTCTTGTCCTTCTCATCACATGATGTTCCCTTAGCTTGAGAGGCTTTCAGAATTGTAAATGTCCAAAATTTAATTATTTAGTTCTTTAATTAAAACAAAATAGATATAAATACTTGGATAATACTTGGGTCCAAACTATTTTTGGATACCATCGTTCAAACAACTTCTATTTATACAATTTTTGGATTGTTATTTTATAATTGACATTAAGCAGCATATAATTTACCTTGTAAGGATTATGTGTGCAAAAATTTGAATAAATTGAAGATTGTTGCTCATTAAATTTTGTAAAATAAATAGTCGGTTGTTAATGTAATGTTATAATATATAATAATTGTTCATTTATTTATTAATGAAATTAGATACCAAACCATTTTTATTTTAATTTATTTTTTGGTGAGTTAATTTTCAAACATATGCTCTATAAGATATGTGATCTCAATTATCAAATACCAAACTAAAAATTATATAAATGAAATTTATTTGGATAATAGTGTCCACACATTGTTTGCACCAAGTTATTTCCTAAATACTTTGGCATCTTTCTTGTTCCTTCCATTATTTTCTTTGTGAAGATGCCGACTTTGTACTACATCAGTACCTTTTGATGAATATATTATGACTCATCGTATTATATCTGATGTGTTTGTTTATTTAGTATTACGCTGAAGAACCTGGTTTTCCAACTCTCACATGGGGTGCTTGACCTTAACCTATCAACATTCCATATAAACTGGGACTCGGGAGATCCGGCCATCATCTTTGAATATGATTTGTACGGGTCATATTTCTTTTCTTTAATGTGGTGAGGGGAACGAGGACCAAGTTTACTTATAACGGACTATACTGAGAGGAGGGCACTGGATATGTTATCCCTAGATCAGCTGAGCAGGCAATGTCCGGTCAGCCTTAAGAACATAACTAGCCTATGTATGTTGGAAACATTGCATTTTGTTTACGCTGAGGCCTTGTTTAGCTCCCCGAAAGAAAAGTAAAGTGTTTCTTTTTCCATATGAATGGAAAGAAAAAAAATTTTATCAAGTTTTCTATACAGTGTTTGGCAACCAATGATAGTAATCTTGAGAAAGAAAAAAAAATTATTTTACACAGAAGAATGGGTTTGACACACAACCCAAAGAGTTGGATCCCATTTGGATAATTAAATAATTATAAAAAAATAAGAGGGAAACAAAATCCTAAGAGATTAAATGACATTGACGATACACTAACCAACAAAGACGCACTTTAAACTTATAGACTAACTAACACATTTTTTTAAACTTATGAACAGTAACTCAATGATCAGTAGAAAGAAAAAAATTGACTGACCAAAAAACAAAAACAATAAAACTAACCAAAACTACTAAAAACAAAACAAATAGTAACAAATAAACATAAACACTAACAATTAATACTTTACCCCCAACTAAAATCCGACATTGTCCCCACTGTATAATACCACATCAAAAGATAAGAGACAAGATAAGAAATGAGAAAGAGAGAGTAAGAAAGTGTGCACCTAGAAGATAAGCAATTCGCTCTAAAGACGACTCTCCAATTGTTCGTGGACACAAAAAAAGAAAACTAAAACAAAATTACATGTTACAAGTAATGATGTGGAATCCCACAAATCAGTTCTCATATACCGAATCTTCTAGAGAGATGCTCTCATCCTCTAGAACAATGTTCTCCAAAAATGGTTTCAAATGTTGGTCATTAACTTTCAACCCATTATCATTTTTGGGATCCTCAATTTCAATAGCACCAAATGGAAAATCTTGCTTCACCACAAATAGACATGTCCACCTAGAGCGCAATTTACCAGGAAATATATGCAATCTAGAATTATAATAAAGAAGTTTATGACCAACCTCAAAAAATTTCCTTAAAATTCTCTTGTCATGAAAGACTTTCATTCGTTCTTTGTATATTCCATAATTCTCATAAGCATCATTCCTAATCTCTTGCAATTCATTCAACTGTAGTTTTCGCAACCAACTAGTATCATTTAGACCAAAATTGAAACTCTTTATAGCCCAATAGGCTTTATGTTCTAATTCCACAGGCAAGTGACAAGCTTTTTCATATATCAATCTGTAAGGGGACATACCAATCGGGGTTTTATAACAAGTTCAATCTATTTGTTATGCGATAAGCCAATCCTTGTGATTTGGATTCACATTTTTTTTTTTCAAAATCTATTTGATTTCCCTATTAACAAGTTCAACTTGTCCACTTTTCTGTGGGTGATAAGGGGTAGCAACTTTGTGAGTAACTCCATATTTTTTCATCAAAGCTTCAAAAAGGTTTATTGCAAAAGTGCTTACCCCCATCACTGATAATGGCCCGAGGAGTCCCATGTTGAGAAAAAATATTTTCTTTCAAAAATTTCAGAACAGTTTTATGATCCTTTTTCCGGCATGGAACAGCCTCGATCCACCTTGAAATATAATCAATACCTACCAAGATATACAGATATCCAAAAGATGAAGGAAATAGACCCATAAAATCAATGCCCCAATAATCAAATATTTCAATGACTAAAATTGGATTCAAAGGCATCATATTTCTATGGGTTATTGCTCCTAATTTCTGACAACGTTCACACCTTTTGCAATATTCCTTAGTGTCTTTAAAATAAGTGGGCCAATAGAAACTGCATTGCAAAATTTTAGCAGCTATTTTGTTCACAGAAAAATTGCCACCACAAGCGTCATTATGACAAAAAGAAATCACATCTTGCATTTCAGTATCAGGAACACATCTCTTATAAATTTGGTCACCACAATACTTAAAGAGATAAGGATCATCCCAAAAGAAACTGCGTACCTCCACCATGAATTTCTTTCGATCTTGTGCATTCCAATCTGGTGGAATTAGGCCTGTGACAAGATAATTAACAATGTTAGCAAACCAAGGCAATTCCAAAATAGCAAAAAGTTGCTCATCAGGAAAAGAATCATTAATAGGCTGCTTGTCAAGATTCTCATCATAAAACAACCTAGATTAATGATCTGCCACCCCATTCTCTACTCCCTTTTGTCTTTGATAATGATATCGAACTCTTGAAGTAAGAGGATCCACTGAATAAGTCGTGCCTTAGCATCCTTCTTTGTGAGAAGTTACTTAAAGAAAATGAACATGTAAAAGTGGTTTTTTCTCGATCCTCAAGGGTAATTTCAATTTGATAATAACTTGAATAACAATCAAGAAAACAATACGATTGGATAATACCCGAGTGTTTACATCACACTTTTTTTATGGTTATTGCATGTTTGTTGGGATAGATGTTTGTTTGAAAAGTTACCTCCATACACTTTATGCACTATTATCTAGCCCATAAGCTTGAAGAGTGATTTCCGCCCGCAAGTGTACGATGTCAAGTTATAGTATTTATAGAAGTCGAGTGTTGAACCCACAAGGATTAGCCACTTGAACTTCACTTGAACTCCTTAGTTTGGAATGATAAAGCACTTTAACTATGGTTAAACTAGACATAACTTGATGCTAAACTAAAATAAATGTGGGTGTGTATCTTACACTACTAAGTCCTTTAGAGATCTAGCATTGTAAGGGGTGATTAGATTATGATGAATGATTATTCGAGTTGATTGATTGATTATAGACTAAAGCAAAGAGATTAAATGACAAACAAATTCACAATAAAGGAAGATGGTTGGCTATGGAAATTCCTACTAACCACTTGATGCTCAAACAATGTCTCGATTTATGTATGTAATTAGAGTCTGTTTCACACAAGTGGATGTCCAAATCGTAACCTTTTGGGTCACATTTAGTTTTGAACCCAAGCTCCTTGGCCATTTTGGACTCTAGAGGACTTGGGCCCAACTTTGAAGTATTTGGTGAAACGAGACCAAGACCTAAACCATTTCAGGTTTACATCTTAACCGCATGTCACGTGAGTGAAGCAAACAAGCGTCCTATGTAATATTTGTGGAAGGTTCCCCTTCCCGAACCTCTTTTGGAGGACCCAAGAGAAAGTCTAAGTGAATCTCTCAATCCGCACATTTTGAGTTACGAATCGAAAGACTCAACTAGTAGCCATAATAACCTCTTGATTCAATGTGTGCTTGACCAAACTCATTAAGCCTATTTTCACTCAAGAAGCTCTAGTCCTTGCTTTGTGCTAAGGAAACTAAATCTTAAGGCATACCCTCTTAGAATAGATCATAATTATGTTTACATGCTCATCTATCCTTAGGTAAGTAACTAATTCAACCAAGGTCCCATTTTTAGTTTCTTAATGCATACATCAACTTAGTTAGGGTCAACACATGCATAAATAAAACCATACATGAAGGTCAAGCACATAAACAATCATAAACACATAGCAATCTCATTCACAAACACATGTTTCACTCAACATACACAAAAACATAAACCATACATGAATCAATCCATCATTTGTCTACATCAAATGGCTAGGGTTTTAACCCTAGCCTCCCAAATGGGAATACTCACTACACATAATAAAAATGGGGTCTAAATACATAAATATAGATCAATAGGTTAAATAAATAATCGAAGAGTCCCTTAAGAAAAGTCTTCATGTTCTTCAAGCACTTCTTCACTTCTTGCTCCCTTTTTGTTTCTTGCCTCCACAAATATGATGAACCCACCTTAGGCTGGGGTGGAGATGATAGTATGATGGTGATGGAGGTTCCTAGGCCTTTTGGTGATGATTTAAGAGGTGTTTAAGGTAGAGGAGAGAGCTAGAGAGTTAGGGAATGGATGGAGGTTATAGAGAGAGAGAGAGAGAGAGAGAGAGAGAGAGAGAGAGTAAACTATGCAAAACTTGAAAAACGAGATATGTTTTGTGTGCGTTCATGGGGGAGCTCGGCCTAAGAGAGTCTTGGGATAGAAAATGGTGTATTTTGTGAGCCCTTGGATGTGCTAGAGTGGCCATGAAATTTGATCGAATGGCCACAACTTGTGATCCCATTTACTTGGCTTCTAGCTAGAGTCCAAATTATGCTTAATAGTGTGACGACCCGAACCAGAATCAGTAGTGTAATCGGTACGAATAACGAGATTATGCTTAATCCCGATTAATCGTTATTAGAGTGGTTTGTCGGTTTAGTTCGCGACTTAAATATCGGCTGAGAATTTGAATTAAGTTTCTTCACGAGAGTTGTAGAGCACGTGATTTCGAGCTCATGGACGGTTTCGGATGAATTTTCCGATAACCGAGGAATATAATATGATTATTTGAAGTTGCGGTTTATCGACGAGTTTATCCGTTCGTTTCCTATTTATCCGAATCGTAATGGTTATCCGTTTTGGACCGTTGATCGTCCCGAGACGCGAGTATAAATATCGGAAATAGTCGAAAAATTGTGGAAAACACTGTTTGAAGCGTTGACCAGCGTTGACTTTCCATTTTGGGCAATTTGACCCGTTGACTCGAGGAGACTATTCACCCGGTTACTGTTCATCATCGGAGCTGCTGTTCCAGGCCGAATTTGGCCACGACCTTGGAAGGTAAAATATTCCTCTCGTGATTCTAAGCAGTTTAGAAATTGAAATTTCTTGATTTGGTTGACAATTGAGGGAGAACAAGCTCGGTGAAGTTCTTGGATTTTGCCGGATTCGGGTGGCCTTCTCCGGCGAATTTTGGGGTCGGGGCTTTGGGGGGAAAGATTCCCCTCAACCTATAAATGCTTTTGGTAGAAGGAATTTGGGTTTGGTTTCCGTTTGAAGCTCGCCGGAATCTCACCGGAATCCATGGATTCCGTGAGTTTCGAGCTCAACTCCGGCCGGTAGGCTTGGAATTGGGTCTCGGTGTAGAAGAGAAATGTGTTGGGCTTGAGGAGAACTTGTGATCTGGATATTTTGGCCGGGATCAGTCACAGTTGACACCGCGGCGGCGGCGGCGGCGGTTAATGGCGGAGCTCCGGCGACCGTTGAATTTTTTAGAAATGTGTCGAGTTACATGTCGTTTCGCTCGTATTCGCGCCCCGATCGTCGCCTTGAGGTTTTCGAATTGATTTGGGTATCGGATTTTCAGTCGAGGGTTTTGAGTAGAGATTTCGGGAATTTCGTCGATTATTTTGCTCAGTATTATATGTTTCCGGGAACGGTTGGTTTCTGCGGTGTGGTACAGTGTTGTGGATTATGATTTTGCTCAGATATTTTTTATGATTATTCAGGGGATCGAGATCGTGCTTCGGGCGAGGGATCTTCCGCCGGGCCACGTGATTAGCGCGAGTGCGCATTTTGCTCACCTGTGAGTGGACAACTTCTTTTCACTGTTAATCGCGAGTCATTATATACGTTTTACGAGCATGAACATGCACACGAGATTATGTTTATTATGAGCATGTGTTATACGATTATGCTTATGTCATTATATATTACGTATATGCATTTATATGTTGATTTATGCATTTGCATCGACCTATTTACGATTTGGTTTACACAGAGTACAGTCTCAGTATATGTTGTTGTATCGATACACTTGCATCTCGGCTGATCCTCGATGGATGCCTACCAGGAGGGGCAGTACCCCGACCTGACTGGCGAGGGGCAGTACCCCGGAACCGAGGCCTTTCTGGCTAGAATCACGTGTGGGTCTGGGATCCCGTGATTCGGACTGTACTAGCACGGATGTGTCCATGAGTGACCCCGTGGGATTTTCCATGCATGCTTTGTACGTGGGTCGGAGTCAGCATCTCCTCACGTACCATTTGATTTTCATACATTTGACTCGCATATGTTTTTATAACATATATTATTCGGCGAAAGACATTTATTTTCATCCACTCACTCTAACGGTTTTCATGTCTTTTCCGTGGGCTTTTCGGTTTCCGTGCCCAATTTGCAGTTCAGGTTCTGGTGTTTCACGTCGTGGTTGGAGGCTAGTTGTTCGAGCCACCTGTGTTTTCCAGTAGGTTTCTTGTTTCGCCTACTGATGTATATATTGTATATATTTACACTAGAGGTCGCTCTGATACATTTTGATACATGTTTTATACGGTTTTTCCCGGATATATTATATATTACAGTTATGTTTACTGTTTATTGTTATTGATATGATATTGAGAAATCCGGATGGGATTGGTGCCCACGGTTTGGCTTTTGTGGCATAGGATGAAGTGTTATTTTCCGGGTGCAGGTAATGGCAATTCCACGTTAGTAGCGTTACCCTGCCGAAATTTCTAAGATTTTTGTTGGTTCACGTTTTCAGAAGGGGTTTGATTCCGGTTTAGGCAACTAAATCGGGGCTGGGTCCTTTCAGCTTTGTATCAGAGCATTAGGTTGTCAGATTCTGTAGACTCTTGTAGTTGTGACACTTAGGGTATTTGAGTTTGTATAGCATGACTAGAGTGATGACCCGACTGGCCAGCGGTATTTATCAATACTTCGGGTGTTGTGTGTTCTCAAATATCTGAGGTCTCATGATTACGTTCCTTCTGCTTGTACCTAATGCTTGTCTTGTATCAATAGGATGCCTCCTCGACGTGGTCCCCATTTTGATCGGGAAGAGGATCCTGATATGGATCGCCAGACGCACGACTTGTTGATGCGAGTGCTGCGTTTGGAAGAGCGTTTTGACCCTGTGGTCAAAGCTCGTACTGCTGGTGAAACTGTCTTTTCGGGTTCAGCTGATCTAGAGATATGTGAGGCATGGTTGGTTCAGGTTGAACGTGCATGTGAGCGTCTGCGTTTTACCCCCGAGCAGATGATAGTGGCAGCAGTCGGATTACTTGAGTCTGACGCATATTTCTGGTGGGTTAGCACCGACAGAGTTCCAGTTGATACTCCGTGGAGTTTGTTCCATGATTTTTTTATGTGGAGATACTTCAATCAGGCTACCCAGCATCGCAAGTATGAGGAGTTTACGAACTTGAGACAAGGCAGTATGTCTGTGCTTGAGTATCGGGATAGGTTTACTCGCTTATCTCGTTTTGTGCGTGATATGGTGGCTACTGAGGAAGCCAAGTGCCGTAGATTTGAGCTGGGTTTGAATCTGAACATCAAGGGGACTCTGACTACGATGCCTCAGAATAATTTTGATGAGTTTGTCAGTGCAGCACTCCGAGGTGAGGACATCGAGAAGGAGAGGCAGCTGAGATACCAGCCTAGATGGTTTGAGGATGGTGGACCGAGTCAGGGGCCTTCAAAGAGGCAGAGTTCTGATACTTCCGGTTCGGCTTCATCCTCGGGCGGTGGATCATATCAACCACCAGTTAGTACATCGAGACAGAGGCAGAGGTGGAGGAGAGATCGGCCGCAGCGACCACAGGCTAGTGGGGGTTCTAGCGGCTCTAGTTATCATCGGCATACCGGTGGCACGTTTCCTGTACCGAGGGAGTATCCATTGTGCAACTTGTGCAATAGGTTGTGACGACCCGGACCAGAATCAGCAGTATGATCAGCTTGATTGATGAGTTACTGCATAGTCGCAGTTTGTCGGCAGTTATTTGAATCGCCAGGCTCGTTAACGACTAAATTATTGGCCAAGAATTGGAGCTGGGTCTCTTCTCGAGAGTCGTTGTACGTGTAATTATGAGTTCATGGGCGGTTCCGGATCATTATTTGGACGACCGAGGAATTAGTTATGAATATTTGAAATTTCGACGGAAACGGATTTAAATGGCAGGTTTGTTCGCGACTAAATTACCGGACGAGAATTTGGTTTCTGCTTCTTCACGGAAGTTGTTCATAATTTAATTTTGAGTTCGTGGGAACTTCCGGAGCATGATTTTGAGTTACGAAGATTTAGTTGTGATTATTTCCGATTGTTGGTTGTTTAGTCGAATTAAATGTGTGTTTGGTTGAACAGTTGACTTTTTATCCATTTGGTCGATGTGTTTGACTTCGGGTGATTATGGAAGATTATGTCGAGTCGAATTCGTGGCCGCAAGAATTATCGGAATCGGATATACGACGAGAAAGTTACGCGCGTTTGAAGTTTGTTAAAATGGATAATTGTAGGTTTCCGTTTTGGGAAAGTATTTAATGTAGTATAAATAGTGGACTTGCCCCTTTGGGAAAGTCAAAGACTGAAATTATTGTATTGACCAAGTTGACTTTGTTTGACCGTGAGGGGGAGCTTATCACGACGGCGACGGTGAGCTTCACGGTGGCTCACCGTCCGGCCACCTTGGAGCTCGGCTCCGGTCCCAAAAGCCTCGTCCCGGTCATCCCGTCCCATCTCCGGCCTCCGTTGATGGCGTGGGACGCCGTAAATGGTGAGAATTCCGGCAAGAAACAGTGAGGTTTTGGATGAATTCGGGTTCCTCAAATTCGGCCGAATTGAACTTCAAGAGGTACTGGGTTTTGTAGCCCTCTTCAATGTGATTCTAACCATATAAACATGGTGTTCTAATTCGATTTGAGCATGGAGAATTTTGGGTTTGAATTTTGTGTTCCATTTCGGTTTTACTTTAAATTGAGCTAGTTAGAGTTTGAATTGGACTTCGGTGCAGTTATGGGAGTTGCTCAGTGGACGATTTTGAGTGGAATTGGTGCAGCTCCGCTGTGAAATTCTTCGGCTGGCGGCGGTGCCGCCGTGGACGGCGGTCAACGGTCAACGGGTTGAATTTTTGACTTTCGACAAGTTGCATGTCATTTGACTCAAAATCGCGCTCTGATCGCTGTGGGGAGGTTCGTTTTTCGAGTTGAGCGTCCGAACGTACAACGAGGTATTGAGTTGGTATATATGGATTTTCGACGATTCGTCGTATTCGAATTGTGTATTTCTGAGAACGGTGGTTTCTCGTGGTTTAATTTGTATTGTCGGAATATGACTTTGAATATTGGACATTGTGAATATTCAAGGGTTCGTGATTGTTTGTTTGGCGAGGGACATTCCGCCGGATCACGGGTTAACGCGATACGCGTTACGCTAGTCTGTGAGTGGACAATTTATTTTCACGGATTTATTGCGAGTCGTTTATATACGTTTTACGAATTTGAGCATGCAGCATGATTATGGTTTTACGAGCATGAGATTTCATACGAGATTATGTTTATTATGAGCATGTGTTTTACGATTATACGAATATATTTACACGGATATATGTATACGAATATGCATACAGTTATATGCTGTTTCATGCATTTGCATCGAACTGTTTATGATTTGGTTTTCACAGAGTACAGTCTTAGTTACGTTGTTGTATCGATACAACTTGTCTCGTCGGCTGATCCCCGACGGAGGGCCGCCTGGAGGGGCGTTTCCCCAACCAGACCGGTGAGGGGCGTATCCCCGGAACCGAGGCCATTTCTGGCTTGGAATCACGTGGTAGTCAGGGACTCCGTGGTTCAGACTGTACTAGCACGGAGGAGTCCATGAGTGACCCCGTGGGATTTTTACTTGCATGCTCAGTACACTGGATGAGTATGAGTTTTACCTCGTGTACTTGTTATTTTATTTACCTAGACTCGCATATGTTATTTTACATATATATCAACTGGTGAAATACATTTATTTTCGTCCACTCACTCTAACGTGTTTATTGTCTTTCCCCTGGGCTTTTCGGTTTCGGTGCCCAGTTTGCAGTTCAGGCTCTGGTGTCGCACGTCGTGGTCGGAGGCATAGTACTCGAGCGGTCTTATTTCTTCCAGTAGGTTTATTGTTCTACCTACTGTGGTATATATATATATATATATATATATATGTTTATATGTTGTGGTCGCTCTGAGTAATCCGTTGTTGATGTTATACGATTTTTAACCCGGATTTCAGTTTAGTGCATATATATTTACTACTTTACATTATTGCTGATATATTGAGAAATCCGGATGGGATTGGTGCCCACGGTTTGCTTTTTGTGGCATAGGATGAAGTGTATTCTCTGCGTGCAGGTAATGGTAATTCCACATTAGTAACGAAACTCTGCCAAAATTTCTACGGTTTTTGTTGGTTCGTGTTTTCGAAGGGGTTCGATTCCGGTTTAGGGAGCTAAATCGGGGTTGGGTCCTTTCATAGGTATCATCTTGGTTCATGTTAGCGAGGCACCCTCAACTGTTATCATTGTGGCCAGGTGGGTCACTATGCGAGGGCGTGTCCTCAGTAAGTTGGTACCGGTGATCGGGCAGCCCAGAGTTCCGGAGGAGAGCGAGGTGCCACTTCGGGAGCTCGACCAGTACAGTATGCGGCTCAGGGCGGACAGCAGAGACAGCCTCAGCGTGGATGACCGGCCAGACAGGCAAGGGTTCATGCCATGACTCTACGAGAGGGCAGAGCTTCACCGGAGGTCATTATCGGTACGTTACGTGTATTTGGTATTCCAGTACTTACATTGTTAGATCCAGGTGCTATGCATTCATTCATGTCATATAGACTATCATCATTAGCTTCGGTACCTGCATCTCCACTTCCGGGGTTGTGGAGAGTGTTGTATCCGTCCGGTGAGATTGTGAGTATTGGTTGGGTGTACAGAGACTCTGAGATTTTTATTGGAGACCATGGTTTAGCCGCAGATTTGTTATTGCTTGATATTGTTGATTTTGATCTGATCTTGGGTATGGACTTCTTGGAGACGCATTGGGCCATGTTTGATTGTCACAAGAAGGAGGTCGCGTTTCGACGGCCAGGCTTTCCCGAGATACTGTTTCGCGGCGAGAAGAACACTTCATTACCATGTTTGATTTTCGCGATGAGGGCAGATCGGTTGATGAAGAAAGGCTATGTTGCTTATTTAGCCCATGTTATGGACACTACAGCAGCTGTGCCAGATCTTGGTAGTATTGAGGTTATTTCTGAGTTCCCGGATGTGTTTCCGGCAGAGTTACCGGGTATACCTCCTTTACGGGAGATTGACTTTACTATTGAGCTGTTACCGGGTATAGGACCTATTTCCCAGGCACCGTATCGTATGGCGCCAGCGGAGTTGAAAGAGTTGCAGGTTCAGCTCCAGGAGTTGCTGGATAAGGGTTTTATTCGACCTAGTGTTTCACCATGGGGTGCTCCGGTTTTATTTGTGCGGAAGAAGGGTGGATCTATGCGGTTATGCATCGACTACCGAAAATTGAATCAGGTTACAGTGAAGAACAAGTATCCGTTGCCGCGGATTGATGATTTGTTCGATCAGCTCAAGGGAGCATCAGTCTTTTCGAAGATTGACCTTCGATCCGGATATCACCAGTTGAGGATCTGAGACTCTGATGTGGCCAGCACAGCTTTCAGGTCGCGGTATGGGCATTACGAGTTTTTGGTTATGCCGTTTGGGTTGACCAACGCCCCCGCAGCTTTCATGGACTTGATGAATCGGGTGTTCAGACGGTTTCTGGACAAGTTCGTGATAGTGTTTATCGATGATATTTTGATATATTCCAGGAGTGTGGGCCAGCATAAAAAGCATTTGCGAGCAGTGTTGTGGACTTTGCGGGACCATCAGTTGTTTGTGAAGTTTAGCAAGTGCGAGTTTTGGCTGGACAGTGTGAAGTTTCTGGGCCACGTGATATCGGCTGAGAGAGTCAGTGTTGATCCTGACAAGATCGAGGCCGTGCTGAATTGGAGTAGACCTACCACTATACCGGAGATCCGGAGTTTCTTGGGCTTGGCAGGCTATTATCGGCGGTTTATACAGGATTTTTCTCGGATTGCTACTCCATTGACCAGATTGACGAAGAAGGGCGTCAAGTTTGAGTGGTCTGATGCATGTGAGGAGAGTTATTTACTCCTGAAGGAGAAGTTGACTACTACACCGGTTCTGACATTGCCAGATGACAGCGGTGAGTTTGTGGTTTATAGTGATGCGTCGAAATTGGGACTAGGTTGTGTGGTGATGCAGCATGGCAGAGTTGTAGCCTATGGTTCCAGGCAGCTGAAACCACATGAAGTCAACTATCCGACTCATGATTTGGAGTTAGCCGCTATTGTGTTAGCATTGAAGAGTTGGAGACATTACCTGTATGGAGCCCAGTGTAAGATCTATACCGACCACAAAAGTCTTACTTACTTGCGGACGCAGCTAGATTTGAACATGAGGCAGCGCCGATGGATGGAATTGATCAACGACTACGATTGCACGTTTGAATACCATCCAGGGAAGGCCAATGTTGTAGCTGTTAGCCGGAAATCTGGAGTTTCGTTGTTTCATGTGTGTGTGGCTAGAGTGTCTATGTTAGCCGAGCTTCGGGCTACGGGTGCCAAGTTCGAGTGGGATGACGAATGAGCCTTGTTAGCCAGTTTCCAGGTTCGACCCGTGTTGGTGGATCAGGTACGAGAGGCTCAGGATTCAGATTCTTACTTGTTGGACAAGAAGACCATGATACGGAATGGTGTGCCTACAGAGTTTCGATTGAGCGACGACGGTATATTGTTGTTGATCTACGCATTTTATGTTTGATTATTAATCACTTTCTCTCTATATTTAGCTTTGTTTTGTGCTTAGTAAATATGTTTTTAACTTACTTTATGTTTGTAGGTAGAAATAAAGGAGGAATCCGTAAAGGAGGCAGAAATGAGCTCAAAACCTACTAAGGAGGAAGTTCCTAAAATGAGGAGGAAAGATGAAGAAGAATGGGCCACGATTTATAAAGAATGGATCAAAGATCACTAAGATGGGTCAAGACCATGCTCATATGTCCAAGAAGGTCCAAGATCATGTCAAGAGTCGCCCACAAAGAAGCCCAAAAGAAGAAAATGGATCAAAAGCTAGAAATCAGGAAATCTGCCTGTGCAGATCAGCCCACTTCAACAGGCCACCAAAATCAATTGAAAACGAATTTGGACACATGTGAGGCATGCTTAGAAAGATATGGAAGTCTAGTTTCCAACCCCACTGGAATCATGCCGTTACAATGTGTAAATATTCAGCAATCCCGGATTTCGTAGGTACAGGTCATTCTGCGTAACAGCCAACTTTAAATGGGCAGTGAAGGCGCGTTAGCAGGACTTATGGCACGATTAATAAATAGCTGGAAAGACCTGGAAGTCTATTTTCTAGTGCCGAAAGAATCACGCCGTTTGAACTTGTAAAACGTCCGAAACGTAGCTTTTAATACAGAAGGGTCAGATTTGACAGCTTTCAGAAGGTGGGAAGTTTCCTAATCTTCTTCTATATAAAGGGAAGCTCGACTCTTTCATTGGGGATCACACACTCTATAGCCGAAGCCTTGTCTCTACATCACCTCCTCTCATACTTAGCCAAGAAATAATACTCTAGCCGAAATACCATCTCCACCACCATCCAAAATATCCTTCCTCCGTACGTGACACTCTTTTGCTAGATGATTTGGCTGAGAGTTCTTGCGTCTCCATCATCCACCAAGGAGCGGTTGCACTCGAAGCTTGCGGAGAGAGACTACCTCGGAGCCAAAAAGTGTAACAACAACTTGTATTTTATTTCGGTTTTGTGTATTGTTTTCTTTACTTTTTGTAGAAAGACAACATGTTGTAGTGTAAAGATGATTGTTTTCGATTTCCATGACAACTTCCATGTGTTTATAATTTCAAGGTCTTTTGTGCATGATTGGTTTAAACTTAATGCTTTGATGCTTGCGTTAGATGATACGCGAAGTCCCTCTCTTTTGCAGGTTTCAATGAACTTATTTAGGGTGTTTAGACGTCGTTGTAGTATAGTGGAAAGTATTCATGCCGGTCACGCAGGCGGCCCGGGTTCGAATCCCGGCAACAAGTGTCAAGACACACTTCTATGCAATAATCAACCATGTGTACTTCACTTTGTTTTTATGAATTTCGTAGCTTGTTGTGGAGTATCAAAATATGAAAAAGGATAGGTTAAATAGATGTGATGATCACTTGTAAATAATAGACTTAGGAACTTATTTTCGGCTAGATGCATGTTTAGGATTATGTGTTCTGGATTGTTTGCTTGTCTATGAGTTTAAACATGTTAGAACTTGTGATTTCTTGATATGTATCTAACCAACTTTCTGTTTTTAATTTGTAGGAACTTAGAACAAAACTCACGCACCCCCCTAATACCTTAGCATAGTTATGCATGCACCCTCAATCCCTGGTTAAGAACGATCCCTACTTACCAATGCTACATCTACAAAGAAGGGTTTTAATTGTTTTCGCGTCTCTTTGAGTGTTTAAATTAAGTACTTGAAAAGATGCGAATCAATTTTGGCGCCGTTGCCGGAGATTGAAAAGAATTGTGTGATTATGCTTGTACATTATGTTAATAACTTTCTGTTTTGCAGGGCTGCACACTGCCCAGTTTTGGGTAAATTGTTTGACGTAGCTACATGTCTCGGAATTTTCTGAAAATTTACAGAGTTTTGTATATATATGTCTAGTTTTTGCTCGTAAATTTTCAGCCCCATCGGATTAACCAATAATTCTGCAGAAAATCGACAAGCAGCTGCGCGCAATTTGCCCGAATCTGGAATTTGTATGTGTCCTTTGTTTTGAAATTTGTACATGTTTGTAATTTTTAGTTTTTGTTCATACTAACCTCTGTTTTGCAGGCCACACTAACTCTAATTTACTAACATGAATTGACTAACATAACATTTTTTTTAACTCATTTTATATGAATATATAAATTTTGTGCATAATACATTAGTGTTCATAAATTTTCGAGATTTACTGACTGACAATTTTTCTGTTTTGTGAATTTTTTTTGACATAGCTACAGGTCTCGGAATTTTCTGAAAATTTACAGAGTTTTGTATATATGTGTCTAGTTTTTGCTCGTAAATTTTCGTTGCATTCTGAAGTACCATTAATTCTACATGAATTTTACTTGCAGCTGTGCTCATTTTCTAAGATTTCTAACTTGTGATTATACGTTTTGTGATTACTAACTTGTGTACATTCTTCTTAAGAGCTCATTAAAGGACCAAACGTGGAGGAGATGCCCTCAAGATCAGGCTATTCGTAGAGCAAAAATGATGCATCAAGTCTAGGCTGCAAGACTTTAAAAAACAAGCGCTTGTTGGGAGGCAACCCAATGGAGGAGACGACAACAGATTTGCTTTCTCTTCCCTTTATCTTTTTATTTCGAAATTTCTAGTGTTTTTAGTGTTTTTAGTTAGCTTAGTTTCGTAAATCTTAGTTGAGTCATAAGTAGTGTATTTTGAGAGTCTAATTAGTGTAGTGGATGAATACTTGTCTTTGAGTAAGAAATCCTTGTGACTTGGTGTCTAGAAGGGGACGGTTTCTAAGACGGGTTTTGGATGTGAGAAAGAACTTGTTCGAAATCACTCCTACCTCTCTTGGTCTCTCTCGCCAACTGGCCATTTCAATAAGGTTGCCCAAAGAAGATGAGGACTAAATCTACACTTGTTTGAGTGTCTTGAGTCTTTTTGTTTAACTTAGTGTTTTAAAGAGTCTTTAGGATGAATTTGAACCAGAAATGAATACATATGGCGTTTCAAATACAAATACAGAGTTTCGATTGAGCGACGACGGTATATTGTTGTTCAGAGGCAGATTGTGTGTGCCCAGAGATGAGAGCCTGAAGAAGGAGATTCTGGATGAGGCCCATAGTTCAGCGTATGCGATGCATCCCGGAGGTACGAAGATGTTTCGTACACTGCGAGCGTATTACTGGTGGCGCAACATGAAGCGGGAGATTGCCGTATATGTGAGCCGATGTTTGATCTATCAGTAGGTTAAAGCAGAGAGGCAGAAACCTGCAGGGAAGTTACAGCCACTGGAGATTCCGGTTTGGAAGTGGGAGCACATTACCATGGATTTCGTTTATCAGTTGTCGCGTACTTCTGCTGGCAACACTGGTATTTGGGTTATAGTGGATCGAATGACGAAATCCGCTCATTTTCTCGCACTTCCGGGGAAGATATCAGTGAGCAGATTGGCCAAGCTGTATTTATCAGAGATTGTTCGACTGCATGGTGTGCCTGTGTCTATTGTTTCTGACCGAGATAGTCAGTTTACTTCTGATTTTTGGCAGGCATTGCAGCGAGCCATGGGCACGAGGTTGCATTTTAGTACAGCTTTTCATCCTCAGACTGACGGGCAGTCTGAGCGGACTATACAGACACTTGAGGATATGTTGCGGTCTTGTGTGTTGCAGTTCCGCGGAAATTGGGACCTGCAACTGCATTTGATAGAGTTCGCCTACAACAACAGCTATCAAGCCAGTATCGAGATGGCACCGTACGAGACCCTGTACGGGAAGCAGTGTCGCACTCCATTGTGTTGGAGTGAGGTGGGCGAGCGATGGCTTATTGGCCCTGATCTAGTGAAGAGCACCATGGAGGACGTCCAGATTATCCGGGATAGATTGAAGATCGCCCAGGATCGGCAAAAGAGTTATGCGGACGTGAGGAGAAAGAGTCTCGAGTTTGAGGTTGGCGATTGGGTCTTCCTGAAACTATCTCTGTGGAGGGGAGTTGTGCGTTTCGGTAAGCGTGGTAAGCTTCGACCACGGTACATTGGTCCGTACGAGATCACCGAGAGGGTTGGAGCTGTTGCTTACAGGCTTGAGTTACCAGCTGAGATGTCTTGTGTTCATGATGTTTTCCACATTTCGATGTTGCAGAAGTACATCTCAGATCCTTCCCATGTGTTAGCCCCACAGCAGTTACCGATCCGAGAGGATTTGACGTACGTGGAGGAGCTAGTACAGATTCTCGATCGTCGTGAGCAGGAGTTGAGGCACCGTGTGATCCCGCTGGTGAAGGTCTTGTGGCAGAATCACTCGGTTGAGGAGGCCACCTGGGAGACTGAGCAGCGTATGCGGGAGCAGTATCCTCATCTGTTCACTTGACATGTACGTAAATTTCGAGGTCGAAATTTTTTTAAGGGGGGTAGATTTGTGTCGACCCGAACCAGAATCAGTAGTGTAATCGGTACGAATCACGAGATTATGCTTAATCGCAATTAATAGTTATTAGAGTGGTTTGTCGGTTTAGTTCGCGACTTAAATATCGGCTGAGAATTTAAATTAAGTTTCTTCACGAGAATTGTAGAGCAAGTGATTTCGAACTCATGGGCGGTTTTGGATGAATTTTCCGATAATCGAAGAATATAATATGATTATTTGAAGTTGCGGTTTATCGACGAGTTTATCCGTTCGTTTCGTATTTATCCGAATCGTAATGGTTATCCGTTTTGGACCATTGATCGTCCCGAGATGTGAGTATAAATATCAAAAATAGTCAAAAAATTGTGGAAAACACTGTTTGAAACGTTGACCAGCGTTGACTTTCCATTTTGGGCAGTTTGACCCGTTGACTGTTCATCATCGGAGCTGCTGTTCCAGGCCGAATTTGTCCACGACCTTGGAAGGTAAAATCTTCCTCTCATGATTCTAAGCAGTTTAGAACTTGGAATTTCTTGATTTGGTTGAGAATTGAGGGAGAACGAGCCCGGTGAAATTCTTGGATTTTGCCGGATTCGGGTGGCCTTCTCCGGCGACTTTTGGGGTTGGGGCTTTGGGGGGGAAGGTTCCCCTCAACCTATAGATGCTTTTGGTAGAAGAAATTTGGGTTTGGTTGCCGTTTGAAGCTCGCCGGAATCTCACTGGAATCCATGGATTTCGTGAGTTTCGAGCTCAATTCCGGCCGGTAGGCTTGGAATTGGGTCTCGGTGTAGAAGAGAAATGTGTTGGGCTTGAGGAGAACTTGTGATCTGGAAATTTTGGCCGGGATCCGTCACCGTTGACGCCGCGCCGGCGGCCGCGGCGACGGTTAATGGAGGAGCTCCGGCGACCGTTAAATTTTTTGGAAATGTGTCGAGTTATATATCGTTTCGCTCGTATTCGCGCCCCGATCGTCGCCTTGAGGTTTTCGAATTGATTTGGGTATCGGATTTTCAGTCGAGGGTTTTGAGTGGAGATTTCAAGAATTTCGTCGATTATTTTGCTCAGTATTATATGTTTCCGGGAACGATTGGTTTCCGCCGTGTTGGGGTAGTGTTATGGATTATGATTTTGCTCAGATATGTTTTATGATTATTCAGGGGATCGAGATCGTGCTTCGGGCGAGGGATCTTCCGCCGGGCCACGTGATTAACGCGAGTACGCGTTTTGCTCACCTGTGAGTGGACAACTTCTTTTCACTGTTAATCGCGAGTCATTATATACGTTTTACGAGCATAAACATGCATACGAGATTATGTTTATTATGAGCATGTGTTATACGATTATGCTTATGTCATTATATATTACGTATATGCATTTATATGTTGATTTATGCATTTGCATCGACCTATTTACGATTTGGTTTACACAGAGTACAGTCTCAGTATATGTTGTTGTATCGATACACTTGCATCTCGGCTGATCCTCGATGGATGCCTACCAGGAGGGGCAGTACCCCGACCTGACCGGCGAGGGGCAGTACCCCGGAACCGAGGCCTTTCTGGCTAGAATCACGTTTGGGTCTGGGATCCCGTGATTCGGACTGTACTAGCACGGATGTGTCCATGAGTGACCCCGTGGGATTTTCCATGCATGCTTTGTACGTGGGTCGGAGTCAGCATCTCCTCACGTACCATTTGATTTTCATACATTTGACTCGCATATGTTTTTATAACATATATTATTCGGCGAAAGACATTTATTTTCGTCCACTCACTCTAACGGTTTTCATGTCTTTTTCCTGGGCTTTTCGGTTTCCGTGCCCAGTTTGCAGTTCAGGTTCTGGTGTTTCACGTCGTGGTTGGAGGCTAGTTGTTCGAACCACCTGTGTTTTCCAGTAGGTTTCTTGTTTCGCCTACTGATGTATATATTGTATATATTTACACTAGAGGTTGCTCTGATACATTTTGATACATGTTTTATACGGTTTTTCCCGGATATATTATATATTACAGTTATGTTTACTATTTATTGTTATTGATATGATATTGAGAAATCCGGATGGGATTGGTGCCCACGGTTTGGCTTTTGTGGCATAGGATGAAGTGTTATTTTCCGGGTGCAGGTAATGGCAATTCCACGTTAGTAGCGTTACCCTGCCGAAATTTCTAAGATTTTTGTTGGTTCACGTTTTCAGAAGGGGTTTGATTCCGGTTTAGGCAACTAAATCGGGGTTGGGTCCTTTCAAATAGATCCAAAATTCAAATTGTGTGACACCCTAGCCAAATCAGCTAGGGTTTCTATCTAGGTGGTTTGGGTCTTCCCTTGGACCTAGCTTGGAGTATTTGGGCCATCCTTGATAGTCTGACCAGCCATGGATAAATCCGGCAACTTTTCGGCGACCATTTTTCGTCATTTTCCCAAAGTTGCTCAAAATGCTTTTGTGACTTAGAAAATGTGCTCGGCTTCTCAAAAAAATGATTCATTTCCATCTTTAAGAGTGTTTTCGTGTCAACTCCTAATATCCTAGCATCAACAGGAAACGTTATAAGAACGACGTTTTTTCATAGAAGAGAAGCAATAAGCATGAAGTTAAGAACATAATTAGAACACAATTATGGACCTAACAAACTCTCTCACACTTAAAATTTGCTTATCCTTCAGCAAACAAAGAAGAAAGGAATTAAACTAAGCTAGACTCAAAGCTTAAAAACACACAAGGTATGTAAGCATCCCGACTTGATGTTTGATTTCCCTCAAAGAACCATGGCTAGATGGATTGAAATTCTTTTGAGCAACACTTTTAAAACATGAAATCAATGCATATGTAAAAAGCCGAAATGGTTATGCTATATTCCAAGCCAAATGCATCACAATGAGATGCATTCAAACTAACATGCCTCATAACTATCAAACTCACTAGATATCACTCAATGCACACAAGTGTTTGAGAGTTAGTGTGTGCACTCAAAAATCATATTGATCACATGTTTTTCATAGGCTTGTTTTTCAACCAAATTACTCCAACAATCCAAAAACATAAGTATTCCAAATCAAAAGGGCTTTTATTTAGGTTGTAATGGGTCCTTAAGGAATGGAGGTTCAATCGAAAGAAATGGATATGTTAATCAAAGACCATGCAACCTAGCAAGTAATTTGCAAGTTGAAGTTCCTCTAAACTACTTCTAAGTGCTACTATTTCCCTTTTTAAATCAAACCACTTATTCTTTATGTACAACATACACTATTTTTGGATTTTCTTGTTTTTCCAACACAACTCTTTTGCATACCTCTTTTCTTTTTCTTTTTTCTATTTTTCTCTCTCTTTTTTTCTTTGGTACTCTTTTTCCATTTTCTTTCTTTTTTTTTCTTTTTCTTTTTGTACTACTAAATAACTATACAAGCAAATGATCAACACAAGACTTCATCCACCTCATACTTATCTCTTGATATTCTTTGCAACTCTAAGACCACATCCTACTAGGACTTCATCATCGTTTTCTAGTTTGCCGAGTTAAGGGATATGATAAGTATTTAAGCTAGGTAGGTATTTGTGGTGCTCAAGAAATAAAATGCTAAGTAATATAAGGCTTAAATTGGCTCACTAAAAGATATATGCATCATAGGGTTCAAAAGCAATTTGGCTATGGTGGTAATCTTAATACCTCTATCATTATTTAAAACACTTATGTCTTGGAAAATATTTCACACAATTTCAAGCAAGTTCTAGATTACAAAATAATCAAACGATGTCACACATGAAAGAATAGGTGCATAATGTAGTTATGCATGCACATCAAGGCTCAAAATCTCACATAGAGCATGGATAGTTTCGAGAGCATGTGAATTCTTCTTTTTCTCATGTACACGTATTTTGAAAGACATATGCGCTTTTTCAAACCGATTAAACATGCATTGTTTTGTATTTTTAAACATGCTCACAATTATGCAATCTACTAGACGTTAGTTCAATCTCATCATTGTGAGTGTTTATTGGGACACAAAATATATCAAAACACACATATTTTTGTATTACATTTTCTCACATTTTTCAATTTTTTTTTATGGATTTTAGGATAAGGAGTGATACGACTTAACCTTCTACTTCACACTTTAGAATCAAATTGTCCTCAATTTGCATTAGGCCACATAGTAAGTACAAGAGACAACATAGGCATCATCATTTCACATTTTATTTTCCTAGAACATGTTTTCCTAGGCATAACAACTAGCATGCATTCACACTCAAAGGGCCATATAGTCTGTAAGAAGTAATGAAGCTATTAGAGTCATATCAACCACAATGGGGGCATGCATACTAATCATATTTCGAAGGAGAAACGACATTGTAATCGAGCATATAACATGAGAGAACCTCACACTTATACAAGACTATCACATTCTACGTGACTCAAAACAATACACTAATGTTACTTAAGCATCATTCATAATCATGCTCATATAAAGCAAGGAAATAAAAGGAGTAGGGATAAAGAGGGTACAAACGCTTTGAAGACCGGCTCCTAGCTCCTTATGCATGAACATGTAAACCAACGAAGGCCAAATTAGGCCTCGCCATCCAAAGGTGCATAGGCTAGGTCATGATCGGCAAACGGCACTCACAGATTACACATTACACAACACTAATCAAGCTAAACATATGCAAAATGGTAAAAGGCTCATCTAAGTTATCATCAAATCATCATATAAGCACACAATTTTAACAAGCAAGCATTACCACTAAAAACACAAAGCATAACAATGTACCAAGTTGACATCAACCACAAAGATTCGCAAATGTTCAAATGGTACACAACAAAGACAAGTCCTACAAAGTTTAGAGAAAATAGGGATTAGATAAGCAAAAATAAGCACATAAAACACTAAGGCTTCATCACTCCATCCCATCATCATCCACATCCTCATGATCCATAGGTGCCAACCCGGATGCGCCTTCCCCACGGTAGTGGACCTCCAAACTAGAAACCTGTAGGCAAAGATCACCGAGCATGCCCATCATTGTCTCTTTGTTAGTAAACACTTGGTTGAATTTCCTCTCTAGATACCCCATGTATGTCGGTCCTTGTTCTTGCTCTGGTTCTTCTTCATGCTCCACCGCGCTGCTATCTTGGACCCTTGAGCCAAGGTCTTAACCACAATGGAGTCGGTGAGCTCTCCCTTAGGGGCATGGAGGACATGGGGGATTTGCTTGAACTTCTTCGTAATACACCACTGGGTGATGGTGCATGGAAACACAAGTAGCCCCTTTTCCACCTCCGCGCTTGCGACCAATGCATCATATAGGAGTTGTCCATACTTCATCGGGTATCCACCGTGCATCATCATGAACATTATCTTGTAGCCGTGGATATGGATCTTGGCAGGATGAATGTGTGGGGATACATTGTGCTTGACAAAGAGACAAAGCACCCTATTAGTGTCATTAAGGTTGCTACTATGGAAGCAACCATTCTTCCTTTTAGGGATTACCTTATCCCCACATGCCGCATCCTTAAATTCTGCCTACGTGACCTTGTCGTAGCACTTTCGGAAAGCTTGTCTTGCACTTAGTGAAAGACTAGGCAAGTGGAAGAGCCTTTCCAGGGTTTGTGGGGAGAGTGTCATCTTCATGCCCTAGAGAGTGAAGGTGCGGCCCACCCCTTTGGAAGTCGTGTTTACTTCCTTGAGCACTACATAGAACTCCCGGACCAATTGCCCATGATGGTCATCAAAATTCTTGGCGAGTTGGTTGGCCTGGTGGGCTGCCAAGAGCTCTCTCAAAGTCATGAGCTGGAGACGACTAGGCACTTCTTCAACATTACGCTCGGGAAGAATACTGCGCTTCTCCCTGGCAGTTGTCATTTTGTATAAGCCAGTCTTCGGGCACTTGACTTTCACGGGTATGTCATCCATGTTATAGTAAGTAGGTGCATCCACATACAGCGGTCCCTCATCCTCCTGTTCTTCCACAACTCTAGCCTTACCTTGACGCTGATGGGTTTCCATTGGATTGCTTGTAATGATGATGCGAGTGAGGATGATGATGATGATGGATGAGTAGACGAAGACACCTAGAAACAAGTCAACACACTAACAACGTAGAACTCAACATAATAACACACATTTATAATCCATATACTTGATAAGCCACAACATTGTTTTCGTATCATCACCATGTAAGTTATATTGCAACGTAAATCTCCATCAAAACAACAATGTGGTACTTAAGCATGAAAATTACGACACAAGGATCAACTTTGAACCACAACAAAAGCAATCAAGACCTAGCTAGACAAGCATATTACAACTAAAACACACAACCAAAGCATATTACAACTAAAACACACAACCAAAGCATACTTGCATCACAATTTCGACCAAAGTCAATGATAGTCAACGTGTCACCAAAAAAATTTCGATAGAGTTGCATGCAATTGGTCTCAATTCTCAACTACCCATTAGTCCTAGATCATGAATTCAAGCATACATTGGCAAGAACAACTCAATTTCGAAAATAAGGTGCATGCATAGTTCAAGGTATCCAATTTAATAGTTTCATGCATATAGGTGCTAAAATCACACAACTCATACATCTAAACCAAAAATTATAGCATTAACTACCACAAACATCACATCAAATCATCACAAAAAATCAAATTCGGGTTCAATGAGTTTAAGCACTATACCTTCACAAAGATGGCTCAAAACTTCTCCAATCAATTACAAGCACACCAACAAGCAAGCACAAGCTTCAAATTCAAAGATTTTAGGAGAACAATCATTCTTCGATCCATCAAAGGAGGGCCCCTGGTTTTGGGCCAATCAAACACTAATTCGCATACAAATGTCAAGCAATCTACACACATCCTACCACAAGATTCACATAAACAAAATTAGCATTCTAAACACATCAATGACCATAAAAATAGAAAATGAGGTACGAGATTAGTAATGCTCCCCCTTGAAGACCTAAACATGTCATCCATAGTCATCAATAATCACCAACATGCAAGACCAAATTTGGTCTTGCCTTCCATGCTAGGTCTCCTTGACTTCCTTCGAAGTGGCTTCTCTGGGTTCACATGACCAAAACCGCTACCTCACACTTTATTCCTTGATCATAGCTCTCTCAATGGTGTCCGGCTATCACGGGTTCAAATTTAACGACCTTAACATGGTCGGGACAGAGACAAAGCTTCAAAGCATCATGGTCGGGTCCTCGAATGCCCGCCAAGTTCAGATAAGGGAATGCTTTCCCTAACCATTAAAGGGACGGGAAGGAAAACACTTTCGGAGATAGATATTTTTATTTTTTTTCATCGAAAACGAGGATGGTCTACGGTGCTCTCTGAAGGGTAGAGTGATAGACCCTTCCATTCCACACTCTCGATGCCTCCACTTTCTCTCTATGAAGCTCCAAAGTTCGCTCATTCATCAAGTTCTTCAAACGCACTACTCCATTCGGGAAAAGCTCAAGCAATTTGTAACATGCATCCCTTGAGGAGTCAGAGTTATTCAACGTGAGTATGCTTCTAATGAATAGCTTTTCATCCACATTCTCGTCCGACCTCCGCTTCTTCTTTGCAAAACTATTGACCTTATTCGGTGTCGTCACCTCTTCGACACTCAACTCATCGACTTCCGGCTCCTTGTAGCTCACATCTTCATCATTCAAAATTTAATGCTCGTGGCTTGGAGTGAAGAGATTGGACCCGCATCACGGAAGATTTTGAAGGTTTTGGTTTTTTCAAAGACCTCCAAAGTGAGCACTCTGCCCTTGACATCAATTTTCATTCCGGCCGTAGCCATAAAGGCCCTTCCGAAGATGATTGGGAGATCTTCATTATCAAGGATCACGCAGTCGTCCGGGATCACAAGCTTACCTATCATCACCAACACATCCTCTATTATGTCTCTCAGGTGCACCACACTCTTATCGGCGAGTTGAAGTGACATGCTCACCGGTTTAATCTTCCACAAACAATCTCCTAGTACACTGAGTAGGGCATTAAGTTAATAGAAGCACCAAGATCCATCAATGTTCTTGGATAATGCTTGGTTCCAATGGTGCATGGCATAGTGAAACTCCTCGGATCCGCTAGCTTCTTGGGTACCTTTCTTTGAATGATTGCTGACACCGTGGAATTAAGCTTTACTTTTTCAGTCTTTTCCTCCCCTTGTAACTTATTCTTCTATCTCTTGTTGGTGCAAAGGTCCTTCAAAAACTTGGAGTACATATGAATAGTTTGAATGGCGTCAAGAAGAGATATATTGATCTCAACCTTCTTGAAGACATCCAAACATTCATTGGTCTTCCGATCCAAGTTAAATTGAGCCCTCTCCTTGTTCTTCACTTGATGGAATGGTAGACATACATCCTCATCACGTTGAACATTTTCGGAATGCCCCTTAGAAGTTTCTTGATGCTTGCCTTCGATGGATCGAGAGTTTTTCTCAATCCATCTAGGATTACTGTCTTGTTGACCCGAGAGGCTCCTTCGATGGATCGAAAAAATCCGAAGAATTTTCTCGATCCATCGAAGAAGTGCTGGCTCGTTGACCCGAGAGGCTCCTTCGATGGATTGAAGGATTCTCTCGATTCATCGAACGAGTGTTGTTGCCTTCTCCATTCTTCTTCAAAATTGATCCTGGAATGCTCTCTATCGTGTTGATTCCTTCTAACCACTACGCCAAAAAGGGCTTCACACAATAGTTTTTGCCCATTGTCTGATATAAGTCTGAGCTGTTGTCTATTGAGCTAAGAAGAGAAGCCATATCAGACAATGGTTTGTAAACCGTTGTACAAAGAAAAATCAATCAATACATTATTGGTGATAAAAACCATTGTCTGAGTACAAATAAGACAATATTTTTATTTCAAAATTCGGTTGTATCTCATTGTTTTAGTTTATAGACATGTATCTTTAGCATTATCTTAAATTATATCAGATAATGGTCTTTTAAACCATTTTGGTTCTTGCATTGCACTCTCAAACAATGTTTTCTTTTGTGGTTGTTTTGTGCGTAGATACAATTGTATGAAATACAATTCATACAATTTTTGTGCTCAAATGTATATCAAAATTCAATACATTCATCTAATATCCTCTCATTCATAATTAGAATCTAAAAGTATTCATAAACATACATTACAAGAACTCACTAAGAACTCAATAGAATGTATTCTATTTATTATCCAAGAACATATCAAGTTTGAAAAACTAAATATACTACTCCGAATTAGTCACTCATCTACTTCTTCTTCTCTAGCGCGTCATCCTCTAAAAGGGCCAAACCTTAGCTTCTTTGACTCCATCAAAACCTTGGGACACAACTTGGGACTTTACCTTCATTTTAAACTTCTTCAGATTTGCAGCACCAACAGCCTCTCTAGTAAAAAGACAAGAGAGTTCATCTAGTCTTTCATGAATATCATTATATTCTAAAGCAAGAAAACAATTTTAGCAGCATAAATAGTTAAGGTCATATGCATCTCCACAAACAACTCAAAAACAGCAACTCAACAACATATAGCAACTAAACAGAAAACAAGAAATAAGAATGACAAACTAAGGAGGTCATGTCAACAAACAATTAAACCAGAAATTGAAGAAACATGGAAGTTAAAACTGTAAACTATGAGCACTATAATTGCAGCTTGAGTTCCAACAAAAGATTTACATCCAGCATCCAACAACATTGCAAGCTAATATTTTCTGGAACTTATTAATCCCTTAGAACTTATCAGCACAAAAATCATTGTTTCACAAATCCAAGAGGTTAGACCATGTTCATATTTCAGACATAGAAAGAGCATCTTACATGTTTACGTGTTTCTGTAATAAGCTTACATGTTTTCTGTAGTCTCACATCAAAAGGAAGATGAAAAGCTTATTATTATCACAAAATATAATGTGAACTAAAATTACAATAGTAATGAAGTCACCTTATAGGACACATCCAATCCAAGCCCTCCATGTACTGTGTAGCAACATCTTTCCCAATCTGATGTTGAAAAAATTAGAAAATTAATGACCATAGTTTGCACATTTCATACATGAGATCATTAACTTTATGGTAGTTGTAGTTTTAAAAACCAGCAAGTACTAAGAAAAAAAACAACACGATGGTCGAGCATGTAGTAATATAAATGTTATCGATATGCTTTCTGAATACAGATATCTACCTCATGATAACCACCTTGCCCACCCTACGGAGGAATGCTCCCAGGATGATCTGGAGGGTAAACAACTACAACAAGCTTATTTGGACCGTCATGCACTATATCAGTGTCATCAAGAGAATGCCTCTGAAACATCCCTTTCGGGAGAACCTTTTTGTGCCCTTTTAAATATACATCTGCAGAGTAATTAATTCCACGGAAATTCAGATCCAGGTGCTGACTACCTAACTATAAAAAGGGGTCATGATTTAGATGCTCAGACGAAATCAATTAAGCTAAAATCAAAATGCAAAAATAAATATCACAGCAATCTTCCAAGTCCTTCACGTACCAGCTTACACTGGAAGGTTGTAAAGTGCCAGAATGTGTAATATTGTCTCCCAGAATCGGCTATATCTATGATCGATTAATTTTCCAACTTGTAGAAAGGATAGGCAATTCTTTGCTCTTCACCAGTGAGGCCAAAACACTGTCGATTCAAAACATCATAAGCCTATTAGCTCAATTATGACTCAAGATCAAGACTTTTCATTCCTGAAAAAACAATTAATTAACTCTAATATTGCAGCAATGCAAACAACACATGCATGAGCTCAGCAGCTCAATCAATTCATTTCAGCTTTAGGCATCACAGAACATCAATGCAATACAAACTGACCATAACCTCTCAAATGCATTGCATTGAATTTTATTAATTTCATTTTTTTTACAATATATTAATTCAAGCATACAAATTTAGAAGCTCAACGCATTTGAATTTAACAGTAAGCAGTGAAATTCAGAGAGAGAGAGAGAGAGAGAGCTCGATATACCTCGAAACAGTTTGGATGGTTGAACTTCACTTGTCGATGTGGGTTGCTCAAGTCAAATTTGGGGCTGAAACCAGTGGCAGTAGAGTAGTGTAGAGGAGAGCTTCAAAGCCCAATGGACATCGATGCTCGATTTGGCTTGAATCACTGCGACTTGCCGACAACGGACAACCTAATTCGGCTTCTCTTCGTCGATTTGGCTTAAGAGTGAGAATTGGAGGTAACGACATTAGGGCTAAGGGACATGAGAAAGACAGGAAGGGACTGAGTCCAGTTTGGTGGCTGGAGGACGCAAGATGATCGAGAATAAGCCGGCGACGTCAGCGGATCGACGCGGCTTTGAAGTTGAGCACATGGTGAGTTTTTGAGCACATGGCGAGTTGTTTCGAGATCGAGATCGAGAGAGAGAGAGAGACGCTGGAACAAAAAAATAAAGTGGGCTAGGTTTTCTTTTTTGTTCGGATTGAAGTAAGATTTAGATTTTTTAAGAGTAGTCGAGGTGAGGTTGATGACCACTCAAACTTTTGAAAAACTCCGAAAAATTGGAAGTCCCGCACATGCTCAAACTTTCAACAAAATAAATGGACAATTGACTCGGAAAAAAAATTGTTTAAGTAACTTTCAGATAAATAATCAAATGTATAAAATGAGAAATGTCACAGTATAGAGTTGTCTGAATTTTTTCATTAAATTAACCATAATTTATTGTTGCAAATTTCACAATACCCAAAGTAAGACATACTGTCTAAAAGTTTGGAGAAAGGCAATGGTTCACACCATCCATTGTCTGATTTCAGTTACTAAAATAGTCATCATATTTCAATTGTCCATACGTCTCAAATAGACAATGTTTATTTTTTGGGTGTTGTCCGATTTTTGAAAACAATGGCAAAACTGCTAGATGTTGTTTGAAAAGTATTGACTATGCTCATTTTTGGCGTAGCAAACCCTTTTTGAATCCCACTTGCTCAACCACAAACTCTTCATCCTCATCACTTGAGGTATCAACATCTTCCAAGGGAATCAGAGTAGTTTTCTCTTGAAAATCTCATTACCTTATCTCCTCTTGTGGTACCCTTCTCGCCCCGGGAATTCGACCTTGACACCAATGGTGTGTCTAAGTCATCTTCATCATCGCTCTCTATAATAGGGGCATCATCATAGTGTGACGACCCAAAACAGAATTAGCAGTGAAATCAGCTTAATCTACGAGATTGCGCGTAATCGCAGATTTTCGACAGATAATTGGATCGCCGGACTTGATCACGACTAAATTATTGGCTGAGAATCTGAGCTGAGTCTCTTCTCGAGAGTTGTTGTTCGCGTGATTTCGAGTTCGTGGGCGGTTTCGGATCATTATTTGGGCGACCGAAGAATAAAATATGAATATTTGAAATTTCGGCGTAATATGGCGGCCTTGTACGCGACTAAATTACCGGGCGAGAATCTGATTTCGGATCCTTCGTGAAAGTTGTTGAGAATTTAATTTCGAGCTTGTGGGAACTTCCGGAGGATTTTTCTGAGTTGCGAGGATTAAGTTACTAATATTTATGATCGTAGATTATTTAATCGGATAAGTATGTATTGGGTTGAACCGTTGACTTTTTATCGGATTTGTCGAAGCGTTTGACTTCGGGTGATAATTGAAGAATATGTCAAGATGAATTTGTTGCCGCGAGAATTATCAAAATCGGAATTACGACGTGAAAGTTACGGGTATTCGAAGTTTGTCGAAATGTGTAATTTTGAAAGTTTCTATTTTGGCAAGTATTTAAAGAGGTTGCTATATTGGGAAAGTCAAACCTGGAATTAATTGTGGTTGACCGGTCAAACGCGTGGATGAGAAGGTGGCGCGATGAAGCTTCACGGCTGCCGGCGGTGGCTCGTCGTCCGGCCACCTTAGAGCTCGGGCCTAGTCCCGTTGGTGCTCCTCTGTGCCCTCGTCTTCGTGTCGGCCACCGTTCACGGCGTGGTGGACGATGGAGAGAGAATTTTCCGGCCAAAATTGGAGATTTTTGGGGTTTTTAGGTGGTTACGATTCCGGCCAAATTGAGCTGCAAAAAGGAGTGGGCTTTGAAGCTCTCATCACCATGAGTCTAATCATGTAAGTATGGAGTTCTAATTTTGCTTGTGCTTGGAGAATTCATGATTTGAGATTTGGGTGACAATTCGGTTTTGCTTAAAATTGACCTAGTTAGAGTGAGAATTGGACTTCGGTGCAGTTATGGAAGTTGCTTGTTGGGTGATTTTGAGTGGAATAGGGGTTGCTCCGCCGAGAAATTTCACGGTTGGTGGCGCCGCCGCCGCCGGCGGAGGTCAACGGCGGTCAACGGTGGTCAAAAGTTGACTTTTCGGGGTTTTCGACAAGTTGCATGTCGTTTCGCTCGAAATCGTGCCCCGATCGCAGTAGTGAGGTTTGTTTCTCGATTTGAGCATCGAAAATTATAGCGAGGTTTTGTGATTATCGGATTTTCGACAATTCGTCGTAATTGAATTATGTGTTTCTGAGAACGGTTGTTTCTCGTGATTTGATTTGAGTTGTCGAGTTATGATTTTGAGAAATAGATTTTATGATTATTCAAGGGTTCGTGATCGTTCGTTTGGCGAGGGATTTTCCGCCGGGTCACGGGATTAACGCGAACTGCGTTACGCTAGTCTGTGAGTGAACATTTTTATATTTTCACAGTTGTTTGCGAGTTAGTGATTTTACGTGAATTTCCGTATTTACTTTATATGATGTTAGGATATATGTTATTTTCGGAGGTATTATTTTATATTTATTGGTGATGGCATTACTGCATCGATGCTTCAGCTACTCGGCTGATCACCAGTAGTCCACCAGAGTTGAGAGATTCCTCTGGGCAGGGTTGAGAGATTCCCCTGTATGTCGCTGGGGTTGAGAGATTCCCCTGGCCTATCACCGTCGGGTTTGAGCGATTCACCTGACGTCGGGCTTGAGAGACTCGCCTGACAACCTCCATATATATATTTTCCGAACTCGTACTGTTTTACATTGATTATGTATATAACTGGTGAAAGGCATATGTTTATTTTCGTCCACTCACTCTAACGTTTTATTTGCCTTTCCCCTGGGCTTTTCGATTTTCGTGTCCAGTTTGCAGTTCGGATTCTGGTGTCGCACTTCGTGGTCGGAGGCATAGTATTCGAACGATGTTTCTTTTATGGTAGGTTCTTGGTTTGGCCTACTATTTGTATATGTATACTAGAAGTCACTCTGAGTATTCTGATGTATATTCTTATACGATTTTCCACGGATTTCTGTAAAGTGTAGTTATATTTACTACTTTACATTACTGTTGATATATTGAGAAATCCGGATGGGATTGGTGCCCACGGTTTGATTTTTGTGGCATAGGATGAAGTGTATTTTTCGGGTGCAGGAAATGGTAATTCCGCGTTAGTAACGAAACTTTGCCGAAATTTTGATGGTTTTTGTTGGTTCATGTTTTCAGAAGGAGTTCGATTCCGGTTTAGGCAACTAAATCGGGGTTGGATCCTTTCACATAGTTCTTAGATCCTCTCTCGGATCTCATTACCGCATTCACGACATTCACTTGATGCTTTGAATTTTTCTCGGCAATAGAAGGGAACTCATGTGCCTTGCCACTTCCTTGTGTGGTGAGTGCTTCGCCAATTGGCTCACTTGAGTCTCCAACTTGTGGATCGCACTTTAACTCTCGTTGTGAAGTGCTTAATTCTCATTCTTCATGCTCATGAAAAGGTCAAGATACATCTTCTTGTCCTCCTCGTGATTCTTGACAAGTGTGGCATGCACGTCATCTATGCATGTTGGATTTTGGCTCTTCCAATTGTGGTGGTGGAGTAGGCGCTTGAAGCAAAGGTGGTTTTTGAGGTCGTGGCACAAAAAGTGCTCTTAGTTGATAAGTGTTACCGTCCGAAGCATTAGTAAATCCTCCATTCGGCCTTGGTGCAAATCCAGGAGCTCCTTTGTGATTTGAGAACCATTTGCTTCCACTACTTGAGGCACCAAAATTGTCTTGATTACCTCCTTGATTATATCTCCCTCCTTGACCTTGGAAACCTCTATTAGGTCTTGGCAAGCCACTTTGTCCTTCTTGGTTACCTTATCCTTGACCACCCCATGAGAAACTGGGGTGGTTCCTCCGACCCGGATTATAGGTGTTAGAGTAAGGATCATTCTTTAGTTGGTCATAGAAGACTCTTTTACAGTCTTCGATAAGTTCCGAATAATCTTCTTGGTGGGAACAATTTAGAGTCTCATGCATCGTGCTCTCACAAATCAAGCAAGTCACCGGTTCCACACTAATCTCTGCCACTTGGTTCACTTGGCCTCCATTCTAGTTTTGCTTCATCAAGAGGTCAAACTTCTTGTTTATGGTCTCCTCAAGCCTCTTGATGGCTTCCTCTTGTACGAGGGCTGCCCATTTGACTTCATAAATGCCTCTATGGTTGGCTTAGGTAGCCTCTCTCATATAAACCACCAGCTTCCTCACACTAGGCTTCACATCCCATGTAGCCGATCTCTCTGCCAACTTCTTATGTAAAATGTGTGCTTCCTCGGCGGTCTTGTCCATGAAGTCTCTGCCACAAGAATTGTCTACGTTCCTCCTTGACTTTATGCTTAGCCCTTGGTAGAAAAGAGACATAAGCATGTCTTGGGTTTTTCCATGATTCAGACAACCAAGCTCTAGATCTTTGAAATGCTCTCATGCTTCACAAAAGAGTTCTCCCTCTTCTTCCCGGAATGTCATCAAACTTGTTTTTCTCTCATTAATCTTGTCCGAGGGAAAGTACTTGGTAATGAACTTCCTTTGCAAGTTCTCCCAAGAGTGGATTGAGTTGGGTAGGAGCTTGTTGAGCCACTCCTTGGCTTTATCTCTTACACTTGAGGGGAACACCCATAGCCTCAATTGTCCGGCCTCCATGTTGCAGATATTCAATCGAGCACGTGCCTCTTCGAACTCCAAAAGGTGTAAATATGGATCCGAATTGGCATGACCTAGAAAGATGGAGAGAGTTTGCAAGAAGCTTGGCTTTATCTCAAAGAATTCTCACACCAATGGTTACAACACAATGCACCCGGTATGTGCCGTCAAACAGAGTAAGGCACACTCCCTCAATGGTCTTCCTTCATAGACCTCGTCCTCTAGTAATTTGGTCTAGCTCTTGAGGCTTAACCTCCTCCTCAACTAGTGGATCCACTTCTTGAGGCTCAACTTCTTCAACAATTTGAGATAATAGACTAAAGTAAAGAGATTAAATGACAAACAAATTCACCATAAAGGAAGATGGTTGGTTAGGAAAATCCCCACTAACCACTTGATGCTCAAACAATATCCCGATTTATGTATATAATTAGAGTCTATTTCACAAAAGTAAATGTCCAAATCGTAACCTTTTGAGTCACAGTTGGTTTTGAACCCAAGCTCCTAGGCCATTTCAGACTCTAGACGACTTAGGCCCAACTTTGAATTATTTGGTGAACCGGGACCAAGACCTAAACCATTTCGGGTTTACATCTTGATCGCATGTCATGTGAGTGAAGCAAACAAGCGTACTATATGATATTTGTGGAAGGTTTCCCTTCCCGAACCTCTTTTGGAGGATCTGAGAGAAAGTCTAAGTGAATCTCTCAATCCGCGCATTTTGAGTTACGAATCGAAAGACTCAACTAGTAACCACAATAACCTCTTGATTCAATGTGTGTTTGACCAAAGCTCCTTAAGTATATTTTGACTCAAGAGGCTCTAGTCCTTGTTTTGTGCTAAGAAAACCGAACCTTAAGGCAAACCCTCTTAGAATAAACCCTAATTATGTTTACATGCTCATCTATCCTTAGGTGAGTAACTAATTCAACCAAAGTCTCATTTTTAGTTCCTTAATGCATACATCAACTTAGTTATCGTTAACACATGCATAAATAAAACCATACATGAAGCTCAAGCACATAAACAACCATAAACACATAGCAATCTCATTCACAAACTTCACTCAACATACACTAAAACATAAACCACACATGAATCAATCCATCATTTGTTTACATCAAATGACCCTAGCCTCCCAAATAGGACTACTCACTACACATAATGAAAATGGAGTCTAGATACATAAAGAGAGATCAATAGGTGAAAGAAATAACCGAAGATTCTCTTAAGCAAAGCCTTCAAGTCCTTCAAGCACTTCTTCACTTCTTGCTCCTTTTTTGCTTCTTGTCTCCACAAATATGATGAATCCACCTTAGGCTAGGATGAAGAGGGTGGAGATGATAGTATGATGGTGGTGATGGAGGTTTCTAGGCCTTTTGGTTATGGTGTAAGAGGTGTTTAAGTTAGAGGATAGAGCTAGAGAGTTAGGGAATGGATGGAGGCTATGAAGAGAGAGAGTAAACTATACAAAACTTGGAAAATGAGATATGTTTTGTGTGTGTGTTCATGGGGGAGCTCGACCAAAGAGATATTTGAGAGAAAAAATTGGGTATTTTGTGAGTCCTTTGATGTGTTAGAGTGGCCATAAAGTTTGATCCAATGGCCACAACTTGTGATCCCCTTTTCTAGTCTTCTAACTAGAGTCCAAACTATGCATAATAGATCTAAAATTTAAACTGTGTGACACCCTAGCCAAATCAGCTTGGGTTCCTATCTAGGTGGTTTGGCCTTCCTTTGGACATAGCTTGGAGTGTTTGGGCCATTAATCAAGTTTTGATGAGTTAATCCTATTTCGACATGATTATCGGGATTCACATTTGACTTTTTATAAATTATTAATTAGGAAAGGTTTCTTCATAAAAGTTGTAGAGTAAGTTATTTTGAGAATGCTATTGAGAAAAGTCGTAGAGTTTGTCGAGACGAATCCATAACCACGTCAAGTATTAAAATCAGAGTTTCGATAAAGAAGTTATGGTCAATGAAAATTTTATAGAATTTACGATTTCGGATAGCTCACAAGTATAAATAGCACCTTTCTTATTATGGAAAGTCAACAACCTTCCATTTCAGTCACCCCTCTCTCTCTCTCCTCCTGTGTGTCTCTCTTTCTCTCTCTCTGACAACTTCTACTGCCTCAAAATCACCGATGATAGAGCATCGCCGGCCGACCACCAAAATAGTTGACCATGACTCAAAATAAGTGTCTCAGCCTTCTCTTTCTTTTCCCCTTAACCTCGATTCATATGGTTCCTCAATGAAGCCGTGGTGATGTCAAGAAATTGCCAGATTTCAAAAACCCTAGTTTTCTAGGGATGAGCATTTCTAGTCCAAATCGAGCTATTTCAACCACTGGGCTTTGAAGATCTCCACAATACGAAGCTAATGACACCAAGAACACATTGTAATTCAACCGAAGCTAGGAGAATCAGAGGATTGAAGTTCTTGAAGAATTTGGGAATCTGGTTTCAAAGGTATAATTTGAAACTTTTCTTTGTGAATTGGGTGTTGTTGTAAAAGAGAAAATTGTTATTAGATAGATTTTGAGTCTATACAGGTTCGGTTCACCGGATTTGGAGGGGGCACCAACGCAGAGGAATTTTCTTATAAGTTTTATATCGTTTTGTTTGTGTTTACGTGCCGATTGTAATGTACAGGTTATTGAATTGATTTGAAACTATATGTAAGACGAGAGGTGACACGACACGCGGACTCTATCATTCGTCATATATCGAGTCGGTGCATAATTACGGTGGAGCACGAGCTATGAGGCAACAATTAGGATCGAGTATGCGACTCATCGAGCATGATGATGTTAACAAGTAGCGACTCCGGATTTACGAAGAGTAAACTGAACATCGAGTATGGCTTTCGCACGAGGTAATGGATGATCTACCTTTCAAGCAATCCAGGTGAATGGACTTGTACTTTCACTATTGCGTATGCGAGTTATACATTTCATTATATTATCAATGTTATTTCTTTTAAGTGAATGTTTTACGAATCATGCTATACTAGCTAGAAGTTATTATACTGAAGTTTTAGACGTTGTTATCATAAATACATTTTGATGTCCGCTACCTTGGTTAGACTTTTCACGTCTTATGTTACGATTTCAAGTAGTGTTAAGCCATCCTTCCATGATTTATGCTTAACATATTCAGTTCAGGTAGCACTAC
Organism: Geum urbanum; assembly: GCA_946800695.1. Classification (NCBI taxonomy): domain Eukaryota; kingdom Viridiplantae; phylum Streptophyta; class Magnoliopsida; order Rosales; family Rosaceae; genus Geum; species Geum urbanum. The sequence goes on from OX326997.1 coordinate 59,553,949, forward strand.
AGTTAGTATAGCATTCAGTTCTCAGTCAAACAAAAGTCAATTCTAATGGCTAGAGATACAAATACCTCATTCATCATTCTTATTAGATTTTTCAGTTTTAGACTGTCATTTCAGATTCAACTCTCAGCCAGTTTATTTTATACCCCGCATTCATACATTGAATTCAAAGACAATCTAGTTTATTCTGAGCTATTCAGTTTCGTCATATGATTTTTAATACTCACATACTAGTTTTTCACCAAAATTCAGCGAAATGGCGAAAAAGTCTTTTTCTAAATATATTTCCTACGTATTAGGATTTTTGTCCACTCACTCTAAAATGTTTTATGTTTTTGGAATGTCCTTCTCTGGACACTTTGGTTTCAAATTCTTACGTTTGCAAAGTTTACCAGAGGTCGGACGTGCACGCAGTTCGAGGTATAACATAACCTTACTGTAGGATTCATGATTGATCCTACCGGCTAGTCACTTAGCTAGTTAGTTAGTTAGTTAGTTTAGAATTTCTAATAACCCTGTTGTCCAGGCATTTTTTCTTTGATTAGAATTTAGAAAAGTTTAGTTTCAGTTTCATTTCCGTTATTCTACGAGAAGTTTTATTTAGAATGTTTATAGAAATCCCAATTAGTAGTGTCACCTAATCTTAGTTTAGGATGTTGAGTCAGGGTCCGTCTATACTTACGGAATATCTCTATGGGGATCTTGATTCAGAGATATACATGAGAGTACTAAAAAGTAAGGTTGTACCCAATTCAAGTAACTCTAAACCTCAGAGTGCTCATGTAATAAGATTGAGACGTTCATTATATGGATTGAAGCAATCCAATTGGATGTGGTACACATGTCTAAATGACTATCTGATTGAGGAGGGATACAAGAATGATGATTTATTCCCTTGAGTGTTAATTAAATAAATGAGTTCTGAACATGCCATTGTAGCAGTCTATGTTGATGATATGAATATCATCGGGTCTCTTGATGAGATTAATGAGACAGTTGGCTACTTGAAATCCAAGTATGAGATAAAAGACCTTGGTATGACTCAATTTTGTCTCGATTTAGAGCTGGAACTTCGAGTTGGTGGAAGTTTTATTCACCAGTCTGCTTCTGTCCAAAAGATGCTCAGGCGATTTAACATGGAGAAAGTATACCCTCTTAGTGCACCAATAGTCATTCGTAGTCTGGAACCCAAGAAAGATTTGTTTCGTCCGAAAGATGATGATGAGGAACTCTTGGGAGCTGAGGTTCCATATCTCAGTGATATTGTTGCTTTGTTATATTTAGCTCAGTGCACACGTCGAGACCACTACAAAAAAATTTAGCTTTTGCCACTGATTTTTGCGACGGGCGATATTTGCCATCGCAATTAGTCTAAAATTTGCCACAGAAATCTCACGCCGTCACCAAGTCTAAAAATTTGGCGATGGAAAAGCCCTTGTTGTCGCCACATGTGTAAGTATAGCGGCAGAAATTTTATACAGTCGCCAAATCTATATATTTAGTGACAAATAATCTCACACCGTTCATTGCCATCGCCAACTCCTCTCAAAAACTTAAAATTGCCCGCAGTGGAGAGAGAGAGAGAACGAAACTCTGTCAGCCTATTCCTCTCACAGTCGACGGTGAAACTCGACGTGTGACGTGCGAAGGAGAAGAGGCAAGCTACAGATTCTTAAGTGCGACAACCCCAATTGCAAGGTACTCTCATTCGTTTGTTAAATTCATATACTCGTTCTTATTGTTCAATTCTAGAACCCTAAATCCCCATTTTGTGTTCTCGTCTCTCCCTGTATAAGGAATTTGTCATTGAAATTGCTGAGACACATTTGTTCATCCTTCTTTTTATATCAATTCTTCAAGTTTCTGTGCGGATTTGGATTTGGGTTTTGTAAAACCGTCATAAACATTCTAATTCTTGAATGGGTTGTGTGAAAATTGAGGAATTTGTGTGTTAGTTCGTGGAATTGGTTTATAATTTAGAAAAGCAATTGGGTTATAGACAAAAAAAAACTTATAATCAAGTTCTTTAAGATTTAGTTTGGTTGCTGGTTGTTTGGTGCTTTGTTTTCGCTTTGCTTATATATGTCCTAGAAAAAACCCGCACTCGATGAGTAAACAAATTTGGGAGAGTAAACAAATATATATAGCAGTTGTCTTTATTTTTCTGGATTTTCTTTTGCTTTTTTATAAAAATTAGGAACTAACTATTTTTTTTATTATGAGTATTTTGGGAAATTTATATTTTGTTGAAGTCAAATAGAGGGGCTTACCTTTATTATAGTAAAAATTTGGTTTGCTATGGCAGTTGTCCATTCTATATCGATATCCTATATAGGAGTGAGTGGATTTATTGAGTACCTGATCCAGACACAGTTGATTCAAATTGTCAGTGTTTTCCAGTATAAATGTGAGTTAACTGGCTCAGTAGTGCTCAACGTATATAAGTTAAGTTGTGTACATATGTGGTGTTGAGATTTGGGGAGATAAAGATAACTAATAAAAATGTGCAGCAGTTCACGTCTGTTTGTTGGGCAGCCTTTTTAATTGGTCAAACTATTTTATCTGTTTACTTTACTTGGTTATATGTGAAACACTTTAAAATTGAAATTATTTATATGCACATTTATTAATTATAGTTCGATATAACTTGAGATCTGAGGGAGGGTCCAGCCTATAACAAATTGTTCTGAAATTTTTGGTTCCACTTAGTCTGGTATAGTTTGTGATATTTTTAAGGTTTCATCTTGTTTCATATAGATGGTATAGAGATATCAGCAGCTACTTGGAAAATAAGGGTAGATATATATAGTATGTGTTGCAACTTGTTTAGGTTTAAAATGATCTCTTGATTTCAAGTTAACTATTTCTAATATAAAAATCAGAGGTTTTTTTGTGGTAGTTGAAAATCTCATTTGTGATTCTTTGTAACTTTTGCTTTGTTTCGCTTTGTTTTCTAGTCTGCGTCAACACCTTTATAATTTGATGCTTTTAGATTTCTAAGTGATTTTGTAGTCTTTGAATTATGATTATCGCAATTTTATTTTTAATTTTGTACATGATTGCAGATAGTCTTCCGAATCGATCGAGGATAGAAAAGGAATTATACTGCAGTTTTGTGGAAGTTTTGGAACTTTATACTGGTAAGTTTATGCTTTTGAAAACTTTTCTATCTTTTGAATTTTTATGTGTCTTAGTTTATGTAATCTATTAATTACTGTATATGAATTGTTTTAATGCATATGAGTACTTGATGTTTGATATTGAGCTGAATTTTATAAAGTTTTGACAGTATATGAGCAATTGATGTTTTTGAGTTGAATGAATAGACTGAAAAAGTGTTTGATGTGTATATATAAGTATATAATACAATAACTACTGTAGCCATTTTATATATACATATGTTCGTGATAGTATTGTAATAGTTTGTTTGATCTTTCTTCATAGAAGAACAAATAGAGCCAAATACTTTATACAGGAAAGGTATATATCCATGGGCAGGGGGTTATAATAGCACTACTAAACCACACTCATATTGCGGCAATAATGCACATCTCAATGTATGTCTTGCATTATGATTTTGAATGCTTTGGCTATTGTATGTACTTATTGGAGCCTATATATTATTGTAAGTGTAGTTATCAGCAGAAGTTAGCTCAACTAGACAATGTCAAGGATACTCATCTTCATTTGTGCGTTGATGTCAAGTGAGAACTGAAGTATCTCTATGTATTTGGTCCGAGTGAGAACTTGAAAGAGTTGAGGAACATAACAGGCATTCAAAGTGAATTAGTGTCAGAGAAACTTAGAAAAGTTGCATCTAGAGATTGTTGATCTCTTGAAATATTTGTGTTGGTGAATTTTCCACCTAGATCTATATTCATTTCGAAGTTTTCTTCAAATTACTGAAGTACTGAATTTTCAGACTTGTTGTATGGTGTTACTTGTATGTACTGAACAAGCAGGAGAAATGCTATTGCAGATTTGCAATTCCAAAATTATTATTTTTATTAATAATTTATTCATTTGCGACGGTAAAGTTGTTGTTACAATCCCTTTGCAAAAGTCAAAAATACCATCAACATGTTTGGAGACGATAATTATTTTGTCACCAATTTTTTTTTTGTGACGGAACCTGTCGTCACTAATAGAGTATCAAACTCACGGAAATGTTTGCGACACTTCTCGTCGTCACTGATTCTTTGGCGACGGTGACTTGCCGTCGCAAACAACATTAGCGACTCCACCAATTACGACAACACAGTTTCCGTCGCCTAGCCATCGCTAAAGCTTTTTAGTGACAACAAAAAACTCTTTTACGACTGCACAACGCCGTGTTAAAAGCAAAAAAAAGTTGTAGTGGGCATTGCCTTCTCTGTGAACGTATTAGCTAGGTTTAGCTTTGTGCCAATGCATCGTCATTGGAATGGAGTAAACAAATCTTCAGGTACTTGAAGGGATCCATTGACTTGGGCTTATTCTCTCCCTACAAAGAAGCAAGAGAGAAACTTGAAATTTCAAAAAAAATGAATTGTTGGAACACAGCTTTTTGATTCTGGGATTTTCGACTCGTCGAGAACTTCTCTCGACCCAGCGAAGAAAACTCCCTGGACGGAGCAGCAGAAGTCACTCAACCTGTTGAGTGAGACCTTCAAACCGTCAACGGATGCTCCAGCTGCAAGCACTGAACCATCTTTCAGTGTAGTCTCCTATTTCAAAACACCGAATGATGTGTTCATAGGATTTGCTTATGTTGGATACGTATCTCTGTGAACCGAATAGAGGACGTTCCCAAACTTGTTATGTTTTCATCATTGAGAATATGGCAATTTCTTAGAGATCTACAAAGAAAACTATTGTTGTTGCTTCCTCGAATCATTCTGAGATCATAGCTCTGCACGAAGCTGTTAAAGAGTGTGTCTGACTTAGGTTAGTAATACACCATAATCAAGGATCTAGTAGATTATCATCTATTACGACAACACTAACCTACATTTTTAAGAATAATGTTGCTTAAATTGAGCAGATGAGGTTGAGATTTTTTTTAAGGGTGATAACACAAAACGTATTTCGCCAAAGTTCTTCTACAATTAGCAATAACAACAACTGCTGAATATCCAAGTGAACCAGATTGGTTCTGCGGATAATACTGTGGTCTTTTTCACCTGGTCACTACCCAAATCTATATTTGTGAAATATGTGAAACGTATTGGAATGCAAAGATTATCTGAACTCCAAGATTAAGTTACGAATTAGGGGGAGCCACATTTTGGTAGACATCAAGGGGAGTCATTTTTGTAGACATCAAGGGAGTCTACATCACATGTAGAATATCATTTATAGTGTATGTTGCATTGCACTATTTTTTTCCTTTGACCAAGTATTTGTTTGCCCATGAGGTTTTTATTTACTTTGCAAGATTTTTAGTTAGGCAATAAGTTATACATCATACATTAAAAGCTCGATACAAACTAAGTGTTTAAGGAAAATATATTTCATATCTTTCAGAATGTATCTTCTCCTAATTAGATTAGAAGTAAATATTCTAGCAATTCTTGATTTATCGGGATACTGACTACAATTGATTGTAATATATATATTTAAGGTCATCTATCAATAAATAAAGATACAATTTTCAGTCTACATCTATTACGTAGCTGTTTATCCTTCAACAAAAACATCATTTGTTAACAGCAAAATCTTGTCTTCTCAATTTTTTTTTCTGGTTTGAAATCAATTGGGTTCTCAATCTCTTGTATATAGCCATCGACGTCCATAGTGAAGCTAAGCTTGGGGAGATATTTCTTCATTTACGTAGACCCAATATCAATATATTTCCAAAGCAAGATATCATATAATGAAAGCCAATTTTAATTTGAAGACCAAATTGAAATATGAGAAATTAAAAATCTATTTAGATGATGCAGAGATAGTAAGTTGTAGTGGAGCTTTGGAGGTGAGTTGAGGTCGTGAGCATCTTAGATTGAATCTAGAGCGACTCAAGCGTGAATACACACGAAGGAAGGGCACCGAATATCGACTTGAGCAAACTTAGCACCGAATATCACCAGATTGAATCTGATCTCTTCAACACATCAGGTAAATAAACTTAGCAGAATGTTTGAGAATGCTGACTGAGTTCATGAAATATATACGTTTGTTGTGTACGTTTATTATAATTAAATATCGGTTATACGTTTTCTGATTTAATCTCTAAGATTCATGCTATGTTGTTATTTCTTGTGATGTAGACTGTAGTTCTAGCAGATATTGGTTCTGGCTGTAGACTAGTGTGTGTGTGCGCGTGCGCGCGCGTGTGCATGTGCATGCGTGTGTGTACGCGCGCACGCTTTCTCTCTATCTCTCTTCATAGTGGTTCTTAGAGCAACTCCAACAACTTCCTCATATTTGAGTTTTTCTCCATTTTAGGGAATATTTTGGTTGTTTTACTCCAACAGCTTCCCTAAACATATTTTTCATTTTAGAGAATTTGATGAGAGAGAAAACCATATTCCCTATATTTAAAGCATTTTCTATATGTTTAGGAAAATCTGTAAAATGGGGAATTTGTTAGAGTTGGAACATAAAATGCATCGTAAGATGTATTTTTTGTTTCTCCATAATAAAGAAATTATAAGGAAGCTGTTGGAGATGCTCTTAGATAGGGTTGATGGATTGGGTTTCCTTATGTACAGTTTTACATAAGTGAATCTAGGGATTCCCATTGTTCATGGTAACTATATTAACAACGCTGCTGCAGAATTTCATTTCTAGTTTGAAATTTTTTCTACTGAAATGACTGTGTTGATGTGCTACCAAGTTTGCGTTTGTGTATTTGTATAGGTCTTAGGATCCTATGTGGATGTGAAGGGAGGTTTGGCTTTCGAGCTTTGCCTGGACGAGGAATTGATTTAAAATTAAGAGAAGCTAACTAACTGTTTTGGCTTGCGTTCATTACAGTTCACTTGCCTGAGCTAAACATAGTGATAATATTACTTGTTTGGTTTCTGAAAAATCCCTATTTACATCATAATTACCAAAACATGATTGAGTGGCACATACCTACAGCATTGAAGCAGTGAAGCCTCAACTTTAGTCGGAGAATCAATGTGTTGTACTCATTTGATTGTGTCATGATTACTGATTTTTGTTCAAGACAAACAAATCTCTTTTTATTACTAATTTATGAGCTTCTGTTGTTTTCTTAGTATTCTGAGCATCAAATGAGAAAGGAATATTGTTTGTGGTGTTTTCCGGTTATAGTTTTTCATGTTTGAGAAGTTATTTGCTTGATCTCAGGACTAGCAGGTGCCACAGCTGATGTGCATTGTTATGACATCCTAAAAATAAATGGTCTAGGTAAGCCTATAAGTAGTTGTTACTTGTCTTATCAGTCTGTGGCAATACTTTTGTTCCTGTTTATTTATTCTGCTTACTATAGTCCTCACAAGGTTATTTATTACTGTGGAAATGCCTCTAGATGAAGTATAGTAGGCCTTAGTAGATTAGGAGGAAGAAGAAGTCGATCGAACTATATATTTATCAAAACTGAGGAATGTCTGGTGAAATACAGGAGCTTACTGTAATGAATAAAATTGGTGTTCTTGCGATGTATCAATCTTATTGTTAAGTTCTATGTGTGAAATTTAATCTGTAGATGTGTGCTGTGCTTGTACAATGATAGTTGAGTGGTAAATTGTATAGATAGCTGATTTTTGCGTTTCTATCTCAAGTAAGCTTGCTCATGTAATGTGTTATATGTATGAAGGCTCTTGACAAAATTAGATTAGATTTGAGAGCTTGACCAACAAGAGCAAGCTTGAGTCTCAACCAGCAGAGCTCTTCATCCACATTATCCCTGACAAGACCAACAACACATTGACAGTCGTATCGGGATGACAAAGGCTGGTAAGTTGCTTATGTGTTCTGTTGTACAAGTTTGTTGATAATGTTAATTTTTAAATTGATTCAATGGTACTGACTAAATTTGCTTAATTTTTGTTTTCAGGTTTGGTGAACCTTGGTACCATTGCTAGGTCTGGAACAAAGGAATTCATGGAAGCCTTGGCTGCTGGTGCTGATGTCAGTATGATTGGTCAATTTGGTGTTGGGTTTTACTCTGCATATCCTGTTGTTGAGAAAGTCATTGTCAACACCAAGCACAATGATGACGAGTAGTACCTCTTGGGTATGTTGATTTTATTCTAGTTGTTAGTTTATTGCAGCTTACTTGATCACTTTGTGAACTCGTTGGCTATATCTCAAAGTGACTAGATGAAAATAACAGTGACCCACATTAACCTGAAGGTGAAATCATATTCTTGTAGTATTGATAATTTTGGTTCTGTGGTGTCTTAAAAGTCATATAGTAGTTTGTTATGTTCTGATTTTCTCATGTGTTTAGATTTCTGCTTTGAATGAGGCGGTTTCGGGAAGTGTCAAGTCTGTGTTTATAGCTTAGAAGGAATGCCTGAATTCATCAGGGTAATCTACTCCCTTCTAAGACTTATTTTCCATATACAGATGTGGTAAAATTCAGTGTTGAAGTGATATTCCATACCTTGCAAACATTCTGAGGAGCACCAGTTTTATAGAGATATTGATGAATGCAGAATATGTGGTATTGATATATTTCAGCTTTACCAAATGTTGTCATTGTAGATGATGCTTCAGTTGTTGAGTGTCATAAGCCTATGAGTCTTATATCGTCTTCTCTGTGACAGGGTCACTTGGAGAGTAATGAGGATGATCCTTAGTTACTTGTTTTCATTATATAAGACATGAGTATAGTAGCCTTGCCTTGCTTTTCCAACCTTTCCGATGTGAAAAGGTCTCTAGATGAAGTATAGTAGAGTTTAATAGATTAGGGATTTGAAAAAATAATAGGTTTGTTCTCAGGATTAAGCAGTGAAGTGAATAATCTATTTTGGAGCTGAATTTGGTGTTTCAAAGTTAAAAATGCAGTTTATGTCTTATGGATAAGTAGTTGATGTTGTATTACTCTCTTTTTTTATGTAATAGATATGCAGTGACATCCACCATCAGTTTTATCACATGAAGAAACTTTTCAAAATCGGAGACGATTACCTCAAGACTAACTACTTGTTTCTTGGAGATTTTGTCGACAATTCAGTGGAGATTAGAATGCATGGGGATTGATGAATATGACTCTTGGTGTATTTTGTCACATGTATGTTTGTGGATATTTGTAGATGTCAATTACGAATGACAAATAGATGTTTGCTTTATCTAAATGCTTTTGAATGGTGTGGATTTTGGCATGTAAATATTAAATGACATTCATAATATGCATTATGATAAAAACTATTGACCACATCAAAAGTATACAACACAATTTAGAATAAAGTGTATTGTTTGAGAGTGTAGTGTAATAATTAAAATGGTTTAAAAGACAATTCACTACAAGAAAAACGCACTTAGACCGCGGAGCGTTTCCGTCGTCTAGGTGCGTTTTTCCGTCGTCTAAGTACTTAGACGACGGAGGCTCCGTCCTCCAAATTCTGTCATCCAAGCACTTGGACGACGGAGAATGTGATCTCCGTCGTCCAAGTTCTTACTTGGACCGCGGAGAATGTCATCTTCCTCCGCGGTCCAAGTGAGAACTTGGACGACGGAGATCACATTCTCCGTCGTCCAAGTGCTTATTTAATTTTTAAAAAAAATTAAATTGTTATTAAATAATAAGAATTTAATTTATAAACCAATCTCATTTAAATAATTAAAAATGTTCAAATTAATTAAATAAAATAAATTTGTAATTACTTAATTAAATAATAAAAATTAATTTGTACATACATGATCGAAAAACGCATAAAAATTAAAATATTGTTCGGAATCGGGAAAGAAACGATATAATGAACTACTAGCTAAAATACTGGAGGAGCAGATGCGCCGCCGAGTCCCCCGCCTCCAGCCGGGTCGTCGTCGTCGGGGTATGGGTTTGGAGGAGGTTGACATTCTCGTCGAGCTTGTTTTTGCATGAGGGTGACGAGTTGGGCTATCTGCGCTTCTTGCTGATCAAGTCTTTGACGCATAGATTGATTTTCCTCTCGTGCGAGTCGAGCCTCTTGAATGGCTGCTTCGACGGCCGCAGTCTGAGTACTTTTCCTCCCCGAACCTCCCGTAGATGATGAGTCGAAGGTCGACAAATCTCGAATCACCTTAGGTCCGAACCCCCTAATCTCCCTGCCCGCTCTACGACCGTAGACCTCATCCGCGATTGCAATTTGGCTCTCCATCGATAGAGGAGACAAGTCTTCCAGCGGCAAATCTGGGAACACAAGCTGAGTGCTAGCCAATTCTTCCTGCGCACACTCTACCACCCTTGCCTACAAAATAATATTTAAAAAATTATAATGAAATAATAATTAAATAATAATTACTACAATTAAAAGCACATATATATATATATCACTTACGCCGTATTGACTCGCTTCATTATCGAGCCCAGGCGTCACGTACGCGCTTATGCTAGCATCGAGATATGGGTGTTTGGAGCCCTTATCCCTGTGCTCCTTGGCTATTTGAATCAGTTACTTGGCGCCGGAAGTATGGTGTTTGTTCTTCTTCCCCCGGTTGGTTTTGTTGATTTCGGAGATTAAAATAATTCAATTCTCTTAATTGAAATAAAAAAAGTAAACACCTTATATTCTTCATCTTGGAAGTGGTTACACAACCACTGCCACTCATCTTCCCTATCCCCACGCAACTCTACGGGGGTAGGCACGGGGCCGATATTTTCAAAGTATTGATGAAGCCTGTACTTCCAGTCACGGTAGATAGAGTTGGCGGTTTGGTTGATATGCCTAAGCATCGCCGGTGTGGGATCTACCTCATATTGTTCCTATCAAAAATAAATAGAAAATTATAATCGTGTATATTATGAAATTATAATTTTTATTGGTTATTACAAAATAAATTTAAAATTGTACGTATTACGTACCGAAAGTTCTTTAAAGAGTTTCGCATTCTCTTCATCCGGCAACTCCTTCCAATTAGGGGCAATGAGACGAACCCGGCTACGAAGGATTGACCCTATGCTATGCGCCGAGAGACTTGCTAGCTGAGCTGTGGGAGGGCCACCGGTGAATTCGTTGTACGGCAAGTCGATCTTTTTCCCGGTCGCCTTTAAAATTTTCTCTGCTTTGCCGCCTTTGACAAGACCGTGAGTCCTTTTCGGTTCCGGGTCAGTCGGGGCCCTCATTTGCTTACGCCGGGCGCTGTAGGGGATAGATTCAGAGGTCGAGGACGCTTGAGTACTTCCTGTTGAACCGGGCGTCGGATTAGAATAGGCGTTGTCATCACCGCTCGGGATAAATGGGGCAGCGGGAATTTCCCCAGAGGGCTCTGTTGACGGACTAGATGAAGGGTCCGGATTGAGGGCGTCGCTGCCCTCCTGTAATTCCCAACCGACTTGCTCCACCAAGCGTCGGAGCATAGCATCTTCAGCCTCCTGCTGGGCCTTTTTCTTTCCAGACGGAGCCATTTAAACCTAGGAGTACGTTGTTAAAATACCTGATTACCATAATAATTATATAAAAAAAATTACGCTAATTAAGTGCGGCAAAGATTTAAATAGAGTACACTAGCTTGGCTTTTTGGGTCATTCAATGGACGTGCGACCCACGCGATAAAGTGTAAACTTTCAATTAATCAGTCTTGGTTCAATCGAAAAACATGGCCAGTTAGGGATAGAGATAACGCGAGAGGCTAATCTCGAAAAAACACCCCGAGGCTAACCAAATGAATGATATATACTATATTGGGGTCGTCTTTCTTAGATCCAAAACCTGTCACCGGTCATAACCCGTTTCTAGACACCATGTCCGACATTCGGCCAATCTTTCGAAAATTTACACTCCCTCAAGTCCTTTGCAAACTCCGCCCTCAACCTCGTGTCCATAACTTCACTTAGGATATGGTGTGCGGTGATGAAATCCACACATCACGAGGGGTTAAGGAGATAAAGTAGGAAAAGAGGCGCCATCTATTCCAAAGAGTGCGACTTAATAAACCAATCTTATGTACTAAATTTAAATCAAAGACTACCAAATTAACACATAATTATCAATTAATAATTTTTAATTACATGCAATAATAATCACAAATTATACTATTAATTAAAACAATAAATAATGACAAAAATTAATTATTATTTATCATGCATTTAATAATAATTATTCATTTACCAATATAATTAATTATTATTAACAATAATAATTATTACTACCCATAATCATATTTACACATAAATATTATTTAAAAATAATTAAACGAAACTCAACTGAAAATACAATGAACTTGGAAGGTAGGTCTTTTAAAAGTCACTAATTTTATAGGAAAACTAAATTAAATGGATGATTTATAGAAAAACGAACGAAAGCTTCTTGAGGAAGCTTCTTGGACATAATAGAGAGTTTTCACCTTTTTGACTACCCAAAGCCCAAAATACCCAAAAGGTGAAACCTTTGATTAATTTATCCGTCGTCCAGGTTGATAACTTGAACGACGGAGAAATTAATCTCCGTCGTCCAGGTGAGAACCTGGACAACGGATAATTCTTCGTTGTCCAGGTTATCACCTGGATGACGGAGATTAAAAACGAACGAAAGCTTCTTGAGGAAGCTTCTTGGACATATATAATAGAAAGCTTTCACCTTGTCGACTACCCAAAGCCCAAAATACCCAGCAGGCGAAAGCTTTGATTAATTTCTCCGTCGTCCAGGTGAGAACCCTGAATTCAGGGGTTAAGGCCTCACTGTTTAGGGTTTAAGGTTTTTGCTTAACTTGGACGACGCATATGGTATTCTCCGTCGTCCAGGTGTCTCCGTTCAATTCTTCTAATTGAATTCGCTTAAAAATTCGTCAATCTGATCCGCTCCGATCCCATCCGCTCCTCGATCGGTCCGATTCGATATCGTTCCAATATAATTCGGATTAATTAATTAATTTAATTTAATTTAATTTACGTACGTCGGTTGATCCGATCTGAGCATGGACACGTGTAATTAATTAATTAAGTACAAAAATATTAAGATCTACGTACATACGTTCTCCTCCTTATAGTATTTATATTAATTTTTGATCGATGATGCATCGATCATATATTACAATAATTAATTACCAATTAATAATCCTCGTCGTATAACCGTACTCTTCGTCATAATCCTCATCATCCTCATCCCCGTTATCCGATTGCTCGTCCTCCTCATCGTACTCAACATCGTCCGACGAATAACCTGAGTCATCGTCCGCGTCCTCATCCTGCACGTCTTCTTCATCTATAATCTCATCTTCAGTTAGATCTGTACAACCATCAGGCATGGGTAACCGTTCACCATCTTGAACCAGGTCCATTATATCGGAGTGGATGACAGAAATATTAGGCTCTTGATAGGCAGGAATGTCTCTTTCTGGTTCAGCAACATCTTCAGTCGCTGGTGTCCCTTCAATTGTCTCTGTATTCCATATTCCTCGATGAGAGATATGGTTCACTATTTTCCACCCTTCACCAGCTTTCAGATCATCGAGATAGAACACCTGCATAACTAAGGTGGCGAGAGCGAAAGGCTCATCCTCATACCAGCTTGAGTTTATATCGACTGATAATAGTTCCAGGTCTTCCTTTGTACGCTTGAACCATCTGCACTTGAATAGGAAAACGTTGACATCATTCCCGTAACATAGCTGAACCACATTTACAATAGCCCCGTAATATAGATCATTGTCTTTCCCAACCGATACCCCACTGTTTTGTGTTCTTCTTCCTTCATCTCGGGCCAATGAATGGAACTTTACACCATTCACAAAACATCCGGGATAAATATAGTGTTTAATCGGCTTCCCTGCTAGCAAGTGCTTTGGCCAGGACCACCACCCCCCGTGGTTTTCAGATTTTTGCAGATCAATCATCTGCGAAAATGGGCAAATATAAGGGTTTACTTTCTACAAACATGATCTATATGTATATAAATTACTAAATACCGAGACGTACGTACGTACCCATTGGAAGAAATAATCGGGAAACTTCTTCTTAACCATTTTCTCAATCCACGCCGAACTCTTGTTTTGATTTTACGTCTGAAGCCTCTCCCTATATGACATCATGTACGGCTCAACTTCGTCACAGTCTCGCAACACTACCCAATGTGCCTCAATAAGTTTTTCCCGTGTTAACGATTCCTTTAATACTCTTCTAAACGGTCGGACGACATTGGTGACGACAGAAAGATTGATGCGGGCACTGGGATCGGAGGCAGTGGGAGGTGGTGGATCTTTGAGGTACCTGTTGCAGTAAGTAACACACTCATGCATTAGGTATGTCTCTGCTATGGAGCCATCCGGGGCCGACCTGTTTTTGACGAATGACTTATACTGTCTAAGCTGTCTACAAAATCAAACGTACAATAAGAATAAGTACATATAGCTAGTAATCTCCAGTGGAACAAATTATGAATCGAAAAACCTGTATAATTAATTAGTTGTACGTACCTTTCTTGAGGATACATCCAAGTGTACTAGACTGGACCAAAAATGAGCACCTGCTCGGGCAGGTGGATCATTAGGTGAATCATGATGTCAAAGAAAGCAGGGGGAAAAATCCTCTCTAGTTTGCAAATGATGTGCACAATTTGTTGTTGCAGTTCCACCACATCTGACTTCTTTAATTCTCTGGCGCATAACCTCTGCCACCATGTGCACAATGCCACTATTGGTTGTACGACGTCACGAGGAAAATATGGTCGAATTACCACTGGAATCAGACGTTGCATCATAACGTGATAGTCATGTGTCTTTAGACCAACAAACTTGTGTTGCATCTCGTCCATTGCTCCAATTATAGTAGCTGCATACATAGCCGGATAACGAACGCCCTTAAACCAGTGAAATACAGAACGTCTAAGTGTCGGCTTCACTGTGTAAGGTGTAGCTGGCATCTTGTTGTACACTCCTTTCCTATTCGTCGAAATGAGCTTCATCCTGTCGCCACTGGTGGTCGTGAGGAAGCCATCTACGGTGACCCAAGTAACACACCTTCCCCGCGTGCCAACTAGAGTTCACGTCGTCCAAACATATAGGACATCCATTATATCCTTTTGTACTGCAGGCTGCCAACATCCCATACGCTGGAAAATCGCCGATCGTCCACATCACGGCAGCCCTCATCGTGAACATCGTGTCAGTGAATTTGTCATAAGTTGGGACTCCATTTTCCCACAATAGTTTCAGCTCGTCGATCAAAGGTCTGAGGTAGACATCTAAGCACTTCCCTGGAGATTTAGGACCTGGAATTAGTACAGTAAGGAAATTAAATTCCTTGTTCATGCACATCCACGGAGGCAAGTTGTACGGGATCAGAATAACTGGCCAAGTGCTGATGGCGGAGCTATTACTTCCCCAAGGATTGAATCCGTCTGTAGATAGGCCGAGTCTAATATTTCTAACCTCTGCAGCAAAGTCTCCAAATTCTCTGTCGAAATGTTTGAAACCCTCCCCATCCGCGGCGTGTCGCAGGACATATATTTTCATATATTCTCTTTTCTGCGTACCATCGCATCGCCTCTGCTGTGTGTAGAGACATGTACAGGCGCTGCAATCTGGGAATCAAGGGAAAATATCGAACAACTTTCACAAGAATTCTCTTTTTCGAACTCTTCCTATTCAGCTCATATCTGCACTGGCCACATACGGGACAATCTTCCAAATCTTTATACTCTTTGTAAAATAGCACACAATCATTTGGACATGCGTCAATTATCCTGTACTTTAGGCCGAGGCTGCTCAAGATATTTCTAACCTTATAATGAGATTTAGGAAGATTGTGATCATCAGGAAGCAACTTACATATTTGCTCCTGAATTTCGTCAAAAGCACTCACTGACATTTTGTGCTTCACTTTTATCTTCATTTGCTCCATCACATATTGCAACTCATTCTCTCGACATCCAGGGAACACCGGGGTCTGCGCTTCAAGTAGCATCCGGTTGTACTTATCCATCTCACTAGTGTCAGTGGCCAAGCTAGCAGCGGGGAATGTGTCATCATGCTCATGAGTGGTACTGTAACCTCTGTCTTGGTGTTGGTGTCCACCATGACTAAATCCCGGAAACGCATCATGGACCAAATCTGCAGTTGGGTTGCAAGCAGGGGGGCCGGCACCACTGCCGCTGGATGAGGCACCCTGGTAACTATACCCTGAGCTAAAGTCTGCTGAGCTGAACTCTACTGCTTCACCATGCTCGCTCCATGTAGTGTAACTCCACATCATACCATTTTCGTACAGGTGTTGCACCATAACATTAACCTCCACATACTGACAATTAAGACATTTCTGGCACAGACACCTGAAACGCTTCTTTCCCTGACCATGTTCTATCGCAAAATTCACAAATTCGCTAATTCCATCCATATACCGGACATCACATCTATTCTGCAACTGCATCCAACTCTTGTCCATACATCTACAAATATTATAATTAATTAATTATTACATATATATTAGTCAATTAATTAACTATTAATTATACGTACTCGATCTACATCGATCAATTACGTACTTTAATATGTGTAGCTAACATCCATGCATATATGTACGTTTTAACTAAATATTAACCAAATTTGAAAACATCCATACATATATACGTACTACATGTCTATAATTAACTAATTAATATATATGTCGATCATCAATTTCCTAACTTAATATATTAATTATATATTAATTAGACGTACTAATTAATTAATTATTAACAATGGGCGTTTTAACAAACGTACATGCAATTAAATATATATATATATAAACCTACGTTAATGGTGTTGGAAAATTAACTGTGTACGTACCTGCTGGCCTTCTCCGATATATATATATGGCAAATTAATCGATGGTCGGAGCCGAAGATCAATATATATAGTGCTATATATCTAGCCAGCTAACTAGGACGTCGATCGTCGTTTGCATTGCGTGCACACGTGAGGCGCTAGCTGATCAAGACAGGAAGAGATTATGCTCGATCAGTTAAGAGTGAGCGGAGAGAGGAAGAGAGTTTGGCATTGGCCTTATATAATGCTTCACTTAGACGACGGAGGTGTCGGTACGTCGTCTAAGTGGACACTCGGACCACGGCGTGTCGGTCTGTTGTCCAGGTGAGAACCTGGACGACGGAGATATTATTCTCTGTCGTCCAGGTCACCTGGACAACGGAGAAGTCTCCGAGGTCCAGGTAAGCACCTAGACGACGAAGATATTATTCTCCGTCGTCCAGGTTCTCACCTGGACCTCGGAGACTTCTCCGTTGTCCAGGTGAGCACCTGGACTACGGAGATATTATTCTCCGTCGTCCAGGTTCTCACCTGGACCTCGGAGACTTCTCCGTTGTCCAGGTGAGAACCTAGACGACAGAGATAGTATTCTCCGTCGTCCAGATTTTACTTGGACCACGGAAAATACTCCGTCGTCCAAGTGTCACTTGGACCACGGAACAATTACGTTTCCATGGTCTAAGTGATGTTTTCTTGTAGTGATTGTGTGATAGAACTTGAAATAATGTTATAAGATAAATATCTATTGACTAAAATAATAACATATAATAGAATTTTAAAATAAAAGTATTGTCTCATGTATACTTAGATAATGGCTTTTATCACCACTAATGTGTTGATTGATTTCTCTTTGTACAATAGTCTATAGACCATTCTCTGATATAATTTCTCTACTCAGCTTAATAGACAACAACACATATTCATATCAGACAAATGAGCAAAAATCATTATGTGAAGCCATTTTTGGTGTAGTGAATTAAAATTAATGTTGTAAGGGAAAACAAAATATATAGAGTAATAAAAATAAAAATAAAAATAAAAGAAGGCTAAAATCATGAAGGGTGGTTTGGGCAAAAGAGAATTACAAGTGGTATGAACCAACCAGTTGCCTATGTAAATTGCTTGGTTTTGCACAAGTAGCTGAAAATATGTACATATCGCGGATGTTGTGCTTTGTGGGGTTTATTCGAACTTTTTTAATTCATTAACCTGTATATTTTGATTTCATATTTTCTATAACTGCGTAGCTCTATAACCCGCATCTGTTCCATTGGTGATTCCATCAGACCTAGTGAATATTTTTATTACTGTAATTGGTTTTGTACTAAAATTTTATGACACTTCAATGAATTGCTTTGGGATATTCTGATTTCACTAATAAATGTGGAGGCATGTCAATGGGAAAGAGGTTTGACACAGTTTGGTTGTCTATTTCTGAAAGAGGTTTGAGTCAAGAAAAAGAAAATACTTGCTACAGAAGAAGAGGAGAGATTAACACAAGAGAAAAAATTTATTAATGAGCTTAAAATGAACAATATAAGTATGAAGAAAAAATAACATAGAGGTACAAATAGGAGGAATAGACGAAGGAAGTTCATACGGAGGAGCATGTGTAGGAGCTTGTTTTTTAGCGTTTATCAAATCATATTTTTGAGAAATCTCATAGTCTAATCATCCGCACCTAGAACGAGGATCTATTCTTAGTGTGTAACTGAAACAAAGATACAAATTTGAGGTTCGTAAGTAGCTATGTTGTGTGATTTTTATTTGCGAGATAATTTCTTTTTTATCCGAGTTTAGATGTTACCGCGCCTCGCGCACAGACTTTCATCGTTATGTAGAATAAAAAGACAACTAAACAATTGTGAGGGAAGCGCGAGTTGGGTTCAGTGTTTGAGGTCTATGAAGTCTATGAGGGAGGCCAAAGGCAAGCTAGGTATTAGGTCTTTGAATGGTTGTTGACAGTTGAGGGTCTATGAACTACAGTAAAACCTCGATAATTTAATACTCGATTAATTAATAACCTCGTTAAAATAATATATTTTTTCCGATCCCAACATGGGAACTTTAATACTCAATTAATTAATAATCTCGCTAAATCAATAAATTTTGTCAGTTTCGAGGTTATTAATTTATCAAAGTTTTACTATATGTCCATGTGTGAGGGTGTAAAGAAAAAAGTTAGGGTTTCTGAGGGTTCTTAACCCTTATATACTTTAGAAGGAAAAATATATGCATGGTATATAACACAAATATTACAAGATTGAGAACTTTTTCGGTGCACAAGGTGCACTTCACCAATTGACAGACTTTAACATTGTTTACTTGGTAACATTTCACCAAACAATTTAATCAAAGTGAAATAATAATTCTCTCTCTCTCTCTCTCTCTCTCTCTCTCTCTCTCTCCATTATCGCAGGGATTCACAACAATAGCAGAGCCCGACAATGCAACCGTCTCCCCTCTGCCTCGTCACCTCGCAAGCCTCCTCTCACGCCAACAACTTGCCCTCCACGCCTTCGGCTCCTTGACGTGCCTATCCCGCTGTGCTCAAGGGCGGATCCAGGATTTTGATATTGGAGGGCTGTATTGTGCGCACAATGCAATTTTTTTATTATTGTTTTAAATCGTTATAATGTCTAATTTTGAAAGAGATTATTTGCTGCCCCATATACCATACTGAATTGGAGTTATCAGAACTTGAACTAGGCTAAACTTACAATATTGTTTCTAGAATACAAAAATAGAGAAGACCAAACTAACGGCTCCGTATAACAAAAAAGCAATAAATAAGAACGACAATGCAACAAAGTATAGATCATATGTAAGTCATAAACAAAGATAGTAGCTCAAATGACTACTATTATAATAACTTCAACATAGAAAATTGAGAAAAGCAAAGCATAGCAAACAAAAAAATAAGCTCAATACACAAAATTTCTCATACTTCTGCCTTTTTTTTTCCAAAATATCCAACCAAATATCTTACATATTTAATTATATAACACCCATTTCATAATTTAAATATGATGTTTAGGTTGAATGGGCAAGATCGAAAATAATATTAGTCGAGAACTCGGAGAACTTTGAATTACGTAATTGCAAATTAAAAAGCAGACAACTTGTTGATATTTGTTGTATATAAACATATACTTATATTTATTTTATTTTACTTTTGTGTGAAAATAATATATATCTTATACTCTGTGACTTTTTGCTAAAAATCTTTGTTGGGCGGCAGCCGTAGTAGCCACCAGCTACATTCGCCCCTGGCTGTGCCGCTCATTGGATTGACACTGCACCACGGTGCCTCCTCATCACCCGCACGTTCCAACTCAGATGGGTCGGCATTGATGACAGACAAGTTCGACGTGCTGCCTCGCACCTCCACTTCCCCTCCCAATATGGATTGAGATCGGTTTGTTTGACCCAAATGAGGGGGAGAGAGAGAGGGAGGCAGCTGATCAAAGCCATAATGGTCGGTTCTGCAATCCAAGTTGGGCGAGTTAGCGTGTCGGCTAACCGGGTCGCATTTTAGGCTTTTACTCGAGTTTAAAATCTTTTATTTATATCCCTAAGTGAAAAATAGATTAACGACCAGACTTAATTAAGTTGTGATATGGACAGTGGAGATTCAATGTTTAGTATTTATTTATTTTTATTTATTTTCTTTTTAATACAAAAAATTACAAAATTTTGTAAATTTAGTCTCAAAAAATCCAAATATAAATTCTACGAGCGCAAAAAGAAATATTATAGTCTTATGTGAAAGAAGTCAAGCCAAAATCACGCATAAAACATATTCGGTTAGAACAATCGACTTACAACGTACTAATACCACAATATCACTATCGCGTAAGGACAAATCTAATTTCGGGAATCCACATCATCAACCTTAACAAAGTAAATGAGTTAAAGTTAAAGGTCGACCTCCATAATATTTTTCGAATAGATGACTTGTCAAGTCTATTTTATTTATTTTATCATCATACCTATTATTGATGGAGTAACGAATGACTTTTGTGCAAGTCTCTCTATTTATAACTTGTTGCATTACGATATCATTGCCAAATATATAGACAATCTCTTTTTTGTTGTCTTAATCATCTTAAATTATATGAAATAAACATATTTGTCTAGTTAAATTCTTTTATTGTCGGCGATACAAACATATAACTTATGACACAAACGTTAATGTTAATGTTGAGAAAAAAAATTTGCTAATTTGACAGTTGAGATTTGAATTTTAGGTTTAATGATGTGGGATTTGATTTTGGGTAAAGTTTAGGGTTTGAGGTTTAGGAGTTTAGGGTGTAGGGATTGATTTCTAGGTGTTTAGGGTTTAGAAATTGAGGTTTAGGAAGAGACCGTTAATTAACTGCAATTGAGGTTATATATAATAATTAAGGTTATGTATAATAATTAACTGCGAAAGTCATAAAACATAGACACGAGTAAAAAAACTTAATTTAGGAAGAGACCGTTAATGAAACTTATTTCGATGGTAAGGTATACACGGAGTCGCACTAACATAAGAAAAGCGATTTGCGAGCTAGATACAGCAATAGCCGCGCCTCCATTATGAAACTCCACCACACATAGCACTAATCGTGAGTAAAAGATATTAAGCTGCCTATTTCCATGATTAATTATTTTGTAATGCATTAAACCCTAATTTAACAAACTCAAACCTAATTTAGTAGCCTCTGTCGGCATGCCAGCTAGTATATGACTAATAATGATCGAGTTAATGGCTAGAGCTAATCGATAACAAACCGCTTCAAGTTCGTTCGCGCCGTTTCTTTCCCCAATACTTGCCGCATTCCATTTACAATCCGTCAATAAATGGTTCACGAACACCCCTTAATCCAAACTGAAAATTTGGATTCTCGGTGATAAAACACTCAGGGTATGTTTACTTATCTAGAATGAGAATCAAAAGTGGAGGAATCATTCTCATTCCCCTACATTTCAATGTTTACCTACATATAAGGGAATCTGAATGAAAGTTTATCACACTTCTTTATCATGAATGATTTCCGAATAAATCTAGATTTTGATTTCCAATAGGGGAGGTGAGTTTGAGAATCATTAATCTCAGAGTAAACTTTTGTACCAATAATAACCTTACATATATTTTTTAAAAGAGAACATTATGTACTATTAAATGACTCCAATTTCTTTAGACTTGATATTTTATATATTTTTTAAAATGTTATTACGAATGGTTATATTTCAAATTTTTCTAAAGGTATTATAATTATTATTTTGTTGAATTTGAAGCTTTGTCTAGCTATAGAGTTTGCTAGATTTAACGTTTAGTTTTAGTTTTTTGGTATTTAGTTAGCTCATATGATTTGTTCTTATGTCGATATTGTTTTAATCATTTTTCCTATAAACTTTGTTCAAATTCATAAAAAGAAGAAAAAGAAAGTTATTGAATATGAAAATATAACTATTAATTCGTAGGGGTATTTCAGTAATCAAATTAGTTTTGATTTCAATTCCTGTTATGATTTCAAATGATAAATAAACAGCTCAATAAAAATGACATATTTCTATTCTGATTCCAGTTGATTCTGATTCTTCGTAATTTTCTTCGTAATTCTAATTCCAAATAAGTAAACGTGCCCTCAATTAACATTGTCAACTTAACCAATAAATAATCACAAAGTGATAAATAGGTTTATGCATAATATATCCCTGCAGCCATATTAGTCTGAAAGGATTTGGAACCGGCCTAAGCTACTTAGGAGCTCATCCTCACGCTGAATATCATTTACTTTAAAAAAAAATTACATTGACAAGGAACTAGGCCAAAACCACTATTAAGAGAAGATCGATAATATAAAGAGCCTAACTGAACAAAACAAAAGCTGAAACAAACAAACCGAAAACATGAAACTAGGTATCAAAGACGCCCACACTCACTCATGATTCATGAAGCACGATAAGTCTGCACATATATTGTATATACTCGTGACTTCCGTGGTATTTATTATCCTGTCATATATGAAATTGAACAAGGCGTATCGATTAATAACTGAAGTTAGCCAAAGCGTCCAAAATGTGGGTTTATCATGTTGGCATTGAGAGTGATCGATAGGCCAGATGCAATCTTGAGCGCGGTGTGCTGGACGTTGAACTGGAGGTCAGTGATGTTCAAATACTCCAATAGTGATCGGCAATGTTTATCATACAATTCATACCTCTGTATGCAGCTCTACTTTATATATTAAAATTAATGTATGTGATCATGCATGCGTTAACATAGGATTTTTCAAACCAATTAATAAGGGAATCCCAGATCGGAGATATCCCTTTTCATGCCTCTCATGCATATATGGTCATTGCAAAATAAGAGGTTATCTATACACAACAGTGTATTTTCGTCTATGTGACAAATTTTTATTAGTCTAAAATTAAACAAAAATTATCAAAATTTTTATTGTTTATTATCTCTGAGATTCACCCGTACAAATCTCCAATCTAATCAAAGCAAGAAGAGAAGAGCAAATAAAAGGTGAACCAAATCTCCTAACAAATAAAGGTTGATCCGGATTTCCAACAAATAAATTATTCTGCATGTTACTCTTCCAAATCGACGGATCCTATATTGAACCAATCTCTTGCTTTAAGCTGTGTTTTAATCAATTTATTGGTCCTCAATTCCCGTTTGATTCTTCAAAATTACCGATTATCTAACTCTATCATCGATGATTGATGAGAATCCCAGAGTGATTGGAGATTTTAATTTCCAGTGTAGATCAAACTCAAACCCAAAACCCATATATATATATATATGATGGAGAGGACTGGCAGATGATGATAGGAAGAAGAGTGAATAGATCCTTTTAGTTGCAGAGATGAAAATAAGAGAAAGAGGTGACGAGTGAAGAAGAAATGAGGTAAATGATAAACAAAGATTCGGGATGGGTGCAAGAGGAAGGAAATAACACTTAAATGAGATTGTATCCACAAGATCAAAAGGGATGCTCTGGATGCACGGGTTAAGTAGGATTTAGGACCTCTCGATTAGGAGAGGATCTGAATCCCATATAGTCATATCATACGTAAAATCGATCCATAATCACCGTACCAAATAATAGTAAAAGAAATAAAGAAAACCAAACCACAAAGAAAGGGGTTTAGTTTCTAGCAAAATCGTCTCCTACTTTCTATCATCACCGTACCCTTTTGCAATCTGCAACTGGTTTCTAAAACTCTAACGAAGAACCCAGACACAAAGATAGGGAAAAAAAAAACCATAAAAATAAACAAAATAGAAACGAAAACCAACTCCAAAAAAAAAAACCAAAGATATATACAACTGTATTTGATCAATGGAGTACGTAGCTAGCTAGCAACATGATCGATCTTGTAGACGATCGATCTCATGCAGCACCTTTGTTAGCTTGGGCCTGAGCCTGACCAAATGAACTGCGACTTTGTAACCTAGGATGGCTATTGATTAGACCAATCGACGGAGGAGATGAAGCCGACGACGACTTGACGATGGCATTGGTTGCGGTAAGGTTGGTAGTGGCGGTGTTTGCGGAGGCAGTGGTGACCACGCGCTCGCAGGAGGGACACATTGTGAGGGTGGTGGCAGGAAGCTGCATGTAAAAAGGCTGAGAGGTCTTCAAGGCTCTTAGTTCCTGTAGCTCTTTGTGCAACCTCCTGTTCTCCTCTGTCAGTGTCTCGCAGCACCTCTTTAAGTACTCACAATCCACTTCTGTCTGCTTCAACTTGGTCCTGCGAATATGAATTTCATTATTGAATATTTCGCCCAATAATGTAAGTAAGCAAACAATATACGCCGAATCATGTACATCAAAAGTACCCCGTGCCAGACATTATTGATACAGCAGTTATAATAATGTCATAGCATGTATTTATTTATTACGAACAATGAATTTAAATTAATAAAAATGTGCATGCATATGGAAAATACCTTGCTCTTCGATTCTGAAACCAGACCTCTACTTGGCGTGGACGAAGATTTAACTGCTTTGCCAGAGCCACTTTTTGCTTCTGTAAATTAACCAAATCGATGGAACACGATCAGAGATTAGTCCAAAAACGAAATAAAGATCGACTCTTTGGGTTGGATTCTTGAGTTTGTCTTTAACTTTTTGTCTTACGGGATTTAAGGTGCTGTGTTCTTTGAAGCTTTCTTCGAGAAAAGCGGATTGGTCCTTGGAGAGCCTGAGCTTCTTCCGAGTCGACCCGTTCTCGTCGTCGTCACTCGCTCTCGAACTCGCTCGCTCGATCTCCATTACCTCCAAGTCCAAGTCTCTCTTGCTTCTCCTTACACCGAAGTCCATCTGGAACGACGACACGGTGCTGTTCGGAGACGAGAGCGCCGCCGCCGCGTCTTCAGCCTCATCTACCGTACCGACCACAACCGGGAACCGGTTCACATCGAGACCGCCCCTCGGCGCTGGTTCATCCGAACCGGGCGGTTCAGACACTGCTGCCACTGTAATAAAAATACAAAAAAAAAACACCCCATCTCATCAAAACTCCACTTCAGCCAAAACCGACACAGACCCATTTGTGAAGACAATAAACAACATCATGGGTGTCTGGTTCGCAAAAATTTCAACCAAAAAAAAAATGGGTTTAATTATCTAAGCGACAAGAACAAAATGAAAGAAGAGATGCATGGGTATTTCGTAATTACAGTTATCAGTGAGCCAAGGGAAGCGAAGCTGCGTTGAAGAAGACTTCATAACCGGGACGGAAGGCAAGAGATTGAGCTGAATAGGTGGATCTGAAGAGCTGCTCGTTCTAAGTCTCCGGCAACTCGCATTATCTTCATGATCATAGTTTTCCCTGGCTGTTGTTCCGAGGGCCATGCAAAATCCTAAATCCTTGTTGTTGTTGTTGCTGCCCATGTTGGGGTTTTTGTCGAGGAAGAGAAACTGCTTCGGAGCATCGCCTAAGCTGAGTGCAAGCTCCATTTTATTCTCTTGTGTGATTTGGTGGTTGGTGTCGAATAATGGTAGAAAGGCAAAGCCTTGGAGAAAAAGAGAAAGACCAACCAAAGGGAACAAGTCCAATAAATAGAGGTCTTATGTCTATCCACTCTCCAAATATTATAATGCTATGTGTGAAAAGTGAACACAAACTCAGCTTCTATTTTCTTTGTTCTTTTTCATTTTTATTTATTTAGGTATTTGGTGTTTGATTTGGTTGAGAGTGAGAGACCACTTGCACGTGAAAGAAATAAATTATACAAACGGTTGATACACAAGAGAGGATAGAGAAAAAAAAGTGTGGAAAGAGAGAGAAAGAGAGGAAGATCCCCGCTGCAGTCACAATAAAATAAAAATGGGCATTAGATTTTATCCTTTTGGTAGTCAAATAATAACATTTTAGCGCATGCATGCTTCGCTTCTGCTGCAAAATAGATTGTTTTTTCTTCGAACAACTTCAACGATTTTTTTTATAATTTTTGGAGATTTCAATTTTTACAAAAATGGTATGCTTTATTCTAACCGTTTCCTCATTTTATAGATTTATATATTTATTATAAGTATATTTTTTATTATAATAATAATAATATATTTTTTTATTAAGATTTACAAAAAAGTGCTCGGGAGAATTTTGGAAGTCATTTAGACTCACGAAATATTAACGATAACTCTTTCTCCAAAATTTTGAAGGTTTCTGTAAAATTGAAAAATATTTTGCTCTCTCTCGTGCCTTTATCTATTTTGAAGAATAAAATGGAAAAACTATTAGAATGAAAAATACTCGATATTTTCTAAAATTCTGATTTTTTTCTTTTTTGAGGAAGCAGTTAGAGTTATTCATCGATTGTTAAATATGATTAACTTGGGTAGCTACCACCTTTAACTAATTTCATCGTGTATATTAGCACGTATTGGATGATATTTGTAAACACATAATACACTAATATTATACGACTAAATTCTAACAAGATTTCCTCATGATTGATGTCCTTTTATCGATTTTTTTAGTCCATATCTTGATGAAATGCATCAAAAGCTCATGTTGGTACTATGAACAATACAAATTTGCGGATCGATTATGTGTCAACTCAAATATTTAGTGTTGGATGCAATCCAAACTTGAAAGCAATATACTTTAGATATTTTGTACATAACGCTATGAGTATGTTCGAAATTCATGCTTAAAAGGTAAATATCATCATAGCAATCACCATATTTACATTTTGTTTATACAACATTTACTATATATCAAATCAAGAGAACTACGCTATGTTTAAAAACAAGACTGAAATACAATATTGACAAAGAGTATAATATGTAATTTTTTCTGTACTCAGAGATTTTTATTTGATAAGACATACCAACTGTAACTGCTTTATAACTTAGAATTTGAAATCCGTTTGACTTTTGTGCTTAATAAAAATAGAAAATGTGGTAGGTAACTTACATTTAGAGCTTATTTGGCGAAAGAATGTTTTATTGCTGATTCCATCAAACATATATATTTATGCAGATACGTAATTGCATAGTTTATAGTCCCCATAGTTGGCCAAATTATTGTCCTTTCCTTTCTTATAAAACAAGGGCCACGATTATCGTGACCTAAGTACATGAAAAACAACCGATTAATTAGAACACAGTTATGTATTTAAATGATGGGGCATGTTGTTTGAATTAATATATAGTAATTTACAATTTGCATACATTATCATCATTTTGATCATGATGATGGTAATATGAAGGGTAATGATGTGGTTGCCATACATAAACACAATCATATGGTTTTACCTCATCGATTTAAATGATGGGGGCTGGTTGTTTTGTTCGCAAATGATAGTCGATTAATCTAAAGCAGTATGCATGCCGTGTACCACGGGTCATGACCTTATTTAATATAATATAACATTTTATTAAGAATGATATCTCACAAATAAATTATTCATTAATTCATTATTTTAGTATTTTATTTAAAAAAAATTATTTAAGTGCTTCACATTCAAATTTTATCTATAATCAGTATTTGTAGTTAGTAATACTGTTAACTTAAATTATTAAAAAAAATCAATTTTTTAAGAGAAGAAAAAATAAATAATAAATAATAAGATAACAAAAATTAGAAAGATTATAATAAGAATTGAATGTTTACCCCATAAAATTTGATTTTTTTTATAAAAGAAAATTAATAAGTTAACAGTGTTATTAAATATATGTAAATATCGATCCTAAATAGATATTTGAATGCAAGGTATCGAAGTATTAATTTTTAAAAATAAGATACCAAAATAATAAATAACATATTTATGAGATACCGTTTATAATAATTCTTCTATTAGAATATGTTAGAGTCAAGATTATGAATCTCACTGTTTACACAAAGTATAAATGGATGCAGTAGTATAGTCAAGGTATGTAAAATCGATATTATCCGCGATATTTCGCCGATATTTCAATTTTTTGAAGTTACATGAAAAATCCTCAAATATATCCCTAAATTTTCCGAAATTTTTCGATTTTTATCTATATTTCTGATATATCCCCGATATTTTCGATATTTTTCGATATTTTCCGAAATTTTTGAAATTTCCGTAAACTTTTCACATTTAACATTTAGTTTGGTAAATGTCCAATCTTCACATGCTCAATGTCTAATCCACCATTCACATGACATGTCTAATACATGCAGAATTACATGGGAGAACAATCATTTAATGATTATTCTTCACAATACACACATGATTATGCACAGGGAGATGAAGAAAATAGTGTGAATTTCGAACCTCATAGGTCCCCTACGTGGTTTTGAAGTATTTATATATTTAATTTGTGATGTGTGGTGTGTAATATATTATACAAAAGACGTGATAACCTAGCCTCCTATAAGTTTTAGCCATCAAAAAATAAAAATAGAACTAATAAATTATTATTTTAATAATTATCAACACTTAACACATAATAATAGCAAATTCATATGTCTTGATGTTTGATTAATATTTTCTTTTCACAGAAGATAGATAATTGATCATGTAACAACTTCTAAAAGTTTCATTACAAATTTTCATGTATTTTTATTAGTTTCCGTCATTTCTGTCAGAATTTTCACTGGATCGATATTTCATCGATATTTCTGTCGATATATCCAAAATTTTAAAATGTCGATATATTCTCGATATCCAATATTTTACTCATTAAGTATAATGTGTTTCCTTGTGAATTTCCAAAACCAATTTCTTGTGAATTTCTCATTGAGAAAAGAAAAGAAAAAAACACATTTCTTGTTGGCCATTGTCTTTGTGATGTGAAGTGACGGAGTGGAAACGAAATGACGTCTGTGATGGCAAATGGGCGTAGCTTAGCCTTTAGCCTAGGCTAGCTTAGCTTGGACCGCGCTGACTAGCACCAACCGCTTGAAACCGGTGCATGCTACATTATCTGTGATTCACATATATATCTGTTTCTGTTCGTGAGTGACCTATCATTCCAAGCTAGAAGCTACCTAGCTAGCTACATATATAGTCTCGCAACGAGTGAATAAGCGGAGACGAACCCATGTCATTTGCGGTTTCTCGGCAAACCAAACATGCTAGGGATTGCTAACTAGGCTTGTGTCGGGTTGGGTCGGGTCGGATCGGGTTGAGTGTCTTTGGCATATAAGCCATACATGATGCGCGAACAGATTAAAACCATCGACCAGATGTTCACTACAAATATGGGTAGGAAAGTGTTTGAGCTACCTACGCATCCTATCACCCTTCGATTGACCTTTAATAATAGGAAAATGATTCGATTGATCTTTCAAATATGATTCGTTCTAAATTTTATTTATTATTGTATGACAAATATTATCGAGGTCATTAAACAACAATACTGTTAATCACTTTAATCACCTCATCTTAAACAGACGTTAAAAAATTAATCATGTCGTTAAAAACAGGTCGTGTGTCATTTACATGTCAATTTACAAAAACTTTTAAAAAAATTTCCATTTTGTTTCTTTTTTCACTCTCTCTCTCTCTCACTACCAGCATAAGTACTATAGCCGATGAAAAGAGGAAAAACAGGCCCATGACATTTCAAACTGTCAGGTATAGTGGACTTTAGCCGACGGTACAAACCGTTGTCGGTAAAAAATATTATAGCCGACAGTACAGAAATGAACCGTCGGTTATAGTTAAAACTCATCATCGGGTATAGTATTACTATAGCCGACGATCGGTTTTGCAAAACATCGACGATATGGTCAACTATAGCCGACGACCGTTTTTTATGTCGTCGGCTATAGTTCCTTATCTAAACAGATCGGGCAGCAGCTCAACCATTCAATAAAATTGGAGGAGGAAAACTCAAAACGCTATCAAATTGTTGGGTGTTGTCTGTAGCTGTCCAGAATAAGTTCGTGAAGCTATTTTCCGCTATATAGGTACGTATATATATGAATTTTGTAGATTGAGTTGATTTAATTAGATGAAAATATATATGTATAAATTTTGGAGATTGAGTTGATTTATGTGTTATATATATATATATATATATGAATTTTGGAGATTGAGTTGATTTATGTGTTATATATATATGAATTTTGGAGATTGAGTTTATTTAATTAGATGAAAATATATATGTATGTGTGTTTATATATATATGTTAATTTTTTGATATATAGCTAGTGTGTGTGTGTGTGTGTGTGTGTGTGTGTGTGTGTGTGTGTGTGTGTGTGTGTGTGTGTGTGTGTGTGTGTGTGTGTGTGTGTGTGTGTGTGTGTGTGAGACTTTGTAATTACGTAGCTAGCTAGCTAGTAGATGATCAAATTAAAGATGTGTATATATATAAATTAAGTTAAAATTTTCAGGATGGACAAGAGTTGGATTTTACTTCCAAAATGGGATCAAAATTATAAAATTGGAATGAAGGGTTTTGTGAAATATGTGAAGGCTAATTCTAATGTGAATGATATTCATTATTGCCCGTGTAAACACTGTCAGTGTCGGAGCGATATGTATCGTTTTACCATTGATACAGTATGAGAGCACCAGAAGAAAAAAATGGTTTTAGGATAAGTACACGTGTTGGATTTATCACTGTGAAACATCATCAACGAGTCAACATGATCATGGACAATATCCTCATATGACTAGTACATCCAATGATCCAACAACGAGGTTGATCAACGATGTGTTTCCTTATGAGGGCGGTGTATTAGCTCAAGCACCAGATAATGATCCCGCCGTTGGGGGCTTCCCTCATATTGAGTTAGTCCAGCAATTACATACAATTGTCAACACTACCGGTATGGACAAGTACAACAACCTGATTACATTTCAACAGACCCCGTTGTACAACAGGTGTAAAAAGACTGTTCTTGAAAGTGTCATGGGAGTAATGAATCTCAAAGTGGAGAATAAAATGAGTGTCAAGGTTGTTGATGATTGGATGAAGTGGATTGCTTCGGTGCTGGCCCCCGGTCATCGTCTTCCTACCACTCACCGTAAGGTGCGACATATCTTGAAACATCTTGGCCTTTCCTACATCAAAATCCATGCATGCAGATATGATTGCATTCTCTTCTGGGGTGAAGATGTTGACAGGAATGATCTTGAGGGCATTCATGCCTGCCTGGTATGTCACACAGATAAGTAGAAGTAGACTCCTGTAGGGAATAAGAAAGTTGTGAAGATACTTCGCTATTTTCCGCTGATAGATAGGCTGGAACGGTTATTCATGTGTGCATACACGGGTGAAGTTATGAGATGGTGGGCTGAGAAGAACTTGTCTAACGATGATACCCTTATACACCCTGCTGATGGAGAGGCTTGAAAGCACATGGTCAGGGAGTTTTCTCATTTTGCATTAGAGGTCCGAAATGTTTGGTTGGAGCTCTCATCTGAAGGATTCAACCCTTTTGGCAACATGAGTCTTCAATACAGTATATGGCCAATTATTTTGGTACCGTACAACCTTCTTCCATGGATGTGCATGAAAAAGGAATACAATATGCTCACTCTGTTAATTTCAGGGCCGGTGTATCCAGGAAAGTATCTTGATGTGTATTTGAGACCCTTGATTGAGGAGGTTAAGTACCTGAGTGAACTTGGCCATCCCACTTATGACAAGTACAAAAATCAGATGTTCCAGATGCATGTCATGGTTGTTGGCACCCTCAGTGATTTTTCTGCCCGCGGGATGTTGTCGGGCAACGTTACCAGGGGATCAGGGCTTGTTCAGAATGCATGACTGTTGATCCCGAGGCTTTTGATGGGACTGTAGAAACGGGTGTGCAACCCAGAAGATGGACAGGGGATGAAATTTTGGAAGTGCTGAATGAATAGGATTTTGGGCAAGTAAGCAATCATCCTGAAATAGTGGTGTCAATACCTGACAAATTCGACAGGTATAAATTCTGGACACATAAAAGCCTATTCTGGGAACTCTCGTACTGGCCCAAATTGCCAATCAGGCACTACCTAGATGTCATGCACACAGAGAAGAATGTGTGCGAAAGTGTGGTGGGTACAATGCTGAATTGGGAGGGGAAAACTAAAGATGGCCCTAAGGCAAGCATTGATTTGAAAAGAATGAATTTGCGGAAACATTTGTGGTTGAGAGAAGGGAAGAAAAAAAATCCCTCAAACTCCTTACACTGTCAAGCCTGACCAGAAAAATGAAACTTTTAGGTGGATGGATAATGTTAGGTATCCTTCAGGCTATGCAGACAATATACGCCGGTGTGTTAACTTCTGAAAAAATAAGATGTACGGATTAAAGAGTCATGATTGCCATATACTGCTTCAATGCCTCTTCCCTGTTTTCATTCAAAAGTACCTGCCAAAAGAGGTGGTGGAGTCGTTAGTGGCGTTGTCAAGATTCTTTCAAAAGTTATGCACTAGAGAAGTGAAAAAATCAGACCTGGGAGAAATGCAACAGGATATCATTTTTATCATGTGCAAATTTGAGAGGATATTTGTTCCAAATATTTTTGATATCATGCCTCACCTAATGATCCATCTTACCTAACAATTGTTGCTTACCGGTCAGGTACACTACACATGGATGTATCTATGGAAATGTACGTACGATTCAACATCTGAATTTGGCTCTAATTTTTTTTAACATTATTTGGAAATAATCATAATATGCACTTTTAAACTTGATAGACAACTGGGGGACTATAAAAACTATGTGGCTAACAAATCTGCACCTGAAGGATGTATAGCTGAAGCATATCTTGCGCACGAATGCGTAACATACACCAAGTTGTATTTAGGAGCGTTGGAGGACCCTCCGCAACATATGCCGACAGATGAACCATAGTTCAAACTTTCTCTCCTCTCATATGATGTTGAAGCTGGTAGAAATTGCCAAAGTCGTACCATTTGGAACAATATAACCTAGTCATTGCCCACTGGTGGGTATTGATTAACTATCCTGAAGTGTAATACTGGAAAAACTTCCATCTATATTGTCCTCAGGTTGGCAGTGATCTTGAGTACCACAATAAGGAGTTTGCAAACTATTTTGGCGGCTGGGTACATCTATATATATACTTATTGATATATATAATTTAATATCATGACGTTTGTCATCTAACATGTCAGTTATTATTGCTTCAGATGAACCACGAAGAGTATGATGGTAACCCAAACAGGTCACACGAATTGAGGCTTTTGGCGATGAAACTGATAACTTCAAGAGTGTATCCGATGTTTAAGGTCAATGACGTGCAATTTATATGTGCACATAGAGACGGGAGATGGAAAATACAAAACTTTGGAGTAATGGTGCATGGTCAACAAAATGGTATTGACTATTATGACGTTCTCCATTCAGTGGTTGAACTAATTTTTTGGGAAAGCATGACAGTGCACTTGTTTAAATCTAGATGGTTTGATACTAGCCCTCAGAACACAAGGACCGATGACTGCAAAACATTTTATGTGAATACTGCTACAACATGGTATGAAGATGACCCTTTTTTTGCCATAGTGGTAAAACAAGTGTTTTATCTTGATGATCTTGTGCACAAAGGTGTGTGGAAAGCAGTTAACCATGTTGTTCCTAGAAACATATACAATGCTGCTACACTTGGTAATGCCGCAGAGAATGAAGAAGTTACTACATACCAAGAGCTGAACGCAATTAATATTTCAGATTCTTCGACAATTCGCCTTAACAATGTGAGTCTGGGTAGTGTGGTTCGACTTCCTCGAGCAGAACTTATTGATGTCAATCTAAATGAAGACAACGAAGACTTCGGAGAAGAGGAGTGGCACATATTACAAGAAATTAACACGGACACTGAGATTCAAGCGATGATTCTGAGTATGCGCTCTGATTAGTTAAAAATGAATGTGTTAAATTTACGTGTTTGTTGAAGGGTGATGATCATAATTTACGTGTTTGTTACATTTACGTGTTTGTGTGAATTGTGTTTTCAAATGATTGAGGCTAATTTTTCAAAATATTTTTAGGATATACCCGACCATTTTTACAATTTCTTATCGGGTATACTATACCCGACAACTTTCATACAGCATGTCGTCGGGTATACTATACCCGACGATGTTCATACGACACGTCGTCGGTTATACTATACCCGACGACTTAAGTGAGACATCATCTGATATAGTTTTTCAATTTAGCCCGAGAACTGACAGCCCGTGCCATTCTTTCACCCTACTCCTCCCAAAATCTCTATCCCCTGCCGTCGCCGCCCACAATTGATTGCCTTCCACCACCGAATCACCCCTAAACCCACATATCTCTCTCCTCCTTCTCCTAAACTCTCAAAACCCTAAAAACCTAAAAATCCTCATCTCCTCCGCCGCCTACCGTCTGCCTCCGCCCGCCGTCGCCTGCCTCCTGCCGCCAACCACCTCCCATCTCTCAATAAGTTCCTCCAAAACAATAACTCCCCCCCACTCTCTCTCTCTCTCTCTCTCACTCAATTACAATAAACTGTTTGTGATGAATCAGTTATGTTTATGATGTTAATGTATATGTTGATTGATGATGAATATATTTATGGGTTTGTCAACAGATTTATAGGTTTGTTGAAGCTGATGATTGATGATTGATGATTGACGACGACGACGACGACGACGACGACGATATTTAGTGTTTAATATTAATGTTGATTTATGATATTTAGGTTCTATTTTATGTTAATGTATATGTTGATAGATGATGATATAGTTTTGTTTTATGTTAATGTTGATTGATGATGATATTTAGGTTCTATTTTGGTTTATTGAGGTTTGTTGAGGTTGATGATGAATTATTAAATTTTAGAAATGATGTTTAATTGATTGATGTTGATGAATGATGATGTTTAAGAAATACAGTAATAGGATGTTTATTGAATTTATGGATGTTGAAGATATTCAAATTATGTGAATTTTAGGAATCATGCATTTGTTTTCGGGTAGAGGAAAGAATGCGACATCATAGAATCGAGAAAACGGGTCCAACGGCGATAGTTGCGGGTCCGACTCGAACAACCGGTTGCACCAGCCTTACGGCAGCCCGTACAACTGCTTGAAAGCACCTAGGAGACGCTTGTGCATGATGATGTGGCCGACCCTCAATGACCACAGAGCGAGAGGCAACTTTTGTTCTCTAACAGGAGTCAGACGTCTACACCTGGCTCTATGGGTACTAACCCTTCACGTCAGGGCATGCCAGACATGAGTCACGTGTCAGGTATGCCCAGCTATACGGGTCTTGCTCCTTCCGGTCCTCTTATGCTAGAAATGAACCGGCCAGAGCCAACTCCAGGTCATTCTCCCGGTCATGCTGGTGCTTCAGGGACATCGTTGTCAGAACAACAAGGAGGTGTCTTCCATTCTCACCTATATTTCCCCTCGTAGGGCGTACCTACCCTGCCAGATGTCGATGGCGCGGGAAACCCTATACCAGCTATCGATGACGAGGGAAACCTTATTCACATCTACCCGAAGGAAGCATACGTCTTTTAGCCGTTTGATACACCTCCGAAAAGTGCGAGGATAACAAATGCATCGACGTCAGAATCATCGGGTAAATAGTAGATATATGCATTATTTAATTTTAAACTTTTCAATAATTTGTATATTAAATTGGGTGATCTTGTTTTAATATTTTTTACTTTGTCTTATGCGACAGAAGTCGGATGAGAGAAAAAAGTGAGGACCAGAGGCCCTGTTGTGGGGAAGCAACTTCAGAAGGACGTCTAGGCCTACCGACCACTGGTCATAGAGGCCGACAAGAAAGGATCGGTGAGAGAGGGAAAAATTTGTAGGAGGTACTCCAGCATGGTTGGAAGTATTATCCGAGATAAAGTCCCTGTTCTATGGTCAGAGTGGTCCTCAGTCCCTCAGTCTGTGAAGGACCAAGTGAACAATGCGATGTCGGTGAGTTAGATATTTATTGTGTATGTCTACTTATATTGATTAATTCCTTTAAAATATAAATATATTCACATAAAAAATGGGAGATTGTAGGTGTGGTTCAATGTTCGGGAGGAACTTAAATCCACCTGGACAAATGAGGTTCAAGGAGGAAGGTGACGGGAGTTATATAATATATATTTAGATATTAGAGGGATCATGTAATGTGTTTCTAAAATTTATGTCACATATATAGGTATAAAGAGTGGAAGAATGAGCTCTGTTAGTTCTGGAAGAATAATAACATGCTCAATGACCGCTCAGGTACCCCTATGGAGTTCATGCTTAGGGAGTATGAGTGGAAGTGGCTTCTAATCCACTTCAACGCCCCACGATTTGAGATATATATTTAACATCATATGTATTTACTTGTGGATAATTTGGTGTTGATAGTTTCTAAATCAATTATTTTAATATATATTTATGAAACAAGGCCATTTCTTCCATAAATGCGAGGAACCGAGCAAAGAACACTGACAACCATCGCGGCGGTTCTAGACCCTATGCATCTTATAGGAAGGAGGCAGTGACCCAACACCCTGAAGAAAATTCGTTCGTGTGGATGTATGAAAAAACGCATCCTCAGTCCCATGAATAAGCTGTAAGTATTGTTCCCTTACAACTTTACAAATTGCTTACATATGTATTTTCCGTAACTTTTTTTTAATGTATGTTTACTAATATGTGATTTTGATTTCATTGTCAATGAGGCTCATTTAAGGGAAACAGATGAGGAGGTGTTGACTCAGATTGCGAGGGAGCGAAACTCTAATATCTCGGATGATTAGCTTCCCCAGGCCATATCACAGATCGATCAATCTGATTTAAGGGTTGGGGCAAGGATCATAGGAAACACTTTCCCACCATGAAGGAGCAATTACTATTGCAAGGGTTTAGGACGGCAAGACGATGAGATATTGAAGAGCATGCCCAGTTTCCAACGTAAATCGAGATCTTCCAAGGCTTAGCTAGAGGAGCAACTTTGTAGACAGACTGAGGAGTATCAGAGCAAGATAAAAGAGACTCAGCGATGGATGACTCAGCAAATGGAGGAGATGTGTCAAGAGATGGCCAAGCAGCAGGCTGAGGAGTTAGCTCAGATGCGAGCTGAAATTGCTAGAAATTTTGAAGGCCTGAGCTCAACCCTTCAGGTGTAAGGAATAAATGTCCTGGCCCAAGGTTGGACTCCATAGACTCCATCTAACCAACACCCTCACGATGCCCCACATGAGAAGCAGGATCCGCCCGTTGATGATGGTAGTGACCCATCTTATCTCCGCAACTTTGACTTTGGCAACATTTAGTTTATATGCACGTGTTTCAAAATTATACGCTAAATTTTTAAAAATTTGTGTTTTGTGTTGATTGTGAAGCTATTACGAGTTGTTGAACATTGTGGAAATGAAAATATATGTTTGTTGACTATTTTGAAACTGCAGGTTCTGGGAATGGTAAATTCAGAATCTGCAGTTTTTTTTCCAGAAAAGTTGCATACTATAGCTGACGACGTGTACTAAAGTCGTCGGCTATAGTTTAAAATTTCCGACGACTGCCAAAACTATACCCGACGGGTTGAGAAACTATACCTGATGGCAGCAAAAACTAGTCGTCGGCTATAGTATCCTTCAGTCAAACAACTTTGACTAGACCGGGAAGGTTTGCCCGACGACTTTCCATTCAAAAGTCGTCGGTTATTGTGTGTCTCTATAGCTGACAACTTTTAATCATCGGCTATAGTTTAGACCTATTGCCGAAAAGGTGCACTCAAGGCCGTTGACTATAGTATAGCCAACAACCTTTTCCCGACGACACTATAGTCAACGACATGTTGTCAGCCATACTATAGCCAATGACTTTTGGCTAATAGGCATATGACTTCATGTCGTCGGCTATAGTACTTATACTGGTACTCTATCTCTCTCTCTCTCTCTCTCTCTCTCTCTCTCTCTCTCTCTCTCTCTCTCTCTCTCTGAGTAAAACTTAGTGGAGATCGAAGATCTGGGTCGCAAACTTGAGTTAGGGTTCATCATGGGCTGGGCTGGGCTGGGCTGGGCCGGCCTCAACCCTAAATTTAAGGCTTAAGGCTGGGCTGGGCTGGGCTGAGCTGGGCTTGGTCAACGGTCAAACATAACGAGGCTGGGCTGGGCCGGGCCGGGCCGATGCCATAATTTAGAAGTCTCAGCCCGTCCATTAAGACTAGGCCAATGAGGCTAAAGAGGGCGGGTCGGCCCGATCTCTATGGGTCGTGCCAAGATAGATCTTAAATTGAGAAAAATTAATATATAAAAAGTTCAATATATTGTTATTATTGATGTATGATATTTACTTTGAATATATAATTTTGTGTAGAGAGAACATCCAGGTGAATAAGACAAGAAAATGAAAGTAATAAGGAAAAATATGATAATAATAAAAAAATTATATTTTATTTTCTAATAAAAATGACCAAAATGGATCAGATTAGGCTTGATCTCTAAGCTTTTAAAGTGATATAAAAATATTTATATATTAATTAATTTTCGTATTTGAAAAGAAGTTGGGCTTGATGAGGCTTATGAGGTCAAGGCTAGGTTAGGCCGAAGAGGCTCAAATGGGTTAGGTCGAGAGGTCAGGTTGGGGTTCAAATGTATAGCCAAGACCCTACCCTATTTTAAAAGATGTTGGGCGGGCTCGGCCTCGGTTAAGGCTGGCTGGGCTTCGGCCGTAAAGGTTGGGCGGACTAGAATAAGGCTCGAGGCCGAAGGACCAAATAATGAGACTTAACTTGAGTAAGCAAACTGAAAGTTAGGCCTGGGTTAATTATTTGTCTACCTCGGATCTGTGATTCTATTTTGAAACAGGAGTGGAAGCTCCAATTTCGGATAGTTTTATAACCACACCAACAAATATTAACTCAAGTTTCATAATTGTATCTACGAACCCATTTATGGAATTTGTTAAGAATTGGTAGACAACTCAAGGAATATGAACTTGAATAACAAACACAACAATCTGGGAAATATCGTCACCTTTATTCAAACTAGAACTCTGACTTTATAGCTTTACAAACTTAATAGAAAAGATCAAATGCAGCCCGCGTCTAAACTTGGTAAATCAACAGGGAAAAAAAATCAAAAGTACACTAGTAACCACTAACCCCTAACTTGTAGGTATATTATTTTGACGAAATCTTACTAACCATTAACCAAATAACAACCATGACTACGACCAAATACTCCATCAAAATTCGATTTAACAAGCTTTGCAAATGATTCTTGTAAATAACAGTGGAAGCGTGAGGCGTGGGTGGTGGCGAGCTCGCGTTGGCGCACAAGATAGGCTGCTACTGCTCTTGGAGAGGGTTCAACGTCGAAGGTGAGCTGAGGAGCGTGCAGCGAGGCAAGGACGAAGGTACAGCGAGAATGGAGCAGATGTCGGCGTGGGTATATCTCAAGTGTATCGGCGACGACAGCGGTGGGATGCCACTGCTACTGCTTTTCTTTGAATCTTTAATAATGACTGGAGAGAGAGAGAGAGAGAGAGAGAGAGAGAGAGAGAGAGAGAGAGAGAGAGAGAGAGAGAGAGAGAGAGATTGGTACCCTTGGATTTTTCCAAAAAGCCTTCGTAAATTGTCACATGTGAATGACACATGACCTATTTTTAACGACGTAATTAATTTTTTAACGTTCGTTTGAGACAGAGTGATCAAAGCAACCAATAGTGTTATTCTTTAGTGACTTTAGTGATATTTGTAATACATCAGTGAACAAAGTTTAGAATGACTCATAGTTAAGTGATCATCCAGACAATTTTTCTTGATAATATCACAAAATAAGATTTTGAAAATATGTATCAAATCCGAAACTGATTTTCAAGGAGCTATAATGAACTAAAGACCGGAATACAATAAGCTAGTTTGGCATCAAAAGTAATATACTCGTTTGTTAAATTAGTTCGTGTTCATAGATACAAAATAAGATTAAAAAATGAACTCAGAATAAGACTAATTTTGATCCAAACTCATAATTTATCACGTGCAACACTTAATTTTTTGTAAGATAATGAGAATATATAACATCTCTTATTTTGTTAAAACTTATAGTTGAACATACAATAATGAACTTAGAGATCGTAAACAATGAACTCGACTCATATATCTACTTCAAATACGTAACACAGTGAGCACGTACATAGGTATGTTTAGAGGTAATTTTTTTTTTGGAAATAAATAAGGGCAATGTAGCAGCCATCAAGCCTCGATTAATTAGAGTGTTGAATACATAGGAAAGGACATAGTACATGAACCCTATATTACCTAAAACTCGGATAGAACATCTCGAGTAATAACAAGACACCCTACAAAAATTATGTAAATAAACACGCACCACATAAGAGAGAACAACTCTTTAATGACTATTCTAATCTGTCTATCTGGTACCTCGAAACAGATTGTGATCCAACGTTGTCGTCTGCAATCTGACCGCCATCGACTCTCCAACATGTTCACCATTAACATCCCAATCCAACGCCTTGCCCGGTGTGGAACCAAAGAAGGCCGATCCCCGCTAGGTGACACACCGATATGGAAAAACCAAAACCGACGAATCCAAGACAGAGCACGTCCCACGTCTGCACCATGCTGAACCAGTCCAGTCGACCTCAAATAGAAGGTCCTCAACCCCACGTGATGACCCCGCTTCTCCCCTTTGCCATACCACGCCCTAATTTAAAGAAATTAGGAGTTCTTTCAGTTTGTTTGAGTGTCTGAATTTAACCCACTCACTCCAGAAGTCGTGCAACACAACTGACCACCAGAACCAGATCGTAACCTCCCAGACACATCATAATATTGGGAAAAAAAAGCGCTCGTTCGACTGCACTCGCAACTCAACGATGCGGCTAAAGGCCCGCTCACGGAGTGAGCCGCCAAACTAACATATGTAGCAAACCGTAACGACAAATTCTTTTTCCTCTAACGCCTGGAGAGCGTTCTATTTTTTATAAAAAAGAAAAGAAAAAGAAAATAAGTAATAATGGCTGAACATATGTACAATAGTGAAAGAACAAACGCCGTTACATGATATGATGATATCAATCAGGAAAAGATCAATGAGCAATACCGAGTCATTGACTCGCATAAATATGTTTTATTTTGAGGCGACAAAGTGATCATCTTTTACGACACCAAGAGATGGCGAAGCGCTTTTTCCATGATCACTTTTCTTTCGTATAGTTTTATGGGGGCAAGTTGCTTTTGTGTCTTTTGATCGAGCAGAAGATACTGCTTGTGCTTGTGGACTTCAAGAGGCATTCAATGGCGAGGGGAGGAGGCCATAATAATATGGATATTTGGGGAGCTCCTACCTGACTAGGTTTCTCGGGCTCTCTCTCAGACTTTGAGACTCTGAGACTTGAGACTTGCTTAATAATTAATAATTTTATGATATGAATATATAATAATTAGGGGTGGGATGGTGGTCCCACGCGCGTGAGCATTGGGGGTTGGCTTTAGAAACAAGTCGTAATTAAAACAAAGCAGATGGGAGAGGATGCGAGGAGGTCAGATATGTCATGCTTTTGGGATCATTGCAATAATTGAACTCATGCAGGCTTTAATGATAGGGTTCTTCTCTCCTCTTTTCTCTTCTCTCCCTCTTCTCTTGCGAGGAGGATGAATTGCGATTTTGCTTTAGAGTGAGAGTGAGGAGAAAAAAGGGAATGACATAAGAGATGTCTGTCCATATGTGTGAATTATTGGGTGGGACCTTATGAGTACAATATCAATTATCAAATATGTCCATGTTATTTTGGCAAAATCAATTATCTAATTTAATCGAGTCTTATCTCTTATGTGCAAAATCCTATTAAACTTTCTTTAACCCATCTAACACTAATTTTCTCACATCGGAAATTATTGGGGATCATT
Organism: Geum urbanum; assembly: GCA_946800695.1. Lineage (NCBI taxonomy): Eukaryota > Viridiplantae > Streptophyta > Magnoliopsida > Rosales > Rosaceae > Geum > Geum urbanum. The sequence continues at coordinate 59,596,083 of OX326997.1, forward strand.
ATCTCTGCATTTTTCGTTATTGCAGTTTGCTGAATCAAATAATAATTTTTGTCCCAACTAGACAAAGTGATTTTTAAGAATAATTTGTGATATATCATATATATCAACATAATGACAATGCTAAATAATTAAGATTATTTGTTGATAAATTTAAAAAGCAATAAACTATTTAATTTTAAGAAATGCCCCGATAACACCTTTTTTGAGTGATACAAATAAGTTTGGGGTTGAGAAAATGGGTGAGGAGCGAGGAAGCACAGTGACACACTTCCTTGACCATTTCAACCAATCACAAATGCTTGACAAAACTTTACTTTATTGTTGCAGCCTATCTAAATATTCACCATCAACACTAGAAACTAGACCAGAAGCGATCTCGTTCCTAAGTTATCAAATGGCTTCCTCCTCATTCCATAATACATTTTAATCAACTAAACAAAAATTATGATTGTTTCTACCAATTCCCGTTAGGTTGTTGACGGAAGTAGAGATAAGGTTCTGTGGTGGTGAAGAGTATCCGTCTTATCACTCCTTTGCTAGGGCACTGTTACAAGTAATATGTAAACGAGATGTTAGAGGTCTTGATGGGTTTGGCTTGCCTTCAACACTCTGATGCCTAAGTCTGAAAACGTATCAAGTATAACACCATTAACGGGTTGAGCGAACATATTACCTCTACTTGTCATAAATGAAGTCAATATATAGGGGGTTGAGGGAACCATCTTGCTCTTGCTTTCGGTGTGTGACTTATTGATGCTCAAGCCCGTTTACTATTTGCACCCTAACGGGCGCGTCACTCATCTTTTGGGGTAAGGTCCGTTAGCAAAGTTGTAGGTGGTAGCGTGGTGATCCGCTTGGTCTGGGCAACTTTGTAGCGGACAATTTGGCATTAATTAGTTATTAGAAGTTTTGTATTCTTTATATCTAAGAGATTTGTATTCTAAGTAGAGCTAGGAATGTTTTGTGTTTTGATCCGTTAGATTGTTGTTCTAGAGAAGTTTCTATATAGTTTTTTCTTTACTTATAAAAAGAAAATAAAATTCTCCCATTTTTTTATCATTATTTCTGATCACCTACAATCTTACCATTTGAGCGATTAGATTAAATTGTTAAAGATTACCAGTCACTGACTGCCACGTTGGCCAAATAAATGCAAAACGCATAAACGAGCTTCAAACTAAATTAAGTATATAATTTCACATTTATTTCATTTCAACAATGAATTTCAAATAAGTGTTAGGTGTAGATGCTTTGATCTCTTCTAATTTATAAACCATGTAGTTAGACATAATATACTTCTCTTCTCGTTCATGACAAGTATGAAATATTTGTAATGGATCAAACACAATGCTCTTTACTCTTTAGTAATTATGTATTAATTCGCTTAATTTGAAAGTGTTTCCTGTGCTCCGAGTTTCTCGTCTGAGAGCCTCACGAGATTAGGGATCGAACCCTAGCATTACTGCCTAGCATTTCGATCGGCCATGTCATCTCTTCTATACCCCTCCCTCCTATCATTTCTTCATCGTCCCCATTACATCACTATTACAATAGTGAGTTATGATGTCCTCCCATGGAATATGAGAGGTTCTGGTTGTGATGCAAAAATTGACTCCCTTCGATCATTAATCATGTCCAAGAAGTCAGGTATTGTCTTCCTCCAAGAGACCAAAGGTCGTTCTCAATCTAGATTTGAAGAAATCTGAGGGACGCTAGTGTTTCGGAAAGGAGAAATGGTACCGTGCTCGAATACTAGTGATGGGGGTGTCATGATGTTATGGGCGGATGACATCGATCTCCATCTCTGGGATCACTCTCTTTAGTTTATGGATGTGGAGATTAGGGTTCTGGCAATATTGGGACAATCGTGGAGACTTGCTGGAGTTTATAGAGCTCCATATGTTCAGAATCGTGGGAGATGATCTGAAATCTATCCCAGATCAGGGTTTCGGATCTATGGTGTATGGTAGGTGATTTCAATGAAATTATGCATTCTTTTGAGAAGTCAGGTGGTCCTGTTCGATCTGATTGATAGATGACTGATATGATCCAGTGTATGGATGATTGCGAACTGGAAGATCTGTGTTATACTGGGGCTCACTTTACTTGGCACGATTCCACAACATAATGCCACCAGATCGGGCCTAGACCATGCACTAAACACATAACCATAGTGGCTACAGTTTCGGGAAGCTCATGTATTCAATCTTTCACCTCTTTATTCTAATCATATACATGTTCTAGTGTGGTGAGATAGGAGAAGGAAATTAGATTTCTAGGCAGACATCAGTTTTTTCGCTTTGAAACGATGTGAGCAGATGATGAACCTGGACGCTGTCACGGAGGCTTAGCATTTCCAAAGTCAAGGATTTACCCAGAATCAATTTTCCACTAAGGTGGCCAATAACATAATAGGACTAAGATAATGGGCAAAAAAGGTATTCGAAAGTAGGAAACTAGAGTTGGAGGCAATTCAAAAGGAATTGGGGGAATTCCTGAAGAAATCTTTTGACGATCTTGATGTTCAACAAAGAAAGGAGTTGTATGCTAGGCAAGAGATCTGTATCCAACAAGAGGCTACTTACTGGAGCCAACAAGCTAAGAACAACAAGTTGAAGAATGGAGATAAAAGCACTAAGTACTTTCATTGAAAGACGTCAAACCAAAGATATAAGAACTGGATAAAATGCTTATTTGGCAACTAAGGTGTTTGGCATGACAGTCTCCCTGGTTTAGAAGCTGTAGTGCTGAGTTACTACAAGAAACTGTTCACAGCGGGAAATGTGACACATGAAGATATGTAGCCGATTATATCTTCTCTTTTCCCAGTCATAACGACTGAAATGTCCTCAAGCCTTTTAGCTGAATATACTGACGAGGAAATCAAGCAAGCGTTGTTTCAGATGGATCCGCATAAGGCGCCGAGTCTTGATGGCATGTCTCCTTTATTCTATTAAGAGTATTGGGAAGTGGTGGGTCTAGATGTTGTCACTACTGTTAAAGAATTCCTGGTTTCAGGTCAGATGTTACATAAACTCAATTTTACTAATGTTTGACTAATACTGAAATGTACTCAGCTGACTAAAGTCTCTGATTATAGACCTATAGCATTGTGTATGTGATATTTAAGATTTGCACTAAGGTTTTAGCCAACCGTCGAAAGCCGTTGCTGAACCAGATTATTGACCCATGTAAAATTGCTTTTATTCCTGGTCGCTTAATTACAAATAATAAGCCGGTGGCCAACGATGTAGCACATAACTTGTAGACTAAAACATAAGTCAACTCCAGACAAATGGCCCGTAAACTAGATGTTAGTAAGGCTTATGACATGTTGGAGTGGAGCTTCCTCAAAATAGTAATGGTACAATTGGGTTTCTCAGAACAATGGATCAATATTGTAATGATGTGTGTTACTACAGCCAAGTATGATTTTGTTATCAATGGCTCACCTAGGGGTTATCTCACTCTTACCAGAGGATTGCGTCAAGGGGATCCGATTTCCCCTTACTTATTTCTTCTGTGTACCTCAAGACTTTTGGATCTCATTCAATGAGTGCATCATGCCAAAGAACTGCAAGACATCAAGTCATGTTGTAGAGCTCCAATATTGCATCATCTCCTATTTGCAGATGATAGTCTACTATTTAACATGACATATGAGCAAGCTTGTTATAAAAGCAAAGAAGTCTTGACGGTGTATGATGCTGCATCCGGGCTGTCAATAAACTACAATAAGAGTAGTGTGTGCTTCAGTCAGATTTTGGTGTTAGGGAGTCAAGAAGATTTGGCTTGCATTTTGGGAATGGAATCAGTCCTATACTATGACAAGTATCTGGGCTTATCGACACATGTGGGGCGAGGCAAGAAGACCACGTTTTCTTATACTAACGACAAAGTCAGAAACAAACTAGAGGGCTGGAAGGGGTCTTTTCTAAGTGCAGCAGGTCGAGAAGTACTAGTTAGGGTAGTTGCACATTCTCTTCCCAAGTATGCTATAAACTGTTGTCTATTACCCAAAGGCTTTTGTGAGGAAATGCAGCAGATGTGTGCAGATTTCTTCTGAAGGGACTCGGCTGATAAGAAGAAGGATTCATTGGTGTACGTGGGACAATATACGTGGGACAATATATGTAAACCTAGTTGTATCACTCGATTTCATGAAAGTATTGATTAGCTTAATCAGTTTGCTCCTCAATTAGGTCTGAATCTGATGTTGGTTCTGAAGATCTGTTTGGATATCTGTTAGAGTATCTGTTTGGATATCTATTATAGTATCTGTCTGACTATTTGTTTGCCTACTTGTTCTGTTAGAAGTATCAGACATAATTGTTAGTTAACCAAAGCAGTTACAATGTGTTTCTTCAACTATTTAACAACTTTTTAATGTTGACCTAATTGTTAGTTAACCAAAGCAGTTACAATGTGTTTCTTCAACTATTTAACAAGTTTTTAATGTTTCCTCTGCAGTATATTCAATGGCAACAATACCATCTCCAATCATTGTGAAATATATTCATGGTGGAAAATGTGTGATGGATATTTTAAGTGCTGATATCACACTTAATGACATTGTGGATATTGTCCGTCAACAATTCAAATCACTCAACAACTAAAACTTGACGTACAAGTATTATATCCCGCCAGAGGATGAACACATTTTTCTGAAAACTGATCGTGATGTGTTTTTGATGATGTTTTCTCTCTAAATGCTCGATTCAAAATATATTGAGTTCAGAATCACTAACCTGAATGAGGTAGAACATCCAAATTTCATTTGAATATCTGTTTGCATATCTGATTGAATACCTATTTGAATATCTGTTTGCATATTTTCCTCTTTCCAGCATATTGGATATGTGAGTTCCAACCAGTCAGTTTGTAGCGAGCAGAATGAAAACTTAGGGCAGGATGTACAGATGGATGGCTACATAGAAATTAGTAACGTTGCTGACGTTGGTTTTGGATGCTTTCGAGAAGAAGAGATAAATGATTACTTGACAAAACCATAGGCATAACTGATATAAGAAAAGAGGCAAACTTTCTTAGGTGGTGTGACTGAATTTAGGTTGAAACTCAAAAAGTACTCAATTGAAAGTGGATTCAAGTTCACATATGTGAAGAATGAGCCGATACGCGTAAGTGTATATTGCAAATACAACGAGCGCGATAAATGCGAATGGTCTGTGAACGCCATACTATATCGGGCAAATGGATCATTTTACATCACTGAAATCAACAGTAAGCATACATGCAAAGAGAAGGTCTATCTTCTACTGTCAGGTATGAGACATTTTTCGGACATAACTAGCTGTTAAAATATCTGTCTAATTAAAGAGTTCTTACATTCTGCCAATTGTTTTCTATACTTAAAGCTTAACACTTTTCAATATTCAGCTTAATCATTAAGGACAAACTGCACACTGATCCTAATAAGGGAGCAAAGGCCTTACAGACAAAAATCAGAGAGAGTTTTGGCTTGAAAGTCCCTTACAAGATAGTGTGGTATGTGAAGGAATTAGCAATGAATTCACTGCATGGAAATGAAGCCAAATCATACACAAACCTTCTCTAGTTCTGAGAAGAATTAATGAAAACAAATCCTGGCTCAAAAGTTGTTGTCGATGTTCATCCAGAAACACAAAGGTTCAGCGCCTTTTTGTGTTATTCGGTGCTTGCATGCAAGGATTCCAATATGGCAGACCCATGCTATTTGTTGATGTAAGTTTCTTAAAAATAATAATACAAATGACAGATATTGGGGACCTCTGCAAAAGATGCAGATCAAGATAATGTAGACATGTAAAGATTGGACTTCATGGATAGTTATCTGGATATCCTAGATAGCTGTGTGGGTAGCTGTTTGGATATTTGTTTCTGGTTTATACACTGCATTTCAAAATGGATAGTTGTCTGGATATCTATTTTTGATTTATACACTGCATTTCAAAATGGATAGTTGTCTGGGTCGATGTCTGAATATCTATTTTTGGTTTATAAACTACATTTCAATACTTACTTTACAATTAGGATCCTTACCTTTTTTGCTCTTTTCCAGGACTGTATACAATTGCATTTGCAATAGTTGATGCCAAAAATGACAGCAACTGGAGATGGTTCTTCATGAACTTAAGAGATGAGATAGATAGACACAACACCAACCAGGAAACTAATACTCGAAGGAAAATAACATTCCTCTCATATAGTCATAATGGAATTATAAGTTCTCTTCTAGAGGTGTTCCCTAATGATGAGCATAGCTACTATTTTCGGCACTTGGTTGCTAACCTCAAAGACAACTTCAGAGAACATTTGAAGGATAGAATTTCTGACCTCTTCATGCAATGTGCATATGCAAGAAGTGAAAGAAAATATGAGTTTCTTCTTAACCAGATGAAGCTAGAAAGTGGATATAGACCCATCAATGAGTTCTTGAAGGACCTTCCAAAGGAAAAATGCTCTGCTGCATTCTTTGGAAGAGATAGGTATAACGAAATGACAAATAATATCTCAGAGTGCTTCAATAGTTAGATACTACATCTCCGCACACTGCATGTCTTCTATCTTGCTGATGAAATCAGATCATCCGTTACACCTTGCACTGTTTCATTCTATTATTTCTAGGATATCTGTAAACTGCACTGTTTTATTCCTTTTTTCTGTTACTACTCTTCCAGGAGAAAAATGATGGAAATGATTGCAAGCAAAAAAAAAGAATATGAAAAATGACACACTATAATGAGACCGAGGATGGAAGGAAAGCTCATTAAAACACTTAATATAGGAAGTCATTAGAGAGTGATGAACTCTAATGGTCTTGTCTATGAAGTTTAGGCTGACAAATACAGTAGTGTAGTCAACATGGAGACATGGACATGCTCTTGTGAACAATGACATTTGCTCAAGTTTTCGTGTGCCCATGCCCTTGTTGTCATTCAAGAGATAGGAAAAGATCCTTATGATTACTTGAACAACTTGTACAAAGTACCATATTACAAAAAATCCCACTCCTTCAAAATCAATCCATTTGCAAACATTGAGAAATCGCTTCAGGACATGTCACAATATGGACTGGATGTCAAACCTTCATTAACAAAGAAACAACCGAGAAGACCAAAGAAAAAGAGAATGAAGAAGAATGGCGAAGAACAAACAATGCTGACAAAGTGCTCAAGATGCAGCTAAACTGGCCACAATAGGAGAACCTGTAACAACCCTATCAATTGAGAAATACATGTCTGTCTGGATTATCAAAAATATGTTGTCAAATAATTTTATAATATTTTGAATATCTGTTAATCTACATGTCTGGATAGCTGTCTGGATATATGTATACGAATTTCAGATTTGAGACTTGTTACTTGAAATACAAAAATAAATTTGAGGTTATTTATGAGTCCCTTGTTTTTGTGTTTTATAGTTCATCATAAAGAAGAGCAAAAACAAACATTTTATTGCATAGGTTAATACATTAATTCACTAAAAATTCATGGATAGAAATATGCATAGCTGTCTTTAAAGCTGTTTGGATATTTAACTGGACTTGTCTAATGATGCTGTATCATTCAATGACTTCATACATACCTTCATTCATAAAGTCCATTCCAAAACATAAAATAAAGAACAAAAATAAATCAAAGATAGAGAAATAATACATTTTTTTGCATAAGTTAATACATTGATTTACTAAAAATCATGGATAGCTATCTGCATAGCTGTTTGTATAGCTATTTGGATATTTGACTGGACTTAGCTGATGATGTTGTATCATTCAAGATTGGAAAGCCACTGCTAAATAGCTTCGAGGTATCACACCTTCTCCTCGTCTTGGGACGAAGCAGCAAAAAGTTTGGCCTTCACCTCGGTGAGCTCAATCTCGAGGGCATCAACGAGGTGGGAGTCGGAGGAGAAGATGGTTTGTGTGTGGAGCACAATCTAAAAAAACAGACTAATTAGAGGTCGGAGACGAGGAGGTAAAACATTCCAAGAAGGAAAGAAGATTTTTCGACCAACTTACATCCAGGTCCTTAGAGAGCACCACCTCCTCGTACTCCTTACGAGATCCTCGTCGGAGGTTGTCACAAATCGGGGATCACTTTTAGAGATGGAGAACCATGCTGCGCACTGCCTCAGGGTTTCCGAGGAGGAGATGTTCCTGGTTAAGCAGAGGATGGACCTCGACAGACTTTGAGCCACTGGTCGACGAGTTTTTTTCGAAGGGAGTTGAACTTCTCTTCGACGGTGGAGGCTTGAGGTGAGAAGAGATTGTGCTATGAACAAATTGATTGAGTAAGGAAGAGAATATATGTGAACAAGTTAAAGTGAGGAGAAAGAAGTACCTCGGGGAGAAGGAGGATGGGGAGCTTACTCATGGAGTAGAAGGTCTAAATCCTCCACAGGATGTGCACGAGCTTCAGGTGTGCAACTAACAAGTCCAGAACGAGGAAGCTCGATGGTCTTGGTCGAGGCCTCACCAGTACTCGAAGAGGTCTTATGTCTCTTCTCCTCGAGAGGGTCTTTAAAACTAACGGTGCGCGGGGCAATGCACCCTCTTTTCTTGCTACCAGAGGTGGTGGCAGACGAAGAGTCCTTGGGGGCCTGCAAGGAGATTGAGACGGCTTTGGCTGGGCCTTGGACATACGAGGGGTCTCGTTGTTAACATTGAAGGGCAGCTCGATCTGTATAAGCCAAGTGTAAACGTCCCTGGTGTTGTACGCCTCGGTATATCGAGTATACACCGACGAGGAGTGTTCACGGGCCAGTTTCAAGAGAGAGGTGGGGGAAGTAAAGTGGGCAAGAGACCAGTGGCCGTTGGCCAAATTCTGAGTAAGCCAGACGGCTCGGTCATCATCGAATAGAAATGGGTTGGAACCCACTAGGAGAGCTGAATGCAAAGGCAGGGAAGGATAAGTTCTCAAGGAGGAAGATAGAGCTGGAATATTGACGAGAAATTCTCAAAAAGGAAATAACGGCGAGGGAAGAAACTTACCTGGTTTGTCTCTAAACCTCTTAAGAATGCCAAGGGGGAAGTCCTTGAGCTCCGGGGGGATCCAATTGCCCTTGATCATCACTGGGCTGGAGTCTCAACCTCGGTAGTTGGTGTTTCGCTGCTCGAAGCACTTATGTTGGTGGGATGGTCAAAAGTTGAAGAGGCGGCGAGTTTGCTTGATCCGAGAGTACATGTGGAGATAAAGGAAATCCCAAATCCCTAGAAGAACCTTTATCTATTGGCCAAAGGTCAACAATGCCAAGATCACGATGAACAAATTTGGGCTCAACTGCATGGGATGAAGGTCGAGCACCACTAGTAGTAGGAAGATAGCAAGGTGCAGAGAGAAGCTTAGAAACTTGAGGTGAAGCTGAGAGAGGAAAAGGAAGTCATTGGGTATGACGAAGACTTGAGGTATGACGAAGATAAAATAAACGCCTTCAGGTATGACGAAGACTTGAACGCTCCACGATGGGTTCAATTGGGCCCTCACATGTGAAAGTTGGCTTTCGAAAGGAGCCCAACGTTCCCTTCTTCCTCCAGAGACTCAACATCCCCGTGGTCGCCATCCCTTTCTTCCTTGGCGACTTCCTCATCGCTGAGATTTCGATCTTTGGTGGTCGGCTCCTTGACTGGGTCAGGTGTGGCTTTGGAGTAAGCCTGTGATCTGGTAGTGGTCATGGTTGCGGCGGTAGGAAGCAGGAATCAGAGCTGATTTTTTGAGATAGAAGGGAAGAAGGGTTTCAGGTTGCTTCATGGAGAGGGAGGGTTCGAGATGAGATAAAGTGAAGAAGAAAAGTGGAGATGAAGATATGTATAGTACGCGAGAATAGAGGGGGACACAGACGATAACACTTGGATGAAAGGTGAACGAGAAGATTTGAAAGTGATTAAAGCTCGACTAGGAAAGAATTGCATGCCAAAAGGTCGATGAGAGAAGACCGCGCACCAAGAGGAGCACGACGAAGTCAAAGTCTTTGAGATATACGCGGCATAGGACCCGGTCTCGCCGAGAATAACTCGAGGAAGTTTTGTCTTCGTCGAAGGCATCTCGGGAAGTTCCTCTCGACGAGCTGCAGATTGTGTGCCTTTGGGTAAGGAGTCAGTTTCGGATGGGAAGGTCCGAAACTTGAGGCCCACGAGTTGGTTGCTAATTTGGAGGGAATGTTTGCCCTATAAATACTGCCATTCTTGGCAGATTACTAAACATTAACACATTTCGCAATTTCACTTGCATTTACACTCTCAACTAGATTGCTTTGAGTGACTTGAGCGTCAGAGTGTCTTTGCAGGTACCCCCCCCCCTCCGTTTCGACATGAGGGAGCGAAAACTCGGGGTTGTCAAAGGTGTGGAATCGGTCGGTGTTCGTTGAGAAATTCTTGTTGAGGTAATCAGTCCTCGACATACCTCCCCCCCCAGCACTGGCCGTGGATAGGAAACAGATTTTGATTCATAAGTACTTTTAGCTACAACAGAACATGACATTTGCGACAAATCAATTTGTAACAATGTTAAATATTAGGCAAAAACTTTTCTATGGTACATGAACTTTACTGGACCTATAAATTGTGCTCCATAAACTTTAAATTCTATTTTTGTGATACTTGAACTTTCAAAACGATATATCAATGATCCCGAGACCAATTCTCTGGCCATCTGCGTCACTTGTGCTGACGTGGCAACCTCAAAATTTAAAATTGAGGGTCAAACTACCCTTTTGTCGTTTTATAACCATTTTTTGTTTCATTTTTCAATTTTTTTAAAGATTTGGTGGGTTGATCCGACTCGATTTTACAGACCCGACCCGGATCGTAAAATTTAATTATTTTTTAGTTTTTTTTTGGATGGGTCGCCGACTGGATCCAGGTTTTCTTATCATGCGTCGTCATCAATTCTACTCGTCGATCCACGTCTGGCGTCGGTCAAGAGGTTCTTTTCATCTATGGGAAATGGTGGTAAGTGACGTTTGGCGAGGGCGGGGTTCGACGAGGTCAGGGTTAGCGAGGTTTGGCGAATTTGGAGGTTTGGTGACGGCGAGGGAGTGGGTTTTAGTTGACACAAGGAGGAATAGATGCAGCTCTCTATCTCTCCTTCGGTATCTCTTTCTCTCTCTCTCTCTCAAAATCAAAATCTGTGACTATCTTTGTAATCAAATTCAAATTCATCCTTCAATGCAAATGCAGGTCCATCCATATTCGATCCACATACGGTGACTACTTTGGCATCACTGTCGGAGGTTATACAGAAAAATAAATCACATAATTTTAAATATTTTTAAAAAATCATTTCATATGTGAAATTACTTATTTACTCCCCCGATATGAATTTCTAAACTGCCACGTCAGGGCAAGTGATGGAGATGACCAAAAAATTTGTATCAGGTCATAGACTTATCGGTTTGCCTAATTATTCTAATTAAACTTGCATGGTTAGTTAAATGTTGGCCGAATTAGTGACTTGTAAGATGATTAGGTGGACAAGGTCCTCTACGTTTAAGATTAATTAGAATCGGATTAGTGCGAACTACTAAGCTTGCTATACATAAATTAGTACCATGCACGTACTTATGATCATAAAGTACAATTTGTATGGAAAAATTGTTCAAATGATCACCCAACTATGTCAAGATAGATATTTTAATAACTATCGTTTGACATATATCAAAATGGTCACTCAAATTTTGTCTCTGTTTATCAAAATGGTCACTCTGTCATCCAGGATGTTAAAAAAAGCCACGTGCCTTCAATGTGGCCAACATGTGCCAAATTTGAAGGGTTATGTGGGTCATTTTGCATTCGGTTCGATCATTTGACCTATATGTGCCTAATTTTAAGGGTTATTTTGGTCAATTGGTATCTCTCTTTCTCTCGACACTCCTATAGCAGAGGCAAACTCAGCCACCGTCTACTACCGTCACTCTTGCCGCCACAATGCTTCTCCTTCCTCGCCACGACTGAGATCAAACGCTACACGAACTGCTTATACTCATCGCCGTCGTCGTGTCCAGTGCTCAGAGGCACACTCAATCTCGCACGGAATCCCTCCTCGGTGATGTGTGCTTCTCATCCTTGATGCTCAAAGTCACACCAACGTCGTTTTAGGGCTCACAATCTGAGCTCGGCCTCAGACGCCTTGCGTTCTAGCTATACTTAGCCCACACTCTGCCTCAAGCCTCAATCAATGACTTCGTACATACATTCATTTATCAAGTCCATTCCAAAACATAAAAATGAAGAACAAAAATAAATCAAAGATAGAGAAATAATACATTTTGTTGCATAGGTTAATACGTTGATTTACTAAAAATCATAGATAGCTGTCTGTATAGCTGTTTGGATATCTGATTGTACCTGGCTGATGATGTTGTATCATTCAATGACTTCATACATACAATCATTCATCAAGTCCATTGCAAAACATAAAATGAAGAACAAAAATAAAATCAAAGATAGAGAAACACAAACTTCATTGACATTACTAATTCAATTACAAACAACAACAAAAAACATCCCACTAAAAAAAACCAAAAGTTCAAACTAAAAATATAAAAAAACACAATTTATCTTGTCATTCATATCTTCTTCTTCTTGCTGCCATTGCTCTTGCTGCCACTGATGCTTCCCCATTTAAAACCTAATGGTAGACGACATATGAAGCTCATAAGCAAATCAAACATCTAGTCCTGTTCCATAAGAACCAAGTCCATATCCTCCTCCACCGTCTCCATCCGACACTTCATACGACCCATCTTCATGACCATAGGTTGAAGTGGGCCATCAGGAATAAGCCCTACAGGTGGTCGAGAAGCAGCAGTACGAGGAGGGCTAGAAACAGAGTCTTCATAGGAAGAGGACTTGGACTTGGATGGATCAAAGTCCTCATTTTTGGAATGACCACTGATGTTTGAATTATATGGATTCTTCTTCCTTGGGGCAATTATTTTGTGGGCTAATAAAAAACTTGGAGAAGAAAATGAACTCAAGCAGAAGGAGTAGGAGTTGAAAATGAGGCACTAACACGTTATGGAGAATATGGAAAGCCAGTCTTATTTATGGAGAACGAAACACTATGTCGTTTCTGGCTCAAACATTTTTCTCTCGCATCTTTTCGTATTTTCTTCTCTTTTTACGATTTGACGCTTCCTATCTCTCTGCTTCTTCTTCTTTTTCTCTTTTTACGACAAAACTCTTCCACTCTCTTTGCTTCTCTCAACAAGCGTGCATAACCACCTTGAACAACGTTAATACGTAACTCTTCAACAAAAGATGCAACCTTTCACTCTCTATAAATAAAACGCAGAGAACATAAATTTTTCACAAAACAAAAACACATTGTTCTTAACCTTCATTTAATTCTACTCAAAAGATCAAATAGCCAACTCCTCCAAAAACTCATCTCAGGCCCCTCCTCCCCACAAAAAATTCAAGCATGAACTAGAGGACTCTATTGAAGAAATGGTTCAAGAATGCAAGGAAAGCAAACCTGGTTACCGTTGCCGTCAACAAAAAACTGACCCACCTCCACCTATGCTCTAACAGTCATCCACAACGATAAACAACCTTGAGGATGGGCTGAAGAACCTTAAGAAGAAGCAGAAACTCATCCAGAAGAATGATGAGACAATCCTTCAACTCCTTCGCCAAATCTTTGAGATGCTGCCTCCTTCACCGCCAGGATCTAAGGGAGCAAGCAGCAGCAAGAAGATGAAGCATTGCTTTTGTAGTTTATTATGCACATTTTAATTTTTTATCACCTTTCTATTATTGTATTTTGTTTCCTATTTCAATGAATTTATCTTAATTTAAAGAATGAATAGTGTTGTTTCATTTCTTTCCATTAATTATATCATTTTCAAAGTCTATGCCTAGCTATCTATTCAAGTATCTGCCTATCCATTTGTTCATGTATATTCCTATCTATATGTTCAAGTATCTGCTTATCTATTTGTTCAAGTATTTTCCTATCTATCTGTTCATGTATCTATCTATTCAAGTATCTACCTATCTATCTGTTCAAGTATATGTTCATTTGTTGCTACTCAAATGCATCTTTTGTTCAAGTATCTGTTAATTTGTTGCTATTCAAATGCTTGTTCTGTTCAAGTATCTGTTCATTTGCTTTCCAGTTTGTGAATCATATTTTTTTGAGTTTATGTGTATCTATTTGAACAATATGTGGTAACTGGTACTTCATTGTCATGCAATCTCAAAAAGAAATGAACATGGCCAACAAAAAATATTTCATTGATTAACCATAGGAATCAAAAAAGTTACTCCAAACTAGAACAACATAGGCCTAAAAGAAACCCAGACATAGACATAAACCTAAATGAAACTAACACAAAAGCAAGAACATAAACTCAGATAAGTTAGACTTGTGATTCTCCAGAACAATCTCGGCCAAAGCTTCCAGATTCTACTCCAATTCTGTAAGCTTCCGAAGTGCACCTTCTGAGTTAAAAAATAGTTGATGGATGACATTGCCATACACATCAAAACCGTTATTGATTAGGTTCCTCAAGCGTTCAAACTTGGTAACAATTGGATCAAAAAGAGTAGCAATTGATGGTTCAATGGATGGAGACGGAGGAGAATTTGTGGATGGAGCTCCTCTATTGGACCTGGATGATCTGTGATTAGTGGGAGCCATGGATTTTTGGTAGATAAGTTGTTTTAGGGTTTTGATAAAGATGTGAAGATGCAACTGATGGAAGTATGAGAATATACGAGCTTTTATACTAGCGTTTAGTTTTTCTCTGTGCTCAACTGTTGTTAAACAAAATGGTGCGAATTTTTGGCGGGGTTGTGATGTTACTTCCAAGGGATTAGGGTTAGCTGTCATTTACTGAAAATGAACATACGCGATATAAAACCACAGGTCGTTTCTCAACTATCATAGATAGCTGTCGATAGAGTTGTCTAAGCAGCTGTCTGGAGGGCTGTCTTTGGTTTATGAACTGACTTTAAGTACCAACTATACACAGAAATTTTAGTTATTTTTGTGTTGTAAAATGTATCAGAGAGTGACACAAATTCCATAGGCTTATTCCCCTTAATAAATTGATTCATTCAAAATTTCACAGAGCAACACAAATAGTATTACTCAGACAGATACACATATGATATTATATATAATGCTCATCAAATAGAAGAATGGATGAAAATTTGGAAACAAATATAGGTGTCTGTGTCTCACTTGCATGCTGAAAGTACAAAATAAATTACATATTTGTCAACTATCTATTTAGATCCTTTGTCTCAATTGTTGTCTATCTATCTGTTAAGATATTTGCTCATCGATATGAATAGTTGTCTAAATAGCTGCTCATAACCTGTATGATTCAATGGCTTCATACATTCATTCAAAAATGAGACATCAAAATACAGAGAAAGAAGAACAAATGAGAAAATCAATCAAAGGACACAGAAACAACATAAAACAACATAATATCCGATTACAAGCAATATAGGGATTGTAATTCATCAACAAGGTCATTATAAAAAGTCTTTTCCAAATCATCCATAATAACCACACAAAAATGGACAGTTTGGATCAAGCAAAATAGATCCCAATCACTAAATATAAACCCTAAACATAAACCCTAATAAGATACCCTAATCTACAACCTCTGGCACATCCTGCCTTGCACCACCACCTTGAACTACACCCCCACCCTCCCCTTCGACATGAAGCTCATCCAATTGCTGCCGAAAGGAATGAATCTGTCACTCCATCGAATAATTACAATTACTAAAGTTTGCCTCCAGGAAAAGGATTCACTCCATGAAATGATTCTCCATCTGGCCTAGAAGGTGATGAATGGAATGTTGTGTAAGGCCTGGAGGAGGGTTTGGGAAACCAGAGGCTGAAGCCTATTCCTAAGCCAAAATTTGGGGGTGGGGGGATTAATCGGGTAGATCGCCTCACAGGTGCGGTCACTGTAATATCCTTCTTCTTACCACCATCTTCACTAATCTGGAAAGACATAACCAAAGAGATCAAGAAAACATTAAAATGAAGGCTCGGTTCATCAAAGTAAGTATTTATAAGGGGAATGACAGATCAGTAACCCTACAAGGAATAGACGCGACATAATTCGACATGTCGTTTCTCAACTATCATGAATAGTTGTCTATATGTCTAAGTAGTTATTTGTTTTATGAACTGCGTTTAAATACCAACTATACACCCAATTTTGAGTTGATTTTGTTTTGTAAAATACATTAGAGTGAAAAATATATATATTAGGGGTTTCATAGGCTTAATACGTTCATTCATTCATCCAAAATTTCAGAGCAACAAAAATAGTGTCATGGATAACTGCTAGATAACTGTCTGGATAGCTGTCTAAGTAGTTGTTTGATTTACATCATTCAAAATTTCAGAGCAACACAAATAATCACTAATACCACACTGTCATCTGTTGAAAACCCTTTCAAATGACACGCAAGACGCAAAAATGACTGTCAAATACCGATCATAAGGATGACACTTAGAGTATTCAGATGACGGATAACATTCATGGTGCAAATTGATGCCAAATTGGGTTCGCATCTTCTGTGTCAAATGGCATATAGTTAGATGACATGCAATCGTCATTAGAACCACATTGCAACCTCTGTCATTTTGTCAAAACGAGTGTGATGTGAATGTAACTCAGATGTCAGCCTTTCTTTCATATTATGCGTCACCTGATTATTTCTCAGACGTCTGTCTTTTATACATTAATGTGTCATATGAGTTTGATTTAGACAAATGGCTTTTTTGTTATGGTGACTATCCTCTTTGCTTTCTTTTAACCAAATAAAAGTACATGATCCACAAATCTACCAAATGAACATTAATTTCAATATTGTGCTTACAAATCTTTCAATCTCTATACAAACTATTATTATACACTAGAGTATTACATATTTCACCACCATCTAGTAGAGTTGTTCTCCCAAACTGAAAGTGGTATATACTTGGTTAAACATCATTGTAGGCTATCCGTTTTCTCTTTTTCTTCTTGGACTTTGGTGGATAGAGAGCCAACTTAATTGCTGCATCAAAGAGAACCTTCACATTCTGCAATTTTGATAACATATTTTCAGCTAAACTCCAATATGTTCTGGGTATTTTTCGCATTGAACTAGTTGAAAACAGTGAAGAATATATGTACCTGCTGTGTCTTTGAGCTGCACCCAATACATGCCACAACTTCTATTCTCTTTTTCAGATCTTCACCCTAAGGTATGAAATAGATTGTATATGATCAGAAGTTAAATGAAAGATGTTCTCTACTTTCTTTTCTTTGTCTGTAAGAGTACCAAATTTTCAAACATCAAACAGAAATAACAAGGACCATTCTTTTTAAGGAAAAAGTAGTTTGAAGCAGAATCCTACCTGTTGTGTTGATATAGTGAATGCTTCCAGGTAATCCATTAGAATCTGTATGTCTTCCCTCAAATCTGTATAGATTGTTGATATGTAGTCATATGAAACATGTGTATAAGCAGTCTTCTGTGATGCCACCATCTCCACCTGCAACAAAAGCAAACTTACTTAGTATGGGCCGGCACATATATAGATAGATCTACAAGACTACAGCTTGGCATGACCAACACCTTCATTATTTATTGCCTGGCAGAGAATGGATATGTCATATTGGACCCAACTAAGCTAGAAGAGCATGTTTTACTTCATTTCATAGCTTGTACTTCTTTTTCTACTTTGCTTCTTTATTGGGACTAGACATATTCTTTTAGTTCAAGGCACTGAGGCATATGTTTAAAGCAAATATAGAGTCACAGTCAACATAACATATTTGTGTTTATGCCTCTGATTTGTTGTGGTTTCTATTTTTGTTTTTATTTGAACCTACGTCATCAACCTCAAAAAGACAATTACATCATTATACATCTTGCTGAATTTTCAATGGTAGAAAATGAAGGCCTTTGTATATTTGGTTTTCCCAAACTCGGTTCTCTTAACCCTTCTTGAAGGACAGCTAAAGGTGCAAGAGGAACCAATGGAACTTGGAATCATCACATTTGTAACCTAGGGTGCAATGTCAGGTATATCCATATATGCTATATTTAATATATCATATATCATTTTCTATCACTTGGCGTTGGAGTTCTTCTTAGTTTATCCTTGCTTTTGATCTATGCAAATTAGACATATAAGCTACACAACCCCAGTTTTCATTGGAGTTCTTAGTTTATCGATGTTTTTTATCAAATGAAGGCAAACTAGACATATAATTAGTTACATAATGTTTGGAAATTTCTAGACCTATACTAAAAGCTCTTTTGGAAATTGACTGAAAATTTTACTTAAACAACTAATATTCATAACTTCCATCTTCCATCAACCTCATATTAAAAACTTTAGACTCTGAGTCGTTTAATATTGATGATATTGATTACATAGACAAAAGATGATATTGATTTCATTAACTAGAACAGAAATTCAAGCATGGGTCTTTTAGAATAGAGCACTAACATAGAAGATACACTATATCTGTTTAGCAGTAGTCTTGGTCTTCATGGCTGTCGTTGCCGCAGCAGCAGAGTCACCATTGTCTTCCTCCTCCTTGGGCTTCTTCGCCGCAAATCAATGGAGCAAACCACTACGTCTTTTGCCATGAAACCCTAAAACAAAATTGAACCAATTCTAAGGAGGACAAAGAGGAACATGAACAAGACGAATTTCAACAGAGGTGAGCAATGACTTATCCAATCGAGAAGGAGGTCGAGGCTTTGCTGGCCGATGAGCTTTATCCATGGGTGTTCGACGCTTCTCTCCTCCTCAAGCTTCATCCATGGGCATTCAACGCTTCTCTCCTCCTCGAGCTTCATCCATGGGCGTTCAAAGCTCCTCTCCTCCTCGAGCTTCATCCATGGATTTTGAGGCTCCGAGGTTGACTTGGGCAGCAAGCTGTGTCTTGACAGAAGTTGATGGTGACAAGGTGGAAGTGATTACAATGGAGCTAGCGTTGCTATTAAAATGGAAATTTATTGATAGAGACGAGCTCGCTTAAGGTACAACGCTCGCAGTCGAGCTCGAGGGCAGAGAGAGAGTGTGTTGGCATGACATGGATGTGACCTAAAAACATCAATATTTTGATGGCTTATCTAGGGGTAAGTTTATGAGGGAATTTTCTTGCTTACTAGTAGCTAGAAACCGCATATCTCAGATGACACACAGTTGTCGTCTGATTGAAGGACTTGTGATTTAGGGTATATGTTTAGGGTTTAGGGTTTATGTCTTAGAATTTTAATTTTTTACATGGAAAGATAGATGTAAATCCAACGAGAATGCGGATGAAGTTCTTGCACTCAAATTATTTTTGACAAATCGGCAAATTGCATTTTATTATTAAGGGCAATATGGTCATAATAGTCAGACACTCAGATCAAGGTCGAAATCAATTTGGGAAGTTCTAAATTTTTTACAGCGTGCTTAGATTAATCTCACCGTCTTATCCAACAGTCACATTTACAAAATGATTAACTGTTAGTCGTTTAGCTTCATAAAGGTTTGGTTTTGATATATAACCAACTAACATTGTAAGCAACATTAGTACGTAGTCTTACATGCAATTAACGACATATGAAAAATCAAAATTGTCTAATGAGAAATATGTCCATACATATATATCAACCTCGAAGATCGTTTAGTGGTTGGTCAATGAGGTCAAATCTTACCAAAAGACTAAAATAATCATTTTTAAGGATTTTGCTCATTTTCCTATGGGAGGAGCACCTAAATTGAATTTTTTTTTTGTAATTTTTTTCCATATAGTAACATAGATATCTACAATAATGCTTTCGTGAATGGTGGTCTGAAACTAAATTTTAATGGAGTCGCAAATCGAGATTTACTCTTAAGTGGTTTAGAGTCACAACAATGACACGCCCAGATCAAGGACAAGTGTAAGTAAAAAAATTATAAATTTTATACAGTGTATTAACAATAATCCGAGCATCATATCCAATGGTCAAATTTAAAAAAAAAGGTTAGTTTTGGGCCGTTTACGAAATTGACATTTAACTACGGAAAAGAATGTCAAATTTTAATTAGATGTCATATGACTGTCATCTGATTTAACGCATATTTCAAATCATAATAAATTTAGATTCCAACTCTTGTAAGTTTCGGAGGTAAATATGCCGCCAAGTACACAAATTGGAGCCCTAGATACAGACGACAGTCAAACTGATGTCTGATTAATGATTCATTCTAGTGAGGCTGCTAGGAACAATTGTGAAACCTGTGACTTTACGCAAAATTTTGACAAATTTTGCGTCCAAACTTTAATCGACGTGCAGCCGTCATCTGAGTAATCAACCTTCCAATTTTTGATCGTGTATCTGGAGTAAGTTTGGGAGGGAATTTTCTCTCTTACAAGTAGCTAGAACGCGCATACCTCATATGACGGACAACCGTCATTTCATGCAAGAACTCAATGTTGTGAGTTCTTTGGAGAGTGTCCTAACATGTATTTTTCGCCAATTTAGTGGCCTCCTCATCTACTTGAATTAGGAAAAAAATTAAATTTTTTTTTTGTTTTTTACCAAGTACTCATATGATAGGCAAACGTCATCTGAATTAAGTATAATTTTCGAACAATCATTTTTTGAGATGTCCACCTTGGAAAATACTAAATTTTGGATGTCCTCCTCATAAACTGGAAAAATGTACTGTCTAAAAGAATTTTTAATGACGGACAAAATGGAACCGACATCTATTTATTTCAAAATCAATTAGACGACGGACAATTATTTTCTGTCATCTGAGAGCCGTCATGTGAAGCAACTTTTAAACTAGTGAGTATTTCGCAGATAGATACTTAATTAAACAGATACTCAAACATATACTCATACAGATATTTAGACAAATACTTATATGATTTCATTCATAATACTCACCAAAACGTAATACTTACAAGACATACCCCAACAACTTACAAATGTTCAAAGAATGATCACTACAACAAAATATACACATTGATTACTGTCCTACAACAAAATGTTCATGATTTGATTCATTCCTTCAACTTGATCTTCAATAC
Source organism: Geum urbanum (assembly GCA_946800695.1). Taxonomy (NCBI): domain Eukaryota; kingdom Viridiplantae; phylum Streptophyta; class Magnoliopsida; order Rosales; family Rosaceae; genus Geum; species Geum urbanum. The sequence continues at coordinate 59,617,131 of OX326997.1, forward strand.
CCAAGATAGATCATGATCCATAAATAATTCCAATAGTTTGGCCTTGAACTAAGCCACATCCTCATGATTCATATTTTGTTTTAACTACAAGAAAAACGCTCTTAGATGACGGAACTACAACATTTCTTCCCATTGCCGGCGACTTTTATGTCGCCGGCAATGTTTTTGGACATTACCGGCGATTTTTGCCGGAAAAATCGCCGGTAATGTATTTTTTTTTTTTTTAACATTACCGGCGACATAAATGTAAGTCGCCGGTAATGTCTTGCCGGAAAAGACATTGCCGGCCCGGCGACATACATTTATGTCGCCGGTAATGTAAAAAAAAAAAAAGAAGACATTACCGGCGACATAAATGAAGTCGCCGGTAATGTCTTTTTTTTTTTTTTTTTACATTACCATCGAGAGATTGCCGGCGACGGACATTACCGGCGACAAAAATCGCCGGTAATGTAAAAAAAAAAAAAAAAAAAAAGACATTACCGGCGATTTTTCCGGCAAAAATCGCCGGTAATGTCCAAAACATTGCCGGCGACATAAAAGTCGCCGGCAATGGGTCAATTTCCAGTAGTGCAATAGTTTGGCCTTGAACTAAGCCACATCCTCATGATTCATATTTTGTTTTAACTACAAGAAAAACGCTCTTAGATGACGGAACCATAAAGGTTCCGTCGTCTAAGTAGACTTAAGATGACAATAATAATTTGTGTCGTCCTAATAAATTTTCCGTCGTCTAAGGCACACTTAGATGACGAAAACACGTTTCCGTCGTCTCATTAACCACTTGGACGACGAAAACTATGCTTAGTCCGTCGTCTAAGTGGTCACTTAGACGATGGATCGATGTTGCGTCGTCTAAGTGATGCATTATATATTGTCCATGCTAGAGTCTCTTCCTCTCCGCTCGCTCATCTCATTTTCATCCTCATCCGATCCTTATATCATTCTCTCTCGATCAAACTCTCCTCACATGTACGTACAACTAGCTAGCACTATATATATATATAAATATCCGACTCGGACCATCGATTTGTCATATATCGGAGAAGGCAAGGTACATACATACGTAGTTAATTTTTGACAACCTTAATGTTTATATATATAATTAATTATACGTTTGATTGATTGCATTGTTAGTACGTCTAATATTTATAATTAAGTTAGGTACCTGATTGATATATATATTAGTTAATTAATTAACAAGTACGTATATATGCATGAATGTTTAAAAATTTGGTTAATATTTAGTTAAAACGTACATGCATGTTAGATATATTAAAGTAATTGATGTATATTATATTCCCCATTAATTAATAAAGGTAATTAACAAATATTTTAATTAATTATACGTTAATAATTAAGGTAGTTGAATATATATATATAATAGTTTAATAATTACTTGAAAATCTGTATATATAATAGTTGACTAATATGATAATTATTAAATTTCGTAGAAGTATGGATCAGAGTCGGATGAAGTTGCGAAATAGAAGTGATGCCTGGTATATGGATGGAATTAGAGAATTCGTGAATTTTGCGATAGAACATGTCAGGGAAAGAAGCGTTTCAGGTGTCCGTGCAAAAAATGTCTTAACTATCAGTATGTGGAGGTTAATGTTATGATGCAACACCTGTACGAAAATAGTATGATGCGGAGTTACACTACGTGGAGGGAGCATGGTGAAGCAGTAGACTTCAGCTCAGCAGAATTTAGCTCAGGGTACAGTTACCAAGGTGTCTCATCCAGTGGCAGTGGTGTCGCCCTCCCTGCTTGGAACCCAACTGTGGATTTGGTCCATGATGCGTTTCCGAGATTCAGTCATGGTGGACACCAACACCAAGAGGAAGGTTACAATACCACCCATAGGAATGATGACACATTCCTCGCTGCTAGCTTGACCACTGACACTAGTGAGATGGATAAGTACAACAGAATGCTACTTGAATCCCAGACATTGGTGTACCCTGGATGTCGAGAGAATGTGTTGCAATATGTAATGCAGCAAATGTAGATAAAAGTGAAGTACAAAATGTTAGTTTGTGCTTTTGACGAAATTCAGGAGCAAATATGTAAGTTACTTCCTGATGATCACAATCTTCCTAAATCCCATTATAAGGTTAGAAATATCTTGAGCAGCCTCGGCCTAAAGTACAGGATAAATGATGCATGTCCAAATGATTGTATGCTGTTTTACAAAGAGTATAAAGATTTGGATTATTGTCCCGTATGTGGCCACTGCAGATATGAGCTGAATAGGAAGAGTTTGAAAAATAAAATTTCCTGTGAAAGTTCTTCAATATTTTCCATTGATTCCCAGATTATAGCGAATGCACATGTCTCTATACACAGCAGAGGCGATGCGATGGTACGCATAAAAGTAAACAGATGACGATGTGTTGAGACACGCCGTGGATGGGGAGGCTTTCAAACATTTCGACAGGGAATTTGAAGACTTTGCCACAGAGGTTCGAAATGTTAGACTCGGACAATTTACAGATGGATTCAATCCTTGGGGTAGTAATAGTTCTGCCACTAGCACTTGGCCAGTTATTCTAATGTGGTACAACCTGCCTCCGTGGATGTGTATGAAGAAGGAATTTAATTTCCTTACTCTACTAATTTCAGGTCCTAAATCTCCAGGGAAGTGCTTAGATGTCTACCTCAGACCTTTGATCGACGAGCTGCAACTGTTGTGGGAAAATTGAGTCCCAACTTATGACAAATTCACAGACACGATGATTAGGATGAGGGCAGCCGTAATGTGGACGATCCGTAATTTTCCAACGTATAGGATGTTGGCAGCCTGCAGGACGAAAGGATACAATGGATGTCCTATATGTTTGGACAACGTGAACTCTAGTTGGCACGCAGGGAAGGTGTGTTACCTGGGTCACCATATATGGCTTCTTGACGATCACCCGTGGCGACAGGATGAAACTCATTTCGACGAGACAGTAGAGAATAATCCTAAACCCCGTAGTTGGTCTGGTGAAGAGAATTTAGAGAGGTTGAGCTATTTCGACTTTATTGTGTTGGCCAATGACAAGGATGTACAAAAATGCAATCAAATACCTCTATTGGCATCACACGAGTATATTTATTGAACTCCTTTACTGGTCAAAGTTGAAGCTGAGGAACAACTTGGATGCGATGCACATAAAAAAGAATGTGCGCGACAACGTGGTGGGAAAATTCTCGGTATTAAGTCCAAGACTAAAGATACTCCCAAAGCGCGTAAAGATCTGGAATCTATGAAACTACGTCGTCCCTTGTGGTTGAGGAGAGATAGGAGAGGAGTGTACCATAAGATGAGCTGCACCTTACACCGTGAAGCCGACACTTAGAGGTTCTATATTTCACTAGTTTAAGAGAGTTCGTTATCCGGCTACAGATGCAGCTACTATAATTGAAGCAGTGGACGAGGTGCAACACAATTTTGTTTGTCTAAAGATACATGACTATCACGTTATGCTGCAACGGCTGATTCCAATGGTAATTCAGCCATATTTGCCTCGTGACGTCGTAGAAATAATAGTGACATTTTGCAGATGGTGGCAGAGCTTATGCACCAGAAAGTTATAAAAGTCATATGTGGTAGAACTGGAACAACAAATTGTGCACATCATTTGCAAACTAGAGAAGATTTTCCCCCTGCTTTCTTTGACATCATGATTCACTTAATGATCCACCTGCCCGAGCAGGTGCTCATTTCTAGTCTGATCCAGTACACTTAAATGTATCCTCAAGAAAGGTACATACAACTAATTAATTATACAGGTTTTCTGATCCATTATTTGTTCCACTCGATATTAGTAGCTATATGTACTTATTCTAAAATTAATTAATTGAACGTTTGATTTTGTAGACAACTTGGACTGTATAAAGGATTCCTGAAAAATAGGTCGGCCCTTGATGGCTCCATAGCAGAGACATACATAATGCATGTGTGTGTTACTTACTGCAACAGGTACCTCAAAAATCCACCACCTCCCACCGCCTCCGATCCTAGTGCCTGCATCAATCTTTCTGTCGTCACAAATGTCGTACGACCATTTAGAGGAGTATTGAAGGAATCGTTAATACAAGAAGAACTGATTGAGGCACATTGGGTAGTGTTGTGAGACTATGACGAAGTCAAGCCTTACATGATTGGATACAGAGAGAAGCTTCAGGCGTTAAATCCGGACAAGAGTTCAGCGTGGTTAAGAAGACGTTCCCCGATTATTTCTTCAAATGGGTACTTCTGTTTACTTATTTAATTTATATACATGTTTGCAGAAATTAAACCCCTTTAATTATATATATATTTCCCATTTTCCCAGATGATTGATCTACAAAAATCCGAAAACCACGAAGGGTGGTAGTTCTGGCCAAAGTACTTGCTAGAGGGAAGCCGATTAAACACTATATTTACCCCGGATGTTTTAGGAACGATGTAAAGTTTCATTCATTGGCCCGAGATGAAGGAAGACGAACACGAAACACTGGGGTAGCGGTTGGAAAAGACAATGATATATATTACGAGGCTCTTGTATATGTTGTTCAGCTATGTTACGGGAATGATGTCAACGTTTTCCTATTCAAGTGCAAATGGTTCAAGTGTACAAAGGAAGACCTGCGTCTTTTATTAGTCGATACAAACTCAAGCTGGTATGAGGATGAGTCTTTCGCTCTTGCCCCCTTAGTTAGGCAGGTGTTCTATCTTGATGATCCGAAAGCTAGTGAATGGTGGAAAATAGTGAACCATATCTCTCATCGTGGTATATGGAATACCATGATAGCTGAAGGGACGCCGGCGACTAAAGATGTTGAACCGTAAAAATACATTATTGCATATCAAGAGCCTAATATTTCTGTCATCTGCTCCGACATAATGGACCTGGTTCAAGCTGGTGAACGCTTATCCATGCCTGATGGTTGTACAGATCTAACTGAAGATTGGATTATTGATGCAATTAATGAGGTCGATGAAGAAGAGGCGCAGGATGAGGACTCACGATATTCGTCAGACGATGTTGAGTATAATGAGGAGGATGAGCAATCGGATAACAGTGGTGAGGAGGATGATGACGATTATGACGAAGAGTACAATATAATGACGAGGAATATTAATTAGTAATTAATTATTGTACTTAAACTTTTTTGACGTAATGATGCATGATTAATTATATGTATTATGAGGAGAAGAAGGTACAATTATTAATTCTGTATTTAATTTAATAATTAATTAATTAATTTTAACTTTTTCGCATAATTAACTTCAAATTAATTAAAGAGCGAGGTCGCTTCAACAAACGGAAATACAAATTAAAATTAAATAATTAATCTGTACAATCAAGAATCACATTTTTCCTAAACCCTAAAACCTAGAAGACGGAACGACTTTTCGTAGTCCATACCAAGGAAAACACAATAGCAATTATATAACCCTAAATCCTAAAAATTTATCTTAGACGACGCAAAAGGGTCATTTGTCGTCTAAGTAGACCCTAAACTCTAAACCCTAAGCCTTAACCCTAAACCCTAAAATAAGCACTTAGACGACGCAAATGTGTCATTGCGTCGTCTAAGTGGTTATTTCGTACTTTCACATCTAAGACAACGACCATGTAGACCATGTCCCAATGCATATTCTTTTCTTCGAAACCATAGAGTAAACAATTGTTGGAGTGTGAGCGTCGACGGTTCCAAAATAAGGCTTACAGATTTTCGTGTATCCACGTTTTCGGTTTGTAAAATTTTTGGTTTTGCAGTTGATTGTGCCGATGAAACTCTTAATGAACTTACTATTTACTGAAAAATTTTCTACTTATATATTGTCTTATGGTGGATGTATCTAACGGTTGTTTTGTCCAAAATCAATTCCATTAATATTGATGTGCAATGAGCCTATACTTAATAACACTTAAGTTATACACATTAGTAGATACTTAACAAGTTTAAAGACATAAATTTATTCGTCATCTTAAATTCCACTTTTTATATATACGATTCTTTAATTGATATTTTACGACAATTTCATTCGAATAACAGATCGCAAACTTCCTTATGAATTATTTTTAAAAATTATTTTTACGGAAATTGTACCTAGACGACGGAGTAGGAGGACTCTCCATCGTCCAAGTGCTCACCTGGACGACGGAGATGGCCGTCTCCGTCGTCCAAGTTCAAAATTTTGGCGATCCGAATTCTACCGCCATTTTTTTGGGAACGGTTCAAAATTTGACCTGGACGACGGAGATGGCCTTATCCATCGTCTAACTCCAAATTTTGAACCGTTCCCAAAAAATATGATCTGGGATCGACAATGAAGCGAGTAAAATTGGCGTAAGTGCCGTATATATTTTTTCTCAATTAACGTTATTATTATTTATTAAACTATCGTACAAATTTATAATTATTTAATTATTATTAATATTTTCAGGCGAGGTTGGTAAAACGAGCGCAGCAGGAATTGGCGAACACGCAACTTGCACACCCGGATTTGCCACCGGAAGACCTGCCTCCTCTATCGAGGGAGAGCCAAATTGCAATAGCCGATGAGGTAGGCGGTCTGCGAGCTGGCAAGGAGGTTAGGGGGTTGGGACGCAAAGTGCAGCGAGATTTATCTTCTAACTCCTCTGCGGCACGCTGGACGAGGACAAGTGCTCGGGATGCGGCCGTCCAAGCAGCTCTTGAGGAGACTCGACTCGCACAGGTGGAAACGCTATCTATGCGTCAGAGCTTGATGAGCAAAAGTGCAGATATCCCACCTCATCGCTCTTATGCAAAACCAGGTTCAACAAGATTGTCATCCTGCTCAGATCCCACACCCCGACGACGAAGACATGGGTGGAGGCGGAGGACTCGACGGCGCGTCTACTACTGCCGTATTTTAGTAGTTTGTACGTAGTTTAGAATATATCGTACTTTCCGAACGATTTTGATGTACATATAATTTTTAAATATTTCAATTAAATTTAGTATTTTAATTAATTTATTACTTAAATCAAGCACACAATATTTGCGTCGTCCAAGTACGACGTAGACCACACAATAATTCCGTAGTCTAAGTTGTACTTGGACGACGCAAATAACATTTGCGTCGTCTCATCCTAACTTGGACGACGAGCCATTTGCGTCGTCCAAGTGGTCACTTGGACGACGAAACAGACCATTTTCATCATCCAAGTACTTAGACTACGACACTTGGATGACGGACTCTAGACGATGCAGATTCGGTAGTCTAAGTACTTAGACTACGGAAACTCTAACCTAGACGACGGAAATTGTCCGTGGTCTAAGTGAGTTTTTCTTGTAGTTATTTCCTTGTTGAGAGCTAGGTGATACATGAGGTAGCAAATAAAAGTTCCACAATCAAGGCCAGAAGGTTGTTGAGGACTGTTAATGATGGACTGCACAAGTATTATTTCAAAATCTAGCTTCTGATCCTTCACCCACTGAATGCTTTTGCGTTCATTTTTGTATATTGGGATCTCCCTCATCATCGGTTGCTTGTCTGTGCTCTGAAAGTCATATACCAACATCCGAACACTGAGTGATAGCATATCATCAGTTACAGGTCTGACAGAATCCATCCACATAGACAACAAATGAACCTGCATCAATAATGTAAACTATTCGTAAATTGTAAATACTAAAAATCCAGAAAATAAAAAGAAAAGAAAAGTAGGAAGAGAGAATAAAAATTACCATTTTTAGTGTCTCCCGAAAGTGCCGGTTGTTTGTGCACTTTGCATACCTTTTAAGTGAGTCAAAATGAGACCAACATGACACATTTTTATCAAACACTAGAAGGTGAAAATGATCATGAGAAAGGATTGGGAACAATAGCTTGTCATTGTTGCCCAAAACCTTGAACAACCTCTCAAAGAGGCATTCATGCATCATCTTTAACTTCAGCTTCTGAACCAGAAACTTGTCAAAAGAAGCACAGAAAAATTAATGACAACCATCGGCTAAACAAAAGGGGACCAAGAAAAGACATAAAGAAGAAACATTACATGAGCCAACATGTGGAAAACATAACAACTTTCGGATCCCATGTCATTCATCTCTTCACTAAGGACAGTGGAATAGCAATCCAAAACAGAGTTCGAGATCTTATCCCCAATAATAATAGCATTCAGATCCTCCTAGTCAAAGAACTCAAAGGAAACAATATCATTCCAAAATAAATCTCTGTCCAAAATAACAGTAGAACACAAAAAAAGTTTTTAAAACTGAAACATAATTAACAACCCTTTAAACAAAAAAACTTTGTAAATTTGAGAGACATACCTTACCTTAGTTTTCGAAATTTTCGTCCAGTATCTTACCAACTCCCTCTAGTACCGCTCTCCCATGTATTGAAAAATGTCACAATCAAGAAAAGATACAGACAGGTTCTCCTCATCACTGAAATTCACTCGAATTTTTCCCGGCTCATCCCTCTTCTTGGATGATTTCACTATCAAATGTGAAGGTGCTTCAACAATTACAAACTCTCTAGTGGGTACTATCTCTGGCACATCAACATTTTTCTTCCCTCTTATACTCCGGTGATTTTCCTTGACATCATCATCTACAACGTCAGTATCGCCCAGATACTAGTAGATCTCATCCCTCTTCAACAGTTTTCTGGCATTATCATTTTACCTCTTAATATAAGAGTATACATAAGTATTTTCTCTATTGAGTCTCTCACTAGGCCCAAAAAGATCCTTGAGAATCAAATATGCTCGGACTCTCGAAGGAGAGGCACTCGTATGAGGAGGAAGACTCACAAGGTTTTCCACTACCTCTCGAGAGAAACCGTGGCAGTAGGCAATGCCACTAAAATTTTTACAGGACTAGAAGTGGGGGCAAATAGATGGAAAGACGGTGCAGACTCTTGTTGGAAACTCTTATTGGTCTCTGACAAACTCCCTAACAGAAATACAAAAAAGAATTCAATGAAAAAACAAGGTACAAAAGACATATACACTACATGTCCAGAGCACAAACATATATTCAAACATATAGATGATATTGACACAGATACATAGACATATACTCAGATAGATAGATAAACAGACATATAGACATTTGAGCTTTCTGAGTAAAATCACCCATAAAAGTACATGTGTTCTATTTCTTAAAATTAGGGGAACTATACGAAATGAAACTACTGAGATCTATTCTTTTGAAATGTCAAAATTAGTACAAGTAAGTCCCTCTCTAACTACAGTAGCATTCTTCATCTTCTGATTATCTTCAACAAGCTGCTGATTAGTAAGCTCCAATTTCTGCTTTGCAACTTCAACATCTTTCTTTTGCTTCTCGAGCTCCTCCTTTTCAAGTTGCAAAGCATCTGATCTCTTTTGAAGCTGCTCATTTGCTGCTTGAGATGACATAAATGTTTCAGCAACACCATCTTCAACTTGCTTCTACAGCTTACTCTTCTCTTGAGCAACAACTTGTGCATTCGCTTGAGCAGCAACTTGTGCTTCCTTGAGTTGCTTCTTCAAATTCGTAATCTCTCCAGCAGTAAGTCCGACAGCAGCTTCAGCAACAGACTTTCCATCCTTTAACCTTGCCTCAAGCATGGACTTATCTTGGGCAATTGTAGCAAGTTCTCTCTTTGCTTCCAGCAGTTTATCCTTGACAATATCACGTTCTGCCTTCAATGTTGCAAGCTCATAAGTAGCATCTACAAAAGATGATATTTGCTTCTTTAGAACCTCATTCTCTTGACCTAGATTCTCTATTCTAATCTGGTAATGTTTATTCTGTCTTTGGAGACCATTAAACTGCTTCCGTAGTTTAACCATCTGATGGTTGGGAGTAAATGACTTTGCTTTCAACTTCGTATTTTCATGCTCCAAAGACTTGAGATGTTTTCTCAACACACCAATTACATTACCAAGGATTACATTACCGTTGCGCATTTCCTGCAATTCATCATTCATAGAAGACATCTCATCATCCTTCTGCATAATTATGTCTTGTACTTCGCAGCATATTCGTCACTCTTCTTCAAATCATCTTCGTTGGCAGTAAACTCCCTTTGAAGCTTTTCATAGTCATCCTCTTGGGCCGTATCATTAACAAATCCCAAGATAAGACTTCCACCAACATCAACTTGACTTTTCTTCGTCCTCAATGACAAAAAATACTTGCTCTGTGAAAAAGAGATTAATGATATTAACAAACAGCTATTTACTCATATATTTAAACAACTATTAACAACAACATACAATTAGATATTCACCCTCAACATATCCAAGCTTTTGATGTTTCGAAAGAAGTCCATAATATCACCAAGGTTGTACTTGACCATGCCCTGCGTTGAATCCTCCTTGCCAGCTCGTGGTTTGGAAATGTTAAAGATGGAAGCAAGGTAAAACTGATACAAACAACAATAATGAAACAATAAGTGATACATATAGAAAGCAAATAGACAAACAGATAGTTAAACAGATAGACAAAGGGATCAAAGTGAAAATAACTCAAGATACAGATAGTCAAACAGATACTCAAACAGATACTCAAATAGATAAAGAAAGGGATCAAGATACAGATAGTCATACAAATAGATAGACAAAGGAATCAAAGTGAAAAAAACTCAAGGAAGATATAGAAAGTCAAACAGATAGTCAAACAAAGAGACAAAGGAATTAAAGTGGAAAAACTCAAGCAAGATATAGATAGTCAAATAGATGGGCAAACAGACAGACACACAGATAGTCGAAGTAAAAACTAAAAAACTCAAGGAAATTTACCGGAATAATAATTGTGCAACCTCCGACATTCTTCGCATTGGCTCTATCAGTCTTTTTCTCCTCCTCCTCCTCCTCCTCATCATCATCATCATCATCATTATTCTCCTTCATCTTCTCTACCTTCACGATCTTATGCTTCTTTGCTTTCACCTTCTTCTTGACGACTTCAGGAAGTTCTTTACATAAATGTCCAATGCATTGAACAGATTATCATAGAAAATAGTTGCCCAAGCATAATCCTTCATTTGTTCAATGCTAGATACGCAGTTTGCAAAACCCGTCGCCAGAGAACCATTGGAATTTGACAACTGAAAAGAGGCCAGAAGAAGCAAAATAAAAAGACGAACATAGTCGTCAACCTTGTCTTTGTCACTGATTATTTTCTCCAACATCTTGCTAATGTTGGTCTTGTTGATTGACTCACCACAAAAAAACTTAGTCAGCCTGTCTGACAACTTGACACTCTTATCGCTCAATGGAATTAGTCTTCCAGAGCAGCTGAGACCCAACACATATCCAAAAAAATTAAGAGAGATATGGTGAATACAAGTCATATGGAACTGAAATTTCCTATTGTCCTTCCTATATGCGTCAACCATCCTAATAATGGCATCATCTGACTTCAGGCAGTCCCGTTGATCAATATTGTCGTCGATGAATGCTAGAATCAAATCATTAAATGGAGTATCCTTCAGCCTATTCTTGACATCCTTGCTGATTTTCTTCTGGATACTCACAATGAACTTCTGGAAGTATAAAAAGCAACGAAATTGACACTTCCATGTCCATTCCATCAGAATAATTCACTATTCTACTAACTTCTCTCGTCGCCGCTGTTTTGCAGCTACTTCCTTGTCAGTCACAGTCTCTGAATCACTATCCGACGTTGATTCAGAAGATTCCACTTTCTTATTGACCTTACCCGTGATCAACTTCTTCCGCCGCTGTTTTGCAGCTACTTCCTTGTCAGTCACAGTCTCTGAATCACTATCCGACGTTGATTCAGAAGATTCCACTTTCTTATTGACCTTACCCTTGATCAAGTTGTTGATTCAACTTCTTCTTCTTCTTCTTCTTCTTCTTCTTCTTCTTCTTCTTCTTCTTCTTCTTCTTCTTCTTCTTCTTCTTCTTCTTCTTCTTCTGCTCTTACTTTAGAGTTTTCGTAATAATCTTCAGAATATGACTTTTGGAAAGAGAAGGACTAGATGAAGAGGAAGACACTATTATTCCCTTCCCCTTCTTTTTTCTTGAAATAAACTGGTCATCCTTCGAAGAAGAAGAAGAAGAAGAAGAAGAAGAAGAAGAAGAAGAAGAAGAAGAAGAAACCTCATCAGATTCATAAGATTCAACATCCTTCACTCTGTTTCTAGCCCAAGAAGAAGAACAAGAACAAGAACAAGAACAAGACACCTCTTTAGATTCAGAAGATTCAACATGCTTCACTCTCTTTCTAGCTGATCTTCTATGCCTTTTCTCAGCTTCATTATCTGAATCAGAGATTGCTATCTTATGTTTAGCTATTTCTATAGAATAACTGTAAATGATCAACAAACATATAGTTAGACATATAGATAAACAGATATACCGACAGATAGTTAGACAGATATCCAAACAGATACTTAAACAGATATCCAGATAAAAACTTAAACAAATATCCAGAAAAAAGCTTTTTCAACACAACAACAACAAAGCCTTTCGAACAAAGTACATCACATAACATCTTCAAAAAATCACCGAAACTCAAACTGAACACCCTAGAAAAATTTCAACAACAACAACATTTCAAAATTCAAAATGCATAGATACGAATCACGGAAACGAACGTCCAACTGCTTAGAAAAAACAAAAATGAAGAACCGGGAGTTTTTGAACAGAGATTACTTACGCAGAACGATAACAACAAAATGAAATGACGATGAACACCGAAAAGATAATAGAGAGAATGAACTCAACAACAAGGAGGTGAACGTGATGGTGATGATAACAAACGCAAAAGACGGAGATTTTGAAACATAGAGAGAAAACTCAGAGAGATCTGAAAACACCGCGTAACGTAGAAGGTGAGAGAAAGAGAGTGACAAATAACGTAAATATGATGAAAACGTTGGTCTGTTACATACTTAAAAAAACATAATAAGTTTTTTAAAAAAGTTGAAAACTTATGGTGGATTTTTTGTAGGAATTTTAATCAAAATTAAAATGTTCCGGTTTGATCCAAATTATAATTTTGAGGAAAACGTTGGTCTGTAGTGATGAGCTCGGCCTTCCACTCTTCGAGCCACACCCCAGACCTTCGTTGCTGCAACATTTGCCTTCGTCACTCACCGCTACCTCGAACACCATTTCTTTTTGTCACTCACGTTGGTCTCAGTGACGCCGGTTATTTTTATGATGTTTTGTATATGTTTTTTTTTCTCAAAATTTGTGAATTTTGGTGAGTTTTGTGGTTTTGTTTGGGTTGATTTTTGGGACTATCATTACTAGTACTACTTTTGTTTGTTTGAACGACTAGATTGATTATCTATTACCGATTTGAATTTTTCAATAAATCTTCTTTATTTTCAATTTTTGTCATCTTTTACCTTGAAGAAAGATTATTATTACCTTAAACAATTTAACAGCAGGATTTTTCAAAGTCAATTAAAAAGTTGGAAAGTTAGTCATGTTTTTCTGAATTTTTTAGTAGCAATGTATTAAATTTCTTAGTAATAATCTACTCCTACTTTGATTTTTGGATTGTTACTAAAATTTAATTTAAACCTAAAATCTATTAGTTCATTGGTTTGTTTTTCTTGGCAAGTTTGTCCAATTAACTTCAAAATTCCAATTGCTACTTTATTTTTGTGTTTTTTTCTTCTTCATGTTTTCGGGGACTACTACTGCATTTTTAGAGATTGATACTGCATTTTTAGAGACTGGTTTCAGCTTAAGGACTGGTACTGTGTTTTCTGTTTCGTTGCTACTGTGTTTTCGGTTTGAAGACTAGTTCATCATTTTTTGAGACTGCTATTGCCTTTTCTATTTGGAAACTGCTATTGTATTCCGATTGAGAGATTTCTATTGGATTTTCGATGACAATTTTTCTTTTCTTGGAGACTGAATTGGTACTGAATTTGTATTGTTGTTAAATTCATATCGAAAGTGATATTAAACATTTACGTGAATGTGTTACTGAAATTATACTTAAAAATTAAGAGTCAAAAATATATTGAATTTATTATTGAGGGATACTTTTATTAGAAAGTATAATAAAAATTAATAATTAAAAATTATATATATATATATATAATTCCTCAAGAAAAAAATTGACTGAAAATAAGAAAATTATTTTGTAAACAAAAATCTTCATTTTTTGGGGATAACTTAATGGTAAAATAATAAAAGATACATTGACATTGTCAATGCCACATTCAGTTGTCCTTAAATGTAAGATATCGTCCTTTTATGTTTAAATAATAGGCTCTTGTCCTTAAGTGTATATGACATCTCCATCTTGTTCTTTAATGTAGTTTGCTATTAATAAATCAAATATGTTGAATTTGTTGAAGGAGAAAAGTAAATAGATACGCAATAAACTAAAACTATACCTTATTCATTAATAAATGACCTTAAATATAGATATTATAATCTGTTACAATCAATATCCCTATAAATCACAGATTGAGAGAATATCTAATTCTATTCTAATTACGACAAGACACACACTAAGATACCAATAATATATCTCCTGGAACACTCCCCCCTTGTGCCGCGATCCTAATGTATGATGCATAACCTAATGCTTCACTAAAAATCTTGTCAAGCAAACAAAAACCTCATGGGTAAAACAAAAACTTGGTCGAAGGGAAAAATAGTACAACCGATCAACTACAAAAGCGATCACATGTGATGTAGACTCCCCTTGATGTCTACGAAATGAACTCTCCATGATCAGTAACTTAATCTTGGAGTTCAGACAATCTTCGCATTACAATGTATCTCACATGCTTCACAAATGTAGATTTTGGTAAAGACTTTGTAAACAAGTTTGCAACACTATCCGCCGAACTAATTTGGCTCATATGGATATTTAGTAATTGCTATTGTTGCTGATTGAAGAAATTCTTCAGCAAAATATATTTTATATGATCACCCTTGATGTATCCTAATTCTCAAATTCATTTATTCAATTACGATTGCATTGTCCTCAAATATGCCAGTTGGTGTTGTCGTAGTATACACTACCACATTTTGAACCATTGCCGGCGATTTTAAAATCGCCGGCAATATTTTTTATCATTACAGGCGATTTTTTCCCAAAAAATCTCCGGTAATGTCTTTTTTTTTTTAACATTGCCGGTGATTTTTCCGGCAAATCGCCGGCAATGTCCCGCCGGTAATTAAAAAAAAAAAAAGACATTACCGGCGACTTAAAGTAAGTCGCCGGCGACTTACTTTAAGTCGCCGGTAATGTCTTCTTTTTTTTTTTTTTTTACATTACCGGCGACTTAAATTGCGACTTACATTTAAGTCGCCGGCAATGTCTTTTTTTTTTTTTTAATTACCGGCGGAACATTGCCGGCGACTTACATTTAAGTCGCCGGTAATGTAAAAAAAAAAAAAAAAGACATTGCCGGCGATTTTTCCGGCAAATATCGCCGGTAATGATAAAAAACATTGCCGGCGATTTTTAAATCGCCGGCAATGGTTCAAAATGTGGTAGTGATATGATAATCCACTAGACCCTTGAATGTGGTGTACAACTGACCTAAGCAAAACACTCCTGAACTGCTTCATGCAAAGAAATAATCTCAGAATTATTTGAGGAAGTAGAAACAATGATTTGCTTTGTTGATCTCCAAGAAATCGCTGTGTTCCCCATGATGAATACATAACCTGTTTGAGAACGTCCTTTATGTCGGTTAGATAGATACACAGCATCAGCAAAACCAACCAAGATATCACATGGTGTATCTGAGTAAAGGACCGCACTGAATTGAGGTATAGCGCTTGCAGCTAGAGGGGATTTCAACTGGTTGAAGCTTTCACTCGACAAGTCAAATGATTGCTTCGAGTCGATCAAGGGTGCACTCTTCGATGGGTTGAGAAATCCTCTCGGGGAGTTGATTGATACCTTCGGGTCCGTCCTAGGTGCAATTTTTGATGGGTCAAAAATCTCAGGACCCGCATGCTACGATTCAACCATTCTTTTTGTGGAAATTTCAATCTTCTCTCTGTTTTCTTTGTACGGAAAGAACAATCCCAAGTCAATGGAACCCTTCAAGTACCTAAAGATGTGCTTTACACCATTCCTATAATGTTGTGTTGGCGCAAAACTAAACCGAGCTAACAAGTTCACAAAGAATGCAATGTCTAGATGAATGCATTAAGCTAAATACAACAAAGCTCTAATAGCAGTAAGGTATGGTACCTCAGCTCCTAATAGTTCCTCATCATCATCTTTCAGATGATATGGATCCTTATTGGGTTCTAGACTGTAAACAATCATTGGTGTACTAAGAGGGTGTGTTTTATCCATGTTAAATCGCTTGAGCATCTTTTAGACATAAGAAGATTGGTGAATAAGTATTCCACCACTCGATGTTCTAGCTTTAAACCAAGACAAAATCGAGTCCTAACAAGGTCTTTCATCTCAAATTCGGATTTCAAGTAGTCAACTGTCTCATTGATTAAATCAAGAGACCCAATGATATTCATATTATCAATATAGACCACTACAATGGCAAATTCTCAACTTTTTCTATTAATGAACATGCATAGGCATAAATCATTGTTCTTGTACCCCTTCCCAATCAAGTAGTCACTTAGATGTATGTACCACATCCTACTAGATTGTTTCAATCTATATAGTGAACATCTTAATCTAATCACATGAACACTTTGTGATTTAGAGTTACTTGAATTTATTATGACAATGCCTTCCGGAACTCTCATGTATATCTCTAAATCAAGGTTTCCATAGAGATATGATGTAACTACATTCATCAGCTACATGTTCAGTTTTTCGGACACTACATCGGAAAGAAATGATGTTTATGACCGGAGAGTATTCTCCTCATAATCAATGCCAGGGCGTTGAGAGAATCCTTGCGTCACAAGTCTAGCTTTATACCGCATGACTTCATTTTTCTCATAACGCTTCCAAACAAAGACTCATTTAGGTCCTACCGGCGGACCGAAAACTTTCATTTTCTTCAAAGAATCTACTTCACCTTGCATTGCCTCTTTTCATTTCGGCCAATCTACTCTCCGATTACATTCAACAACCGAGCAAGGTTCCATTTCATCATCATTAATAATCTTATGAGTGACGGAATAAGCAAAAGCATCATCAACTACCTTGGATGATCAATCCATAACAATGCACACATCATTGTTAGTAAGGGAGATTTCACCATTCTTTGACATCACATATGGGTCTGAAGGGTCTTCCAGAGATGTCATTTATGATTTTAGGACATAACTGTATTTAGGAACAATATCATGTGAATGATTCACAACGTTGATGATGAAAATATCATTATATGCATGGATGACCTGCCTTTTCACCGACAACTCATCTGTGAATTTTCTTGGTCTCCCCCTCTTCCTGTTGGGAGCCGAGGCCGACAGTACTCTTTCGACATAGGTGAGATGAACGTTTCCTTGCCCTGAAGTGACGTGAAACAGCCCCTTCTTGGGGACTTCCAACCTAATCTCACTTTGAGATGTGCGTGGATCTTTTTGAAAGATAGTGGGAGTATACCACGTCAATTCCTAACGTTCAACCGGAATGGAGACACTCCTATCTCCCTATAACATTGGGAAGTATGTTTCATCAAAGTGATAATCTGAAAATCTTGCAGTAAAGAGATCTCTTGTCGAAGGTTCTAAGTAACAAACAATTGTTGGTGATTCATAATCAGCATAGATGCCTAAACGACATTAATGACCCGTTTTAGTATATAGTGGACCCATTTAAAAGGCACATATACTGCGCAACCAAAGATGCGCAGATGTAAAATGTCAGTTTCATACCCAGTTACCAATTGGTATGCACTGAATGGTTGGTGTGCTACGGGTCTCAAGCGAATAAGCATTGCTGCATGTAATGCTGTATATCCCTAAGTTGATATTGGCAAATTTGTATGCATTACCATTGCTCTACCACAAGTTGTATTCACTTGATTTGTGCCTCTGCTAAACCGTTATGTAAATGAACATGAGGGACAAGATGTTCAACTTCCATCTCAATTGACATGCAGTAATCATCAAAAGCTTTTGATGTAAACTCTCTTGCATTATCCAATCTAATAGACCTGATTGGGTTATCCGGGTGGTGAGGCCGGAGCTTAATAATCTGTGCTATAAGTTTTTCAAATGCACAATTCCTTGTGGATAGCAAAGAAACGTGTGACCAATGCGTTGATGTATCTACCAAAACCATAAAGTATTTAAATGGTTTGCATTCGAGTTTGATAGGTCCACAAATATCACCATGGATTCTCTATAAAAAAGGGTATATTTTCAGTGTTATCAACTGCAATGGAAGATCTAGCTTGTAACTTTGCTAATGAACAAGCTTTTCAAAATGAGTGATGAGCATCAGAGATTTCGATGAAGGAATCTTATGGACCAACTCTAGGTGTCTTACTTATCTTGGAGACTGAGACCGAATGAAGATTTTTAATCTCACCCACCCCATCAAAACCAATGGGTATTTCCATATGCTACTTTGCTATGAAAAATGGATAACCATGAGAGTTTTTAAATATTTTGATCATCATGTCATGACCTGGATGTCTCAGTTAAAAATGCCAAAGCTGATAAGAGGCCGAGTCATATGTAGTAGTGAGAGTGACTATATTGGATTCAATGATCCTAACTGTAGTAAGATATAAACCATTACGAATGGCCGCTATCTTCTCTAAGATGTGCTTTCTACCGCACTCCTCAGAGGTTATACATAAAAATTGTTTACCATTCTCACAATAAGTTTCCAAGTGTAAACTGTTGGCTCTAATGTTCTTAAAACTTAGCAAAGTTCTATTAGCCTTAGACACATACAATGCATCAGTGATATTAATTTTTGTACCATGTGGTACCAAGAATTGTGCTGAACCATGCCCTAGTATAACCAGCGTTGACCAATCATGGTAGTTACTGATGATTTGTATGGCACAAGATCCATAAACAATTGCCTATTCCGCAATATAGTATGAGTAGTACCACTATCTACTAGACACTAAATCTCGTCTTTAAACACCTATAAAAGAATGTGAGTTAATCAGTTTTTGATCTCAAGACATGGAGAACATTTTAATTAAGAACTTAAATAATTTACGGAAGGGTTGTGACCCTTATAGAGTGTTGATATGACATGATAAAATCGATGTAAAACACATCACAGAGATCAATTATGGGTAAGAATTTTGATGGGTCGAGAAAAACCACTCGACGGGACGAATAATAAATTCATCATGTCCAAGACACCATCTTCAATGAATCGAGAATAACCCTCGACGGGTCATAGAAAACTCAAAATAAACATGATTTTTCGATATCATTTTTCGACTGGACGAAGGGAATTATCGACGAGTCGAAAGTTGAAATTTTTTGAAATAATGGTATGCCTTCAACATGTTGAGAAAATTCTTGACGGGATAAAGGTGCTGTATAGTGCATCGGAGGACATATTTTGACATGTCCAAATGAAAATCAGGCAAAAATTGTAACGTGTCAAAAAAGTGCCAAAACCAATCCAGGGTGTTTATCTTTGACAGGTTAAGAGAGAGTCTCGATGAGTCAAAAATTCTCTAAATCAAACCATCCTCTCTTTTGTCTTATTTTTAAAGGTATTTCAGTGTCATACTACTATAGACTATTGTATACTTCGAACCATTCATGCATTATGAAGTTCAATAACCATTCTTTACGCTTCAAATACAGAAAGGAAGAAATTTTATTACTCTGCAAACATCAAAACTTACATCAAAGATTGTCTTATTCAATATCAATGACTAAAAATTGAGTCAAATACAAATCTAAACTTGATTACATAGTAGAAATATAGACTAATCAAAATTCGTAGTCTCCAGATTTTCTTTTATGTTATCTGCTACAATAAGATTGGCTTCACCGCCATCTTCCATCTCGTAGTCTTCCAGCATAGTTGGTCTCCTCTGGTAGGCATTCTGTATATCCTTTGGTGCACGCCATTATTTGTGAATATACTTGGTTGAACCACACCTATAGCAAGATGAAAAGCAAGAAATAGAAGCAGAATTTATGGAATTTCCATTTCTACACCAGAATCAGGGTAATTCTTGTTGGAGGTATACTGGCTATTGTCTTGGTTTTTCCAAGTCAAATTCTGACTTTGTCCTCCTCTACCACGACCTTTGCCACGCCCTCCTTTACCACCACGAGAATTGTAAGGCTCATAAGGATCATTCCCCTTTTCTTCTGTGCCGTTCCACCAGCGTTGTATGTCTCATGAGCTTTCTTTGTACCCGTTGGCCTAGCATTGTTGTTGAGAAGTATCTCACGATATCTCTCCTTTTTGGCCAGCACATTCATGAGATCCCTGAATGATCTAATTATTCCATGCTCGACATCTGTGCAACATTGATGTGCAAGTGTATCCGTAGAAGTAAGGAAGGTACTCAAAAACTTCTCGATCATAGCTTGATCGGTCTTTACCACGTCACAAACTGTGATCTCAGATTGAAGCTCTAACATAGCTTGATTAAAATCATTAATCTTTTGATAATCCAATAATCGGATTGAATCCTATTTTTCTTGCAATTCTGAAAGTTTTGCATTATGCACATTATTGAACCATTCTCATAAAGTCGCCCACAAATTCGCAGGGTCATTCTTTAGCAAGTACTGTTTCTTCAGAAATGGATATATATGCAGCCTCAAAAAATATGAGGGCTTGTGCTTTGTGACTCAGAAGGAATTGGAGTTGTTCTGGAGTTGGTAGCAAAACGTTTTCACCAGGTGGTGGTGTTGGTTGGATAGTATCAGTTAGATTTTTTCTGAGAAGCGTATTCTGAACATCTGATACCCAACCGGCTATATTGATGTCATCTACAAAAGAGATAAGAGATGTAATTAGAACTGTGATCAATGATGTTCGGTCACAAAAATCGATGCAAAATCGGTGGCTTCATACCACATCCAGAAACCATGACTTTAACAATTAGTCACAAATATCAGTTTTCTCTTATTCTTTTTTCAATGTGAAATCATAATTAACCATGATATTCACTAATAAACGTGATTCCCCCAAAACCGTCACTAATATCAACTTTTTATCAACATGTATTAATCCATAGGATCTGGAGCATAAAAAGAAAATCACGGTAATAAAATAACCTAAATCTAGACTTATATCTAGGGTGTTGCGGTAATTAAATTTTGAAACCTAATTTCTAATCAAAGAAGGTAGAAAATTTACCTCTAAGGTGTTATGTTCACTATGAAAACTTTGTAGAAAGTCCACGAAATCCGGTGGTTTAGAGCTCTGGCAACAATAATGGTTGTCGGCATTGGTTGATGATTCCATCAAGGGAGGCCAGTGGTGGAAGCTTTAGTGTTTAGGGTTAGGGTATTTTCTTTGATGATGATGACTATCAACTCAAGAGTTACTGATAATGTGTTAAAGGAGAAAAGTACATAGATACGCAATAGACTGAAACTGTACTTTATTCATTGATATATGATCTTAAATATAGATATTACAACATGTTATAATCAATATTTCTGTAAATCAAGAATTGAAGAATATATATTCCTATTCTAATTAGTACAAGACACACACGAAGATATCAAGAATATTTCTCCTGGAGTAGAATTTAAAATTTTAAAAGAGGTTCTAAAGATCAAGGCTGTTTTAGAGACGAGATAGGTGGAAAATCTTAAAAGAGGTTATAAAGGCCAAGATGAGTTTGGAGACGAGATCAAGTGATAATACACATGCATAGTTGAAACTTGAAAGAGCCATGTTTGAAATTTTGTTTTATTATCTAATTTTTTTTTGGGCTAAACATCCAAAAATTATTGTAATCAAGCGTAATTAGTAGAATCCATATATAGTTGTTTACTTTATCAACTTGCATAGTTCTTTCATGAATGCGTTTACTCTATCTCCAAACGTTACTGTTTGAAACATCAACTCCTGACCTAGTACATAATCGAGTTAATTAGAAACGTTTTGTGTCATCTCGATCATTACGGTACTTATACACTTGTACAAGCTAGCAAATTAAGGAAGAGTCTCAAAAACAATTACATGTAAAATAGATTTTCTTTAATCATTTTTCGATCAATTTGCTCGAATTTTTGAAAGAGTTCGTGACCTTCGAAAATAACAGAAACAACTTTTTTTTGAATCATGCGATCATAAAGTATCTATAGGTTGACATATAACAATACGCGTCATGAAAGCCTAGCTAAGTCCATGTGTCATGTCTGAACCAAGACATATACACTGAATGGCAATACTTGTGAATTACATGATTAATTCCAGTTGCAAAAGACTCAAAACTAGAGTTGGGCATGGGACGGGATTGAGGTCATCCTACGTCCCGTCCCGGTTGTTACACACGGGGCAGGATCGGGACGGGCCTTACATTTTGAGAGTAAATCCCGCTGGGCCCAATCCCGGATGGGACGGGACGGGGTCAATCCCACCACAAAATTGGAAACAGAAAAGAAGAAAAACATGCTTACATTCATAAATCACAACATGCATATATGATCTGATTACAATTACACAACTTGCTTACATTCATAAGTCACAATCCATAACCTAACAATATCAAACATAACAAGAATAACATCCATAATCTGTTACACAAGTTCACATATCATAAGTTTAACAAGAAAAGAAGAAAATTAAAAACATAGCAATACAAGATTAAAAACATAGCAATACAAGATTAAAAACATAACAATATAAAATTGAAATCAACGGTCAAGATCAATTTTAAATTATATATGGGACGGGACGGGAAATTTCAGTCCCACGTCCCGTCCCGTTGTTTTTCTGACGGGACGGGACGGGATGGACATTTTTAGTTTCAAATCCGGCCGAAATCGGGACGGGGCCGAAATTTGCGGGATTTGTGCCTAGCCCTACTCAAAACTCTTTCTTGAGGTTTTGGTGTTCACATAAAATCTCGATTTGTAGCTTAACCTGATAGCGAGTCATGCGAGCAGTTAGAGACCATATCTCTTAAATTCCGTGAATCGTGATATAATATATTGATGATCAAGTCAGATAGACTGTGTATGTGCGTAAATTATTATCATATTTTTTTTGGGAACCCTAGCTCTTTCATCACTTGGTTCATTAATGGTTGCGGGTTGAGGAATTGAATTTGGCTTCTCCTTCATGTGAGTGTCCGGATCTTCTGCTTGGAAGTTTAGACAGTCGTACCAAATGCATGTATGTTGGCGATTAAAGATCAAGTTTAAGCTAGCTAGATAGTAGATATTGGGGATCTTATTACAAAGAGTCTCATCTATTATTATTATTTGAAGGATCGAATTGACATTATTAACTTTGAACCAAGCTAACAGTGAGGAAGATTATCATGTGAACTGGGTTTACCTTGAACCCAGCACAAATACCTCTATCATCTCCCTGTTGAGCAGCAGCACGTGCTCCCCTATTTGTTCAGCAGACATACCAAACAGTAACAGTCGTAATTATTAAACACTATCGAACTAATTCAGTAGTAATACTAGCAAGTTTTTTTTTCAAATTGAAATCTATCCCCCCCACCCGCGACAACCAGGACCTTGTCCAACTGTCTAAGAAGTAAGAAGTGTTGCATTCGCAAATGATTAGATATAATGACAAATCATGACCATATATTCAACGCGAAGAAAACTTGGCAAAAACACATTATTTGATTTCATTTCTAGAAGGTGGTGTTGTTGAAAGCATAATTAATTTCAATAGAAGTTGCTCTGCCGCCAGTAGACCCTTTTACAAGTATTCACCAAACTAGTTTGATCGAGTATTTCTCTTGCGGATCAAACCGATAATGTTTGGATGACAGGCCCATATTTGATATATCGGTCCTATTAAATTTTAGTATCAAAAATCAAATCATTATCTTCTACATATGATATGATATATATGGGGCGTAATTCTGGGGAGGCCCCTCCGTTTGTTTTGCAGCAATCATCCGATCATACCTCACAAATTAATGGGTCGTTCATCACTTTAATATCTTATTTTTAAAAAATATTATTTTCGTACTTTGTATTTAAATCAATTCAATATCTGTCATCAGTAATATCATTAATTAATCGAAAAATTATTTAACAAATATCATATTTTTAGGAGAGGAAATGAAAAATATTAATAGAATAAGAACAAGAAAACAAAAATTAAAATAAGAATAGAAATTAAAATTTTACTCCTTAAAATTAAATATTTTTTCAAAAAAATAAAATAAAATAAAAATTAATAAGTTAACGGTATTATTAACGACAAGTACTAATTTTTAGTAAGAATTTGAATTTGAAGTACTGAAATTATAGTTTTCAAAAATTAAATACCAAAATAATGAATGAGTAATTTAAATTTGAAGAATTTTCAAAAATTAAATACCAAAATAATGAATGAGTGAAGTACCGTCAATGATAATTCCCCAATCTATTATATAATCACTTAGCTAGCTAGTCTTACAACTCAGTCAGCTGGATGACGAAGAAAACCCAAAAGGCTTGTTCTTGAGCAAGTGATAGTTCTGATTCAAGATCTTGCATTACCATCGTATAAATATAAACCGAGTCACGAGAAAAATCGATTATCAAAGTACGGAGAAGATTGTTTTCTCTGTGGTCATGGCCGGGTGGCGTATACAGCTAGGTTACGACATGCATTTTCATTGTAGCATACAATTCATGCAAAACAAATAGTAAGCTACTGATTGACCAGTGACAATACATTTGTGTATAGTTACATGTTACAGCTTCGAGATCAACTTGCGAACAAGAAACTAAGCACCACTATGAACTTCCATGACATATCATTTGTGCTCACATGTATTGATTGGAGTTTGGCAGCTAGCTATAAAATTCCGTGATAGTTCATTTTATAATCATTATAACAAAGTAGTTTAACTTCCTCGAGTCTTTTTTTTGAGTTTAAGTTCAGAAATTCTTCGGTGCATCAACACTTATAATATGATTTCGGTCATTTATTTGATTTGTTTTTTTATATAATACTAACACTAATATTACCACCATTAACTATTAAATGAAGACAAAATATTAGTCAAATGGTTAAACTTAAATCGAGGTGAGTCATTAATATGATTTTAATTGTTATTACTTTTTGTTTTTCTTATAAATAGATAAATCTAACTATAATTCCTAAAAAACTCTAAAACCATAACCCATATTCCTAAACCTTAAACCAAATCAAATGTATGTCCATGAAAGAATGAAGTCCATGGGTAGTTACGCATACACAATTCATATATAAATGAAATATATATAGATGATCCAATTGGACTTTACTCTGAGTAATATCTATAAATTACTTGCAAAATTTTGAAGTAAAGTTACCTTCAAAGAGAAGAATTTTCTATACACATTTATTATTAAGAACATATAATTGATTGACGATGTGGATTATTACAATCTGAGACCTTACACAATTACTATTTTTGTGAGGTTAGTCACAATAACGAAATGTTAAATTAACTATTAATCATCCATTTAAGGCTTTACTTGCTTCATGGAAGCCGTAGAAAAAAATGAGCTCGTAGAAATTTTTGTAAAATTATTAAGACATCCAAACTAATTTTTACAAATTTTTGAAGTTTTGTAATAAAAATAAATAAAATAAAATGAATATTACACATTAAATTTCACCGTCAAAATGAATATTACACATTAATTTCACCATTGAGATCAAAACTTAGGTTCTATATCACCTACGGTATGAATAAAAAGGTAAAATTTTAAAGTAAAATCATAGCGCGACCCGATTCCACCATCTCGTCTAACTCTTTTCACGTACCTATCATTCTGTCACCGGTTGGCCACCTCTACCCAGTGTAACGCCATTTTCGAACACTCTTCCACTCGAATGTATTCATGTACCATTGAGGCGCGAGGAGGAGAAAGTTGAGGCGCCGCAGAGGTCAATGAGATTATGTCATCACAAGGATGGTGGTGGTTTAAGGAAGAACCTTGGTGTGCAGTCGTCGCGGAGGTGAAAGCAATTTCTCCTATGGACGACGGAACCGAGGGTGGGTTGGGTTCGTAAACTTCAAATCCTAAACCCTAACCCTAAATCACAAATTATAAACGCTAATCCCTAAACCCCAAGTTATACACGATCTACCGTATACTAAAACCCTAAACCATAATCCTAAACTTTAAATTCTAAACTCTAACCATAGATCGTAAACCATAGACAAAGTCTAAAGCATAAATTATCATACTAATTTTTCACTCGCATTGTTGTTATAATGTTATCAGAATAGATATGTTTAATTTTTTATGTATAGTAAAAATATTGACCACGATAATATATATGTATCTATACTATCTATTAAAGAAATACTCATTGTCAACCATAACAGAATTAGTTTACAAAAATGTCCCTCAAACGGTAAAGAACCTTATTTTTTTCTTGAGGACAAAAAAGACATTATGTACACTAATGACAAAAAAAAGACAATGTACTTGATCTCTCATAACTATCCCATTTTTTTCTCCCACATGCAAGTAACCATCTTATTATCAGTTTTTTACTTTCTTTTTTGTTTTGAGAAAATAAATTCTTGATGAATTTTTTAGCACGTACACCCCCCCCCTATAGGTTCTTTCACTCCTAGTTTTATATTCTTTGAATTTTGTCAATTCATGCTATGGGCACCCTAAAAATTACCCTAGACACTCCAAAATGATTTGGGCACCTATCAGTTTGCTTTGGACATCCAAAAGGGAGAGAATGTGATCCTCAAGGCCGATGGGTTCAGCCAGCGCGAGGTTCAACAAGGCTCTCTATTTCCAGATAATGTCTGCGGGCCGGGAGGAGTTTTGTGAGCAAGATTTGACTGAGATAGGTGGTCGGCAAGGTTTCCTGAGTTTATGTGTGATTTGACGTTTGCCGTCGCGGTCTCGAGCTCGGGGTTAAGAGGCAATAACAAATTTTGCTGTAGTCCGACAACAGTCAATCGAGAGTATCAAGAAGATCGGCGGGACGTCGTGTCAGTTCCTTCGAGCGAGAACGATTTTGATAAAGTCTGTGCAGAGACACAAAAAGAGAGAGGGAGAAAGAGAAAGAAAAATTATTATTTAGTTTTTACTGTAATGAAATGTTTTAAATTTAAATTTATTAACTAACGTGGATATAAATTTGTTAATAAATCTGTTAATTACTGTAAGTGCACCTGGTGCACTGAAAACACTCCTGTTTAAGTTCCTGATTTTCATCTTTTAGGTTGGTCTGTGCACAATCGTGGCACACATCTGTGCATGGAAATGACTGATCGTTACAATATTCAAGAACCAGTAGGTTTTGTTTTCAAATTTTAGATATCACTTTTCTTGTGGCCGTTGACCACGTCCAATCAAAGAGCACACAGTGCATATATGTATATTGTTTTTCTTATACTAATTAAACGTTAATCAATTTAGAAAAAATGACTAAAAATATCATTTAAGTATGGTCTGTTCTAAACTTAGTTCACATATGTATGACAAATATTATTTTGCTCACTATCGAATGACAGTTTACTCACTTTGATCATTTAAATATCACTTTACTCACTCAAGTATGACTAATTTCTCCGGTTCAGAGTGATCAAAGTGAGTAAAAGTGTCATTCGATAATGAGCAAAGTGTTATTCAATAGTGAGCAAAGTGATATTTTGCTCATTCGACAGTGAACAAAATGATATTATACTTATATGAGTGAGCAAAATTTAGAACGAGTCATACTTAGCGACATTTTAAACTATTTTTCCATCAATTTAATTTGAACAGAAACAGATGTCGAGTCCAACTGAGTACGTAGGCAATAATAGTACTACGCATGGAATACGTATGAGTAGGTGTAAATGCAGGCAGCAGACTAGATGGCATGAAATACGCGAGTTATGACTTATGGAATGATCTTGGGGCAGTTGGGACAAGTCACGTGAGTATCGCGTGAAGAGGAACGAGAGGGGAGCCCTAATGATAGGAGCTAGACTGGGTCCGTCAGAAACTCAGATGGAGTCTGAAACAAGGGGAAAGTGAATCACGTGAGAAGAAATTGAAGCGCGAGGTATATGGATGGATGGAGCAAAAATTGAGTACAGGACTAGTGCAGCAGCAAGCAGCATCAGATCGATCGAATTCATCGAACGAGTTTGAAACTTTGAATGATTGCATGGAGGGCAAAGGCCAATGACATATCGATCGATAATGATGGCGGTGGCGGTAGGGACACCGTGCATAGTCCAAGGGAGACAACGTCTACACCTCCAATCATTTGAACGTCCGATCTTATAATATTATTACTCTTTTCTTCCGTCGTATTAATCAGGTTAAATTAGTTTAAATTGTCAGCTGATTCAGCTCGGCTTAACTAGCTAGCTAGTCGTCTCTCTTTCTCCCCCGTGCCCTATCAAATCATCATCTTCCTGTCATCATACGGTTCCTCACCAACAATAATTATCCTCTCTTCCTACGTTCCTGATTTTTGCCACTACATTAATTATTATTATTATTATTATTATTATTATTATTATTATTATTATTATATACCATTTCTCATATAAACATTTCAATTCTATAAATATGTACATATTAATCAATATTTTTGTTTATTCGTGATTTGTCTGGTGATCAAGGCAGTGTGCTTCTACACTCTCATTCAAGTTTAAACTCTAATAGCTTACAGCCTTGCTATCGATTTGTCAAAAAAATATCTCAATTTTTTTATTTTTTAAAAATTCACAACTTCTTACTAAATCGAGATTTGATTATATTCACCTGAATGGGCTATTAGGAGATCGACAACCTGTAATATATTTTTTTTAAATAAAAAGTTGATGATATGATGAAATGACGTAATTACGTACTCATTTGAACAACAATAAGTCTTCATTCGGTCTCGTCCAAGAGGGAGACGTACGGTCTTGTCTGACAACCAGCCCTCATGACGGCGTCGTTGGGCGGAATAGAGTAATCCTGAGGCGCAAGAATAAACCCACGCAGGTTTAGAGGCAGAGGCTTGACGTCGTTCGGGGAGGCTTTGTCGGGCTGTTGCGGTTGCCAGCTGCTCAAGATCGGGGCTGAGCAGTAGTTGGAGTGGCCGCGTCGCATCGAGAATGGCGGCAGTATGGGTGGTTTCCTTTTATGCGGCGGGGACAGATCAGGAGGTTTTTTTTCCTGGTTTGGTCGGTTAAAATGTTTGTCGCCAAAAGGGAAAGGATGCTGGAATGGTAGATCAGCGGTGATGCTGTGGAAAAGACAATGTTTGGAAGGGCGACGGCACAGGCGGTGGTCGAGAAGTGGCGTGTTGGCCGGCGATGGCTTCTGGGGACGAGGTGTAGGCTGTTCTCCTTTGCATGGGGAGATGTGGGCTGGTTAGCCCATGATCCATGTCTTTTTTGTTTTCTTTTGTATTTGTTTTTTGTTTGTTTATTTCATGTTAAAATAAACCCTTGAGTATCGAGGTTTGTCGGGGGCGGTCATGACGATTTGTCCGTGTGTGAACTCTTGGTGCTTTGTCTATCTTAGGTTAGGAGCGATCTATAATGACCCGATCCTACTTAATTTTCATAAATTCAATTAACTATGACATCGAAAATTTTCAAAATATTAAAATATTCAACTAATTCTGGTAAATTTTGACTAATATTTAACAATAATAATTCACATCGTAATTCTCTTAGATAACTTATTCTGAAAATGTTACGACTCGAATAAAAAATTACGCGCTTATCAAGATGTATTAAGCTTTATCTCGAATTAGTCGCATAATTGAGTTTATTAACGACTTTTTCATCGGGCGAGAATTTGTTGTGACTTTCTTCACGAAAGTTGTACAGTATTTAATTTCGTGCTCGTGAGAATTTTCGTGATTTTTTTTGAATTTACGAGCTAGTTGTTGTGTTTGTCGGAAGTCGGTGCGAGAAGTAAATTAAAATGAAATGATTTTAGTCGGTTAATTCTTGACTGTTTGATCTTGATAAGATTGATTTCGGACCGTTGATCCGATCATAAATTTTTAGTATAAATAGAGGATTTTTAGAAATTATTTTCAGACAAATCAAAATTTCCCACGGTGCCGACTTGTTTTTTCTCCCTATGACCCGACCCAAACAGCTGTTTCCAGCCACCTCAGGCAACGAAACAAGTAGGGAATCGAAGCTCCTTGCTTCCTTAATCTATTGCTGTGAGAAATTTTGAGATTTGCAGGTGCTAGGACGCCACCCGAATCGAGTTTAACTCCATCCAAATTCTGCTGGCGGTGGCGGTGCTCC
This sequence comes from Geum urbanum, assembly GCA_946800695.1. Lineage (NCBI taxonomy): Eukaryota > Viridiplantae > Streptophyta > Magnoliopsida > Rosales > Rosaceae > Geum > Geum urbanum. Next base: position 59,647,370 of record OX326997.1, read on the forward strand.
AGTGTGAGTTGGGGGTTTTGGATGCCCTCCACCTCCTAAGTCTATCTGGGTTAGGTGTTGAGGTTTCCATCCAATTTTGGGCCATGAAGTTTTGAAGTGAATTGCGGCCACATCAGGTGTAGTTGGAGCGCGTAAGGTTAGAGGTTTGGTTGGGCTCGTTGAGAGGAGTGTTTTGAGGGGTTAATTGCCCCTGGTAGTGGCGGCCGCTGGAAAGTGGTTTTCGGTCTGTTTACTCATTTTCCCAAATGCCGGTGAGTTGGACATCAGTCCAGTGGTGAATGTTGTAGGGCTCGAGGAGAGCTTTCTAACGAGGGGTCGAACGCCTTCATCAGAGATGGTTCACCGGAGGCGAGTGTAACCCATGCGCCACCGCCTGTGGAGGTGCGTGAAGGCCATGTGCCACTGTCCGCGGTGGAGCTCCGGTGAGGCAGTTTACATGATTTTTTGATTGGACTTTCGGGGTTATTTTTAGGGTCGATTTTCATGATATTTACGTATTTTGATATCGTATGATCCATATTTCAAGACATCGAGATTGTGGCCTAACATCAATGGAAATTCTGCTGGACCCCAACAGTAGTCGTTGATTTGTGAGTGGATACTTTTATTTTCACAGTTGATAACGAGTTCATGGTTTTTAAGCTTGACGCTACGGTATGTTTTTCTGAGAGTTTATTTAGAAGTTTGTTTGTGATGGTTTATTTAATTACATCAATACTCTAGCTATTTGGCTGATCCCTGAATAGCCGGTCAGACTGGGTCAGGATCCCTGCTCGACCTTGATTCGTCTCGAGTCAGACAACACCTTAGACGGTCCCATCACCTGTATTTTTTGTTTATAGTCGTACCGAGTCAGGAGCCTTGAACGACCACCTCCATTTTATTTCAGTTTATTTATTTTGAACTCGCATTATTTCCCAGAAATTGGCGGAAAGGCATGTTAAATCGGTTTTATTCAGATTATGTTATTTTTGTCCACTCATGCTAACATTTTATATTTTAATGCCTTTCCCTAGGCTTCTCGGTTTCCGTTGCCCAGGCTGCAGTTTATTCTCGAGAGTGTGCTTGGTGTCGTCGCAGGCTTTGAGTCCACCAGTTTTCTGTCAGCAGTATGTTTCAGCTCATTATCAGTTTGTATATAGAGGTTGCTCTGGATATAAGTTTACTATGTTATCTTTAGTAGTACTCTTGTTAATAGAGTATTTCTGTAAATAACTGAGTCAACTACTTTTATATTCGTAGAGCTACTTCCTTTGTATGCAGAACCAACAAGTTGCCAATATGCTTTTAAATATTTATGAGTTTAGTTGCTGGTTTTAGTTTATGCCATTTGTTGAGAAATCTTGATGGGCATTGGTGGTCCACGGTGTGTTTGTGGGATTATGTGTAGAGTGTTATCTTCCTGCAGGTTTTTGGGTTGTCTCGTTTTCAAAGGGAGTTATGTCCAAATTTTTACTGAATTTCTCAGAGTCAGTTAATCTTTGGGATTTAATTCTTGCTTACTAGCTAAACTATCTGATTTACTAGTAAGCTAGGGTTGGGTCTTTTCAGATGGTATCATAGCCAAGTTCACAGATTCTGTAGACTCTTTTAGTCGTGTTTGTGCAGACATGTGAGAATGTTAACCACTTTTACGAGGATGGCCCGACCGACCGACGGATCCCCATTACTCCAAGTATTGTGCATTGTCTGATGTCTAGAGTCTCATAGTCGAGTCAGTTGTGACTTCTTCCAGTGAGCTAATCTATTTTTGGACTCGTAGGTCATTATGCCTCGATAACCAGCCCAATGAAATGATACGTAGTCTTTAGATAAGTAGATGCGTAAGTTAATTTCACGCATGATGCTAGCACCACGAGAAGATCGTGAGGATTTAATCACCAGGGCTAACAAGGCTGGAGCCATTCCTTTTATTGGCTCCCATGACATTGAGATAAGCGAGAATTGGCTTGTGGAGATTGGATGAGTTTGTGATCGTTTGCATCCCCAGTTGACTTCTGAGCAGAGAACTGAGGTAGCTGCTGGTTTGCTGCAGGATCATGCTTATCCCTGGTAGCAAAGTACTGAGAAGAATGAGGCCATCACTCTGTGGACAGAGTTCATGGAATTGTTCATGATTCGCTTCTTTAGTGAAGCATCCGAGCAGCAGAAGTATGAGGAGTTTATGAATCTTTAGCAAGGAGACTTGTCTGTAATGGAATATCAGGATCGTTTGACTCGTTTGGCCTAATTTTCACCTATCTCTATCAGGCTGGTGAAGGAGAAGTGTTGGCGACTTAAGCAGGGTTTGTGGTCAGATATTGCTCCATACTTATCTGGTGTATCCTGTACCAATTTTGATGGATTTGTGAGTGCCGCAATCCGGTGCAAGGACAGGCTTTAATCTAAGCGAGGCCAGATACGACGATTTGAGGAAGGTGAACCTAGTCAAGGTCCTTCCATGAGGGGAAGCCCAATCACTTCCACTTCATCTTCTGGTGAGGGATGCTCTACCCCTGCGCGTAGTGCACGACATCTGGGTTATTTTCAGAGATGGTTGAGGAGAAGTCGACCACAGAGGCAAGGGTCTCGAGTTGGTTCCAGTGAATTTGGTGGGCCTCGATTTACTCCATCTGCACCTTGAGAATTCCCTCTATGTGATCGATGTCATAAACAACATGTTGAGCAGTGCCAGTTTGGGACTTCGGCTTGTTTTCGTTGTGGCCAGATGAGTCACTATGCTAGAGAATGTTCGCAGAGGGACCCCTCAGGTGCAATTTCAATGCAGAGTTCTGGTGGTGATCAGAGAGCCACTTCAGGGGTTAAAGCTGCACCGCCACCTAGACGTCCAGCTTATCAGGACCGAAGACAGAGTGCGCGACTGGCTGGATAAACTAGACAGGCCTGACTCTACCACATGACTTTGCAGGAGGGCAGAGCAGCTCCAGCGATGATTATCAGTATGTTATATGTTTTTGGTTATGCTATTTATACTTTAATTGATCCTGGGGTGACACACTCTTTTATCTCTGTGAGATTAACATCCATAACTAGCGTGCATGCCACTCCCTTATAGACGATGTGGCGAGTGATATCCCTCCGGTGAGAAGGTTTTTGTTGGGATTGTCTATAAAGGTTTTAGTATGATGGTTGGAGGGTTTAGGTTGTATGCCAACCTAATACCTCTTGATGTCGCGAATTTTGACTTGATTTTGGGTATGGACTTTCTGAGCAATCACCAAGCTTTGGTAGATTATCATCGAAAATAGGTGGTGTTTAGAAGTCCAGGGTTACCTGAGATCTTATTTTGCGGAGAAAGAGATGTGCTTTCTTCGTGTCTTATTTCAGCTGTGAAGGCTGAGAAAATGTTGCATAAAAGGATGTATTGCGTATTTGGTGCATGTCGTGAACACATGTATACATTCCTAATCTGGAGAAGATTGATGTGGTCAAGGAATACCCTGATGTCTTTCCTGAGGAATTTCCAGGTCTTCCTCCTAAAAGGGAAATTGATTTCACGATTGAGCTACTTCCGGATACTAGTCCCATAGCTCAGGCACTGTATCATATGGCTCTAGCTGAATTGAAGGAGTTACGGGTTTAACTTCAGGAACTGATTGATAAAGGCTTCATACTTGTTCTTCCTCCAATTTTGTTCGTGAAAAAGAAGGATGAGTCTATGAGGTTATATGTTGGCTATCGGAAATTGAACCAAGTTACAGTGAAGAACAAGTATCCACTACCTTGTATTGTTGATTTGTTTGTTCAGTTGAAGGGAGCTACAGTGTTCTCTAAGATTGATCTTCGATCGGGATACCATCAATTGTAGATTAGAGAAGTCTGATGTCTCTAAAACTGTGTTCCAATCACGCTATGGTCATTACGAGTATCGGTTGATGCCATTTGGTTTGACAAATGTGCCTGCTGCCTTCATGGCATTGATGAATCGAGTATTTCGGGTAAGATTCCCGACGAATCGATTGATGTTAACATGTGTCACGCTGACAGAAGGTTATCGAGTAAATAATTGTACAAAATTTCTGATAAGATTTTCAACCAATCATGAGGCAACACGTGTCATATCCACGTATCGTTATCGTCCTAATAATTGTATAAGATTCCCAGAGAGATTTCCGACCAATTGAAAGCCGACACGTGTCATCATATTATCTAATCAGACTATCTACACTCGGCTATATATTTGTTGATCAGTGTTCATCGTTCATTCACACCTTTCCAACCATATATTCTACATTTCCATAAGATGAATCCTTTTAGTTTTGAGAATTTTTTCCGGAGGAGGCGACAACAACGTTGGCGAAATGCCGAAATTGCTAATGCTTTCATCACCAAAGTTGTCGTGGTCTATGCAATGTTTGATGATGAACCACCTCGTCGTCGACCAAATGAAGAAAGAATGAGGGAGTCAAGGCGACATAATCTGATGGAGGATTACTTCATCGAACGCCCCGTCTTCAACGAACAAGCCTTTCGTCGAAGGTACCAAATGAGTACGAATTTATTCAACCGTATAATGACAGATCTCTGCAACCACGATCAATTTTAGCACCAAAGAGCTGACGCCACCGGATTGGTTGGACATCTTCCACAACAAAAGATGACTGACACTCTTCGTATGTTAGCGTACAGCACAGCCGCAAATCAGTGTGCTGAAATAACAATGATGGGTGAATCCACAACACTACAATGCATGAAGAAGTGGTGTATGCATATATACGGCTTTACGGTGACCTCTATCTCCGCGCTCTAAATGCCACAGACGTAACCCGATTTCTAAAGAGAGCAAGGCATCGCGGATTTCCTAGTATGATCGGAAGCATTGACTGCATGCACTGGGAATGGAAGAACTTCCCCACAGCTTGGCAAGGGTCATTCTCGGGCCGGAAGAAGCGTCCAACTATTATTTTAGAGGCGGTGGCCTCATATGACACATGGATATGGCACAACTTCTTTGGGGTACCCGGATCACAAAATGACATCAACGTGCTCCACCAATCGGACATATTTGATTCGCTCCTTGCCGGAAACAGTCCGAGTGCAACTTATAAAGTCAACGGTATGACTTACCACAATACTTACAATCTAGTTGATGGTATATATCCCAGGTACTCCTTGTTTGTGAAAACAATCTCCAATCCCCAAGAGCTTCCATAGAAACTGTTTGCTAAGAAACAAGAGGCATACCACAAAGATGTAGAGAGGTGCTTTGAGATTTTGCAATCTCGTTGGGGAATTATTCGGCATGCAGCTAGGTGTCATCACCGATTGACATTGAAAAGCATCATGTTGGCTTGCCTTATAATGCATAACATGATTTTTGAAGAAGAATTTGTGGAGGAGGAGTTCGAGGAGTTGGAAGAAGAAGATCTACAAAACCCATCAACTGCTTTCAATGTTTATGATGGACCAGTGGATGAACAAGGTAATCGTATTCCTTTTGAGCATGTTGTAAGGGATGAACAAAATGAACAACGATTTGCCGACCGTGTTGTAGATCTCCAATCTGCGTACATCCATGGAGAGTTGCAAAAGGACTTAGTTAATCACAAGACTTTAAATGATGTGTGTGTGTAATTTTAATTAACCTGGTTTGCAACATGTTTGCTTCATTTGTTTTTCCTTTTAGTTGTTTGAGTGATGTGTGTTTGATTTTAAGTCATTATGTTTTATTGTACTGTGCGTGAGCTTTGATGGAATAAAAAATGTGCGTTTTTATTACTTGGAAATTTAAAGTACATAATTTCAAACAAAGCGTAGAATTATTGGAAATTTAAAGTACATAATTTCATAATGGAAAACAAATACCAAACTATTGAAACAGTGGGCGATAACAATTTGAAAATGCTTCATCGTTACCATCTCCTTCCTCTTCCTCCATTTTCTTTAGGATAATCTCTTTTTTCTTCGAAAAATACCTCTTCGATTTTGGGGTCATAGCATCCGTATCCATTGCCATTATCCTTTAATCCTCCACTTCGGCCCTCAATTTGTAGTCCTTCTCCTTAAGGGCGAGTTGTTTTTGGTATAAAGTTAGCTCGGTGACATCACTTTCTTTTTTCCCGGCGAGATGCATTCTTTGAGTTTCCATCATGGTTTTCATAACCTCATCTCTTACCTCATTTGAAGATGAGCAGGCTCTTTTCCCCTTTCTTTTAGCTTCCTTGGCCGCCTTCGCTCCGATTGGTCTAACCGAACTAGAGTACACTTGTTCTTCGTTGCTTTGTGGTGTTACAATGACTTCATCATCCTCCACGTTGACGGGGGCAGGCATTGAGGTAAAAGGAGGAGTAGTTGCGGAGTTGGAATATGAAAGAGGTGGTATACTAGGTTCGACGGCCCGAAAATTTGGATGGTTCTTCATCACTTCCCAACATTCAAACTTGATAAACTGTTTCTTTTTTTGTGCCACGTACCATGATTGAGTTTTTCTTATCTAAGGTGCAAAAAAATTATATGTCAAAATAATATCTAGGAAATGGAGATGTCAACATTGATTAAAATAAATGTAATGAATAATTTATGACAAAATTATTAACACTTACCTAAACTTGAAAATTTTAGCCGGATTGTGCATTCCTTCGTGCATATGCAAGAGCGGCACCCCAAGTTCTAAAACTCGGCTTCAACTTTGTAAAACAAGAAGAAACCGCGGTTTGGGTTCTAGGCTCCAGCCTTGATTCACCATGCGTAATCTCCCAATTTTCCTTATAATCGGCATAGACTTTTTCCCACAATTTGTCAGACTTTTGCATGTTGCTGGTAATAGGGCAAACGCTAATGGGACAATAAGAAATACAAAGTTGCAAATCTTCGTAATCAAGCCAATTAGACATTTTTTAGGAACTAAAATACAAAGGGATGAGAGGAGGATGAATGAGAAGAGGAAGGAGAGGATAAATTTGTTGTGCACAAATTTGTGTGAGATGTGAATAAAATTGATGTAGTATTTATAGAAAAATTATAGGGTGTTATTTGTAATTTTTTTGGGATTTTTTGCAATTTTTAAGGGTTTATTTTGCAAAATGGCAGAAAATTCAGAAATAACTGTTTCGGTTGAATCTCAGTCGTCTGATTAGAATTTTTGATTTGAAATGGACTGTCCAGATCAATCTCACCGTTATGGATTTTTATCCATCCGGCCTGACATGTGGCGCCTCCCCATTGGCTGGTAATTTTTTTTAAAACTATTTACTGGCACATGTAATGACGCGTGTATTACACACGCTAGGTAGAAATAAAAAACGAACCGGCTAGCGTCACCCACGTGCGTGGTCTCCGCCAACACAGCTCGTGCAGGAGGTCGAGCAGAAGCTGCTCGTGGTGCCGGTCAACGAGCGATCGTCGGAGCAGGAGGTCGCCGCTGCACGTCTGCGATGGAGCTACTCGTGCTACCGGAGATGGGGGCCCACCGTTTTGGAGCTGCTCGACTCGGTGTCGGTGCAGCTGCTCTTAGAAGAGTATTTCTGTAACAACTGAGTCAATTACTTTTATAGTCGTAGATCTACTTCTTTTGTATGCAGAACCAGGAAGTTGTCAATGTATTTTTAAATATTTATGAGTTTAGTTGCTGGTTTTAGTTTCTGCCATTTGTTCAGAAATCCGGATGGACCTTGGTAGTCCACGGTGTGTCTATGGGATTATATGTAGAGTGTTATCATCCTGCAGATTTTTGGGTTGTCCAGTTTTCAAAGGAAAAATTTTCACAGAATTTCTTAGAGTCAGTTAGTTGTTGGGATTTAATTCTAGCTTAATAGATAAACTATCTGATTTACTAGTAAGCTAGGGTTGGGTCCTTTCAGACAATTTCAATTATCGCTAAATGGGACACACTAGATTATTATGTCGACCGCACTTCCATTGGTGGCAAACCCCATCACCACCGCCCACCCACTAGGTCGACTATCTCTAAACACAAATTAAACGTCACGAATACAATCACAATGTCGAAACAATTCTAATGACATATAACTCGACCTGTTTCATAAAATTATTTTCTGGTCAATTTCTCGGCAGGAGGTCGAGCAGGAGCTGCTCGTGGCCCTGGTCAACAAGCGGTCGTCGGAGCAGGAGGTCGCCGTTGCACGTCCGCGATGGAGCTACTCGTGCTACCAGAGATGGGGGCCCACCGTTTTGGAGCTGCTCGAGCTGCTCGACTCGGTGTCGGTGCAGCTGCTCTTAGTAGAGTATTTCTGTAACAACTGAGTCAATTACTTTTATAGTCGTAGATCTACATCCTTTGTATGCAGAACCAGGAAGTTGTCAATGTATTTTTAAATATTTATGAGTTTAGTTGCTGGTTTCTGCCATTTGTTCAGAAATCCGGATGGACATTGATAGTCCACGGTGTGTCTATGGGATTATATGTGGAGTGTTATCTTCCTGCATATTTTTGGGTTGTCTAGTTTTCAAAGGAAAATTTTTCACAGAATTTCTTATAGTCAGTTAGTTGTTGGGATTTAATTCTAGCTTAATAGATAAACTATCTGATTTACTAGTAAGCTAGGGTTGGGTTCTTTCAGACAATTTCAATTATCGCTAAGTGGGACACACTAGATTATTCTGTCGACCGCACATCCATTGGTGGCGAACCCCGTCACCACCGCCCACCCACTGGGTCGACTATCTCTAAACACAAATTAAACGTCACGAATACAATCACAATATCGAAACAATTCTAATGACATATAACTCGACCTGTTTCATAAAATTATTTTCTGGTCAATTTCTCGTGCAGGAGGTCGAGCAGGAGCTGCTCGTGGCGCTGGTCAACGAGCGGTCGTCTGAGCAGGAGGTCGCCGTTGCACGTCCGCGATGGAGCTGCTCGTGCTACCGGAGATGGGGGCCCACCGTTTTGGAGCTGCTCGAGCTGCTCGACTCGGTGTCGGTGCAGCTGCTCTTAGTAGAGTATTTCTCTAACAACTGAGTCAATTACTTTTATAGTCGTAGATCTACATCCTTTGTATGCAGAACCAGGAAGTTGTCAATGTATTTTTAAATATTTATGAGTTTAGTTGCTGGTTTTAGTTTCTGCCATTTGTTCAGAAATCCGGATGGACATTGGTAGTCCATGGTGTGTCTATGGGATTATATGTGGAGTGTTATCTTCCTGCATATTTTTGGGTTGTCTAGTTTTCAAAGGAAAAATTTTCACAGAATTTCTTATAGTCAGTTAGTTGTTGGGATTTAATTCTAGCTTAATAGATAAACTATCTGATTTACTAGTAAGCTAGGGTTGGGTCCTTTCAGACAATTTCAATTATCGCTAAGTGGGACACACTAGATTATTCTGTCGACCGCACTTCCATTGGTGGCGAACCCCGTCACCACCGCCCACCCACTGGGTCGACTAACTCTAAACACAAATTAAATGTCACGAATACAATCACAATGTCGAAACAATTCAAATGACATATAACTCGACCTGTTTCATAAAATTATTTTCTAGTCAATTTCTCCAGCCTCGTGGCGGAGCGTACCGCCCACGGCGACAAATGATTCATCATCGGAAAGCTCTCCTTGAGCCCATTAACTTCTTCCAAATAACCTCTACCAAATTCCAGCCGAATTGGCCCCAAACACCCACGGCCCAAAATTTCTCCGGCGCCGATCTCTGTCGTCGAGCCACCTCGTGGCTCGAGGCTTGACCCAAAAGACTTAGGGAGGAGAGAGGAACAAAACCCGTCTAACCACACCGTCCAATTCGCCGGCATCCACCGCCCACAGCAAAAACCGAAACGAGTTCGACGAAATTCGTTTAAATTTCGTCCTACTCACCTGCAACCAAAAATCTCAACATATACATACATTCTATAGATCAAAAGGGATCGATTCATACCAAAATCAAAGCTAGAGGAGTTGTCGGAGATGATGTCGTGAAACTATCCGATACACTAAGAGTTAAACCCATTGATTCTCTCTCTCTTAGCCTCCATCGTCAGAATCAAGGGCGGGACAAGGTAGAGGAGAAGGAGACCGTTCGATTCTGACCAATGCCGTGGTCGGAGGTGGCCGGACGGCGAGACGCTTTCCCGCTTATGCTTTTCTCTCTCCTCATGGGAGGGAAGAGTTGACCTTTGGTCAACTACTCCCAAAACTTCCTCCTTTTAAAATACATTTCCAAATATAGTAACTTCGATAATTACATTTTGAAAAACTTCTGTAGAATATAGTTTTCTCATCGTAACTCCGTTTTCGACTATTCTCGTGTCCACGAACTCATATCGACAAAATTCTATGATTTTTACCAAAAGTCGGACGTCAACAATTTAATAAAAAGTCAAACAGAGACACCTCGGTACTTACTGACAGTAATTTTTACCGCTACATCAGATCTTTTACTGCGACATCAGATCGAACTCGAATTATTCGTAATTAAGATTAATAATATAAAAATATCAGAATTTCACAATCTACCCCGTTAAAATAATTTCACCCACGAAGTTATAAAACTAAAATCGCAGAAAACTTCTACGGAAAATCAGGCAGAGTCTCTTCTATCGTTAGGAAACCCAAAAACCTGCAAATATCCAATTACACTTCTATATTTACAATAGAATGTCCAACCTATACCGCGAGTCACCAATGCTTGTTCGGATTTCTCCACTAACACATATCAATAAATGCTTAAGTATAAACATATTCAATAAATTTCAAAGGAATAAATCTCAAATGCTGAGAAAATAAATCATACAGAATGACCCGTAAATATTAAACAAGTCTCTAACTCGATGAACATTTCATAATCTCTAATAATTGATATATTTCATTGCGATAAAAATTGCTAAATCACTGTTTCAAATTTTTAAATCATCATGTTACCGCGTAAACACGGAATACAATAATATAATAATCACGCATACACATTTTACGTGTTCAAATCAAATCGTATTCTCGTACTCATCAAATGAGTCCAAATTATATAATCATACTCATCGTGCGAGTAAAATATTATTTTCAATTCATTTCGCGTTTATATGCTCATCTCGTGAGCAAATATAATAATCATTAGGTCCATCGCGCGGACAATTATCAAAACCAAGTCATATCGTAATGCTCAACTCGTGAGCTTAAATCACAAATTCCAAAGCTCATCCCTCGCTCATATCACATCACCGTATAGCACAAATGAGCACATAGGCATTCATTCCATGAATCCACACTAAAAGTCATAACAGGCCACATTCACATGTTTATATACAAATAAGATCTAACTGATATTAAGAATCATAGCCAATAAAACTTTTCATCAATATATCTCAAACTATAATCAAACTCAAGCACAATCAAAATGGTAAAACGTAAAAAGTCAACGGGTAGGCGATCCTAAGGGCCTCCCGGACGTGTCATCGTAAAAGTCAACAGGTAGGCGGTCTTGGAGACCTCCTAGACGTGTCATTGGGTAGGCGGTCCTGAGGGCCTCCCTGACATGTCATTGGGTAGGTGAACCTGAGGGCCTCCCGAACATGTCATTGTAAAAGTCAATATGTAGGCGGTCATGAGGGCCTCCCAGACATGTCATCGGGTAGGCGGTCCTGAGAGCTTCTCGGACATGTCATTGAAAAAAAATCAACAGGTAGGAAATCCTAAGGGCCTTCTGGATGTGTCATTGGGTAGGCAGTCCTAAGGACCTCCCGGCTCCCACTCGGTGATCAGCCGAGTAGCCGATGCATCGATACATATATATAAACACGCGTACATGAAATCATAAAATACATGCAGTGTATCCATGCATAATTATAAACTCATGTAATCATGTTATTTCATAAAAGCATACTCATAAGCATAAAACATATCGTCTTAAAGTCGCAATCGTAAACATCATAGAAGCTGAACATAAATGAAATCATAAGTATAAATATCTTGACTCGCTATGACAGTGAAAAGCGAAAGGTCACTCACCAGGACCTAGATCTCCATAAGCACCATAATCGATCATAATCAATGCCCTTTAGATAATTCATTAATGGTGTAACCTCGGAGAATACATTCGAGAACCCATCAAACAACAAACATAAGGAAAAGTCATCACTGACGATGGGTCTGAACTCGACACTTGTGTCGAGTATATGAGGATATATATATATAGAGAAAAATATTTACCACGCATCTCTAACAACAAGCACATATTAGACTAGTCGATTGCGCCTGTTAGTATCTTACTTTCTTGATCCCAAAACAACTAACATATATTATCACTCATCTATCAACAATATAATAGTGTAACCATACAAGTATTCTACATATTCACACCACAAATATTCATGTTTCCATGATGAGATTTGGATCTATTCCCAGGCCATATTCTTGGCGAAATGTAATAAATTCCCAAACAATATAGGAATTCATCCACTTATGTCATTCCGCACAAATGTGGAAACATGATGTTTTTGAGCAATAAAGACATAAAGGAATATTTATTTACCATGTGAAAGTCACTAAAATCAAGAAATCTAAATAATTCTAAATTCTAATACACTAATGACCAGATACCTTAAGTTAGGTTTGGGTTGCGTTTTGATGCAGCATCGAAAGGTGGTCGCTTATGGTTAGCAAAAGTTGAAATGTCATGAGGTGAACTACCCCACTCACGAGATGGGGCAAGCAGCGATAGTATTCGCGTTGAAGATCTGGAGATATTATTTGTATGGTGCCAGGTGTCGAATTTTCACTGATCATAAGAGCCTTACGTATCTCCTTACATAGCCAGAATTGAACTTGAGGCAGAGAAGGTGGATGGAGTTGATAAGTGATTATGAATGCACCTTCGAATATCTCCCAGGAAAGGCGAATGTTGTTGCTGATGCTCGCAGCCGGAAGTCTGGAGTTTCCCTGTCTTATATTCAGATGGCTTGAGTACCCTTACTTGCAGAATTGCGAGCCACTAGAGCACAGTTGTACATTAATGAGAGCGCGGATGGATTTTTATTCGCCAGTATAAGGGTTCGACCCATTCTTATTGATAGAGTACAAGAATTACAAGATTCCGATCCTTCACTTTTGAGGTTAAAGGAAACATTGCGTGATGGTGGACAACCAGGTTTCACTTTAAGGAGAGATGGGTTGCTTGTGTTCAAAAGTATACTCTGTGTTCCAAATAATGAGGAGTTGAAGCGGAAAATACTTGATGAAGTTCATTGTTCAGCTTATGCTATGCATCTTGGTAGCACAAAGATGTACCGCACTCTCAGAGAGTATTACTGGTGGCCTAATATGAAAAGGGAAATAGTGGCATATGTTGGTCAGTGTCTCATTTTCCAGCAGGTGAAGGCAGAGAGACAGAAACCTTTAGGATTAATGCAACAGTTGGAGATTCTGTTTTGGAAATGGAAGCATGTGACAATGGACTTTGTGTACAAACTACCTCGTATATCTAAGGATCATACTGATATCTGGGTAGTTCTGGATCGCTTCACGAAGTTGGTACATTTTATTCTAGTTACAGAAAAGCTTTATGTGAGAAAATTGGCTAAGTTACATATGCAGAAGATTGTTAAGCTGCATGGTGTGCCTGTTTCCTTTATTTCGGATCGAGATTCTCTCTTCACTTCACAACTCTAGGGAGCTTTGCAGGAAGTTTTGGGAACCAAGTTGCGGTTCAGTTCAACCTTTCATCCCCAGACATATGGTCAGTCTGAGAGAACTTTCCAGACGCTGGAGGATATGTTAAGATCCTGTATGTTGCAGTTTCCGGGAAAATGGAATAAATATTTGCATTTGATGGAATTCATGTATAATAATAGTTTCCACTCCAGCATTGGAATGTCACCGTATGAAGCTTTGTATGGGAAGCAGTGTCAGACTCCTTTCACACCATCCAAATTCGCCGGCATCCACCACCCATAGTGGAGAACGAAACAAGTTTGATGGAATTGGTTCGAATTTTGTCCAACCCACCTGCAACAAAAAATCTCAACATATACACACACTCTATAGATCAAAAGGGAACGATTCATACAAAAATCAAAGCCAGAGGAGTCACCGGAGACGAAGTCAGAAAACCATCTGAAACCCTAAGAGTTAAACCCGTCGATTCTCTCTCTCTCTCTCTCTCTCTCAGCCTCCATCGTCGGAATCAAGGCCGAGACAAGGTAGAGGAGAAGGAGACCGTTCGATACCGACCAACCCCGTGGTCGGAGGTGGCCGGATGACGAGACACTTCCGGTGAGAAGCTTTCCCGCCTCCGCTCTGCTCTCTCTTCACAGGAGGGAAGAGTTGACCTCCAATCAACTACTCCCAAAACTCCCCCATTTAAAATACATTTCGAAATATAGTAACTTCGATAATTACTTTTCGACAAACTTCTGTCGATTATAATTTTCTCGTCGTAACTCCGTTTTCAACGATTCTCGCGTCCACGAACTTGTATCGACAAATTCTTTGATTTTCACCAAAAGTCAACTGACTTCGAAAATTTGATAAAAAGTCAAACCAAGACACCTGAATACTTACCAACGATAAAAATGTTTTACTGCAACATAAGATCTTTTACCGCAACATCAGATCGAACTTGATTTATTCGTAAATAAGATTATTAATATAAAAATATCGGGATGTTACACGATCTATGTCCAAATAGGTGCTCCCACCTAGTGGTCGGATGAGAGGAAGTGTCGACGTGTGTCGACAACAGGTTGCGGAAGCTGTTCTAGACCAAGTACTGATGCAACGCTTTCGCCGGAGAAGTTTGATCATTCCGAATTTCCGGGTAAGTTGTTCGTTCTTTCTAATTTGCCGTCATTACCAAGAAACAGATAGAATAAACGTTGAGGAGCTGTTCTCTGTTAGATGGTGTGTGTTAGTATGCATAATTTTTGTAGGATGTCTTGTTATTATTCGAGATATTCTATGTGAGCTTATTGTAATTTGGGGTTAAGGTTTTATGTCCCCCTATGTATCCTGCATTCTCATGAATCAAAGTTTGAGGGCTGCCGCACCGTTTTTATCTTAAAAAAAAAAAAAAACTTCATTCGGTTTAATTTGTCAAAAGAATTTTGTTTTATTTATTTATTTGGTTATTCTAAATTCTCTTCGCTTAAACATAAGAGAAAAAAAGTGGGCTTCATTTTTTTACAAATGCAAAAGCAAAATTTTGAAAGCATGTATGGAAAAATATTGAAACCCGTATGAGTATCCTATAAGAATTTATAGATAAAAAATACAGGCTAAATATTCATGCAGAGACCAATGCTACAGGCTATATATCCAATAAAGATGCAGGTAGAATAATATAATAAAACGAAATAAGAGACAAACTCTGATACAAGATATCCTTTGCGTGGTTTACTCTGTAACTGAATCTTCTTTGGAGATTGAAGATTTGATTTGATTTGATTAAGCCGAGCGCAGAGGGAGAGGGACATCGAGGCAGAGGCAGAGGGAGAGGGACATCGAGGCAGGTCAGAAAGAATTCTGAATTGCTAGCCGTAGCCGCTTCAGGTCTACCAGTAAAAAATTTAAATGCCATGCAACAAACGCGGCCAGTAATGTACGTGGGCAGTAAATATGGATGGGTATGGATGGATCGCGACCCACTGTTAAATCGTTTGTAATCATGGCTTTGTCAGCCAGCCCTGGCCTTGTGTAGCAGAGAGTCAAATTCTTCGACTCTTTTGATGCAAATTGCATGACCTAGGTCCCCCTCCTGATTTTTCTTCATCTATTCAATAATTCGCTTGCTGAAATAAAATAACTAGGATAAAATAAAATCTTTAGTTTAAGAGTTTAGGAGATAGTCCAAGATTTAATAAATAGGACAAAATAAAATCCTTGTAAATACTAAATACACTCATTTCGTTATTTTTTTAAGGAAAAAAATATAGAAGATATGCAATAAACTGAAAATTGTATTCTATTCATATTCATTGATATATGACTTTTAAATAAATATTATAATCTGATACAATAAATATCCCAGTAAATCAGGAATTGAGTGAATCTTTATATCTACTCTAATTAGGACAAGACACACACTGAGATACCAAGAAAATAGTTCCATTAAACACTACCATTGCATCACGATCCTAATGTATGATGCATAACCTGTTGCCTCACTAAAAACCTTGTCAAGCAAACAAAAAAACCTCTTGGGTAAAACAAAAACTTGGTCGAAGGGAAAAAAGTACAACACATTAACTTCAAAAACAATCACATGCGATATAGACTCCCCCTGATGTCTACGACATGAACTCCCCATGATCAGTAACTTAATCTTGGAGTTCAAACATTCTTCGCATACTAATGCGTCTCACATGTTTAGCAAATGTAGATTTAGGCAGTGACTTGGTAAACAAGTCTGCAACATTATCTACTGAGCAAACCTGATTCACATGAATGTTCAATAGTTGCTCTTATTGTTGATTGAAGAAAAGTTTTGGCGATATATGCTTTGTATGATCACCCTTAATGTATCATAACTTCATTTGTTCAATGCAAGCCGCATTGTCCTCAAAGATACAAGTTGGGGGTGTTGTAGTAGTGGAGGGTAATCCACTAGTTCCTCGAATGAGGTGTATGATCGACTTAAGCCAAACACACTCCTTTACCGCTTCATGTAAAGCAATGATCTCAGAGTGATTAGAGGAAGTAGCAACCATGGTTTGTTTCGTTGATCTCCAAGAAATCGCTGTGTTCCCCAGGGTAAACACATAATTGGTTTGAGAATGTTCTTTGTGTGACTCAGAGAGATACCCACTATCAGCAAAACCAACTAAGACATCAGAAGGTGTCTTTGAATAGGGGACTACACTGAATGTAGGAACAGTGCTCGCAGCCTGGCCATTACTCGTCGGGTCGAAGGTATGGCCCTGGTCCGTCCAGGGTGTAATATTCGACGGTCGAGATGGTCATTCGATGGGTCGAATCCTCTGAAACCAGTATGTTGCAGTTCAATCATCCCCTTTTTTGTAATTTCATGATTCTCTCTATATTCTTTGTAGGGAAAGAACAAGCCCAAGTCTATGGAACCCTTCAAGTACCTGAAAATGTGTTTTATACCATCTAATGACGTTGTGTAGGCACAGAACTAAACCAAGCTAACAAGTTCACAAAGAATGCAATGTCTGGTCTTGTGCATTGAGTTAAATATAACAAAGCTCCAATGACACTAAGGTATGGCACCTCGCCTCCCAATAGTTCATCATCATCATCTTTCGGACTGTATAAATCTTTATTGGGTTCCAGACTGCGTACAACCATTGATGTGCTAAGAGGATGTGCTTTGTCCATGTTAAATCAGTTGAGCATCTTTTGGACATAAGCAGAAAGGTGAATAAGTATTCCACCAACTCAATGTTCTAGTTCCAAACCAAGACAAAATCGAGTCGTACCAAGGTTTTTCATCTCAAACTCGGATTTCAAGTAGCTAACTGTCTCATTGATTTCATCAAAAGACCTAATGATATTTATATCATCAACATAGACCATTACAATGGCAAATCCTGAACTTGTTCTCTTAATGAACACACATGGACATAAATCATCATTTTTGTATCCCTTCCTAATTAAGTAGTCACTGAGGCGTATGTACCACATTCTATTGGATTATTTCAATCCATATAGTGAACGCTTCAATCTAATCACATGAGCACCCCGGGTGTAAAGTTACTTGAATTGAGTATGACGATGCTTTCCGGCACTTTCATGTATATCTCGGAATCAAGGTTCTCATAAAGATATGCAGTCACCACATCCATCAACTGCATGCTCAGTTTTTCAGACACTACCAAACTAACAAGGTAGAGAAAAGTAATGATGTCCATAATCAAAGAATATGTTTCCTCATAATCAATGCCAGGACGTTGAGAGAATTCCTACGCCACAAGTCTTGCTTTATATCACAGGGACTTCATTCTTCTCATTACACTTTCGAACAAAAACCCATTTATGTTAAATCAGCTTCACATTTGGTAGGCATAGCACTACCATACCGGACCAAATACCTGCCTTATCTTTAGAGAGTCTAGTTCGACTTGCATTGTTTCTTTCCATTGAGCGAGGTTCTATTTCATCGTCGTCAATGATATCCTGAGCGACGGAGTAAGAAAAAACACCATCAACTACCGTGGATGTTCTATCCATTACAATGAGCGCATCATTGTATTTTAGTGAGATTTCTCCGTTTACTGACATCATATATGGATCTGAAGAATCCTCCAGAGATGTCATTTATGATTCTAGGACATAACTGTAGTCAGAAATAATCTTATGTGTGGGATTCACGATGTTGATGATGAAAGGATCATTTTGTGCATGGATGACCTGCCTTTTCACCGATAGCTCATCTAGGTAAGAGGCGCGTTACTCTGCCATGGAGTCACTTTAAACCGTCCCTTAGGGACTTCCAACCTTGCAGAAATATTTGCAGCAAGAATGTGTGATCTTGTCACTTGAGCAATATCAGTGAAGGAGTCAAGCATCGATTCTTCTATCTTCTGAATATCAAGTATACGTCGTACTCCAATCTCACTTTGAAATGTGCATGGATCTTCTTGAAAAATAGTGGGAGGAGCTTTCCACATCAATCCCTGATGTTCAACCGGAATGAAGGCATTCCTATTTACCCCTAACGTAGGGAAGTATGTTTCATCAAAGTGACAATCTGCAAATCTTACAGTAAAGAGATCTCCTTTCGAAGGTTCTAAGTAACAGACAATTGTTGGAGATTCATAACCAACATCTATGCCTAATCGACGTTGAGGACCAATTTTAGTGTGCTGTAGTGGTGCAATTGGCACATACACAGCATAACCAAATATGCGTAGAAAAGAAATGTCAGGCTCATATCCAGTTACCAACTTGTGCGCACTGAATGGTTGGCGTGCTACAAGTCTCAAGCGAAGAAGCATTGCTGCATCTAATACTGCATATCCCCAAGCAGATACCGGTAAATAGGTGTGCATAACCATTGCTCTAGCCACAAGTTTTAACCGCTTGATTTGTGCCTCTGCTAAACCATTCTGAGAATGAACATGAGGGACAGGATGTTCAATGTCTATCCCAATTGAGATATAGTAGTCATCAAAAGTCTTTGATGTGAATTCTCCTGCATTATCCAATCGAATGGTCCAGGTGGTGAGCCTGAAGCTTAATAATCTATGCAAGGAGTTTTACAAATACAACATTCCTTATGGATAACCAAGAAATGTGTGACCAACGCGTTGATGCATCTATTAGAACCATAAAATATTTATGGTCCCTATTCCGGTTTGATAGGTACACAAATATCACCATGGATTCTCTGTAAAAATGGTATATTTTCAATATTACCAAGCGCAAAGGAGGGTCTACACTGCAACTTCGCGAATGAGCAAGCTTTTCAAAAAGAGCGATGAGCATCAAAGATTGCCATAAAGAAATATTGTGGAATAACACTAGGTGTTGAAACTAGATGAAGATTATTAGTCTCATCCATTCCATCAAATCTGATGTCTTGGAGATTTTCACATGCTTCTTGCCTTTGAAAAATGGGTGACCATAAGAGTTTTTTAATATTTTGATCATCATGTCACAACCTGGGTGTTCTAGTCGAAAATGCCAAAGCTTGTATGAAGCCGTGTCACACACAGTAGCCAGTGTGATAACATTGGATTCAATGATCCGAATTGTAGTAAGATATAATCCACAACGAATTGCCCCTAACTTCTCTAAGGTGTGCTTTCTACCGCACTCATATGAAGTTATGGATACAAATTCTTTTTCATTCTTACTATGAGTTTCCAAGTGTAAACCATTGACTCTTATGTCCTTAAAACTTAGCAAGGGTCGATTGACCTTAGGCGCGTACAATACATCATTGATATGAATTTTAGTTCCATACGGTAGCAAGAATTATGCTAAACCACGCCCTTGTATAACCGGCGCGGAACCAATCATGGTTGTCACCACTACAAGAAAAATGCACCTAGATCACGGAACCTTTACGGTTCCATCGTCTCAGTGTAACTCAAACGACGGAAAATTTTTGCGTCGTCTAAGACACACTTGGATGACGGACACACTTTTTTTGTCATCCAAGTGGCCATACAGACGACGGACCAACACGCCGTCATCTATGTGGCGACTTGGACGACAGTGTCTAGGTCCGCCGTCTGTATTGACACTTGGACGACAGAAACTAGCTCAGCTCGTCATTTAAGTGGTCACTCAGACGACGCACCGAAACTCTGTCATCTAAGTGAAGCATTATATAATGTCCATACTGAACTCTCTTCCTTTCCGCTCGCTCGTCTCAACTTCATCATCATATCAATCATTCTCTCTCTTGATCAGATTCTCTTCACACGTACATGCAACTAGCTAGCTAGAACGTACTATATATATATATATATATATATATCTTCAGCTCCGACCATCGATTCGCCACATATCGGAGAAGGCTAGGTATGTACGAATGTAGTTAATTTTCGACAATCTTAACGTTTATAATTAATTGTATGTACGTTTGATTACATTGTTAGTACGTCTAATATTTATAATTAAGTTAGGTAATTGATGATATATATATATTAGTTAATTAATATAGATTAGTAGTACATATATATGCATGGATGTTTAAAAATTTGGTTAATATTTAGTTAAAACGTACATGCATGTTAGACATATTAAAGTCATTGATGAATAGTATATTCACCAATAATTAATAAATATTTTAATTAATTATACGTTAATAATTAAGGTAGTTGAAAATTTGTATATATATACAAGAGTTTAATAATTACTTGAAAATCTGTATATATATAGAATAGTTGACTAATATGATAATTAATTTTTAAATTTGTAGAAGTATGGACAAGAATTGGATGAAGTTGCGGAATAGAAGTGATGTCCGGTATATGGACGAAATTAGAGAATTTGTGAATTTGGCGATAGAACATGGTCAGGGAAAGAAGCGTTTCAGGTGTCCATGTAAAAAATGTCTTAACTGTCAGTATGTGGAGGTTAATGTTATGGTGCAACACCTGTACAAAAATGGTATGATGTGGAGTTACACTACGTGGAGCAAGCATGGTGAAGCAGTAGATTTCAGCTCAACAGACTTCAGCTCAGGGTACAGTTACCATGGTGCCTCATCTAGTGGTAGTGGTGCCGGCCCCCCTGGTTGGAACCCAACTGCGGATTTGGTCCATGATGCGTTTCCGAGATTTACTCATGGTGGACACCAACACCAAGAGGGAGGTTACAATACCACTCATGGGCATGATGACACATTCCCCGCTGCTAGCTTAGCTACTGACACTAGTGAGATGGATAAGTACAACAGGATGCTACTTGAAATGCAGACCGCAGTGTATCCTGGATGTCGAGAAAATGTGTTGCAATATGTGATGGAGCAAATGAAGATAAAAATAAAGCACACAAAATTTCAGTTTAGTGCTTTTGACGAAATTCAAGAGCAAATATGTAAGTTGCTTCCTGATGATCACAATCTTCCTAAATCCCATTATAAGGTTAGAAATATCTTGAGCAGCCTCGACCTAAAGTACAGGATAATTGACACATGTCCAAATGATTGTGTGCTATTTTACAAAGAGTATAAAGATTTAAACTATTGTCCCATATGTGGGCAGTGCAGATATGAGCTGAATATGAAGAGTTTGAAAAAGAAAATTCCTGTGAAAGTTTTTCGATATTTTCTATTGATTCCCAGATTACAGTGTCTATACATGTCTCTATACCCAGCAAAGGCGATGCGATTGTACGAAGAAAAGCGAATAGATGACAATGTGCTGAGACACGCCGCGGACGGGGAGGCTTTCAAACATTTCGACAGCGAATTTGGAGACTTTGGTGCAGAGGTTAAAAATGTTAGACTTTGATTATCTACAGATGGATTCAATCTTTGGAGTAGTAATAGCTCTGCCGTAAGTACTTGGCCAGTTATTCTGATGCCGTACAACCTGCCTTCGTGGATATGCATGAACAAGGAATTTAATTTCTTTACTCTGCTAATTCCAGGTCCTAAATCTCTGGGGAAGTGCTTAGATGTCTACCTCAGCCCTTTGATCGACGAGGTGAAACTGTTGTGGGAAAATGGAGTCCCAAGTTATGACAAATTCATTGACACGATGTTCATGATGAGTGCTGCCGTAATGTGGACGATTAGCGATTTTCCAGCGTATGAGATGTTGGCAGCCTGCAAGACGAAAAGATACAATGGATGTCCTATATGTTTGGATGACGTGAACTCTAGTTTACACGTGGGGAAGGTGTGTTACTTGGGTCATCATAGATGGCTTCCTCATGACCACCCGTGGCGACAGAATGAAGCTCATTTCGACGGGACGGTAGAGAATAATCCTAAACCTCGTAGTTGGTCAGGCGAAGAGATTTTAAAGAGGTTGAGCCATTTTGACTTTGGTGTGTTGACTAATAACAAAGATGTACAGAAATGCAATCCAATACCTCCACATGATCTCAGCTATTGGCATCACAGAAGTATATTCTTTGAACTCCCTTACTGGTCGAAGTTGAAGTTGAGAAACAACTTGGATGGAATGGACATAGAAAATAATGTGTGCGACAGCGTAGTGGGAACAATTATCGGTATTAAGTTCAAGACTAAAGATACTCCCAAACCGCGCAAAGATCTGAAATCTATGAATCTACGTCGTCCTTTGTGGTTGAGGAGGGATAAGAGAAGAGTGTACAAAAAGTGCCAGCTGCACTGTACACAGTGAAGCCGACACTTAGAGGTTATGCATTTCACTGGTTTAAGAGCGTTCGTTATCTGGCTACGTATGCAGCTACTATAATTGGAGTAGTGGACGAGGTGCAACACAAGTTTGTTGGTCTAAAGACACATGACTATCACGTTATGCTGCAACGTCTGATTCCAGTGGTAATTCGGCCATATTTTCCTCGTGACGTCGTAGAACCAATAGTGGCATTGTGCACATAGTGGCAGAGGTTATGCGCCTGAGAATTAAAGAAGTTAGATGTGGTGGAACTGCAACAACAAATTGTGCACATCATTTGCAAAGTAGAGATGATTTTCCCCCATCTTTCTTAGACATCATGATTCACCTAATGATCCACCTACCCGAGCAGGTGCTCATTTCT
This sequence comes from Geum urbanum, assembly GCA_946800695.1. Classification (NCBI taxonomy): domain Eukaryota; kingdom Viridiplantae; phylum Streptophyta; class Magnoliopsida; order Rosales; family Rosaceae; genus Geum; species Geum urbanum. The sequence continues at coordinate 59,670,425 of OX326997.1, forward strand.
GGTCCGGTCTAGTACACTTGGATGTATCCTCAAGAAAGGTACATACAACTAATTAATTATACAGATTTTTCGATCAATTATTTGTTCCACTGGAGATTACTAGCTATGTGTACTTATTCTACAATTAATTAATTGAACGTTTGATTTTGTAGACAGCTTGGAAAGTATAAAGGATTCGTGAAAAATAGGTCGGCCCCGGATGGCTCCATAGTAGAGGCATACCTAATGCATGAGTGTGTTACTTACTGCAACAAGTACCTCAAGGATCCACCACCTCCCACCCCCTCCGATCCCAGTGCCTGCATCAATCTTTCTGTATTCACAAATGTCGTACGACTGTTTAGAGGTGTATTAAAAAAATCGTTAACATGAGAAGAACTTATTGAGGCATATTAGGTAGTTTTGTGAGACTGTGACGAAGTTGAGCCTGACATTATTGGGTACAGGGAGAGGTTTCAGGCGTTAAATCTGGACAACCACGGGGTGGTGGTCCTGGCCAAAGCACTTGCTAGTAGGGAAGCCGATTAAACACTATATTTACCCCGAATTTTTTGTGAACGGTGTAAATGTTCATTCATTGGCCCGAAATAAAGGCAGAAGAACACAAAACAGTGGAGTTGCGGTTGGGGAAGACGATGATATATATTACAGGGCTCCTGTATATGTCATTTAGCTATGTTACGAGAATGATGTCAATGTTTTCCTATTCAAGTGCAAATGGTTCAAGCGTACAAAGGAAAACCTGAGACTTTTATCAGTCGATACAAATTCAAGCTGGTATCAGGATGAGCCTTTCTCTCTCGCCACCGTAGTTAGGCAGGTGTTCTATCTTGATGATCCAAAAGCTGGTGAAGGGTGAAAAATAGTGAACCATATCTCTTATAGAGGAATATGGAATACCTCGACAACTGAAGGAACGCCGACGACTAAAGATGCTAAACTGGAAAGAGACATTCCTGCATATCAAGAGCCTAATATTTCTGTCATCCACTCAAAAATAATGGACCTGATTCAAGCTGGTGAACGCTTACCTATGCTTGATGGTTGTATGGATATAACTGAAGATGAGATTATTGATGTAATTAATGAGGTAGATGAAGAAGAAGTGCAGGATGAGGACGAGGACTCAGGATATTCGTTGGACGATGTTGAGTATGATGAGGAGGAGGAGCAATCGGATAGTAGTGGTGAGGATGATGATGATTATGACGAAGAGTACAATCTAACGACGAGAAATATTAATTGGTAATTAAATATTGTAATTATTCTTTTTTGTCGTAATGATGCATGATTAATTATATACATTATGAGGAGGAGTAGGTATGTACGTACAAGTAAACCCTACAATTTTGTACTTAATTTATTAATTAATTAATTAATTTGAACTTTTTCGCATAATTAACTTTAAATTAATTAAAGAATGAGGTCGGTTCAGCAGACGGAATTCAAATACAAATTAAAACTAATTAATTAATCCTGGACCGGATCGAGGATCAGATCGGATCAAGAAAATCACGTACGTACATTTTCCCTAAAACCAAGACGACGAAACGAATTTTCGTAGTCCATACCAAGGTAATTAAACACAATAGTAATTAATTATTTATATAACCCTAAATTAATTGTAAAATTTTACTTAGACGATGCAAAAGCTAAATATCGTCATCTAAATATACCCTAAACCCTAAAACCTTAAAATCCTAAAGCTTAAAACCCTAAACCCTAAAGTTTTCACTTGGACGACGCAAACGTGTATTTGCGTCGTCCAAGTGAAAATTTTATAATTTCACATCTAAGATAATGACCATGTAGACCATGTCCCAATGCATATTCTTTTCGTCGAAACAATAGAGTAAACAATTCTTGGAGTGTGAGCATCGACAGTTCCAAAATAGGAGTTACGGATTTTCGTGTATCCACGTTTCCGGTTTGTAAAAATTTCGGTTTTGCGGTTGACTTTGCCAATGAAACCCTTAACGAATTTACTATTTTGTGAAAATTATTCTACTTATATATTGACGTATGGCGAATGTATCTAACAGTTGTTTTGTCCAAATTCAATTTCGTTAACATTGATGTGCAATGAGCCTATACTTAATAACACTTAAATTATACAGATTAGTAGATACTTAATAAGTTTAAAGATGTAAGATTATTCATCGTCTTAAATTCAATTTTTATATATATGATTCTTTAATCGATATTTTACGACTATTTCATTCGAATGACAGATCGAAAACTTCCTTAGGAATTATTTTTTAAAATTAATTTTACGAAAATTTCACCTAGACGACGGAGATGGTCTATCTCCGTCGTCCAGTTGGTTACCTAGACCACGAAGATAGACCATCTCCGTCGTCTAGGATCAAAATCTTGGTGGTACAAATTCCACCGTAATTTTTTTGGGGAATGGTTCAAATTTCACCTGGACGATAGAGATCACTATTTTCGTCGTCCAAGTGAAATTTGAACCGTTCCCCAAAATTAAGGCGGTTAACTCCCACCCACCAAATTTATTGGGTGCCGTTCCAAAAATTGAGTCAGTTCACCTAGACGACTAAAATGGCTAGTTCCGTCGTCTAAGTGCACCTATACGACGGAAACAAGGCCTCTGTCGTCTAGGTGAAACTCTATATAAAGGACCCAGCCATTCCTTTTTCCTCATCTCATTCTCAATCCTCCTCTCCTCTCTCTCACTCTCTCTCAAAATTCGGCGACTTCTGCGACTCAAAATCCGGCGACTCCCTCCCTCCGGCGACTCCGCTCTCCCGCGACTCCTCTCTCCCGTAATTTTTAAATTTTTTAACATAATTATATTTTAAATTTGTGTTTTACAATAAATTAAATTGGTAAATTAATTAGTAAAAAATAATAAATTAGTAATAATTGGTAAATTTGTAATAATAATTAATAATAATTGGTAAATTGGTAATTATAGTAAAATTTTGCAATTATAATAAATTATGATAATTATGGTTATTTAGTAATTATGGTAATTTTTTAATTAATTATTGTAATTATTGTAAATTATAATTATTATTGTAATTATTGTTGTAATTATAATTTTTAATTATTATTATAATTATAATTTGTAATTATTGTAAATTTCTAATAATTATTGTAAATTATTGAATTATTAAAAATAATAAATTGGTAATTATGATAATTTAGTAATTATTATGGTAAATTATTTAATTATTAAAAATAATAAATTGATAATTATGGTAATTTATTAATTATGGTAATTATTGTAATTATGGTAAATGATTAATTATTGTAATAATGGTAAATTAGTTATATACATAAAAATAATAAATTGGTAATTATGTAATTATTGTAATAACTAAAATTATTAATTATGGTAAGTGATTTATTATGGTAATTATTATATATAATTATTATGGTAATTATATTTTTACAACTTCTAGGTTAAAATGGCCTCGTGGGGTAAGAAAAAGTCCTAAAAAGAGGTCGAAGATGCTCAACTCTGACGCTTCGTAGAGCAAGTCGGTTTGGCAGTTAGATGAGGACAATGTCGCGCCTCATCCGGACCCTTCAGCTGGTCCTTCGGCAGCCGCGATTGGGGAAATTCTCGATGTCCCAGCTATCCGGACCGATGATGATGACGTCCCTTCCGGTCCAACATCGATGTCAGAAAGTGCTCAGGCGTCAGCCTCCTCCGAGTCTATCCTCTATAGCGCGCTGCGCAAGGTTAAGAGGCTCCCGTCAGACCCTCAACCCAAAAGGTCTCGAGCACTCAGAAAGGGAGGAAAATCCGAGAAGTTGTTCAAAGCGATCGGGCAAAATATCTAGTTGTCATACGACGATTTCACCGATGACCCTCCCACCTCTCAGCTAGCTAGTTTCTCCTCGTACAGCATCGGTGCAATCCTTCTGAAAGGACCCGACTCTGATTTAGTTGCCTTAACCAAAATCAAACCCCTTCGAAAACATGACTTTAAATTTTTTTTGCCAGAGTTTACTTTGAAATACGTGAGCCAATATTACACTACAACAAAAATTCAATTTGCTACGCTTTTTTGCGACGGAAATGAATGCCGTTGCAAATACCTACTAATGGCGACGGCAAATTCACCGTCGCGAATGGGTAGACCTTTAGCGACGGCAAACCGACACCGTCGCAAAAAGTTTCACCAATTGCGACGACATTTTTACGCCGTCGCAAAAAGTTTCATCAATTGCGACGGCATGATTATGCCGTCGCAAAAAGGTTTTATCAATTGCGACGGCATGGTTACGCCGTCGCAAATTTCTTATCAATTAAACTCCATTTGTCACTATGTAAAAAATTAATTTGAAACCAAGTTCCGCATAGGCTTTCTCGTGGGGTTCATATCTATCTTACCATGTAAAAAACAAGATAAAAATAGTCGATTTAGCTACTCCCCCCATAGAGGAATGAGATATATCATTCAAAAATGTTATTTTAGTCTTTTGGTCATATTTGACCTCATTGACCAGGCTCTAAACAAATTTTGACAAAGCTACTTTTTTCGCAAGATCCCCTTTATTACGAGTGTATATGGACACATTTCTCAATTCTCATTATACCATTTTGGTTTTCGTATTTCTTAAATTCCACATATGATTACTAGTGTTATGACATTGTTTGTTGGTTATATATATGGAAAAAACAAATCTTTTTGAAAATAAATTATTAACAAATAATCATTTTGAAAATGTGACAATTGGATGATATAATCGGACTTATCTATGCATGTTGTAAAAAAATTAGAAGTTTTTAAGTTGAATTTAACCTTGATCAGTGCACCCAACTATCGTGAGCATATTGCCCTAAAGAATAAAACGCGATTTTCCGTTTCATCAAAAATAATTCCATCATAAGTACCTCACACGCGTTATCATGGGATTTATATCTATCTCACTATGTAAAAAAATGACCAAAACCCTAAACACTAAACCCTAAAAAAATTAAAAGAAATTTAAAAATCATTTATTTACTTATTAGTTTACACTTAGGTCTTTTTTTGAGTTTCCCTCTCTCACCAACACTCGCCGCCTCTCTAAAAAAAAGAGAAAACTCATCCTCGAGCTCCGCAGCTCATCGACCTCGTCGTACGCCTCTCTCTCTCTCTTTCGCCTTCTTCGACCATAAAAGCCGTCGATCTCGACCCAAGGATGTGAGCCTGGACTTATCCTCGCTCTCGTGTATTCACCTCTCTGTCTCATCGTGTTCTAAGTAGTGGTGATATGGCGATGGAGGTGGATGACATTCGCTGAAGTTGGCGCTGGGGGTTTTGTTTGAGGCTCGTTGTCGTACACGACAGTGTTGATAGTGACGACTTCAATTGCTTTGGTAATCGGAGTTTTGGTAGTGCTGTGAGGAGATCGTTGTATAGAGCTGGGAGGTGACGCCGCTCCTTTAGTTTTAAAATTTTCTAATTTCAGGGTCTTGGAATTGCTTGTGTTTATGTATATGTGTGGAAAATTTGAGTTGTATAGTTCTGAAGAGGTTAAATTTCTGATTGTTATGTGTTTATATAGCTGTTTTATGAAGTGAAACTTGAGATGAAACTATATAGATAATGATGCTTGATTTCTTAGCTGGGTTATAATAAAATAAGGCTTAGAAGGAATAATGGAAATGTGGGCTGGTAGTAGAAATGAGAAAGTAGAAACCTTGTGCTTGTTTGATTGATTGAGGATGGTGTAGGTTAGTCGTATAATTTGTGTTAAGCCGAGAAAATTGGAGACTTTGCCCGAGTAAAAGTTGCTGAAATTGTGTGAATGGTCTTGTTTTCATGGTTGTCGTTGCTTGTTGATTGGTTTTTAGTAGCTGAAAGGACCCAACCCCGATTTAGCTTCCTAAATCGGAATCAAACCCCTTCGAAAACACGAACCAACAAAAACTTTTCGAAATTTGGGCAGAGTTTCGTTACTAGCGTGGAATTACCATTACCTGCACGCGGAAAAATACACTTCATCCTATGCCACAAAAAGCAAACCGTGGGCACCAATCCCATCCGGATTTCTCAATATATCAACAGTAAAGTAAACAATACATATAATATATACTTTACTGAAATCCGGGTAAAATTGTATAACATATTCAATAGGAAACTCAGAGCGACTTCTAATACATAATCATATACGCATACCACAGTAGGTAGAACAATAAACCTACTGGATGAAACAAAGTAGCTCGAGTACTATGCCTCCGACCACGACGTGCGACACCAGACCCTGAACTGCAAACTGGGCACGGAAACCGAAAAGCCCAGGTGAAAGACAATAAACACGTTACAGTGAGTGGACGAAAATAAATGTCTTTCACCGAGTAATATATGTTATAAAAACATATGCGAGTCGTAATATAAATAAATTAAATAGTATACAAGGAGATACTGACTCCAACTCGTAAACAGAGCATGCAAGGAAAATCTCACGGGGTCACTCGTGGACACATCCGTGCTAGTACAGTCGGAATCACGGAGTCCCTGACTTCCACGTGATCCATAGCCAGAAAGGCCTCGGTTCCGGGGTACTGCCCCTTGCCGGTCAGGTAGGGGTACTGCCCCTCCTGGTGGCCTACCATCGGGGATCAGCCGAGAGGCAAGTGTATCGATACAACAACGTAACTGAGACTGTACTCTGTGTAAATCAAATCATAAACAATACGATGCAAATGCATGAAACAACATATAAGTATATGTATACTCGTATACGTATATCCGTATAAGTATAATCGTATAACACATGTTCGTAATAAACATAATCTCGTATGAAATCTCATGCTCGTAAAACCATAATCATGCTGCATGCTCAAGTTCATAAATCATATAAAAGACTCGCAATCAATCCATGAAAATAAAATGTCCACTCACAGACTGGCGTAACGCGTATCGCGTTAACCCGTGATCCGGCGGAAAGTCCCTCGCCAAACGAACGATCACGAACACCTGAATATTCACAACGTCCAATATTCAAAGTCATAATCCGACAATACAATACAAATCTTGAGAAATAGCCGTTCTCGGAAACACGTGATTCAAAGTCGACGAATCGTCGAAAATCCGTATATAACACCTCAATACCTCGCTTTACGTTCGGACGCTCAACTCGAAAAAGAACCTCCCCACTGCGATCAGAGCGCGATTTCGAGTCAAATGACATGTAACCTGTCGAAAGTCAAAAAGTCAACTTTGACCGTTGACCGCCGCCGTTGACCGCCGTCCATGGCGGCGCCACTGTTGACCGGAAGAATTCACGGCGGAGCAACCCCTATTCCATGCAAAACCACCCACTGAGCAACTTTGTCAACTGCAACAAAGGCCAATTCAAACTCTAACTAGCTCAATTTCATGAAAACCCGAATTGGTACCAAATCTTCAAATCCAAAATTCTCCATGTACACATCGAATTGAAACACGAAACTTACAGGGAAGCATCAAGGGGATGGGAGATTCAAAGCCCAGTGCTTGATTAAGCTCAATTCGGCCAAAATCGAGATTCACCATTAAACCCAAAAAAACTCCATTTCGGCCGGAACTTTCTTCTCTCCACCGCCACCCTCGCCGTGAGGGGTGGCCGGAAATGACTAGAGGGGACCAAGACGAGTCGGTCCAGCCAAAGATTAGGCCGTGGGGTGGCCGGAAACCCCACGCCGTGTAGGCCACCGCCACCGTCGTGAACCTCATCCTCCACCACGGTCAACCAAGTCAAACATGGTCAATGTCTTAATTTCAGTCTTGACTTTCCTGATTTGGCAAGTTGCTATTTATAGTCTTTCCCAAAGAGGAAACTTCATATTTATCCATTCCGACGAACTTTAAACCCTCGTAACTCTCTCGTCGTAAATCCGATCCCGATAATTCTCGCGGCCACAAACTCGTCTCAATATATTCTACCAATAACACCCGAAGTCAAACACATTGACCAAACAGATAAAAAGTCAACCCTTTGAACCAGAACACAATTAAATCAACAAAATAACCAATAATCGGAAATAATCACAACTAAATCTTCGTAACTCAAAATCATGCTCCGGAAGTTCCCACGAGTTCGAAATTAAATTCTGAACAACTTCTGTGAAGAAGCCGAAACCAAATTCTTGACCGGTAATTTAGTCGCGAACAAACCCGCCATTTAAATCCGTTTCCGTCGAAACTTCAAATATTCATAACTAATTCCTCGGTCGTCCAAATAACGATCCGGAACTGCCCACGAACTCGTAATCACACGTACAACGACTCTCGAGAAGAGACCCAGCTCCAATTCTCGGCCAATAATTTAGTCGTTAAGAACTCTGGCGATTCCAATATCTGTCGAAAATCCGCGACTGCGCTGTAACTCACGAATCAAGCTGATTATACTTCTGATTCTAGTCCGGGTCATCACAAATCCACCCCCCTTAAAAAAATTTCGACCTCAAATTTTTTGAGTCTGCCGACTACATGGTAGGAGCACTGCCTCTACATACTGCTCAACTCACCAACGACAATCTCAACTGAACAACTCTGATCACAAACTCCACAATAGGAGATAATTCCGTGCTGGAATCCCTGTACCCTCAAATCACAAATCTGAACTGGCTCACATAATCGCCAAGTGTTCCTACATAAGGAACAAATAGGGTACACAATACATAGCAAACCTGAAACACAGTTCCGCCACACGGAACACAACACACATAAAAGCCAACACTATAGGCGATGTCGAACCACACGGCATAACACAAACTCGCCTATGGCCACACATGGATCAAAATAACATAGCAAATCTCAACTCAATCTGCACACATCAACATAACTCAAATATCGAACTCAAGCGTATATCAGCCTATTTCCGCTAACCTGACAGTTTGTGGTAACACATTCCACAAAATCAAAATCAAAATCAAACATCAACTCAAACTCAAACCAAACTCTCTCCAGCACAGTGGAGTATAACATCGTCCTCAGAACGACATCAAGCCACGTCAAAATCACAGTGGTCAACACACTAGTACCGCAAGCAATCTCAAACGGTTGAAATTGCTGGTCCCAAGTCCTCCGGAACTGCAATACCGAGGTCCACAACATGCCCTCCAAGGCCTGAATAATCCTCGAAGATCGCTCGCCAATCTAAGGATAAGAACCGGTACTAACTCATAATCTGGTCCCCCAAAGCTCGCTGCAAAGCTCGTCAACACTTTGTTGTAGCTGATTACCTCGATCAGCGAACTGGGACACAGGTACACCACGTAGACGGACAACCTCCGTCAATCACAACGATGCTAACTTGCCACTGAAATCATCTCCGAAAACACAAGGGAATGTACTGAGTTCATCAAACGATCCACAATGGCCTGACAAGTGGTACCACAACCAAAACGCATACAAACACACACAAACACAGCAACAATCGCCACATCTAACCGGAAATTCAAATGGCTAAAACATCTCGGCAAGTCTCTGCCTCCTAGCCATCGCCAGTCGACAAATGTGGCATTTGCACAAACAAGCTGCTATATTGTTCTTCATGTAGCGTCACGAGTAGTAAACTCGAAGTATCAGATACATCTCCGCATCACTAGTGCCAAACGCACGCAAAACAATGAGCTTCAACATCATCATACACGAACTTAGTCTCCATAGCGCATAACCCGCCTAACACGGAAACTCGAGCCATACTCACATGAAACACTGAAGCTCCCGATTCTCGACTGAATGCATCAGCAACAACATCTCAGACGGATGGTCAAAGTGCAACCTCAAGCCTTCTCGAACAAACTCTAATGTGCAGCCAAAGTCGTTAATCGACTCCCTCCATCTACACTGCCTCAAGCCCAAATCTGGCCGAAAATGCAAGTGGATGAAACTCAATGGTCGGTGTACATCCTACTCCACGCTGCACGCCATAGCAGTAGTATCTCCATCTTTTTGATGCTAACATAAGGACAACTACACCCAATACCATACACAGGATACGTAGCTACATAAGGTTCCCACTGACAGTAACCATGAGCCACCGCTCTGCTATACATCATCAAAACACAACCATATCCAAACCTCGATGCATCGCCATAACCCACGAACTCATCGCGATCGTCAGGTAAGGTCAAAACCGAAGCAATGGTCAACCATCCTGCAGGAGTAAGTAACTCCCTCGCGTGCATCGAACCACTCGAACTTGACGCCTTCTTCGTCAATCCGGAAAGTAGAGTGGCAATCCGGGAAAATCCTGTACAAGCCGTCGGTAATAGCCTGCCAAACCCAAGAGAAACACCGGATCTCTGGTACAATGGTAGGGCAATCCCAAATCAACACGACACCTAGCTGGTCAGGATCCACACTGATTCCTTCGGATAGCATCACACAGCCCAAAATCTTCACGCTAATCGGCCAAAACTCACACTGGCTGAACCTCACAAACATCTGATCGTCTCGCAAAGTCCGCGAAACCACTCACTATTGCATTAGGTACTGGCCCACGCTCCGGGAGTACATAAGGACGTTGCCAACGAACATGACCGCAACTCGTCCCGAAACCGTCTGAAAACATGGTCCATCAAGTCCACACGATCTACGGGGGCATTGGTCAACCCAACAGCGTGACCAAGAACTCATGATGTCCGCACCGAGATCCAAAAGCCAACATAGCCATATCTGACTCATCAAACCTCCACTGATGGTATCTGGATTCGAAATCAATCCTCAAAAAAACTGAAGCTCTTGCGAGCTGATCAAACCAATCGTTAATCCGAAGCGGAGGATACTCACACTCCTCTAAAGCGAATCAGGTTTCGGTATTCAATGCACCACCTCATCGAACCATCCATCACCCGTACACACAAATGCAAGAGCACACACGCAAATATGTGGGGTCGTCTGAAATCTCCTGAAACCTCATCCAGCAACTCCGGAGTCGAAACTGTAGCTCCATCAGCTCCGCTGGCTCAGAACAACAAGATGCCGATAAAATGAGTCCAGCGCCTGGTACAAGCTCAATGGTGTAGTCGGTCTCCTGAACTGGAGGAACACCTGGTAACTCCTCCGGAACAACACCTGGAAACTCGGGAACCATCTCAATGTCCCCAACGTCGGGCACAGCAACCGAAGTATCCACAACATGAGCTAAGCAATAACACAATTCGTCTCCATCATCCGCTCGACCATCACCACGAAACAGTATCTCGGGAAAATCTGGTCGTCAAAACACAACCTCCTTCTCGAGGTACTCGAACACACCCAAATGCATCGTCTGTAAGCCCATACTCACAAACAAACCAAAACCACAATATCCAACTATAACAGATCCGCGGCTAAGTCATAACCTCCAACAAGGATCTCGCAACCTCCGGATGGATACAACACTCTCCAAAACCTCGGAAGTGGAGTTGCAGGTACTATAGCCATGGATATCAAACAATAGTAACCTCAGAGAAAAGTCTGTCCTCAAACAAGGTCATGGCACGAACTCCAACATGCCTAACTAGCCGCCCACATCAAATGCAACTTGCTAAATAGCTCATCAAAAGAGTACATCGATCAGATTGCAGGAACAACATGAGGATCTCCTCGTAAACTCTGAGCTACCGAACCGCTACAACAGCTGGTTAAGGCGCTCCCTCGTAACGTGACCCTCCTGGTCACCACAATGGCAACTGAGAGTACTCCTCGAACACAAATCACCGCAACACCTGCTGCGTGAAAAAAAATCACCAACGATCGCCCAAACTCGTGCCACAGGAGCAAGTCCGCTACTCTGTGATCTCCGCCATCGTCAAACGAATTCTCTGCTTGATCTAATGGCCCACAACATAATCGATAAGGCCACAGCCTGATGAAGTCACCAATCCCGAGGTGTCAGAACTCAATCTCATCAAAACATCACTGCTGAATCCACTTTCCTCAAACCGTCACATCGAAAACCGTGTACATCTTTTCTTCACAATAACCTCGCCGCTGAGTGCAACACACTAAGCTCCTCACGGATATCTCGAGGCACATCAATCAGACTCTCTCTAATACTCAGGTTCAAACTCGTCTCAAACCTCGTGCACCGCTTCCTCTGAAGCCACATAACACTTGCAAACAGGATCAAACATATGAACAATGCATCTCTGCCTCAAGTGGGTAAACACTCCACATAACGCTTGCTGAGTAACCTGATAAACCATTACCGTAAATTCAACATCCTGAATGTAGGCTATGGAGTCACAACCGGAACTCACACAATATCAGCCCACCAAACACAATAATCTGAATCAGGCAAACATCACCGCCACAATTCTCAGCTCTGAGGCAACGTATAGACGCCCATATACACATCCTCAGGCAAACCGTGCCACACAAATCTCTGAACTCTGAATACTCATCCAAATCCACAGTTCTCTGGTAAATCGCGCGTCGATTGATTCTCAATAGGATCCACAACCGAAACGATACGGAATGCACGTCAGGAGGCATCCTAATGAATAAAACATCGTTCACAACAAGTGGAACGTAATCATGGAACTTTAAATATTTGAAAGCATACAACACCCGGAATTTGATGATTATCCACCGGCCGGTCGGGTCACCGTTCCAGACATGCTGTACATTCTCAAATACCCTTAGTAAACACGACTACAGAAGTCTACAGAACCTATAACCTAATGCTCTGATACCAAGCTGAAAGGACCCAACCCCGATTTAGCTTCCTAAATCGGAATCAAACCCCTTCGAAAACACGAACCAACAAAAACTTTTCGAAATTTGGGCAGAGTTTCGTTACTAGCGTGGAATTACCATTACCTGCACGCGGAAAAATACACTTCATCCTATGCCACAAAAAGCAAACCGTGGGCACCAATCCCATCCGGATTTCTCAATATATCAACAGTCTAGTAAACAATACATATAATATATACTTTACTGAAATCCGGGTAAAATCGTATAACATATTCAATAGGAAACTCAGAGCGACTTCTAATACATAATCATATACGCATACCACAGTAGGTAGAACAATAAACCTACTGGATGAAACAAAGTAGCTCGAGTACTATGCCTCCGACCACGACGTGCGACACCAGACCCTGAACTGCAAACTGGGCACGGAAACCGAAAAGCCCAGGTGAAAGACAATAAACACGTTACAGTGAGTGGACGAAAATAAATGTCTTTCACCGAGTAATATATGTTATAAAAACATATGCGAGTCGTAATATAAATAAATTAAATAGTATACAAGGAGATACTGACTCCAACTCGTAAACAGAGCATGCAAGGAAAATCTCACGGGGTCACTCGTGGACACATCCGTGCTAGTACAGTCGGAATCACGGAGTCCCTGACTTCCACGTGATCCATAGCCAGAAAGGCCTCGGTTCCGGGGTACTGCCCCTCGCCGGTCAGGTAGGGGTACTGCCCCTCCTGGTGGCCTACCATCGGGGATCAGCCGAGAGGCAAGTGTATCGATACAACAACATAACTGAAACTGTACTCTGTGTAAATCAAATCGTAAACAATACGATGCAAATGCATGAAACAACATATAAGTATATGTATACTCGTATACGTATATCCGTATAAGTATAATCGTATAGCACATGTTCGTAATAAACATAATCTCGTATGAAATCTCATGCTCGTAAAACCATAATCATGCTGCATGCTCAAGTTCTTAAATCATATAAAAGACTCGCAATCAATCCGTGAAAATAAAATGTCCACTCACAGACTGGCGTAACGCGTATCGCGTTAACCCGTGATCCGGCGGAAAGTCCCTCGCCAAACGAACGATCACGAACACCTGAATATTCACAACGTCCAATATTCAAAGTCATAATCCGACAATACAATACAAATCTTGAGAAACAGCCGTTCTCGGAAACACGTGATTCAAAGTCGACGAATCGTCGAAAATCCGTATATAACAACTCAATACCTCGCTTTACGTTCGGACGCTCAACTCAAAAAACGAACCTCCCCACTGCGATCGGAGCGCGATTTCGAGTCAAATGATATGCAACTTGTCGAAAGTCAAAAAGTCAACTTTGACCGTTGACCGCCGTCCATGGCGGCGCCACTGTTGACCGGAAGAATTCACGGCGGAGCAACCCTTATTCCATGCAAAACCACCCACTGAGCAACTTTGTCAACTGCAACAAAGGCCAATTCAAACTCTAACTAGCTCAATTTCATGAAAACCCGAATTGGTACCAAATCTTCAAATCCAAAATTCTCCATGTACACATCGAATTGAAACACGAAACTTACAGGGGAGCATCAAGGGGATGGGAGCTTCAAAGCCCAGTGCTTGATTAAGCTCAATTCGGCCAAAATCGAGATTCACCATTAAACCCAAAAAAACTCCATTTTGGCCGGAACTTTCTTCTCTCCACCGCCACCCTCGCCGTGAGGGGTGGCCGGAAATGACTAGAGGGGACCAAGGCGAGTCGGTCCAGCCAAAGATTAGGCCGTGGGGTGGCCGGAAACCCCACGCCGCCGTGTAGGCCACCGCCACCGTCGTGAATCTCATCCTCCACCACGGTCAACCAAGTCAAACGTGGTCAATGTCTTAATTTCAGTCTTGACTTTCCTGATTTGGCAAGTTGCTATTTATAGTCTTTCCCAAAGAGGAAACTTCATATTTATCCATTCCGACGAACTTTAAACCCTCGTAACTCTCTCGTCGTAAATCCGATCCCGATAATTCTCGCGGCCACAAACTCGTCTCAATATATTCTACCAATAACACCTGAAGTCAAACACATCGACCAAACAGATAAAAAGTCAACCCTTTGAACCAGCACACAATTAAATCAACCAAATAACCAATAATCGGAAATAATCACAACTAAATCTTCGTAACTCAAAATCATGCTCCGGAAGTTCCTACGAGCTCGAAATTAAATTCTGAACAACTTCCGTGAAGAAACCGAAACCAAATTCTTCACCGGTAATTTAGTCGCGAACAAACCCGCCATTTAAATCCGTTTCCGTCGAAACTTCAAATATTCATAACTAATTCCTCGGTCGTCCAAATAACGATTCGGAACCGCCCACGAACTCATAATCACACGTACAACGACTCTCCAGAAGAGACCCAGCTCCAATTCTCGGCCAATAATTTAGTCGTTAAGAACTCTGGCGATTCCAATATCTGTCGAAAATCCGCGACTGCGCTGTAACTCACGAATCAAGCTGATTATACTTCTGATTCTGGTCCGGGTCATCACAGTAGCGATAAGTGAATTGTGTGATTTATGAGTGTTTGGTTTGGATGGATTTTGTTGTGTAGACAGGACAGACGGTTGCTATAAAGATGACGCTAAAAGGACTTGCTTTTTGTCACAAGAAATGGGTTCTGCACAGGTATGCCTTTCATATCAAGAAGTTTACTTGCAGGTCATTAGTTGGTGGTTATAATATGTCTCACGTGTGGTGCTAATCGTGCTCTCATGGATGTGAATCCCAACAACTTGTTGAAAGGACACAATGAACAGCTTAAACTTGCAGATTTTGGTTTAGCACGAGTATTTAGGAGTCCAGATTGCAGGTTCACTCATCAGGTAGGGTTCTGTCACTCAATAGGTCTCATCTAAGAATCAACATGCAATATACTCAGATGCATTATTTTTAACGTGGTTTGATTCAGTGATCTAACCAAACCAAAACAATTTTTCTTTTACCCCTTTAAAAAAAATACTCCATTTTTCTTTTTTACTTTTGATTTTTGTTGGTTTAAACTTGAGCACACTTTTATAACTCAGGAAAAACAGCTTTATATTTTTACTTATATTTGTAGTTCATCAAGACAACTTTTATGTGGTCTTGTATATGACTTGTTTCTTTCTTATATAGACCTGAGGTTTAACAAGTTGACAGGTGAAATTCCACCGACGCTTGAAGGTCTTGATAATCTTGTTAACATGTATGTCCTTATAAGAAAACAGATCATTAGTTTATTTGTGGAAAAGCTTTGTAGTTTACTAGTTCAGGATAAGCTATATTGGCGTCGATGATTGACTATAAGAGTTATGCAGGTTTATGACCAACAATTTACTTACCGGAGAAGTACCAAATTGGATATTGGATAGCAAACATCACTTGTTAGTCTTCTTTTCTAGCAATCTATGAATCTTTGAATCTTAACTGTCTTTGCTGGACTCCACTGAACAATTCATATAACCCTTGTGGACATGTCTAATGTCGAGATGAATTATATTTCTTTTTTCTTTGATATTTAATACTTCTCACCATTGTCATGAACAATATGTTTCAGGGACTTGTCTTACAACAATTTTACCGGATCACCTAAAGCTAGTTGTCAACAGTTACCTGTGTAAGTTTAATTAATTTAAAACTTTTTTTCCATTCTATGATATATATATATATACACACACAATGTAGGTCTTGACATGAACTTAGATCATCTACTAATTTCCTCTACATCGAACATGAATTATATTTCTAGCTTTTCATCTCCACAAAGCTTGTAAGTTCCATCCTCACTATTTTCTTCTTTTTAAATTCAGATGATCATATAAGATTGACTCTCTTTCTATGTACAAATAGGTGGTGATTGCAGAAGGACCTCCCTTGTTCCTTAAAACCCAAATGTGAGTTACATGTCTAGATTTATAAAAATGTTTTGTTTTCATTATTTTGGAAGTTTGAACAGATTGAGAGTCCCCAGATTTATCTGGTCCTGATGAATGCCATCATTGTCATGTCTAACGCAACTTCCGTTACATCTGCAGACTATGAATTGTTTATTAATTGTGGGGGGAATAGATGGAATATGAGGGTAATGAATATGAAGAGGATTTGAGCCCTATGGGAGCATCACACTTCATTTCCTCATTGGAAAAGTGGGGTTGTAGCACAAAAGGGTTTACTTGCACAACGATGATGCAGAATATATGTCCCAAACTGGATTTCATTTTCAAGAAGCAGGAGTGGGTACAGAAAGAAACGTATGAGGTATCAGGGTCACATGATTTCATAAGATTGTTTCCATTATTGACTTTTGATTTGGTGCTGAGTTTATCTTGTCATTATAGGTTGTTGACCGAGCAGAGCTTCTCTTTTCTGAAGTACTTAATGCTCTTCGTCAAATTGCGGAGAATTGAACTGGTTAATTTCAATTACTAGTGGCATGGCCGAATCTAGACACCAAATAGTGGAACTGGAAGGAATGTTACAAAAGGAGAAGGTGGAATTTGAGGTGAGGCCATCTCAATTCATGTGCAACTTTTCAGCTTTATTTACAGAATAGTAAGTTACTGTAGATAACTTGGTAGGTTTTCATTAGATCTTTTGGCATTAATCAGTAGATATATGGATACGATCTGTTTGGAAAATCTTTTGACTTGGCAGTTTGCAGTGGTTTATGTTTCAGTAAACATGTTTCTTCTTCCGTCTTAAATCTGGGATTTGCTTCGATTTGTGAAATGTTATAGCAGCTAAGTCGATCATCAGCTTTGTGTATGCTTTCCATCTTGTAAGTGTACTGCATAATCAAAATATCCTTGGGGTTATGGAGACATGCATATCATGAACCTCTGAGTTGGAAAACACAGGGTACTGTGAACAGATTGGTACTTATGAAATGGACTAATTAATGGTCCATCATTTTTAAAGTATGATTAGCACACCATTTGTCATTACAGATTGATATACATGTTTTTTTGAGTCAACTCATGGAACACTTATATATGCTCATTTGCTCATTCAATCAATTCATTAAACATATTGATATACACTTATGACGCGTGTTATGTATTATTGCATAGGTGATATGGCAAAAAAAAATCTAGATTGGCCAAAAATGCGAGGGATACAGCAGAAAGTCGCAAAGAAAACTGAACTGCTGTAAGTTGGCCAGAAATCTGAAGTATACAGCACAAAGTTGCAAAAAAATCTAGATTGGCCAGATTGCTCATTCAGTGTACTGTTATTTTGATCTATTTTGTGTACTGTGGTGAACTGATGTAAGTTGGGAAGTTGCAGAGATTAGAACTGCTGTAAGTTTGTGAATTAATGTAAGTTAGAACTCATGTAAGTTAAGAACAATATAGGTAGATTACTGATGCATCTAATGTGAATTGGATGTTGTATTCAGTTGTTGTTATAAGTAGTTTGAATTGACTTTGCATTACAGATTTGTGGATGAAGTAGTAGGATATAAGCAAGGCAACTGTAGTTTTTTTTGCGATGGCAATTTTACTGTCGCAAATACCATCTCAAAATTAATTTTGGCGCGAAATGTTTTTACGACGGCATGCATACCGTTGCAAGTATTGGCACCAAACTAATTTTGAAGGGAAAATATTTTGCGACGGCACCCTTACCGTCGCAAAAAATGGTTTTAACACTACGCCTTGTCAAATTTTTGCGACGGTGTTAGTCGTGGTAAACTGCCGTCGCAAAATAAATCAATAGCTACGGCAAAGGTTTGTCGTCGTAAAAGAATAAGGACGACGGTAAAAACCGTTGCTAATATCAATTGCGTCGCCACCAATTGCGACGGACGGGTTGCCATCGCAAAAGCACATTTTGCCGTCGCAAAAGAGCATTTGCGACGACATTTGACTCTTGTGCAACGGCAATGTGACGTCGCAAAAGGCTTTTTTTGTTGTAGTGTTAGTACCTACAAAGAGAATCACACTTCAAATATTCTACAAAAGCTAAACCGTGGGGCTCCGTTCCCCATCCGGATTTCTCAACATCATATAAAATAAACCACAAGGTTTACAAGAAATCCAGAAACATTCAGGAGTAAACTCAACTAAAAACATATCATAAGTATTCAGAGCGACGCTTATACACATCATATACAACCAATAGGTTGAACAAAGAACCTACTCGAACTGAAATGTGACCTGAATTCTACGCCTTTACCGTCGACGTGCAACAATGGAACCCAAACTGCAAACTGGGCAAAAGAAACCGAAAAGCCCTGGGGAAGACAAATGAAATCGTTAGAGTGAGTAGACAAAAATAATAATATGTCTTCCACCAATATAAACATAAAATCATGATGCGAGTCTAAAATCATCAATCACAGGTAAGGTGGTTGTCATAACCTTCCTAGATACCATATAAAATGTGGAGGTCGTAACTCGAGTACATTTTTCTCAGAGTTACAATCATGCTCAACCAAGGTAAGGGGTTTGTCATAACCTTCCAGGGAGCCATATAATCACGGGTCAGGCGTTTGTCATAACCCCCCAGAGCATATTGAGGATCAACCGAGAAGCCATGCATCGATGCATCCATATATCCATAATCCATGTAAAACAAATCATGCATATGCCTCCAAGTAAAATACATAATCAGAAATGCATAATCATAATTGCATACTCGTAAAATGCATAACATAAATGCATAATCAAGACTCGCAAATCGACAATGAATATAAAGTGTCCACTCACAGTACGAGGCTAACTCTGAGGTCCGGCAGAAGATCCCTCGCCAAACACTCGATGACGATCACCTGAATAACAGGGATACGATCAATACATATAGAATCACAACATACGGAGCTAATACGTCAAGAACCCCGCGTTCTCAAAAGACGTATCACTCGAAATATCGACGAGGATAACAAAATTCCCAAAATACACCCAACAACCCTCGTCCCAAAATAGAATACTCAAATCAACTCAAAAACTTCACGACTACGATCGGGACGCGATTACGAGCAAATGGTATAAAAATCTCCAAAATCCCAAAAAGTCAACCTCGCCGGAGCTCCGCCGTTGACCGCCGCCAGTGGCGGTGGCGTGGCATCAACGGTGAAAAACTCCGGCGACCCATACTTCAAACTCTTCCTCTCCTCAAGCCCAACCTCTTTTCCTTCTACTACTAACGCCGATTCAATTGACACCGGCCGGAATTCCGGCCGAAAGCATCGCCGGAATTCCACTCCGGTTACCATCCCAAACCGCCACAAACCTCTACCAATTCCAAATCAAAGTGCCCAGAATTCATCTATGGGTTGAGGGGAAGCAAACCCCCCACCACCTCGACACCAAAACTCGCCGGAATCCCCCACCTGATTCCAGCGAAATCTCCAAACTTCATCGAACTCGAACTCAACCAATTCCCACAACATCAAGCTTAAACCAATAGAGAATCACAAGAGGATTCTAGCCATACCAAGATTATGGTCGGAGGTGGCCGGAAATTTCGGGTCGGACAACAACAGCTCGCGGGTCACGTTGGAGCTTCGGTCAACGCGTTCAACGGGAGTCAACTTTGGTCAACGCTGGTCAAACAGTCCAAATGTGACTTTCCGACAATTTTATGACTATTCCGATATTTATACGCGCGACCAAAATGATCAATGGACCAAAATGAATCGAAACAAAACGGATAAACACAACTAAATCCAACTGCAGAAAATATTCATAACTTATTCCACGTAACTCGAAATAATCCTCTGAAAACTCCCATGAGCTCGAAATCACATACACTACAACCAAATTCTTGCCCGATAATTCATTCATAAACAAACCCGCCATATCGACCAATTACGACAAAACCGCAACTAATCGTGAAACTCACAAATCATGCCAATTTACTTACAATTTCTGATTCGGGTCGTTACACCTTCGCAACAAGGTTCATATGGTTGCGCCTACCTGGAAGGAGTTGCTGGCCGAGGAGAAGGGGAAAGTGTTATGAAGAATTCGGCTGAGTGCAATACGTACAATTTTAAATTTATTTTCTAATAACCAATAAAAATCTTAATTTCATAATATATACGATTATAATTTTTTATTCTTTTTTTATAGGAACAATATGAGGTCGATGGCACACCGGAGATACTTAGGCACATCAACAGCACTGCCAACGCCATCTACTGTGATTGGAAGTACAAACTTCATAAGTATTATGAAGAATTCGGCTGAGTGCCTACCCCCATAGAGTTGCATGGGGATATGGAAAATGAGTGGGACTGGTTGATCAATCACTTCGAAGAAGAATTTTATCGGGTGATTATTTTTTTATTTAAATTGACAAAATTGAATTAATATTTTTTAGTTATTTATTAATTTTTTAATGATTTATGTTGTCCAACAGAAAACCTCGAACATCAACTAGGCCAACTAAGAGAAGAAGGACAAAGATTATACCTCCAGTTCCAAGCAGATGATACAAATCACCAAGGAGTACAGATATAAGGGCTCCAAACAGCATTATCTGGATGCTAGCGTCACCACTTACGTATTATTATTTATCTGGATACAAATCACAAAGGAGTACAGATTTTAGGGCTCTAATATGGCGTAAGTGTCGTATATATTTCTTCTTAATTAGCATAATTATTATTTATTATTTATTAAACTGTTGTACAAATTTAAAATTATTTAATTTTTATTATTATTTTCAGGCGAGGTTAGTAGAACGAGCGGAGGAGGAATTGGCCAACACATAGCTTGCACACCCGGATTTACTGCCGGAAGACCTGCCTCCTCTATCAATGGAGAGCCAAATTGCAATCGCTGATGAGGTATACAGTCGTCGAGCTGGCAAGGTGCCGTGAGATTTTTCTTCTGACTCATCTACAGAATGTTCGGCGAGGAAAGGTGCTCGGGATGCATTGGTCCAAGCAGCCCTTAAAGAGGCTCGACTCGCACGGGAGGAAACATTATCTATGCGTCAGGAAACGCAATCTATACGTCAGAGACTTGATGACCAACAAGCGCAGATAGCCCACCTTATCACCCTCATGCAAAACCAGGTTTGAAAACAGTGTCAACCTCCTCCGAACTCATACCTCGACGACGACGACACGGCTGAAGGCGGGGGAATCGGCGTCGCATCTGCTCCCCGTGTATTTTAGTAGTAGTTTGCATTCTATGTAGTTTATGATATCGTATTTTTCGAACGATTTAATTTGATGTACGTACAAATTTTAATTATTTAAATGAAAATATAGTATTTTAATTAATTTATTATTATTTTATTTTAAATTCAAATTTTAATTAAAATAAATACATATTCACTTAGACTACGAAGTATATACGCTTTTGTAGTCTAAGTCTTCACTTAGACTACGAAATCATATATGCTTCGTAGTCTAAGTGATCACTTAGACTATGGAATATACACAAATGTGTGGTCTAAGTGATCACTTAGACTACAGAAAATATACATATACGTGGTCTAAATGATCACTTAGACTACGGAGTTGTTGCGTGGTTTAAGTGATCACTCAGACCACGCAACAATTCCCTAGTCTAAGTGATCACCTGGACGACGAAATTGTTGCGTCGTCCGAGAGAAACTTAGACCACGAACTTTTTGCGTCATCTAAGTTGTACTTGGACGACGTAACTGTTATTTGCGTTGTCTCATCAAAGCTTCCAATGATGTAAAATCTCCGTCATCCAAGTCTCCTCCTGGACGACGGAAAGGTCTATGTCCGTCGTCCAAGTGCTTAGACAACGACACTTGGAGGTCAGTCCCTAGACGACGGAGATTTCGTAATCTAAGTACTTAGAATACGAAAAATTGCACCTTGACCACTAAAATGGTCCATGGTCTAGGTGCAATTTTCTTGTAGTGCACTAATGATGTATATGGCACAAGATCAATAAGTAATTGCCTATTCCGCAGAATAGTATGAATAGTACCAGTATCTGCTAGACACTCGATCTCATTGTCAAACAACTACAAAAGAATTTGAATTAATTAGTCTTCAAGACTTGTTGACCAGTTTAAGTAAAGACTTAAAGATTTATCTAAGGGTTGTGACATTTAAAGAGTATTGATATGACATAAGCAAACCGATGTAAAATACATGAAAAAACACCATTCTCGGGTATGATTTTTGATGGATTGAGAAAAGCCACTCGACGGGTCGATGAAATCCAAAATAAAACTTGATTTTGTGATAACTATTTTCTCGACTGGTCGAATTTTGTGATGAGTAGAGACAGAACCATGCATTCGACGGGTCGAGGAAAACTTCGACGGGTTGAAAATGCAAAACCGTTCCAGAAAAAGTAATATGTATGAACATAACAATTCTTAATACTTTCAAATCTCAAAAGAAAGAACTTTTGTTGCTTTTCCAACATCAAAACATACATAAAAAATTTTGTTCACATTCAAATAATCATGACTAAAAATAAAGTCAAATACAATGGTAAACTTGATTACATGGTAGAGATATCAATCTAAGCGAAATCTAGGGTCGCTAAGTTTACATTTGGGATATCTTCTACAACTAGATTGACTTCTCTACCATCATCCATCTCTTCATCCGCAGTGTAGTTGGTCTCATGAGCCAAGTACAGCATACATCTCTTGTAGACATTCTGGACATCTTTAGGCGCACAATATTGCTTGCTCGAACTACACATATAATAATGTACTAAGCTAGACTTTGTAGGAGCAGACCTTGAAGAATTTCTATTATTCTTGGAACCAGAATTTGTTGGATTCTTATTGTTCGAGTTGTCTTGGCAAGTCTAAGTCAAATTACTACTGTTTCCTCCTCTGGAATGATCTCTACCATGTCCACCTCTGCCACCACGATTTTGATAAGGATCCGAATGATAGTTCTTCTTATCCTTGTGTGCCTTTCCTGTATGATAAGCCTCCGAGACTTTCTTTGTACTGGCTGGCCTGGCTTTGTTGTGGAGAAGAATCTCCTGATTCCTTTGTTTCTTTGCCAGTATACTCATAAGACCACTGAATGATCTAAGTCTTCCTTGCTCATAATCAATTCGATATTAGTGAGCACCCTTGTCCATAGAGGTAGGAAATATAGTCAATGACTTCTCAACCATGGCCTTGTCGTTCTTGACAGTGCCACAAATAGCAAGCTCAGACTGTAGCTCTAACATATCCTGGTAAAAATCGTTGATCTTGGGATAATCTGATAACCAGATTTGGTCCCATATCCTTAGGAGTTCAAGAAGATGAGCACCATGTACATTGTTGAACCGTTTTTGTAAAGTCACCCAAAAATCTGCGGGGTTGTCCTTTAACAAGTACTGGTTCTTTAAAGTATGATGGATATGTCTTCGAAGAAACATAAGAGCTTGAGCTTTCGAGCTATAATATCTTCATTAGCTTGAGTGCCTGATGGTAGTGGTTCTATAGTGTCCGTGAGTTTCTTTCCGATGAGAGTATTCTTCACATCAAAAATCCACCTGGATGTCAAATTCTGGCCTTGTTGGCTCAGTCATCTTCAAAAAACAAGAGATGAAATTAGTTTACTGATCGAAAAATCACGATCACTAATATAGTTTAGAGAATAAGAAAACATGATCTATTTGATGTATGGTCACAAATATCGATGCGATAACCGGTGGTTTCATACCACATCCCATAAAATCGTGACTGACTCAGAGTCACAAAATTATCGACTTCCCTTTTTTTTCATGTATACAGTGACTCCCCCAGAACTGCCACTATTGTTTAAACTATGAGCAGGAAGATTTAATATATAGGGCTTTTTGATATCCCTTTTGATTTGATTAGACTACTCATTACTTATGCCCAAGAAGATTCCTTTTATATATATGTATGTATGTATGCATATATATATATATATATCGTAGATCGAGTTGTGCACTCTATCTTCGGTAGTTCAGGGGGCGGGTTCACAATTGACGTGTAAGTCATTCTACCTCCACCGACAGAGAGAAAATGTGAAAACTCCTCTTCTCCCGCTCTGGCCCTCTTCCCCCTTGGAAATGAAGCCTTAGGTGTTAATCAGTTCCTAGCTGCTGGTTGATGGAATATGTGTGTCCAGTTCATATCAGGAGAAAGAATAGAATGAAGGGAAGGACTGTGCTTGCTGAATTAGAATGTGAGCCCTAATCAATAAATAGCTTCAAAGGTGCTAGTGCTATTGTCCTGGGACTTTCTCGCTCTGGTTTCGCATTCAATGCTTTCAGTTTGGTTGTTGAAGAAAGTAAAAGTAATCTAGTCTTTCCTTTGCCCAGAGGATCAGTCCAATAATACCACTCACAGGTAAATAGCGCAATACTTCTTCATGAATCTCCGCTATTTGAATATGGAACATCATAACAACGAATAGGAATAATATGATTATAGCTCCTATATGAACTACTGGGAAGATCATAGCGAAGAAGTCGAGACCTAACAAAAGAAGTAAACCTGAAGTGTCAGGAAAGACAGGAATGGGAAACAAAATGGAATGCACTGGATTTTTTGCATGTGCAACCATCAAACCAGAGACCAAAGCAGGGCTCGACAAAACGGAAAGTATCTCCTTCACTCACTCATACCTGTAATAATTCATATGAACTAGAGACATATATAAAATTCACGGTATTTAATCCATCAGTCCCTGGTTGATGGAATATGTGTGTCCGAATCATAAGGGGAGAAATAATAGAATGAAGGGAAGGACTGTGCTTGTTGAATTAGAATGTGAGCCTTAATCAATAAATAGCTTCAGAGGTGCTAGTGCAACTGTCCTGGGACTTTCTCGCTCTGGTTTCACATTCAATGCTTTCAGTTTGGTTGTTGAAGAAAGTAAAAGTAATCCAGTCTTTCCTTTGCCCAAAGGATCAGTCCAATAATACCACTCACAGGTAAATAGCGAAATACTTCTTCGTGAATCTATGCTATTTGAATATGGAACATCATAACAACGAATAGGAATAATACGGCTAGAGCTCCTATATGAACTACTGGGAAGATCATAATGAAGAAGTCGTCACCTAACAAAAGAAGTAAACCTGAAGTGTCATGAAAGACTAGAATGGGAAACAAAACGGAATGTACCGGATTTTTAGCACGTGCAACCATCAAACCAGAGACCAAAGCAGGGCTCGACAAACAGAAAGTATCTTCTTCACTCACTCATACCTGTAATAATCAATATGAACTAGAGACACATATAAAATTCACGGTATTTAAACCTAAATCTAAGATGTTGCGGTAATTAAGTTTTTCAACCTAATTTCAAATCTAATAACTTTAAAATTTACCTCGAGAGTATTATGCTCAGAATGAAATCTTCACTGGGATCAAAGTTTGAAGTAAGAAGCAAAAAATCCGGCGACAAAAAATTCCGGCTACGGTGTGGGCTCCGACGGTGGTGATGACTACGTGTAAGGGAGGAGGCCGGCAATGGAACTTGTAGTGTTTAGGGGTTTGGTTTTTTCTTTCTTTCCAGATTTGGGTTAGCTATTAACTCAAGAGCTGCTGATAATGTGTTGAAGGAGAAAAATATAGAAGATACGCAATAGACTGAAAATTATATTTTATTCATTGATAGATGACCTTTAAATAGACATTACAATTTGATACAATAAATCTTCCGATAAATACGGGATTAAGAGAATCTTTATATTTACTCTAATTAGGACAAGACACATACCAGAATAGCAGAAAAATAATTCTCTTAAACAATTTTAATGATTGTTTAAGAAAAGAATCACTGAAATTATGGGTGTACTTCCTTTAAAATAAATAAAATAAAAATATACTTAAACACAGAAATATAAGACGAATTTTAGTTATATATGTTTGAGAAAATTAAATTCCGTATATTCTAGCTGTGTGTATGTCCTAATTAGATTACAATAGAAAATCTTTGAATTTCTGATCATTCGCGATACTGTTTGTAATGCCTATATTTATGTCTCCATATCAATTAATAAAAGTATAGTTTCATTATTCATTATTCATCCTTCAATACGTTATCATCACGCTCTGAATTGATAATAAGCCTTTTGCGCCCAGGTTTTTGACCGCCGACCGGACCTATCTAAAGCAGAAGCCAAAGCAGAAGTGTGAGCGCGAAAAGTAAGTAAAACCCGAAAAAGATAAACAAAACTCAGTTCTTACTCAAAATAGTGGAAACTCTATTACAAGCTACTCAAATAAAAACAACTCCTCTAGACTTATCATTCTATGCTCGGATAATCATCTCGTTTCTCAAAAAAATAACTTGCAAGATCTATACAAGGATGAGCTCAACCTGACGGTTCAGTAGGGACGTAAAACCTTCGTATGGATAGTCGATCAGAACACATAATCATGTATTTTAAAATATAAACTATTATTGAATCATGTTGCAATGCAACTCCACTTATCTACCCGATAATCCATATATTAAAACACAAGGAGCCTATATTTTCCATACCATAAATTTTATACTTTATGGGTGACTCCAGATGCCTTAACATATGAACAAACACCCATCCCAATCCTTGTTCCCCTTTTGCTAGTTCTCTTATTCAACTTTGATCACCAATTTTTGAACAACTCTATTTGCCCTCTTGAGATTTGGTCCTTATGAATTAAACATAACTACACAAAAGATACATCCTATAATTCCCGAAACCATAACTATTCACCAACACCATCCTAATTGCTATAATTACTGAATGAAATATGAATATGCACAAAATCATGTTTATCGATAAATTTACTAACACATGCTTTTCACGTAATATATACAAACAAAATAAAACACAAATTCAAAAACACAACATAAATAAACATCCAATCATATAGGGGTTGCACGTGAATTCTCGTATCTCAATTTTGATAGTCGAAAACGACAACTACGCGACAAGAACGCCTTCCCGGAAAGCCTTCAAAGAATTACTTAACTATGTCCGACATGCTCTCAACTAATGGATAGAACTCGTCGAGATGAATCCATTGGTACTAACATATTCTATTTCAGAATTACGAATAAAAAGTTATGATCTACCAAATTTATACGAACTTCGAGAAAACATAGAGAGAAACTAATTTTAGTGAGAGAAACTCTCTCGGAAATCTAGTGTGACAAATCTAGTGTCTGACTTCTCCTATTTATAGGGAGAAATGGCCAATAGGAAGCCAACATTTTTCACAAAGAAACTTACAAACCAAGTAAACTAATTAATGCCATTTGTAACAAACAAACTCCTCCCTTTCCACATGGTGACACATGGTCGGTGACACAACCACTTTGGCTTATAAAATCCAATCCAAAACGAAGACATTAAGTCTCCCTTCTAGCCAATCCAAAGATGACATGTCAACATAAATATACCAAACCTCCTAAATTCAGAAAATCATAGAAAAATACTTGGAACTCCGAAAAATCTTACAAACACATGGTAACGTCTACTATCTAGTTATGATCTCAGAAATTAATTCTGACTAATTAAAAGGTTTAGGGTCTTACAACGACATCACCATAAATCATCAAACCTTAATTCTCACGGAAAAAACCCGCGTGAGGTAACCATCGAAAACCTACACCACCATCACACCTATGTGGGAACCGCCGACGTCACCTACTCACACTACTGTGCACACCTACTCTATGTTCCCCGAACCCGCTCCGCATCACCTACTCGGCAGCCCTCGCACACTTGTCATCGGGCCTTCGCCTCCTTCACGACAACACCGAGTAGTAGACTCACAACCCTTAGACACCCTAACTGTATATATACACAATGTCTTCTACCTTCTGCAGCATATCCTTGAACGCCAAGATTGCTCGACTTTCAAAATCACATGTCAGGATAGCTGTAACACCACGTCATCAACAATGTACATTAGTAGCTACTACGATTATTGCACCCTTCGAGATACATTTTTCTAAATCCTTGCCTCCGAATTTATTTTTTTAGAATCGGGCTTATCAACTTTCTTCTACCATCACCTTTCTAATTGTGAATGAGATCATCAAGAGGGGATTTCATCACCCCTTTGATCGAAGTTTGATTTGTGATAGTCCTGAGAGAGCACGTTTTTGAAAAAAGAGAGAATGGAATCGATTATATATATCTATGTAGTATATCACAGTTTATTGGGTGTGGTATGATGTCGCCAGTTGATATATTAAGCATCGATTTATGTGACCATACATCTTGGCTCTTGTTCTTATTCTCTCACTTGATATTAGTAATCGTGTTTTCGAAACTAATTATATATCTACCTTCTCTAGGCCAGTTAGGCCATAGTTTGACATCTTTGATCCAAAAGGAACTAAGTATCATTGTTGGGTATTTGATGTGGAAAATACATTAATACACCACAGAGATTATCCCACCTACAGACCCAAATGTGGTCGCCCCTAATGAAGAAGTCTAAGCTTAAGAACTCAAGTTTTTGAGGCGTCACATCCATCCATCTCTGAAGAAGTAGTATTTGAAAAAGGCAGATCCCAAGGATTTATAGGACATTCTGAAACAATTGTGTGGTTGAAAAAACTGAGAAAGATATGGTTGATAAGACTTTGAACACATTTCCCTCCTCTATGAGCATCCTTGCTCATTAGCACAGGCTTGAGTAGGAACAAGGAAGAGTACAAACATTCAGTGATCTCATAAAAATACTGGCTAAAAAAGAGAGACAACATGAGATTATTCTCAACAAAAACTCAAGGCCGGTCAGCTGGGTCCAAGAAAGTCCCAGAGAATTCTAAAACTGGAGGAAAGGCACCTAAGCAAAAGAAAAACAATTGATCAATACCTTATAGTCGTGGACAGCAAGCTCTATGAGGTGGGAGGGGAGGCCGCGGCCATGGTCAAAACTAAGGTCAAAACCTGACTTGGCACTCCCATCATGAGGCCGGCCTCAGTAATTCAAACAAGAACAAGTTAGGTTCCAATTCCAAGTAAGGAGGAAATCCTCCACACTCTTCTCCAACTGGGAATCATCCATATTTTAAATGTGGTTCTACTAAATATATGCACAAGCAATGTCATGCAAGCAAGGAGATTAAGAATATCTACAAAAGGCACAAGCAATATTTGGGACGAGAGGCTAACTTTTCTAGGAGAGACTATGAGATGGAAGAAGACATGGACGTCAATCTTACTAGAATACACAACAAGAAAGTGAATATTGAAACCTACATTTTGATTAAGTCTATGTATTAGTCTTTTATTTCTACTATGTTATTTTTTTCAAGTTTAGTTTTGACTTGATTAGTAATGTTTTTGAGAACTTTTATTCGTTTTGGAATAAGAACATCCTTGATATAATTTAGTTCGCAAGTAATAAAATTTCTCTAAATTTTCTAGTTTATGGATTTTTTGAGAATTTTATCTTTCTTCAATGCATGAATATCGTGATATACAATACTCCATGACAATATAACATAGAAAATACCACTAGTAGAAAAAAAAAAGAAAAAAAAATTCTATTTTCTGGAGGTCATTTCGACCGGTCGGTGATTGTGTCGAACCTAGTTTTCCTAGCAATTTCGATCCGTCGAGAAACATTTTTCAACTCGTCAACCCAAAATCCCTGGAAACATCTCAACTCGTTGAAATAATTTAGACCCACTGCGCTATATTTCCTGGAGATCATTCAACCCGTCGATAGCCTTTCAACTCATCGATCTCCGTATACAAAAAGTGATGGTGTCTCTAGGCTTTCTTGATGTTGTTAGCACATTAGTATTGGTTTTCCATGTCAAGCATTCTAAAATTCTTTGAATTTTTTGAAGCATTCGCTTAAAGTTTTCGTTATGTCTTTCATTTAAATACTAATTAGTTTATATTCTTTTGCAAATGTCTAAAGGCGAGATGAGTGTTTAGCAGATAGTGGTACTTGCCAATCTATTATGCATAATAGAAATTTTTTTATGAATTTTATGCCTTATAGATCCTCAATGACAACCATGATTGGTTCATCGCCAATTATACATGTGCATGGTTTTGCACAATTTTTGTTGTCACATGGGGCTCAAAATTATGTCACTGATGCCTTATATGGGCCAAAGGACAATCGTACCTTGTTCAGTTTTAAGGATATTCGTGCCAACGGTTTTCACTTGGAAACATACTATGAGAATGATTTTTTTTATGTGTAACCTCCATTGAATGTGGTCGAAAGCATATTTTGGAGAAATTTATGAATATTCGTAGTGCTTTATATCTTACTACTGTACGGATTATTGAATCCAATGCACTTGCTCACATTGTATGTGATTCTGCCTCATATAAGCTTTGGCAGTATCGTCTGGGTCACCTCGGTCGAGATGTGATGATCAAGATATTGAAAAAGTCACATGGTCGTCTATTTTTTATAGCCGAGAAGCATGTAGGAATACCCAACACCATCGAAAATGATGCAGGGGCCGAGAACACTCCTCTTAGTTGAGAGTCGGTCTTCAAGACGAGTGCAGCACCATCCTGACTACCTTGTGCTGAGGCATAATGCATTATCCCACTGGATGCCTTTATAGCGATCTTTGATGCAGACCGCTCGTTCTGCAAAGCTTGCTCATTAGTAAAGTTACAGGCATAACCTTCTTTTGCTCTAAACACAACAGAAAATATTCTATTTTTACAATGAATCCAAGGAGACATTTGTGGACCAATCAAACCAGCATGCAGACCATTTAAATATTTTATCATTTTGGTTGATGCATCGACGTATTGGTTACACGTTACTTTTCTATCCATAAGGAATGTTACATTTTCTAAACTTCTAGCTCAGATAATTAAACTATGGGATCACTACCCGGATAACCCAATCAAGTCTATTCAATTGGATAATGTAGGAGATTTCACACTAAAGTCTTTTGATGATTATTGCATGTCTATTGGGATTGATGTTGAACATCTCATTCCCCATGTTCATTCATTAAACAGTCATGCAGAAGCACATGTCAAGCAGTTATAGCTTGTGGCGCGGCCTTTTATGTAATTTTACATGCAGCCATACTTATTCATTTTAGCCTGTCACCCGACAACCATTTAGTGCATACCAGTTGGCTACTGGGAATGAGCCTGACATTTCACACTACGTATATTTGGTTGCACAGTTTATGTGCATATTACACCTCTACTACGTACGAAAATGGATTCCCAAAGACGATTAGGTATTTATGTTGGCTATGAAGCTCCAACGATTGTCTATAGTTTAGAACCTTTGACATGAGATCTCTTTACTACAAGATTTGCAGATTGTCACTTTGATAAGACATACTTCTTGCTATTAGGGGGAGCTATAAATGGTTCTATTCCAGTTGAATGTTAGGAATTGATTTGGTAAATCCCTACTACATCTCATCATGATCCCCGCATATCTCAGAGTGAGATAGAAGTGTGTCATATTCTCGATCTTTAGAAGGTAGCAGATTCAATGCATGACTCCTTTACTAATGTTGCAAAAGTAACGAGATCATAATATCTTCTGCAAATGTTCATGCAAGATTGAAAGTCCCTAAAAATTGGGCAAGTAAATGCCACACAGGGCAAAGTAGCATTCCTCCTGCCCCACTGTGGGGGTGTTGCGTTGGCCTCAGCTCCTACTCGTAAGAGGTGGATACCAAGAAAAGGTTCTGATGAACAGCCAACTAAATGGCAAGCCATCCAGGCACAAAATGATCAATTTATCATCAACACTGTGAATCCATCGCATGAGATTGTTTCTGACTACATTTATGTCCTAAAATCAAATTAACTATGATAGGGGACGCTTTAGAGTCAATGGTGATCTCAGAAAATAAAAGAAACTCGTTATGTTACACAAATGTGTGCGTTATTATAGATAAATTTTCCATGTGCGTTAGTGATGTATTTGTTTATTCCGCCACTCAGGAAATCATTTACGATGATGAATTCAAACCTCACTCTATTGCGGATTGTCAATGTAGAGCAAATTGCCCAAAATAGAAAAATGCAATTCAAGCTTAATTAGTCTCTCTTACATAAATGCAAGGTTTTGGTCTGATGATGCTACACCCACCAAATGTGAAGTCAGTTGGAGATAAATTGGTTTTTGTTCGGAAGAAAAATGAGTAAAACGAAGTCTTGCGATACAAAATTAGACAATTTGCACAAGAATTTTCTCAATGCTCTAGAATTGATAATAAGGAGACGTATTCTCCAGTCATGAACATTGCTAATTTTTGCTACATAGTCAGTTTAGTAGTATTCGAGAAATTGAGTATGTAGCTCATGGATATGGCTACAACATCTCTCTATAAGGATCTTGATTGATATATATATATATATATGAAAGTGCTGGACGACATAATCTTACCCAAGTCAAGTAATTCTAAACCACATAGTACTCATGTGATCAAATTGAGACGTTCATTATATGGATTGAAACAATCATGTCAGATGTGATATACACGTCTAAGTGACTACTTGATTGGGAAGGGATATTAGAATGATGAGTTATATCCATGCATGCTCATTGGACGAACAAGTTCAGGATTTGTCATTGTAGCAGTCTATATTGATGATATTGATGACATGAACATCATTAGATCTCTCGATGAGATTAATGAGACA
Source organism: Geum urbanum (assembly GCA_946800695.1). NCBI lineage: Eukaryota > Viridiplantae > Streptophyta > Magnoliopsida > Rosales > Rosaceae > Geum > Geum urbanum. The sequence continues at coordinate 59,703,639 of OX326997.1, forward strand.
ATTGGCTACATAAAATCTGAGTTTGAGATGAAAGACCTTGAGAGGACTTACTTTTGTCTTAATTTAGAGCGCTAGAATATCGAGTTCACTAAATTTTCATTCAACAATGTGTTTATTTCCAAAAGACACTATAGTAGCCATTAGCTAGAGTGCTAGACAACAAATTAAACTAATATGCATATATACTTGAGATATGTCACGAACAGAAGAATATGTCACGAACGACATAGTTAATCAGACAATTATTATTGCATAATTAGCTAATGAAAGAAATTTTATACCTCAATTCTAAAAACGTAATTATTACATTGTCATGCATATCTTCGTTTCATATTGTTCACACACGCATTTGATAGAGTATTTTGAATAAAATCTTAATATAGCTCAGTATCATCAAGAAGGAGTTAGACAAAGGATATATGTTGATCTTTGTGTTTTGACATGCTCCTCAATGTCTATGATCTCGCAAATGATTCAATGAATATTAAGCTGCAAACTTTTGAACCAACACCAATTTGGTTAGTAAAGAAAAGCAAAGCAATGCTCATATGAATTGACAACTTGAAAAATGAATGGAATGTCTGCAAGAATTCCAAAACCCTGTAAAAAATATTCATATAGGAAAAACTTATCAAGTTGAGGTGTGCAAAACACTGTCCTAAGAGAAGATTCGTCCCCTCCTGCACAGGGTTGAATAATGAACTTTCTTCAAGATATAACAACTTTTCGAGCTTCTTCAAGTTTGTAGCCCTAAACTTAATTATGTGGCGCAACATGTCATTAAATGCATTTTCCATATAATTATGTATTGCTACATTATTACGGTTTAATGTTTATCATATTCTTTGTGATCTAATGACTAAGACAACTTCTTAATATCATTTTTTAATTAGATAAATGAAATAAAAAAGAAAAATAAAGAGTTACAAACTGATCGAGCAGAAGAAGAGGTGCGAGGAAAGTGTATACAGCTGCAATTTAATGATTATATATGGAGATCAAAAATCCCAAAGTGTATATATAGCTGTAAAAGCATCCCCAATACTCTTGCTAATTAAAATATAAAGTTAAATTTGGTTAGTTTTCAACATAATGTTCCAACAGATATCATAAAAATAAGCTAAATATAATTTTTTGTTAAAAATCCTAGTTATATTTAGAAAAGAATTTGAGTCAAAATTATATTCTCTCTCTTCAATTCCTACATTCTTGTTATGTTTTTTCTTTTTGACAAATTTAAGTAGTGAATTGACTTCATTGTTAGAGATGCTCTAAATTCTTTATTGAGATCAACTAGTCATTTGGCAAAACTGATAATCAATTATGAAGGAAAAATTGGATCTGTCTTCATAATCAATTTGTACGATATCAATATTTCATTCAAATTTGTAGTGTTTGAATTCACTTAGGATGGTTTCTAGGTTTCAAATTTTGTTCGAAAACCCTAAATCAGCAATTAGGAGATCAAAGGAGAAAGGCTCAAAGTCAGGTAAATGTTATTGAGGAGTAGCAAGCTAAACGGAAACAAAGTTAATCCTCATCTCATTAGATCAAACATTATTGATCGAGCCTGACGAACTCTGAGAAAAAACTATCCATGATAATATCATGTTGATTATCTGAATTTATATTGAAAATGAAAACAATTGCAATTATGTCACATGGTATATATCTGAACCCTCACAACTTTTGTTCCTCATCTTCCGTTGGTTGATGTAGTGCATGAGTTCATCTCTATCATCTGGGTTCATCATATATAGTAAGACAAATTTTCATTTATCAATTTATTTTATTGATAAGTTTTTTTCTTAGTTTTCTAGTACTGGTAGTTTAAATTTGTAAGGTATAATTGTATAAAAGATTAAAACAAAATGAAAATGGGCAATATTAGTATTGTATTATATGTTATGTGGCAAGTGAGATGACATGAATGCAATATGGTATGTCACGTTGGATTAAAATCTCAAACTTTAAGCTTTACAGGAGACCTCATAGCATTGTTCAAAAAATTTCTACTTAGATCATAATATCAATTCCATTCTTCTCTCATCTCATATTAGTAATAAGGTACCTCTGACGCGGACTTTTGTTTTGTTTTCTAGTTACTTACATTCACTGGTAATTGCTCCAACATGCGGCCCGTGGAAATGAACAGTATTACCGTGGAAGGAACAGTGGCTTAGCAAAACTCAGCTTTGTCGCATAGTAAATTATGATGGTACTGTTCTGTATATTATATCATTTTACATAAATGTATACTCCTTACCCCAATTCTAGCTGGGCACTAAATAATTATGATTTGTTGATGATTACCCACATATGATCGAGATGAGAGGGGCGAAGAAAAGACAGTGAGGCATGCAACTCTGGAAATGGAAGGATCTTTGTTCCCTCTATATCGACATAATCATTAGGCATTTTGTCATGCTTTCTCTCTTCATATTATTATAATCATCATCACCATCATGCATCTTGCTTACCTCCTTTCTCAACCTGGGATGCTGCTCAATTCAATTATGTTGCCCTATAATGGAGCAGTAATCCCCCAAAACTTTCTTTTAACTGCCATGATGCATGATAATCATGTTCGCACTTCATCGAGTGAGGAATAATTTGTGTATATATAATTTGAAGTAGGTGACCACGGTGAACTTAAACCCGGAAGTATTCTTCTTCATGTGCGAAGACTTCACTAGATCGAAAAATAAAAGTTATCAAACGACAATTACCAAGACCCGCCCGGAAACAACAATCAAAGTTCCAAACGTGATGCGTTTGGTTTGGAACTGCAGGGAAACCTATAGCCACGACCCGGGAGATAAAAATGGATAGAGACTCTCATGGTGTTGCAGTATGTACGTGCTAATGGTGTCTGTTGGATATACAATTTTATTTGGACGTACTTACAGTTGTTTTAGCTTGAAAAATTACTTGCAAACGAAAATAACTGTTATTCGAAGAAAAAGAGGGAGAGGAAGGCTAGTCGCATGGAGCTAGCAGATTGCAAACTCAGCGGCCGCTTGGCAAGATCTGATCGGTCTAGTATAAAACAAAAACTTCTCTGGGTCAAATCTCAGCCAAAGTCCAAATTAACCCAACCTTCTTTTCAAACCAAAACAGCCTCACCGGCCCATTCTTCCTTGCCCAAAAGTAATAAACAAAAGCACCATCAACAATTCAACACACCAATTCTTATCTCATAAAAATAAAACACGAATTCATATAAACGTCAAATCCTTATATCTTATGGGTTAGTCAGGCACCATTAAAACAAAGTTTTTCTGAAATTCTGGTTCTTTTTTTCTTCTATTTGTTGTCTAATGCACATGTTAGACTCATTTGGTCTCTTATTGTGTAATAATAGTTATTTCAAGGCCTTCTACAAATTTATTTTTTTTTAAAAAGAAAAACACCTCTCATTAAAAAAAATTCTGCTCACCAAAGGTTAAAACTTTAGGTCCGCCACTGATCGAAACACAAGATCCAATATGAATTTTTGATAGTGATGAGCTGGGCATTATCTATAGCATTCGAGTTCACACTATATAATGTATGATAGTTTGTTTTTGGTGAATGATGAGTGGTGTTATATAGTGATCATCATTCATTGACGGTATGTAGGAACTGCTTTTGCTGAAATTTTATAATTTTTTTTATATATAAATTGACGAGAGAAGACACAGAGAGAATAGAGAAAACATAGAGATGAAGGAGGAGGAAGTGTAGAGTGTTATCTCATTCATCTCAATAGACCTCTATATATAGATGTAGGGTTTACATAATAAATATACAACTATTGAGTATTTATATAGACATCCACACATATATATTATTTACAACACTCCTCCTTGGATGTCTACAAATGAATATTAAGGTGTTGGACGCTCTTAGTGTTGCTTCGTTAATTTTTTTGCTAGATAACAAAAACCCAGTGGGGAAAAAAATACCCTGGTCGGAGGAAAAAAGTACAACGCGCTTATGTCTTAAGTAGCATGCTTTCAGATACTCCCCCCGATGAGAATCTCCCCTTAATCGTTGCAAGCTTAGGGAACCTTGCATATGGGGGCTTAACGTTAACTTTGAATCCTGCAAAATAAACAAGTTATAAGTAGTACATGAAAAGAACAAATGTTTTCATCAACCAATTACCATAAGTACTATTATTGTAATTAGAGAACTTAACACATTAGTAGAATGCAGAAACGTAAAGGAATAAGCACTTCCAAAAAAACACACTTAAACGATGAAGCAGTTTCGTCGCCTAAGTACTTAGGCGACGAAAGTTTTGTTTCCTAAGGTTCGTCATCTAACAATCATCGTCTAAGTGCTTAGACGACGAAACTGTTTTGATTCATCGCCTAAGTAGCATCTTAGGTGGCGAAATAAGTACTTAGACGTCGAAAAATTCTTTCTCTAATTAACAACAGCGTTCATCGTCTAATAATCATCTTAGCCGGCGAAAATCTATAATCGTCGTCTAAGTATCATGACGTAGACGACGACTTATTTTCGTCATCTAAGTGTCATCACTTAGATGACGACTAGTGGTCATCATCTAAGTGATCCACTTACACCACGACCTATTCTTCGTCGTCTAGGTCTAACCACTTAGACGCAAAGATCAATGTTCGTCATCTAGAGTTTAAACAAGAATGACGAAGTGTTTGTCGTCTTAGTGAATGACTTAGGCGACGAAACAAGGATGTTTCGTCGTCTAAGTTCAAGTTTATATTTTTTTGTTCCTGACTTATAATTGAATTTAAAATATGAAATAAAAAAAATTAATTAGATTAATAAAATATTTATTAAATATAAAAAGTGTACGTATATCGATTGAAATAATACAAACGAAAGAAACTATGAAACAAAACCAGGGGTAGACACGTATCTGAGTCCCCCGCTGCCGCTCGGATAGTTGTCGTTGGGCTCGGGAGGGGGGACGACACTCGTCATTAGGAATGAGCAACCCCATGCTCTTGTATGTCACGAAGAAGGCGACTATCCTACTATTTTGCACGTCAAGCTTCCTCTGCATCGACTTCGTCTGCTCCCAGGCCCGATTGGCCGACTCTTGTGCCAATCGAGCCTGCTCAAGGGCGGCTTGGAGCGCCTCAGCATCCTCCATTCCACACCTAGTCGATGATGCAGGTGACTGGGACAAATATCTCTAGACCGCCCGTCCAAGCCCTTGAACCTTCTTGTCAGCTTGACGGTTGTAAACAACATCAGCAATAGCGATCTGGCTCTCCATTGATAGAGGAGGTAGCTCTTCAGGCGACATTTCCGGGTTTTGCAGATAAGTGTTTGCCAATTTCTCCTGGGCCATTTCTGTCAACCTCGCCTGAAATTAATCATGTGAACAATACATAAATATTATTTCATAAAAAAAATTCCCATAATTTCCCCTAAAATTGGAGGAAACCAAAAACCTTCAGGAAAGAAGATACTTCGAATAACCAATTCCAACAGCACAAATTCACCATGGGCACCGATTCTTATCCAGATTTCTCAAGTTGAAAATTATAATTTAACCAACTAAAGCATAACCTAACTCAAGTTCAAAATCATATTCAAATAGCACAATCTAACTAATGCAACCTAACTAATAATTGAATTTCTTAAAAATACAATTAACGTTATACTAAATTTTGATACATTTCAGACGTATGATTAAAGTCAATTGATTAGGAAAGATGAGTTACTTACGTCGCGTTCACTCGCTTCATTGATAACCCCGGACTTGACATAAGCGGTCACGCTGGCATCTAGAAAACAATGCTTCGAACCCGCATCTCTATGCTCTTTTGCGATGTAGATGAACTATTTGGAGCCCGAAGAATGGTGGTCAGTTTTCTTTTCACGATTTGCCTTGTTGGCCTGCGACTTTGTTTGTTTCACGTCAAAGATCATTAAATAATAAATAAATGGTTAAAAATAAAAATAATTCAATTTTTTCAATTTAAAGGAAATGAAGACGAACATTGTACTTGTTGGACTGAAATTGTCCGACCAACCATTGCCACTCCTCTTCCCTTTAATTCTGCAGCTTCTGTGGGGTAGGCGAGGTGCCGTGTCTGAGATAATACTTGTGGAGTACTTCCAATGCTTAAAAATGTTCGTGGATGTGGTATCGATATGCTCCATCATCTCGGGTCTACCATCGATATCAAAATGTACCTAGGAAAATAAATAAATAATTAAACATCTATACATTATGCCTTTATGCTTTCTAATAATTATAAAAATAAATAAAATTAAAATGTATTACCGAGAGTTCGCGGTATACCCTCAACTTTTTAACTTCGGGCAACTTCTTCCATAAAGGGGCAACCATACATATGTTATTCTGTATGGTTGAGCCAATGTCATGTGAGCACAGACTACCGATCTGCGTGGACGAAGGGCCTCAGGTGAACTCGTCAAACGTCACCTCGATCTTCTTCCCCATCAACTTCACTAAGCGCTCGCTTTTGGCGCCCTTCCCATGTCCCCGAGTCTTTTTGGGGATCGGGTTTGATGGCTGTCTCCTAGGCTTGCACCGGGCGCTATAGTGAATTGGTTCGTTGACCGACTCTTCCAGAACTTCTGATGCTGCCGTTGAAACCGTGACGGGTGGCTCATCCGTATAGGCATTGGCCGATTCATTTGGAGAATGGGGGATTGGGCTAATCGCCAGAGCTGAAGGATTCAGAGGAGCCATAACAATCTCCTCCGAGGATTACCCCCAACCCATTTGTCATGCAATGGATTGGAGTTGGGCATTCCTATCTTTTTGCGAGCGCCTCTTCCTTGGCGGCATCATAATTAAGCTGAAAAAATCAAGCATTAATAATATAATATTCATTGGCATTGTAATTTACAAATTCATCCAAATTACGTCATTTCACAAATTCAAATACATATCACTATATTACACTAATATCACCAATTTTCATATCTAATTTCACCAATATATATATACACAAAATTCACCAAAATTCAACAAATTCACCAAAATTCATTAAATATATATATACAATTTTTAAATTCATATATACAATTTCATTTATAAAAATTAAACAATTTATATACATACGGGTCGGGTTAGAGCCGTTACTGACGAGGGTGGTGGAGAGGAAGGGGAGCCGACGGCGGAGGGACGTCCGGCAAGAGAGAGAAATTCCACAAGGAGAGAGAGAGGATTGATAGAGGAGGGGAGGTTGCCGACGGAGTTAATTTTGGGGGCGGCTATAGTTTATGTAGGAGAGAGAGAGGATCGAGAAAGATGGAGAGAAATCAAGGTCGATTGATTTTGGGAATATATCGATCAACTAAGGTGACGAAACGAATGGTTTCATCAGCCAAGTTCACTTAGGCGACGAATCCAATGACCTTTGTCGTCTAAGTCGTTTTTAAAAATGTCCCGAAAAATATGGCACAAAAAAATGAACCGCAAAATTTTTGGGATTGGGCGACGAAAATATATGGGTCCGCCTTAAAAGACACTTAGACGACGAAACGATGTAGTTTCCTCGTCTAAGTGATATTTAATTTAATATTTTTTGAGATAAATTAAAATTAAATTTTGGCTACTTGCTTACAAATAGGAAGAAATTAGCCGTCAGATGTAATTATTACGTTTATATATATAATAGTTTTAAAAAAATTTATGCAAATTCGGTAGAGTTTTTCTAGCTATATGATCATTCCAATACGTTTTGTGAATATTGACAAAAGTTTAAAATAGGAAACCGATTGTAAATATAAATAATCGTATAACCGTTTTGATCACACTTTACGGGTATTTTGTAATACATCGAAACTTTATATATCAATTATATTTAAATTAATTGAAATAATATTTAAAATCTAGATTGATGAGTTAATACGTACTCGTTGTATATCCATGCCATCTACTAATTTTGAATAACGTATGTGCTCGTATGTCTGTTTATCCATATTAACGAAATTGAATTTGGACAAAACAACCGTTAGATATATTCATCACCATTTAATATGTAAGTAGATGAAATTTCATTCAATACGAAGTTCGTTAAGAGCTTCATCAGTGTAGTCAACCATGCATAAAATCTAAATTAATTAATTAATTTGACCGAAACGAAAAAGTACATACGTTGATTAAATTACGAATCCTCGTAAATTTGATTTTCGAACTGTCATCACAAAATTGGAGCTCATATTATGAAAACCTACTTCGACGAAGAAAGAGGTCATTTTCGTCATTTAAGTATCACTTAGACGACGGAAATATACAAGACGAGGATTCGTGTAAAGGTTTCAGGGTTTAGGGTAAGCGGGTTAGTGTTAAGGTTTAGAGTTTACAGTTTAGGTTCACCAAAACGACGAAATCATATATGCGTCGTCTAAGTAGTTCCACCTAGTCGACCAACATAAGTGAGTTCATTGGCTAAGTGAATCTTAGACGATGAACAATCTATGCTCGTCGTCTAAAAGGTCATTTTTCCCCAATTCCCAACATAATTGTATTTCAAGTTAGACATGTATTGAAACACATTAATTAATTAATTTAGTAATACAGTTCCTTTAATGCCGTAAATAAAAAATTAATTAATATCTCAGTTAAATTAACTAATTTAATATCAGTGCTCATCATCATTTTAATCATCCTCTTCACTATCATCTGATTGCTTCTCATCATCATACTCTACATCATCTGAATCGTATTCGACGTCGTCATCGTCATCCTCCGGCTCTTCTTCAAGGCCTTGTTCTCTAACCCTTTAATCTTCTCTTGAGTAATATCCGTGGCTCCATCGAACATAAGGAAGCGTTCGTTATGCCGAATCAGTTCCCTTATGTCAAGGATGACAGAAGTATTCGGCTCTTGATATGCATTATCTCTATGCGCTTCAGTATCAAATGCTCACGTCCCTTCAAGTGTGGTGGGATTCCATATTCCTCAGTGAGACATATGGTTTACTATTTTCCAGCCTTCACCAGCTTTGGGATCATCTAGATAGAATACCTGCCTAACCAATGTGGCAAGAGCGAATGGCTCATCCTCATACTAGCTTGAGTTTGTATCGACTGATAAAAGGGTAAGATCTTCATTTGTATACTTGAACCATTTGCATTTGAATAGAAACACGTTGATATCATTCATATACAATAGCTGAACGACATTAATAGGAACCCCGTAATAGAAAGCAACGCCTTCCCCAACCGCGATCCCACTGTTCTGTGTTCTTCTTGTTTCATCTTGGGTCAATGAATAAAACTTTACACCGTTCACAAAACAGGCGGGGTAAATATAGTGTTTCACCGGCTTATGGGTCAACGAGTACTTTTTCCACGACCACCACCCCTCGTGGTTATTGGATTTTTGTAGATCATTCATCTCAAAAAATTGGAAGAATATATACAAGTGTGTATTTAATTTCTAGCGAAAAATTGACATAGTTTCTCCTAAAAATAAAGGAAACCAAAAACCTGCATGCACAAACTAAGGCAAAACACTTCGTAGAAGCAAACACCGAATGTCATTCGAATTTACCTTGGGCACCTATACCCATCTGGATTTCTTAATTTAATAAATAACTAATAAGATACCTATATGTGTGCCTAGTTTAAATTAATTAAACATACATACCCATTGGAGGAAATAATCGAGGAACTTCTTCTTAAGCACTTTTTCAACCCAGGCAGGACTCTTGTCCGGTTTGGCTGCCTAAATCCTCTCCTTGTAGACCTTCATGTAAATCTTGACCTCATCACAGTCTCGCAACAGTACCCAATGTGCTTTGACAAGTTCTTCTCTAGTTAATCTTTCCTTTAGTACTTCTCTAAATGGTCGTACGACATCTGTGATGATTGAAAAATTGATGCGGGCATTTGGATTGGAGATGGTGGTTTGGACTGGATCCTTGAGGTACCTGTTGCAGTAGATAACACACTCATGCATTAGGTATGTTTGCGCTATGGAGCCATCTAGAGCAGATTTATTTTTCACAAATCATTTATACTGCTAAGTTGTCTACAAAATCATACACATAATTATTTGACGAATAGTAAAAACACACAAAAAAGATATATAAATGATGAAAAACTGTTATAAATAATTGTATGCATACCTTTCTTAAGGATATATCCAAGTGTAGTGGACTGGACCAGAAAGGAGCATCTGTTCAGGTAGGTGGATCATGAGGTGAATCATAATTTCAAAGAAAGCAGGGGGGAAATCTTCTCTAGTTGGCAAAGAACGTCCACAGTTTCGTATTGTAGTTCCACCGCATCTGACTTCTTCAACTCTCTGGCACAAAAACTCTGCTACCATCTACACAAAGCTACTCTTGGTTCGACAACGTCTTTAGGAAAATAAGATCGAATTACCACTGGAATCAAATGTTGCAGCATAACGTGATAGTCATGAGTCTTTAGACTAATGAACTTGTGTTGCACCTCGTCGACTGCTCCAAATATATTCGTTGCATAAGTAGACAGATAGCGAACACCCCTAAACTACTTGAATATAGAACCCCTAATTGTCAACTTCACCGTGTAAGGTGCATCTGGCATCTTGTTATACACTTCTCTTATATTCCTCCTTAACCACAATGGACAACTTTAATTCATAGATTGTAGATCTTTTTGTGCTTTGGGAGTATATTTAGTCTTGAACTTAATACCCATAATTGTTCCCACCACGCAGTCGCATACATTCTTTTCTATATGCATGACATCAAGGTTGTTCCTGAGTTTCAACTTGGATCAGTAAGGCAATTCAAAGAACATACTCTTGTGATGCCAATAGCTGAGATCGTGTGGAGAGTGTGGATTGAGTTTTTCACATCTTTGTCACTGGTCAACACACCAAAATAGAAGCTGGCCAACCTCTCTTGACCATTGTCGGGGTTTAGGATTATTCTTTACCATCCCGTAGAAATGAGACTCATCCTGTCCCCGCAATTGATCGTGAGGAAGCCATCATGGGTGACCCAGGTAACACACATTCCCCATGTGCCAAATAGAGTTCACGTCGTCCAAATAGACAGGACAACCATTGTATCCTCTGGTTATGCAAGATACCAACATCATATACGCATGAAAATTGTTGATTGTCCATATTACGGCTGCTTTCATCATGAACATCGTGTAAGTGACCTTGTCATAAGTTGGGACTCCATTTTGTCACAACAGTTTCAGCTCGTTGATCAAAGGTCTGAGGTACACATCTAAACACTTTCCCAGAGATTTAGGACCTGGAATTAGCAGAGTAAGGAAATTAAATTTCTTGTTCATGCACATCCATGGATGTAGGTTGTATGGCTTGAGAATAACTAGCCAAGTGCTAACGGCTGCGCTATTATTACCCCAAGGATTGAATCCATCTGTAGAAAGTCTGAGTCTAACATTTCAAACCTCTGTTGCAATGTCTTGAAATTCTCAGTCGAAATTTTAAAAGCCTCCCCCATCTGCCACGTGTCTGAGCACATCGTCATTATTCTTTAATCCGCATATCATCTCATCGCCTCTGCTGTGTATATAGACATGTACAGACGCTGCAGTCTTGGAATCAACGAAGAATATCGAAGCACCTTCACTAGAATTTTCTTCTTCGAAGTCCTCATATTCCCCCAGTTCAAATATTTGCACTAGTTGTATATGGGACAATAGTCCAAATGTGCATACTCTTTATAAAATAGCACACAATTATTTATGCAGGCGAGAATTTCTTGTACTTTAGGCTAAGGCTGCTAAAGATCTTTCTAACCTTATAATGAGTTTCCGGAAGTTTGTGATGATCAAGAAGCACTTACATATATGCTTCTGTATTTCGTCAAAATTACGGTCTGAAAATTCGTTCTTCACTTTTATCTGAACTTCCTCCATTATATATCGTAACACATTCTCTAGACATCTAGGGTATACCGGGGTCTGAGCTTCGAGTAACATCTTGTTGTACTTATCCATCTCAGTAGTGTCACTGGCTAAGTTGGCAGGATAGAATGTGTCATCATGAGTGGTATCATAACCTCCCTCCATAGATTGGTGTCCACAATGACTAAATCTCGGAAGAGCATCATGGACCAACTCCACCAAGCAGGGGCGCCACAACCGCTGGATGAGGCACCATGGTAACTGTACCCTGAACTGAAGTCTGGTCCTGATACTTCAGCCGTGCTTGCTCCACGTAGTGTAACTCTACATCATACCGTGGTCATACAGGTGTTGATCCATAACATTAGACTCCACAAACTGATGGTTGAGACATTTTCTGCACGGACACCTGACAAGCTTATTTCCATGAGCATATTCTAGCGCAAAAAACACAAACTCTTTGATGTCGTCCATATACAGCACATCACTTCTATTCGCCAACTGTATCCAACTCTTGTTTATATTTCTGCGTAAAGATACTAATTCTATTGATTATATAATCTTTCGACCAATAATTAATTAATCTAATATATTATATATTTTATCAAATGACACATATATAACACAATTAATTAAGTAGCATATATGTGCTATATATAATCAATCTTATATTATAATTAATCTAGATAATATTTTATTTTATTATTAACTTTATATAAATGCATTTACATATTATATATATATATATATTAAAAATAATTATTCTAACATATATTAAACTACTAGCTTAACAATTAATTAAACATATAATTTCCTTAATTAAACTATTAGCTTTACAATTAGCTTATTTAACAATATATAAATATACATACAATTAGTTAAGCTTAACTACTTGGCTTAAACTATTATTTAGCTTAACAATTAAAGAACCAATTAATTAGCTTAATCTAACGTGTGTGTTTTAACTAATTAATTAAATTTAACATACTAATTAAATAACCAATTAAATAACCAATTAGCTTAGGGGACGATTGCTAACATGGAGGGGACAATTTCTAACCTAGAGGGTTAGAGGCTTTTGGAGCTTAAAGGGTCAAGCAGAGGGCTCGAGGCCAGACATTATTGGAGCTTGAGGAGCCGAGTAGAAACATTAACGCTCCATGTCTAATATAGATCATGTCATCAAGCATGGCCAAGGTTAGTATTCCCTTTGAATCTTGATTCATTATGTGGATCATCAGGTTAAACGTAAAAACTATTTGGGGATCGATAGAGCATATTTGCTCAGAAACCATAGCAAGAGCATATAGTATGATGATTTATGTGAAGTATAATGGTTTTGCCCAAGGAACGATGATATGTTCGATATGTTCATATGTACGGTTTATATGAAGCCCATGTGGTTGGCTTTGGCTTTATACTTAGCATCGGTGAGGAAATCTCTAGGTTTCTCAGAGACCTTGGGGGTTTTCAAGAAAGTTTATCAGTCTTCATCGCGAGCTCGAGGAAACTCGGGAAATCAAAGGTAAGCTTGAGGGTTCTGTTTTGCGAGCTCTCATGTCACATGGAGAAGATGATACTAGCTGAGGGGATGCCTTCCCATGAATCTATATAGAGTCCTTGAGCATAGAACGTGTTATTGCTAGGGATGACGATGGGCTTAGTCAACCTTGAAAGCTAGAGTATTCTGAGTGAATCTATTGATGTGGTGTTCTTAGCAATATAATCTCTCAAGGTCTCCTCGACTTCAAAGCATTCCCTCGAGGTTCACAAAAACTGAGCATTCTCTCAAGGTCCATGATAGCAGGTCAGAATACCCGCTGGGGGGAAATAATCTCTTAGACAAGCTCTATGAAATATCTCAAAATCATGCTCATCCCTCAAAAGGATGATTTCTATGATTTATTCAATGGATCGATTGTGTACGATGAAGTACAATTAACTCGTCTTTGCAAGAATGTTTTACAAGTGTACGATCTGGTTGTTGTGTTATTCGATTACGAGGAGCTTAACGCCCATGAAAGACACTAAGCTCGAGTGGGGAAGACGACGTTGGTTCCCATGTGAAGGAACTTCACCCTGCGAGCTAACTAACTCTCCTAAAGGTAAGGCATCCTAAGGGAAGGAGGTTAAGACATCGAGGAATGACACCCATAGATAGACCAAAACACTTGGAGACTAATCCCACGAGAGTTCAATGTAATCCTGGGTTAGTAGGGCCTCGAGATTAGATTTGATAAGGTTAGGTTCGATGAGGTGAAAGGACCCAACCCCGATTTATCTCCCTAAACCGGAATCGAACCCCTTCGAAAACACGAACCAACAAAAACCGTAGAAATTTTGGCAGAGTTTCGTTACTAACGTGGAATTACCATTACCTGCACACGGAAAATATACTTCATCCTATGCCACAAAAAGCAAACCGTGGGCACCAATCCCATCCGGATTTCTCAATATATCAACAGTAAAGTAAAACGATAAATATATTAGTACTTCACTGAAATCCGGTGTAAAATCGTACAACGTAAACAACAGATTTCTCAGAGCGTCCTCTAATGTATAAACATATAAGTATACCACAGTAGGTAGAACAATAAACCTACTGGAAGAAACAAGGTAGCTCGTGCACTATGCCTCCGACCACGACGTGCGACACCAGAGTCCGAACTGCAAACTAGGCACGGAAACCGAAAAGCCCAGGGGAAAGACATGAAACACGTTAGAGTGAGTGGACGAAAATAAATGTCTTTCACCAGTTAATATATATGTTTAAAATATCATATGCGAGTCCAGGTAAATAAACATAGTATAGTACGCGAGGTAAACTCACACTCCTCCAGCGTACAGAGCACGCAAGTAAAAATCCCACGGGGTCACTCATGGACACCTCCGTGCTAGTACAGTCCGAATCACGGGATTCCAGACCCACACGTGACTCTAGCCAGAAAGGCCTCAGGTCAGAGGTCTGCCTCCCCCCGGTAAAGACCTCGGGTCAGGAGTCACAGCCTCCCCTGGCACACATCCTCGGGGATCAGCCGGGATGCAAGTGTATCGATACAACATCATATATAAACTGTACTCTGTGTAAACCAAATCATGAACAGTTCGATGCAAATGCAATAAACAACATATAAGTGTATGTATACTCGTATACGTATATCAATATAAGTATAATCGTATAATCGTAAAAACACATGCTTATGTAATCCGTAATCTCAATACGCATGCTCAAATTCGTAAATCATATAAAAGACTCGCAAGAATTCCGTGAAAAGAAATTGTCCACTCACAGACTAGCGTAACGCGATACGCGTTAACCCGTGATCCGGCGGAAAGTCCATCGCCAAACGAACGATCACGAACCCCTGAATATTCACAATAACCATTTCTCAAAATCATAACTCGACAATTCAAATCAAATCACGAGAAACCACCGTTCTCGGAAACACATAATTCGAATACGACGAATCGTCGAAAATTCGATATGTACATCTCAATACCTCGCTATACTTTCGGATGCTCAAATCGAGAAACGAACCTCCCCACTGCGATCGGGGCGCGATTTCGAGTGAAATGACATGCAACTTGTCGAAAATCCAAAAAGTCAAACTGTTGACCGTCGTTGACCGTTGACCGCCGTCCACGGTGGCGCCGCCGCCAAACTGAAAATTTTCCGGCGGAGCAACCCCTATTCCACTCAAAATCATCCACTGAGCAACTTCCATAACTACACCGAAGTCCAATTCTCACTCTAACCATGTCAATTTCATGAAAAACCGAATGTTCACACAAATTTCAATTCCAAAATTCTCCAAGCACAAATCGAATTAGAACACCATACCTATATGGTTAGATTCGTGGAGAGGAGAGCTTCAAAGCCCACTAAATCTTGAAGTTCAATTCGGCCGAAATCAAAACCAACTAAAACCCCAAAATTCCTCCATTTTCTCGCCGGAAATTCTTCCTCCTCCGTGAGCCACGCCGTGTGTGGTGGCCGGGGTTAGAACGAGGGGGTCAAGGCGAGGTGAATGGGACCGGAGCCGAGCTCCGTGGTGGCCGGACGAGCACCGTCGTCGGCAAGGCCGAAGTCGCCGTCGTGAAGCCTATCTCCACCGAGTTGACTCGGTCAACTCGGTCAAGATCATAAATGTTTCCTTTGACTTTCCCAAAACAGCAAGTTACTATTTATACTTTCCAAAAATGGAAACCCCATAATTCACTTTTCGGAAAACTTCAAATGCGCGTAACTTCCTCGTCGTAATTCCGATTCCGATAATTCTCGCGGCAACAAACTCGTCTCGATATGTTCTTCAATAATCACCCGAAGTCAAACACATCGACCAAACCAATAAAAAGTCAACTGTTCAAACCATCACATATTTAATCGACTAAATAATCAACAATCGGAAATATTCACAACTAAATCTTCGTAACTCAGAATAATGCTCCGGAAGTTCCCACGAGCTCGAAATTAAATTCTGAACAACTTCCATGAAGAAGCCGAAACCAAATTCTCGTCCGGTAATTTAGTCGTTAAGAAGACTGCCATTATAATCTGATTCCGTCGAAACTTCAAATATTCATAATTAATTCCTCGGTTATCCAAATGACAATCCGGAACCGCCCACTAACTCAAAATTACACGTACAACGACTATCGAGAAGAGACCCAGCTCCAATTCTCGGCCAATAATTTAGTCGTTATCAAGCCTGGCGATTCAATCATCAGTCGGACATCTGCGTCTACGCAGTAACTCACGTATATAGCTGATCATACTGCTGATTCTGGTCCGGGTCATCACAGAGGTTAGATTGATTATGCCCCATGAGTAACTCAGCCATATCCTGGCACTTTGGGCATTTATGTCCGTACATATTCATTTGGTGACGCCTTAGGGATAATCCAGCTACGATTTTAGTTTTGTGGGAGTTCATTGTAACACCCGGGAAAAGTTTTTTGGATAGGAAAAGCCAAGGGATCCTACCAGGGGAAAAAACTTGGTTACAATGAAGCTTCAGAGTATGATAACCTTTGGTACAAGGTTAAGACTAAGCTAGATGTCTTTTGAGAGACGTCAATAAATTACAGAGGCTCTCTATAAGCCTCATTCGTGAGTATTTATACGAGCCATAGGGTTCAAGAGGCATGTTGCGGCCACAACTACTTAGAGGGGCCCCTGGTTATGTTGAAAAAGTTAAACGACTTGCTTAAGAAAGAATTGTTGATTGATCAAGAAAGATGCGCTTAGTGAAAGTTAGAACTGTATTGTTCATAAATACATCATAAAGGTCGAGGGTGAAAAATCTACTGCCCAAAAGCTTGAGGAAAATAGATGAAATGCTTCGTGAGTTGAATACTTTTAGAAAAAGAAGTTATTTTCCAGAAAAAGATGTCAAAATCGATATGCTAGGTAAAAGTGCATGCCTAAGTTGGTTTTACAAAGCAAGGTAGAAGATGATCATGTTCGAAAGAAAGCATTCATTTTTCTTAAGGTTTCTAGGTATGCAATCTATATAAACCAGGGGATTTTTTCCGACCTCGAGGGTCTTTCAAACCTCAAGGGTTTTCTTGACCTTGGGGGATTTTTCCGACCTCGGGGGTTTTTCAGAAACCTTGAGGAATTTTCCAGAAATTTCAGTAATGACTTTTTGTTGAGCATTCTCTATGTAGACTAGGTTATAACGATTTATTTAGCGTTCCAAGTTGAGGGAAGACTTCAAGGAAGGATATGAGTGGATTTTCAAGCATTTCTGAGCTCATCGTTGCAAAAAGCTAAAGGATCTTAGTTAAGCAAATTACGAAGCTCGTTAGTATCTTCTTGTTCATGAATGATTCGTCTTTTGGAATGTTGGGGTATCCCATGGAATAGTCAACAAATACATTACACAACAGAAGTAAGATAAACCAATACAAAGTCTAACAAATCACCACCACAACAATATAAAGAAGTTTTTACCTCTGCTGTAAGTCAAAACTAATCTGCAAGATTAACCATTACACTATTGAATAGTGCACCGGGTTGAAAGTAACAAACCCAATAAGGTTTTGCAAGCCTGTATGAGTAACCTCAAAATTAATGTTTCACTTAACATTTAAATTCTAACACATGCTTAAAGATAATTCAAATTAAATTCATTTTCATATCTCCAAAACAACAAGGTCTAATGAAACTTGATAAACAATATCACATTTCATAATTACTCTTAATCTTTTGCATCAAAAACTAATTCAGAAGACAACCTTAGTCAATATAACTCACGATGATCAATGTGGGAGCTAAATTTGGCCACATAGGGCTGGAGGGTTTCTAGTCCCCCAGGTTTTCAAGCAGAAGAGGTCCGTTGGAATATTGGGCTTAGGCCTGTAAAATTAGGGTTCCAAGTATGAATCGATTAATCTAGAAGTTTTTGGAAGTATCTAGAATGATGTAGAAGCCTCTGGAATGTTCGTAAGATGGTGTGACGATCCCAATGTATGGTCGGACCTCATGGGACTGCACGATCGAACCTTGAGGGATTATATGATCAGACCTCGAGGGATTGACAGAATCAGGCCTCAAGGAAAATGGTATCATTTGTATGAATCCTAAGGGGATTACACCAAATGGTTTATGGTAATCTAAAAACATGATAAGCCATGGATAAGGAAATCTATTCCTTAATGGACTCCTCCTATCCAAAAGTATGTAGTCATATTCTTATATGGACTATGCTTAGACCTTGAACGATCATTATATATATGACATCATAGCTTAACAAAGGTAAGGAATTCAACCCTAATATACACTTACGTTTGATTCTATACTAACTTAAGCATCAAAGGATCTAAGCGCGGTACCACCCGTGTTTGGACTTGTTTTGTAGGCTTTCAAGGAAGAATGCTCGAGGGAAGCAGTACGACGAAGTCTCATGCATCAACAAACCTCAGAAAGAAGGTCTTCACCTTCAATGATCATAGGTAATCCTTCTGATCTGGTGGTTTCATTAATCAAGGGAGCGGAGTTAGAGGGAGATCTAATTTTGCGTTCACAATCAATATCACATATCGTCTCAAATTCACCTCTTACGTCATTTTCAACACACTAAGAACATAACATTTTTCTTTCTCTTAAAGAAGACACACATTGACCCCACAAAAAATCTGAACTAATGACAAATAAAAATAAGAGAACTAAACCACGACACTCATGGGCCATAAAAGAAGAATGCACTTAAGACTCCTTTAAAAACAACAACAACAACGTTCATGTGGCAGACAGACTAGAGCTCTAACTCATCGGATCTCCTGACTTCATAACCATCGTCACTTGTGGGCTCACAACCCGGACACAAGTAACTGACACTCATAACCTCACAACCCAGAACATGAGTGACAACCATCACAAAAACTACACTCGTAACCCCACAACAGGGAAACGAATGACAATACCTCAACTGACGACACTCATGACCTCATAACACAGAACATGAGTGACAAACAACTTAAGACTATACTTGTAACCTCACATCACGAATACAAGTGACAACACATGAACAACTCTTGATAACACCTCAAAACTACACTCGTAACCTCACATCATGGATACGAATGTTAACACCGCAGCCGACTCAAGCAACCACATATTTTACGTACTAGCAACACACCTCAAATCAATCACACCAAGATATCCGATAAGGGAAACACAAGACCTAATGCATTACAGATATCACACCAAATCATTCACCAAAAATGAGAATATCATCTTAAAACGAAACAGGTTTTCACTTACTTATGAACCATAGACGATCAAGTTCATAATTTTAAATACAAAAAGTTTAATTTCTTTTTTATGACTATTTTTCCACCACAAATACAATTCTACACATCAATCAAGTGAATGTCTATTCGCGACGTAAATATAGTGAGATTACTCACCTCAAATCCTCTTGCTGCGTCTTCCAGGGCAAACAAACAAACAAAAGCCTTGGCCTTATCAAAACCTCTCCTCACCTAAACAATTTCAATTCTTGCTTAGCAACCAAATTTAAATTGTCCTATGTCTACAGCATAAAAAATTATTCGTGTCTCTTTTACACCAACTTTCCAAAAATCGTAAGTTACCCAAAATACTACCATGAATTATAAACATCTGCTACCAATTGAATTAACTGGTGCCTCTTAACCCAATCTCCAAGTAGCACAGCTCACTAGCCTTTCCTTAATGTCCCATTTATTTTTCATTTGGTTTAACTAAAGCCTTACAATTAGCTAGTTTAGGAAGCCAATAGTCCACCACCAAGAAACCAAAAGAAATCACCTATCTTGTGAAAACCTTAACCACCAAGTACACCTCTTCAAAAATTCAATTGTGAAACACATAGACTTAAGCACCTTAATAATTAACTAATATCCACCTGTGAAAACTAAACTATAGCAAATTTTCAAATTATCAATCAAAACAACTTAACAGCCCACCCTTTTCAACCTTTGAGACATTCTCCTAAGCCAAATTTTCAAGTCAAAACAAACCTCATAATGAAGTTTGGTTTATGTTGAGTGTTCTATCAGTTACTGATTTCATGGAGGACTTTACTTTATCAGTTGTCTTACGTCAGTTACTGTTTAGTATGGCTGGTTTCGCTAAAGCATGGCTCAACATGATTTGTAGCATGAGTTGTTAGTTGTTAATTGTTGATATTTGTGTATAATCTTAGTCTAGCTTGTGTATAAATAGTCTGGCTTTTTTGCTTTTCTTTCATCAACATCCATACAAATTATCAGTGAGAATAAATTCTTCTCCACATTCTGTGTTGATTTCATTATGGTATCAGAGCAGGATCTTTAGTATCCCGCTTTTGCTTATGTTTGTCTTGTTTGTGTGTTTTTCAAGTGACACCTCTTCTTCTTGCTTCCTTCTGATTTGTTGGTCAAATGGAAGAAGAATCATCATCAAATGTTAATCCCTTTGGTTCTGTAACCAATTTTGTTTCTGGTTCAAATAAGGGTACGTGATGTAAATTCAAGTCATCGTCTGAGCTCTGTTCTTCTAAATGAGTTCAATTACCTTAGATGGTCAAGAGCTATTGTCCTGGCTCTAGGAGGGAGAGGAAAGCTGGAATTTATTGATGGCACAACTGAAGTGCCAAATGTTGGATCTAATAAGGATGCAGCTTGGCTCAGCAAGGATTAACTCGTTAAGTCATGGATTCTCAATTCCATTGAACCCAAACTGGCAGATATTTTCCAGTATTCTACTTCTGCCAGTCTCATGTGGAAAGATGTGAAAGATCTGTATGGAAACTTAAACAACTCTACTCGAGTTTTTCAGCTGAAGAAAGACATTACAAGTCTTGAGCAGGAAGGTATGTCTTTTGTACAATATCTTGGCAGCCTTACAAGCATGTGGAATGAACTGGAGTTGTACATGCCACATACCACTGATTCAACAATTTTGCTAAGGAGAGCTAAGGAAGATAAAATATTTCAGCTTCTTGCCAATCTTAACCCTGAATATGAGGATCTAAGAAGTCACATCCTCATGAATCCTGAGTTACCATCCTACAAGACTGTTTGTAGCACTGTGCAGAGAGAAGAACTCAGAAAAAAAGTAATGAGCTTAGATGTCAAGGTTATTCCCGCTGAGTCCAGTGCATGTGCTTCCAACTATAGACATGAAGCTTACAAAGGAAAGAAGGTTGAAGTCAAGTGCAGCCACTGTGGTGGCTCTCATATGAAAGAGAAGTGTTGGATCTTATTCCCAGAACTCAAAGTCAAGTACTTGAAGGAGAGGAAAAAAGACTGGAACAACAATGTTCACAAGGCTAATGTTGCAGCCTCATCTTCATCTCAAATTGATTCAAGCAATATTGTCAACTTCACCAGCAAACCTTGCACTCTCATTAATGAATTTGTAGTATATCTTCAACAGAAGCAAAAGAATGGTAAAGATTTAGCTGCTAGGGACATGAATCACGTACACTGCTTTACTGAGCAAGTTTGCTGGATTTCTTGCTGAATCTGATCATGTGAACAAGGGTGATACTCCAGGTATTTTGAATGCCTTATCCATACAAATTATCAGTGAGAATAAATTCTTCTGCACATTCTGTGTTGATTTCATTTCCTCACCGTAACACAAATTCCCTAGCACAAACACATTGATTACCTGCCAAAAGAAAAATCCACCAAGCAAGATAGCGTCATTGGTCACCAGCACAGCCCTGTAATACGTCGTCCCAAATCCTCCAACTCTATCTCTCTCGCGTCGCCCTCACTTTGCTCCAACTCCCTCTCCCTCTCCCTCTCCCTTCGAACTCACGTCGCCACCACTACTACTCTATCTCTCTCGTTTCTAACTCCCTCGTCTCTTTTTTTTTTCTCCTCTTCGTCCTTCTTCCTTTCTCTTTACCTCGTGACGACCCCTTAACAACCTAATTTAACTAGGTTTACTTCTTTTCACACTAGGCTTTAATTTCCAAAGAGCCCGAGATTAAAAAAAAATAGTTTATGTTTTCTTCTTCAGTAAAAAAAAATATATACCCAAAAATCAATAAAAGAAATTCTAACTAGTTCAGAAATTTAGGATTATTACAATATAGATATACGTAAATATATAAACAAATCCATAGTGGATAGAGATCAATCTGATAGCAATTCGTGCTCTATAGCTAGCAATCAGTCTAACAAATAACAATATACAGAGGTCATCAATCCATATCTATAATCATATGCCCTCAATTTCTTCGATAATATTAGTAACTCTAGTAATAGGTTGGCTTCTTCCATTTTACTGAGGCAAAAAGAACCAACAACAAGGTCTTATGATATATACGGATTATTACAGTTGATAACTCATATGCCCCGTCAAGAATTCGATCAACAATCCATCATATGCTCCTCGAGGAGGTCTCAAAATTATAACTTCTGGTTCTAATATTGTTCATAATATGAACTTATTCAAATACCTATTATACTCAAAACTTCTTATTTGAGAGTTAAGTGAAACTTCATACTCACTTTAGATCGCATAGACCATGAATGGTAATAAAAAAAAATTATCTCATCATCACCTAAAGCAAACAAACTCATAGATCAGAGTATTGGTCAAAGTAAAGATCAACGTTGCATCAAAAGCTCTTTGATCATCATTGAGTTAGAAAATATAGAGCCAAAGTGTTGATTACGTATTATAAAATGGGGAGGCAAAACGTAGAGATTTTAGAGAAAACACATAAATGGAGGAGGAGGAAGTGTAGAGTGTTATCTCATTCATCTCAATAAGCATCTCTATATAGAGGTAGGGTTTACATAGTAATTACACAACTATTCAGTATTTACATAGGCATCCATGCATATATATTATTTACTACATTTTGATTTTGTATTTTATTTATACTTATATAAATTATTATTATATATAATTAGACACTAAATTATCATACAATTTGAAAAGAACACTATATAAACCTTTTTTATTGAGAAAATAGCTAAGATGATAATTGAACTTTGTCATAATCTATAATTTGATCATTGAACTTTTAAAAATATCAAAATGATCACTGAACTTTGAGTTTGTATATCAATTTGGCTACTTTGTCTATTTTAAAACTTAAATATTGTCACATTCTTTCATTATAGGGGTAATGTTTTGAGGAAAAATAATGTAGTATAAAGAGGAGAAGTGTGAAGACTAGTGGGGAAGAAAAAAATTGACGTTTGAAATGGACATAATAACTAAATTGATATACAAACTTAAATTTCAGTAATCATTTTGATATTTTCAAAAGTTCAGTGATCAAATTGTTAATCGTGACAAAGTTTAATGATCATTCTGACTATTTTCTTTATTATTTTATTCAAGTTCAAACAACAATTATTACATAAAGTAATAACACACCGAAGATGAATGCTTGTGTAAGAAACTTATAGTGACCAATGAAGATTTGGTCCAGTGGTTGAAGCTGAATTTACTGTTGTTTGGCCGAATGTTAGCAGATTTCCTCAAAGAGGAGGTCATGCGTTTGATGTTCCGCACTGTAAAGAACTATATTGGGAGAGTTTTAACCCTTAACTCCTCCCTGGTTCAGACTAGTAGTTCAAGTAGGGTTAGGCTTGCACGTTGGGCTTAATTGTACAAATCTGTGAACTAAATATGAAACACTATCTTGACCTTGACCCTTGAATTACAGAAAAAAACAACAATTTCTGAGAAAAAAAAACTTATAGTGGACGAGGATGTATTGTTGACCATAGGGCTTGGAAACTTAATAATAAGTAACGTAGAAGCGTGCATGTGTCCAATCATGCATAGCGTTGCCTTCTCCAATCATTTCAGTCCCATCCCTCATTTTTTGTACCTTTTCAGGCAAATTGTCCACCATAATGTCACGGATCGAACTACTCTTCTCTATATAACAAGAGACAAAGCCCATTCATATACAATTCAAAATGAAGTTAAATTATTCGAATAATCACTATTAGCTCTCTCAGGGAGCATCAAAGTGTATATTCCAGATTTCCAAGTTGCTACGCATGGTACAGTATATGACAAGTAGATTTCAACGTTATAGGATTTCAGATTTGCCTAACTAGTTTAAGTTGCAGGATCGGAGTGACTTTGAGTAGAAAAATATTTAAGTTGAATTCGATGATTCCATTAATCTCAATTTTGGAGTAATAAAATTTTATAAATAGTTTCTAAATAGGAAAGAGATCAATATAATCTATCATATATACAAGAGTTAATTCTAATTATAAGAACATTTTATTCTTCTATACTCCCCCTCAAGTTAGAGCATAAATATCAATCATACACAACTTGTCAATCGAGTCTTCAAATGCTTTGTGTGATACTCCATTAGTGAATACATCTGCCAGTAACGCTTCAGATGCTACAAAGGAAAATATGATAATCTTCCTATCCAGATTTTCCCTGATAAAATGACGATCAACCTCTACATGTTTGGTCTTGTCATGCTAAATTGGGTTATGAGTAATTTCAATCGCTACAATGCTGTCACAATGTAAATCCATTGGTTTCAGATGCTTGTAACCCAATTCTTTCAATACATTTCGTACCTACAAAAGTTCACACACTCATGAGCCATGCCGCAGTATTATGCTTCAGCTCTAGATCGTGCAACCACTTTCGGCTTCTTACTGCGGTAAGTAACAAGATTACCTACAACAAAAGTAAAGTACCCAGAAGTGGATTTGCGATTCGTCTTATCACCTGCCCAATTTGCATATGTATATCCTTTAACTTCAAATTCACCATTCTTTGAAAACAGTAGACCTTTACCAAGTGAAGACTTCAAATATCTAAAAATATAAGAATGCGCATCACAACATCTGTATATTCTTCACTGGAATTATGCATAAACTGACTGAAAACACTAATTGCATATGCAATATCAAGTCTAATATGCGACAAGTAAATCAATCTTCACACTAACCTTTGATACCTGCTCTTATTTGTTGAAACTTGATCATGATACAATTCGAACTTATGATTCATCTCAATGAGAATATCAACGGGTTTACAATCCAACATTCTTATTTCAGCAAGAAGATTAAGTACATACTTCTGTTGTGACAAAGTGATTCCAAGCTTGGACCTTGCAACTTCAATTCCCTAGAAATACTTCAAGTGACCAAGATGACGGTGCCATAACCACACACCTTCCTTAACTTTATCCAAACTAGTGGTATTATTTGCTTGACTCGATGATTTCAATTGCAGTGCTCCACCACTTATCAAATCTAGGTAGTATAGTTTCCACTTTCAAACACCATATGCGAGAAAATTTTCTTGGTCATAATGTCTAGAAAGACACAAAAGTCTGAATAGAAAGTTACAGATAATGCAAGTGCCAAATTTATTGCTTGACAGATATAAGCTAGGTTATAGGCAAGAGAAGGAACAACAAGAACATAATCAATTGAAAGATTATCAGAGATTTTGATAGAATGTTCACCAATAACAGAAGATGGATAGCCATCAACAGTAAACAAAACATGTTGAGGAGATGGTTTAATGGTTTGTACTAGACTTAGAGTATTTGTCATATGATCAGATTCATCAGTATCAATTATTCAAGTATTATTCATAGATAAGGTAGAGAGAGATGATATCAGGATCCTCAATCTCACAGATCTATCAACTATTTAGCTAGAAGTAACGAAGGAAAAAATAGGCTAAACTAAGGAAAAGAAAGGCAACTAATTTCATTGATGCCAAACTAGGGCTGATTACATCGCATTTAAATGCCCAGCAACAGTCAACAGATTGACCACGTTGCACAAGACACATGGATAGGTCGTAGCAGTGCATAACTAACAGACAAACTAACTTTATTAAAAAGAAAATGGTTTCCTGGAACAACTAGGAAAGTAGCACTGCTACATCCCATACCTCTCCAATTCATCATGCTACCCTTCCACATTGAAATTTGGGTAACTCATCATGATTTCTTTTGCCTCTACCCAGGTAGTATCCTCAGCTGGGGCCTTTATTCACTGGATTAACCCTTTAGTTACATGTTTAGTGCCCTTCTAAAACAACCCTCTAGCAATGATTTTTGATGGATACCACCTCAGATTATGGGGATCCAAAGATTGTGGTAGATAGGGGTGTACTTGAACACTGTCTCCTATCTTCTTCTTAAGCAAGGACACATGAAACACTGGGTGTACATTTGCTTCAACAGTCAGTTTCAACTTGTATGCTACAAGATTGATCTTAGCAATGATTTCAAAGGGTCCAAAGAACCTAGGTGATAGCTTGTCAGAGGTCATGAACTTCATTGATTATTTTCTGTAAGTTGTAGCCTCAAGTACACAAAATCTCCCACCTCAAATGTCTTCTTTGTCATGTTCTTGTCTACACAAGTCTTCATCCTAGTTCTAACTAACTCCAAGTTGTGTTTGAGAAAACTAAGCAATTCATCTCTACTCCTTAATGCAGTATCCACATCATGTATAACACTTGCATTAGGTAAATAGGACATGCCTTTTGGAGGAGTATAGCCATATAAAGCCTCAAAGGGGCTTATTCTGATTGCTGAGTAGTAACAAGCGCTGTACTAGAATTCGACCTAAGGAATTAAGCTCAACCAACTCCCACCTTTCTCAGTACTTATGCACCTTATGCACTGCTCCACTGTCATGTTTAAGTTCTCAGATTGACCATCTATTTTTGGGTGGTAAATTGTGCTCTTGCTGAGCTTAGTACCCAACATTTCAAAAAAGAATTTCCAAAATGCACTCAAGAACACAGGGTCCCTATCACTCACTATAACTTCTGGCATTCCATGGAGCCTAAAGATCTCTGTAATAAAGTGTTCACCTACTGACTAGGCACTGCATGGATGAGAGAGGGGAATAAAATGGGCATATTTTGTTAACCTGTCAATTACAACCCAAAGTACAGATTTTCCATGGTCAATATGCAAGCCATCAATAAAATTCATGGTGATCTCCTTCCATGCTCCATTTGGCACAGGCAATGGTTGAAGAAGTCCAAGAGGATAAATTGATTCAGAGTGATTTCTCTGGCATGTGCCACAAGCTGCCACCCATTACTTCACAAATTTCTTGATGCTTGGCCATAAGAATGTGTTGCTTATCCTCTTATAAGTTCTTAAAAATTCAACACCCCCCCCCCCACCAATAACTCCTGAATGACACTCTTGGAATATGAGGTCCCTCTAATTATTCAATTGAGGCACATAGATTCTCTTTTTTTATAGTACATCAATTAGCCCTTGAGCTCAAAATTCTTCTTTCTTCATGTTCCATTTTGTAACTCCTTGATCATAGTATCAGCCATTGGATCATGCACTAGGTCTGCTTGTATATCCAAGATGAATGGGTCAAGAGGCAGTAGACAGTGCCTGAAGCTCACATGTTCTGGATAAGGCATCTACTACTTGATTGTTCTTACCAGGCCTAAATTTGACAATATAGTCATAGACTACAAGCTTAAGTAGCCACTTTTGTTGAGTATGAGTTGTAATTTTCTGGTTCAGGAAGTATTGTATTGTTCTTTGGTCTGTGATGATATTAAAATGACACCCCAATAGGTAAGGTCTCTATTGTTGTACTGCATCGACCACAGCCAGCATTTTCTTATCATACACAGTGTAGCTCTTATGTTTAAGAGCTAATGCTTTGCTCAAAAATGCTGGAAGGTGGCCATTCTATGAGATTACTTCTCCAATACCCTCATCACTTGCATCACACTCCACTGTAAAACCTTGAGTGAAATTTGGTAAGGCCAATATAAGTGTGGTGGTTAAAGCTAGCTTCAGTTTCTCAAATGTCTTCTCTAAACTTTCTGACCACTTAAAAGCATCCTTCTTCTGCATGGTAGTCAAGGGCTTTGCAATGATTCCAAAGTCCTTAACAAACTTTCTGTAGTAACCTGCAAATCCAAGGAAGTCTCTCAAACCCTTGATGTTGTGAGGTTTTTTTTTTTTTTCATTTTGCAATACTTTTAATTTTAGCAGAATCCACTTCTACTCCTTTCACATACACAACATGGCCTAAATATTCAACACTTTTGGCTCCCAAGGTACATTTTGGGAGTTTGATCTTAAATGCATGCTCCCCCAACCTTTACAACACTTTAGCCACATGCTCCTTATGTTCTTCCAAGGATTTGTTGTACACCAGTATATCATCAAAGAAAATCAATACAAAGTGCCTCAACATGTTCTTAAAGGACTCATTCATTAATGACTAAAGTCTGGATGGTGCATTTGTCAATCCAAAAGGCATCACTAGAAATTCATAATGGCCTTCATGGATCCTGAACGCATTTTTATGAATGTCCTCCTCTTTCATTCTAATTTAATGGTAGCTTGACCTCAAATCAAGCTTAGTGAAGTATACAACACCTCCCACCTCATTCAGAAGCTCATCCATCACTGGAATTGAGAACTTATCCTTGATAGTTGCTAAGTTGAGTGCCCCATAATCCACACACATCTGAGAAGTACAATCTTTCTTCTTCACTAGAAGCACAAGAGAGGAAAAATCACTCTCACTCATCTGAACTACTCCATCAAATAGGTATCCCTTCACAATTCTCTCAATCTCATATTTTTGGTGGTAAGCATACTTATAGGATCTAGTGTTCACATGTGGAGCATTTGGTAGAAGTCTGATATTGTGATCATGACTCCTTTGTGGTGTCAATTTGGTTGGTGCTTGGAATAGCTCAGAGTAGCTATCCACAGAGGACTTATGTGTAGGTGAATGTAAGTTTTTTGATGATGGTTCCTCAATGCCTTCATCTCCAAGAAATAAGTATCTTGTTCCTTACTCAACAAATTAGTCATCTACTCCAACAACATCGTGTCACACTCAGAACTCTTGATCCCCTTGAATTCAAAATGAACGCCTGCAATGAAAAATTTTGTTAGTAATTTCTCAAAATTCCATGTTATATCTCCCAATGTTCTTAACCATGCAGCTCCCATAATTAGCTCACAGTTTGAGGTGTGTAGCACATAAAACTCAACCTGGATTTTTTGGTTTTGAATACATACTAGTAAGTCATGCACAGTGCCTTTAGTGGTGAGGATATTAGTACTTGCAGTTAACACTCTCAAGGGTTTGCTTAAATCCACAAGTCCCTCATAGTTATGTAACACCTATGTGAGTGAAATTATGTGTGGCTCCACTGTATCAAAATGTACACTAGTCTACCATTAGCAATCCATTTAATCTATAAACTACCACATTTTGACCCATTGTCGGCGATTTTTAAATCGCCGGCAATGTTTTTTAACATTACCGGCGATTTTTGCCGGAAAAATCGC
Source organism: Geum urbanum (assembly GCA_946800695.1). Taxonomy (NCBI): domain Eukaryota; kingdom Viridiplantae; phylum Streptophyta; class Magnoliopsida; order Rosales; family Rosaceae; genus Geum; species Geum urbanum. Next base: position 59,733,281 of record OX326997.1, read on the forward strand.
CGGTAATGTCTTTTTTTTTTTTAACATTACCATTTAAGTCGCCGGCAATGTCCCGTTGGTAATGCAAAAAAAAAAAGATATTGCCGGCGACATACATTATGTCGCCGGCAATGTCTTTTTTTTTTTTTAACATTACCGGCGACGGAAATTTATGTCGCCGGTAATGTCTTTTTTTTTTTTTTTTGCATTACCAACGGGACATTGCCGGCGACTTACATTTAAGTCGCCGGTAATGTTAAAAAAAAAAAGACATTACCGGCGATTTTTCCGGCAAAAATCGCCAGTAATGTTAAAAAACATTGCCGGCGATTTAAAAATCGCCGGCAATGGGTCAAAATGTGGTAGTATATATAGTCCTAGTAGCAGTGGTGCCTGTCAAAGAATGTAGGCTAATGAGAGGTTCCTCATTATGCTGATAGATTGTTCTCACTTTGCAGTGCTTGTTCCCCAGTTAGAAGATCAGGCACATTTTCTTCTTCCTCTTTAAAAATGTCTGGAGCAACATAGAACCCCTTTATACACATCACTTGAGCCCTCTTGTGTTTACAAATGTGACCTAAAAAATAATTCTCAGGACAAAAGTGACATGGTTTAGGAGCTATCCTTTCCCTAAACTCCTTTTGAGACCAGACTCTCTTTAGGCTTGTAAGGGTGTTGGTTTGATGAGGTATAGATGGGTTTGGTTTTTGGTGGTGGTGAAAACTTGTGGCTTGGTGAAAGAAATGTGATATTGGATTTGTGAACGAATAGAGGCTTTTGGTTTGTTTTTACCAACTTCTTTTCACAAGATAATGCCATTTCAAATGCTTCCATCAGTGTGCGAGGCCTTATAATTTCCACCTCATATTGCAATTCACCCCCAAGCCCCCACCCCTCCCCCCACAAAACAAGCTACTCTCAACTCTAGGAAAAATCCATGGGCATTCACACACATTTGGGTAGATTTGTCCCTAGATTTTGTGACACTAGCCTCTTGCTTCAATTTTGCCAGGGCAGCTTGGTATTGGAGCTTGACACTGCCACCAAACCGGTGCATCATAAGGTCTATCATAGCTCTCCAAAAAGGACGATTGTCCTGTAAATATAGAAGCCACAAACTGGAGGCCATGCCAGTGAGATGAACAGCTGCAATGATCACTTTTCTATCCTCACTAATGTGGTAAAGCTGAAAGAATTGCTCAGCCTTACTGATCCACTCCATTGGGTACTGATCCACTACATTGGGTCCTTACCAATACATGGTGGCAATTCTGACCTCATTTATTTCAAAGTCGGGAACAGTGGATCCTGAGTTTTTGGTGCTAGTGGCACAAACTGATTGTCCATGGGCATAAAGGCATTGTGTTGTTGCTAAGGTTCGCCGTAAGGGTGAATAAAGTTCGTGTTTGGTAGAATGTGAGGGCCTTGAAAAATGTGTTGGTTGGGAATGGTGTGAATGAGTGTGGTGGGATTGTGTTTGGGAGTGGGGTGGTAATGAATGATGTGACATGGTGGTGGAAAAGGTAGGATTGAATGCCTGAGTATTTGGGGACGTAGAAAAATCAGGAGGTTGGTTTGAGCTGCTAAAGTTCAAGGATTTGTGTACAGACTTCTGAGATGAGGGACCTTCTACTTTAGAGTGAGGATTTGGTGCAGGTGAGAACTAAGGAGCACCCAAACCAAATGTAAAACTTGGTTCAGGAGTATTTTCTTCACTATGCTGCCTAGACCCTTTCTGTCTCACAGTGGTTATAATTGTGGACTTAAGCATATTATTGTGAAAACCCCCATAACTAGCTATAACAACTATCTATTCATGAGTAGCACCATTTGTAGGAAGTTATTATGAGTGGGATATCTTTGCATGAAAGTAGAGAACACTGGCAACACAGACATATCAACAGGTCTATTATGTCTGAGTATGAAGGGCTGCGTACTTACTTGAGCCATGGTGGAGTTAATTGAGTCATGAGACGGTAGGGAAATCACCAAAGCCATTATCTGATGAGGTGGATCTGTACATGAGTTGATTTGTATTTCACGAAACTCATCCATCATCTGATGTTGTAGTTAAGACATAGCTAGACTCTCAAAGTGAATCACGCATAGCAGCAAACTGAGCATTGGTATCCTCATGAAACACTTTGAACCTTGTCTCAAGAGTAGCAGAATCACTAGTCGATGTGGCCAGATTTGTAGATCCAGTACCAATTATCGTTATGGCTCTAAATACCAGATATCAGGATCCTCAATCTCACAGATATATAAACTACTCTAGCTAGGAGTAACGAAGAAAAAAATAGGCTAAACTAAGAAAATGAAAGGCAACTAATTTCATTGATGCCCTTGACCACATCGCTCAAGACATGTGGATAGATCATAACAGTGCATAACTAACAGACAAACTAACTTTTACTGAAATGAAAATGGTTCCGTGGAACAACTAGGAAAGTAGCACTGCTAGAGATGATGCTTTACCACTCATAACTGATTCAGCTATATTAGCGGAGGAAATTAATGGATGCTTTTCCTCAGAAATAGCTACGGACCCAAGTAACATCTTCATGTTTCAAGTAGTCAGGAATTCAGGATTCAGGATTTCAAGAATATATTTTGGGATTATGGGTTTTCAGATTCAAGGATTCAGGTTCAATTTCAAGGATTTCAAGGTTTTGAGATTTCAGGTGCAGCGAAATTTTTTGGGTGGTGGTAAATTTCAAGGTTTCAATTCAACTCAGGGTTTTAAAGTTTCAGGAACCTTGCTCTAATACCAAGTAGAAAAGTATTCATGGTGAATTCGATGATTTTATTGATCCCAATTTTGGGGTTAATAGAGCTTTACAAGTAGTTTCATAATAGGAAAAGATATGTACACAATCGATCATATCGATAAGAGTTTATTCTAATTACAACAACATTTTATTCTTTGGGAGTGTATAAAAGCATAAACAGCTGAAAGAGTATTTGCATTGGTAATAGCCAAAATGAGTCGCGGAAACAAAAACAGAACAACCAAACTGTGAAACATTATTAGGATGGAGGAAGAAAATATAATCAACACTGTATCGATTGATTGGACTTGGTGATGGTGTGCAAACTTTCCTAATGAACAATGGAATGATATTTACATCACTTCACTTCACTACAAGTCTGCTAGTGTCTATGTCTCTCACGTACTCTCGCCATATAAAATGTAAAGATGGCCAAAGGATCAATACGTACATCAGCAAACACAAAGTTCAGGAAACGCAATGGCAACCTTGAGGCGGAAAGATTGCATACAGTATGTAACAGTCACAAGTTTGGAGACTGTAGCTTGATTTCTCAAGATACAAATAGCCCATGTAATTTGAACTAGTTGCACTATTTATCAGTATATGAAGCAAAATACTGAGAGACCAAAGCTCATTTATGAGATAATCAAATAAGATAAATCAAATAGAAAAATGTATAACACTTTGTCTTCCAATTTTTAATTTATTTTAAGCTTATAGATAGATGTATAGCACTATGGTCGACAATGAGTCGGGGTTGAGCATAACGCCTCTAAAATTCACGCCAAACTTTTTTAAAAATTCAAAAATAAGGGTCGCCATGGATTTGGGCCTATCGGGATGGATTAGACTTCTTTATGTAGTGAACAAAAAAAACTTAAAAATTAATGATGTTTAACCTTAAAATCTAACTTAAGTGAGTCTTGAACTTCTGAAACCGTAGTCTATAGTTTTCTCTCTAAAAACAACAGCGGTGGTGGTTGCCTTCTTTCTTTTTCCAAGATCTCCTTTCTGGTGGCAGCCTAAGCTTGGTTAGCTGTCTGACTTGCTCTTGCTTTATGACATTGCTACCAGATGGTTTTGAGAAGCTAGAGTTTTGTCCGAGATTAATTTTTGGCTCAGGTAAGTGCACAAACAAGTTTAAGGTTGCGGGCTTTTGGTCGCTAATGCATTGTGCAAGTTGTGATATTATTGGATTAGAAGTCACTTATGGATGGTGTTAGCTTCCATCGTCTTGAGGTGTTTTTCAGTCTGATGGAACGGAGTTGATGGTGGTGTGGCTCATCGGGCTTCGTTACAATGTTAGAGTCTGCTTATGATTGGAAGGCTATGGTCGTGGAGGTGCGGTTCATATGATGTTAGGGTGGTGGGTCGGAGAAGGTAGTGCATTGTGGATTTTTGCGGGTGTTTTGGTGTGTGATGTTAGTGTTGAATGAGGCTGGATTTTTCAAGCCTGAGTTTGGATCTCTCCCTATTGGGATGCTCTTTCGTTGTTCAAGGCACTAGTAGGTGTATTGATCTAGGCATTCTCGTAGAGGTGTAGGTTCATCTTTGGTGATGTCTACATATTCATTCGAGGTTCTGGCTTACAATACCACAATTGCGAACCGGTGCTTAGTTAGAACATTTTAGTTTGATTTTATATTTAGATTTTTGTCCAAGGATGAGCTTAATGGTTGAGCTCATTATTCTTTAAAGAGTAGTATTCTATTCCTTAGTGTGTTAGTAGTCCAAGCCTCATGCTAGTGTCTCTTGGAATGTATGTTTTGTTTCGACTTTTCTACATAATTGAACTTTATTATTTCAAAAAATATTTAATTATCAAATATATCAACAATTATACACATTGATAATATATAAGCCTCAAAAATTGATGTCGAAGACCAAAGAAAAATATGAGTCCCTAGCGCTAGGGTTTGGCTTTGTTCTCTGACGGACTAACTTCGATGCCTATCCTTTTTAACTTTGAGGGTGTCAGGTAAACATGGTATGTGTGTGAGCAAGGGCTTCAATGGCTTAATTGATTTCAGTGTGGGAGTTGCTAAGGTTGTGCAGCCATGAGTGGTGGTGGTGTCCCAAGGTTTTCTCATGCACATTCTCGTCAGAAAAGGTCCTTTACCGGTGGGAATTGTGGAGAGGGTGTGGTGCCAGGTTCGACGTCTAGTCCCCAGGTTGAGTCAGGCTCGGATCCGATGGTTGAATCGTTGCAGCAAAGGTTTAGGTGGTTGTGTGGTGTTCAATTTTGGTTTTGGTCTATCATGTGGCCAAACTCAAAAGTGAAGGTAAAGGTGTGATCAAAAGCTTTTCATAGGAGAGGTTCTGATGTACTATGGTTTTGCGCTCAACGTTGGGCCTTGAGATTGTTTGGATATTTTTTGGGTCTGAACTATTCCATGGACTTTTATTTTTTTTTTCAATGTTAGTCGTTATGGAGGATCATGTTCCAGAACCTCTAATTAAGGTTTGAGTTTCATCGCCTCCTCTAGTTTTCAATCTTATGCCGAGCCATAAATTTTATTCCGTAAAATTATTTCTAGGGGTGTACGTGCTTCATGAGATATTTAGTATTTGTGATAGTGATTTTTACTTTTTCAGGAAGTAGGTATCCGATGAAAAAGGTAGCCTCAATTTTTGTAATATTTCTTTTCTTAGCCCTTATGTGGGTGGAGTATTAAGTATTTTGGTTGTTGATTGTTAGGTCTATAATTATGTGCTAATTATGGCTAATTATGTCCATAACTTCATGATTATTTCTTATATTTTATGAATAAAGCATAATTCTTATAATGTTTTTTGTTATGCTAGGAAAATGAGAGTTCGCACGGAAACGCTCTTTAAAAGGGCAATTGATCAATTTTTGGAGAAGCTGAGCACATTTTCGAAGTCACGATACAATTTGGAGAAACTTTGAGAAAATGACGAAATAGCTTCACCGGAAGTCGTCGGAACCCGCCAGAATTCACCACAGCCAGCCGGACCACCCTTGCTGACCCAAACACTTTAAATCTAACCCGATGGAGGCCCAATCCACCCAATTTTGCATGCCAATCTAATTTGAAGAGAAGAAAAAGAAGATGGACCACATGATGTCACTTAGTTCGGACTTTAGCCTTACAAAGCCTAAAATAGTTTATCATGATTCCCTTGATTCAAAGCCAACCTTAAGATCTTCCAACTCCTCATTTCCTATCATCGAAGGGCTGAAAATTGGCCTCCCAAGGTAGCCAAATTCGAGCTCCCCATCACCCACACACACACCACATTTCATTTTACACATTTCTAAGTTTTAGTTAGCTTTTTCTCTCTTGTTTTCTCCTCCAACCCACTTAAGCTCTCTTCCCTCTCTCTTCCCCTTACTAGGCCGACATCACTACCTCTTCATCACCAAAAAATACCTAGCTCCCCCTTCAACGGAAGAACCGAACCTCTTTATCACCACACCATCATTTCGGTCTAGTTTGGGTGTTCCTCCTCTCACCTTTGACTCTAAGGCTTGGTTTGGTTCTTAGAGTTCAGAGTGGAAAGTAATCCCTCTTCCCCTTGTCTCCTTAGAATCCTAATAGCTACCTTATCTCCTCTTAAAGTTGGGTGCTAGCTATAAGTGAAGATGTGGAGCTAGAAGCCTTGGAGTCATTTGGTGGAGCTTTGGCTAAGAGGACTCTTCGGTTATCTCTTTATTGTTCTAGTTCTAAGCATGTATCTAAACTTTGTTCTAGTTATGCTTAGTAAGTAGTTACATTTTGGAAGGCTAGGGTTTAGCCCTAGCCAATTTGATGTACATACAATGATGCTTTGAGTTATGGAATTGGATTTGTTTTAGTGTACTACATGCTATTGAATGAGTTTGTTGTGGATGTGATATGATAGTATGTTTGCATCTTTGGACTTGATACATATTTTCATATTCATGTTTTAGCCATGACTAAGTTGAGATATGTCTAGAGAAGCTATAAATGAACCTAAGTGAAGTAGTCACCCACCTAAGGAATATAAGCATGTAACAAGACTTAGGCTTAGACTTAAAAGGTTAAGCTTAAGATTTGGTTTTCTTGTTTGAGCATGAATCGAAACACTTTTGAGTTCCAAGTGACTCAAGTGTTTTCGGTTAAGCTTACATTGAATCAAGAGGCTTTGTAGCTATTGTTGATTCTTTCGACCAATAACCCAATAGGTTCGATTTGTGAGGTATCATTAAACACACTCCTAAGTGCTCCAAAAAGAGGCTTGGAAGGGAAGTCATCCACAATCTTCACATGTGTTTGAATTCAAACTCATTACACATGAAATACATTAGGAGTCTAGCACCAAAAGTCTAGCTCCTAATCTTGGTTTACTTTGTGCTTTATGGATAGATCGAAACCTTCTAGAATCCCAAAAGGCCTAGGAGTTTCGGCCCATAACCAAGCGTGGCCAGAGAGGGCATGATTTGGACAATGAAATGATTTGTTCTTATGATTCAAAAAATGTTTAAGCATGTATACCAGACTAAAACTCATAATTTGGACATTGTTGGTACATTGAGTTGGTTAGTGGCAACATCTCTAGCCGACCAAATATTTATATTATTTTTTGTTTTGTTTTACCTCATGATTGCATTTAGTTAATCAACTATTTAATTATTTGGTCGCTCATTGTAGTTACAACACCTCTTCCATAGTTAGGTTACCAAAGAACTTAGCTAGGTAAGATACATTTCTGTCTTTTCCTTCATTAGTTTTGGGTCACATTACATGTTTAGTTAATCCGTAGTCTAGGACCTAACCAAGTCAAGCTTTGAAAATAGAGTGGTAAATCCTTGTGGGTTCGACACTTGACTTCTTATAAATTATATTACTTGATCCCGTATACTTGCGGGTAAGGAAATTGCACTTAGCCTTAGATTAACTAATAGTTGAAAGGTTGAGGGGACATACATCTCTTAACACTGATCAATAGAGTTGATGATTTTCAAAAAAAAAACCTCAATAATCGGTAATTGGTACATGGATAAATTATATTATGATAAATTAGAGATTTTATGGGTTTATGATAATAAAATAATATATAATATTCACATTTGATGGGCTTGATGAGCTTGGCCTTATGGGTTGGGCTTTTTTGGGTCTATATGTTTTAGGACCTCAGCCCAATCTCGACCTTATGCCCACGAAACTGGGCTTGACATCAATAAGTCGCGAGTCACCCACGGGTTTTATGCGCTTATGGGCCAAATAGTAATCCCTATTAGTACTGTTTTATTATTTTGAGTATGTAGTTCAGGTTTTATGACATGAGAGTTGCCACATCGACAAAGACTGCAGTCGATGTAGTCTTGTGTAGTCTTGGATCCAAATCCTCTATAGTGTTATGCTTGATCTAATTATCATTTCCAGAAGAATATTAATCTTGAAACTTAGCCAATAGTTACATAAAATATCAACAATTGATCAATAAGGAGAATCAACACAAATGGGATCTATGGTTTTAGACTTTTAGTTGAGTTCCCAGTTCCAAATAGTAAGTTTTGAACTTTTGATAGACCAAAATACGTTATTCCATAGTCACATAAGAAAGAGATACCTTATAAGAAAGAACTTCCTGCTGTTTGCAGTGGTCAGTGGAGGATGGGATGTGAAGAAGAAGTGAGAAAGAAGCTCTTGGGGTAACAAACTGAAAGTTCCGAAGAGAATAGTATCTCTTAATGTCTTTGGTCTATCCAACCGCATACTGCAAGCTAGCTTATATGGCTGGAAAGAATGAGCTTTGTAAACTGAAGGAGATATAGCTTTCAAGGGATTTACTGGATTGGCTTGCCCAGAGGCGACGGAACTTGTCCATCCCTTCATTTTTTTTCTTTTTTTTTTTTGCTGATCTGATTAAGTTGTCCATGCCATTCTGGATAGCACGTTCATCCATTTTAGGTTTTGTGTTTGTTAGTATTGCATAATTAGTTGTACGATTAACATATTTATCCACTTAAGCAGATTAGCAACACCTACTCAACCACATGCAAGACCACCAAGGAAGCACCAACTTCACTCACCGGACCCACCCCTTCCGAGCGCGCACGCGCCCGTGGGGGGCGTACCCGAACACACGGATCACACACCAGCAGGAACAACAAAGTCCCACATCGAAGAACACCACCAGGTCCCAATCTCAACCACCTATATATATCAGATCCCATCGAGAGCCAGTTGACTCACTCGATCCATATCACACCACTCGCACGTTCGCTTGACTGTTATATCCGATACATATTCTGACTTAGGCATCGGAGCGTTGAAGGCGGGCCACCCCGTCTTGACCCCTGACCGCCTGCTTCATTGTTGTATCCTTCTAACAGTTGCTCCCGAACGCCCGAGGAAGGAGGCACCCGCAAGAAGAGCCCGCACACACGAAGAGAAGGAAGAAGAGAAGAGCCCGCCCATCCGAAGAGCCCCACCGTTCGGACGCACCAAGGAGGAGAGGTCCGCACGCACGACCGAGGAAGGAAGAGGAAGCTTATTCTTGTTGCTTCTGCCCCATTACGCCTCCGCGCGTAATTCGGTAGAAACAGTGTTAACGTTCAAAATTATCATGTTGCTTATTCAAATAATTTAACACCTTAGAGTTATTGTGTTAATAACATTTATGGTTATTGGTTAATTTGTCCAGGCCCAAAACGTGAGGTATGAAAAGTTGGGATGACCAAAATCTGGATACGCGACCTAAATTTTCCACAAAAGAAGGCACACAACTAAACCAGGCTTTATGCTGAATTTTGTAATAGATTTTGATTGGGTCCAAAGTTATTTAGATCTCAAGGTCAAAAATCATCTTATTTTTACCACTTATGATTCGCGATTTTAAATTTGAGACCACTCATTTTATAGATTATTAATTAAAGATCAATTCTACAAAAAAATGAATCAAAATAGAGATAATTTAGGTATCCGATCTTGTGAAACAAATGAATGGTTATGGTGATTTTTAGCATTACAATAACAACTGTTCATTTGTTTCGCAAAATCGGACACCCAATGATCTCCATTTTGATTCATTTTTTGTAGAGTTGATCGTCAACTAATAATCTATAGAATGAGTTGTCTTAAATTTGAAATCACGAATCGTAAGTAGTAAAAATGAGATGACTTTGGACCCAAGTATTATCCTTCTGTAATACCACTAATACCTATCACAGATTTTTCAATGATCTACCTGGTAAAGACTCCCTTCCATGCACTCTATGAAAGATAAATCCAAATTCAAATGCAGGTAAACTACATTGGCTAATGCTAGGGGTGGGCACGAATCTCCCAAATCCTGAAGCCGACCTGATTTCATTCGGGACGGGACATGACGAAAAATAAAATTTTCACTATTCCGCCCCTTCCCGGTTTTAGGGCCGGAACGGGATCAGGTCTTGACTTTGAAATCCTAATCTACTCGTCACGTTTTGTATAATATATTTTGTCTATTTTTTATCATTTATTTTACTAAGGGTTGACATATTAAATTGGAAAAAATATATATTTGTGATACCTGAACTTACCCGACCTTATCACTTTCATACCTGAACTTTGTAAAGTATCAATTGCATGCATGTACTTTCAAAACCTTATCAACGTGATACCTCGAGCAAATTTTCGGTCAATCTCCGCCTACATTGCTGACGTGACAAACAGAATTTTTAGGTTCGAAGGGTAAATAAGTAATTTCAAATATAATCTATTTTTTTAATTTATTTTTTTTAAAAGGATTTTAAATTTTTACTTTTTTAAATGCTTAAAAATACTTGTGCATTGTCGAGGTTCGAACTTCAGACCTCTTACGAAGAGGGTCAATGCCTTCAGTCCAGGTATTCAATTGATACTTTACGAAATTCGGGTATTAAAGTGATGAGGCCGAGTAAGTTCAGGCATCGCAGGAAAAAAAAACGTATTAAATTATCAAACCAATAGTATTATTTAAAAAAAATTACATTTTAATGATTAAAGTATTACACTTCTTGTAGTATAAATTAAATATATCAATTAAACATGAAATAAAATTGTTTGTTGTTTTACTTTTTTTAATTAACCATTAAGTGAAACGGTATTATTTTGTGTAGTTGTAGACTTTTAAGTCTTCTCAAACTATATTTATCTTATATTGAACCCAAAATTTGATCGTCTCATCTCATTCAAATATTTGTTGTTTAATACTCTATTAAATGTTCATTTTAAATTGGACCTCAAATTGGGCGCGTCCCTCCCCATCCCATCCCGTCTTGTTCAGGTTTCGGGACGGACTTTTAAAATACTCAATCCTGTCTTATTCGGGATAAGGACAAGGACGGACAAAAATATACTCAACCCGTCCCATTCCCACCCCTAACTAATGTTAGCGACGTTTGATTGTTAGATTAAGAGTGATTAAGCATACTTGAATGAAATGATTTGAATTCTCTGTATTTCGTAATAAGTAAGAGTGATGGAGGAAATATGAAGCCACTCATACTTCATTGATTTTGTTTTAGTAACTTCGAGATGCTGATGTCCTCGACTTTCCAGGATAATTGAAAAACAAACAGAATATATCAGATGGAGAGTAAGGAGTAAGAGCGGGAACATGTCCGAATGCATTAGATCAACTGAAGTTCTACTTTGATGACGAGTTCATGGTAACGTTGAGCAAGTCATTACGATCCACAATCAAAGCTACAAAGATAAACTAAGCAATTGTTGGATAAACTTGTGATCATTCAATAAAGGGTTGATTTTATATGCCTCCCATATCCAAGTAAATAACGGGAAGCTAGTAAATTACGAATAGAATAAAAACATCACAATGATAATTAAATATAGAGAGAATTATTCCAAATGAACGTTGGCATAAGCATGAGTTTATGTACAGTAGTGGGAGCTAATGAACTAGCCTACTAGTAGTACAAGAGTACACAGCTCTGATTTGCCACAGAAATGAAATCCTGGGCCCCTCAAAGTTAAGGAAGATCATAACATTGATAAAGTAAAGACAAATAATTTAAGCAGATAGTTGATAATCACATCATCAGTGTCAAAGGACAAAGTTGTAGTAAACGGTGAACACTTCCAAGAGTGGTGTAAACATAGTAGTAGTACAAGGGCATTTGAGCCGGGGAAGAGGTAATGATACAAAGGCAAAGAGCACATACGACATAATGTTGACAAGCAGAAGAAGAGGGTGTCTCAGTTCAGTCTTCTCCTTCTGGGGGCACGGGAGTCTCCACTGTCCATGTCCGAAACCCTTGATGCCTCATTTCTTCTTCTGGAAGATGAAGTTGAAAGGGAAACCATGGAATCAATTTCGACAGTAGTGTCCATCTGACTCTCTGAGTTTATAACAGCTTGAATACTCGAGAAAGAGTCTCTATCATCAACGGGTGGAGGTGGTTCTTGATTTCTAACTGCAGTTGTAATAGGATGGTTATGGAAATACGCCTCGACCAACCTTTCAGCAGAACTCAATGCAGTTGAGAGAGAATGAAGTGTTGCTCTATGAGATTGTGTTCTTCGAAGTAGGTTTAAGGATTGAAGCCGCCGGTTCTCTCCTGTATCAAGAGTACTGATGTTGTCTTGCGTTAAATCCACTACATCAGTTGGAACTGCCTGATTTTGCTCTCTTCGAAGAGCTCGAGATGTCAGAATCCTATTTATATAGCCATGGGGTCTCTCTGCTGCAGTTTCCCGAGTAGTATCATCTGTTGGCTGAACCACATCTCGGGACAAATCAAATCTACTTCCAAGGCGTCGAATCATCTCCTCCACTGGTAAACTAAATGCACTCCTCTGAAAGGTTTGCCTAAAACTTTCAACCCGCCGTGCATGAGGCCGAAGAGGGATCTTAAGATTTGAGTCATCATCTGGCTCCCGAACATTGTTCCCACGCCCATAAATTGGGATCACACTCTTGAGAGTAACCTCTCCCTTACAAACTGGGCATTCTTTTGCATCTGAATGCACATGTAACCAACGGTAAATGCATGGCCAACAAAACAAATGACCACAGCAAGTAAGTACAGGATCCCTAGCCAAGTCCAAACATATATTGCAGTCGAAAAAGCTACCATCATTGCCACTGCTCTTTTCAATCTCATCCTTGTCCTCAGAAGTCACATTTTCTAACATCCCATTCATATTTTCACAAGTTTTAGGCACCTCGTTGGCCCTTTCCTCTGCAGCAACACTACCCTCCCCCGCCTGTAATATACCAGAAGTACCAGAATCCACCATCAACTGATTCAACTCGGATGAAACATTATGTGTTTCAGGAGGTGGCCATCTCCTTCGAAACGGACTAAATCCAAACACTTCGGTGATTCGGTGAATAGGTTGTTCAATCCAATTCTCCAAATTCACAGGCTCATTCGACATGGTGGCAGAAGCCGGCTCGGGACCAGGACCCAGATTTAGGTCAAGGTTCATTGCATCAGATGTCTGCTCACCCATCACAGATATCAAAAGCTCTTACTTAACAGCAAATTACACAAATCCAGATAAAGAAAAAACCCTAACTATTCCACATAATTGAACAACCCAACAGCACAGATCCCCAAACCAGGCGCAAACTCAAAAACCCCCATTCACAAAAACCCTAATTAATGCAGACATACGAACAAATCCGTACGAAAAAGGCTTCTCCTCACTAATATAAGAACCAAAAGGCAACATAAACCCTAAACTGAGCAAACCCAAATCGAAACCTCTTTAATAACACCAAACAGAAAAAGTCAAGCCGGGTCTAGTTCATGAATTCGCGACTCGTAAGTCTAAAGGTCTCGTGCTATTAGTTTCCAGATAAAACTCTAAGGTTTTCAGAAGCTCCAAAAACAACAAATTGGGTTTTACAAAGCAACAAAAAAAGAATTGAACACCTGGGTCGCGAATTAGCGCTGTCGAGGGTGAGCTACAGTGAGTGAGAAGCATGTGGAGAACCTTTGAGGTGAGCTGAGCCCGAGTCGACTCGGCATGGGTTGACCCAACCCTCTTATATATGTGAATGGCGATCTAGTCCGCATAGAAAGGGGGAGAGGGTGGAGGTGGATGAGTGTGGGCAATGAATTCACGAGAGGCCAGAGAGAGAAGAGAGATGATCCCTGTCGTTGGCATGGTATGTCCACAAGATGACAAGACTTTTTTTGCGATTGTGATCTACGGATGTGAAGAAGGATATGGGACCCACATTGGCTGAGACTATGTTAATCCCGCAAATTCGGAACCCGACCTGATCCCGTTCCGATCTCGCTCGGGACGAAACGGGACACAAAATAAAATTTTCACTATTCCGTCTCGTCTCGTTTTTTAGGGATGAGATCGGATCTTAATTTTGAAATCTCGATAGACCCGTTTCGTTCCACATAATCTATTTTATTAAGAGTTGACATATGAAATCAAACCAATAGTTTTATTCAACAAAAAAATAAAATTACATTCTAACGATCAAAGTATTATATTTCTTGTAGTATGAATTTAATGTATGAATTAAACATGAAATAAAATTACTAGTAGTTTTACTTCTTTTGATTAACCATTACGTAAAACGGTATTATTTTGTATAGTTATAAACTTTTAAATCTTATCAAACCATATTTATCTTATATGAAATCCAAAATTTGGTTCGTCTCATCTCATTCAATTTTTTGTTGTTTAATACTCTAATAAATATTCATTTTAAATTGGACACGAAATTTGACCCATCCCGTCCCATCTCATCCCATCCCGTTCGGATTTTGGGAAGACCGAGATGGACTTTTAAAATATCTAATCTCGTTCTGACCCGTCTCGTTCAGGATAAAGATAAAGACGAACAAAAATAGACTCGACCCGGCTCGCACCCACCTCTACAATTAATTTTTGGAACTGAAACGGGTTAAGGGTTGTAACTTTCAAAGTTTCAATGGGCTCTGAAAATATCTTCCAGACGCGAACACGTAGCATGAAAGCAGACCCTTTATTTTGGGCTTTGAAGAAAACAGAAGACTCTGAAGTATGTTGGAAAAAGCAAACTAGGCCGATGATGGGGCTCAAAGATTTAGTGGACTTGAATTTTAGATGAGAAAAAAAATTGATTTTAGTTTTACTTTTGTTTTTAAATTAGAATATAATCAGAATACAATATGTACTGTATAACTGAAAATAAAAATATAATATAAACATTGAAATACTAATAAGAAATATGGACGGTTTTTTAAATCCAAAGGCTCATAAGTCATAAAATGTATTAAATTTTGTGTCTAAAAGGTGTCCCAATCCGAACTCTAATTATATATTCAAATTTACACGATATATTCTAAGTTTTTTTTATACAAAAGAAAATAAACTAAAACTAGAGAGAAGATCCTCTCGTAACCAGTCCCCAAAAAAAAAACTAAATGTGAGGATTATGCTAAGTTAATATCTATTTGTTAGATATTCTAAGTTAATATATAACAAATATTAGGCTATTCTATCTGGTTTATAATGCTAGCGGCACACCATAAGGATCAAATAACATTCCAATCGAAAGATATACATTATTACTTGCTCTTGACACCCTTCTTACTATGTTGCCCGAATATAATAGTCATCGATACTTTGTTTCATCTAACACTAGAAGGAAACATAAGATACAGTTAATTTACCATTGTTCACACATTCACTAAAATAAACAAGACATTATGATTGCACATGCTGACAAACAAATCACTTGAATAGTAACAAGCTAGAAATTTTCAACGATAAAATCTCTCTTTCTCTCTCTCAACCATAAGACAAAGATTGACTCCAACCCCAAACTATAATATCTTCTTCGTGGCTCAGACTAGAAGACATTGAACTTGGACCAAAAGAGCTGCTACCAACATCTACTACAACAAGATGATTTAGCTACTAATCTTCAATTTTTTAGATTCAAATTTTTCGTGACATTCACAAGCTCGCGATTCAGATGACCCACAATCTTAGCAGCATGCCACCTCGCTTGCTATAGAAACAGACCCAAAACACAACAACAAACAATAACACAACAACTATGGAGCTTAACACACACAAACTATAATGAAACCAAGAGAAAAATCAATGAATCAATCTGAAGAGGATTCTATTAAACAAAACCTCTTATACAATACACTTTCTTATGGAAGAGCTATTGTTGGAAACTAACTCCACAATTACCAAAGAGACTCTAAAATAAAAAGCCAAATGTAGAGAGAGAACTCTAGACTAATACATCTAAAAAATAAAGTTTTTAGACCACAATATATAAAATCTTTCACTAATGGTTAAATTGTAAAATGGTAGGTTTACTTTCTAACATCCTCTTTTAAACCAACTTTCATAGTTAAATATCCCTGGTAGCTCCTTAACTTGAAGAAGACAACAACCTTGAGTGACTTTGTGAAAATGTCTGCTTCTTGATCCTTTGAAGAACATAACACAACTCTAAGTTCCTTGTGCTAAACCAAATCGCGAATATAGTGATGCTTGGTTTTGATGTATTTTTTTCTCCCAAAAAAAATTAGATGCTTTGACAATGAAATGGCTAATTCGTTATAACAAAGCATGGTTGTAGGATCTTTCTGTTCATGGTGAAAATCTACAAGGATGCTACTCAACCAAACTGCATGAGTAACACATCTATTTGCTTCTACAAACTATGTTTCAGTCATTGAAAGAGCCACCACTCCTTGCTTCTTTGGTGACCAACAAATAGCTCTCGAACTAATAAAAAATGCATAACTTGAAGTGCTCTTTGCCTTCTCATCTCCTGCCCTATACTTGATTGCATAGGCAACAAGTTCATTCTGACAATGAGCTGCATAATATATTCAATCACTTTGAGTGCCTTTCATATATCTTAATATCCTCTGCTTGCATATGTGATTGTTGAGGAGTTTCCATAAATCTACTTATCAACCCAATGCCAAATATGATATCAGGTAGAGGTCAAGTATCATAGGCTCCAAACAAGCTGTTTGTAATGAGTAGGATTAATTCACCAAATCTCCACTGCCATTTTTCTTCTTCTATTTCAGTCTTTCTTCTTTAAGGGTTAAGATTGGTTTACAAGAATCCATCTTACACCGCTTGAGAATGATTTCAGCATACTTTCTCTATGAGATGATTATTTCCTTCTCACTTTGCATCACTTTCAATGCCAAAAAAGTAAGACATAATCTCCATATCAATCATCTCAAATTGAGCTACTGCCAAAGCATCCCTTATTTTTTCAATTAGCTTTGAATTATTAAATGTGATAATAAGTGAAAGGACCCAATCCTAATTTAACTACCTAAACCAAAATTAAGTCCAAACGACAACAGAATCTACAAAAAATTTGCCAGAGTTTCTTCTAAAATCAAGAAACCCAAAAACCTGCAAGGAAAACACACTTTTAAAATGTCCACAAAAACAAACCGTGGGCACCAAATCCCATCCGGATTTCTCAAATCAACCAAACACTCAATCCACTAGAAATATAAACAGTTTACAAAAGGTGATAAGAAATCCGAAGACTGAATGAGAAAATACAACACAATGGAAGTAGACTCTATACAGTATTCAGAGCGACTTCTAATTTACATAATACGCAGGACTAACAGGTTAAACTAGGAACCTACTAAATGAGTACAGTAACGCAAACTCTATGCCTTCGTTGCTGACGTGCAATCTCAGGATACAAACTGCAAACTGGGCGGAGGAAGCTGAAAAGTCAAGGGAAAGACATATAAAATAATAAAACTGTTAGAGTGAGTGGACAGAAATAATATTTTACTTTAAACTGAAAACTGTAAATAATGTGCCTTTCACTATAAATGTACATTAAAATGATGCGAATCTAAAAATAAACAAGCCCAGATCAGGTATTTGTCCTAATGCTCCTGGGTACTGTGTAATGTGTGGAAGCAATAACTTGAATATATTTTCCTGAAAGTTACAAGAATACCCAGGTCAGGTGTTTGTCCTAATTCTTCTAGATACTGTGTAAATCGTGAGTCAAGTGTTTGTCCTATCCCTCCCAGAGCGTCTCGGGGATCAGTCGAGAAGTCAGTGCATCGATGCATCAACTGTACTATGCTCTTTGTAAAACCAAATCACGCATGCCTCCATGCAAATGCATAATCAAAAATGCATACTCATGAAATGCATAATCGTAAAATGCATAATTATAAAATTCATAATCATAGACTCGCAAATTGACAGTGAAAATAAAGTGTCAACTCAAAGTACACAGCTAGCTCCGTAGTCCGGCGGAAGTCCACTCGCCAAAATCTCGATCACGGTCTCCTGAATAAATAACATATTCATTTAATACTAGAATTCGATAAAACATGCGAAAATCAACTCAGAAACCCCCCAGTAAATTTTGGATTTTTGCATCATCGGACCCCTGCCGATGGCGGCGGCGCGTGGGCCACACGCGCCTCCGGTGCAAACTGCTCCAAAAGGAGTGTTTGACCACTCATTGGAAATATAACAACTACGCCAAAAACTTTCCTTACTTGACCAAAACCCAACTCGCCGTCGTTTGGTCGAAAATCGGCCCAAAAGCCCACAGCTTGAAAATCGCCTAAAAATGTTTCCGGTCGATTTCGATGCCTCCATCACTCCTTGGTCTCCAAACCCATAGGCGTTCGACTCCTGGGGTGAAACCCAATTGATTCCACCCCATCCCGTCACCGAAAAGTGGCCGGAACACCACTTGCGAACAAACCCGAAATCTTACGGGTAACTCGACTCAATTTGATCCTAAAATCAACCCAAAAATCCACAACAAATACATGAATCAAAATAGGGAAGCAAGTGCTTCAAAACCATACCTAAAAAGCCAACAACGGTGTCATTTTCCGGTGGGTCCAAATTTGAATCGGGTCGGGTTGCAAAACGGGTCATGGCGTGGAAAACCATTTCTGATTTTCTAAATTACTCTTATTTATTTTTAAAAAATATCCCAATTTATCCCCCTAAACTCCTCCTGATCAGATCAATAGTCCAGATTTGATCTGATCAGGAACCAACGGTCTAGATCAAACCGACTTAAGTAAAATACTTTTTAATATTTTCCTCACGCATACTTCAAAAAATCATTAAAAAAATAACTCGTTTATCTGAAAAATTTGCCAAAACTTTCTACAAGCTCAAAATAAAATACTCTACAACTTTCATGATGAAAATAAAGTTTAGTTCTCGCTCGATGAAAAATTCATTAACAAACTACAGGATACGATTAATTCGCAATAAATTTAATTCGTGCCGATTTGTGCGTAATTTTTAGTTCAGATTGTTACAATCTACCCCCCTAATAAAAATTTAATCCTCGAAATTTATATCCCTAATCGAAGAGATAGGGATAGTGCTTTCGCATGTCCTGCTCTGGTTCCCAAGTGGCCTCCTCAACTGTATTGTTCCTCAATAAGACCTTCACAGGTGGAATGGTCTTGTGACATAGTTCTTGTACTCTCTGATAAAGAATCTGAACTGGCTCTGTCACATAAGTCAAATCCTCCCGTATAGGGAGCTGATAAGGTGTCAAAACATGAGATGGATTAGAAATGTATTTCCGCAACATAGACACATGGAACAAATTATGTACTCTGGCCGTCTAAGAAAGTAGTGCCAACCTATATGCCACCACACCCACTCGTCCAATAACCTCATACAGACCGATATAACGTGGGTGTAGTTTGCCACGTATCCCAAAATGCACAACACCTTTCCAAGAAGATAATTTCTAAAATACCCAATCACCAACCTCAAACTCGAGGTCTTTTCTCCTTACATCAGTATAACTCTTTTGTAGGTCTTGTACAGCTTCCAACATATGTCGAATAACTTGAATGTCCTTTGCGGTGTCTTTTACTATGTCAGGACCAATAAGCCACATTTCCCTTACTTCACTCCAACACAATAGGGTTCGAAATTGTTTTCCATATAAAGCTTCATATGATACCATCCCGATGCTGGCCTAATAATTGTTGTTGTAAGAAAATTCTATCAGATGAAGTTGTTAATCCCAATTTTTTTTTAAACTGTAGAACACCAGATCGTAACATATCCTCCAAAGTCGGAATGGTTCTCTCCGATTGGCCATAAGTCTGAGGATGGAAGGCTGTACTAAAATGTAATCTGGTCCGCAACGCCTTTTACAAAGCTCACAAAAATTTCGATGTGAACTGAGTATCCCGATCAGAAACTATAGACATAGGCATTCCATGCAACCTCACAATCTCCGCCATATATAACTTTGCTAATTTACTCATAGAGAGTTTTCCTGGAAGAGCTAGAAAATGCGATGATTTTGTAAGGTGATCAACAATTACCCAAATTCCAATATTACCATTGGATGTACGAGGTAGCTGATATACAAAGTCAATGGTAATATGCTCCCACTTCCAAACCGGAATCTCTAATGGTTGCAACCTCCTAGCAGGTTTCTGCTACTCTGCCTTCATCTGTTGACAACTAAGGCACTTGCTCACATACATTGTTATTTTCCTTTTAATGTTACCCCACCAATAGTAAGATTTAAGTGTCCAAAATATTTTCGTATTGCTCGGATGCATGGCATAAGATGAACAATGAGCTTCATCAAGTATATCCTTCTTCAACTCATCATTCTTAGGGACACACAGTCTTCCTTTGAACATTAAAGTATCGTCATTCCTTAGTCGAAACTCTGTTGGTTTGCCATTCTGAATCAAATTCTTTTTACTCAACAGATAGGGATCCACATCTTGGGTCTCTCGCACCTGGTCAAACAACACAGGTCGAACTTGAAAACTGGCTAACAGTGCTCCATCATCTCTCCATTCCAGTTTTGCTCCCGTAGCTCACAACTCAGCTAATAGTGATACTCTTGTGACACATACATGAAATAGAGAGGCTCCAGATTTCCTACTAAGAGCATCAGCCACAACATTTGCTTTCCTGGATGGTACTTGAAAGTATAGTCATAATCATTAATTAACTCCATCCATTTTCGTTGCCTCATGTTCAAATATGGTTGAGTACGCAAGTAAGTGAGACTCTTGTGATCAACATAAATCTTACACTGTGCTCCATATAAGTAGTGCCTCTAACTTTTCAGTGCCACCATAATGGCAGCAAGCTCAAGATCATGTGTAGGATAATTAACTTTGTAGGGCTTCAATTGTCTGGAACCATATGCAACGACCTTGCCATGTTACATCAAAACACAGCCTAGGCCCAATTTTGAAGCGTCACTATAAATAACATATTCCCCACTTTCGTCAGGCAATGTCAATACTGGTGCCATGGTCAATTTTTACTTCAATGTCAGATAACTCTCTTCACAGGCACCAGACCACTCAAATTTGACTCTCTTCTTAATCAATCGGGTAAGCGGAGTCGCAATCCGCAAAAATCTTATACGAAATGGCAATAATAACCTGCTAAACCCAAGAAACTTCTTATCTTAGTTACACTTATATGTCTACTCTAATTCAACACCGCTCCGATTTTATCTGGATCAACACTAACTCCCTCAGCTGAAATCACATGACCCAGAAATTTCACATTTTCCAGCCAAAATTCACACTTACTAAACTTTGCATACAATTGAGAATCCCGCAAAGTTTGCAAAACAGCACGTAGATACTTCCGGTGTTGCTTCTCATCCTTGGAATATATTAAGATGTCATCGATAAATACAATGACACACTTATCCAAGTATCGTCTGAAGACACGATTCATGAGGTCCATAAAAGCGGCTGGGGCATTTGTCAAGCCAAAAGGCATAACAAGAAACTCATAATTCCCATAGCTTGATCGAAAGACCATCTTAGAAACATCTGATTCTCTAATCTGAAGCTGATGGTATCCCGACCTGAGATCAATCTTCGAGAAAACTATAGCTCCTTTTAGTTGATCGAACAAATCAGCAATCCGCAGTAAATGATACTTATTCTTCACTGTGACTTGATTCAATTTTTGATAGTCAATACACAACCTCATTGAAACATCTTTCTTCGTCACGAACAACACTAGAGCCCCCCCCCCCAGGGTAAAACACTGGGTCAAATAAAATCCTTATTGATCAACTCCTACAGTTGAACCTGCAAATCCTTCAACTTTGCTGAGGCCATTCGATATGGTGTCTGAGAAACAGAACCAATACCTGGAAGTACCTCAATGGTAAAATAAATCTCCTTCACTGGAGGAAGACCAGGTAAATCCTCAGGAAAATATCTGGATACTTACAAACTACAGAAATGTTCCCAATATTAGGCAAACACACCTCCGTGCTGACATGAGCCAAATACGCTACACAACCCTTCTTTAACATCTTTTCCACTTTCATTGTGAAATCATACAAGGTGGAGAAGTATTCTTTTCTCCACAAAATAAGATTTCTAGCATTCCTGGACTTCTAAAGACTACCTCATTTTTATGACAATCAACAACTTCCCAATGAGCCTCAAAGAAGTCCATCCCCAGAATTACATCAAAATCTACAATGTCTAACAACATCAAATCCACAGCTTACCTATAACCTCCTATGAAAATTTTACAGTCCCTATATACCCATCTGACACTCGCAACCTCACCAGATGGATATAACACTCGCCACATTCCCAGAAATGGAGAGGCATGTATAGTGGCCAAAGATGCCAATCTATACAACATAAAAAAATGTGTAGCCCCCGGGTCTAGTAAAGTAAGGACTAGATAACCAAAAGCATATAACGTACCGATAATAACCTCTGAGAAAGTTCTGCCCTCTCGTAGGGTCATGTAATGCACTCGGGCCTGCCCAGATAGTCGTCTACGTTGATTGTGGTTCTGGTGATTTGCTTGCCCTGTGGACTGCATTGGCCGAACTTTAGAAGTGGTACCCTGATCTCCTCCTAAACTCTGGGCGGCTGAACCACCAAAAGTGTCCAACTGTGGACACTCACTAGAAAAGTGACCCTCCTGACCACATCTATAACAAATGGTGGTGCTCCGCTAACATGAACCGAAAACCCGCTTGTTACAAATGTTACACAATAGAAAATCTCTCAATGCAACTGGTGTGTTATATAGACGTCGAGGGTAACTCGATCCATTAGAACTCCCACTTGATTATTGTCTCTGAGGTCGATTCCTCCTCCATCTCTGGCTTCTACTCTAACCAGATATGCCAGTAGGAAATCTATGAGGTCCAGTGCCAGAAGAAGGAGAAGCCCGATGTACTTGAATTCAATCTCTTTGAAGGAACCTGGCTAGGTCCACCATCCTCAAGGCGGCGAGACTGAAACTGTAGTTGTCTCTCCCTTTCCACATCCTTGCCTCTGATTGCTCTAGTAACAAACTCATCAAAAATTTCTCGAGGCATAGCTGTCAATGTCCTCTTGATGTCAAGATTTAGACCCAGCTCAAACCTCTTGCATTTGAATTTCTCACTTGCCACCATATCACCCGTAAATCGAGACAAACGAGTAAATTAATCTCGATACTCAAGCACTAATATACTGCCTTGCCTCAGGTTGATAAACTCTTCATATTTCCGCTGCTAAGTAGCCTGATTGAAATATCGGCGTATGAACAATTCTCTAAATGTAAGCCATAGGGTGTCAACAAAAACCCTCATAGTACTAGCCCACCAAAAGTAAGCATGTGACTCAAGTAAACCAACAGCTGCTACAGTCTTTTGCTCTGGAGTGAAGTGAAGTCGTTCACATACTCACTCCAACTGGACTATCCAAGCCTCAGATGTTTTAGGATATGTAGAACCAGAAAAAGTGGTTGCTGCAGCTGTTCTTGCCTTTGCTATAGGATTAAAACACTCATCTAATTGTAAACTCGCATAAGCAAGTCTCACGTTCACCGATCCTCATCACCATCGGTAGTCCTATTAACGCGGGCTCCATGATTAGGAGGCATCTCTTATGGATGAGAAAACAAATTAATCAACAAAACACGAAGGGTACAATCATGAAACCTTAAACATTTAAAAACAGACAAGACCGTAAGCATTAACGGGGATTCGCCGGCCTGTCGGGCTATCGCTACAAAAGTGTTGTGCATTCTCAAATGTTCTTAGTTTTACAACTAAGAAAGTCTATAGAATCTATAACCGAATGCTCTGATACCAACCGAAAGGACCCGATCCCGATTTAGTTGCCTAAACCGAAATTAAACCCAAATGATAATAAAATCTACAAAAAAAATTCTAGAGTTTCTTCTAAAATCAAGAAACCCAAAAACCTGCAAGAAAAACACACTTCTCACATGTCCAAAAAAATAAACCGTGGGCACCAAATCCTATCTGGATTTCTCAAATCAACCAAAGATTGAATCCATTAGAAATATAAACTATTTATGGAAGGTGATAAGAAATCCGAACACTGAATGAGAAAATACAACACAACGGAAGTAAACTCTATACAGTATTCATAGGGACTTCTAATTTACATAATACACTGGACTAGCAGGTTAAGCTAGGAACCTACTATATGAGTACAGTAACACGAACTCTATGCCTTCGTCTCTGACATGCAATCTTAGGATAAAAACTGCAAACTGGGCGGAGGAAACAGAAAAGCCTAGGGAAAGACATATAAAATAATAAAACTGTTAGAGTGAGTGGACAAAAATAATATTTCACTTTAAACTGAAAACTGTAAATAATATGTGTTTCACTATAAATGTACATAAAAATGATGTGAGTCTAAAAATAAACAAGCCCAGGTCAGGTGTTTGTCCTTACCCTCTTAAGTATTGTGTAATGTGTGAAGGAAGTAACTTGAATACATTTTCCTAAATGTTACAAGAATACCTAGGTCAGATGTGGTTTGTCTTAACCCTCCTGGGTACTGTGTAAATCACTACTTAGGTGTATGTCCTATCCCTCCCGGAGCGTCTCGGGGATCAGCCGAGAAGCCAGTGCGTCGATGCATCAACTGTACTATGCTCTTTGTAAAACCAAATCACGCATGCCTCCATGAAAATGCATAATCAAAAATGCATAATCGTAAAATGCATAATTATAAAATTCATAATCATAGACTCGCAAATTGACAGTGAAAATAAAGTGTCAACTCAAAGTACACAGCTAGCTCCGTAGTCCGACGGAAGTCCACTCGCCAAAATCTCGATCACGGTCTCCTGAATAAATGACATATTCATTTAATACTAGAATTCGATAAAACATGCAAAAATCAACTCAGAAACTAGCCTGCAACCCCCCCCCCCCCCCCCCCCCCCCCGGTAAATTTTGGATTTAAGCCCTACCCTGGATGGTGGCGCGTGGCTCTCACGTGCCTTCATAGGCGGCGGCATGTGAGCCACACGTTCCTTCGATGTAAACTGATCCAAAATGAGCGTTCTTCCCCCTCGTTGGAAAGATCACCATGAGGCCAAAAACTTTCCCAACTGGCCAAAAACCCACTCGCTACCGTTTGGTCGAAAATAGGCCAAAAATCCCACGACCCGAAAATCGCCGAAAAATGTTTTCGATCGATTTCGACGTCGTCGTCGCTCCTCAGTCTCCAAACCCATAGGGGTTCAACTCCTGGGATGAAACTCAATTGATTCCACCCCATCCCATCACCGAAAAGTGGTCGGAACACCACTGGCAAACAAACCCGAAATCCCACGGGTAACTCGACTCAATTCGTTCCCAAAATCAACCCAAAAAACCACAACACATACATGAATCAAAAGAGGGAAGCAAGAGCTTCAAAACCATACCTAAAAATTTGGAAACGGTGACGTTTTCCGGCGGGTCCAAATTTGGATCGGGACGAGTTGCAAAACGGGTCACGATGTGAAAAACGGGTCAATCGTTTCTGATTTTCCGAATTTCTCTCATTTATTTTCAAAAAATACCCCAATTTTATACCCCTAAGCTCCTAATCAGATCAACCATCCAGATTTGATCTGATTAGGAATCAACGGTCCAGATCAAACTGACTTAAGTAAAATATTTTTTAATATTTTTTGTCATGCAAACTTCCAAAAATCATAAAAAATAACTCGGGCTTATCCGAAAAATTTCCTGAAAATTCCTACCAGCTTGAAATAAAATACTCTACAACTTTCGTGAAGAAAATAAACTCTAATTCTTGCTCAATGATAAAGTTATTAATAAACCACACGATACGATTAATTCGCGATAAATCTAATTCGTGCCAATTTGTGCGTATTTTTTGTTCGGGTTGTTATAATAAGATTGTTCAAATACAAACAAATAATAACCACATCATCATCTATACTTTTAATATATAAATTTTGTTCATAAAGACATCTTTAAACTCATATCAAGAAATATGGATCAATCCAAGTGTACAAGGCCCCTGAAGCTTGTTTAATGCCATACAATGCTTTTTTCAGCTTATAGACATTCTCTGATTCTCCTTCTTTCACATAAGTAGGTGGATGCTCAAGATACACTTCCTTCTCAATAATGCCATTTATAAATGCAAACTTCAAA
Source organism: Geum urbanum (assembly GCA_946800695.1). Lineage (NCBI taxonomy): Eukaryota > Viridiplantae > Streptophyta > Magnoliopsida > Rosales > Rosaceae > Geum > Geum urbanum. Next base: position 59,759,428 of record OX326997.1, read on the forward strand.
TCCGTTTGAAATACGAAAAAAGTCGCCAGTAGGGTCTGAACTTTCGCGAGGGTATCAATATGATGCCTGAACTTTAAAAGTTAACAAAGTAATTCCCAAACTCCCGAAACTATATATACATGATGCCTACTGTCAACTTTCGTCTATGCTTAGTTAACTTTGCTGACATATTTTTTTTTTAAAATAAGGTAAAAAAGACTTTATTACCCTTGTATTTTTAAATTTTTCCTTTTCCTCTCTCTCTCTCTCTCTTGGACTTTTTTCGTCGAGCATGTCAGATTTCCTTATGGGTCCGGGTTTGACCGACTGTTCCACTAGTTGACTCAGCTTAAGCACGGCGTCACGACCAGATTAGACCACTGATGACGTCCAAAGCCTCAATCAGATTAATGCTAGTTATCAAAATTTGACGAATCTCCGACGACTCCTTTTTTTGTCTTCTTGCAAAGTTCTTCCATCTTCTCCCACGGTCCCGAAAATTTCTTCGCCTTCACCGGAAAGCGCATAATTCTCGTCTTTCAGTGCATTTTCTTGCCAAAAACTATAACATGTGAGCATTAAGCATGAAGTTAGAGGCTTAATTAGAAGAAAATTATGAGCCTAACAACTATATCCAATTAAGATACACTTCTCGGCTTTATCGTCAAGCTTCTTCCTTATTCGATGCAGAACATGACGGTAGGCAAAAGTAACCAAATACCCATAAATGATCGATGTTAGGCTTGTGACCACTCCACATCTCATAGATATTTGTTATGATCAATGCTTCTACTCGGAGACCTATTTAAGATGTACACAGCACATGACACAACTTCAGCCTAAAAATACTTGGACAAATTTTTATACTCCAGCATGTACCTCACCATATCCATAATGGTTCTATGTTTGCTCTGCTACTCTGTTTTATTGCGGCGTGTATGGTGTACCTTGTTGTCAATTGATGCTTGATGTTATGCTTCTCCAAGAAATCATCACACACTGTACACTTCGTTCCCCAAACAGTCTTCAATCCCTTTATTTTTTTTTCACTATGATTTTCTACATACGCCTTGAACTTCTCAAAAGTATCACCTTCTTTTAACTTAAATTTTAGAATATAAGTCTAAGTTTTTCGAGTAAAGTCATCAATGAAGATGATAAAGTATTTACCACCTTCATGAAAAAGAAACGTCAACTGAAAAAAATCAGAGTGTATAATTTCTAGGGGCATTTGAGCTTTGAAAGCCTTTCTTTTTGGAAAGGTGTCTATGTGTGTTTTTTCAAGAAAATAAGTCTCACAAACATCATTAGGAATATGTATAGGAGTCAACCTAGAGACTAAATTTTTTCTCGCAAGTGCACTTAGACTATCAAAATTTAGATGCCCAAATCATGTGTGCCACAACCAATTATCACCATTTGTTACGGAACTAAAGAAAGGTAACTTTTTATACATGTTGCATATATAAACAAAATATGCATATTTAAGGCTTAGTTACCTTTGCTACTAGTCACCTTTTAGGATCTTTGATGATAAAAATGCCTCTGTATATCCGCATGTCATACCTTGCTTTAGTTATCTAACAAATGGTGATAATTGTAAGGTTGCACAGGTGTTTGACACCCCATTCTTCATCTGGATTGCAACCTTGCCCTTTACTTAACCGACATCTCTGCATCATTTCCCAAAGTAATATCTGACTGTATCGACTCATTCAATTAAACAAACAACTCTTTTTGGCTATCGGAAACTATTTAAATATCTAACAATCGCTTAAAGCATTGAAAGCCATCAACAATGTGTTTTCATTATCATTGGTATCCTCCTCAAACTTTGCATGAAGCTCCTTGATGTTTTCCCTTCTTGCATTGTACTCACTCTTATAGTGATATTTGTAGCACTTCACATTTGATTTGTCATGTCCTTGACTTCAATTAAAGCCTCTTCCTCTTCCTCTTCTTTCTCCAAATTTGTTCTCTGCACCCCCTAAAGCTTGAATTCTGATTACTCTGTCCTGAACTAGATTTACCATGAGACTACTAATTCTTTTTCTTTGGGAAGCTTAGATGCATATGCAATGCTTCTCAGTCACCATCTCCGACTTCTCATTTAGCCTTTATTATAGGCGTGCAACGAAGTTATCAAATAGTCCACCGTCAAAGCATTAAGGTCTTATTACTCCTCAATGGTTGTGACATTTCCTTCAAACTGCTTCGTCAAGGTTCGAAGAATATTCTCCATGACTTAGAGGTCCTTAGTAACCTTCCCATTGGTCTTATTGACTATATTCAATGTCCGGACAAAGTAATCGGAGATGCTTTCTTTTTCCTCCATTTTAAAAAACTCGACCTTACATCGTAGTGTCTACAATCCTATCATAGGTGTTGATTAAGCAATCCCATCCCTCTTTGGATGTTATAAGTGAAATCTTCTCACACACTTCCAAATCAACTTGCTCGTAGTAAATAACTAAATACACATAAAGGCTCTGCTATATTTCTTTCAATTTTGTATCAATTCTTCTCTTTAGCTTTGTGCAGGAGTTGCTTGATATCTAGGGTATGTAAACTTATTAATCACCACCTTTGTGTACTCCATAATCTTGAAGAAAATCTCAAAGAAAATCTCAATTTGAGATCTCCAATGCTAAAAATTCCCTTTCCTATCAAATTTAGTAACTGGGCAGGGAAGTCGTGGCCATGATTCACCATAACTTCACATACTTTGTTGCACCTTTGTTAGATGTTCTTTAATACCAGATGTAGAAATAGACCCAAAATTCAACAATAGCAAACAATAACCATAACAAATAAGGTGCTCAACACACAATTTTTTTAATTGGCCCGGTGATCATTTTTATGAGAAATTGAACCACTAACATCTCCGATTATTAGAATAATATCAGGGTGGTCAATTACTTTACTATTAAATTGTAAAAGACTTGATTTACTTTCTAACATTTGCCTTGACCTGGAGATCTCTTATTTTCTCTTCCACTGCAATTCTACACGTTTGCCTCATTCTCCACGACCTCCTCCCTCTTCTGCTAGCACAACACCATTGTCTTGTGTTGGGTGCCCACGGCAGAAAAAAAAATGGGCATAGTTAGTTTCTTTTCGAAAGGTGAATTGGAAGAGTAACTAGATGAATTTATTGTTTAAAATAAGACACTAAACATAGTCTAAATGGTATACGGTAAGTACCAGGGTCTGAACATTTGCAAAGTGGTCAATGCGATGCCCACACTTTGAAAATTGTCAAAGTGATGTCTAGAGTCTAAAAACTATATTTACGTGATGCGTACACTCATTTTCCATCACATAACCATCTATGTTGATGATGTGACACTTTTTTTTTCAAAAACAGATAAGAATTTTTTTTATTATTTTTGTTTTTTATTTATTCTTGGTCTCTCTCTCTCTCTCTCTCTCTCTCTCTCTCTCCTCGATTCAACGAGAGATCGTGACTTGCCTTCATCAAGCCCGAGCCTACTGTTATATCACCGATCTACATCATCCTCATTCAACCACCACCTTAGTGCTATCGGTTTCCACCTTAGCAACTACGACGTTGACGTCGTCAACCAAATACTTATTGAGGAAGCTAATTAACCAGATTTATTAAGAAAACTCGTCGGCATCTAACTCTGTCGCTTAATTAAAGACCTCTTCTCATCCATACCTTGACTTGCGCACCAACGACGGTGGTCCGTTACTCAGCAACGACAATATATTTGCTCTAATTTTGTTCACCTCTATTTCGCTCCAATTTAGTCAGGCATACATTTGGTTTACAAAAGAATACAACAATATGATCTCCGATATTATTCTGCCGAGCCCCCAACAAATGCAGTAGATCTGTAGATCGTTTAGGGCCATTATGTGATGTAGCGAAAGAATACGAAATATGGGTTCATGCAAATGCTGCCTCTGCTGGTAGTGCTTGCATTTGTCCAAAGTTTCACCATTTCCTCGACGACATTGAAGGTGCAAATTCTTTTAGTTTCAGTTTGCATAAATGGTTATTCATAGGTGTTGAGTGTTGCTGCCTTTGGGTTAAGAGCGAAAGTGTATTCACAAATTAATTGTCCACAAATTCAGAGATTTTAAGGAACAAAGCCAGTGAGTCAAACCAAGTGCTAGACTATAAAGATTGTCAAATAACACTATCTTGGGGGTTATTAACGAGTAGTTTTGGGTCTTTGAACTAGTTGAGAGAGAGAAGAATAAAAGATAAAAAAAATTAAAAGAAATATTAAGGGTATTATTGACCCAGCACTATGTTTTTCGAAAAAAATAGTGAAAAAATATTAAAGGTATCATACCCTTAATTGTCACGTCAGCGACATAAAAGGCTATGTGACAGAAAATGGGTCTAGATATCACGCAGATATAGTTTTAAGATTGTGGGCACCACTTTGATAGTTTTCAAAGTATGAGCATCATACTGACGACTTTGCAAAAGTTCAGACCCTGATGGTTATAATTGGAATTTGTCATGTCATCAACATAAATGGAGCCATGACCAAAAATGACTTTAGGCACCACGAAAATGCTGTTTTAAATCTCTAGGCATCACTTTGATAGTTTTCAAAGTGGACATCATTGCAAAAGTTTAGACCTAGTGGTGATAATTATCCTAAAACAAATTATACAAGTGCACAAAATTAGCCAAAATAGAAAATAAATGAAAAAGAAAAGAGAAGAAAAGAAATAAAGGGAGAGGGAGAGGAGGGAGAGAGGGTCGATGTTCTAAGGGTGGGGGCGAGACCCTCCTTTGGCGTTCTCAAAAGTATAAACGATAAAACAACCCTTTTTTGGTCTGAATGGAAACTTTCATAGAAGGGCAAAGCCCAATCCAGAAGGCCAAAACAACAACAACGCAAAGTAGTAACACTAATAGAAGGGCAGAGCCCAAGCCAGAAGGCCAAAACAACAACAACGCAAAGTAGTAACACTAAGACAAAGTTTCAATGGATCCTTAGGCAACTTGAGTGATACAAAACAAACTAAATTAAGGAGGCCCAGGGAGACCAACACTCCGCAGGACTTCAGTTAGGAAGGTTGGGGGTACATGGACCAAAACAGACTTGCACAACTTTGACTTGCCGTACTTAGCGACTGCATGAATAGCTCGGTTAGCACTTCTTGATATCCATCTCCAAGTGACGCCACGAAGGAGATATCTGATGCGATGGAAGTCAATTAGGAAATGATAGATCCTTCAATTGACTTCCCCCAAACTCTTATTTAGCTCAGCAACTAACACCTTGGAATCCAAGTCAATCTCTATGTTCTAGATATCCAAATCCTTAACCATCTTCATACCCTCCACCAGTTCAGCCGCTTCTGCTTCCAGAGATCATAAGGCATGTGTCACATTATAGGTACAAGCAATAAACTTCCACATGTGCCCTTTGATCACCACCCTCGTAGCTCCTGCTCCACTAGCACTCTCCCAAGCATAATCAACATTTAGTTTAGTTATCAAGGGGACAGGAGAAACCTAGCTGCCATCCCCAATCTCCCTAGATAATCTGTCCTTTTTAAACTTTGCTACCTCTATAGCTCTCACAAACTCAGCATACGACATACTAGCTCTGAATATCGTTTCACCAGGATCCAGCTTCACCATCCTGTAGATATGAGAGAATCTACTCTTCCACACCTCTCACATAACATGAAACAAGATAGCCACCACCTCCTTCAAAACCATCCTCTTCGAACCTGCCTCAATGGTTTTTATTAACCAACTATCTAAAGTGGTGACCTCTCCATTAATAAATCTCAAGCCCAGTTTACAACCAAACCAAATTGGTGAAGAAATAATCTTTCTTTAAAAAAAAATTAGCCATACAAGGCTGGGCATTAGAAATCGCACTCCACATGAACTGCCTTACCTTTGGAATTACAATGGAATTCCACACCTGCTTCTAGACTCTTCTATCTAACCTCGTCAAAGTAGAAGCCTCAGGTTGCTTCCCCGCCCCCCTCAGGGATAAGATGATAACCCGATTTGACAGCGAAGTTCCCAGAATTTTTCATAGGCCAAATGATTTTATCCGGGGCAGAAGTATCACCAATCTTCATAGCTTTGATAGCCTCAGCCTCCTCCCTCGGAATGAAAGACTCAATATGCTTAATATTCCATTATTTCGTATCAGCAATGATCACCTCTTTAACAAGGAGAGGCGTAAACCTATTTGAAGTTGGAAATGGATGAATCTTGCCCTCTGAAATCTTGCCTTCAACCAGGCTTCTTCCCTCCAATAAGCTACTCCAAATCCATGAAGCCGAAACCCCTTCACAGCTTGGAAGAACTCTCTATCATAAAAGTATCTTGCTTTGAGAATTCGCACCCATAAAGCTCTCGGATTCCTCAAGATTCTCCAACACTATTTGGCGAGAAGAGCAATATTATAAACCTCCAAATCCCTAAACCCAAGGCCCCCCTCATCTTTATTCCTAGACATCTTGGACCAAGCAATCCAATGGATTTTGTCAACACCATCCTTCTCTCTCAAACAAAACGCTGTCACATCAGAATTAATCGCTCTACAAACAGAGACAAGAATTTTAAAAATTGACATTGTATATGTCGGAATGGCTGTCGCTACAGTCTTTATCAACACTTCTTTCCCAGTATGCGAGAGATAGTTCACACTCCACCTATCCAGCTTAACTTTAACCCTCTCTATAATGTAAGCCAATGTCTCTGTTTTTGATCTTCTCCATTGGGTGGGCACACCCAAATAGGCACTAGTGGCCTCTTCCCTAATAGTTTGGAGAGTATTAGGAGAGAATAAAATAGAAGATTTAGCATTATTAATCTCCAGCCCTGATGCCTTACAATAATCATTTAAGATTTCTCGAAAAGCTAAACAATTGCTTCTGCTCGCACGGAAGAAGAAGATAGAGTTATCTCCCAACAAGATATGAAATAGTCCATAACAGTTCCTGCTCAACTTCAAGTCCGATAAGCCTCTGTCCTCGACGATAAAACTACCCACTCCCATCATTTGTGTATTGTATGCCTTCCTCTCTTTCTCAATTCCACTTTGGCACCACTCGTCCGTACTCTGTCCCTCGTCCTCCACCGGCAACCGCCCCAGCAAGTCCCACACGCGCGATCCACGCTCCCCTCGCACGTGCCTCTCTCCCCATCCTTCTCTTATTACTACTATTCTCTCCTTCCTCTTCTCTCTCTGTGGTGCAACAGATAGAAAATACGCGACACCAATTCTCTCTCTTCTCTCTCTTATTTCATCGGGTTTTGCACCCGCCTCTCTCTCTACTTGTCTGCTCCTAACAACGGAATCCGATCGGTTCCGGGTCGGCTCCGACGCCCGAATCTACTTATTTATGTTTCTTAATTAAAATCCGATGAGGATCCACAAACGACAAGTACCGTTGCCTCTCTCGTCTCTCTCTCCCGTACCTCTGCTAGATCCCCACCTCCTCGGCCTCAGTCACTGCTCCACGTCATCGCCCTCGGTGCAACATCAACTACTCCACACCCACGACCACGACGATCCAAAACCTCCTCATCACAACCCCTCCCAACGACTCCATCACGTGGGACCTCTCCAGCCGTCCGATCATTCGCCGATTCAGGCACCACCGAGCAACGGCGGTCATCATGATGCCTCTGGGGAGAAGGATCGCTCGGTTAGTGAGATACTTACGGACGATATCGGCAGTTGTACTTAGTTTTGAAGTTTAATTATTACAGTGGTGGTGGACTGGGGGTGCACTTTGTGTTTTTCATTTGCACTCAACCCTATCATGGAGCATGTGAGCGTTTTGATCATATCTTAATTTTGGTTTAGATTTTACAGCAAAATTTGAGAGGAGAAGAAGGCGAAGATGGTATTGGTTCCACAATCCACAATAGAGCAAGCAGAGAAGAAGAACAAGGGTGACGATGACAGGTAATTTCCCGAGATTCATGTCATGAAATCTAGCTTTCTCCCCTCAAAAGAAACGGAGACCAAGATAATTTTCTAAATAATTAGATTTATTTAGTCGTACCAGCTCATAATAACTGGAAATTAAAAATAAAAAATTGTATGAAAGAAAAAGGAAAAATATATAGTGCAAGTTAAGTGGAAATATACTGTTGTAGGTGTTTTTATATCAGCTTTGCCTAGCCACCATACCTTCCCATCTAATCTAATCCTTTTGCTCCTTTTTTCTTTATTTTTCCATAATTAGCTAACAAATTTAAAGAACCCATGAGGTTCACGTTAGCATGGGCTGTTCTGGTGCCAGATATTAACACTATATATATATCTATTATATGTACATTTTTGTTTGTCTGTTATTATTTTCTCTTCATTTGGTTTGTAAACTCTTTGAGGTGCAACTATGAGACTGGTTGTGGCTGTGGTTATTTTTTAGGACGGGAAGCATTTCTGGTGCAGAAACAATATCTGGGTTTCCTTCAGAATCATCAACTTCTCAAAATCGAGGTTAAGATAACTGTGTTCCCAAGTTTCCTTATCTGGACTATTCATGAGATAATATCTCTACCATTTTGTTGAGGCTTTCCTAAATTGCATTTTCATTTTGTACAGTTCTTGGAAATGGTTCGAGGGAGAGCAAGCGTTTCCATTCAAGAAGAGAAGAGGGAGCTTTGGGGAGGCGACCAGAGCGGAAAAGGAGAAGAAATCAACGAAGAACAACGCGGTGAGTAGTCTCGTGACGACCAGAAATGCGATGACAAGAAACAAGACATCAGGGATATAACTGCAAAACAAGGCTCTGGTAGCAGTACGAGTCCGAAGAAGAGAGCAAGAGGCAATGCAATAATGGAGGGATCAAGGTGCAGTCGAGTTAACGGAAGAGGGTGGAGGTGTTGCCAACAAACACTTGTCGGGTACTCACTTTGCGAGCATCACTTGGGCAAATTAAGGCTTAGGAGCTTGAACAGCGTCCGAAGTCGCTCGCTGGCTGCATCCACTGGAACAAGTCCAAGCAACAACTATCGACATCCTTGTCGGTAGTGTGTCCCATGCAAGAAGAGAGTAAACCTGCTATGCTACTCGATCACGCTGAAGATCACGCTGAACATAATTGAAATTGGGGAAGAGAGAAAGCCGGTTGTGGTTACGAAGAAGAGAATGAAACTCGGGGTTGTGAAGGCGCGTTCTATGAGCAGCTTGCTTGGGCAAACCAACAGTGCTAATGCAAGTGCAGTAGAGGCCGAGAATAACGAGTAGGTCAAAGTATGCATTCAACTATATATATACACACACACAACTATATATATATATATATTCGCTACGTGTAGATGAGAGATGAGCAGGTTTCTAGTGTGAGCTTGGTGCTGATAGTGTTTGAGATAATTTGAGAGAAAATGTAAGGCTCTATTGTATTGATGATGAAGTTAGTTACGGAAACAGACGAGGGAGGGTTTTATACAGCAGCCAAGGACAAGCTAGGTGGAGACAGCTGTAATGCACTGTCTGACAAGTAACTAGCAATGTAATAAGATGAAACAGTAAATAAAAATGGTGAAACAGTAACAAAGTTATACTTAACACCCTTCCTCAACTTGATGGTGAACCGTTAAATTGATTGTTAAGTTGCTCTCTTATCTGATTTTTGTCATTCTTGTTGCTGACCACGTCCTTCTTTAATGAAGTGATCATCAAAATATTCTTTAAGTAGGAATGCTGAGGATAGCAAAGACCTTTGGTGAAGCGGTTTGCAACCTATTCATGTGTAGAAACAAATTGAAGCTTTAAAGAACCAGATTTCACTTGATTTCTTGTAAAATGCGCATCTACTTCAATATGTTTTAACTTCGAATGATGTACTGGATTTGTTGCTAGGGCCAAGGCTGAAATATTATCACAATACAATGTATAGGGATATCACTGAGTGTAATGTGCAGATCCTGAATCAAATGAGTTAACCACATTATTTCTGAAGTTGTATCTGTCATGCTTCTGTGTTCTGCTTCAGTGGATGATCTAGAAACTGAATTTTGTTTCTTAGAACACCAAGATACTGGAGCTTTGTTAAGCATTATGACAAAATCAGTTGTGGATTTCCTATCATTTGGATCACTTGCCCAATCTGCATCACAATAAGCATGAAGCTGAAGAGGAAGAGAGTTTTTCTGGAAAATGATTCCATGATCAAGTGTGCCCTTCACATATCTTATGATCCTTTTTGCTGCTACATAGTGTTGATCTGTAGGACAGTGAAGAAACTGGCATACAACATTCACACTATATGTAATATCCGGCCTAGTGAAGGTCAAGTAGTGCAAACATCCTACTATACTTCTAAAGATAGGGATTTCAATGGATGAGAGTAAAGTACATCCTTCCTTTATCAACTTCACTCCAGATTGGTTAGGAGTTATTTGAGAGTGACATGAGCTCAAACCTGCCTTGTGAATAAGCTCAGAAGCATATTTTCTTTGTGACACAAATAATCCTTTATCTGTGTACTGAATTTCCAGACCAAGAAAATAGTGTAGAAGTGCCAAATCTTTCATGTCAAATTCACTTTGTAGGGAAGATTTGACTTTTGATATGAGATCTTCACAATTGCCAGTAATGATAATATCATCTATATACAAAAGTAAATCACTACCAGCAGAATAGGTATATCCGACGAGGTCTTCAAAGAATGACCGACGACAGGATAATCTCGTCGATTATAGTTTTTTGACCGTCGATATTTTCTTGTCGTCGGTTATAGTCGCCGGAAACTCGTCGGTCATAGTTTTTGACTATGTCCGACGATTTTTTTGACTATTACCAACGATTTTTTCATATTGTCGGTTATAGTTTCTTATTTCAGATCTGGGCAGCAGGTCGATCTGTCATTCAAAAACCTTTCCATTTTTTCTGAAAATGCGCTGAAATCGATCTTTGGGTGATGTCGAGAATGAGTTGGTGATGATTCATGCGCATTATATATATATAGGTACGTCGTGCTTAATTAATATATATATATGTGTTGTGCATGCATGCATGTATTAATGCATGCTTAATTTGTTGATTATATAGATCGATCGATATTAATTGATTTTGAATATATATATATATATTGATCGATCGATCGAGTTAATTAATTGATTCTTGAGTTTGAGTAATTGATCGATGGTTGATTTTGAGTACGTACGCGTGATTGATCGTAAATATATATTAATTGTTGTTAATTTTAATTTGATTATTGTGAATATATATATAGCAATAACTAGCTAGCTAGCTAGGGTGATTAATTTATTTAATTAGTATATTGCATTATATATATTGTGATTATTATATATATATGATTAAATGTACACTAGCTAGCTAGTACGTGTACGTACGTGCATGGTTAACGTACGTTATATATATATATTTAGATTTTTGTGATCGATTATATATATATAGTTAGGGTGTACGTGTGTGTATATATATATATATTAAAATTATGGGAATTAAAATAATAAATATTTATATCTAACTATGAAATTTGAATTAATAAGATCATGGGTATATATACATGCAGTTATAATTTTCAGGATGGACAAGAGTTGGATATGTCTTCCAAGATGGGATGTAAGATATCACCGTGGAATTAGAAGTTTTGTAGAATATGTGAAGGTTAATTGTGGAGGGATGACAATTCATTATTGTCCGTGTACGAAATGTCAGTGTCGCAGCGAGCGATATCGTTTTCACATCGATAAAGTATTGGAGCACTTGAAGAAAAACGGGTTTTGGGATAAGTACACATGTTGGATTTATCACGGTGAGAGCTCAACAGTTGGTCAACATGATCACGGACAATTTTTTGAGAGTGGCAGTACATCCAATGATCCAACAACAAGGTTGATCAACGATATGTTTCCTCATGAGAGCGGTATATTTGCTTAAGCACCGGATATAGATATCCCTCCCGCCGTTGGAGACTTCCCTCATATTGAGCCAGTCCAGCAATTACCTACAGCTGTCAACACTGCTGGTATAGACAAGTACAACAACCTCATTGCCTTCCAACAGACCCCGTTGTACAACGGGTGTAATAAGACTGTTCTCGAAAGTGTTATGGGAGTAATGAAGCTCAAAGTGGAGAACAAAATGAGTGTGAAGGCTGTTGATGATTGGCTGAAGTGGTCTGGTTCGTTGTTGCCCCCCGGTCATTGTCTTCCTACCATTCATCGTAAGGTGCGACAGATCCTTAAACATCTTGGCCTTTCCTACATCAAAATCCATGCTTGTAGATATGATTGTGTTCTCTTCTAGGGTGAAGATGCTTATGTGAATGATCTTGAATCCCTTGATGAATGCCCGATATGTGGTACAGATAGGTATAAGTTGACTCCTGCCGGAAACAAGAAAGCTGTGAAGATACTTCAGTATTTTCCCCTGATAGATAGGCTAGAACGGTTGTTCATGTCTGCACACACGGCTGAAGCTATGAGATGGTGGGCCGAGCGGAATTTGCCCGACGGTGATACGCTTATACACCCTGCTGACGGAGAGGCTTGGAAGCACATGGTGAATGAGTTTTCTTATTTTGCATCAGAGGTTCGAAATGTTTGGCTGGGGCTTTCATCTGACGGATTCAACCCTTTTGGCAACATGAGTCTTCAATACAGTATATGGCCAGTTATTTTGGTACCGTACAACCTTCCTCCATGAATGTGCATGAAGAAAGAATACAATATGCTCACTATGATCATTCCAGGGTCGGGTTATCCAGGAAAGTGTCTCGATGCGTATCTGAGACCCTTGATTGAGGAGCTTAAGTACTTGAGTGAGCATGGTCATCCCACTTATGAAAAGTTCAAAAATGAGATGTTCCAGATGCATGCCATGCTTGTTGGCACCATTAGCAATTTTCCTGCACGCGGGATGTTGTCGGGCAACGTTACCAGGGGATACATGGCTTGTCCATAGTGCATAACGGTTGAGTGTTGCAGACCTCATTGCAGGAACATTGTACAGATGCGACATCGTTGTTGGCTTCCACATGATCACCCATATCGGGAGGATATTGAGGCATTTGATGGGACTATGGAAACAGGTGAGCAGCCGAGGAGATGGACGGGGGATGAAATCTTAGAAGTGCTAAATGAATACGATTTTGGGCAGCTAAGCAATCATCCTGAGATAGTGGCGTCAATACATGACAAACCCGACAGGTATAAATTCTGGACACACAAAAGTATTTTTTGGGAACTTCCTTATTGGTCCAAGTTGCTGATCAGACACTACTTAGATGTCATGCACATAGAGAAAAATGTGTGCGAGAGTGTGGTTGGCATAGTGTTGAATTGGGAGGGAAAAACTAAAGACGGCCCGAAGGCACGCATTGATCTTAAAAGGATGGGACTGCGAAAACACTTGTGGTTGAGAGATGGGAAGAAAAAAATGCCACAAGCTCCTTATACCGTGAAGCCTGCCCAGAAGAGTGAAATTTTTGGCTGGATGGGTAATGTCAGGTATCCTTCAGGCTATGCCGGAAATATAAGTCGATGTGTTAACTTCAAAGACAACAAGATGTACGGACTAAAGAGTCATGACTGTCATATACTGCTCCAACGCCTCTTCCCTGTTTTCATTCGAGGGTACCTGCCCAAAGAGGTGGTGGAGCCGTTAGTGGCTTTGTCAAGATTCTTTCAGAAGTTATGCACGAGAGAAGTGAAGAAATCGGACTTGTTGAAAATGCAACAGGACATCAGTTTTATCATGTGCAAATTCGAAAGGATATTTCCTCCAAACTTTTTCGACATCATGCCTCACCTGATGCTCCATCTTCCGGAATAATTGTTGCTTACTGGTTCAGTACACTACACATGGATGTATCCTATGGAAAGGTACGTAATGCATTTCTGAATCTGGCTATATATATGTCGATCTTTAATATTATTTATTCACTTATATATTGTTGCAATAAGCATAACATGCTCAATTTGTAATTACCAATTTACAGACAATTAGGGGACTACAAAGACTATGTGATGAACAAATCTGCACCCGAAGGGTGTATCGCTGAAGCATATACTGCGCATGAGTGCGTAACGTACACCAAGTTGTATTTGGGAGCGTTGGAGGACCCTCCACAACATATGCCAGTAGATGGAAGGCAGTTCAACCTTTCGATCATCTCTGATGATGTTGAAGTTTCTGGAAAGTTGCCCAACTCGTACAAGTTGGAACCTTATGAGTTAGTCATTGCCCATTGGTCGGTATTGATAAACTGTCCAGAAGTTCAATATTGGAAAAATTTGCACCTTTACTGCCCTGCTATTTCCGGTGATGTTGAGTACCACAACAAGACGTTCGCAAACTATTTTGGCAACTGGGTAAGTTGATACTTAAATTGACCTATATATGATCGATGTTAAGTGCATGTCTCGCATCCTATTTATAGTTAAGTTAATAAATGATTATTTTCAGATGAATCATGTATAAGATGATGGTATCCCTCAGTGGTCACACGAATTGAGGCTCTTGGCGTAGAAACCGGTAACTTCCAGAGTTTATCCTATGTGTAAGGTAAATCGCGTGCTATTTATTTGTGAACATAGAGATGTCAGATGAAAAACACAGAATTCTGGGGTAATGGTGCATGGTGGGCAGAATGGACACTACAAGAAAACAACACTTAGACCACGGAAACACTAAGTCTCCGTCGTCCAAGTGACACCTAGACGACGGAAAAGACTCCGTGGTCCAAGTACCACCTGGACCACGGAGTATTTTTCGTCGTCCAGGTGATCACCTGGACGACGGAGATGGTATTATCCGTCGTCCAGGTTGTCACCTGGACCTCGGAGTCTTCTCCGTCCTCCAGGTGATCACCTGAACGACGGAGATGGTATTCTCCGTCGTCCAGGTGATTACCTGGAGGACGGACCGACACGCCATCGTCCGAGTATACGAAACGTACTTCCACTTAGACGACGTACCGACATCTCCGTCGTCTAAGTGAAGCATTATATAAGCCCGATGCCAAACTGATCGAATTCATTCCTAGCCTCGATCTCTTCATGATTCCATTTGAAGAAGAATTGAAGGAGAAGGGAGAAGGAGAAGGGAGCTAGGTAGCTAGCTAGCTAGCTAGAAGCTAGCTAGGCCGAGAAGAATCAGGATCGATAAGGGATCTCCGCTGACTAGCTAGTTAGCTTAATTAACGTAAAGATATCGAGAAGGCCAGCAGGTACGTACGTACGCAGTTAAAATTTGCTTAATTAATATGTATTTAGTGAAAACGTACGTACATATATATATACATGCAAGGATGTTAGCTGATGTTAGCTATATATATATGTACAGATCGATTAAATTACGTACATACGTACGTAATTGATGGATCGATATGTAGATCGAGTACGTATAATTAAGCGTAAATTAATGGACAAATATATATATATATATGTAATAATTAATTAAGTATAATATTTTGTAGCAGTATGGACAAGAGTTGGATGAAGTTGAAGAATAGATGTGATGTCCGGTATATGGATGGAATTAGCGAATTTGTGAATTTTGCGATAGAACATGGTCAGGGAAAGAAACGTTTCAGGTGTCCGTGTCAGAAATGTCTTAATTTTCAGTATGCGGAGGTTAATGTTATGGTGCAACACTTGTACGAAAATGGTATGATGTGGAGTTACACTACATGGAGCGAGCATGGTGAAGCAGTAGAGTTCAGCGCAGCAGACTTCAGCTCAGGGTACAGTTACCATGGTGCCTCATCCAGCGGCAGTGGTGCCGGACCCCCAGCTTGCAACCCAACTGCAGATTTGGTCCATGATGCGTTTCCGGGATGTAGTCATGGCGGACACCAACACCAAGACGGAGGTTACAGTACCACCAATGAGCATGATGACACATTCCCCGCAGCTAGCTTGGCCACTGACACCAGTGAGATGGAAAAGTACAACCGGATGCTACTTGAAGCGCAGACCCCGGTGTTCCCTGGATGTCGAGAGAATGTGTTGCAATATGTGATGTAGCAAATGAAGATAAAAGTGAAGCACAAAATGTCAGTGAGTGCTTTTGACGAAATTCAGGAGCAAATATGTAAGTTGCTTCCTGATGATCACAATCTTCCTAAATCTCATTATAAGGTTAGAAATATCCTGAGCAGCCTCGGCCTAAAGTACAGGATAATTGACGCATGTCCGAATGATTGTGTGCTATTTTACAAAGAGTATAAAGAGTTGGACTATTGTCCCGTATGTGGCCAGTGCAGATTCCAGTTGAATAGGAAGAGTTCGAAAAAGAGAATTCCTGTGAAAGTTGTTCGATATTTTCCCTTGATTCCCAGATTGCAGCGCCTGTACATGTCTCTACACACAGCAGAGGCGATGCGATGGTACGCAGAAAAGCGAATAGATGACGATGTCCTGCGACACGCCGCGGATGGGGAGGGTTTCAAACATTTCGACAGAGAATTTGGAGACTTTGCTTCAGAGGTTAGAAATGTTTGACTCGGCCTATCTACAGACGGATTCAATCCTTGGGGAAGTAATAGCTCCGCCGTCAGCACTTGGCCAGTTATTCTGATGCCGTACAACTTGCCTCCGTGGATGTGCATGAACAAGGAATTTAATTTCCTTACCGTACTAATTCCAGGTCCTAAATCTCCATCGAAGTGCTTAGATGTCTACCTCAGACCTTTGATCGACGAGCTGAAACTGTTGTGGGAAAATGGAGTCCCAACTTATGACAAATTCACTGACACGATGTTCACGATGAGGGCTGCTGTAATGTGGACGATCAGCGATTTTCCAGCTTATGGGATGTTGGCAGCCTGCAGGACAAAAGGATATAATGGATGTCCTATATGTTTGGACGACGTGAACTCTAGTTGGCACGCGGGGAAGGTGTGTTACTTGGGTCACCGTAGATGGCTTCCTCACGACCACCCGTGGCGACAGGATGAAGCTCATTTCGACGGTACGGTAGAGAACAATCCTAAACCCCGTAGTTGGTTTGGCGAAGAGATTTTAGAGAGGTTGAGCTATTTCGACTTTGGTGTGTTGAGCAATGACGCGGATGTAAAGAAATGCAATCCAATTCCTCCACATGATCTGAGCTATTGGGATCACAAGAGTATATTCTTTGAACTCCCTTACTGGTCGAAGTTGAAGCTGAGGAACAACTTGGACACGATGCACATAGAAAAGAATGTGTGCGACAGCGTGGTGGGAACAATTCTCGGTATTAAGTTCAAGACTAAAGATACTCCCAAAGCGCGCAAAGATTTGGAATCAATGAATCTACGTCGTCCCTTGTGGTTGAGGAGGGATAGGAAAGGAGTGTACAACAAGATGCCAGATGCACCTTACATAGTGAAGCCGACGCTTAGACGTTCTGTATTTCACTGGTTTAAGGGCGTTCGTTATCCGGCTACGTATGCAGCTACTATAACTGGAGCTGTGGACGAGGTGCAACACAAGTTTGTTGGTCTAAAGACACATGACTATCACGTTATGCTTCAACGTCTGATTCCAGTGGTAATGCGACCATACTTGCCTCGGGACGTCGTAGAACCAATAGTGGCATTGTGCAGGTGGTGGCAGAGGTTATGCGCCAGAGAATTAAAGAAGTCAGATGTGGTGGAATTGCAACAACAAATTGTGCACATCATTTGCAAACTAGAGAGGATTTTCCCCCCTGCTTTCTTTGACATCATGATTCACCTAATGATCCACCTGCTCGAGCAGGTGCTCATTTCTGGTCTGGTCCAGTACACTTGGATGTATCCTCAAGAAAGGTACGTACAACTAATTAATTAATTTATCCACTGGAGAATATATATATATTAGCTAGCTAGCTATATGTACTTATGTAATGTGTACGTTTGATTTTGTAGACAGCTTGGACAGTATAAGTCATTCGTCAAAAACAGGTCGGCCCCGGATGGCTCCATAGCAGAGACATACCTAATGCATGAGTGTGTTACTTACTGCAACAGGTACCTCAAAGATCCACCCCCTCCCAGTACTGCCTCCGATCGCAGTGCCCGCATCAATCTTTCTGTCGTGAGAAATGTCGTCCGACCGTTTAGAGGAGTATTAAAGGAATCGTTAACACGGGAAGAACTTATTGAGGCACATTGGGTAGTGTTGCGAGACTGTGACGAAGTTGAGCCGTACATGTTGTCATACAGGGAGAGACTTCAGGCGTTAAATCAAAACAAGAGTTCGGCGTGGATTGAGAAAATGGTTAAGAAGAAGTTTCCCGATTATTTCTTCCAATGGGTACGTACGTACGTCTCGGTATTAATTATTTAAATACATATCGCTCATGTTTGTAGAAAGTAAACCCTTATATTAGCCCATTTTCGCAGATGATTGATCTGCAAAAATCTGATAACCACGGAGGGTGGTGGTCATGGCCAAAGCACTTGCTAGCAGGGAAGCCGGTTAAACACTATATTTATCCCGGATGTTTTGTGAACGGTGTAAAGTTCCATTCATTGGCCCGAGACGAAGGAAGAAGAACACAAAACAGTGGGGTAGCCGTTGGGAAAGACAATGATCTATATTACGGGGCTATTGTATACGTGGTTCAGCTATGTTACGGGAATGATGTCAACGTTTTCCTATTCAAGTGCAGATGGTTCAAGCGTACAAAGGAAGACCTGGGACTATTATCTGTCGATACAAACTCGCACTGGTATGAGGATGAGCCTTTCGCTCTTGCCACCTTAGTTCGGCAGGTGTTCTATCTCGACGATCCGAAAGCCGGTGAAGGGTGGAAAATAGTGAACCATATCTCTCACCGAGGAATATGGAATACAGAGACAATTGAAGGGACACCGGCGACGACTGAAGATGCTGCTGAACCAGAAAGAGACATTCCTGCCTATCAAGAGCGTAATATTTCTATGGTCCGCTCCGATATAATGGACCTGGTTCAAGATGGTGAACGGTTACCCATGCCTGATGGTTGTACAGATCTAACTGAAGATGAGATTATCGATGAGGTAGATGAAGAAGGCGAGCAGGAAGAGGACGCAGACGAGGACTCAGGTTATTCGTCGGACGATGTTGAGTACGATGACGAGGATGAGCCGTCGACTAACGGGGATGAGGACGATGATGATTATGACGAAGAGTACGGTCATACGACGAGGGAGATTAATTGGTAATTAATTACTGTAATTATTGTAATATATATATATATATGATCGATGCCGGTTTACGGTAAGAAATTAATCTGAATTATATATCCTGGCCAACGAAGAAATTAATAAATATTGGCGCCAAATCTCAATCTCATATAAAACGTACCCTAGCTAAATCCTCGACCCTAAATCTAGCAAATCGGATCGATCGATCATTTATTTAATTTTTTTATGGTCATTCAAAATAATTGAACGGACACCTGAATTCTGTCCACGTTTATATTAGGTCCCCCGCCATATTCACCTTTGGCGCCATATAAAACCCTAAATCTTGGACCCAAAACCTAGCAGATCGGATATCGATCGATCAATTTTTTAATTATATTTTTGAATTAGAATAATTGAACGGACACACAAATGACCGGGGACGACCTAAACCGTAAACCCTAAGGCCCTAACCCCTGAATTCGGGGTTTTTACACCTGGACGACGGAGATGGTCAATCTCCGTCGTCCAGGTACAAACTAGGACGACGGATTCGGTCATTCTCCGTCGTCCAAGTTCACAAACCCTAAACCCTATACAGTAAGGCCCTAACCCCTGAATTCAGGGTCTATGAACCTGGACGACGGAGACAATCATTCTCCGTCGTCCAAGTTCACAAACCAGACCCTAAACAGTAAGGCCCTAACCCCTGAATTCAGGGTCTATGAACCTGGACGACGGAGAACGTCATTATCCGTCGTCCAGGTGATGACCTGGACGACGGATAACTTCATATCCGTCGTCCAGGTGATTACCTGAACGACGGAAACGCTCATTTCCGTCGTCCAGGTGCAGATATCGTAATTTTTTCTAAGACAACGACCATCTAGACCTTCTTCCAATGCAAAGTCTTTTCATCAAGACTTTAGAGTAAACAATTCTTGGTGTGCGAGCTTCGACGGTTCGAAAATCGGAGTTGCGAAATGCCTTGTATCCACGTTTCCGGTTTGTGAAATTATCGGTTTTGCCGTTGACTGTGCCGATCAAACCCTTCCCGAACTTATTATTTTATGATCCTTTGAAGACAATTATATATTATGTTACGACAAACATATCCAACGGTTGTTTTGTCCAAATTCAATTTCGTTAATACTCTGCTGCAAATGAGCGTCTACTCATGAACACTTAAGTTGTAAAGATTAGTCGATACTTAACATGTTTCAATACGTAAAATTAATCGTCGGTTCAAATTTAACTGTTTATATACACGATGCGTTCATCGATATTGTACGACTATTTCACTCGAATGACAGATCGCTAAATTCCTAGCGAATTATTTTTTAAATTTTTTTTTACGTAATTTGAACCTGGACGACGGATATGGTAATTTTCTGTCGTCCAGGTGAACACCTGGACGACGGAAAATGACCATATCCGTCGTCCAGGTCCAATTTTTATGGCGGTTCAATTTACCGCTTCCGTTTTTGGGACCGCTTGAATTTTCACTTAGACGACGGAGAATTCATTCTCCGTCGTCTAAGTCCAAAATCATGGCGGTTCAAAACGTCCCGCCGATTAATTACGCGCCGATTGAAAATTTTTAAACCGCCACCTGGACGACGGAAAACACTATTCTCCGTCGTCCAGGTTCACTTAGACGACGGAGAATAGTGCTCCGTCGTCTAAGTGAAAGTCTATATATAGGCCGAGCCTCATCTTCTTTTCCTCATCCCTTACAACTTAATTTCTCTCCTCCATCTCCTCTCTGGCCAGTCATTCCGGTGAATCTGCTCCGGCGACGCTCCGACGACATTATTTCCGGCGTGGTTCCTCCTCTCCGACGACACAACTCCGGCGATTTTCCCGAAAACTCCCGAAAAACTCCGATTCGGTAAATTTCTATTTTTCCCTTATTAAAATAATTTTTATTTACTTAATTATTTTTAAATATTTCTTAAATGATTATTGTAATATTAGAGAATTAATTATTGTTATTAATACTAATTAAATGAATAATTGTAAAATTATTGTTATTAATTATATTTAGATTAATTGTTGTTATTAAATAAATAAATGATTACATATTGTTATTAATTAATTAAATGGTAAATTATTGTTATTAATAATAATTAAATGAATAATTGTAATTACTTGATAATTTATGAAATGAATAAATATTATTGTAATTATTTATTAATTAGTTTCATAATTAAATAAATATGAGATTAAATTAATTAGTAGTACATGTTCGATTTAAATTTAGTACATAGGCTTGGTTTATTAAGTCGCACTCTTTGGAATAGATGGCGCCTCTTTTCCTTGCTTATCTCCTTAACCCCTCGTGATGTGTGGATTTCATCACCGCACACCATAACCTAAGTGAAGTTATGGACACGAGGTTGAGGGCGGAGTTTGCAAAGGACTTGAGGGAGTGTAAATTTTCGAAAAATTGGCCGAATGTCGGACATGGTGTCTAGAAACGGGTTATGACTGGTGACAGGATTTGGACTAAGAAAGACTTTTGTCGAAATTAGTCCTGCCTCTCGCGTTATCTCTATCCCTAACTGGCCATGTTTTTCGATTTAATAAAGGCTGATTAATTGAAAATTTACACTTTATCGCGCGGGTCGCACGTCCATTGAACGACCGAAAATGCCAAGCTAGTGTACTCTATTTAAATCTTAAACGTACTTAATTAATTAGCGTCAATTTTTAAGTTGTAATTATTATGGTAAGTAGGTATTTTAACCCCGTACTCTTAGGTTTAAATGGCTCCGCCAAAGACGACATCCGGCAAGAAGAAAGCCCAACAAGAGGCAGAAGATGCCATGCTCCGCCGCTTGGCGGACCAAGTCGGTTGGGAATTACCACCGGAGGGCAACGACGCTCTCAATCCGGACGGATCATCTGGTCCGTCCGTAGCGCCCTCTGGGGAAATTCCCGCTCCCCCATTCATCTCGAGCGGTGATGACGTCGACCCCTTCCAATCTCCGACGCCCGGTACCCATTCAACGGGAAGTACTCAGGCGTCCTCGACCGCCGAATCAATCATGTACAGCGCCCGCCGTAGGCAAAGGAGGGCCCCCACTGACCCGGAACCGAAAAGGACTCGGGGTCTCGTTAAAGGGGGCAAAGCGGAGCGTATTTGCAAGGCGACCGGTAAAAAGATCGACTTGCCGTACGACTAATTCACCGGTGGCCCTCCCACAGCTCAGCTAGCAAGTCTCTCGGCGCATGGGATAGGGTCAATCATCCGTAACCGGGTTTGTATCACTGCCCCTACTTGGAAGGAGGCGCCGGATCATGAGAAGGAGAAAGTCTTCAAAGATCTTTCGGTACATAATACGTTCAATTTAGTTATTATATAATATTGTTAATCTCGGCCTAAAATTTCATAATATATACGATTATAATTTTCTATTTATTTTTCATAGGAACAATTTGACGTGGATCCGACACCGGATATGTTGAGGCATATCAATCAAACCGCCAACTCCATCTACAAAGATTGGAAGTACAGGCTCCATAAGTACTTCAAAGATGTCGGTCCCGTGCCTCCCCCGGTAGAGCTGCAAGGGGAGAGAGAAGATGAGTGGGAGTGGTTGTGTAACCACTTTGCCGATGAACAATTTAAGGTATTAATTTAATTTTTTTATTTCAATTAAAATAATTGAATTATTTAAATTGTAGTTATTCATTTTTTAATGATTTAATTATCTTGTGTAACAGAAATTCTCCGGTGTCAACAAAGCCAACCGGGGGAAGAAGGAGAAACACCATACTACCGGCGCCAAGCAGTTCATTCAAATTGCCAAGGAGCACAAGGATAAGGGTTCCAAACACCCTTTTATTGATGCAAGCGTAAGCGCGTACGTGACGCCAGGGCTCGATAATGAAGCGAGTCAATGCGGGGTAAGTGATATGTATATATATATATATGTGCTTTTAATTATAGTAATTATTATTTAAATATGATTACAAAATTATAATAAATTAATTATAATTTTGTAGGCAAGGGCGATAGAGCGTGCGCATGAAGAGTTGGCCAACACTCATCTTGCGTTCCCGGATGTGCCGCCGGAAGACCTGCCTCCTCTATCCTTGGAGAGCCAAATTGCAATCGCGGATGAGGTCTACGGTCGTAGAGCTGGCAAGGAGGTTAGGCACTTTGGGCCTAGGGTGGTACGAGATTTGTCGACGACCTCCGGCTCATCATCTACGGGAGGTTCGAGGCAACGGAGAATGAGTCAGGCTGCGGCCGTCGAAGCAGCCATTCAAGAGGCTCGACTGGCACGAGAGGAGAATCGACGGACACAAGAGCAGAATGAGTCAATGCGGCAAAGACTTGACGAACAACAAGCACAAATAGCCCAACTCATCGCGCTCATGAACCAAAATCGAGAAGTATGTCAACCTCCTCCGAACCCACACCCCGACGACAACGACCCGGCTGGAGGCGGAGGACTCGGCCCCGCATCTGCTCCTCCAGTGTATTAGCTAGCACGTAGTATATTATCTCGTTTCTTTTCGCATTCCTAACTATATTTTAATTTTTAATTTATGGGTTTTTTCGTATGTACAAATTAATTTACTTTGATTATTTAATAATTATATAATTAGTTATTAATTTTAATATTCAAAATTTAGTTTATTTATTTAATTTTAGCATTTTTAATTATTTAAATTAAAATAATAATAATAATAAATTAAATTAACAATTTTTAATTTCAATTTTTTTTTTTATAAATTAAATATTCACTTGGACGACGGACATTATGTTCTCCGTCGTCCAGGTGTAGAACCCTAAACCCCTAACCCCTAACCCCTAAACCCTAAACCCTGTCGTTCTCCGTGGCCCAGGTGTTCACCTGGACGACGGAGACTTAGTGTTTCCGTCGGCCAGGTGAACACCTGGGCCACGGATAAGCTACCATTATCCGTGGCCCATGTACACACCTGGACGACGGAAACACTAAGTCTCCGTCGTCCAGGTGAACACCTGGGCCACGGATAATGTCCGAGGTCCAAGTGAACTTGGACGACGGATCACTAAATCTCCGTCGTCCAGGTGCTTGGACGACAGCACTTGGAGCACGGACTTTGGACGACGGAGTTTCCGTCGTCCAAGTACTTAGACGACGGAAAACTGCACTTAGACGACGGAAATGGTCCGTGGTCTAAGTGCAGTTTTCTTGTAGTGGGAGTTGACTATTACGGTGTTCTCCATTCAGTTTTCGAATTAATATATGGGGAAGGCATGACCGTGCACTTGTTTAAGTGTAGATGGTTTGATACCGACCCTCAGAACACAAGGACTGATCAATACGGGATTTTTTCGGTGAATACTGCCACAAGCTGGTATGAAGATGATCCGTTTGTGTTGGCCATGGCGGTGAAACAATTGTTCTATCTTGATGATTTTGTGCATAAAGGCGCGTGGAAAGTGGTTAAACATGTTCTTCCACGAAACATATACAGTGCCTCAACCCTTGGTGTGACCTCGGATAATGAAGAAGTCAGTGCATACTAAGAGCCGAACGCAACTGGTATTCCTGAAACCTCAATAATTCGCCTTAATAATGTGAGACAGGGCAGTGTGGTACGAATTCCTCAACCGAATCTTCTTGATGTTAATCAAAATGAAGACAATGAAGACTCAAGTGACGAGGACATACACATCTTACCTGAAATTAACTCGGAAACAGAGTCAGGCTCAAGCGATGATTCTGATTATGCGCCTTAATTAGTGTATATATATGTATGTTATTTTGACTTAGAACGTGCAATGTAAAATGAATTTTATTCAGATTATCGACTGCCCATTGTGTCGATCGATGAAATTGCTATATCCGGCCCCATCGATCATAAATGAAAGAGCTCGAGAGATCGATCGAAAAATAAATACACAACCGATCGATTAATAATTATATCGTATTATTAAATAATAATTTACTAATTTCGTATTAACTATTAATAATTTCGTATTAACTATTAATAAATATATATATTAATACACTACATATTTAATTAGTTTACTGGCATAAATGAAAAATAAATAGAAGAACTATATCCGACGACATGCATATGAAATCTCGTCGGATATAGTTGAACCGAAACTATATCCGACGATATGCATATGAAATCTCGTCGGATATAGTTTCGGTTCAACTATATCCGACGAGATTACTTATATCGTCGGATATAGTTTCGGTTTATATCCGGATCTGGGAAGTGTTTTGGGCAGAAACGAAATTGCACCAAACCTTTACAGTCGCCTCCGATCGATTTTCTCCGCATCCTTCGTGTTGGAAGCAAGCAATCGAAGGTCAAGTGCTATTCCATCGATCCTCAAGCCAAATCCCTCGTCAATTTGTTAAAAATCAGGTTTGAAATCCCTAAATTCAAATTTTTGAATTTTTTTAATTTAGGTTAGATTTGACGTTGTGGAATGTGTTGATCGATAATGTGGATGCATGTATTGATATAGTTGTGGAATTTGTTAATTTTATGCATGTATTGATATATATTAGAATAATTTTGAATTTTAGGTTGAATTTAGGTTAAATTTGGATTTGGATTTGGATTATTTATATATATATATATTGGAATTTGGATTTGGAATTTTTTGATGAATTATATTGGATTATATTGGATTTTTGATGGAATATATTGGATTTTTTGTTAAATTGGTTAAATTTGGATTTAGAATTTTTGGTTAAATTTGATTAAATTTTTGGTTAATTGGATTTGGAATTATTGTTGAATTTGGATTATTGGAATTATTGATATATATATATATTGGAATATATATAGTTAAATTATTGGATTATATATGTATTGGATTATATATATATTGTAATTATTGTGGATTATATATATATATTGTAATTATTGTGGATTTTATGGAATTATTGTTGATTTTTGTGGAATATTTATATATTGGAATATATATTGGATTATTTTTGGATGAATTAGGAATTATTTTGAATTTTTATAATTTTATAGCAACGATGAATTGGTTTAATTGCAGACCTTCCCGAGGGGCCGGGTCGAGTTCGAGGGGGAGGTCCAGAGGGAGAGGGAGATCGAGACGTGGGGATGAGGGCTCGGGACCTAGGGATGAGGGCACCGGAAGTCGGTCCGCATCAGGATCCACCAGCGTCCCCAACACTTACAGTCTTCCGCAGACCTCCTTGACATCGTACACTGATGGGCGCGGGACAACCTCAGCAGCAGCAGCTCGAGCCTGCTCGATCCTCAGGCGCGAGGAGGGTTCATCAGGTCAGTCGCACGCCGGAAACAGATGTGCGACTCAATCCTCGGTCCGAATGCCGGACATTCATCGCGAGGACCCTTCCCCCGTCATCCACCAGACAGTTCCTCATTCTTCCGAGGAGGCTGGTGGATCCACTCAGTCCTCGGCGAGGATGCGACTATGCCCGCCGCCTACATTATTCTTACCGTTGGAAATCCCGACGATACCTCACGTCGATTCCGACGGGATGCCTATTCCGGGACAGCTAGGGTTCATTACCCCGGAGTAGGCATATGCGTATATACCCTTCCCGGCACCTCTCTGGAGTGCGAGGATTCCGGGACAACGCACCGACGAATCAGGTAAATATTAATTAGTGATATCTTTTTACTCCCTAATATTTAAATTCAATTAGGTGTTGATGTTTAAAAAATCGTCTACATATATATGTGATAGGCGAGATCGTGCCCGGTGCCAAACAGAAGAGAACCAGAGGCCCCGTTGTCGGCAAGTTACTGGACGACGCCATTCAGGCTAGCGGTGGTGGCCAACTTATGATTCCGACCGGGGATAGAGGGCAGGTGATCGAGGGAAAGGTCACTCGAAAGTATGCGGGGATGGCGGGCAGCCTCATACGGGATAGAGTCTCAATGTTGTGGCAATATTGGAATTCAGTGCCGCAAGCCGTCAAACATCAGCTGAATAATGCGTTGTCGGTGAGTTGAATTGTATATTCATTATGAAAATTTTCAATAATAAATTTTTAATATTATTGATATATATATAAATATATGCATTGCAGAGGTGGTTCCGCGTGGATGAAGACATTAGACCCACGTGGGCGGATGAAGTGCATGGGAGCAGGTTTGCAGACGGGCATTTGTTTCAATTTTTTCGTTTCTTTTGATTATGTTCATACAATGTTGTTAGTTATTAACGCTTGATTTTATGGGTATATATAGGTATAAGGAGTGGAAGGCCGAGCAGAAGAAGCATTGGAAAAAGTACGGGGACGATCGTGAGGGTACCCCATAGCGAGTTTCGTTATAGGGAGTACGAGTGGCGATGGCTTGTGGTTCACTTCAACAACCCGAAATTGAAGGTACGCAACCTTCAATCGATTTAATTTTTGTTTTATCGTACTTCCCTTAAATTATTTGGCTAATGAGTGTTTTTTTTTATGTTGAATTAATCGCGCAGGCTCTTTCTGAAGTCAACACAAGGAACCGGGCCAAAAACACCAAAAATCATCATGCCGGTACCAGATCATACTCGGGTTGGATCGAGGAGGCGGCCAACCACCCAGAAGAGGATCCCCTTGTCTATACGATGTAGCACGCGTATCCGCAGTCCCCCGAATATGCTGTAAGTGTCCTTATAACAAAATAAACTTATTTCTTATTTATTTAGATTGTTTTTTTTAATTAATATTTTATTGTTCTTTGTCAATTAGGCGAGAATTTAGGAGGCGATTCTGGAGGTGTTGACTCAAGTGGCGAGAGAGCTCTATCCCAACACCCCCGATGCGGAACTCCCGATTGATCAGATTGATCGATCTGATCCGATCGTCAGGGCCAGGATTATGTCAACTGTGATCCCTCCAGGGAAGAACACATTCTACTGTAGGGGTTCCGGAAAATGGGGTCAAGGGCTGCTGAAGCATACCCCTGAATTCTCTCGCGGATCGGGATCATCATCATCTTCGAGGACTAATGAGCTACACGACCAGCTTCATAGGCAATCAATTGAGATGGAAGCTCAACGGCGTCGGATGGAGGAGATGGAGCAAGCGCAAGCTGCAGAGCAGAATCGGTTGGCCGAACAGCAGCAGCAAATGGGGACATGGATGCAGCATTGTTATGCACAGTTGCAAGCATCTGGAATCCAGATAGCTCCCCCGCCCATTTTTGGTGCGCCACAGCCACAGCTACAGCCTCAGCCTCAGCCTCAGCTGCAGCCGCAGCCTCAGCCTCAGCCTCAGCCGCAGCCTCAGCCAGACCAGGACCAACCAACTTTCTCCAATCTGTTTGACCACATAGACTTAGGACCAGGACCCCCCTACATTTGAACAATTGTCGGTTTAATTTTTATTTTCATTATTTACTACGCATATGTATACAGATTTGAACGATTTCGGTTTTTATTAATTTATTTATTTACTACGTACTATATTTTCAATGGTTGTTGATTTTCAATTTGAACAATATATAGATAGCGTGATTTTTTGTGAATGCAGGTTTTGGGATAAAACCCAAAACCTGCAAAAAAAAATTAAATATTTTTAACTATAACCGACGATATGTGTCAACATCGTCGGTTATAGTTTTCTCCACAGTCAACCATTTTGACCATGGAGAAAACTATATATGACGATGACATCGTCGGTTATAGTTTAAACTATGACCGACGATAAACCATCGTCGGATATAGTGTCTCTATTTTCCAACGATAACCCTAAATCATCGTCGGATATAGTATTACCGACGGTGTATTACCGACGATACTATATCCGACGATGTGTCGTCGGATATAGACTATGACCGACGATGAACGGAAACAGACCGACGACACCAAGTCGTCGGTCATAGTAATTCTTCCGGTAGTGAATAGATTGTAGATGTACCAGAAACTTTGGTATAGAGAGAAGGGTCTGCATATGAATCAGAGAAGCCAATAGTAGGTTGGAACTTGGTAAATCTCTCATTTCAGGCCCTGGGTGCTTGTTTCAGACCATATAGTGATTTCTTAAGTCTGCAGGCATGTAGCTTTAGTCTTTCATCCTCAAAACCACTTGGTTATGCCATATATACCTCCTCAGATAAGGTACCATGTAGAAAAGCATTCTTAACATCCAATTGATATAGATGCCAACCAAATTTAGCAACAAGAGATAATACAAGACTCACTGTAGTGTGTCTAACTACAGGAGAGAAGGTCTCCTCATAATCAACCCCATATTCCTGTGAAAAACCCCTTGCAACTAATCTTGCCTTATGTCTTGCAACAGAACCATAAGCATTTCTTTTAATCTTAAAAATTCATTTGCAAGAAACTAAATTTTTACCATGAGGAAGAGGCACTAAATTCCTAGTCTGTTGTTGTATAAGAGCATCATATTCCTCCTGCATTGCATTTTTCCAAACTGGACATGTCATGGCAGACTTATAGCTAGCATGTTCAATTATGGTAAGATCTTCAGAAGGCTTATTTAAGATACACAGAAAATATTTATGTTTCACAATACCACGTTTGCTTCTTGTCATCATGGAATGATCATTAACGGTTGCATTTGTCAGACCAACAATATGATGCCGTATGTTAGAATCTCAAACTTGTGCATTTGGCCTTGTAAGAGAGCACTCAAGCACCATTGAAACACCATTACCAGGATGAGAAGCCACAACTAAATTTCCTTTTTCTTCATTAAAATCAATCTGAGTATGATGATTTGGATCAAAAACAGTGATGTCATTAGATGGAGATGGTATTGAAGATGGTTCCCAAAGTGAGTTATAAGATGATGACATGATAGGACCAGTTGGTATTACACTATCCGAAGAGGTATTTGATCTGTCAACATCAGATGAAGAAGATGTTGACACTGCATGAATTGAACATGGTGAAATTCATGAATAACTGCACCTGTAGATGAAGAAGACATACCTGTACGTTGTAGAGACAAGGGATGGAACCATAGGAGAGGACTGTGTAATAGGATTGTAGGACTTTACATAAGTCTTCTATTGAGATAAAGAATATACTGAACCCTTTTGTTGACGTGACTGATTTTCCATACTTGATGAACATTTTGCAGCATATGGAAACACAGTCTCATCTAAAAACACATGTCTAGATATAATATATTTTCTAGACAATGATTCATAGCAAATGTATCCTTTATATCCTATAGAAAATCTAATAAAAACACATCTAAATGTCTTAGGCTCAAGTTTATTGCTCCTATATGATATCATGAATGGATATGTTGCACAGCCAAACACTCTAATGAGATCCACTGCTGGTATCTTCTGATAGAACTTCTCAAATGGGAATACCATATTAAGTACAGGTGTAGGCATTCTGCTTATAAGATAGTTTGTCATTGCACAAGCATGATACTAGAACATATTTGGTAGGAAAGCTGTTTGAAGTAAGGTCACTGCAGTCTCTCTCAAATGCCTGTTCTTTCTCTCAGAAATTTCATTCTGCTGTGGTGTGTAAGGACAAGATATTTGATGATTTGTACCCTTATTGGTTAGAAATTGTTTGAAAACATTTCAGTATACTCACCACCACCATCAGATCTTAGACACTTAATGTTTTTGTGAAATTGAGTAAGTACAAAAGCATATAGAGATTGAAATAAGCAAACACCTCTGATGTATTTTTCATTAGAAAAATTCAGGTATGTCTGGTACAATCATCTATAAACACTACAAAAAACTTGTATCCATCAATAGAAAGATGTGGAGAAGGCCCCTAAACATCTGAATGTACCAAATCAAAAGGTTGACTACTTTGTGACATGGAGGTTTCAAAAGGTAATTTGTGAAACTTTCCTAACAAGCATGGTTCACAGACTAGAGACTCATCACAAGTACTAACTATCTCCCATTTCTTCAACATACTACTCACACTTGAGTTAGAAGTATGACCTAATCGCTTGTGCCATAGAGAATGCTGCACACATTTTCCCAAGAAGGCAGACTGAGTATGTTGTTGTTTAGCTACTTGAGATGAGGTATTGCTGGATCCACTGTCACTTATAGTAATCCCTTGAACTTTATTATTGCTTGGCAAATCAAAAGGTATAGGGTATAGTCCTTGATTACACAATCCTTGATAAATGCTGGTTTCCATCACCTTGTCCTACACAGGCACCAAAAACTCATCAAACCAAACTCTGCATATGTTTTGCTTGCATAGTTCATAAATAGATAGTAAATGAGCAGCTAAATCAGGTATTAGAAGAACTTATTCAAGTTTTAAAGATCCTAGCATAACATTGTCAGTATGAGTGATGTCCAGATGTGCACTGTTTCCAACTTGCACTGAGTCTGAAGAAGTATATGGAGCCAAATTATTGAGGAGGCTGCTTCACTGGTCATGTGATTTGAAGCTTCAGAATCTGCAAGCCAATAAAATGGTGAAGCAGTATGAGATGTCCCAGCATCATGAGAGGCAAGCATATCAGATGGAACATGTACATTCCCATTTTGATTCTGAAGTAAAGCAGCCACAGCTTGCTGAAGTGCTTGAGTAAGCCGAGTTGGTGATTTAGTAGAGAATTAAGATGCATTATTGTTGTTACTTCCAGAACCGGTACCATTGAATCCAGTATTGGTGTTGTTGATGTTTTGGTTAAACCCACCAGAGTTGTTAAAACAAGAATTATTGCCTGAAGCTTGATTCCTAGCTTGATTAGGAAAACCATTGAGAAAATTGCACTATTCCACAATATGATTATGCAAGCCACAGTATGAACATCCACCACCATTGTAACCAGGATGACCAAAAGCTGCAGATTGAGTCAGAATTCGAGAAGTACGAATTATATGACCAAACTTGCCACATGAACTGCACTGAGAATTGGTATCACAACCAAGAATATTGACATTGCCAAAGGTGTTTTGGTTTTGATTTTGTGTCCCAAAAGCATTCTGGCCACTAAAGTTATTCTGATTATGACTACCACCATTATTGTTGTTGAACCCACTGAAATTATTCTTATTCTGACTACCATTGTTGCTGTTAAAGCCAACACCATTGTTGTTGTTGAAGCCACTGAAATTATTCTGATTATGACTACCATTGTTGCTGTTGAAGGCATTGTTATTGAAGCCATTATTGTTGTGACAGTTACCAGTATGACCCCCACCACTGTTGTTATACCTCCTTGAGTTTCCAATACCATTTCCATTGTTCCCTTTGTTTTCATTACCACCAAAACGACCAATATTGCTAGCTAAGAAACCAGCTAAGGCCCCTTCAAGAAGTGTATACATGTTGTGTGCAACATCACTGGATGACTGTGTGGATGAGCTTAGAACATATGAACATGTATTAAAACTAGGAGGAACACTTGGTGCAGGTGAAGCTACCAATGCAGTAAGTATGGTTGGTGAAGATTCTTCAAGACTCTCAGCCATATCAGCTTTTGCGGCTCTGAGAAAAGACTTGAGCTCATCAATTGATGCATTAACATAATTGCTATGAATCTAACTCTTATAATATGTGTACGATGCAGGAAGTCCACCAAGAATAGTAACAACAATATCTTCATCATCTAAAAACATACCAACAGTCTCTAAAGCATCACGAGACTCCTTGACACGCTCTAGAAAGACTTTAATGGAATCAGTTCCTTTCTTCAGCTTCTGAAAATTAGACTTTAGTTGCAAATGTTACGTTTATCAGGAGTAGCAAACTTCATACGCAGTGTAGTCCAAACATCTCTAGTAGCTTTGCAACCAACAACACTCTTCACAACTGGTTCACTTAGGGTTTGACCAAGCATATTAACAATAGACTTGTCTTGAGTGCGCCATTGAGCATATGCAGGATTAGGACGCTCAACACCATCAAAATCACACAAAACTGCAGCAGGACAAGCAATAGAACAATCTACATACCCATAGAGATTCAAGTCTTGAAGGAAAGATTCCACACGAAATAGCCATGAAGGATAATTTGTAGCATCAAGTAGTATGTTAGGTATGTAAACAGTGGTATGAGTAGACTGTGATGAAGCCATAGCAGTGAACACAGACAATCAGGGTTTTTGCTGGCACAAAGAACGCAGATCTAGACTCAATAGCTCAAATTGAGTAGAGTTTGAAGCTCGATATAGTGATAACATACAAAACCTTATCTTTGATCGAAGTCTAAGGAACACAAATAAGAGATCTGAAGTATATGAACACAGAAATTGAATTGAAAACTGATGATGTTCTCGTTGGAGAAAAAGGCTTATCTAAAGTTGATTAGCTGAAGAAGATGTCACTGATGTTGATGAAGAAGATAATGATGAACAACAGTAGATGATGAACTGTGCGGAAGCTCCAAAAATCGATCGACTTGAGCAAATGATACCATGATAGTGTTTGAGATAATTTGAGAGAAAATTTAAGGCTTTATTGTATTGATGATGAAGTTAGTTACAGAAAGAGACGAGGGAGGGTTTTATACAGCAACTAAGGACCAGCTAGGTGGAGACAGTTATAATGGACTGTCTGAACAAGTAACTAACAATGTAATAAGATGAAACAACAAATGAAGATGGTGAAGCAGTAACAAAGCTATACTTAATAGGTGCGACTATACTCCCAACTACTTTCCAATTTTCGTGTGTGTGATTCGATAGTATGATATAAACAGATGCTTGATGAAGTGTTGGATTTATCATTATCATGATCCTCTTTTCCATCTTTTTGTTTAGTGCTTTTGCTCATGGCTTGAGAGTGATGCGTTCTAGTATACAAGCAAATAAATGCAAGTTTAATAAAAACTCGAATAAAAATGCAAGTTTAATATGCAATTATACGATAAATATGATTGGAATTTGGCTACTAGTTTATATAAAATGTAGAAACCATCGTAAGTGATCAAGTAGATAAGATAAATCAACGTGTGGAACTCCCCGCCCTTAACTCCAGCTAATGCTGATCAGTCTTTAGACCTTAAAAAACCTTTTTAATTTATGTTTTTCGTTTGTTTCGTTACAGACCCAACGTGAAATAAATGCTAAAACACCAAGAATTTAAAGAGATTGAGTATGCCTGTTTGCACAAAAATTATCAGTCTTTGTTGACAGTCGATAAATTTTTAGCTCACAATGTTCTTCTTAGATGCGCGGGCATGTCAACTCGCGGCCTATTGACCCAACGAGGTTTTGATATATTTGCGTGTAAATCCAATTTCTTCAAGTGATTGTGGGCCGAGATAGGAACCTTCCCGGTCACCAGATTCTCTTGCCTTGGTAAATAAGGATTTTTCAGCATTTCTTTTTGTGTTTTTCTTTGTTATATAATCGCAAGAAAAAGTAAAAGATGTATGCATAAACTAAATAACATAAAGTAAATTCTGGAATGTACATTGCGCGCAAATAAAGACTGAAGAGTAAATTAAATCAATAACGACTAAGTTGTAGAAAGAAAAAGAAAGAGATAAACAAAAATAAATTTGAGCAAGAAGAAATGCCCGCATTTGGAGAAAAGTCGCATTCTATTGATGTATTACGTTGGTCGAGGACCCTTTACAATATTTTAGAGTAGTCTTATTTATACAAGTACAAGTATGAATCTGGGTGGAGAAGTAAAATTCCTAAAAAAAATTAATTGACATTAAGTGCAAGATTATCATCTCTTTGATTTATATATATTAAATTCAATTATCAACGTGTATTCCCATAAAGAGGTCTAGGGGCACTGCAGTCTTATTTTGGTAGCAATCTTTGAATGAATATTCTTTATCCCAATTCAATTAGGTCTCTAATGGATATTAATGTCCAATAAATCACATAATAATCACTAGATAATTGTCAGAATTTATCAAATATCATCTATAATGAGCAAGTTTTTTTTGTCATTCATCGGCCAAAATATCTGAAAGCCAATCTGCTAAAAATAAGGCCAAAAATAGTCCTCTCCTTCAATTGGACTTAACAAACCGATGTGCAAAAATAAGGTATAAACAATGCCACGCTTGAAAAAAAAAATTAACACAGTTTTTTTTATAAGAAAAAGAAAAAAAGGCTACAAAGGGGCTCCTCTAGGACAGCCACTCCCAAAGAGATCAAAACCTAAAGAATTTCTAGCTCTACCTGGAACAAAATTGTCCCAAATATGAATATTACAAGATTTGTGGCCTAATGAAGAAATACTATCGGCGACAAAATTCGGCTTATGAAAAACATGGCTAAAATAGATACTCTGTAAATAACTGGTAATGCTTTTGATGTCATGAATAACTGTTTGGATTCTCTAGGGCAAAGAGTGTCTCTTATTGATGCAGTTGATAACTAAGTTTGAATCCCCCTCCACAAGAATGTTGCTGAGACCTTTCCTCTTTGCTTGAAACAAAGCACCTCTAAGAGTAAGAGCTTCAGCCAGAGGAATTGTTGTATTGCCAAAGGCCATTGCTCTAGAGATGATAGGATTCCTGTTGATGTCTCTAATCACAAAATCGCCAGCTGCATCTCCAATGCCCCCTATTAAGAGCTGAAACCGTCAAAATTAATTTTGTAACGGCCAGTTGGGGGGGGGCTCCACTTGATAGGGGCTCCACTTGATATTCTCGAGAGACTGCTTCTTCATCTTGTCCTGAGGCTTGTTGAACTTCAGATATTGGTTGAAGATGGTAGATGAAGAGGCCAACACAGCAACATGAGTGGTCTTCTCATTCCTGAAAACAATGTTATTTCTAACTTTCCAAATCTGCTAACAAATAGACACAATTTTTTCAAAGCATTGATCTTCATTCAAATTATTCTTATGTAACTCCTGAAGTTGTTTTAAAAAGTCCATTTCATGGGTTGGTATGAAAAAACCTGCCACATTCCAAACTTTGTTAGCAAAATTGTAGTCATAAAATAAATGAGATAAGCTCTCTTCCTCTCTGTTAAACATGGGACAAACATTAGAAATAAGTAATACCCATCTTCAAAAGTCTATCTCTAATTTTTAGTCTTCCATGAATCATAATCCAACCAAAGATTTTCATTTTTGGAGGCATGAATGATTTCCACAATCTATCCAATAAACTATGTTTAGTATCTCTCTCACAAGAATCACTTTGCATCCAAGTTGCAATTCTATTATAAAACTTCCCATTTGAGGCAGGGCCCTAAACAAAGCAATCATCTTCATCAATCATAGAAATGAGAATTCGCATAATCTGTTTAATCACCTCATCATTAAAAAACAAAGATAACTTCTCAACATTCCATACCTTGATTAAGTAAATCCCTACTATCAAGAAGAATTCCCTTCCAAGTAGCTGAAGAAATATTTTTCTTTTTAGCTTCAAAAAAAATTATTTGTTGTAATTACTTTGCCTTAATTAATTGTACCCATCAATTCTCATTTTATCAGTAAAAAATTTCCACCCCAAATTGGCTAGGGCAGCCTTGTTGAAGTATGCGGACCGTCGTAATTCTAGACCCCACTAGACTTAGGGATATAAACTTTGTTCGAGGCAATAGGGTTCAACTCTGAATTTGAACTCCAGAAGAAGTTTCTAGCCTCCTGATCAATGTCTTTACATATTTTTCTCAAGACTTGATATAATTCCAACCTAGATAATCATAAGCTTTGTCCAAGTCAATTTTGGATAAATAACTCATGAGCAATGAAAATATTATCTTGGATAAATCTACCAGGAGCAAAAGCACCCTAATTTTTAGAAATACATTTCTCAAGTAAAGGTTTGAGCCTCGTAACTAACACTTTAGTAATAATCTTATAAGAAACATTGCATAAACTAATTGGTCTAAATTGACTTACATTCTCTGGTTCAGTAACTTTAGGAATCAAGGTAATATTCGTATGATTTAACAACCTTATAGAGGAAACATTTTGAAAAAAATGTTGAACCATTGTAAATACTTGTGCACTAACCTCAATTCAATTGTTTAGTTAAAACAACGCATGAACTCCACCAAGTCCAAAAGCCTTGAGGGCTCCAATTGATTTCACAGTCAAAGAGACTTCATCCTCATTTACAGGATGTACACTATAAGAAAAAAACTCTTAGACGACGAAATAGTAAAAGTTCCGTCGTCTAAGTAGATCATCCTCATTTACAGGATGTGCACTACAAGAAAAACGCTCTTAGACGACGAAATAGTAAAAGTTCCATCGTCTAAGTAGAATTTAGACAACGCCAAGAAATTGTGAGGTCTTAAACATTTTTTCGTCGTCTAAGTGGTCACTTAGACGACGAAAATGAGTTTGTGTCGTCCAAGTTCAGGATGAGACGACGTACCGATACGTCGTCGTCTATGTGACCACTTAGATGACGTATAGCTGATGTGTCGTCTATGTGACAACTTGGACGACAGACCTCCGTAGATTCCATCGTCTAAGTGTTCACTCAGACGACGCACAACCACTGTGTCGTCTAAGTAACCACCTAGATGACAAATACTCATGTCCGTCGTCTAAATGATGCATTATATATTATCCATGACAGACTATTTTCCTCTCTGCTCGCTCATTTCATTTTCATTTTCATTCTCTCTCGATCAGACTCTCCTCCCACATACAACTAGCACTATATATATATATATATATCTCCGGCTCCAACCATCGATTCACTATATATCTGAGAAGACTAGGTACGTACGTAGTTAATTTCTGAAAATCTTCACGTTTATATATATAATTAATTGTACGTTTGATTGATTGCATTGCATTGTTGGTAGATCTAATATTTATAATTAAGGTAGGTAATTGATTGATATAAATATATTAGTTAATTAATTAACTAGTATATATGCATCCATGGATGTTTAAAAATTTGGTTAATATTTAATTAAAACGTACATGTATAGTATATTCACCATTAATTAATAAAGTTAATTAATAAATATTTTAATTAATTTTACGTTAATAATTAAGGTAGTTATTGAAAATTTATATATATAATAGTTTAATAATTACTTGAAAATATGTATATGTAATAGTTGACTAATATGATAATTATTAAATTTCGTAGAAGTATGGACAAAAGTTGGATAAAGTTGTGGAATAGAAGTGATATCCGGTATATGGATGGAATCAGAGAATTTGTGAATTTTGGGATAGAACATGGTCAGGGAAAGAAGCGTTTCAGGTGTCCGTGCAAAAAATATCTTAACTATCAGTATGTGGAGGTTAATGTTAAGATGCAACACCTATATGAAAATGGAATGATGTGAAGTTACACTACGTAGAGCGAGCATGGTGAAGCAGTAGACTTCAGCTCAGCAGACTTCAGCTCAGGGTACAGTTACCATGGTGCCTCATCCAGTGGCAATGGTGTCAGCCCCTTGCTTGGAACCCAACAGCAGATTTGGTCCATGATGCGATTTCGGAATTTAGTCATGGTAGACACCAACACCAAGAGGGAGGTTACAATACCACTCATGGGCATGATGACATATTCCCCGCTGCTAGCTTGGCCACTGACACTAGTGAGATAGATAAGTACAACAGGATGCTACTTGAAGCCCAGACCCTGGTGTACCCGGGATGTCGAGAGAATGTGTTGCAATATCTGATGCAGCAAATGCAGATAAAAGTGAAGCACAAAATGTCAGTCAGTGCTTTTGATGAGATTCATGAGCAAATATGTTAGTTGCTTCCTAATGATCACAAACTTCCTAAATTCCATTATAAGGTTAGAAATATCTTGAGCAGCCTCGGCCTAAAGTACGGGATAATATATGCCTGTCCAAATGATTGTGTGCTGTTTTACAAAGAGTATAAATATTTGGACTATTGTCCCGTATGTGGCCAGTGTAGATATGAGCTGAATAGGAAGAGTTCGAAAAAGAAAATTCCTGTGAAGGTTCTTCGATATTTTCCATTGATTCCCATATTGCAGCGTCTATACATGTCTCTATACACAGCAAAAGCGATGCGATGCGATGGTACGCAGAAAAGTAAATAAATAATGGTGTGCTGAGACACACTACGGATGAGGAGGTTTTCAAACATTTCGACAGCGAATTCGGAGACTTTGCCATAAAGGTTCGAAATGTTAGACTCAGACTATCTACAG
Source organism: Geum urbanum (assembly GCA_946800695.1). Classification (NCBI taxonomy): domain Eukaryota; kingdom Viridiplantae; phylum Streptophyta; class Magnoliopsida; order Rosales; family Rosaceae; genus Geum; species Geum urbanum. Next base: position 59,798,504 of record OX326997.1, read on the forward strand.
ACAGATTCAATCCTTGGGGTAGTAATAGCTCTGCCGTCAGCACTTGGCCAGTTATTCTAGTGCCGTACAACCTTCTTCCGTGGATGTGCATGAATAAGGAATTTAATTTCCTTATTCTGCTAATTTCAGGTCCTAAATCTCTAGGTAAGTGCTTAAATGTCTACCTCAGACCTTTGATCGACGAGATGAAACTGTTGTGGGAAAATGGAGTCCCAATTTATGACAAATTCATTGACACGATGTTGATGATGATGGCAGCCGTAATGTGGACAATTAGTGATTTTCCAGCGTATGAGATGTTGGTAGCCTACAGGATGAAAGAATACAATGGATGTCCTATATGTTTGGACAACGTGAGCTCTAGTTGGCACGTTGGGAATGTGTGTTACCTGGGTCACCATAGATGGCTTCTTGACGATCACCCGTGGCGACAGGATGAAACTCATTTTGACGAGACGGTAGAGAATAATCCTAAACCCCGTAGTTGGTATGGTGAAGAGAATTTAGAGAGGTTGAGCTATTTCGACTTTGTTGTGTTGACCAATGACAAGGATTTACAGAAATGCAATCCAATACCTCAACATGATCTCAGCTATTGGCATCACAAGAGTATATTCTTTGAACTCCTTTACTTGTCGAAGTTGAAGCTGAGGAACAATTTGGATGCGATGCACATAGAAAAGAATGTGTGCGACAACGTGGTGGGAACAATTCTTTGTATTAACTTCAAGACCAAAGATACTCCTAAATCACGCAAAGATCTGGAATCTATGAATCTACGTCGTCCCTTGTAGTTGAGGAGGGATAGAAGATGAGTGTACAACAAGATTAAACACTATATTTACCCCAGAATTTTTGTGAACGGTGTAAATTTTCATTCATTGGCCCGAAATGAAGGAAGAAGAACACAAAAAAGTGGGGTAACGGTTGGGAAAGAAAATGATAAATATTACGGGGCTCTTGTTTATGTCGTTCAGTTATGTTACGCGAATGATGTCAACGTTTTCCTATTCATGTGCAAATGGTTCAAGCGTACAAAGGAAGACCTGAGCCTTTTATCAGTCGATACAAACTCAAGCTGGTATGAGGACGAGACTTTCGCTTTTGCCACCTTAGTTAGGCAGCTGTTCTATCTTGATGATCCGAAAGCTGGTGAAGGGTGAAAATTAGTGAACCATATCTCTCATCGAGGAATATGGAATACCATGACAACTGAAGAGACTCCGGCGACTAAAGATGTTGAGCCGCAAAGAGACATTACTACATATCAAGAGCCTAATATTTCTGTCATCCGCTCCGACATAATGGACCTGGTTCAAGCTGGTGAACGCTTACCCATGCCTGATGGTTGTACGGATCTAACTAAAGATAAGATTATTGATGTAATTAAATAGGTCGATGAAGAAGAGACGTAGGATGACGAGGAGGAGGAGGAGGAGCTATCGGATAATAGTGGTGAGGAGGATGATGACGATTGTGACGAATAATACAATATAACGACGAGGAATATTAATTGGTAATTAATTATTGTAATTAAACTTTTTTGACGTAATGATGCATGATTATTTATATATATTATGAGGAGGAGTAGGTACAATTATTAATTTTGTACTTAATTTAATAATTAATAAATTAATTATAAATTTTAACTTTTTCGCATAATTGACTTCAAATTAATTAAAGAGCGAGGTCGTTTCGACAGACAGAAATAAAAATACAAATTAATTAATTAATCCATACGATCAATAATCACATTTTTCCTAAACCCTAATACCTAGACGACGAAATGACTTTTCGTAGTCCATGCCAAGGTAAACATGCACAATATATATTAATTATATAACCCTAAATCCTAAAACTAGGACTTTAGACGACGCAAACTGGTTATACCGTCATCTAAGTAAACCCTAAACCCGAAACCCTAAAATTTTAACTTAGACGATGCAATGACACGTTTGCGTCATCTAAGTGATGATATCGTAATTTCACATCTAAGACAACGACCATGTAAACCATGTCCCAATGCATATTATTTTCGTCGAGACCATATAGTAACCAATTCTTGGAGTGTGAGCGTTGACGGTTCCAAAATAGGAGTTACGGATTTTCGTGTATCCACGTTTCCGATTTGTAAAAATTTTAATTTTGCGATTGATTATGCCGGTGAAACCCTCAACGAACTTACTATCTACTGAAAATTATTCTACTTATATATTGTCTTATGGTGAATGTATCGAACGGTTGTTTTGTCCAAATTCAATTTCGTTAATATTGATCTGCAATGAGCCTATACTTAATAACACTTAAGTTATACACATTAGTAGATACTTAACAAGTTTAAAGACGTAAATTTATTCGTCGTCTTAAATCCCACTTTTTATATGTATAATTCTTTAATTGATATTTTACGACAATTTCATTCAAATGAAAGATCGAAAACTTCCTTACGAATTATTTTTAAAAATTATTTTTACGAGAAATTGTACCTAGACGACAGAGTAGGAGGGCTCTCCGTTGTCCAAGTGCTAACCTGGACGATTAAGACGGCCATCTCCGTCGTCTATGTTCATATTTTACACGGTCCAAATTTCACCGCCATTTTTTTGGGAACCGCTCAAAGTTTGAACTGGACCACGGACATGGCCATCTCTGTCGTCTAGGTTCAAATTTTGTACCGTTCCCAAAAAATATGGCGGTCAACTTCCACCCGCCAATTAATTGGGTTGAGAAACCGATGTTGACTTAGATGACGAAAATGGGCTTTTCCGTCATCTAAGTGAGAACTTGGTCGACGCAAAATGAGTGCCCGTCGTCTAGGTGAGATCGTGGTCACTTCGACGACGAAAAACGGGTCTCCATCGTCTAAGTGAAACAGTATAAATGCAGAATTCTGGCCAGTTTCGATCCATCCATCACTTCTCCTCACTTCTCCTCTCTCTCTCTCTCTCTCTCTCTCTCTCTCTCTCTCTCTCTCTCTCTCTCTCAAACTCCGCCGACTCCCTCCCTCCGGCAATTCCCTCCGCCGCCTCTCACCTCCTCCACCGTCGATCCTCCCTCCCTCTACTACAAGAAAAAGTCACCTAGATCGCGGACCGTTTCCGTCGTCTAGGTGAGCATTTCTGTCATCTAAGTACTTAGACGACGGAACTTTTATGGACTAGGTTGCGTCCTCCGAGTACCGTCGTCCAGGTACTTAGACGACGAAACTGGAGAATTGTGCGGTCCAAGTGAAACTTAGACCGCGGACTTTTTCTACTGTCTAAGTTCCACTTGGACCACGGAAAGTTCTTTCTCCGTGGTCTAAGTCATCACTTAGACCGCAGACTTTTTCCGCGGTCTAAGTGAGCACTTAGACCGCGCAAAAAGTCCGCGGTCTAAGTGTTCACTTAGACTACGGAGACAGTCAGATGTGCGGTCTAAGTGAACACTTAGACCGCGGATATCCTGCCAATGTCCGTCGTCTAAGTGAACACTTAGACCGCGCATATGACTGTCTCCGTAGTCTAAGTGATTATTTAATTTTTTTAATTAAAATTTTAATTTAAAGTAAAATATTAATAATTTAATTAAAATACTAAATTCTCATTTAAATAATTAAATATTTATAAATTAATTAAAATACTAAATAATAAAATTTTGTACATACAAGAAATTAAATCGTTCGAAATCGGAAAAAACGACATGATAAACTACATAGCTAGAATACATGCAAACTACTAAAATACTGGAGGAGCAGACGCGCCGCCGAGTCCCCCGTCTCCGACCGTGTCGTCGTGGTCGGGGTATGAGTTTGAAGGAGGTTGACACTATTTTCAAGCCTGATTTTCCATGAGGGCGACGAGTTGGGCTATCTGCGCTTCTTGCTGATCAAGCCTCTGACGCATAGATTGATTTTTCTCCCATGCGAGTCGAGCCTCTTCAAATGCTGCTTGGACGTCCGCAGCCTGAATACTTTTCCACGCCGAACATCCCGTAGATGAGTCGGAGGACAAATCTCGCTAACCTCCTTGTCTGCTCGATGACCGTATACATCATCGACGATTGCAATTTGGCTCTCCATCGATAGAGGAGGCAGGTCTTCCGGCGAAAAATCTGGGTGTGTAAGCTGCGTGTTGGCCATTTCCTGCTGCGCCCGTTCTACCAACCTCGCCTGAAAAAAAAATAGTAAAAATTAAATAATTATAAATTTTTACAACAATTTAATAAATAATAATTAAATAATTACTACGCTAATTAAAAGGAAATATATAACACATACGCCGTATTGACTCGTTTCATTCTCGAGCCCAGGCGTTACGTACGCGCTGACGCTAGCATCTAGATAAGGGTGTTTGGAGCCTTTATCTCTGTGCTCCTTGGCTATTTGGATCATCTGCTTGGAGCCGGAGGTATGATGTTTGTCCTTCTTCCCTCGGTTGGTCTTGTTGATCTTGGAGAATTTCTGTTGGACAACATAAATCATTAAAAAATTAATAAGAAACTGAAAGGACCCAACCCCGGTTTAGTTGCCTAAACCAGAATCAAACCCCTTTGAAAACACGAACCAACAAAAACAGTAGAAATTTTGGCAGAGTTTCGTTACTAACGTGGAATTACCATTACCTGGGCACGGAAACCAAAAAGCCCAGGGGAAAGACATGAAAACTGTTAGAGTGAGTGGACGAAAATAAATGTCTTTCACCACATAATATATATATGTTATAAAAACATATGCGAGTCAAAAGTATAAATAATCAAATGGTACACGAGGGAAACTCTAACTCCTCACGCGTCCGAGTATACGAGGGAGACTCTAACTCCTCACGCATACGGAGCATGCATAAAAATCTCACGGGGCCACTCGTGGACACATCCGTGCTAGTACAGTCAGAATCACGGAGTCCCAGACTTCCACGCAATTCTAGCCAGAAAGGCCTCAGCTCAGAGGTCTGCCTCCCCCCGGTAAAGGTCACGGGTCAGGAGTCACAGCCTCCCCCGGTAAACTTCCTCGGGGATCAGCCGGGATGCGGGTGTATCGATACAACATATATAACGACTGTACTCTGTGTAAATCAAATCATAAATAGTTTGATGCAAATGCATGAAACAACATATAAGTGTATGTATACTCGTATACGCATATCCGTATATGTATAATCGTAAAACACATGCTCACGTAAATCGAAATCTCATATGCATGCTCAAGTTCATAAAACGTATATCAAGACTCGCAAACAATCCGTGAAAAGAAATGTCCACTCACAGACTAGCGTAATGCAGTTCGCGTTAACCCGTGATCCGGCGGAAAATCCTTCGCCATATGAACGATCACGAACCCCTGAATAATCACAAAGTCCATATCTCAAAGTCATAACTCGACAATTCAAAACAAATCACAAGAAACCACCGTTCTCGGAAACACATAATCCGATTACGACAAACTGTCGGAAATCCGAAAATCACACCTCAATACCTCACTGTAAGTTCGGATGCTCAATTCGAAAAACAAACCTCCCTACTACGATCGGGGCGCGATTTCGAGTGAAATGACATGCAACTTGTCGAAAATCTCAAAAAGTCAAACTATGACCACAGCCAACGGCGGCGCCGCCACCAAACTGAAATTTTCCCGGCGGTGCAACCACCATTCCATGTAAAATCACCCACTGAGCAACTTTGTCAACTACAACAAAGGCCAATTCTCACTCTAACTAGGTAAATTTCATGCAAAACCGAATTGGTACCCAATTTTCAAATCCAAAATTCTCCAAACACAAATTGAATTAGAACTCCATACTTACATGGTTAAAATCATGGAGATGAGGGCTACAAAACCCAGTCCAAATCGTAGCTCAATTCGGCCAATAAAGCATAACCTGAATTCACTAATTTCCTTCATTTTCTTGCCGGAATTTCTCCTACTACCGGCCACCTCGCCGTGAAAGGCGACCGGAAGTGAGACCGGGAAGCCGAGGCGCGCCAAACGGGTCCTCCCCCGTGGCCGGAGACGGCCGGACGGCAGCTCGCCGTCGACCACCGTGGCAACCGACGTGAATCTCCTTCTCCCACCGAGTTGACTCGGTCAACTCGATCAACTCCCATAATGGCAACTGTTGACTTGCCCAAAATAGCAACCTTCTATTTATAGGCCTTCCATTTTTGGAAACTTCGTAATTATCTTTTCGACAAACTTCGAATATTCGTAACTTTCTCGTCGTAATTCCGATTCCGATAATTCTCGCGGCAACAAACTCGACTCGACATGTTCTTCAATTATCACCCGAAGTCAAACACATCGACCAATCGGATAAAAAGTCAACTGTTCAAACCAACACATATTTAAACCGACTAAATAATCAACAAACGGAAATATTCATAACTTAATCTTCGTAACTTGGAATAATGCTCCGGAAGTTCCCACAAGCTCGAAATTGAATTCTCAACAACTTCTGTGAAGAAGCGAAAACCAAATTCTCGTCTGGTAATTAAGTCGCTAAGAAATCCGACATATAAAACCGATTCCGTCGAAACTTCAAATATTCATAATTTATTCCTCGGTCGTCCAAATAACGATCTGGAACCGCCCAAGAACTCGAAATCACACGTACAACGACTCTCGAGAAGAGACCCAGCTCCAATTCTCGGCCAATAATTAAGTAGTTAACAATTCTAGCGATTCAAACACTGTCGTAACTCTGCGACTACGCGCAAGCTTGTAGATCAAGCTGATTCCACTGCTGATTCTGTTCTGGGTCGTCACAAATCCACCGCCCTTAAAAAAAAATTTCGACCTCGAAATTTCCGAGTCTGTCGGCTAAACATAGGAGCATTGTCTCTGCATACTGCTCAACTCTCCAGCGACAATGTCAACTGAACAACTCTGACAACTGACTCCTCAATAGGAGATTGCTCCGTGCTGAAATCCCTGTACCCTCAATCTCGAATCAAAACTGACTCTACACAATCGCCAAGTGTTCCTGCATAAGGAACAGATAGGGTACACAACACGTAATAAACCTAAAACATAGTTCCGCCACACGGAACACAACACACACCAAAGCCAACACTATAGGCGACGCCGAACTATACGGCACAACACAAACTCGCCTATGACCACATACGGATCAAAACAACATGGCAATTCATAACCCAACACACTCATATCAACATATCCCAAACATCGAACTCGAGCAATAATCAACCCATTTTCGCTAATCTGACAGTCTGTGGTAGCACATTCCACAAAATCAAAATCAAACGTCAACTCAAACTCAAACCAAACTCTAACACAATGAAGTGCAACATCATCCACAAAACGACAACATGCAACATCAGAACCATAGTGATCCACAAACTGGTACAGCAAGCAATCTCAAACAAGTGAAACTGCTGGTCCCAAATCCTCCGGAACTGCAATACCGAGGTCCACAACATGCCCTCCAAGGTCTGAATAGTCCTCAAAGATCGCTCGCCAATCTGAGGATAAGAACTGGTACTAAACTGTAATCTGGTCCCTCAGTGCTCGCTGCAAAGCTCTCCAACACTCTGTTGTAGCTGATTATCTCGATCAGTGAACTGGGACACAGGTACACCGCGGGAATGGACAACCTCCGCCAAACACAGCTATACTAGCCTGCCACTGAAATCATCTTCGAAAGTACAAGGAAACGTACTAAGTTTGTCAAATGGTCCACAATGGCCAAACAACTGATATCACAAACCGAAATGCATACTGGTACACAAGATCACAGTGACAGCCGCTATGTCCAATCGGAAATCTCTAATGGCTGATACTTCTCGGCAAGTCTCTGCCTCCTAGCCATCGCCTGCTGACAAATGTGGCATCTGCACACACAAGCTGCTACATTACTTTTCATATTGCGTCACGAGTAGTAAACTCGAAGTGTCGGACACATTACCGCACCACTAGCACCAAACACGCGCAAAACTACGAGCCTCAACATCATCACACTCGAACACAGCTCTCATAGCTCACAACTCGACTAACACGGAAACTCGAGCCACACACACACATGAAACACTGAAATCCCGACTCTCGACTGAATGCATCAGCAACAACATCCCAAATGGATAGTCAAAGTACAACCTCTAGCCTTTCCCGAACAAACTCAAAGGTGCAGCTATAGTCGTTAGTCGACCCCATCCATCTACACTGTCTCAAGCCCAAATCTGGTCGAAAATGAAAGTGGATGAAACCCAAGTGATCAGTGTACATCCTACACCGCGCTGCACGCCATAGCAGTAGTATCTCAAACTCTCTGATGCTAACATAAGGACAGTTACATCCAAATCATTCACAGGATACGCAGTCTCATAAAGTTTCCAATGCTCGTAACCACGAGCCACCGCTCTGCTACACAGCATCAAAACACAACCAAATCCAAACCTCGATGCATCGCCATATCCCACGACCACGAACTCACCACGATCGTCAGGTAAGGTCAAAACCGAAGCAACGGTCAACCATCCTTCAGGAGTAAGTAACTCTCCTCGCGTGCATCGAACCACTCGAACTTGACGCCTTCTTCGTCACTCCGGAAAATGGAGTGGTAATCTGGGAAAATCCTGCACAAGCCGTCGGTAATAGCCTGCCAAACTCAAGAGACTCCCGATCTCTGGTACAATGGTAGGTCAACCCCAAATCAACACGGCTTCTATCTGGTGAGGATCCACGCCAACTCCCTCGGTTGACATCACATGGCTCAAAATCTTCACGCTAATTGATCAAAATTCACACTGGCTGAACTTCGCAAACAGCTGATCATCTCGCGAAGTCCGCAAAACTGATCGCAATCGCTTCAGATGCTGATCCACACTCCTAGAATACATCAGGATGTTGCCAGCGAACATGACCGCAACTCATCCAGAATCATCTGAACACATGGTCCACTAAGTCCACATGATCTACGGGGCATTGGCCACACTAATTGGTTGACCAAAAACCCATGATGCCTGCACCAAGATACGAAAATCGTCCAAGCTACATCTGACTCATCAAACCCCAACTGATGGTATCCGGACCCGATATCAATCTTCGAAAAGGATGAAGCTCTCGCGAGCTGATCAAACCAACCGTCAATCTGAAGCGGAGGATACTCACTCTCCTCTGAAGCGAATCAGGTTTCCGGTAGTCAATGCACCACCTCATCGAACCATACATCATCCGTACACACAATGTAAGAGCACATCACGCAAATACGCGGGGTCACATGAAATCTCCTGAAACCTCCTCCAGCAACTCCTGGAGTCGAAACTGTAGCTCCATCAGCTCCGCTGGCTCCGAACGACAAGACGTCAGTAAAATGAGTCCAGCGCCCGATACAAACTCAATGGTGTAATCGGTCTCCCGAACAGGAGGAAACCCTGGTAACTCCTCCGGAACACACCTGGAAACTCGGGAACCACCTCAACATCACCAATGTCTGGTACCGCAACCGTAGTATCCACAACATGATCTAAACAAACAATACAACCCGTCTCCATCATCTGCTCGACCATCACCACGAAACAGTATCTCGGGGAAATCTGGTCGTCGAAACACAACCACCTTCTCGAGGCACTCGAACACAGCCAAATGCGTCGTCAGTAAGTCCATACTCACAAACACACTAAAGTCAACGGTATCTAGCAATACAGCTCAACGACTAAGCATATCCTCCAACAAGGATCTCGCAACCTCCAGATGGATACAATACTCTCCAAAACCTCAGAAGTGGAGATGCAGGTACAATAGCCATGGATATCAAACAACAGTAACCTCGGAAAAAAGTCTGTCCTCAAACAAGGTCATGGCATGAACTCCAACATGCCCAACTAGCCGCCCACGTCAATTGCGACTTGCTGAATAACTCATCAAAAGGCTACATTGGTCAAACTTCAGGTACAACATGAGGATCTCCTCGCGAACTCTGAGTTGTCGAACCGCTAAAACAGCTAGCTGAGGGCGCTCCCTCGCAACGTGACCATCCTGGCCACCACAATAGCAACTGAGAGTGCTCCACGAACACAAGTCACCGCAACACCTGCTGTGTGATAGGATCACCAACGATCACCAAAACTCATGTCACAGGAGCAAATCCGCTACTCTGTGATCTCCGCCATCGCCAAACGGATCCTCTGCCTGATCTGATGACCCTCAACATAATCGAAAAGACCACAGCCTGATGAAGTCACTGATCCCGAGGTGTCGGAACTCAACCTCATCAAAATCTCGACTAAGTCCACTTTCCTCAAACCATCACATCAAAAACCACGTACACCTTACCTCCTCAATAGCCTCGCCACTGAGTGCAGCACACTAAGCTCCTCACGGTTATCTCAAGGCACAACAATCAGAATCTCTCTGATGCTCAGGTTCAAACTCATCTCGAACCTCATGCACTGCTTCCTCTGAAGCCACATAACTCGTGCAAACAAGGACAAACATATAAACAATGCATCTCTGCCTCAGGTGGGTAATCACTCCTCATTCGGATGCTGGGTAGCCTGATTAAACCATTACCGTAAAAACAACACCTTGAATGTAGGCCATGGAGTCGCAACAGAAACTCACACAATACCAGCCCACCAGATACAACAATCTGACTCAGGCAAACATCAACTGCCACAATTCTCAGCTCTGGGGCAACATGTAGACGCTCATACACACAACCAGGCAAACCGTGCCACACAATTCTCTGAACTCAGAATACTCATCCAAACCCACAGTTCACTGGCAAATCACGCGTCGATTGATCCTCAATAGGATCCACAACCGTACCGACACGAAAAGCACGTCAGGGAGGCATCCTAATGAATAAAACATCGTTCACAACAAGTGGAACGTAATCATGGAACTTCAAATATTTGAAAGTATACAACACCCGGAATATTGATGAGTATCCGCCGGCCGGTCGGGTCACCATTCCAGACATGCTGTACATTCTCAAATACCCTTAGTAAACACGACTACAGAAGTCTACAGAACCTATAACCTAATGCTCTGATACCAAGCTGAAAGAACCCAACCCCGGTTTAGTTGCCTAAACCGGAATCAAACCCCTTTGAAAACACGAACCAACAAAAACTGTAGAAATTTTGGCAGAGTTTCGTTACTAACATGGAATTACCATTACCTGCACGCGGAAAATACACATCATCCTATGCCACAAAAATCAAACCGTGGGCACCCATCCCATCCGGATTTTTCAATATATCAACAATAAAGTAAAACAATAAATATATATGTACTTTTATTGAAATCCGGAGTAAAATCGTATAAAATATACAATCGAATACTCAGAGCGACCTCTAATGTATAATCATATAAGTATACCACAGTAGGTAGAACAATAAACCTACTGGAAGAAACAAGGTAGCTCGAGCACTATGCCTCCGACCACGACGTGCGACACCAAAATCCGAACTGCAAACTGGGCACGGAAATCGAAAAGCCCAGGGAAAAGACATGAAAACTATTAGAGTGAGTGGACGAAAATAAATGTCTTTCACCACATAATATATATATGTTATAATTTTATATGCGAGTCAAAAGTATAAATAATCAAATGATACACGAGGGAGACTCTAACTCCTCACGCATACGGAGCATGCATAAAAATCTCACGGGGCCACTCGTGGACACATCCGTGCTAGTACAGTCAGAATCACGGAGTCCTAGACTTCCACGCAATTCTAGCCAGAAAGGCCTCAGGTCAGAGGTCTGCCTCCCCCCGATAAAGGTTACGGGTCAGGAGTCACAGCCTCCCCCGGTAAACATCCTCGGGGATCAGCCGGGATGCGGGTGTATCAATACAACAACATATATAACGACTGTACTCTGTGTAAATCAAATCATAAATAGTTTGATGCAAATGCATGAAACAACATATAAGTGTATGTATACTCGTATACGCATATCCGTATGTGTATAATCGTAAAACACATGCTCACGTAAATCGAAATCTCATATGCATGCTCAAGTTCATAAAAAGTATATCAAGGCTCGCAAACAATCCGTGAAAAGAAATGTCCACTCACAGACTAGCGTAACGCAGTTCGCGTTAACCCGTGATCCGGCGAAAAATCCCACGCCATATGAACGATCACGAACCCCTGAATAATCACAAAGTCCATATCTCAAAGTCATAACTCGACAATTCAAAACAAATCACGAGAAACCACCATTCTCGGAAACACATAATCCGATTACGACAAACTGTCGGAAATCCGAAAATCACACCTCAATACCTCGCTGTAAGTTCGGATGCTCAATTCGAAAAACGAACCTCCCTACAGCGATCGGGGAGCGATTTCGAGTGAAATGACATGCAACTTGTCGAAAATCTCAAAAAGTCAAAATTTGACCGCCGTTGACCACTGCCAACGGCGGCAGCGCCACCAAACTGAAATTTTCCCGGCGGAGCAACCACCATTCCATGTAAAATCACCCGCTGAGCAACTTTGTCAACTACAACAAAGGCCAATTCTCACTCTAACTAGGTCAATTTCATGCAAAACCGAATTGGTACCAAATTATCAAATCCAAAATTCTCCAAACACAAATCGAATTAGAACTCCATACTTACATGGTTAGAATCATGGAGATGAGGGCTACAAAACCCAGTCCAAATCGTAGCTCAATTCGGCCAATAAAGCATAACCCGAATTCACTAATTTCCTTCATTTTCTTGCTGGAATTTCTCCTACTACCGGCCACCTCGCCGTGAAAGGCGACCGGAAGTGAGACCAGGAGGCCGAGGCGCACCTAACGGGTCCTCCCCCGTGGCCAGAGACGGCCGGACGGCAGCTCGCCGTCGACCACCCTGGCAACCGTCGTGAATCTCCTTCTCCCACCGAGTTGACTCGGTCAACTCGGTCAACTCCCATAATGGAAACTGTTGACTTGCCCAAAATAGCAACCTTCTATTTATAGGCCTTCCATTTTTGGAAACTTCGTAATTATCTTTTCGACAAACTTCGAATATCCGTAACTTTTTCGTCGTAATTCCGATTCCGATAATTCTCGCGGCAACAAACTCGACTCGACATGTTCTTCAATTATCACCCGAAGTCAAACACATCGACCAATCGGATAAAAATTCAACTGTTCAAACCAACACATATTTAAACCGACTAAATAATCAACAAACGGAAATATTCATAACTTAATCTTCGTAACTCGGAATAATGCTCCGAAAGTTCCCACAAGCTCGAAATTGAATTCTCAACAACTTCCGTGAAGAAGCCAAAACCAAATTCTCGTCTGGTAATTAAGTCGCTAAGAAATCCGACATATATAACCGATTCGGTCGAAACTTCAAATATTCATAATTTATTCCTCGGTCGTCCAAATAACAATCCGGAACCGACAACGAACTCGAAATCACACGTACAACGAATCTCGAGAAGAGACCCAGCTCCAATTCTTGGCCAATAATTAAGTCGTTAACAATTCTGGCGATTCAAACACTGTCGTAACTCTGCGACTACGCGCAAGCTTGTAGATCAAGCTGATTCCACTGCTGATTCTGTTCTAGGTCGTCACAGAAACTACAATAAATATAATTTAATTCTCTTAATTTAAATAAAAAAATAATCACCTTATATTCTTCTCTTGGAAGTGGTTACACAACCACTCCCACTCATCTTCTCTATCCCCACGCAGCTCTACGGGGGTAGGCATGAGGCCGACATTTTCATAATACTTATGAAGTTTGTACTTCCAATCAAGGTAGATGGCGTTGGCAGTTTGGTTGATGTGCCTGAGCATCTCCAGTGTGGAATCCACCTCATATTGTTCCTATAAGAAATAAATAGAAAATTAGAATTGTATATATTATGAAATTACAATTTCTATTGGTTATTAGAAAATAAATTTAAAATTGTACGTATTACATACAGAAAGTTCTTTAAACACTTTCGCCTTCTCTTCATTCGGAACCTTCTTCCAAGTAGGGGCAATCATACGAACCCTATTGCGAAGGATGTACCCGATGCTGTGCGTTGAGAGACTAGCTAGTTGAGATGTGGGAAGGCCATCGGTGAATTCGTCGTACGGCAACTGGATCTTTTGTCCGGTCGCCTTGCAAAATTTCTCGAATTTTCTGCTTTTTATGAGACCACGAGTCCTTTTGGGTTGAGGATCTGTCGGGGCCCTCCTGAGTTTGCGCCGCTCACTGTAGAGGATAGACTTAGAGGAGGCCGACGACGCCTGAGCACTTTCTGCTATGGACGTCGGACCGGAATAGACGTTATCATCACCGGTCGGGATAACTTGGGCAGTGGGAATTTCCCCAGTCGGCGCTGTCGAAGGACCAACTAATGGGTCCGCAGGAAGCGTGTCATTGTCCTCCTCTAACTCCCCACTGACTTGCTCTGCCAAGCTTCAGAGTAGAGCATCTTCGGCCTCCTTTTGGGCCTTTTTCTTTCCCGACGGGGCCAGTTTAACCTGGAAGTTGTTAAAATATTATTACCATAACAATTATATATAAAAATTAACGATAATTATTTACAAGTATTGAGTGCGCCTAAGATTTAAAGAGAGTACACTAGCTTAGTGTTTAGGTCGTTCAATGGACGTGTGATCTGGGCGATACAGTATAAACTTTCAATCAATCACCATTAGTTCAATCGAAAAACATGGTCAGTTAGGGATAGAGATAACGCGAGAGACATAACTAATTTTGACAAAACATCCCGAGGCTAACAAAATCAATGGCATATACTCTATTGGTGTTAGTCTTTCTTAGATCCAAAACCTGTCACCAGTCATAACCCGTTTCTAGACACCATGTCCAACATTTAGCCAATCTTTCGAAAATTTACACTCCTTCAAGTCCTTTGCAAACTCCACCCTCAACTTCGTGTCCATAACTTCACTTAGGTTATGGTGTGCGGTGATGAAATCCACACATCATGAAGGGTTAAGGAGATAAGCTAGGAAATGAGGCGTCATCTATTCCAAATAGTACAACTTAATAAACCAAACTTATGTACTAAATTTAAATCAAAGACTACAAATTTACTACAAAATTGTCATAATTACCAATTTATTATTTTTAATAATTCACTAATTTACCATATTTACTACAAATTTACAATATTACAACAATATTTACAAATTATAATTACATGAAATAATAATTACCCATTATAATATTAATTAAAACAATATTTAATTACAATAATTAATTATTATTTACCATGCCTTTACAATAATTAATTATCATGCATTTATTAACTAATATTAATTATTATTACCAATTATTACTAATATATTATTTTTACTAATTAATTAATTTACCAATTTACTAATTTATTAATTAAATTATAATTATGTTAAAAATTTTAAAAATTACGTAAAAGATGAGTCGTCGGAGGGAGGGAGGGAGTCCCCGGAGTGGAGAGTCGCCGGATTTTTAGTCGCCAGAGGAGGGAGACTTAGCCAAGTCTCCTTTATATACAGTTTCACTTAGACCGCGGAGTCCGGTTTTCTATCGTCTAAGTGCACTTGGAGGACGGAAACGGGTGTTTTCGTCGTCTATGTGAACCGTTTCAAAATTTTCAACCGGCGCCCGATTAATTTGGCGGGTGGGAGTTATCCGCCTTAATTTTGGGAAGCGTTTCAAATTTGACTTAGACGACGGAGATAGGTAACCTATCTACGTCGTCTAATTCAAATTTGAATCGTTTTCCCAAAATATTGGCGGTGGTAATTGAACCGCCATGCTTCTTCAACCTAGACGACGGAGACACACATCTCCGTCGTGCAGGTGGTCACCTAGACAACGGAGATGGTTAATATCTATGGTTCAAGTTAAATTTACTTAAAATTAATTTTTAAAAATAATTCGCAAGGAAGGTGCCGATTTGTCATTCGAATGAAATAGTCGTAAAATATCAATTAACACATCGTATATATAAACAATTGAATTTGAGACGATGAATAGTCTTATGTATTTAAACTTGTTAAGTATATACTAATCTTTATAACTTAAGTGTTATTAAGCATAGACTCATTGCATATCGATATTAACGAAATTGAATTTGGACAAAACAACCGTTGGATACATTTGCCATAAGACAATATATAATTAGAATAAGTTTCAGAAAATAGTAAGTTCGTGAAGGGTTACATCGGCACAGTCAACCATAAAACCGAAATTTTGACAAACCGAAAACGTGGATAAATGAAAATTCGTAACTCCTATTTTGGAACCGTCGAAGCTCACACTCTAAGAATTTTTTACTCTATGGTCTTGACGAAAAGAATATGCATTGGGACATGGTCTAGATGGTCGTTGTCTTAGATAAAATTACGAAATCTAAACTTAGACGACGCAAACACATATTTGTGTTGTCCAAGTGAAAATTCCCTTAATTTAGGGTTGGGGCCTTAGGGTTTAGGGTTTGGAGTATACTTAGACGACGGATTGACCCTTTTGCGTCGTCTAAGTACTATTTTTAGGATTTAGGATTTAGGATTTTATATATATATAATTAATTAGTATTGTGTTTAATTACCTTAGTATGGACTACGAAAAGTCGTTTTTTCGTCCCCGTTTTAATAGTCGTAAAAATTAATTCATGTGATTCGATCGATCCGATCCTCCGGATGGATTAATTAATTAATTAATTTTAATTTACGTCGGTCGAACCGACCAGGCTATATAATTAATTAAGTACAAAATTAATAGTTGTACATACGTACTCCCCCTCATAATATATATATATTAATTAATTGATCGATCATGCATCATATATTATAATAATTAATTACCAATTAATATTCTTCATCGTTATATTGTACTCTTCATCATAATCGTCATCATCCTCATCCCCATTATCCGATTGCTCCTCCTCCTCATCATACTCAACATCGTCGGACAAATAACATGAGTTCTCGTCCTCATCCTTATCTTGCGCGTCTTCTTCATCTACCTCATTAATTGCATCAATAATCTCATCTTCAGTTAGATCTGTACAACCATTAGGCATGGGTAAGCGTTCACCATCTTGAACCAGGTCCATTAAGTTGGAGCGGATGACAGAAATATTAGGCTCTTGATAGGCAGGAATGCCTCTTTCTGCTTCAGCATCATCTTTAGTCGCCGGTGTCCCTTCAATTGTGGTAATATTCCATATTCCTCGATGAGAGATATGGTTCACTATTTTCCACCCTTCACCAGCTTTCAGATCATCGAGATAGAACACCTGCCTAACTAAGGTGGCAAGAGCGAAAAACTCATCCTTATACCAGCTTGAGTTTGTATCGACTGATAAAAATCTCAGGTCTTCCTTTGTACACTCGAACCATTTGCACTTGAATAAGAAAACGTTGACATCATTCCCGTAACATAGCTGAACGACATATACAATAGCCTCGTAATATAGATCATTATCTTTCCCAACCACTACCCCACTGTTTTGTGTTCTTCTTCCATCATCTCGGGCCAATGAATGGAACTTTAAACCGTTCACAAAATATTCGGGATAAATATAGTGTTTAATCGGCTTCCCTGCTAGCAAGTGCTTTGGCCAGGACCACCACCCCCCGTGGTTTTCAGATTTTGTAGATCAATCATCTGCGAAAATGGGAAAATTAAAGAGTTTACTTTCTACAAATATGATCGATAGTTATATAATATAAGTACCGAGACATACCTATGTACGTATCCATTGGAAGAAATAATCAGGGAACTTCTTCTCAACCATTTTCTCAAACCACACCGAACTCTTGTCCTGATTTAACGCATGAAGCCTCTCCCTGTATGACATCATGTACGGCTCAACTTCGTCACAGTCTCGCAACACTACCCAATGTACCTGAATAAGTTCTTCCCGTGTTAACAATTCCTTTAATACTCCTCTAAATGGTCGTACGACATTTGTAACGACGGAAAGATTGATGCGGGCACTGGGATTGGAGGCAGTGGGAGGTGGTGGATCTTTGAGGTACCTGTTGGAGTAAGTAACACACTCATGCATTAGGTATGTCTCGGCCATGGAGTCATCCAGGCCAACCTATTTTTGACGAATCCTTTATACTGTCCAAGCTGTCTACAAAATTAAACGTTCAATTAATGCATTGTACAATAAGAATAAGTACATATAACTAGTAATCTCCAGTGGAACAAATTATGAATCGAAAAACCTATATAATTAATTAGTTGTACGTTCCTTTCTTGAGGATACATCCAAGTGTACTGGACCAGACCAGAAATGAGCACCTGCTTGGGCAAGTGAATCATTAGGTGAATCATGATGTCAAAGAAAGCAGGGGGAAAAATCCTCTCTAGTTTGCAAATGATGTGAACAATTTCTTGTTGTAGTTCTACCACATCTGACTTCTTTAATTCTCTGGCGCATAACCTCTCCCACCATCTCCACAAATCCACTATTGGTTCTACGACGTCACGAGGCAAATATGGTCAAATTACCACTGGAATCAGACGTTGCAGCATAACATGATAGTCATGTGTCTTTAGACCAACAAACTTGTGTTGCACCTCGTCCACTGCTCCAATTATAGTAGCTGCATACGTAGCCGGATAACGAACGCTCTTAAACCAGTGAAATACAGAACGTATAAGTGTCGGCTTCACTGTGTAAGGTGCAGCTGACATCTTGTTGTACACTCCTCTCCTATCCCTCCTCAACCACAAGGGACGACATAGATTCATAGATTCCAGATCTTTGTGCGCTTTGGAAGTATCTTTAGTCTTGAACTTAATACCGAGAATTGATCCCACCACGTTGTCGCTTACATTCATTTCTATGTGCATCGCGTCCAAGTTGTTCATCAGCTTCAACTTCGACCAGTAAGGGAGTTCAAAGAATATACTCTTGTGATGTCAATAGCTGCGCTCATGTGGAGGTATTGGATTACATTTCTTTACATCCGCGTCATTGGTTAACACACAAAAGTTGAAATAGCTCAACCTCTCTAAAATCTCTTCGCCCGACCAACTACGGGGTTTAGGATTGTTCTCTACCGTCTCGTCGAAATGAGCTTCATCTTGTCACCACGGGTGGTCGTGAGGAAGCCATCTACGGTGACCCAAGTAACACACCTTCCCCGCGTGCCAACTAGAGTTCACGTCATCCAAACATATAGAACATCTATTATATCATTTCGTCTTGCATGCTGCCAACATCCCATACGCTGGAAAATCGCTGATCGTCCACATTACGGCAGCCCTCATCGTGAACATTGTGTCAGTGAATTTGTCATAAATTGGGACTCCATTTTGCCACAACAGTTTCAGCTCATCGATCAAAAGTCTAAGGTAGACATCTAAGCACTTCCCCCGAGATTTAGGACCTAGAATTAGAAGAGTAAGGAAATTAAATTCTTTGTTCATGCACATCCACGGAGGCAAGTTATACGGCATCACAATAACTGGCCAAGTGCTGATGGCGGAGTTACTACTACCCCAAGGATTAAATCCGTCTGTAGATAGTCCGAGTCTAACATTTCTAACCTCTGCAGCAAAGACTCCAAATTCTCTGTCGAAATGTTTGAAAGCCTCCCCATCCGTGGCGTGTCTCAAGACATTGTCATCTATTCAATTGTCTGTGTACCATCGCATCGCCTCTGCTGTGTATATAGAGACATGTATAGGCGCTGCAATTTGGGAATCAAGGGAAAATATCGAAGAACTTTCAACAGAATTCTCTTTTTGTCGAACTCTTCCTATTCAGCTCATATCTACACTGGCCACATACGGGAATATAGTCCAAATCTTTATATTCTTTGTAAAACAACACACAATCATCCAGACATGCGTCAATTATCCTGTACTTTAGGCCTAGGCTACTTAAGATATTTCTAACCTTATAATGGGATTGAGGAAGATTGTGATCATCAGGAAGCAACTTACATATTTGCTCCTGAATTTCGTCAAAATCACTGACTGACATTTTATGCTTCACTTTTATCTTCATTTGCTCCATCACATATTGCAACACATTCTCTCGACATCCAGGGTACATCGGAGTCTGCACTTCAAGTAGCATCATGTTGTACTTATCCATCTCACTAGTGTCAGTGGCCAAGCTAGCAGCGGAGAATGTGTCATCATGCTCATGAGTGGTATTGTAATCTCCCTCTTGGTGTTGATGTCTACGATAACTAAATCCCGGAAACGCATCATGCACCAAATCTGCAGTGGGGTTCCAAGCAAGGGGGCTGGCGCCACTGCCGCTGGATGAGGCACCATGGTAACTGTACCCTGAGCTGAAGTCTACTGCTTCACCATGCTCGCTCCATGTAGTATAACTCCACATCATACCATTTTCGTACAGGTGTTGCACCATAACATTAACCTCCACATACTGACAGTTAAGAAATTTTTGGCACGGACACTTGAAACGCTTCTTTCCCTGACCATGTTCTATCGCAAAATTTTCAAATTCGCTAATTCCATCCATATACCGGACGTCACTTCTATTCCGCAACTTCATCCAACTCTTGTCTATACTTCTACAAATTTTAACAATTAATTATCATATTAGTCAACTATTCTATATATATATATACAAATTTTCAAGCTAGTAATTATATATGAAACTATTATATATATACACACAAATTTTTAACTACCTTAATATATTAAATTAAATTATTAATTAATTACCTCCAATAATTACCTTTATTAATTATTTGTTAATATATGTACTCGGTCTACATCAATTAATCACGGAAAGATGTCTAACATACATGTACATTTTAACTAAATATTAATCGAATTTTTAAACATCCACGCATATATATACATACTGGTCAATATTAATTAACTAATATATACATAATCAATTACCTAACTAAATTATAAATATATATTAAAACGTACTAATTATTAACAATGCAATCAATTCAATCAAACGTACAATTAATAATATATATATAAACGTTAAATGGTGTTGGGAAATTAACTACGTACGTACGTACCTAGCAATCTCCGATATATGGTGAATCGATGCTCGGATATAGTGCTAGCTAGCTAGAATTTACATGCTCTATATACGTACGCATGAGGATCGGAGAGTCTGATCGATCAAGAGAGAGAATTGAATCAGTGATCGACATATATATGCATGGAGAAGAAGTTGAGATGAGCGAGCGAAGAGGAAGAGAGTTCGGCATGAAAATTATATAATGCTTCACTTAGACGACGGAGTGTCGGTCCATCGTTTGAGGATGGATTGGGAACTTTTCTGTCGTCCAGGTTCTTACAAGGACGACGGAGAAAGAACCTGTCGTCCAAGTGGCCACTCGGACCACGATGTGTCGATCCATTGTCCAAGTGACCACTTAGACGACGAAAACACTCTTTCCCTCGTCCAAGTGACACTTAGTGTGACGACCCGGACCGAAATTGGTATAGTAATCGGCTTAATCCGCGAGTTTTACGAGTAATCGAGATTTATCGTAATTAATCGGATATGTGATTTTGATCACGACTTAATTTTCGGACACAAATTTGATTTGGGTTTGATCGTGGGAAATGTAGAGAATTTGATTTCGAGTCCGTATGAGCTTTCCGAGGAGTTTTCGGATAATCGAGGAATATAAATGAATATTTGAAATTATCGTCGTGTTAGTCGTGTTTATCCATATGAGTTTGAGTTATCCGAATTGTGGATAGAGTTGATTCGCGACGTATAAATAGCCGAATAGTCGTAAAGTTATCGAAAAAGTGCGAAAATGGGCTATTTGACCGAGTTGACTGATTCTGGCCGAGTTGACCGAGTCAACCCGTGGTTGACTCAGTGAATCCGTGACTCGCCGTCGAGGTGGTCGCCGGAATACGGCGCGGTTGTCGGATATCAAGGTAAGGTTTTGAAGCTTGAGATCTAAGCTTTCGATTGATGTGTATATTGTAAAGTTTGGAAGTGTTTTGGTTGATCGATGTTGATGGAGAAGTTTGCCGGAATCGGGTGTAATGGTGGAGGTTTTTTCGGTGACTTTTTGAAGGGGATTTTGGGTGGTAATAGTTGGGTTCAAGCTAGGGATGAAGCCTCTTGAGTTTGGGAGGCCGAAGTGGCCTCACGGTGAAGAATTTCGCCGGAGAAATTTTCTGGCCGGTTTGAAATCCTTTGAGGTTTCGAGCAGTTTTCCGGTGAACCACGGCGGAATTGGCGGATGGTATAGTGGAGAGATGTGTTGGGCTCAAGGAGGAGAGGAAATCTGGGCTTTCCTCGCCGGAAAATCTCTCCGGTGATGGCGAGACGCCGGCGGCGGCGACGGTCAACAGCGGTCAACGGCGGAGCTCCGGCGAGGCATTGACTTTTTGGATTTTGACAAATTTTATGCTGTTTTACTCATAATCGCGCCTCGATCTTCGCCTTGAGGTAATTGGAGTTGATTTGGATGCCGGATTTTAAGTCGAGGGTTTATATGGAGTATTTTGGGATTTTCAGAGATTATTTTGTTATCCGAGTTATATGTTTCCGGAAATGGTTGGTTTCCGAGGTGTGGTTCAGAGTAATGAATTGTGATTTTGATCAGTGATATTTTGTGATTATTCATGGGATCGAGATCGTACGTTGGGCGAGGGATCTTTCGCCGGATCTCAGCATTAGCGCATGTGCGCGCTGTGCTTATCCGTGAGTGGACATTTATTTACACTGTCGTAGCGAGTTCTTGGTTTCAATATTTATTTCCAGTACAGTATTGAGATTATTTATTG
Source organism: Geum urbanum (assembly GCA_946800695.1). Taxonomy (NCBI): domain Eukaryota; kingdom Viridiplantae; phylum Streptophyta; class Magnoliopsida; order Rosales; family Rosaceae; genus Geum; species Geum urbanum. Next base: position 59,821,177 of record OX326997.1, read on the forward strand.
TTTTGGAGGTATTGTTTTATGTTTTATTGGTGATGACATTTACTTAGCATCGATGCATTGACTACTCGGCTGATCACCGGTAGTCCAGTTCCAAGCTTGAGAGATTCGCCTGATGTGCCTACTAGGCTTGAGAGATTCGCCTAGTCTATCACCGTCGGGCTTGAGAGATTCGCCCGACACCTCCATTTATTTTAAGAACTCGCAATATTTTTATGTTATGTAAATGGTGAAAGGCATATGTTTATTTTCGTCCACTCACTCTAACGATTTTATTTGACTTTCCCCCATGCTTTTCTGTTTCCGTACCCAATTTGTAGTTCAGATTCTGGTGTCGCACGTCGCAGTCGGAGGCTTAGTGTTCGAGCTACCTTTCTTTTTCACTAGGTTTCTTGTTTAGCCTACTGTTGTGTATTTATGTATATATATACAAGAGGTTGTTTTGAATACTCTGATGTTCATATTTTCATATGATTTTCCCGAATTTCTGCAAAGTTACAGTTTTGCTTATTACTTTTTATTTTAATGATATTTTGAGAAATCCGGATGGGATTGGTGCCCATGGTTTGGCTTTTGTAGCATAGGATGAAGTGTGTTTTCGGGTGCAGGTTAATGATAATTGTGCGATATAGTGAAACTCTGCCGAAATTTCTTTGGTTTTTGGAAGTTCGTGTTTTCAGAAGGGGTTTGATTCCGGTTTAGGAAACTAAATCGGGGTTGGGTCCTTTCAGCTTGGTATCAGAGCATTAGGTTTTAGGTTCTGTAGACTTCTATAGTTGTGATACTAAGGGTATCTAAGATTATACAGTATGTCTGGAGAGATGACCTGACTGGCCAGCGGTAACTCATCAATGCTTCGGATGTTGTATGTTTTCAAATGTCTGAAGTTTCATGATTACGTTCTTTGTGCTTTGTGATTAATGATTTTCTCTTATCATTTGGATGCCTCTTAGACGTGATCCCCGTGTAATTAGGGATGTGGATCCTGATGAGGATCGCCAGACACATGACTTGCTTATGCGAGTATTGCGTTTGGAGGAGCGTTTTGACTTTGTGGTCAAAGCTCGAACTGCTGGAGCGACTGTTTTCTCGGGTTCAGCTGATCCAGAGATATGTGAGGCATGGTTGGTTCAGGTTGAACGAGTGTGTGAGCGTCTGCGTTTCAATCCTGAGCAGATGACAGTGGCAGCGGTTGGTTTACTTGAGTCTGATGCTTACTTTTGGTGGGTTAGCACCGATAGAGTTCCGGTTGATACTCCATGGACACTGTTTAGAGATTTGTTTATGCGGAGGTATTTCAACCAGGCTACATAGCAGCGGAAGTATGAGGAATTCACTAACATGAGACATGGTAGTATGTCAGTACTTGAGTACCGGGACAGATTTACTCGATTATCTCGGTTTGCTCGTGACATGGTGGCCTCAGAGGAAGCAAGTGACGGAGATTTGAGTTGGGCTTAAACTTGAACATCAATGGGACATTGACTACGATGCCTCGGAACAACTTTGATGAGTTTGTGAATGTTGCAATTCGAGGCAAGGACATAGAGAAGGAAAGGCAGATGAGATTCCAGTCTCGACGATTCGAGGAGGGTGGACCGAGTCAGGGACCTTCCAAGAGGCACTACAACATTTCTTCCCATTGCCGGCGACTTTTATGTCGCCGGCAATGTTTTTGGACATTACCGGCGATTTTTGCCGGAAAAATCGCCGGTAATGTCTTTTTTTTTTTTTTTTAACATTACCGGCGACATAAATGTAAGTCGCCGGTAATGTCTTGCCGGAAAAGACATTGCCGGCGACATACATTTTTGTCGCCGGTAATGTAAAAAAAAAAAAAAAAAAGACATTACCGGCGACATAAATTAAGTCGCCGGCAATGTCATTACCATCGAGACATTGCCGGCGACATACATTTATGTCGCCGGCAATGTCTAAAAAAAAAAAAAAAAGACATTACCGGCGACTTAAGTCGCCGGCAATGTTAAAAAATCGTTGGTAATGTTAAAAAACATTGCCGGCGACTTAAAAGTCGCCGGCAATGAGTCATTATGTGGTAGTGAGGCTGAGTTCAGGCATTTCCGGATCGGCATCATCATCTGGAAGTGGACCATTTAGATCATCAGTTAGTATGCCTAGACAGAGACAGAGATGGAGGAGGGATCGGCCACAACGACCACAGTCCAATGGGAGTTTTAGCGGATCCAGCTATCCTCGACGTACCAGTGGTACTTTTGCTGTACCGAGGGAGTATCCATTATGCAATCTCTGCAATAGGCATCACTTTGGTCCTTTTCAGCGAGGCCCTATCATATGTTATCGTTGTGGCCAGGAGGGTCACTATGCGAGGGAATTTTTCTAGTCTACTGGTGTTGGTGGACAGGTAGCTCAAAGTTCAGGAGGAGATCGAGGTACTACTTATGGACAGGGGGGACAACAAAGTCACCATCAGCGTGGACGACCAGCTGGGTAAGCCAGGGTTCATGCTATGTCTTTGCGCGAGGGCAGAGCTTCACCGGAGATTGTTATTGGTACGTTGCATGTTTTTGGCTATCCCGTACTTACCTTGCTAGATCCAGGTACTACGCATTCATTCATATCATATAGATTATCATCTTTAGCTACTATGCCTGCATCTCCACTTCTGGGGTTATGGAGGGTGTTGTATCCATCCGGTGAGGTTGTGAGTATTGGTTGGGTGTATAGGGATTGTGAGATTTTTATTGGAGGTTATGGTTTAGCCGCGGATTTGTTATTGCTGGATATTGTCGATTTTGATGTGATTTTGGGTATGGACTTCTTGGAGACACATTGGGATATGTTTGACTGTCACAAGAAGGAGGTAGTGTTTCGACGTCCAGGTTTTCCAGAGATATTGTTTCGCGGTGAGAAGAATACTTCATTGCCATGTGTGATTTCAGCGATGAAGGCCGAGCGGATGATGAAGAAGGGTTGTGTTGCATACTTAGCTCATGTTGTGGATACAAAGGCTGTTGTACCAGACATTGGTGACATTGAGGTTGTTTCCGAGTTTCCAGACGTATTTTCGGAGGAGTTACCAGGTGTTCTTCCAGTTCGAGAAATCGATTTCACTATTGAGTTTTTACCAGGCACTGAACCTATATCACAGGCACCTTATCGTATGGCGCCGGCGGAGTTGAAAGAGTTACAGATTCAACTTCAAGAGTTGCTGGAGAAAGGTTTCATACAACTCAGTGTATCACCGTAGGTTGCTCCTGTACTGTTTGTGAGAAAGAAGGATGGTTCCATGCGGTTGTGTATTGATTACCGGAAACTGAATCAGGTCATCGTGAAGAACAAGTATTCGTTGCCGCGGATTGATGATTTGTTTGATCAACTCAAGGGAGCTTCAGTCTTTTCGAAGATTGATCTCAGGTCTGGATACCATCAGTTGAGGATCAGAGAGTTAGATGTGGCCAGGACAGCTTTCAGGTCACGGTATAGGTATTATGAGTTCTTGGTTATGCCGTTTAGGTTGACCAATGCCCTTACAGCTTTCATGGACTTGATGAACAGAGTGTTTAGACGATTCCTGGACAAGTTTGTGATCGTGTTTATCGACGATATTTTGATTTACTCCTGGACAAGTTTGTGATCGTGTTTATCGACGATTCCTGGACGGTATATTTTGCGAGCTGTTTTGTAGACTTTGAAAGATAACCAGTTATTTGCGAAAGTTCAGCAAGTGTGAGTTTTGGTTGAATAGCGTGAAGTTTTTGGGTCACGTGATATATGCTGAGGGAGTCAGCGTGGATCCTGTCAAGATTGAAACCGTGTTGAATTGGAGTAGACCTACCACCATACCAGAGATTAGGAGTTTCTTGGGTTTGGCAGGTTATTATCGACGCTTTGTGCAGGATTTTTCACGGATTGCCACTCCCCTTACCAAACTGACGAAGAAAGGAGTCAAGTTCGAGTGGTCCGATGCATGTGAGGAGAGTTACTTGCTCTTGAAGGAAAAGTTGACTACTGCACCAGTTCTAACTCTACCTGACGACAATAGCAAGTTTTTGGTTTACTGCGATGCATCGAAATTGGGACTTGGTTGTGTTTTGATGCAGCATGGCAGAGTGGTGGCTTATGGTTCCAGACAGTTGAAACCACATGAAGTCAATTATCCTATGCATGATTTGGAGTTAGCTGCTATTGTTTTAGCCTTGAAGAGTTGGAGACACTACTTGTATGGAGCTCAGTGCAAGATATACACAGATCACAAGAGTCTCACATATTTGCGCACGTAGCCAGACTTGAATATGAGACAGCGCAGATGGATGGAATTGATCAATGACTATGATTGCACCTTTGAGTACCATCCAGGGAAGGCTAATGTCGTTGCTGATGCACTTAGTCAGAAATCTGGAGCCTCATTGTTTCATGTGTGTGTGGCCAAAGTTTCCATGTTAGCAGAGTTACGAATTACGAGAGCTGAGTTAGAGTCGGATGATGATGAAGCCTTATTGGCTAGCTTCCAGGTTTGACCGGTACTGGTTGATCAGGTTCGGGAAGCTCAGGATGTGGATTCCCATCTGTTGGACAAGAAGACCATGATTCAGAATGGTGTGCCAACAGAGTTTCGGTTGAGTGATGATGGTACATTGCTATTCAGAGGCAGATTATGTGTACACAGAGACAAGAGTTTAAGGAAGGAGATCTTAGACGAAGCTCATTGTTTTTCTTATGCTATGCATCTCGGTAGTACGAAGATATTTCGTATACTTAGAGCCTATTACTGGTGGCGAAATATGAAGAGGGAGATTGCTGCATATGTGAGCAGATGCCTCATTTGTCAGCAAGTGAAGGCAAAAAGACAGAAGCTTGCGAGAAAGTTACAGCCCTTGGAGATTCCGGTTTAGAAGTGGGAGCATATCACCATGGATTTTGTGTATCAGTTACCACGTACTTCGGCTGGTAACACGGGTATTTGGGTCATTGTGGACCGATTGACGAAATCCGCTCATTTCCTTGCACTTCCAGGGAAGATTTCTATGGGCAGGTTAGCAAAGCAAATATGAGACAGTCAGTTCACCTCAGAGTTTTGGCAGGCATTACAGCAAGCTTTGTGTACCAGATTGCATTTCTGTGACGACCCGAACCGGAATTAGTATGTTAATCGTCTTGGTTTGCGTATTTTATGAGTGATCACTGTTTGTCGTAATTGAGCAGTTTTAGCGGCCTTATTCACGACTAATTTTATCATGTGAGAATTTGGTAGGAGTCTCTTCACGAGAGTTGTAGTATGCATGATTTCGAGTTCGTAGGCGGTTTCGGATAATTGTTTCGATAACCGAGGAATATGTTATGAATATTTGAAATAGCGTGATTTAGTCTTGTTTATCCGTTTGAGTTTGAGTTATCCGAAATGTGGATGAGATTCGATTTGGACCGTCGATTGTATCGAGCCACGAGTATAAATATCGGAATAGTCGTAAAATTGTCAAAAATCACTGTTTTGGGAAGTTTGACCGTTGACTGACCGTTAACCGAGTCCATTTCTCACCGCCGGTTGACTCGCCGTGGACTTTCCATTTCCAGCCACCTCCAGCTACAATTTTGGTATGGTTAGAATCCTCTCTTGATTTCCTATGGTTCAGAACTTGGAATTTTGTGATTTGATGAGATTTTGAGGGAGAACGAGTTCGAGGAAGATTAGGGATTTCGCCGGATTCGGGTGAGCTGCTCCGGCGACATTTGGGGTCGGGGTTGTGGGGAGAAAGGTTCCTCTAAACCCCTTGGTGCTTTTGGGTGGAAGTTATTTTTGTTTGGTTGCCATTTGAAGCTCGCCGGAATCAATGGATCCCGTGAGGTTTCGTGCTCAATTCCGGCCGGCGGGCTTGGAATTAAAGGAAGTTGTTCGGCTTGAGGAGTACTTGTGATATGGAATGTTTGGCCGGAATCCGCCACTGTTGACGCTGCGCCGCCGCCGCCGGCGATCAACGGCGGCGCTCCGACGAATGGTTGACTTTTTGGATTTTTGTCAAGTTTTATGACGTTTTGCTCGTAATCGCGCCCCGATCGTAGCCTTGAGGTTTTCGAGTTGATTTGGATGCCGGATTTTAAGTCGAGGGTTTATGTAGAGTATTTTGGGATTTTTGACGATTCTTTTGTATCCGAGTTATATGTTTCCGGAAATGGTTGGTTTCCGAGGTGTGGTATAGAGTATTGAATTGTGATTTTAATCAGTGATATTTTGTGATTATTCAGGGGATCGAGATCGTACGTTGGACGAGGGATCTTCCGCCGGATCTCGGGATTAGCGCGTTTGGGCGCTGTGCTTATCTGTGAGTGGATATTTATTTTCACTGTCGTAGCGAGTTCTTGCTTTCAGCATTTATTTCCAATACAATATTGAGATTATTTATTATTTTTAGAGGTATTGTTTTATGTTTTATTGTTGATGGCATTTACTTAGCATCGATGCATTGACTACTCGGCTGATCACCGTTAGTCCAGTTCCAGGCTTGAGAGATTCCTCTGATGTGCCCACTAGGCTTGAGAGATTCGCCTAGTCTATCACCGTCGGGCTTGAGAGATTCACCTGACACCTCCATTTATTTTAAGAACTCGCATTATCTTTATGATTATGTAAATGGTGAAAGGCATATGTTTATTTTCGTCCACTCACTCTAACGATTTTATTTGCCTTTCCCCTGGGCTTTTCGGTTTCCATGCCCAGTTTGCAGTTCGGATTCTGGTGTCGCACGTCGCTGTCGGAGGCTTAGCATTCGAGCTACTTTTCTTTCTCAGTAGGTTTTTTGTTTTGCCTACTGCTATGTATTTATGTATATATATACTAGAGGTCGCTCTGAATACTCTGATGTGTATATTTTCATATGATTTTCCTGGATTTCTGTAAAGTTACAGTTTTGCTTATTACTTTACATTATGAGGATGTGATTTTGAGAAATCTGGATGGGATTGGTGCCCAAGGTTTGGCTTTTGTGACATATGATGAAGTGTGTTTTCGGGTGCAGGTTAATGTTAATTCCACGATATAGTGAAATTGCCGAAATTTCTTTGGTTTTTGCAAATTCGTGTTTTCAGAAAGGGTTTGATTCCGGTTTGGGAAACTAAATCGGGGTTGGGTCCTTTCAATTTTAGTACAGCTTTCCATCCCCAGACTGATGGGCAATCTGAGTAGACTCTTCAGACCCTCGAGGATATGTTGCGATCATGTGTATTGCAGTTTAGAAGAAATTGGGACCAGCAACTGCATTTGATCGAGTTTGCTTACAATAACAGTTATCAAGCCAGTATTGATATGGCATCGTATGCGGCTCTATATGGGAGGCAGTGTCGTACTCCATTATGTTGGAGTGAGGTGGGCGAGCGATGGCTTATTGGTCCTGATTTGGTGAAGAGCACCATAGAGGATATTCAGATTATTAGAGATAGGTTGAAGATTGCCCAAGATCGCCAAAAGAGTTATGCAGATGTGAGAAGAAAGAGTCTCGAGTTCGAGGTGGGCGATTGGGTCTTCTTGAAATTGTCTCCTTGGCGAGGAGTTGTTCGTTTCGGGAAGCGTAGCAAGCTTCGGCCACGGTATATTGGTCCTTATGAGATTTCAAAGAGAGTTGGTGCCGTGGCTTACCGGTTAGATAGTTGCCTTCCGAGATGGCTCGAGTACACGATGTTTTTCATGTCTCGATGTTGCGGAAATACATTCAAGATCCATAACATGTTTTAGCGCCATATCAGCTTCCTATCCGAGAAGATTTGACATATGTGGAGGAGCCAGTACATATTCTCAATCGGCGTGAGCAGGAGTTGAGACATAGAGTCATACCACTTGTGAAGGTCTTATGGCAGAATCATTCGGTTGAGGAAGCCACTTTGGAGACCGAGCAACATATGCGGGAGCAGTATCCTCATCTGTTCACTTAGCAGGTACGTAAATTTCGAGGTCAAAATTTTTCTAAGGGAGGTAGATTTGTGACGACCTAGACCGGAATTGGTATAGTAATCGGCTTAATCCGCCAGTTTTGCAAGTAATCGAGATTTATCGTAATTAATTAGATATGTGGTCTTGATCACGACTTAATTTTCGGACACAAATTTGATTTGGGTTTGTTCGTGGGAAATGTAGAGAATTTGATTTTAAGTCTATAGGAGCTTTCCGAGGATTTTTCGGATAATCGAGGAATATAAAATGAATATTCAAAATTATCGCCGAGTTAGTCGTGTTTATCCGTTTGAGTTTGAGTTATCCGAATTGTGGATAGAGTTGATTCGCGACGTATAAATAGCCGAATAGTCGTAAAGTTATCGAAAAAGTGCGAAAATGGGCTATTTGACAGAGTTGACTGATTCTGGCCGAGTTGATGTAGTCAGTTCGTGGTTGACTCAGTGAGTCCGTGACTCGCCGTCGAGGTGGTCGTCGAAATACAGCGCGGTTGCCGGATATCAAGGTAAGGTTTTGAAGCTTGAGATCTAAGCTTTCGATTGATGTGTATATTGTAAAGTTTGGAAGTGTTTTGGTTGATCGATTTTGATGGAGAAGTTTGCCGAAATCGGGTGTAAAGGTGGAGGTTTTCCGGTGACTTTTCGAAGGGGATTTTGGGCGGTAATGGTTGGGTTCGAGCTAGGGATGAAGCCTCTTGAGTTTGGGAGGCCGAGGTGGCCTCACGGTGGAGAATTTCACTGGAGAAATTTTTCGGTCGGTTTGAAATCCTTTGAGGTTTCGAGCAGTTTTCCGGTGAACCACGGCGGAATTGGTGGATGGTGTAGTGGAGAGATGCGTTGGGCTCGAGGAGGAGAGGAAATCTGGGCTTTCCTCGCCGGAAAATCTCTCCGGTGACGGCGGAGCTCCGGCGAGGCGTTGACTTTTTGGGTTTTGACAAATTTTATGTCGTTTTACTCGTAATCGCGCCCCATTGTCACCTTGAGGTTTTCAAGTTGATTTGGATGCCGAATTTTAAGTCGAGGGTATATATGGAGTATTTTGGGATTTTCGGAGATTATTTTGTTATCCGAGTTATATGTTTCCGGAAATGGTTGGTTTCCGAGGTGTGGTTCAGAGTAATGAATTGTGATTTTGATCAGTGATATTTTTTGATTATTCAGGGGATCGAGATCATACGTTGGACGAGGGATCTTCCGCCGGATCTTAGGATTAGCGCGTCTGCGCGCTGTGTTTATCTGTGAGTGGACATTTATTTACATTGTCGTAGCGAGTTTTTGGTTTTATTTATTTCCAATACAGTATTGAGATTATATATTGTTTTGGAGGTATTGTTTTATGTTTTATTGGTGATGGCAGTTACTTAGCATCGATGCATTGACTACTCGGCTGATCACCGGTAGTCCAGTTCTAGGCTTGAGAGATTCGCCCGATGTGCCCACTAGGCTTGAGAGATTCGCCTAGTTTATCACCGTCGGGCTTGAGTGATTCGCCCGACACCTCCATTTATTTTAAGAACTCGCAATATTTTTATGTTATATAAATGGTGAAAGGCATATGTTTATTTTCGTCCACTCACTCTAACGATTTTATTTGCCTTTCCCCTGGGCTTTTCTGTTTCCGTGCCCAGTTTACAGTTCGGATTCTGATGTCGCACATCGCAGTCGGAGGCTTAGTGTTCGAGCTACCTTTGTTTTTCAGTAAGTTTCTTATTTAGCCTACTGTTGTGTATTTATGTATATATATACTAGAGGTCGCTCTGAATACTCTGATGTTCATATTTTCATATGATTTTCTCGGATTTCTGTAAAGTTACAGTTTTGCTTATTACTTTATATTATTATGCTATTTTGAGAAATCTGGATGGGATTGGTGCACGGTTTGGCTTTTGTGGCATAGGATGAAGTGTGTTTTCGGGTGCAAGTTAATGATAATTGCGCGATATAGTAAAACTCTGCCGAAATTTCTTTGGTTTTTGGAAGTTCGTGTTTTCAAAAGGGGTTTGATTCCGATTTAGGAAACTAAATCGGGGTTGGATTCTTTCACTTAGACCGCAGATACATTCTCCATCGTCTAAGTGGCACTTAGACCGCGGAACCTTAAAGGTTCCATGGTCTAAGTGCATTTTTCTTGTAGTGCTCTGGCCTCCCCTCCCTCCACCTCCGACGCTTCCCACCTGCATCGCCGCCCCCTCCCACCGCCCCTCCACCGCCAGTAAAACAAATAAGTTTTTTTTACATACATACGTATTTAGAATTTCTTTTTAATATGTATTTAGGTATAATAATACATATTTAGGTATAATACGATGTATTGTGTATAATTGTTAATTGGTAAATATGTAAATTTGGTAAATAGGTAAATATTGTTAATTGTTAATTTTTATAAATTAGTAAATATTATAAAATGGTAAAAATAATAAATTGGTTAATATTTTCTAAATTAAGTAAATTGGTAATTATTGTAAATTCATAAATATTGGGAAATAGTAAAAATAATATATTGCTAATTATATTATAAATTAATTAATTATTATAAATTGTTAAATTTTGAAAATTAGTGAAAGTTATAAATTGATAATTATTGTAAAGTTGTAATTATTGGACATTGGTGAATATTGTAAATAGGGTAAAAATAATAAATTGATGAAAATGGTAAAAATATACAAATTGAAGGTAAATATTAAAAATGATAAAATTTAAAAATACTAAATATGAAAAAATGGTAAAATAGAAACATGATAAAACTAAATAGTAAATAATCAAAATTGTAAATTGTTAAAAAAAATTGGTTAATATTAAAAATGATAAATATCAAAAATGGTAAATTTTACAAATGAAAATATTTAAAATAGTAAATGTAGTGGTAAATATGAAAAACATAGAATAAATATATAGTAAAAATTGTTAAAAATAGTTCATGGTAAAGTAGTTATAATTAATGGTAAAATATGTTTAATAGTTGATTTTTACAACTCTTAGGTTAAAATGACTCCGTGGAGTAAAAAAGGAAGCACAACTCTGCCGCTTCGTGGAGCAAGTGAGTTGGCAGAGTCAAGAAGACAACGTCGCGCCTCCTCCGGACCCTTCAGTTGGTCCCTTGGTTTCGGCGACTGGAGAAATTCCTAATGCCCCAGCTATAAAGACCGATGACGATAACACCCCTTCCAACCCATCATCGATGTCAGAAAGTACCCAAGAGTCGGTCTCCGAGTCTATTCTCTACATCACGCGGCGCAAGGTCAGGAGGGCCCCATCAGACCCTCAATCGAAAAGGACCAGAGGACTAGGAAAAGGCGGGAAATCAGAGAAGTTGTTCAAGGCGACCGGGCAAAAGATTCAGTTGCCGTACGACGATTTGACCGATCGCCCTCCGACCTCGCAGCTAGCTAGTCTCTCATCGCACAGCATCAGGGCAATTATTCGCAACAAGATTCGTATGGTTGCGCCTAGCTGGAAAGAGTTGTCGGATTTGGAGAAGGGAAAAGTGTTTAAAGAACTCTCGGTACAGAATACAATTTTAAATTCATTTTTTAATAACCAATAAAAATTAATTATATATGAAAATGATTGAAAATGAAAATGAAAATTGATTTGGAATCAAAGGGGAAGGGGGGCTTTGAAGATTTCAGTGGTATTTCGCGTAAATAAGATAAAAAGTTTGGTTAGTTATTTAAGACAAAAATATATTGGGTTTTTGTGAAAAATTAAAAAAAAATTTGGAGTTTTTAAGAAGAAGACCCCCTTTCATTAGTTTTAATTAAATTTCAGTGATTTAGAATTTTATCGCTTAGTTTTATGTGTTTGCATAACTTTTTTCATGATTTTATAATTTCGATTCTTTCGAAATCAAGAGAATTGGAGACCAAATTTCCTTGTGGGTGTATCTATTCACACCTCCAAAAATACTATTTACATCTTTTTTCTAATATTTTATCACTAATCTTATTATTATACCCTTCATCATTTTTCTTTTCTCACCACCCCATCATCCACCTCCATTTTTTTTCATTGTAAATCACGAATCTAAACCTCTAACCAATGAAACACAAAACTATGATACATGGTTTAGTCTTATAGTCGTCGATCCATGTTGAAGAACATATAACAACAATGAGTTTAACAAAAATAATTAGATAATGACTTACAACAATAAAACTAAAATCGATTCACTCAACTTGAAAAATTCAAAAAAAAATCCACAAAGATCGATTCAAACTAACTCTAATTTCCAAAAAAGTATTCTAGGTTTTAGTCATCAAACCCAACCTGAAATTTTCAAGAAAAATTTGAATTGAAGAAAGAGAGAGAGAGAGAGAGAGAGAGAGAGAGAGAGAGAGAGTTAGTTTTATTTTGTGCAAAAAAAATCCATAACCCATATTCTAGCTATATGAGTAAAGTGGTTTTTTGAATTAGGGTTAAAAATAGAATTATAAAAAAAATAGAGGTGTAAATATCGATTTTGGAGGTGTGAATACACCCTGTATCCTTGTTTCGATTCTCTAAAAAATAGGTATCATGCTACAATTCTTTAAAATTACTCATAAAAGTTTGAAATTTGTGTCATATATATTTAAATTTCTAATGAAAAAAAAAACCCAAACACTATAATTCACAAAATGATGGAATTTAAAATTTTGAAATCTCATTTCTATCATTTGTGAATTTTGGTAGAAATCAAGAATACTTCCACTACCAGAATAAGTACTATAGACAACGAACTAACGAAAAACAGCCCGACGAATTTTACTGTTGTCGGGTATAGTCTAGTATACCCGACGACAAACACGGCTTGTCGGGAATAGTTTCCGGTCACCGGACAAAGTACTATGGCTGACGACCAAAAAATCGTCGTCGGTGGTTGTGACGGAACCGTCATCGGCTATAGTTTTTGATAAACACCAACGACATTTTTCAACTATAGTCGACAACTCATTAATGTTGTCAGTTATAGTTCTTTTATCAGATCTGGTTCGCAACAGTTCAATCATTCAAAAATAATTCAGTTCGTAAAGCTATATATAGGTGTGTATGCATGTATGTGAACTATAGTCGACAACTCATTAATGTTGTCAGTTATAGTTCTTTTATCAGATCTGGTTCGCAACAGTTCAAACATTCAAAAAAAATTCAGTTCGTAAAGCTATATATAGGTGTGTATGCATGTATGTGTGTGTGTGTGTGTGTGTGTGTGTGTGTGTGTGTGTGTGTTGATTAATGTTGATTTAGAGTAACTGATTGTTGATTTTGAGTTGAGTTGAGTTGAATTCGATGAAAATATGTATATATATAATTCTATGTAACATTGTTGATATGTATATGTTAATTTAATATGTATATATGTAAATTTGTTGATTGTTGATATGTATATATGTAAATTTGTAATTATTGATATGTATATATATACGTGAATTGTTGATATGTACGTGTATATATATATATATAAATTTTTAATTAGGGAGTAGAAAAATTAAATTATGTAATTTGTAGTTAATTTAAAGATCGATATATATATAGAGATATAATGATAAATTTTTAATTAATTAGTGCATGTATATATATATATTTATATACTGTTGAAATTTTCAGGATGGACAAGAGTTGGAATTATGAGTTTTGTGGAATATGTGAAAGCTAATTATGGAGGGATGCCAATTCATTATTGCCCGTGTACGCAATGTCAGTGTCGCAGCGAGCGATTTCGTTTTCTCATTGATAAAGTATTAGAGCACTTGAAGAAAAATAGGTTTTGGGATAAGTACACATGTTGTATTTATCACGGTGAAACATCATCAGCGGGTCAACATGATCATGAGCAATGTCCTGAGAGGGCCAGTACATCCAATGATCCAACAACGATGTTAATCAATGATGTGTTTCCTTATGAGAGCAGTGTATTTGCTCAAGCACCAGATATCCCTCCCGTCGTTGGGGGCTTCCCTCATATTGAGCAAGTCCAGCAATTACCTAGAGCTGTCAACACTACTAGTATGGACAAATACAACAACCTGATTGCCATGCAACAGACCCTGTTGTACAACGGGTGTAATAAGACTGTTCTTGAAAGTGTCATGGGAGTGATGAAGCTCAAAGTCGAGAAAAAAATAAGTGTCAAGGCTGTTGATGATTGGCTGAATTGGACTGCTTCGATGATGCCTCCCGGTCATCGCATTCCTACTACTCATCGTAAGGTGCGACATATCCTAAAAGATGATGGGTTTTCCTACATCAAAATCCATGCATGTAGATATGATTGCGTTCTCTTCTGGAGTAAATATGCTTACGAGAATGATCTTGAATGCCTTAATGCCTGTCCAATATGCAGTACAGATAGGTATAAGTTGACTCTTGCAGGGAATAAGAAAGCTGTGAAGATACTTCGATAATTCCAGCTGGTTAATAGGCTGGAACGGTTGTTCATGTGTGCACACATGGCTGAAGCTATAAGATGGTGGGCTGAGAGTAATTTACCTGATGATAATACCCTTATACACCCTGCTGATGGAAAGAGTAGGAAGTACATGGTCAAGGAGTTTTCTCACTTTGCATTAGAGGTCCGAAATGTTTGGTTGAGGCTCTCATCTGACAGATTCAACCTTTTTGGCAACATGAGTCTTCAATACAGTATATGTCCAGTTATTTTGGTACCATACAACCTTCCTCCATGGATGTGCATGAAGAAGGAATACAATATGCTCACTCTATTACTTCTAGGGCCGGGTTATCCAAGAAAGTGTCTTGATGTGTATTTGAGACCATTGTTTGAGGAGTTTAAGTACCTGAGTGAATTTGGTTATGCCACTTATGACAAGTACAAAAACGAGATGTTCCAGATGTGGGATGTTGTCAGGCAACGTTACAAAGGGATACCAGGGTTATTTAGAGTGCATGACTGTTGAGTACTACAGACCTCATTGTAGGAAGATTGTCCAGATGCGCCATCGTTGTTGGCTTCCACATGATCACCCAGTTTGGGAGGATAAGGAGGCATTTGATGGGACTGTAGAAACATGTGTGCAACCCAGAAGATGGATGGGGGATGAAATTTTGGAAGTGCTGAATGAATACAATTTTGGGCAGCTGAGCAATCATCCTGAAATAGTGGTGTCGATACCTGACATACCCGACAGTTATAAATTATGGACACACAAAAGCATATTCTGGGAACTCCCGTACTGGCTCAAGTTGTCGATCATGCACTATCTAGATTTCATGCACATAGAGAAGAATGTGTGCAAAAGTGTAGTGAGAACAGTTCTAAATTGGGAGGGAAAAACTAAAGATGACCCTAAGGCACGCATTGATCTGAAAAGAATGGGACTACGGAAATATTTGTGGTTAAGAGAATGGAAGAAAAAATGCATCAAGCTCCTTACACTGTCAAGCCTGATCAGAAGAATGAAATTTTTGGTTGGATGGGCAATGTTAGGTATCATTATGGCTATTCAAAAAATATAGGTCGGTGTGTTAACTTCCGGGGCAATAAGATGTTCGGATTAAAGAGTCATGATTGCCATGTACTGCTTCAACGCCTCTTCCCTGTTTTCATTTGAGGGTACCTGCCCATAGAGGTGGTGGAGCCATTAGTGGCGTTGTCAAAATTCTTTCATAAATTATGCAGCAGAGAAGTGAAAAAATCAGACTTGTGGAAATTGCAACAGAACATCATTTTTATTTTGTGCAAATTTGGGAGGATATTTCCCCTAATTTTTTTTGACATCATGCCTCACCTGATGATCCATCTTCCCGAACAATTGTTGCTTACCGGTCTGGTATACTACACTTGAATGTATCCCATAGAAAGATACATACGATTCAACTTTTCAATTTGGCTTTGTTTTTATATATAAATTAATACTTATTTTTCAATAACCATAACATGCACTTTGCAACTTGATAGATAACTGGGAGACTACAAAGACTATGTGAAGAATAAATCTGCACCTGAGGTATATCACTGAAGCATATCTTGCGCACGAGTGCGTAACATACACCAAGTTGTATTTGGGAGCGCTCGAGGACCCTCCACAACATATGCAGGTAGATGAACCCGAGTTCAACCTTTCTATATCATCTCCAATGATGTTGAAGTATATGAAAAGTTGCTAAACTCGTACAAGTTGAAACCATATGAATCAGTCATTGCCTACTAATGGGTACTGATTAACTGTCCAGAAGTTTAATACTGAAAAGACATCCATCTTCAACACCCTTCTATTACCGGTAATGTTGAATACCACAACAGGACATTTGCAAACTATTTTGGCAAATGGGTAAGTGTGTATGTGTGTGTGTGTATATATATATATTTACTTCTATATATATAAAAATTAATATCAATATTCATATTTAAAGTGAATGGTTTTTTTCAGATGAACCATGTACAAGATGATGGTTACCCACAATGTTCACACATATTGAGGCTCTTGGCGATGAAACCGGTAACTTCAAATATTTACCCGATGTGTAAGGCCAATGGCGTAAAATTTATATGTCAACACAGGAACGACATAATGAGAACACAGAATTCTGGGGTAATGGTGCATGGTGGGCAGAATGGCGTTAACTATTACGGTGTTCTCAATTCAGTGGTTGAACTAATTTATGAGGAAGCCATGAAAGTGCACTTGTTTAAGTGTAGATGGTTTGATACTAGCCCAGAGAACACAATGACCGATCAATATGGAATATTTTTGATGAATACTGCTACAAGCTAGTATGAAGATGACCCTTTTTTTTTGCCACATCGATAAAACAAGTGTTTTATCTTGATGATCTTGTGTATAAAGGCGCGTAAAAAGTAGGTAACTATGTTGTTCCTAGAAACATATACAATGCTGCTACACTTGGTGAGACCGCAGATGATGAAGAAGTTACTGCATACCAAGAGCCGAACACAATTGACATTCCAGAATCCTCTACAATTTGCCTTAATAATGTGAGACCGGGTAGTGTGGTTCAAATGCCCCGAGCAGAACTTCTTGATGTTAATCCAAATGAAGTTGATGATGAAGACTCAGGTGACGAGGAACCGCACATCTTATCAAAAATTAACTATGAAATCGAGTCAAACTCAAGCGTTGATTCTGATTATCAGCCTTAGTTAAAGATGTATTTGAGTATAAATGTGTATGTTTGTTATGATATCTCAGCTCGAGTATTTGTGGGAAACATGTTTAATTAGGGATGATTCTGACTATGTGAATGATCAATTAGTTAACCAGGTATTTGTGAGAAATTTGTTTGTACATGAGAAGGTTGTGACCAAAAACTTTCACACTATAGCCGACGACATTCACTCATGTTGCCTATTATACTAACTATAGCTGACGACATAAGTGATGTTGTCAGTTATACTATAGCCGACGACGTTCTGCTTGAATGTCATCTACTATACTAAAGCCGACAATGTTTTAAGTTGTTGGCTAAAGTTTTTGGGAATTTAAACCCCTAAATGGCACAGACCGCGGCACCGTGCCTCCTAAACCCAAAAAAAAACCCTAAAATCTGATCCCTTAATCGCCGCACCCCCAGCCCTAGCCCGCCGCTGCCGCTTAAACCCTAGCCCGCCCAGGTTCTCTCTCCCTCTCTCTCTCCCTCTCTCTCTCTCTCTCTTTCAAATTTCAGATTAGGGTTTTTTTTGCATATGCTTTTGTGCTAATGTTGGTTGGTTGTGAATGTGAATGTGAATGTGAATGTGAATGTGGTTGGTTGATTTCACGTTTTTGAATTATATGATGTTGTGTTGTTGATGATTACGAAACTGTTTTGGAAGCCAGTATTATGCTAGGATAGTTTTTTTTATTATGTACGAATTATGCTAGGGATGTAATGGCCATGTTAGATTTCAGATTAGGGTTTTTTTAATTTTTGCATATGTTGTTGATGCTAATGTTGTTGTTGTGCTAATGTTGGTTGGTTGTGAATGTGAATGTGAATGTGGTTGGTTGATTTCACGTTTTTGAGTTAGATGATGTTGTGTTGTTAATGATTACGAAACTGTTTTGGAAGCTAGGATTATGCTAGGATAGTTTTTGATTATGTACGGATTATGTTAGGGATGTAATGGCCATGTTAGATTAGGATTAAATAACCATACGTGTTGATTAGAATTTTAGAATTTTGTTAATTTGATTATTGTTTTAGTTAATTTGGTAATTGTTTAGGTTATAATATTTAGTTTTTCATGAATTAATTGAGCTTTTGCTAATTGAATAGTGACGAAAAAATGGATTAAATGGCTGTGTTGATTATGCTATGTGAATTTGATTAGGAACCATGAAAAATTAGTTTGGCAAAAAAAATCCATCTATCGGGATCCGGGTCGAGATCCAACGGTGGAAATAGGACTAGCGCTAGTCATTCTGGGTCTGCCACTATTGGCAACACTTACAGAAACCCTGCCACCTCTCGCCACATTCAACTACTTGGTCAGGGGGCGACACCGTAGCCGGAATTAGTGGCATGCCGACCCTCCAGTGCGAGAAGGTTCTATGAGGACAACCGCATGCCCTCAACAGGTGGCGCATCTCAGGAATCGGTCTGTATGTCGCACATTCCCCCGCCAGAGCCTACTCATACTACGGCTCAGGCCCCTCGATCATCTAAGGCATGTGCTTTAGATAGTTTCTCTTCCGCTGAGGTACGATTATGTCTGTCGTCTACTCTCTTCTTGTCCGACGAGATACCTACCATACCTGTCGTCAATGACACGAGGAGACCTATTCTAGGACAGCAACCTTTCCTTACGGTGGACCAAGCATACATGTATGTACCATTCGAGACACCTCTCTGGAGTGTGAGGATTAAGGGACAACAGACAGATGAATCGGGTAAATATTAGTTAACAACCTTGATTATTTAATTTAAAACTTATTAATATATCAATTAAATTGAGTGCTTATGTTTTCATATTTTTATACATATCTTAGGCGAAATCATTGTCGGACACAAAGAAAGAAAGACCAGTGGCATAGTCGTCGGCAAGCTTCTTGATGAAGTGACTAGGAATAGGAAACTAGTCACTAAGACCGGGAAGGGAGGCGAGGTGATCGAGGGAACAATTACGCAAAAGCACGCCAACATGGAAGGAAGCATCATACGGGACAGAGTCCCAATGCTTTGGCAAGATTATAATTTTGTGACACACTACGTGAAGGTGGAAGTGAATCATGCACTATTAGTGAGTTATATTGTATATTCATTATGTATCTTTTTCACTTATTAATCAAGTCCGAAGAAATATACAATTTTTACCATTTATATATACATTGCAGAGGTGGTTTCATGTGGAAAACGAGCTCAAACCCAGGTGGGTAGATAAGGTGCAATGGGTCAGGTGATATGATTCGAGTTATATCGAGTTAGATTTTGTTGATCAAGTGTTGTCAATTTCTAACATTTGTATTGCATAAATATAGGTACAAGGAGTGGAAGGCCAAGCTCTGAAAACACTAGACCAAGCACGGCGACGACTGAGATGGTACCCTTAGCAAGTTCTGGTTTAGGGAGTACGAGTGGCAATGGCTTGTAACCCATTTCAAGAATGCCTGATTACAGGTATGCAACCTGAGTGTATTTATGTTGTATCGTATTATATGAAAATAGTTAGCTAATAATTTTTTGATGTATGTTTATCCAACAAGGCAATTTCAGAAACAAACTCCAGGAACTGGTTAATGAACACCAAGAACCATCATGCCGGTTCCAGATCATATTTGGGCTGGATGGAGGAGACCGCCAAACATCTTGAAGTCCTCGCGTTGGTGTATACTATGCAGCACACGTATCCGCAATGCCCCGTATTTTGGGCGAAGTCCGTAGGGATCCCATCCCGTTGATGGGAAGATTTTGGGTACAGGATCACTCCCAAGCATTCCGATCGGCAGATCTAGAACACTCGCATAATCTACAAAATAACATTTTTAGCCTAAGAGTTTGAGACGGGATTGGCTCACCTTTGATGGTCTGATGCTTAAGTCAATAAATGACACGGTTGACTGGGTAAAGTAATTGTAAGAGTTCAATCGAATTCCCTCTCTCCTAGAGTTGATACCACCCACTTATGGTTAGATGATCTTGACAACTCGAGATGATTCTCGATGTGGGACTAGTTTTCATACCATTTTGGTATAAGGGAAAGACTGATCTCCATAAGGGTGACTAAGGGGTACGCTGGTAAATGGCAGCTCCGATCCGTACAGCCTACACGTGATACACATTGCTCTTTATCACGTGCGTCATACGGAACCAGACTGTCATGACCGAACTGCCCTTGCATATGTTGCGGGGGTGCACTGGTCATTAGACCGAGTAGGTCTGTACGGCCTGCTCGTGACGCGCGTTGGTGTGCCTCACGTGCGTTGTACGATACAGATCTAGAATGACCGAACTGCCCCCGAGCCTGGCACATGGCCCTTTGCATGGCATTTCTAGGATTTTTGTGTAGAGTAAAGAATGTTTTTAGGGTTTAGCACATTGCGTACTAACAAGTCCCTCAAGTCCCTGAGTCAAGGGTAAACCTTGGTTAAGGAGTTCACTAGAATCAATTCTTCCAAAAAACATCTTTACTTTTGGTGTCGTCCCGTTCTGACCCGACTTGGTCGGGGTACGGTGGGGCATACTGAAGTCCCCCAACGTTCTGACCAAGGTTGACCCTTACCAACCTCTACATTCAAAACGTCTGTCCGTAAGTCACGGCTTATTTAGGGATGAACGGGGTATCGTGAGATCTTGTTCTTGGAATAGGGGTAGCCCCTGATGTGATGCGTGGGCAACGCGTTTTATGCCGTTTAGAGGCATTTTTTGCAGAGATGCTGAGTTAGAATTTTTCTGGGTCAGGTATTTCGCGTTAGGGGACATCCAGGAGGATTAGTCACTGGAGAGTCTGTCATGTGGAATGGCGTGCGTGGTAGAATAGACCCACACGCATTCGGGTCGCTGTGGGCCTCTTGATGTGCAACAGATTGTGTTTTTTTAGGCTCGAGAGGAGTTTAAGTCCCTACTTAGCCAATACCTCTAACGGTGTGCGCGATCAGGGAGTGTCGCATTCAGGGTGATCGGCCGTTTACGGCACCCGTCGTGATTTGGTTGAGACTTATAATTTACCGCGTTTTGAGGAGTTTTCCTGGATGGGTACTTTTTTGTCTTTTTGCAACTTGATATATGGGGTTTTAAAATTGGATCGTTCGACCGCGGTGGTGCGAAGCGTTCCATTTCATGGTGTGTTACCGTTGTCGATGCATGCCCAACATGTGTCGCCAAGCGCGAGGCTCAAGGGTAGTGACTTGGTGCAAAGCACGTGCACTGACTGTCATAAAGGTGTGACAGTTAAGATGGGACGTTTGAGTTTAGAATTCGGAACTCTGCTCGCTACGTGGCGTTCATCGATGGTATCTTGGCCAAACAGATCGACAGTTGGGACGAGGCTATGCTTTCGATCCCTAGGCTATATAAGGCCATGTTTTACCCTACTTGGGTTTCTTTTACCTTACTTTGAAGAGTTGTGTGCGAGAGAATTTTGATCAGAAGAGGACTGTTGTTGCATTGTGTTCGAGAGAAGAAGAGTTTGTGGAAGATTTTAAAGTTGTCCCTATAATCCTTTGGTAAGGCTTCTGGATTCTTATGTTCTTCTTGCAGATTCGTTTATGTTTTGTTGTTTCTGTGTTGTTCTTCGAAATCTTGTTGTTATATGTTTTCTGGGTTGGTGTAGGGTTTAAGCAGCCTGAAATTCCAATAGATGTGTTGTCTTTTATCAATTTCTGTCGTGTTTTGATTCCTCAGACATGTTTTTGTGGTGCTCGATGTGGCCCTTGACGTGCTTTCCTTTGTCAGACCATTCACGTTGAAACAATGAATCTGTCATCTCTTGTTTACGTGTCCAGTGATGAAACGCATATGATAATTAATGGTAGGAGGAGGCGCCCTAAGATTTATGTAGGCATTATGGAGTTGAATCGAAAGCTGGGGATTTCACTGGAGTCGTTCAGTATTAGTCAGACGCTTTCTTCCCCGTTGTCATCGTCATCATCTAGTAGTATAAAGTCTAGGCGCGTTGTGCTTAGCCCTGACCCTCTGAGTATTGTTCCCCCTGACGCTCGACCCCTATTATTGACTGCAGCGTCAGAAATGGCTTATCCCAACCGTGTAGGGGTTGAGACATCGGAGGACTCTCAACGCCAGCAGAGTAGGGCCAGGACGTCGACGTCTCAAATTGCAAAAAATAGCTGTGGAACTTGAAGGGGGGTGCCATCCTTCAATTTTTTGAGGACGGGATGCCTATCCAGGAGCCCGTCGCATCGTGCTCAGAGGTAGAGTGCGAGAGATTTTATAACAAGTACCGCGTTCCGCTGGACAACGTCGTGCTGAGGCCGGGTGAAACCTTTAGCAGCCCTCCTGAAGGTTTTACATGCGCATATGAATGACATCTGAAGAATGGGATGAACCTGCCTCTTCGTCCGTTCTTCCAGTTCATACTTTCCCACTGGGGAATCTCTTTGGGTCAGTGCGGGCCCATTTTTGTGAGGATTCTGACGTGTTTAGACTCTCCAGGATGGGTTGCCCCACCATTGTAGAGATTGGATAATTCTGTAGACCCGTGTATGCGCAACATGATTTTGACCTGGGTACCATTACAATGGCACCGAAAGAAGGGAAACGGTGGTGGTTTCAGGGCGTTCAGTCTTCTGCTGGCGGGTGGCACAAGAAGGCGTTCTTTGTTTGTGGAAACTGGGAGTTTGGAGATCGCATGGGTATTGATTTCTACCTAAACGTCCCTACTGGGTTTGAACCGTTAGGTTGTTCTTTTGAGTACACATTGTTGTTCCTTGTATGCGTCTTACTCGTCTTGTTTTATTACGTCGAGCTGTACTGACTTGGTTTATTCTTCTTTTGCAGTGGAATACTACTTTCCTCCTTACGAGAAGGAGCGACTGCGTTTGGAGCAAGTTATGTATTATTGGGATTGTCCTGAAGCTTGCTGCAGTTATTGGGTGTTGTTGCGTCCTGACATTGTTGCCAAAACAAAAATCTTTTGACTTCCTGGTACGTGTACTGGCTGTGTTTGCTTTGCGTTAGCTTTTTTCCTATGGCGTTCTTTTGTTTTTGCGATGTGTTGTCCTTGATTGTTGGTGTCGTCCTTAAGTAGAGAAGAGAGCGTTCAACACATAAGGAGCGATGACGAAGGAAAAAGTTAGTGGAATGCTTAACCTGGTTCTCCAGCAGGGGACCAAGACGGCCAAGTTGACTTGGGATGCTGATGGGAACTTAGTGCGGACCTCAGTTGTCCAAGAGAAGATTCCCCATCCCGAGCATGAGGAGCTGAACGCCCGTCAGGTGGCGACCTCTGCATCAGGCGCTGCTACCGGTCCTTCCGAGCCAAAACGCGGTCGAGCCGATAAGGGGAAACGGAAGGTGGAGGGTCCACCTGAAGCCCGTCGTTGAAGGATAAGAACTGCCACGTTCCCCAAGGCAAAAACCAAACCAGCGTCATCCGCATCGCGTTCAGGAAGGGGCTCCCAGTCCGTTATGGGCTTAAGCGATTCAGATACTGAGTCGGATACGGGACACACTCCTCCCCGACAGAACGCGCCCTTCGTGAACCATCATCCTAGTGTTGCGGTGTCAGTGGGAGAACGTGTCGTCACTCCCCCACCTCTTGATCACGCACTAACTGCCTTGTGTGCCCCCTGCCTCCCGTCGGGGGTGCCCAGACCAAGAAGACCATCGCGGCGTCATCTTCCTCTCTTGCTCCTAAACAAGACACCCCTGACCTGACTGGGCCTGACCTGCCAAGGGACTTAGTGGAACGTTTCCTTGTGTTTAACAAGAGGGCCGTTACGCCAGAGGTGTCCATGGCACAGCGGCTTCGGGCCATTAAGTTGGGACGAGGGAGAGCACGCGCCAAGCTGATGGTAGACGCCGCGCGGTTGGTGCATGATATGCACTAACAAATCTTGATGGATGGGGGTATTGATGGTCCAGATAACCTTAACCAGACTCAGGAGCAAGTCAGCCGTCTTGAGGTAGAGGTTAAGGTGCTGACTAAGTCCAGGCAAAGGACGCAGGACGGCCAAGGGCCAGGCAGTAGCGGATTGATCAGCTGCGTGTTCATATGGATCATATTACGTCGTTCCTCTCGACAGCCAAGTTCGATTTGTTGGGCCTGCATGGTGCTTAGCATATCGCTGAGATGCTCGTTGGGTTACGTCCTGTTCCACCCTACGGTCAGCGAATTGTGCTAGTAGTTAGGCGTGAGTTATGTTGGTATCAGCGGGGATGCTGGGTGCAACGGTTTGGGACGACGCTCATATGCCGCTGGATGTACCTGTGTTAGGGGGCCTTGACGAGGTATTTTGCGTTAGGAGTGGTTCAAAAGTTCGTAAACGATCCCCAGCGGTGGTGATCGTGCCGTCTTGGCCGTTAGTAGCCATAAAGGAAAAATGGAACAGGCTTTTTAGTGTGGTGAAATTTTTTTATCCGTTACAGATGGCGCCAATTGTTTTGGTCGTAGGGATCCCGTCCCGTTAAGGGGAAGAGTTTGGGTATAGGATCACTCCCAAGCGTTTCGATCGGCAGATCTAGAACTCTCGCATAATCTGCAAAATAATGGTTTTAGCCTAAGAGATCGAGACGGGATTAGCCCACCTTCGACGCTCCAATGCTTAAGTCAGTAAATGACACGATTAACTAGGTAAAGTAACTATAAGAGTTCGATTGAATTCCATCTCTCCTGGAGTTGATGCCACCCACTTATGGTTAGATGATCTTGACAACTCGAGGTGATTCTCGATGTGGGACTAGTTTTCCTACCATTTTGGTGTAAGGGAAAGACTGATCTCCATAAGGGTGACTAAGGGGTACGCTGGTAAATGGCAGCTTCGTTTCGTACAGCCTACATGTGATACGCGTTGCTCTTCATCATGTGCGTCATACGGAACCAGGCTATCGTCGAAAAAAGACCGTCAGTGATAGCTACCCTACCTTGTCATCGGCTATAGCTATCACTGACGGTCTTTTTTCGACGATGCTATAGCCGATTACATGTCATCAGCTATAGCCATAGCCGACGACATGTCATTAGCTATAGCTATAGCCGACAACTTTTTTTAACAGGTCGACGACTTTTCGTCGTCGGCTATAGTGATTCTTCTGGTAGTGTTCATCCAAACACACCGCTAGGCTTTTGGTTAGATAATTCATTCAAATGAGTCTGCTTCGAGATTGTCAAGAACTTTCATCTAGAGTTGTAAAATAAATATTTGACGAAGAAGAGGATTGGATTTTCGTATTCATGATGGTTTTGAAGATAGAGAGCACGTCGGTGAGCGAAATAAGGATTGCAAATGAGAGTCGGCCACGATTTGAAAACAAACTTGCATCGTAAAACAAATATCCATGGAATTTGACAAAAGATTTCGACCAATAAGGGGGCGGAGAGATCATCAACAGTAGTCGATGAAAAAATTGGAGAATCCAATACAACAGTAGTGATTCCTTTGCTATAAGTGATTTGCAATAATAAGACGAGAGGCTAAAGAACTTTCGACTTATTATGAGCAGCAGTGGTGGATACATGTATTGGCTTACCAAGGCTTAAGCTCTGGTGAGTTTTCTGAGGTGTGTGTGTGTATATATATATATATTACTTGTTTACCATATTTAGTTATTTACTTCAAATTGGATTAGAAATATAACTAAGCCACCTAGCTCATTGTGAAAATAGCCAACCCAAGTACCCAATCGGCCAACCTCCAAGTCACGACAACTTATTCCAATTACCTCCATTCTCAACCAATTCCTGTAGCAGCGGCGAACACCATCGACGATTGCACTCATCTCTACTTTGGACCCTAATGGCAATTTTCGTGCTTTCAAAACGGAAGAAGTTATCATTCTTGCTAAGGATTAGTATCCTATAGATTTTATGCATGGTGATCTTCTTACACTAAAATTGGAGTGTGCATATTATCATAAAGCTATGACTACAGATCCGAGATTTGAGAACTTAGATTTTATGTCTGATTTGTGTCACCAACTTGTGCATATAAGAAAGTCAGATTATTTTCCCATGATATATAGATTGATTTGTTTGCTGATGACTTCCTGTTTCTGCTGTAACCACTAAGAGAGCATTTTCAGCTATGAATATCATTAAGAACGGGCGTAGAAACAAGATGAATGATGATTTTCTTGATGATTGTATTGTACTACATATCGAAAATGAATTTGTAGAAGCTGTTGAAAATGATGATGTGATCAAGGCGTTTGAAGCTTCGAGCTCTCGTAGAGTAAGATTTAATTAGTTTTTATGTATTTGCTTTGTGTTGTGTATTACATTTCATATTTATTTCAATTCAAGAAGTGTAATGTGAAAAATAAGGCTCATAATGACTCCCTGGTAATTAAGTGTATTTTTCTTGTCAATTTATAAAAATTATCTCGTACTGATGAGTTTTTCATACTGGATTCGCCCCAATATATAGCAAACCCAAGACAGCAGTATCTCGATTATAAGCATAAATTAACACTGATTAGGATTAATACCTTAGAGATTAGATACATAATTTATAAACGTTTCCCGCTCTGATTTCGGTAATGTAAGTGCTAGTAGTCAACTGCCCTCTGTTTCGTGAGAGTTTCCATTGACCGCTTTGTAATTCTGGACTTCGACGTTTCAAAAGTTGTGAACCAACGTTATACTGGCACAGTTTGCAACTATTTTTGCCTTCATCCTTCCACAGTAGGATTTTTTCAATATGACTCACATTCTGCTCTTCTTTTGTTTCGTCTTGTGTATTTACTTCCTGATTTCATGGAAGAGAATCTCAATGGGAAAGCTATTTTTTTTATATTTAATAAAGTTCTGTCTGTATTCTGCCTTGTGCAACCACCATACTTCACTTCTATTAACGAGAACTAGGAACTGGGTTATGATTTGATCTTGCCTTCAAAAACGTAAAGGCTTTATAGTTGAGCACTTGCGCACCAGATATCTCAAGTACACTTGATCCGTCATATAACATTGACATGGATCCCATCAAATTCCTCTATTTATATTTTGGCCACCTTTTAATGGTGCCGCCTTGTCTGAAACATATCTATATTCCAAAAGAAAGAAAGAAAAAATATTTCTCAAACTTCAACCCAAAAGAGTACTTTTGAGTTTTGACCAGTGACGAACCAATGCATAAGCAAGATGCAAAAGCATTTCAGACATGGTCAGCCTGCACCATCAGATCCTGTATTCCCAAATCGTGGTACAAACCATGCACCAACTGAAGAACATGACGATCATTTAACCCTTTCTTGACCTGTTATAATCGGCATCAGCTAAAATCAGCCACTAAAGGACAAAAACTAATGCCCAGAAGTAAGAACAATTAATAAAAATGTGTAATAGACTGATTACTAGTTTATATAAATAGTAATGATCTACATGCATTGAAAATGCAACTTCATTTTCAGTAGTCTTTACCTGTATTGAGACTGAGCCAACATGGCCAGGAACCACTTCCCAAAATCGAGCTTGAGAGACCTTAGAGACATCTTCCTGGGCATTAATCTAGAAGAATATATCACATTTGTTAAAAATCGGTAAATCGATTACCAAATACAGCCACTCATATAATATACACAAGTGACACAACATGTCGCCAGCATTTGCTTAATGCTGAAGTTGGAACATTTGGTGGTGCCATTTGAAGCAAAATACCACCAGTAGCTCTAAAAGTGGCATTACAAGTATAAAAACTGCAACTGCAACTAGTCCAAAACACAAAACTTCTGCATTCTGAACCCTACCTAATTGAAAACGGATTTCATGTGTTGAAATATAAGAAAATCAATAGGGGCACAAGAAAGAGGCCATGGAGAAATGAATCAGTATTTACCCAAGAGACAGCACCAGGATGCCAGTATTAACCCTGCACTAGAAAACAAATTCCAAAACCAGATTCAGATTCAGATAGAAATTCACAAAACAGAAATAAAATAAATGGAGAAGCATGCAGGTACACATAAGCACAACTAGTTTAGTACAGAAAAATGTAGGTGGAAGGAGGCAAGAATGGATCACGTTTTACCTGCGAATGGAATCTGCAAGAACATGTAAACAAACTGAGTGGTTGTTCATATCTTCAGCATTCCTGTAAACTGCAAGATGTAGATGTATCCAAATACGAATACACACAAGATGGAAAATACATTCATCTATGTTTTTCTGTTCTTTAGATGACTGATCTCCCACACATACCAATAACATCCCAATGATCCTATGCATTCACTAACACGGCTATTGATTTAGTCATGAGCTGATGATTGAGCTATAAAAATAGTCAAAATATCAGTATGTGGACACACGGAGACTCGTGTATCTAGAGTTCTAGACTGTTAGTGAATCAGCCCAAGATTCGGGTTTACAACAAAGTCATTTTCCTGGTATCGGTCTACATGTTGCATGCACACCATTGCACATATGTACATTATGTGCAATGTATTATTAAATCAGACAACCGGTAACATTAGACCTTTCCGTAGGTGCTAATGAGATGCATAATAGTCACATAGGTCTCCGGATCCATGCAATTTTATAGAATGCAGGCCAAAGCTACATTGAAAACTTACCAAGATTGATACGAGCGTAGTTTCTGAAGAACCAAACACCAATAAGATTCACCAGTAGATTTGTCACTGCTGAAATAATCAAGTAATGCCTATAACCAAAAAATTAGCAGAGCAAAATCCATCAGAAGACAAACATAGATTCAACGAGGACATGAAGTGTGCAACAGAACAGTTTAAGTACATTAACATACTGATATTAAGACAACAATTTCATCATCCATTTGCCGAAAAAATAGGAACAGGTACATTTTATTGCATTAAAATATTAGATTGCTGAGGTTCCCAACTTACTTGTGTTCAGATTCATCCTGTATGAAAGAGTGAAGGCCTTCTACAGCCAAGGAGAACGACATAAACAAAAGAAACAGCTGTCTACATGTGCAGCAGATTCAAAATGAAGTCCACATATTAGCTGAGTACCAGCGGAGCAAAAAATTTCAACACTCATAACCAAAGAACAAAATGAATTAATCTCTTCCCATAGAACAAGCTTTAAGCTCAGAAAGTCGAAACTTTATAGAAGGAAAAGCTTCTTTCTAAATGATGCCTAATACATCATAATCAAGTAAAAGATAATGAGAGTTCACTTGTATTACAAGTTGTAAAATTTAAATAATGAAAAAGTGCCTTCAAAATAGGAGAAAAATATGCAATATCGGCTTGGTATAAACTATTCAGAATTGGTGTACCAAGAAGTGACATCAACTGGAGCTCATTTCGGGTTAAATCAGTACCAGAAGAAATAATTTTAAGACCCAGTGTTAGTGCCAAGAATGTAGCAAGAAGCAAGTAAAACTAACCCCACCAAATTATCCAGATACGTATAAATAATAAAAGAAGCATCATTACCTAGAAAAATTGTGCAGCTTAAGATGCAAAGCAAAACTTTCCCAATTCATAAAGCAAAAAATAACAGGAAATGGGAATTGTGAAATACTTACAGCATTAGTAAAAGCTGACAAAACTTCAAGCCCCTTGTATCTGATACACACACAAAAATGAACTCATTTCACACATTGTTTCTCAAATCCAAAACATCCCCAAACAAAAAATCAACAAAACTACTCATTATTGGCCAAAGGGGCACAAAAATCTCATCCATAAGTGTAGATTCCATCAGGCTTCATTCGTGAGGCGGCCATTGCAAACAGCGAAAAGGTCAATAATCCACATCCAAAAGTTAAATGAAATGCATCAGACACCAACCCTGAAAAACGAACCGCACATCAAACCAAACATACAATTCAACAATTCAAAAATGATTATTTACATAGGAACATAGGTAACTAGTTTCTTTCTGACTAACCTACTCGTCCGGTGAAGAGTCCGATAGACAACTCCGCCGTCGAATACGCCACGTTGAGCGAAATCAACAGAAACAACCGCTTCATATACCGATTCCCTGATCTCAACATCCTAATTACCGATTCGAAAACCGTCAAAATCGATAACTAATCCGCCGAAACGCTTCCTTCACCGAACAAAACCTTGTCGCTGCTATCTTCCGCGGCCGCCGGCGGGACGTCGATGCTCGACACGCTCCGGGACAGAAACGGCGACGCTGCGTCGTTGAGATTGATCGAGAGTTGCGTGTGCGGCGGCGCGTCGTGGTATTGCTGAAACGAGGCTTGGCGGGAAAAGGCGAGTCTCCGATCGGTGGCGCCGAGTTTGAAGTCGGCGCACCATGGACTCTGAGAGGCTTTGAAGGAAGTGCTCTTTTCCATTGAGAGGCGTAGCCTGGGAGCTTCGGGTTTGGAATTTTAGGGCTCAGGATTGAAATCTGAGATTCATATTCGGTTCGGTAAACCCTAAAATAGGGAAATTAGAGGAAGACTCAGAGTCGAGTAAACGTTCCTGATGAGTAGCAGACTGGACTTTTGTTCAAAGTAGTGTTATTATTCTATTCAGACTATAATGGTCCGTTTTGAGCGTGGATATGTTAGCTTTCCGCCTGATTGCTGATCAACGGCCCAGAAAGAGCTAGGAAAACATACCATGGGCTTGTGATGAAAATTGTTCTTCCTGCAGCCGTTGCTGTGGTGAACTCAATTCACCTTGAAGGAGTTATAAGCTCGTTCTCTAGATTACGTATGTTTTTCCGAAATGAGAAATACAGTAAGAATGCCCTTTCCAAAATGGGAGTTTTATACGGAACTAGGAATGTGCGAAAATGACTAGCCGATACAAAACTAGAGAAAACATATCATTGACTTTTGAACATCCGTTCAGGTTATTACAATTTGGTTCTTTAGATAAGAAGTGAGAACTTGAAGAATAAGCAGGCAGCCTCTTCAGGTGATCAAATTATGCACATATACCGCGTGGCTGATTCACTAGGCCACTATGCAAAATTCAGCAGCGGAGAATGAATATCAAATTCCGACATAATGGATTTGGGAGACTTTCTATTCTTAACATAGATTACACCACAACTCCACCAATGTGCTTAAGGTGTCAACGCCCAAACACCAGCTGAGTTCCTTCTGCACACATTATTACCACAAAAATAAGTAATACGGGTTCATCATTGAAAATCACCAGACATGATACTTAGTTGTTGAGATTTACCAAACATAGTTATGTTAAGAACATTATAAATATGTGCAGACAAGTGGTACATGGTCTTCCCTCCACAACCAGTGATTGGGATTTAACGAGCACACTGATTCTATTACACCATACATTTAAGGTAGCCGGTACCGTGGGGGGGAGGCCGGGTTGTGGGGCGGAAGAGAGCACAAAATGATATAT
Organism: Geum urbanum; assembly: GCA_946800695.1. Lineage (NCBI taxonomy): Eukaryota > Viridiplantae > Streptophyta > Magnoliopsida > Rosales > Rosaceae > Geum > Geum urbanum. Next base: position 59,852,464 of record OX326997.1, read on the forward strand.
AACATACCATCCAGTCAAGACTGCAGATGATAATCCAAAGTATAGGCATTAATGTCTGAAGGACTTGTACCAGGCCTGAAAATAAACATCAAGATTCATGCATAAAATAGCAGTAGATACTCAGCATTAGAAGCCCAACAGGAAAAGTCATAAAATGAAACATACCTCTTATTAATGGTTCCATAGTGGAACTTAGGTTCACCAGACTTTATATCTTCAACATACTGCAGCCATAAGAAATAGAAAACAGTGATTTAAGATAATAACATAATGTATAGACTATAGTGATTGAATAGATGTTGTAGGTCACAGCACCGGAAAGAAGCCCATACCAATTTTAACGTAACTACCATTGACGAAAATGCAAGAGAATCAAAAGGTATATCGTCGAACGCAAAAAATTGGCATTCTGATGATTCTGGACCTGGTGAAAACTGGGGTTTCTTCAGTCTTGCTAAGAAAATTACATAAGTCTGCCCAAAGAAACACAAAAGCATATTTACCAAGTGTACAAAGTCTTAAAAGAGAACAGATATACTTTGTAAAAGAGAGAAGTTCCTCACTTACCTGGCCGATTAGAGGGATGTCCAATTGAGCAAAAGGTGATACAACTTCAACTTCTGCGCATGCTTCTTCCCAGGTTTCCCTCGTTGCTCCTTCAGCAGCTGATTCTCCAATTTCAAGGTAACCAGCAGGAAGAGTCCTAAAGAACAAAATACAAAATGGTACATTCATCATAACAAAAAGTTGCCCCAGATATATTCTTTCCAAAAATGACAACTTTATTCATTAGCAAACTTACCAAAGACCATGTGATGGTTGAATATTCCTCTTGCAAAGTAGTACCATGTTATCATGTTCAACCAGACATCCCACAACCTATAAACATATGATAGGCAGAATATCAAAATTTATGTCACATTTGAAAGAAAACAAATTGTTTGTGTTTGTGCAAGTTCTTTTGGACTCCATAAATAACCTCATGTGCAAGTTCTTCAGAAAAAAACTGTTCGAATGCAAGCAACATTTTTAACCTATTCCCGCTGTTTATTCCTATGTGTCTCTTCAAGATGTCAACAGTTACAGAAAAGTAAAAAAGTACTTTGAATGCATATGACGTGGCCTTACAATCCCAAGAGACAGAAGAAACCAAGTAAAACTGGAATTAATATCAAGGTTAATATGAATTGAGACGATAGAAACAACAACAAAAAAACAATACTCTTGAAAATCATATATGAAATTGTGTTAATGATCAGTTGCAATGATATAAATGGTAATACATAGACTGACAATAACAGTGCATTTAGTCTCTACCAACCCAAGATATACAAGCACCTTATGGTGCAAACCCAGTTTCAAAGTAGACCAGAAAAGGATCACCTATTCCTTGATGGACACTCGCACAACTCAATCCATTACAAAGCAAAAACTTTGGTTTCACAGCATACCATTTTCGGATTCTCATAGGCAATTCTGTCACAAACTGTACAAATAGCTCTTATTTTCTCCTCTCCCTCAGGTATCTCATGCTTTGTTGATCCGCCACACCACTGGCAAAACTTGATCTTACTAGCATTGCCCTTCACAGTAACAGAATCCAATATACGAACAATCAAATTTTGTTTAGAAGTGGGAAAATTCAGCTTATTTAGTGAGAAAATGCCGAAAAAAAGCTGCTCTTTATGGAAACCATGTAGATAAAGAGTTCAATACCAAAAGTTACAATATAGCAAACAAGTGACAATAGGATATCAAATGGAAGGAAGTCAAGAAACCCAATATGCTCATACAAATTATCTACAATGCTTGAACCTGGAGAACCTAATTACATATGAAGTGGAACCCCATAATTGTACAATCTGATTATGTAGCAGAAACCCAATTCTCCATTTTCAGAAACGACTAAAGATCACTATAGCCCATCAAAATTCTATATCAAACAAAAGCCACTTACATCTGACTGAACCGCAACAGATGATGAAGACGACGGTGAAGTTGAAGAAAGGCCAGGTGGGTTTGACCCCGATGACATAGATAAAGCTCCGAAACGAGTGCGGCGAGTTGATACTAACAAATTGGTTCTTCTTGAAGAAAACAAACAAGGAGAAGACGACGATAAGGGTTTGGTGGAGATGGAAGAAATGAAGGAGAGCTTGGAACAACTACTGGTCTGGGGCTTCAAACACTGCGAAACCAAGCCAGATGAGCTGCCCAAGATCTGTATGGTCTTCAGCATTATATGTTTTTTAATTCAGGAATTTGTTGAGACAGAGAAATTGAATTCAGGGAGAGATAGAATTCGAAGAGGGTGGGTTAAAATTAGAGTGAGTTAGCGCCTAGCGAAACGAATCATCATCGCCTTTAATTTGTCCAGTCCGGTCCAGTACGGAGGGAGACTGGTGTTCAAACGACGTTCTTTCTATTTTCACGGAAAATTGATCAAGGACCTCATTCATAGCAAAACATGAGTTTAGGTTACTACATCGATAATTTTTAGAATTCATGTGCTCTTATTTAATAGAGAGAGTGTGGACACCTAATAACTACTAGCCGAGAACTTGAATTGAAATCTCTCGATCTTTTAATTCAACTTGTCAATTGCAATAGTTAAACATGTGATTTGTTTGTCATTTGGCAACCAAACATACCTTATCTCGTCGCATGGACATTTTCCATGTCCCCAAATCCCTTTATTACTTGAGATTACCGTGATCGGTACAACCTCAGATATAAATATGTCTTCATACTTCCCAGCAAGGCAAAGCCGCCATTAGATGATTATTGCACGCACCAGCCTTCAAAGAACTAAATGTGACTCTACCAGCATCTGCAGCCTAACTAAGCTAGCAGGTCAATGAATCCTCAATTCACAGCCAACTTATCACACAGTGATTGTGAAGGTCCTAGATGGGGTGTGAATAGATACTTAACGATTTTTTCTTGAAAGTATGGTGATCAATAATCAGAGATAGTTATGTGAAACTATTCTGACAAATAGATGGACCAAAGTAAACATACGATGCTATAAGTACATTGGACAAATAACACATGTATGTTTTTTTTCTCGCAGAAACCCTGCAATCAGGGATAAAAACTGCGTGGCCCTTTTCCTTGAAGGCCAAAGCTTTCCAATATGTAACAACACTTTTACAAGACTATAGTTCCGATAATAACAAGGAAACGGTGCTATCCTATCAAAATTCGAACACTAGACTAAGAACTATACTCCATCTTGTATGTAAGAGTTTTACAAATGAAAGTTACACAAGTTTAACAAATGAGCTTAGTTATCGCACAACTAACTCCCTTGGAAACTCTTCGGGTTGCTTGCATCTACCATAAAGAACTCATGGAATGCAAGATGTATGTAGATGAGTTGAAATGATTTTCATGTAGAATTTAAGACATAAAACACAACACAAATCTATAAGCATAAGCTTAGAACTCTATTTTGAAGAAAGAGTGAGAATACCATTTGAACAACCAAGTAACAAACATGGAGCTGGTATGTATATATAGCCACAAGGAGGAAATGGTTTTGCTCAAAGTTATCCTAGCCATGTATTGAGACTTGAACACTACACAAACCTTTCTTTAATGCTAAAGAAAAGATCTACCAAAGTGAACTTAGCTCACAGCCAAGTATACAAGTTGTACTTAGTTTACATCCATGTATAGGAGCTGTAGACAGCTAAAAGCTTTTTAACCCAAAATATCTTTCTATCTTAAGGTAAAGTGAAAGTGTGTTTTGTATAAAACATAAACTTCATTTAACAAAACAACACATGGCCAGAGATATGTTTTGAAAAAGGTTTTCACAATTTATAAAAGATGTTTTAATAAAACCGATCATAAAGATTTGTAAATGCAGGGGCTTTTGGGATAGGAACCTTTGACATTCTTAGACAAAACATATATTTTTACTAAAACTTATGTTTAAGAGATATCAATCTCTTTGTAGAAGTTTTCTTTGAAGAGTACCTACACAAAAACTTCAAAACAAAACATAAGTGAAGCAACAAATAGGAACAAATAACAGAAGCTTTGAACTAACAACATGTATAGACATATGAGTTACAACAAACAAGCCTGAAATTACAACAAGAACTACAAAGCTCTTTTAGTCTTATCTGGTTTCTCCCCCTATTTGTCTCAGAATGACAAAGGGTACGACAGATGCAAACCATCAAAAAAATGCATCTCGTAAAAACCAGTAGCATTCAAAAGCAGAGCTTAATATAGCATGGTCCTAGAAAGCATAAAATAAACAGTAAGATGAAAAATCAGTCTTCATCTTCACCATCTTGAGCATCGTCTTCTTCGGGATCATCTTCTTCATCATCAACTCCATCTTCTTTTTTCAATGTCTTCATCGTCTTTGTCTTTGTCCTCATCTGAGTTACCTTCTCCTATGGCTTCTTCAGAATCATCATCCGACTCTTCAAGAACTTTCCTAGATGTGTCCGAGCCATTTGTAGGAGTTGAACCAACAGTGCCAAGATATTTGGCAATTTCAGCTAAAACAGCCTCTTTGGTGTCAATGATGCCTTGAGCAATCAGCTCTTTTACTTCTTTCTTGAGAAAGGTGTACTCAATTGGCTCAACGTATACAGAGGATTGGCTGGAGGACTTGGTGAGTGTGGTTTTGTCAATAGGCAGTGGTTTATTTGCCATTATATCATGATCCCGTACAAAAACACTAGCAGCCGTCCATAGCTTTGTAATCGCAACAGGAAAGACAAGGGACTTGCCCCTTTTATTTTGGTTAGTGACAGCAGCTTCCCATATGGATTGGAACATGTAATACTCAATCGGAAGTGTAGGTTGAGAGGAAAGGATGTAAGCCATGATAGAGGCTTGTTTAAAATACACTTTTGAGGATTGAGTAGTAGGAACTATCAAAGATCTAACCAGGAAGCCTAAGAATTTGTGAAATTCGGACATGAATTGACTGCTCAAGTAGGAACCAACCAAAGATGACATGTGAGGACTTGAATAGAATTGTTTGGCTAAATGTTCAAGAGTCAAGTTTGAAGTAAAAGCTCTAATCTTTTTTAACACATGTTTTTCAGTTAAAGGGAGAGAAAGAACTTCCCTTATTTTTGCAGGTGAGATATCAACATCACGATGGCGAACTTTAACAATGATAGGAGAGGTGTTTAAGATCTTGACTTTCCCAGAAATTTCAGTGGAGAAATTGGCATAAATTTCCCTTACAAGAGACAGATTTACACTTGGTAAAGATGCTAAAGCTTCTACCCAACCAAACTGTTCAATGAGTTCAAAACATGCAAAGGGCAAGCCATCAAATTTTAGAGGTCTCTCATAAACAATGGGACGTGAGGCTCACTACCAGCAGAAGCAGTATACCCGACGAATTCCTCAAAAAATTACCGACGAGAAGGGTTCTCATTGGTTATAGTAAACTATAACCGACGACAGGATTACCTCGTCGGTTATAGTTTTTTGACCGACGAGATTTTCTTGTCGTCTGTTATAGTCGCCGGAAAATCGTCGGTTATAGTTTTCGACTATTACCGACGATTTTTTTTTACTATTAGCCACGATTTTTTTCTATCGTCGGCTATAGTTTCTTATTTCAGATCTAGGCAGCAGCTCGATCTGTCATTCAAAAAAAATTTCCCTTCAAATCTGAAAATGCTCTGAAATCGATCTTTGGGTGATGTCGAGAGTGAGTTCGTGATGATTCATGCATTATATATATATAGGTACGTACTTAATATATGTGTTGTGCATGCATGTATTGCTTTTGTTGAATTGATCGATATTGATTTTGAATATATATATATATATATATATATTTATTGATCGATCGATCGAGTTAATTGATTCTTGAGTTTGAGTAATTGATCGATGGTTGATTTTGAGTACGTGATTGATAGTTGATCGAGTTGGAGTAGTACGTAAATATATATTAATTGTTGTTAATTTTGATTATTGTGAATATATATATAGCTAGCTAGGGTGATTAATTTATTTAATTAATATATTGCATTATATATATATTGTGATTATTATAGGATTAATTATAGCTAGCTAGTGTACGTGGTTATATATATATATATTTAGATTTTTGCGATCGATTATATATATATAGTTAGGGTGTACGTGTGTGTGTATATATATTAAAATTATGGGAATTATAATAATATATATTTATATCTAGCTATGAAATTTTAATTAATAAGATCATGGGTATATATACATGCAGTTATAATTTTCAGGATGGACAAGAGTTGGATGTGTCTTCCAAGATGGGATGTAAGATATCACCGTGGAATTAGAAGTTTTGTGGAATATGTGAAGGTTAATTGTGGAGGGATGACAATTCATTATTGTCCGTGTACGAAATGTCAGTGTCGCAGCGAGCGATATCGTTTTCACATCGATAAAGTATTGGAGCACTTGAAGAAAAACGGGTTTTGGGATAAGTACACATGTTGGATTTATCACGGTGAGAGCTCATCAGTTGGTCAACATGATCACGGACCATTTTTTTAGAGTGGCAGTACATCCAATGATCCAACAACAAGGTTGATCAACGATATGTTTCCTCATGAGAGCGGTATATTTGCTCAAGCACCGGATATCCCTCCCGCCGTTGGAGACTTCCCTCATATTGAGCCAGTCCAGCAATTACCTACAGCTGTCAACACTGCTGGTATGGACAAGTACAACAACCTCATTGCCTTCCAACAGACCCCATTGTACAACGAGTGTAATAAGACTGTTCTTGAAAGTGTTATGGGAGTAATGAAGCTCAAAGTGGAGAACAAAATGAGTGTGAAGGCTGTTGATGATTGGCTGAAGTGGTCTGGTTCGTTGTTGCCCCCCGGTCATCGTCTTCCTTCCACTCATCGTAACGTGCGACAGATCCTTAAACATCTTGGCTTTTCCTACATCAAAATCCATGCTTGTAGATATGATTGTGTTCTCTTCTGGGGTGAAGATGCTTATGGGAATGATCTTGAATCCCTTGATGAATGCCCGGTATGTGGTACAGATAGGTATATGTTGACTCCTGCCGGAAACAAGAAAGCTGTGAAGATACCTCGGTATTTTTCATTGATAGATAGGCTAGAACGGTTGTTCATGTGTGCACACACGGCTGAAGCTATGAGATGGTGGGCTGAGAGGAATTTGCCCGACGGTGATACGCTTATACACCCTACTGACGGAGAGGCTTGGAAGCACATGGTGAAGGAGTTTTCTTATTTTGCATCAGAGGTTCGAAATGTTTGGCTGGGGCTTTCATCTGACGGATTCAACCCTTTTGGCAACATGAGTCTTCAATACAGTATATGGCCAGTTATTTTGGTACCGTACAACCTTCCTCCATGGATGTACATGAAGAAAGAATACAATATGCTCACTATGATAATTCCAGGGCCGCGTTATCCAGAAAAGTGTCTCGATGTGTATTTCAGACCCTTGATTGATGAGCTTAAGTACTTGAGTGAGCATGGTCATCCCACTTATGACAAGTTCAAAAATGAGATGTTCCAGATGCATGTCATGCTTGTTGGCACCATTAGCGATTTTCCTGCACGCGGGATGTTGTCGGGCAACGTTACCAGGGGATACAGGGCTTGTCCAGAGTGCATGATGGTTGAGTGTTGCAGACCTCATTGCAGGAAGATTGTACAGATGCGTCATCGTTGTTGGCTTCCACATGATCACCCAATTCGGGAGGATATAGAGGCATTTGATGGGACTGTGGAAACAGGTCAGCAGCTGAGGAGATGGACGGGGGATGAAATATTAGAAGTGCTAAATGAATACGATTTTGGGCAGCTAAGCAATCATCCTGAGATAGTGGCGTCAATACCTGACAAACCCGACAGGTATAAATTATGGACACACAAAAGTATTTTTTGGGAACTTCCGTATTGGTCCAAGTTGTTGATCAGACACTACTTAGATGTCATGCACATAGAGAAAAATGTGTGCGAGAGTGTGGTCGGCACAGTGTTGAATTGGGAGGGAAAAACTAAAGACGGCCCGAAGGCACGCATTGATCTTAAAAGGATGGGACTGCGAAAACATTTGTGGTTGAGAGATGGGAAAAAAAATGTCACAAGCTCCTTATACCGTCAAGCCTGCCCAGAAGAATGAAATTTTTGAATGGATGGGTAATGTCAGGTATCCTTCAGGCTATGCTAGAAATATAAGTCGATGTGTTAACTTCAAAGACAATAAGATATACGGACTAAAGAGTCATGACTGTCATATACTGCTTCAACGCCTCTTCCCTGTTTTCATTCGAGGGTACCTGCCCAAAGAGGTGGTAGAGCCGTTAGTGGCTTTGTCAAGATTCTTTCAGAAGTTATGCACGAGAGAAGTGAAGAAATCGGACTTGTTGGAAATGCAACTGGACATCATTTTTATCATGTGCAAATTCGGAAGGATATTTCCTCCAAACTTTTTCGACATCATGCCTCACCTGATGCTCCATCTTCCGGAACAATTGTTGCTTACTGGTCCAGTACACTACACATGGATGTATCCTATGGAAAGGTACGTAATGCATCTCTAAATCTGGCTATATATGTCGATCTTTAATATTATTTATTCACTTATTTTGCAATAAGCATAACATGCTCGATCTGTAATTACCACTTTACAGACAATTAGGGGACTACAAAGACTATGTGATGAACCAAATCTGCACCGGAAGGGTGTATCGCTGAAGCATATATTGCGCATGAGTGCGTAACGTACACCAAGTTGTATTTGAGAGCGTTGGAGGACCCTCCACAACATATGCCAATAGATGGAGGGCATTTCAACCTTTCGATCATCTTCGATGATGTTGAAGTTTCTGGAAAGTTGCCAAACTCGTACAATTTGAAACCTTATGAGCTAGTCATTGCCCATTGGTCGGTATTGATTAACTGTCCAGAAGTTCAATATTGGAAAAATTTGCACATTTACTGCCCTGCTATTTCCGGTGATGTTGAGTACCACAACAAGACATTCGCAAACTATTTTGGCAAATGGGTACGTATATAGATATATTGACTGGTATATGAATTTAAGTGCATGTCTCATATCCTATGTATAGTTAAGTTAAAAAATGATTATTTTCAGATGAACCATGTACGAGATGATGGTCTCCCTCAGTGGTCACACGAATTGAGGCTCTTGGCGCAGAAACCGGTATCTTCCAGAGTTTATCCTATGTGTAAGGTAAATGGCGTGCTATTTATTTGTGAACATAGAGATGTCAGACGAAAAACACAGAATTTTGGGATAATGGTGCATGGTGGGCAGAATGGAGTTGACTATTACGGTGTTCTCCATTCAGTTGTCGAATTAATATATGGGGAAGGCATGACCGTGCACTTGTTTAAGTGTATATGGTTTGATACCGACCCTCAGAACACAAGGACCGATCAATACGGCATTTTTTCGGTGAATACTGCTACAAGCTGGTATGAAGATGATCCGTTTGTTTTGGCCACGGCGGTAAAACAATTGTTCTATCTTGATGATCTTGTGCATAAAGGCGCGTGGAAAGTGGTTAACCATGTTCTTCCACGAAACATATACAGTGCCTCAACCCTTGGTGTGACCTCGGATAATGAAGAAGTTAGTGCATACCAAGAGCCGAACGCAACTGGTATTCCTGAAACCTCAACAATTCGCCTTAATAATGTGAGACAGGGCAGTGTTGTACGAATTCCTCAACCGAATCTTATTGATGTTAATCAAAATGAAGACAATGAAGACTCAAGTGACGAGGGCATACACATCTTACCTAAAATTAACTCGGAAATAGAGTCAGACTCAAACGATGATTCTGACTATGCGCCTTAGTGTATGTATGTTATTTTGAGTTTGAAAGTGCAATGTAACGGAAATTATATTCAGATGATCGACTTTAAATTGTGTCGATTAAATTGCTGCAGGCCAACCGAAGATATTCGAATTAATATCGTATTATTAAATATTAATAAATATTAATTAATAAACATATATAAATATATAGCCAAAAAAATTAAATGCCATTTTAATTTAATTAGGCTTTTAACATAATTTCTGTTTTTTTAATAATAATTTCGTATTATTATATATTAATAACTATTAAGTACACTATATATAACCAGCATATGAAAAAAAAATAAAAAAAACTATAACCGACGATATTCATATCAAATATCGTCGGTTATAGTTTCGGGTATACTATGGCCGATGATAATACTTATATCGTCGGCTATAGTTGGCGTTATATTCCAGAACTGGCACCGTTTCGGGCAGTTTCATTTTGATCTGCAGTTCATCATCAAGCCCTCCATCAAGCCCTCTTGTTCCATCAAGCAAGATCGAGGAAGGATCTCTCAATCTCAATCAAGCCCTCCATCATCAACAGGATCTCTCTAAACCAAAAACAGGTTCTAAATCCCTAAATCCCTAAATCCCCAATTTCAATTTTTTTAGGTTAGATTTTAATTTGTTTACTTTGTTTATCGATAATGTGGATTCATTATGTTGATTGTGTGAATATATATTGGATTTTTCTTGAATTTTGTAAGTTATGGGAATTATTGTTAATTTTTTGGATTTATTGGAATTATTGTGTTGATTTTTTGGGATTTGATGGAATTATTGGAATTTTTGTGTTGATTTTTTGGATTTTTGGGATTATTGGATTATATTGGGAATTATTGGATTATTTTTTGGATTGTTTAAGTGTAGAATTATTAATTGGTTTATATACATATATATATATATATAGAGGAGCTTATTTAATTATATTGGATATTATTGAATATATTTTTTAGTGTTGAATTTAGTGGATTGTTGGAATTATTGGATTATATTGGGAATTATTGTTGATTTTTTGGATTTTTAATTAGAATTATTGGATTATATATATAGATGAGCTTAAATATTAATTATTGGCTATTATTGAATATTATTGAATGTTTTAGTGCTCATTTTTGGGATTGTCGTAATTTAGTGGAATTATTTTGAGCGTGGAATTTTTGGATTAATTGGAATTATTTTGAATTTTTGGTAATTTAGTGGAATTATATATGAAGGAATTAATATATAATGAAATTAGGTGATATAATGGAAATTTTATGTGAGTGGAAAGATTTTAATTTTAATTTTAATTTTAGCAACGATGAATTGGTTAAATTGCGGTGTTTCCCGAGGGGGGTCGGGCTCGAGGGGGAGGTCGAGGGGGAGAGGGAGATCAGGACGTGGAGATGAGGGCACCGGAAGTTGGTCCGCATCAGGATCCACGAGCGTCGGCAACACTTACAGTCTTCCGCAGACCTCTCGACACCGTACACTACTGGGCGAGGGACAACCTCAGCAGTAGCAGGTCGAGTCTGCTCGATCCTCAGGTGCGAGGAGGCTTCATGAGGTCAGTCGCACGCCTGAAACGGATAGTGCGACTCAATCCTCGGTCCGAATGCCGGAGATTCATCGCGAGGACCCTTCCCCCTTCATCCACCACACAGCTCCTCATTCTTCCGAGGAGGCTGGTTGATCCACTCAGTCCTCGGCCAGGATGCGACTATACCCGCCGTCTACCTTATTCTTACTGTTGGAAATCCCGATGATACCTCTCGTCGATTCCGATGGGATGCCTGTTCCGGGACAGCTAGGGTTCATTACCCCGGACCAGGCATATGCATATGTACCCTTCCCGGAACCTCTCTGGAGTGTGAGGATTCCGGGACAACGCACCGACGAATCAGGTAAATATTAATTAGTGATATCTTTTTACTTAGTAATATTTAAATTCAATTAGGTGTTGATGTTTAAAAAATCGTCTACATATATATGTGATAGGCGAGATCGTGCCCGGTGACAAACAAAAGAGAACCAGAGGCCCCGTCGTCGGCAAGTTACTGGACGACGCCATTCAGGCTAGCGGTGGTGGCCAAGTTATGATTCCGACCGGGGATAGAGGGCAGCTGATCGAGGGAAAGGTCACTCGAAAGTACGCGGGGATGACGGGCAGCCTCATACGGGATACAGTCCCAATGTTGTGGCCAGATTGGAATTCAGTGCCGCAATCCGTCAAATATGAGTTGAATAATGCATTGTCGATAAGTTGAATTGTATATTCATTATGTAAATTTTCTAAATAAATTTTTAATATTATTGATATATATATATATATATATGCATTGCAAATGTGGTTCCGCGTGGATGCAGACATTAGACCCACGTGGGTGGATGAAGTGCATGGGAGCAGGTTTGCAGACAGGCATTTGTTTCAATTTTTTCGTTTCTTTTGATTATGTTCATACAATGTTGTAAGTTACTAACGATTGATTTTATTAATATATATAGGTATAAGGAGTGGAAGGGCGAGCTGAAGAAGCATTGGAAAAAGTACGGCGACGATCGTTCGGGTACCCCTAGCGAGTTTCGTTATAGGGAGTACGAGTGGCGATGGCTTGTGGTTCACTTCAACAACCCGAAATTGAAGGTACGCAATCTTCGATCGATTAAATTTTTGTTTTATCGTACTTCCCTCAAATTATTTGGCTAATGAGTGTTTTTTTTATGTTGGATTAATCGAGCAGGCTCTTTCTGAAGTCAACACAAGAAACCGGGCAAAAAACACCAAAAATCATCATGCCAGTTCCAGATCATACTCGGGTTGGATCGAGGAGGCAGCCAACCACCCAGAAGAGGATCCCCTTGTCTATACGATGCAGCACGCGTATCCGCAGTCCCCTGAATATGCTGTAAGTGTCCTTATAACAAAATAAACTTATTTCTTATTTTTTTAGATTGTTTTTTTTAATTAATATTTTATTGTTCTTTGTCAATTAGGCGAGAATTCAGGAGGCGATTCCGGAGGTGTTGACTCAAGTGGCGAGAGAGCTCTATCCCAACACCCCCGATGCGGAACTCCCCTCAAATTAATCGTACTTCCCTCAAATTATTTGGCTAATGAGTGTTTTTTTTATGTTGGATTAATCGAGCAGGCTCTTTCTGAAGTCAACACAAGAAACCGGGCAAAAAACACCAAAAATCATCATGCCAGTTCCAGATCATACTCGGGTTGGATCGAGGAGGCAGCCAACCACCCAGAAGAGGATCCCCTTGTCTATACGATGCAGCACGCGTATCCGCAGTCCCCTGAATATGCTGTAAGTGTCCTTATAACAAAATAAACTTATTTCTTATTTTTTTAGATTGTTTTTTTTAATTAATATTTTATTGTTCTTTGTCAATTAGGCGAGAATTCAGGAGGCGATTCCGGAGGTGTTGACTCAAGTGGCGAGAGAGCTCTATCCCAACACCCCCGATGCGGAACTCCCGATTGATCAGATTGATCGATCTGATCCGATCGTCAGGGCCAGGATTATGTCAACTGCGATCCCTCCAGGGAAGAACACATTCTACTGCAGGGGTTCCGGAAAGTGGGGTCAAGGGCTGCTGAAGAAGACCCCTGAATTCTCTCGCGGATCGGGATCATCATCATCTTCGAGGACTAATGAGCTACAGGACCAGCTTCATAGGCAAGCAATTGAGATGGAAGCTCAACGGCGTCGGATGCAGGAGATGGAGCAGGCGCGAGCCGCAGAGCAGAAACGGTTGGCCGAACAGCAGCAGCAGATGGGGACATGGATGCAGCACTGTTATGCACAGTTGCAGGCATCTGGAATCCAGATAGCTCCCCCGCCTATTTTCGGTGCGCCACAGCCACAGCCTCAGCCTCAGCCTCAGCCGCAACCTCAGCCAGACCAGGACCAACCAACTTATGACGATCTGTTTGATCACATAGACTTAGGACACCCGTAGATTTGAACAATTGTCGGTTTTTTATTTTAATTATTTACTACGTAGGCATATGTATACAGATTTGAACGATTTCAGTTTTTTTTTTAATTTATTTACTACTATAGTTTCAATGGTTGTTGATTTTCAATGTGAACAATATTGGTGATTTTTTGGGAATGCAGGTTTTGGGATAAAACCCAAAACCTGCAAAAAAATTTAATTATTAATAACTATAACCAACGATATGTGTCAACATCGTCGGCTATAGTTTTCTACACGGTCAACCATTTTGATCATGGAGAAAACTATAACCGACGATGACGTCGTCGGTTATAGTTTGAAACTATGCCCGACGATAATTTCTCGTTGCCTTTAGTCTCTTTTTTTCCCAACGAAAAACCTAATTCATCGTCGGTTATAGTATCACCGACGATGCATTACCGACGAGACTATAACCGACGATGAGTCGTCGGGTATAGGCTATACCCGACGATAAAGAGGAACAGACCGACGACCCGAACTCGTCGGGTATACTAATTCTTCTGGTAGTGGCTGTAATTGTTACATAAAGAGTCCTAGCCTGTGAAGATGTAAATCGACCTAAGGGAGGAATAGGTAGAGTAGATACCTCAAGGTGCCTTTTCTTTGGAGGAAGAAGAGTTTTGCTGGAAGAGCCAGAATGCTTCTTTGGAGTAGATTGTGTCTTTAAGGCCGAAGGTTTTTTGGAGGCAGAAGGTGAAGTAGTCACCGGAGCTTTGCCTTTGTCTTTAGAAGACAGAGGAGAAACACTAATTAGACTAGGAGAAGTAAGAGGGGCAGTACGACACTGCTTGAACTCAACCTTCTTCCTTGCGGTTTGCTTGAATCGTTTAATACCTGATTGCCTGAAAGAAAACACATTTGGATTTGGTGGATCCACGGGGGGATGGCTGAGTAGGTTGCTCTCCTTGATTTCCTTTAGTGGTGTTGGAAATTGGTGACTCATCATGAGATGGTGATGGTGCTTTCAAAACATTTGCCGCCAAACCATCTTTTGCGTTCATGCTTTTGCGTTTCTTCGAGGCGGCCAAGGAAGCTTGACTGTGAGTGGCTGCATGCATCGCTGGAGCACCGAGAATCTCCCAATGGTCATCACTGTAGACGGTTTCTGTGGAGAAGGATGGAGGAGTCAAGATGTGGGGTTTTGGACTGTGATGAACAGCTTGAGATGGATGGGAATCAAAGGTCTCTCGATAGCTTCCAGAGGGATTCATGGAGGAGGAGTTAAGCCGAGGTGATTGCCGAATGGGGTTTTCAAGAGGAATGTTTGGTCTCTTGGTTCTAGCCATTGATACTTAGAGATAAATGAATCAAAACCCTAGATTCGGTTTGCTTGTGTAGAGAAAACTTGGAAGTGGATAAATGAAGGTATCAGAGTGGGTAATCGGGATGGAGAGAGAGGCAGCGGAGTACACCAGAAGTGACTAGTGAGGTATTGGGAACGACGTGAAATGAGAGAGAATAAAAAGAAACCAATTTCTTTTAATTCAAAGTACACTTCAAACTGGGCCAAGGCCAGTTGTTTAATCCATCAGCCCGAAATAAGTACAAAATCCACTCAAAAACCAGCTTTCACTAAAGTAAGCAAACCAAACTAGATCAAAAGTTAAGTTTAGTCCTCAGCAAAACAAGCTATAAAGATGAGAAACTTTGAGAACTAGATTTGACTTTTATCCCAAGTTAGTTGTAAGTACAACATCAGAAATCAATTAAGTTAGCTGAAAATATGGCTTGACAACTTTTAGCTTTGAAAACACAAAAAAAACAGATTGGTGATTTTGTTCAAGACATTGAGTACTCCCCCTAAGGATATGGGTACCCCTTTTTTATAAAAAAAAATACTAAATATATGAGTATTCATAAAAATATATACCACATTGTTTGGATATAATTCATGGTCTTTCAAGAAATATTTTGTAGCACAACTTTAAGTGTTTGTCATGAATAAGGAAATGCAGCACATTTTTTTATTGTATTTCTTATGAGTCTCTTTAATGCTTTCATTTGCATTGTTTTATGTCCGTCTAAAAAATCATTCTCTTAAGTTCATGTAACGAGAAATGTTATCATTGACTCCTTGAGAAGATGCTCGAAAGGGCAATATGTGTAACAATGAAACTCAGAGGATAACAAGTTCGAACTCATTTGAGAATAGAATGAATTTCAGGGATCCTCTTTTGATTGACACCCATGATTGATCAATGCTTGGGGCATTTATGTATATACTATGTATATCATGTTCAAATCAAAGATGGACTGACATTTTTTTATTTATTGATTTTTTTAGAGACATACTTCATTGATCAATTGTTGTTCTTTTCCTTCATAAAACAAACAAGTTGTAAAAGAGGAGACCATAAACAATATCCCTTTGTGATACAATTTTATGAAAACTGTAATATCTAGATATATAGTAAAAAAAAATTTATATATATATAGATATATAAAAAGTTTATTGTAAAGTAGAACAAACACCAATTGCCTTACGTAGACTTTCAAAACGAAGGTTGTCAAGTGATTTGGTAAACAAATCAGCTAATTGATTTTCAGTGGGGATAAAAGTCATTTCAAGCAACTTTTCTTCTACCAAACTTTTGATAAAATGGTACCTAATTTCAATATGCTTGGTTCTAGAATGTAAAACAGGATTCTTTGAAATATTTATGGCACTAGTGTTATCACAAAATAGAGTAAGTGTACCTTGTGGAAATCCATAATCATGAAGCATATGCTTCATCCATAACGCTTGAGTACAGCAACTTCCAGCTGCAATGTATTCTGCTTGGGCAGTGGATAGCGAGACATAGTTTTGCTTCTTGTTATGCCATGACACGAGATTATTTCCAACAACAAAAACTTCCTCCTGAAGTACTCTTTCTGCCAGTGGCATCACCAGCCCAGACAGAGTCTGAATATCCTACAATTTTAATATTAGAGTCAGTTGAATACATAATACCAAAATCAGTTGTTCCAGAATCATATCGAATGATACGTTTAACAGCTTTAACATGAGATTCTTTGGGATTTGCTTGATAGCGAGCACAGACACCAACGCTGTAACAGATGTCAAGTCTACTTGCAGTAAGATATAAAAGGCTATCAATCATGCTCCTATAATGTGTAGGATCAGTATCAATTCCAGCTAGATCAGCATTAATTTTGCAACTTGTTCCCATTGGGTTTCGAATGGGAGAAGAAGTTTCCATTCCAAACTTTTTTACCAAATCATTGGCATACTTGGTTTGAGAAATGTACATAATATCTTCCTTTTGCTGTACCTGTAAGCCTAAAAAATAGCTTAGTTTTCCACAGTGACTCATTTTGAATTCTTTCTCCATTGTAGTAGTAAAATCTTTTACTAAGACATTTGAGGTGGAACCAAAGATGATATCATCAACATAAATTTGAACAAGCATAACATGCTTAGATATGCTTTTAACAAAAAGAGTTTTGTCAATGGAACCTCTAACATATCCATAATTGATAAGATACGAGGATAACTTGTCATACCAAGCTCTAGGAGATTGCTTGAGTCCATATACAGCTTTTTTCAATTTATAGACATGACTAGAATGACTAACATCAGGAAAGCCTGGAGTTTGCTTAAGATAAACTTCTTCCTTAATATCCCCATAGAGAAAAGCACTCTTGATATCCATTTGGTATAAAGTGAACTTTAAATGACACAAAATGGCTAATAGGAATCTTACTAATTCTAATCTTGCAACTGGTGCAAAAGTTTCATCAAAGTTTAATCCCTCAATTTGACTGTATCCTTGAGCTACTAGTCTAGCTTTGTTCTGAGTTATAGTTCCTTTTTCATCAGTTTTATTTTTGTAAACCCACCTAGTTCCAATAATATTTTTGTTATTAGGCTTTGGAACTAATTCTCATACATCACTTCTCTCAAATTGGTTTAATTCCTCTTGCATAGCACTAATCCATTCAACATCATATAAGGCTTCTTTGATGTTTTTTGGTTCAATATGAGGTTGATGCATGTCTTTTCAAAAAAGGGTAAGGAAGGATTGAAGAATTGAGAAATTGCTGACAAATCCTTGAGATGTACTTCTGGTCCTCATTGGTTCGAAAATATTACCAATAATATCAGACGTTGAATGATCTTTCTTGACTTGACGTTTTCCTGATCTGTGTGGAGGCTGGATGGCTAGGGTCTCATCTATCCCTACGCTTTCATGAGATGATTCATGTTCACGTTCATTTCCATCATCATTTGATATGGGATTCTGATCATCAATGGGAGTTTCTTTCTCAGTTGTATGAGGTGCTTCAGAGACAACCTGTTTATCAGAAGAAGATATATGAGTACTAGTAGGACCATCATCAATAGCAACATTAACTATTTCCATGATTTTGCATGATCTTTTGTTGTAAGCTCGAAATGCCCGACTGTTCGTAGCATATCCAAGAAAAACTCCTTTATCACACTTTGGATCAAACTTGGTGAGGTAATCTCTGTCATTATAAATAAAGCAGATGCTTCCAAAAGCTTTTAGATGTGAGATGTTTGGTTTTCTTCCTCTCCAAAGTTCATATGGTGTCTTATCTGTTCTTGGCCTGAAAATAACTCTATTTAGAGTATAACAAGCATTAGATACTGCTTCTTCCCAAACTTCCCAAAAGGAATGAGGAAGATCAGCAGAGTTAATCATAACTCTTCCCATTTTAACAAGAACACAATTCTTTCTTTCCACAATGCCATTTTGCTGAGGAGTGATTGGTGTAGAAAATTCATGAAAAACACCATATTTATACAGTAATCACGAAATAAGGCATTTTCAAATTCAGTACCATGATCAGATCTAATTCTAATGATTTCCTTATCTTCAGAAAGTTTTTCATTTAAAATTCTTTTTGCAAGATTGAAATATTGATCAAAAGTTTCAGTTTTGTCAGCTAGAAATTTGACCCAGGTAAACCTTGAAAAGTCATCAACAATTACAAGTGCATAATTCTTTCCATGCAGACTTTGAGTTTCAATTGGACCAACTAAATTAAGATGTAATAATTGTAACACATTTGAAGTTGGTTTAGCATTAAAAGAAGAATGAGAAGTACGAATAAACTTACCGATCTTACAATCTCCACACATACCTTTTGGTTTCTCAACAAGTTTTGGCAAGCCTTTTATTGCTTCTTTGGATGACAATTTGACAATGTCTTGATGATTTAAGTGGCACAGACGCCTATGCCACAGTTCCAGTGCATTCATAGATATAAGAGATCAAAAACATACTTCAGGGGTGCATTTTTGATTTGCAGGAACACAGTAACAATGTTCTTTTGTTCTTTCTCCTTTCATAAGGGTTCTCCCTTTTCCATTAAGAACAAGACATTTTACTCGATCAAAAGTAACGGATTCGTGTTCATCAACAATTTGACTTACACTTAGAAGACTAACTTCCAAACCTTTAACCAGAAGTACATTGTCAAGGTTAAGAAGTCCAGGAGTGTTCACTTTTCCACAACCAATGATATTGGCATGAGCACCATCACCGAAAATAACTTTTCCAGATGGATAAGAGTCTTTCATGGTTGTAAACCATTTCTGGTTCCCAGTCATATGCCTTGAGCATCCACTATCCATATACCATGAATCAGACTTTCTTGTAGCAAGAGCTGTATGAGCAACATTGCATATTGCAACAATTTTGCTATCATCTTTAGGCAAAAAGATGACATGAGAGAAGTTACTTACACGGATTTCATCATCTGAACTGTTTCCACAAAGATCCCAGGGTTTTTGGTGAGCAGAAAAAGGCTTTGAAACTTTTGCTTTTTTGTTTTTGGCCTAAGGGGAAATCTTTTTCTAGTTAACAGTTTGAGGGACAGTAAGGCTCTTAGCTATCCTAGTAAGCTCTTTAAGTGACTTTTTCAAAGAAGACTGAAAGGACGAGATCAAGGTATTTTGATGATCATTTCTAGGATTTGTTTGCTCTCTTCTCAGTTTTCTACACAGTGGTCTTATATGACCAACAATTCCACAATGATGGCATGTGGGAACAAAAGGCTTAAAAGACATGCTAGATTCTAAAGTTTTGCTTTTGACAAACACAGTAGGTTTCTTAGGTATTAATTTTTCAGTTTTCTCATACCCTAAACCAGATTTATTTTTGTCAGTTTTACCAATTCCACAAATTTTAGTTAGCTTTTTTGAACCTAAATTGAACTTTTCAAACTATTGTTGAGATTCATCTAGAGCAAGTTTTTTCTCCATTAAAGAAGATACAAGTCTAGTTTGAGTTTCCAAGTTCTCATGAAGACACTTGACATTATTCTTAAGACAAGATTTCTCTAATTTCCATTTAGTTTTAGAGACAAAAACTTTTCTTGAATTTCAACTATTTTTTTCTCACTTGTTGATAACTCATGTTGGAGAGTTTCAATTGTAGTGCTCATAGACGTAGATGCATCACATTTCTTTATACTTGCTATCCAAAATGTCTTCGGACTTATCATCCTAAAGAGATTCATCAAAATAATTGAAGCAATAAATGTAACAATTTCCTTATCATTTTCTGAATTAGTTTCAGATTCACTATCACTCCAAGTTGCTTTAAGAACTTTGTGGGTTTTAACTTTCCTGTTGCACAGTCAGCAGCTTTCACTACAAGAAAATGAGTCATCACCGGCGAGATTCCGGCCAACAAGGCCGGCGACCGGAAAAGTCGCCGGTAATGTCCATCATTACCGGCGACTTACTCCGTCGCCGGTAATGTGGCCGGAATCTCGCCGGTAATGTGCCCTAGACATTACCGGCGACTCCAACCGTCGCCGGCAATGTCTAGGGCACATTACCGGCGATTTTCCGGCCGGAATCTCGCCGGAAATGTGCCCTAGACATTGCCGGCGACGGTTGGAGTCGCTGGGAATGTCTAGGCCACATTACCGGCGAGATTCCGGCGTAAAGTCGCCGGTAATGTCTTCATTTCCGGCGACTTACTCCGTCGCCGGCAATGTGTCTTATATTTGATGCCGGATGGGGCAGCTCGATCATTCAATCATTTTGAGCGAAAAAAATCCAAAGAAATCGAAAGAAGGAAAACGTACGCTCTGAAATCGATCATTCGGTATATTGTCAAAATTAAGGCGCGCGTCGAAAACTCGATCATTCAGGAAGCTATATATATAGGTACGTAGGTGTATATATACGTATATGTGGTATATATATATATATGTGTGTGTGTGTTGATCAAATCCAATTCGTGAGATATATATGAAATGTTGTTGATGTACGGTCACCGAAACGAGAAAACAGGTTGTAGTTAATCTTGTGTCTGAATCAATGACTGGTATTATCGTATTGTTATCGGAGCCAGGCTTAACAGAGCCTCCTCCTACCCAGTCAAATACGTTTTGAATTGAAAAAAAGGAGAATACTATCATCGAGTACTGAATCGAATTCAGAGATTAGATCGATATATATACATATGCATGCATGTGTTGATTTAATTAGAGTTGAATTGAGAGATCACGTCGATTATTAGTAGTGAATGTGTGTGTATATATATAACTAATACGTAAAATTGTTAGAATTTTCAGGATGGACAAGAGTTGGATGAGCCTCGAAAGATGGGATGTCAGATATCACGAGGGAATTAGGAGTTTTGTGGATTTTGTGAAGGCTAATTGTGGAGACACTACACTTCATTATTGCCCGTGTAAAGAATGTAAGTGTTTCAGCGATCGATTTCGATTTCCCATTGATAAAGTCCAGAGGCACCTGAGTAAATACGGGTTTTGGGATAAGTACACTTGTTGGATTTATCACGGTGAAACATCGGTAGCGGGTCCGCATGATCATGGACAATTTGGTGAGAGGGCTAGTCCACGCTATGATCATGGAGATTTTGCTGAGAGGGGCAGTTCATCCTATGATCCAACATCGATGTTAATCAATGATATGTTTCCTCATGAGAGCGGTGTATTCGCTGATGAAGCACCAAATGTCCCTCCCGTCGTTGAGGGTTTCCCCCATATCGAGCCAGTCGAACCATTACCTGGAGGTCATGTCAACACAAGCGGTATGGACAAGTACAACAACCTGATTGCATTGCAACAGACTCCGTTGTACGACGGTTGTAGTAAGACTGTTCTTGAAAGTGTCATGGGAGTGATGCAGCTCAAAATGGAGAACAAAATGTCTGTCAAAGCTGTTGATTCTTGGTTGAAGTGGACTGCTTCGCTACTGCCACCCGGTCATCGTCTTCCTACCACACATCATAAGGTGCGACATATCCTGAAAGATCTTGGGCTTTCCTACATCAAAATCCATGCATGCAGATATGATTGTATTCTCTTCTGGGGAAAAGATCTCGAAGACCTTGAAGCCTGCCCGGTATGTTTTACAGAAAGGTATAAGTTGACTCCTGCAGGCAACAAGAAAGCTGTGAAGATACTTCGATATTTCCCGCTTATTGATAGGCTGGAGCGGTTGTTCATGTGTGCTTTCACGGCCGAGGCAATGAGATGGTGGGCTGAGAGGAACTTGCCTGACGATGACACCCTTATACACCCTTCCGACGGAGAGGCTTGGAAGCACATGGTCAGGGAGTTTGATCATTTTGCATCAGAGGTCCGAAATGTTTGGCTAGGGCTCTCATCTGACGGATTCAACCCTTTTGGCAACATGAGTCTTCAATACAGTATATGGCCAGTTATTTTGGTACCGTACAACCTTCCACCATGGATGTGCATGAAGAAGGAATACAATATGCTCACTCTGTTAATTCCGGGCCCGGGTTATCCAGGAAAGCGTCTCGATGTGTATTTGAGGCCTTTGATTGAGGAGCTTAAGTACCTGAGTGAGTGTGGCCACCCCACTTACGATAGGTTCAAAAACGAGATGTTCCAGATGCATGCCATGCTTGTTGGCACCATCAGTGATTTTCCTGCCCGCGGTATGTTGTCGGGCAATGTTACCAGGGGTTACAGGGCTTGTTCAGAGTGCATGACGGTTGATTGTTGTAGTCCTCATTGCAGTAAAATTGTTCAGATGCGTCACCGTTGTTGGCTTCCATATGATCACCCATTTAGGCAGGATCCAGACGCGTTTGATGGGACTGTGGAAACAGGTGTGGCACCCAGGCGATGGACAGGGGAAGAAATTTTGGAAGTGTTGAATGAATATGATTTTGGCCAGCTGAGCAATCATCCTGACATAGTGGCGTCAATTCCAGAAAAGCCCGAAAGGTATATTTGGACACACAAGAGCATATTCTGGGAACTCCCCTACTGGCTCAGGTTGCCTATCAGACATTACCTAGATGTCATGCACATAGAGAAGAATGTGTGTGAAAGTGTGGTGGGCACAGTTCTTAACTTGGAGGGGAAAACAAAAGACATCCCTAAGGCACGCATTGATCTGAAAGCAATGGGTGTGCGGAAACATTTGTGGTTAAGAGATGGTAAGAGAAAAATGCCGCAAGCTCCGTACACCGTAAAGCCGAAGCATAAGCATGAAATTTTTCGGTGGCTGAGTAATGTCAGGTATATATTCTTATGGCTATGTAGGAATTTGGCCTTAAATTTTTAGCGGAGTATATATGGTTATATGCGAGAAATATAATTGGTCCATATATGTGGCTTTATCTATATATATGCAGGTATCCTTATGGCTATGCAGGAAATATAAGCAGGTGTGTTAACTTCCGGGACAATAAGATGTACGGATTAAAGAGTCATGACTGCCATGTACTGCTTCAACGCCTTTTCCCTATTTTCATTCGAGGGTACATGCCCAAAGAGGTGGTGGAGCCGTTGGTGGCCTTGTCAAGATTCTTTCAGAAGTTATGCACCAGGGAAGTTAAAAAAACAGACCTCAGGGAGATGCAAGATGACATCATTTTTATCATGTGCAAGCTTGAGAGGATATTTCCCCCAAATTTTTTCGACATAATGCCTCACCTGATGATCCATCTTCCCGAACAATTGTTGCTTACCGGTCCCGTACACTACACTTGGATGTACCCCATGGAAAGGTACAAATGATTCATACATTTGGTTTGCCTATGTTTTTATATGTAAATTCTTATTTTTTAAGTAAGTTAACATGCACTTGTTAACTTGTAGACAATTGGGAGCCTACAAGGACTATGTGAAGAATAAATATGCACCTGAAGGGTGTATCGCTGAAGCATATCTTGCGCACGAGTGTGTAACGTACACCAAAGTGTACCTCGAAAATGTAGAGGACCCCCAACAACAGATGCCGATAGATGAACCACAGTTCAACCTTTCTATCATCTCCAGTGACGTGGTAGTACAGGGAAGGTTGCCAAAGTCGTACAAGTTGGATGGAAATGAGGTAGCCATTGCCCACTGGTCGGTACTGATTAACTGTCAAGAAGTACAATATTGGAAAAACTATCATCTTCACTGCCCTGCTATTGCCGGAAATGTTGATTACCACAACAAGACGTTTGCAAACTACTTTGGTCAATGGGTAAGTATATGTCTATTTTTATATATATCCTTACATAGCATGTATGTATGTACGTGGTTTTGTGGTTTCAAGATGACATAATTTCTTCTGTACGTATTAATATATGGACGTTTTCAGATGAACCATGTAGCAGATGATGGTTGCCCAGAGTGGTCAAACGAATTGAGGGTCCTGGCGATGAAACCGATAGCTTCACAAGTTTACTCCATGTGTCAGGTCAATGGCGTGAAATTTATATGTGCAAATCGAGACGACCGACTAAAAACACAGAATTGTGGGGTGATGGTCCATGGTGGGCAGGATGGCGTTGACTATTACGGTGTCCTTCATTCAGTTGTTGAACTAATTTATGGGAACCGCATGAAAGTGCACTTGTTCAAGTGTAGATGGTTTGATACTAGCCCGGAGAACACAAGGACCGATCAGTACGGAACATTTTCGGTGAATACTGCTACTACCTGGTATGAAGATGACCCTTTCGTTCTTGCCTCATCAGTAAAACAAGTGTTTTACCTGGACGATCTTCTTAACAAAGTCCCGTGGAAGGTGGTTAACCATGTTGCTCATAGAAACATATACAGTGCTGCCACACTTGGTGATACCGCAGATGATGAGGAAGTTACTGCATACCAAGAGCCAAACGCTTTTGACATTCCTGAATCATCTACGATTCGCCTTAATAATGTGAGATCTGGGAGTGTGGTTCGAATTACTGGAGCAGAACTTCTCGATGTTAATCCATATGAAGTTGACGCTGATTCAGATGACGAGGAGCGGCACATATTGCCAGAGGTTACCTATGAAACCGAGTCAGACTCAAGTGATGAATATGATTACGATTATCATCCTTAGTACGTTGGAAATTGTAGTCGGAAATTGTAGTCGACAAATGTACGTAGTAAAATGTACGTAGTAAAATGTTTAAGGAAATTGTAGTCGGAAAATGTACTCGGAAAATGTACTCGGAAATTGAACGTAGTCGGAAATTGAACGTAGTCGGAAATCGGAAATCGGAAATTGAACGTAGTCGGAAATCGGAAATTGAACGTAGTCGGAAATCGGAACCGTAGTCAGAAATTATACGTAGTCGGAAATTGTACGTAGTCGGAAATTGAACGTAGTCGGAAATCGGAAAATGGTCGGAAATCGGAAAATGGTCGGAAATTAGTCGGAAATCGGAAAATGGTCGGAAATTAGTCGATCGGATAATAGTCGACAAACCTAGACATTACCCACGAGTTGCTAAGTCGTTGGTAATGTCATTACCAACGAGTTGCTTCTCAACTCGTTGGTAATGTCATTACCAACGAGTCAAGTCGTTGGTAATGACATTACCGACGACGTTGACCTACCTCGCCGGCAATGGTGGCGGTATAGCTCGAGCTCGAGCTCCTCCTCCCCATTTCTCTTCGGCCTAATTCAATTCTCTCTTCCCTCTCTTAGCTCGAATTTCTTCCCTCTCCCCTCTCATCAATCCTCTCTTCTCTCTTCCCTCTCCCCTCTCTTCCTCTCCTCCCCTCTCTCCTCCCCTCTCTCCTCCTCCCCTCCTCCTCTTCCTCCTCCCCTCACCTCCGTCGCCGGCAAAGTTGGGTCGAGCTCCACCATGGCAGGTTTGAGCTCACTCTCTCTCCCTCTCTCTCTCCCCTCTCTCTCTCTCTCATTCCACAATATTTTTTTCTGTATTTTAATTAATTAATTTTTGATAATTGTGGGATGTATATATGTATGCATGTGGACAATATTTGTAAAATGTAATTAAGGTATGTATGAAAATTGTGGGAAAAAAATGTGGATAATTGTGGGGTGAAGGAGCAATATATGTGATGTATATATGTGAAAAATTAATTAATATATATGGAATGTATATATATACGTATGTTTGAAAAATATGGAAAATTAATTAGCTAGGGTGAATTAGATTAATATGTGATGTATATATATATGCACGAATTAATGTGAAATTAAGATGCATGATCGATGTATATATGTGTGAAAAGTTTAAAGCCGGAAATGATGTATGTATATATGTTAAGTTATGTGATATAGTACGTTGTTAATTTAACGTATAATAGGTGATATTGGAACCATACCAAATCGGAACCGGAACGGTTTGAAACCGGAACTGTTTATAACCGGAACCGTTTGAAAACAAACGGTTCCGGTTTCAAACGGTTCCGGTTCCAAACCGTTCCGGTTCTGATTTGTTATAGAACCGAAACGGTTTGGAACCGGAACTGTTTGTAACCAGAACCGTTATGTTACAAATTGTTCCAGTTACAAACAGTTCCGGTTTCAAACGGTTCCGGTTCCAAACCGTTTCGGCAACGATTTGTTATAGAACCGAAACGGTTTGGAACCGGAACCGTTTGGACCCGGAACTGTTTGTAACCGGAACCGTTTGTAATATAACGGTTCCAGGTTCCAAACCGTTCCGGTTCCAAACCGTTCCGGTTCCAAACCGTTCTAGAACCCCAGTTCCCATGACTATTACGGTGTCCATGCCAGGAGGTTTTGCAGCTAATTGGCTTCGGAGAGGTTCCCGAAATAGTGGAGGGAACAGTAGTCAAGCTTCCTCCTCGCCCGCAGTTAGCAACACGCCCAGTGGGCCAATGATGAGTGCTCGCACGAGAGCCTTGCTAGAGGCGCGAGCTGAGGAGGAAGCTGCACGATCAAGAGCCGTGCAACCGGAAGTTGAGCCTCGAGCCTCAGTCTCCAGACGCTCAATCAGAAGACGTCCCTCCGGTGGCAGAGCCTCAGACGAGCGACAATCAACGGGGGCATCAGAAACTCCCTCAATCCGAATGCCCCATATTCGCCCGGTGCCTACTCCCGTTTCACGGGAAACATATGAGACACATGGTGGTGCTGGCGCCTCATCGTCCAGGCCTCGTCTATCTCCACCGTCCGGTCTCTTCCTACCCGACGAGATTCCTGTCATCCCTGAATTCGATGATAGGGGGATGCCTGTTTATATTGAAGGACGGCCGGAGTTCCTGAGCGTGGAGGAAGCGTATAACTTCCTCCCGTTCGACCCCGTGTATCTTTGGAGTGTGAGGTGCACCAACCAACAAACGGACGATGCAGGTAAATTTTATTTAACATCAGATTGATTACTTAATTATTACTTAAGACTTGCGATATGTTCAATTAATGATATCAATTTGTTGACATTGTATTATTAGGCAATTTCGTTAATGGGACTGGAAAACGGAAAGGGGCTAGAGGCACCTGCACCGGGAAGAGACTTGAGCAGGCCACCGGCGGAAGGAAAACGCCCATAAGGGCCAATGAGGATGGCGAGGTGATCGAGGCATTCGACACCACGCGCAAATATGTCAGCATGGTCGGTGCGATCGTGCGGGACAAGGTCCCAATGCTTTGGCCAGATTGGGAATCTGTGCCTATCTACGTGAAGATGCAAGTGCATAATGCACTCAGTGTGAGTAAAATCGTATTTTTATTACGTAAATTTTACATTTATTAATTAAGTCCGAATAAATATATAATTTTACCTTTTATATATTCATATTGCAGGTGTGGTTTGACGTGGATGAAGTTCTTATTCACACGTGGGTAGAGCGTCAACTACATATGAGGTGATGTGCTTCGACTTATTTGAATATATATCGAGTTAGATTTTTGTTTATCAAGTGTTTTACTATCTCTAACTTTTTTTCCTTCTTTTAATATAGGTATAAAGAGTGGAAGAACGAGCTTTCTTCCCATTACACTGTATACAAGGAGCTAGGCCGAGGTTCCACCCCTAGCGAATTCCGGTTTAGGGAGTACGAGTGGCTGTGGCTGATAGCCCACTTCGAGCACCCCAAAGCTCGGGTATGCATCCTTAATATATCTTTCAATCCTAAAGTATCGTATCAGATTGAAATAGTTAGTTACTAATTTTTTTTCATATGTTTATCAAACAAGGCGATTTCGAAGACGAACCGGGCGAATAGATTGAAAAACACCAGGGCCCATCATGCAGGTTCACTCAACTACATGGGTTGGTCGACTAAGGCGCAGCAACAACAAGAGGTGAACCCGTTGGTGTATATTCATCAGAAGTTCTACCCGCAGTGCCCTGAAGAAGCGGTAAGTCTTTCGCCTCTCAATGTGTTAATAAAACTATTTTTGAAGATGGAAATAGATTTTGTTAGCTAATACGTTGTTCATTTTCCCTTTTCAATTAGTCGAGAGTGGAGGAGGCGACCGCAGAAGTGACCATGAGTATAGCTCGGACAAACCATCCTGACTGCTCCGAGGAAGAAGTCACCCAGTATGCCTCTCAGATCGATCCGCTTGATCCCCCGATAGCGGCTCGGATCATGGCAAAAGCGTGCGGGACTGGAAAGAATACCTACTACTGCAGGGGAATGGGCTCGGCGGGTGAAGGAGTATTGAAGAACACTTCAGAATACTCTACCGGGTCAAGAAGTTCAACTTCTAGTCGTAACCTCGCAGCGGAGCTTCATAGGACGCAGAGGGAGTTGGAGGAGCAAAAGAGGCAGATGGCCGAGTACCAAATGCAGCAGACACAGGTGCAGGCTCAGATGTACACATGGATGCGGACGATGTACGAGGCTCAGACTACCGGACAACCGTTCCCCACACCTCCCCCGGTCCCGGTCCCTCCCTTCCCTAGCTATCCACCACCACCACCGCACCAGTCAACGCCAGGTGCTATCCTATCTAGATTCGCACACTAGACTAAGAGTTATACTCCATCTTGTATGTAAGAGTTTTACAAATGAAAGTTACACAAGTTTAACAAATGAGCTTAGTTATCTCACAACTAACTCCCTTGGAAACTCTTCGGGTTGCTTGCATCTACCATAAAGAACTCATGGAATGCAAGATGTATGTAGATGAGTTGAAAGGATTTTCATGTAGACTTTAAGACATAAAGCACAACACAAATCTATAAGCATAATCTTAGAACTCTGTTTTGAAGAAAGAGTGAGAATACCATTTGAACAACCAAGTAATAAACATGGAGCTGATATGTATATATAGCCACGGGAAGGAGGAAATGGTTTTGCCCAAAGTTATCCTAGCCATGTATTGAGACTTAAACACCACACAAACCTTTCTTTAATTCTAAAGAAAAGATCTACCAAAGTGAACTTAGCTCACAGCCAAGTATACAAGCTGTACTTAGTTTACAACCATGTATAGGAGCTGTAGACAGCTAAAAGCTTTTTAACCCAAAATATCTTTCTTATCTCAAGGTAAAGTGAAAGTGTGTATTGTATAAAACATAAACTTCATTTAACAAAACAACACATGACCAGAGATATGTTTTGAAAAAGGTTTTCTCAATTTATAAAAGATGTTTTAATAAAACCGATCATAAAGATTTGTAAAGGCAGGGGCTTTTGGGATAGGAACCTATGCAGCTATCCTCTGTGAAAAACAATGAATATATATGCATGTTTTTACTTTGAGTCCATGAGTTCATTATGGTGTATCTTTGATCTCTTTGCTTGGTTCTTCACTTGTTTTGAGTCCTCTAAATCATGTTTTGTATTGATATAAGATTTGTCAATAATCATATACCTTTAGATTGATATGCTTAGCTGCAATGCTTGAACTTTTCCTCTGCAGCAGCCTGCAGTAAAAAAGAAAGAATAAAGAATATGAATGAAAATGGTTTAGGTGACAAGCAACATCCATGACAAAGTAGAACACTTGACCATTTCTCTAATATGATTTATGAGGGAATTCTCTCTGATAGTACTCAACGGTGAATTCAGGATTAAATCTTCACTAGTGCTTAGCTTAAATAATTTTTTTATGAATTTTGAGGAACGAGAGAATTTTTTTTATTTTCGAGCATTGATCGATAACACGAATGCTTTCGAATGAAAAATAATATGTAATAAGCAATTTTTGTAGAGTAAACTTAGTCAAAATGTACGAATGTTGCGACTTATGCTCAAAGAGGACCTAAAAACTCGACACTTATTACTTGAGTAAGTAGGAAAATGAATTGGATATTGGTTTATCACATAACTACGTAACTATAATCAATAATCACTAATTAGTTTGTATTGGGCTCAACTTTTTTCCTCTATAAACAATAATATAGTAGTTGTTTTACCTTTTTTATCATGTATAATGGTTAGATTATTTAGTTTATATTGTGAGGTAATAATAATTTTTTTTTAATCTTCAAAATCTCACTAGGGCTTAAGACCCTAAAGCCACTACTCACATCGGCCTCTAACAGTACTACGCACAAGGTTCTAAAAATTGCTAGGCAGCTCTAGACGGTGAGGGTACCTTCTAGCGCCTAGGCGGCTAGGCAGGGATTAATCGGATTCTAGACGGTTTCTAGGCGGTTTGTATTAAATATATATTAATTGATATATATAATAATAAAGATCTTTATAAAGTAAAATTAGACATAATTAGAGTCACAATAACTAAATAAAAAACATACCATCGAGTCTTTATTATAAGTTACATGACACAATGTTAAGATTTTATAGTATTTACAATCCACGTAATACAAAACCATAGCACAATGAAATGCTACAAAGTGAGGAGATCGAGCTTAATTAGTTGGGATTGACTTTCGCAAGACAAGACTTCAGAGGCACTCTGTCGCAAGTTAATTTGAGAATTTAGGGTTAGATCCCTAAATTTAAAGCTTTTATATTTTTGAAAAAAAAAACTAACCCGCCTAGAACCATCAATAAAATAAATAAATAAATAAAATTTTAAAAACATTTAAAAAAAAAATTAAAAAATTGACCGCCTAGGTCCGCTTAGAAGGGGAAATCAATTTTTTGTCCAATTTGAGGCAAAATTTAATGATTGATGGCCGCCTAGGCCGATTTTTAGAACAGTGGCTACTCATGATATTGTACATAGCAAATTCAATGAATTGAGCTTCACAAGGCTATTGTCTGCGTGACTTCCAAGTTCCAGTAATAGTTATTTATAGGGGTGGAATTCCGGCGGTTTGGTTCAGTTTTTGATAGAAACCGTAATCGAACCGAACTACTTTTTTGGTTTGGTTCGGTTCAGTTTTTACATTTTCAGCAACAAAAATCGAGTGGTTCGGTTCGGTTTGGATCGGTTAAAAGTTTCATTTTTTCGGTTTTTACATCTTCACTTCCCTTGTATAACCTGGACTTTGGTACTCAATAAACAAAAGCAACCATGCCATATTCAGAACATGGAATCCTTCATAGCATAATTTACTGGGAACATGCCGTCTACTTTGCCTATGCCACTACCACTTATATATTATAATTGAGATTAGCTAGGGAGTTAAATATGCAGACCTAAGTTTGGTGGGGTACCAGGCACAAAATTTTCATCTCGTTGCTTATAAGATTCAAAGCATATATAGGAAAGTTAATTAATCAAGAGATATAAAAATTTCCATCACATCGCAAACCTAATAAGGATTTGAATATAAAGCCAAGCAACAAAGACTTATATAGCACTAATAGTAGCACGGTGGAATTTTATGTCTGGTTCATATGAGCCCCCATGACTACTGATCTTGAGAACTTTATCTTTTTGTCAACGAGAGGGAGTTGAGTAACAACACCCCATGTTACCTGAATGGCTATTGATCTTGAGAACTTCATCTTGGTTTCAACGATAGGGAGTTGAGCCAGTCTAGATAGGCGAGCAAAACAGGGATGGAGCCAATGAGGTGATTATGGGAGAGATCGATGGCGTGGATGCGATTGAGGATGAGGATGGAGAGAGGGAATGAACTAGAGAAAGAGTTATGGGAGAGGAAAAGGGACTT
Organism: Geum urbanum; assembly: GCA_946800695.1. Taxonomy (NCBI): domain Eukaryota; kingdom Viridiplantae; phylum Streptophyta; class Magnoliopsida; order Rosales; family Rosaceae; genus Geum; species Geum urbanum. Next base: position 59,884,521 of record OX326997.1, read on the forward strand.
GAAAAGTTGAGAGTTGAGATTAGAGAGAGATGAATGAACCGGAGAAAGAGCTGCTCGGTTGCTCTCAAATTGAATCCTAATTTTTTTCCCTTATCGCATCCTTATATAGTACAACTAAGTGAATGAACGACATCTGACCACCAAAATGACGTAGTTTTGGATATGTTCAGTTTTTTTTGGTTTTTTGGTTTGATTCGGATTTTTGAAATATAAAACTGAAATCAAAACTGAACCAAATTTTTTGGTTTGGATTTCTTCGTATTTGGTTTTTTTCGGTTACAGTTACAGTTCGACTTTGTTTTTTTTTGGTTTGAAAATCCCAGCCCTAGTTACTTATACATGCATTAATCTCTGGGAGTACAATCCATGTGTGGGCTAGTGGTCCTACCAGCCAAGTCTTATATGAATAGTATTTTGAAGTGGTCTCATAATAGATACACTACCAGTAGAACCATTATACCCGACGAGTTGCCAAAAAATAGGCCGACGACAAGGGTTCTCGTCGGTTATAGTTAACTATAACCGACGACCTAAATACCTTGTCTGTTATAGTGATTTAACCGACGATGTATTTCAATCGTCGGTTATAATGGCCGGAAAATCGTCGGTAATAGTGGAAAACTATAACCGACGATAATTTTTAACTATTATAGACGATTATAATAAATCGTCGGCTATAGTTGCTTATTTCAGATCCATTCTGGGCAGCAGCTACGTCATTAAAAAAAAATCTCCGGCGGAAACTGAAAACGCTCTTAAATCATTAGGTGTTGTCAAAAACTGTCCACAATGAGTGCGTGATTCATTATATATAGGTAGGTATACTAATATATATATATATGCATATATGGATGTGTGTGTTGATCGATTAATATATGTTGATGTGTAAATATATAGCTAGCTCGAGTATGTTGATATATATATTGTTGCTTTTGAGTTGATAGTTGAGTTGGAGTGATTGTCGTTGATTATTGTGAATATATGGTGATTTATTTGATTATTGTGATTATTATAGGGTTAATTGTGATTATTATGGGTAATATTGTGATTATTGTGATATTTCAGTTAATTGTGATTATAGTGTGGTTATTTAGATTTTTGTGATCGATTATAGTTAGAGTATATATTTAAATTATGGGAATTTTAATAATATTTAGTGTAATTGATTGATTGTACGTTGATTTTGAGTAAGTTAAATTAGATGAAAATATATATGAATAATTAGGGATCGATCAAGTAGAATAATTAGACAAGAATAATTTATATGTATATATATGAATATAAGTTAGACGAATATATATATATGTTCATTTGTAATTAGCTAGGGATCGAGTAGAATATATAATTAAATTATGTAATATATGTATAGTTTGAATATCGATATATATATATATAGCTAGATATATATTTATATATATAATGATGAATTTTTAATTAATTAATTAGATCATTGGTATCTATATACAGTTATAATTTTCAAGCTGGACAAGAGTTGGTTGTGTCTTCCAAGATGGCATGTAAGATATCACTGTGGAATTAGGAGTTTTGTGGAATATGTGAAGTTTAATTGTGGAGGGATGACAATTTATTATTGTCCGTGTATGAAATGTCAGTGTCACAGCGAGCGATATCGTTTTCACATCGATAAAGTATTGGAGCACTTGAAGAAAAACGGATTTTGGGATAAGTACACATGTTGGACTTATCACGATGAGAGCTCATCAGTTGGTCAGCATGATTAGGGACAATTTTTTGAGAGTGGCAGCACATCTAATGATCCAACAACAAGGTTGATCAACGATATGTTTCCTCATGAGAGCGGTGTATTTGCTGAAGCACCAGATATCCCTCCTGCTGTTGGGGGTTTCCCTCATATTGAGCCAGTCCAACAATTACCTACAGCTGTCAACACTGCTGGTATGGACAAGTACAACAACCTCATTGCCTTCCAACAGACCTCGTTGTACAACGAGTGTAATAAGACTGTTCTTGAAAGTGTTATGGGAGTAATGAAGCTAAAAGTGGAGAACAAAATGAGTGTGAAGGCTATTGATGATTGGCTAAAGTGGTCTGGTTCGTTGTTGCCCCCCGGTCATCGCCTTCCTACCACTCATCGTAAGGTGCGACAGATCCTTAAACATCTTGGCCTTTCATACATCAAAATACATGCTTGTAGATATGATTGCGTTCTGTTCTGGGGTGAAGATGCTTATGAGAATGATCTTGAATCCCTTGATGGTTGCCCGGTATGTGGTACAGATAGGTATAAGTTGACTCCTGCTGGAAACAAGAAAGCTGTGAAGATACTTCGATATTTTCCGCTGATAGATAGGCTAGAACGATTGTTCATGTCTGCACACACGGCTGAAGCTATGAGATGGTGGGCCGAGAGGAATTTGCCCGACGGTGATACCCTCATACACCCTGTTGACGGAGAGGCTTGGAAGCACATGGTGAGGGAGTTTGCTTATTTTGCATCAGAGGTTCAAAATGTTTGGCTGGGGCTTTCATCTGACTGATGCAACCCTTTTGGCAACATGAGTCTTCAATACAGTATATGGCCAGTTATGTTGGTACTACACAACCTTCCTCAATGGATGTGCATGAAGAAAGAATACAATATGCTTACTATGATAATTCCAGGGCCATGTTATCCAGGAAAGTGTCTCGATGTGTATTTGAGACCCTTGATTGAGAAGCTTAAGTACCTTAGTGAGCATGGTCATCCCACTTATGACAAGTTCAAAAATGAGATGTTCCAGATGCATGTCATGCTTGTTGGCACCATTAGCGATTTTTCTGCACGCGGGATGTTGTCGGGCAACGTTACCATGGGATACAGGGCTTGTCCAGAGTGCATGACTGTTGAGTGTTGCAGATCTCATTGCAGGAAGATTGTACATATGTGTCATCGTTGTTGGCTTCCACATGATCACCCATTTCGGGAGGATATGGAGGCATTTGATGGGACTGTTGAAAGGACCCAACCCCGATTTAGCTCCCTAAACCGGAATCAAACCCTTTCGAAAACACGAACCAACAAAAACCGTAGAAATTTTGGCAGAGTTTCGTTACTAACGTGGAATTACCATTACTTGCACGCGGAAAATACACTTCATCCCATGCCACAAAAATCAAACCGTGGGCACCAATCCCATCCGGATTTCTCAACATATCAACAGTAAAGTAAAACAATAAATATATCTGTACTTTACTGAAATCCGGAGTAAAATCGTATATCATATACAACAGAATACTCAGAGCGACCTCTAATGTATAATCATATACGTATACCACAGTAGGTAGAACAATAAACCTACTGGAAGAAACAAGGTAGCTCGAGCACTATGCCTCCGACCACGACGTGCGACACCAGAGTCCGAACTGCAAACTGGGCACGGAAACCGAAAAGCCCAGGGGAAAGGCAAATAAAAACGTTAGAGTGAGTGGACGAAAATAAGCATATGCCTTTCACCAGTTTATATACATACTCAATGCAAAACAGTGCGAGTTTGGAAAACAACACACACACACACACATATATATATATATATATATACGGAGGTTGTCGGGCGACCTCTAAAACCCGACGTCAGGTGAATCGCTTAAACCTGACAGTGATAGGCCAGGGGACCACTCAACCCTGGCGGCACGCAGGGGACCACTCAACCCCGCCCAGAGGAATCTCTCAACTCTGGTCCAGAGGAATCTCTCAACTCTGGTACATCGATGTAATAAATGCCATCACCAATAATCATATGACAATACCTCCAAAAATAACATATATCTCAATCATCGTATAAAATAAATACGGAAATCATAAAATCCACGAACTCGCAAATCAACAGTGAAAATAGAAACTTGTCCACTTAAACACTAGCGTAACGCAGTTCGCGTTAACCCGTGATCCAGCGGAAAGTCCCTCGCCAAACGAACGATCACGAACACCTGAATATTCACAATGTCCAATTCTCACAAACATAATTCGACAATTCAAAACAAATCACGAGAAACCACCGGTCTCGGAAACACATAATCCGATTACGACAAACTGTCAGAAATCCGGAAATCACACCTCAATACCTCGCTGTAATTTTGGACGCTCAACTCGAAAAACGAACCTCCCCACTGCGATCGGGGCGCGATTTCGAGTGAAATGACATGAACTTGTTGAAAATCCCAAAAAGTCAAACTTTGACCGCCGTTGACCGTTGATCGCCGCCCACGGCGGCGCCGCCACCAACCGTGAGATTTCTCGGGGGAGCAACCACCATTCCATGCAAAATCACCCACTGAGCAACTTTGTCAACTACAACAAAGGTCAATTCTCATTCTAACTCATCCAATTTCAAGCAAAACAGAATTGTTCCCAAAATTTCACATTCAAAATTCTCCACACACAAGCAAAATTAGATCACCATACCTATATGGTTAGAATCATGGAGATGAGGGCTACAAAACCCAGTGCTTGATTTAGCTCGAATCGGCCGGAATACATAAACCCGAATTCACCAAAATTCCTCCATTTTCAAGTCAGAATTTCTCCTTTTCCGGTGAGCTAAACCGTGAGTGGTGGCCGGGGACAGAACCAGAACGACGGGGCGAGGTGAACGGGACCGGAGTCGAGCTCCGTGGTGGCCGAACGGCGTCTCGCCGCCGTGAGCCGTCGGTCACCGACGTGACTCCTCCACCACCTCGGTCAACCTGTGTTGACCAGGTCAACCATCTTGAATGCATGTTTGACTTGCCTGTTTTGGAAACCCCACTATTTAAACCTTCCTAAAAAGGAAACCTCCAAAAATACATTTCGGCAAAACTTAAACATCCGTAACTCTCGCGTCGTAACTCTGATTCCGATAATTCTCGCGGCAACAAACTTGACTTGATATGTTCTTCAATTATCACCCAAAGTCAAACACATCGACCAAACGGATAAAAAGTCAACGGTTCACCCAAACACATACATAATCCGACTAAATAATCAACAATCGGAAATATTCACAACTTAATCTTTGTAACTCGGAATAATTCTCCGGAAGTTCCCACGAGTTCGAAATTAAATTCTCAACAACTTCCATGAAGAAGCCGAAACCAAATTTTCGACCGGTAATTTAGTTGTTAAGAAATTCACCAATTTAACTCGATTCCGTCGAAACTTCAAATAGTCGTAATTTATTCCTCGGTCGTCCAAATAACGATCCGGAACCGCCCACGAACTCGAAATCACACGTACCACGACTCTCGAGAAGAGACCCAGCTCCAATTCTCGGCCAATAATTTAGTCGTTAACAAATCCGGCGATTCAAACAATTGCCGTAATACTGCGACTACGCGCAAGCTCGTAGATCAAGCTGATTCCACTGCTGACTCTGTTCTGGGTCGTCACAACTGTGGAAACAGTTGAGCAGCCGGAGGAGATGGACGAGGGATGAAATATTAGAAGTGTTAAATGGATACAATTTTGTGTAGCTCAGCAATCATCCTGAGATAGTGGCGTCAATACCTGACAAATCCGACAGGTATAAATTCTGGACACACAAAAGTATTTTTTGGGAACTTCCGTATTGGTCCAAGTTGCTGATCAGACACTACTTAGATGTCATGCACATAGAGAAAAATGTGTGCGAGAGTGTGGTCGGTACAGTGTTGAATTGGGAGGGAAAAACTAAAGACGGCCCAAAGGCACGCATTGATCTAAAAAGAATGGGACTGTGAAAACATTTATGGTTGAGAGATGGGAAGAAAATGGATGTATCCAATTGTTGTTTACCGGTCCAATACACTACACATGGATGTATCCAATGGAAATGTATGTAAGGTATCTCTGAATCTGGCTATTTCTTTAATATTATTTATTCACTTATTTTACAATAATCATAACATGCTCTTTAATTACCACTTTATAGACAACTAGGGGACTACAAAGACTATGTGATGAACAAATTCACACCCGAAGGGTGTATCCCTGAAGCATATATTGCGCACGAGTGCGTAACATACACCAAGTTGTATTTGGGAGCGTTGAAGGACCCTCCACATCATATGCCGGTAGATGAACCGCATTTCAACCTTTCGATCATCTCCAATGATGTTGAAGTTTCTGGAAAGTTGCCCAACTCGTACAATTTGGAATCATATGAGCTAGTCATTGCCCACTGGTCGGTATTGATTAACTTTCCAGAAGTTCACTATTGGAAAAATCTGCACCCTTACTGCCCTGCTATTGCCGGTGATGTTGAGTACCACAACAAGACGTTCGCAAACTATTTTGGCAAATGGGTACGTATATAGATATATTTACTTGTATATATATATATATGGCGTACTATTTTCCTATTTAAAGTCCCGGAATAGTTTCTTCTCTCTCTCTCCCTACAGTTTCAGTTTCGTGTTCTGCCGTTCTGGGGGTTATAACCCGAGAATTATACCCGACGATATAAGTTTAGTCGTCGGGTATAAGACTATAACCGACGATATAAGTATAGTCGTCGGTTATAGTCTTATACCCGACGACATTCATACTAGGGACATCGTCGGGTATAGTCCTTTTTTTACTCTTCCGTTATCTTTTGTTTTTCCTCATAAATACTACATATAACAATGTTAAATTATAATTAATCCCAAATTAATACACATCACGAATGACATTCATTGAATTGCACGTTTATATATACTCAAATTGCACGTACGTACGTACGTTCCAGTCACGTACCGTCATACACATCGAGAAACATTAATTGCACGTTCATACTCAAAATAACATACGTATACATCCATTTGTAAATTAATACTTTATATCACTAAGGCACATAGTTCGAATCATCGCTTGTGTCTGACTCGGTTTCTGAGTTAATTTCAGGTAAGATGTATATGCCCTCGTCACTTGAGTCTTCGTCGTCTTCATTTTGATTTACATCAATAAGTTCAGGTTGAGGAATTCGTACCACACTACCCTGTATCACATTAGTAAGGCGAATTGTTGAGGATTCAAGAATACCAGTTGCGTTCGGCTCTTAGTATGCAGTTACTTCTTCATTATCTGCGGTCACACCAAGTGTCGAACCATTGTATATGTTTCTTGGAAGAACGTGGTTAACAACTTTCCAGGCGCCTTTGTGCAGAAGATCATCAAGATAGAACAATTGTTTCACCGCCATGGCCAGAACAAATGGATCATCTTCATACCAGCTTGTAGCAGTATTCACAGAAAATATGCCGAATTGATCGGTCCTTGTGTTCTCAGGGTCGGTATCAAACCATCTACACTTAAAACAAGTGCACTGTCATGCCTTCCCCATATATTAATTCGACAACTAAATGGAGAACACCGTAATAGTCAACTCCATTTTTCCCACCATGCACCATTACCCCCGAATTTTGTGTTCTTCGTCTAACATCTCTTTGATTACAAATAAATAGCAAGCCATTTACCTTACACATAGGATAAACTCTGGAAGTTACAGATTTATGCACCAAGAGCCTCAATTCGTGTGACCACTGAGGGATACCATCATCTTGTACATGGTTCATCTGAAAATGATCATTAACTTAACTTTAAATAGGAAAATAGTACAGCATTTAGATATATATATATATACAAGTAAATATATCTATATACGTACCCATTTTGCCAAAATAGTTTGCGAACGTCTTATTGTGGTACTCAACATCACCGGAAATAGCAGGACAGTAAAGGTGCAGATTTTTCCAATAGTGAACTTCTGGACAGTTAATCAATACCGACCAGTGGGCAATGACTAGCTCATATGGTTTCAAATTGTACGAGTTGGGCAACTTTCCAGAAACTTCAACATCATTGGAGATGATCGAAAGGTTGAAATGCGGTTCATCTACCGGCATATGATGTGGAGGGTCCTCCAACGCTCCCAAATACAACTTGGTGTACGTTACGCACTCGTGCGCAATATATGCTTCAGGGATACACCCTTCGGGTGAGAATTTGTTCATCACATAGTCTTTGTAGTCCTCTAGTTGTCTATAAAGTGGTAATTAAAGAGCATGTTATGATTATTGTAAAATAAGTGAATAAATAATATTAAAGAAATAGCCAGATTCAGAGATACCTTACATACCTTTCCATTGGATACATCCATGTGTAGTGTATTGGACCGGTAAACAACAATTGTTCCGAAAGATGGAGCATCAGGTGAGGCATGATGTCGAAAAAATTTGGAGGAAATATCCTTTCCAATTTGCACATGATAAAAATGATGTCCTGTTGCATTTCTAACATGTCCAATTTCTTCACTTCTCTCATGCATAACTTTTGAAAGAATCTTGACAAAGCCACTAACGGCTCCACCACCTCTTTAGGCAGGTACCCTCGAATGAAAACAGGGAAAAGGCGTTGAAGCAGTATATGACAGTCATGACTCTTTAGTCCATACATCTTATTGTCTTTGAAGTTAACACACCGACTTATATTTCCTGCATAGCCGGAAGGATACCTAACATTACCCATCCAGCCAAAAATTTCAGTCTTCTGGGCAGGCTTGACGATATAAGGAGGTTGAGGCATTTTTTTCTTCCCATCTCTCAACCACAAATGTTTTCGCAGTCTCATTCTTTTAAGATCAATGCATGCCTTCGAGCCGTATTAAGTTTTTCCCTCCCAATTTAACACCGTGTCGACCACACTCTCACACATTTTTCTCTATGTGCATGACATCTAAGTAGTGTCTGATCAGCAACTTGGACCAATACGGAAGTTCCCAAAAAATACTTTTGTGTGTCCAGAATTTATACCTGTCGGATTTGTCAGGTATTGACACCACTATCTCAGGATGATTGCTGAGCTACCCAAAATCGTATCCATTTAGCACTTCTAATATTTCATCCCTTGTCCATCTCCTCGGCTGCTCACCTGTTTCCACAGTCCCATCAAATGCCTCCATATCCTCCCGAAATGGGTGATCATGTGGAAGCCAGCAACGATGACACATCTGTACAATCTTCCTGCAATAAGATCTGCAACACTCAACAGTCATGCACTCTGGACAAGCCCTGTATCCCATGGTAACGTTGCCCGACAACATCCCGCGTGCAGAAAAATCGCTAATGGTGCCAACAAGCATGACATGCATCTGGAACATCTCATTTTTGAACTTGTCATAAGTGGGATGACCATGCTCACTCAGGTACTTAAGCTCTTCAATCAAAGGTCTCAAATACACATCGAGACACTTTCCTGGATAACCCGGCCCTGGAATTATCATAGTGAGCATATTGTATTCTTTCTTCATGCATATCCATGGAGGAAGGTTGTACGGTACCAAAATAACTTGCCATATACTGTATTGAAGACTCATGTTGCCAAAGGGTTGAATCTGTCTGATGAAAGCCCCAGCAAAACATTTCGAACCTCTGATGCAAAATAAGCAAACTCCCTCACCATGTGCTTCCAAGCCTCTCCGTCAGCAGGGTGTATAAGGGTATCACCGTCGGGCAAATTCCTCTCGGCCCACCATCTCATAGCTTCAGCTGTGTGTGCAGACATGAACAATCGTTCTAGCATATCTATTAGCGGAAAATACCGAAGTATCTTCATAGCTTTCTTGTTTCCGACAGAAATCAACTTATACCTATCTGTACCACATACCGGGTAACCATCAAGGGATTCAAGATCATTCCCATAAGCATCTTCACCCCAGAACAGAACGCAATCATATCTACAAGCATGTATTTTGATGTATGAAAGGCCAAGATGTTTAAGGATCTATCGCACCTTACGATGAGTGGTAGGAAGGCGATGACCGGGGGGCAACAACGAACCAGACCACTTCAGCCAATCATCAACAGCCTCCACACTCATTTTGTTCTCCACTTTCAACTTAATTACTCCCATTACACTTTCAAGAACAGTCTTATTACACTCGTTGTACAACGAGATCTGTTGGAAGGCAATGAGGTTGTTGTACTTGTCCATACCAGCAGTGTTGACAGCTGTAGGTAATTGTTGGACTGGCTCAATATGAGGGAAACCCCCAACAGCAGGAGGGATATCTGGTGCTTCAGCAAATACACCGCTCTCATGAGGAAACATATCGTTGATCAACCTTGTTGTTGGATTATTGGATGTACTGCCACTCTCAAAAAATTATCCTTGATCATGCTGACCAACTGATGAGCTCTCACCGTGATAAATCCAACATGTGTACTTATCCCAAAACCCGTTTTTCTTTAAGTGCTCCAATACTTTATCGATGTGAAAACGATATCGCTCACTGTGACACTGACATTTCATACACGGACAATAATGAATTGTCATCCCTCCACAATTAACTTTCACATATTCCACAAAACTCCTAATTCCACGGTGATATCTTACATCCCATCTTGGAAGACACATCCAATTCTTGTCCATCCTAAAAATTATAACTGTATATATACCAATGATTTAATTAATTAAAAATTCATCATTATATATATAAATATATATCTAGCTATATATATCGATATTCAAACTATACATATATTACATAATTTAATTATTCTACTCGATCCCTAATTACAAATGAACATATATATATATATTCGTCTAACTTATATTCATATATAAAAATTATTTTCGTCTAATTATTCTACTCGATCCCTAATTATTCATGTATTTTCGTCTAATTTAACTCAAAATCAACGTACAATCAATCAATTAAACTAAATATTATTAAAATTCCCATAATTTAAATATATACTCTAACTATAATCACAAAAATCTAAATAATCACACTATAATCACAATTAACCGAAACATCACAATATTCACAATATTACCCATAATAATCACAATTAACCCTAGAATAATCACAATAATCAAATAAATCACCATATATTCACAATAATCAACGACAATTACTTCAACTCAACTATCAACTCAAAATCAACAATATATATCTCAACATACTTGATCTAGCTAGCTATATATATACATCAACATATATTAATCGATCAACACACACATCCATATATATATATATATGCATGTATATATGCATACATATATATAAGTACGTACCTATATATAATGAATCACGCACTCATTGTGGACAGTTTTCGACAACACCCAATGATTTAAGAGCGTTTTCAGTTTTCGCGGGAGATTTTTTTTTGAATGACGGAGCTGCTGCCCAGAATGGATCTGAAATAAGCAACTATAGCCAACGATTTATTCTAATCGTCTGTAATAGTTAAAAAAAATGTTGTCAGTAATAGTGGGAAACTATAACCAACGATTTTCCGGCTATTATAACCGACGATTGGAATACATCGTCGATTATATCACTATAACTGACTGATATAACCGACGATGTAATTAGGTCGTCGGTTATGGTTAACTATAATCGACGACAAGGGTTCTCGTTGGCCTGTTTTTTGGCAACTCGTCGGATATAATGGTTCTGCTGGTAGTGTATAATTTATGTATCCACAAGTACGTATATATTTAGCATATTCTTTAAAACACAAGTACGTATATATTTAGAAGATTCTTTAAAGTCTATGTTGACTAGCTTATATATTGAATTTTTCAATCACTATACTACCAGCAGTCGGTAACTTTTTTTTAAACGTGATGAAACACTCAATTTCCCGCGCTAGCTTAACTCAATTTCCCAATCATTATATAGTGCACAACCCTGTTATCTTTCTATTACCATTTGGTGGCAAGGTACCATAGTGTATTGGAGATCCCACATTCAAATAGGGCTTGAAATACAATTTAAATTAGTGTGGACTATTCTTAGCTAATTGAACTTAGGCTTTTTGTGGATAAAATCCAACACTTTAAAGGTAGTTAAGTTGGGACAATATCGGTATGTGACAGACCCCTACATGCCACACTTGTCAAATTGAAATCTAAGCTAGATTGAAATTGGTTCCACCTGAATGAATGAATTGGCCATTCGAAAAGATGCGTTGACTCCTGAATATACTTTCACGTGCTAACCTATAGTTAGGTTACACGTATGGAGGCGTGTTGGACTGTTCATAATTGAACCGAGACTTTTTGTGGATAAAACTCAATACCTTAAAAGTGGTTAAGTCTGGATAATATCAATACATGATGGATCCTACAATACCTGCCACGCTTGTCGTTGTTCAACTAGAAATAGGAAGGCTCCTCCAGACTTGGCCTTATCCTTTCAGCCATCACGTACTACACCTAGCTAGCCCTAATTTTGGACGTCCGTTTCACGGTTTAGTTACGAACATGGGGCTAGCTAGTTACGAATAACTGGAATAAGAAAACTCATTCGTTTGGCCTCATAATGGCACATGTTCATTTTACAATTAAAAGTGTTGTTTCTTTGTTAGAACAAAATAAACTAATACATTCCAATTATAAGCTTCTGCAGTACATGTGGAAACAATAGTTAATTACCTCCTTAAGTTAAGATTTTTGCATGGCAGCTAATATAATAGGAGGAGAATGAGGAGAAGAAACCACTTTTATTCACCATTATGATAGGCACTTTCCTTTTTGTGTTCACCATATTGTATTCACCAATTGTATTCACCAATAGTATTCACCATATGTGATAGGCACTGTCCTTTTTGTCGTACTGATCTGGAATCAAATGATCTCACACTTTCATGCACTGTTCTTTTGCTAGAGAGTAGACATCGATGTATGGAAATTCGTTGTTCCATACTTTCAAAATTAAGAAATTATACCTAAGGTCACTTAGAGGCCTTAGGTTACACATAAGGTCCTTCTATAAGTTTTACACACATAAGGTTATTATATATTCCTTAAAATAAAGGTTCCAAAATTGTCCCTCATATATAAACTATCTACTGAATTTGAATTCAAAGAAAAACAGAAAACAGCCGAAACCGAAACGCAGAGAGAGGGAGAGCACGATCGTTCTAGAGAGAGAGAGAGCTTCAAAATGAATTTGATTCTCTGTATCAGCTCTGTGTTTGTGTGTATGTGTGTTAGAGAGAGAGAGAGAGAGAGAAGATTCCGGCGAATTTTGTGAGAAAAAGTTCCTGCGAATCAGAGGATTCCGGTGATAGAAGCTTGAGTAAGGTTTCCATTATTTTCACCTGTACATGTTTTGTGCTTTGTGTTTGTTTGGTTGATGTTTTTGATTGATGTGTATTTTGATTCGATTTCAGTGATAAACTGATTTCGAATTTGGTTTTTCGATTTTGATTCTTCTACTTTGGATTATGTATGACGAATTGTAGTGATATTACTTTATGTTTTCTCTTGTGATTTATGTGTTTGTGTCTGATTGATGTGGCTAATTTGTGTGTTTTGATATTTCGTATAAATTATGAGAAGTTACAGATTGTTAGTACTACCTCTGTTGAGTGAATACACTGCTGCATCTCATTGAACACACTAGTTATCTATTCTGTGTGTGTTTTAACTTGATAGTACTACCTCTGTTGAGTGAGAACACTACTACATCTCGTTGAGCACACTAATTATCTATTATGTGTGTGTTTTGACTTGATAGTACTACCTCTGTTGAGTGAGAACACTACTACATCCCATTGAGCACACTAGTTATCTGTTCTGTGTGTATTTTGACTTGATAATACTACCTCTTTTGAGTGAGTACACTACTGCATCCCATTGAACACACTAGTCAGCTATTCTGTGTGTGTTTTGACTTGATAGTACTACCTCTGTTGATTGAATACACTACTGCATCCCATTGAACACACTAGTTAGCTGTTCTGTGTGTGTTTGGACTTGATAGTATTATTAGTGTTGAGTGAATACACTACTGATTACTATTAAGGATACTACTTCTATTTTGTAAGCATTTTTTGTTTGATTTGCATATTGGTATCCATGGATTTTTATTTGTATGCGAAGTGCACCTACATCAACCAAACAATCATGTTTGATTTTACGCTTACTAAAACTTTCATTGATATGGTGATGGAAGTGTCATTGTGTTTTCCTGGTTTGAGACCGGATTCTTTCACTCTTGGTTTCTCATTGCCACGCTATCCGAGTTGCATGATATCTTGCGATAGGGACTTGAAATTGATGATGAAGACCATGATCGAACTTGAGGTATCCTCTATGGATATTGTTGCTAGGGATTGTGGGCAGAGTAGTTCGGATACTCTTGTGCATTCCGACATATCCTCTTTTGATGACGCTTCTTCTTCTCTGACTTGCACGTCATCATCTTCGAATAAATTCCTTGATCCAAATTTCTATTTAGCTTGCTTTAGGCCAAAAGCTCTTATTCTTTACTTGACGAATGAATGGGAAAGTTATATCAGCCATGGCAATCAAAAGTTTGAAGGTGGTGTTTTCGAGTTTAGGGAGAAGCTGAATCGTTATGCATTCGAGTCTGGTTTTACCTTCAAGTACTTCAGAAATCACAAGGATAGAATTGTTGCACAATGTTCTCAGAAGGAAGGCGACTGTCCCTGGAAATTTCGTGCTCTAAGATGTAAGGCAAATAACTTTTTTGTCATTCGAGAGCTCAATAACACTCATACATGTACCGATGGTATTCGTGACCAAAAGAGTAAGCATCTTGGTTCTCATGTCATCAAGTCCATTGTTTGTTCTGAGTTGAAGTCCAACCTTTCTGTAAAGCCGAGAGAAATCATGTCAACATTGCAAAATTCTTATGGCTTGCATGTGTCCTATCGCAAGGCTTGGTATGCAAGAGAGTTGGTTGCACATTCTGTACGGGGCAACAAAGGTGACTCTTACTCTCAGTTGTCCTGGTATCGTGAGCAGGTGTTGGTAACCAACCCTGGTTCTCATTGCATCTTGGAGGTGAATCTGCTCACTAGACCTTTTTGAATGCTTCTTCTTATGTTTTTGGTGGCTGTATTAAGGGGTTTGTGTCATGCGTGTCTATTTTGTTTGTTGATTCTTCTCATCTTAAGGGCAAGTACAAGGGATACATGCTCTGTGCCACTGGAAAGAACGGGAACGAAGGTTCGTTTTTCAATTTCTGGATAGTCTGTAAAACTAGTAACAGTAGTACTGTCCAACAACTAGAGTAGTACTTTCTGAAAACTACAGTAGTACACGCCCAAAGTTTTAGTTAGCATGCATCAAGTCCCAGTAGAGTAGTACTATCCAACAACTAGGGTAGTACTTTCTGAAAACTACAGTAGTACATGCAACAAAGTTTTAGTTAGCATGCATCAAGTCCCATTAAAGTAGTACTATCCAACAACTAGAGTAGCACTTTCTGAAAACTACAGTAGTACATGCAACAAACTGTTGTAGTGTTTTTCATGTGATGGAATAACTATCCAAGTGCTTTTTTTTCTAACTCCATCTCTTAACAATTTGCAGAATTCTACCCTTTTGCATTTTCTATTGTGGATTCTAAAAATAAAGCCAATTGGAAGTGGTTTTTCGATCATCTCTACACTATTTTGTCGCCACAAGGAATGACCATTACTTTCTTCAAGGATCGACATGAAGGGTTATTGGATGCTGTGGCTACGACATTCCTTGACTCTCCTCATTCCTATTGTTTCTATCACTTGAAAAAGAATGTGGAAAAGATTTATGAGAAGAAAGGGGTGTTTATGATTTGGAAACCATCATTCATGATTTCATGACTGTGGCATACTCTCAACAGTTACTTGTTATGAATTCAACCTTCAGAAGTTGTTGATTTCTGGCCAAGATCTTATGAGGAACTTCTTGAGTACACTGGTTTTGGAGAAGTGGTGTAACGCCTTTTTTCAAAGGTAATAGATATAGGGAAATGTCCAACAGCGTGGCTGAATCTTTCAATAATTGAACACGTGAATTGTTTCATCTTCCTATTTTTTAGATGCTCGAGGGTTTGAGATATAAATTGATGGTGAACATGGCTGAAAGGAAGATGAAAACGGAAACTTGGACCTCTCTGTTGTGTCCTAAAATGGAGGAGACTTTGAAGGCTAGGATGAATGTGGGGAGGCACTGGACAGTTCGAAGGTCTAGTGAGACGTTGTATGAAGTCCAAGTGTTAAAGATTGTGGTGGTTAATCTTGGGGCATACATTTGCAGTTGCCGACATTAGCAGATCGATTCTTTTCCATGTCCCCATGCACTTGCTGCTATACAACATGCCGGTATTGAGTCCATTTACTCGTACATCGAGAATTTCTATGATGTTGGAAGTTACAGGGTGGCCTATGAGTTTAGTATTCAGCCAATACCAACATTGAGAAGTTTTACCATGATGCTCTGAATGAACTGACCATTGTGAAGCCTCCGTTGACAAGAATCCCACCCGGTCGTCCAAATGATACTCGCATGAAGTCTTCCGTTGAAGGGGAAAAGGCGCCAAGGCCAATCAGATGTGGTCGTTGTGGCAAAAAAGGAAGACACAACAGATTGACATGTACCAAAGTCATCAGCAGCTAACTAGTGTCTATGTTACTCACATGTAGTGTATTCACCAGTCTACAGTAGTACACTCGGCCTGAACAGATAAGTTTCCCAACTAGTGCCTATGTTAGTCATAAGTAGTGTTTTCACTAATCTACAGTAGTACACTCTGCATGAACAGATAATTTTGTTGAGGCATGTCTATTTCCTTTAAATAAACTATATTAGTCACAAGATATAGTAGGTACGAATACAAGTCATTGGTAGTACACTTGGTCCAAATCGCTCGTATCTACTGTTTTTCGATAAACATACAATATGATTCTTTATTATATAATATGTACTACTTTAACGTAATTTCTCCTTATGCGATTTTTTGTTTTAACATACTAATTCGAGTTTGTTGTTCTTCGGTTTTTGTGATTTTGTGTTGGTCAATTGTTCTTTGTATGCGACAACACTTTGTGTGTGGAACCAACTACATTAGTACTATCTAACAACAATAGTAGTACACTCATCATAGTAGCACTACTCCTATTAAACATACTATTGATTACTCTAGTAAGCACTACTGTTTCACAATAGAAAGTACTACACGAAAATTTAGTGTACTAACACGACTATTGTCCGTTGTAAGCATTACTCCAAAACATTCAGTGTACTACTTCAACACATGGTAAATACTACTGTTTCACAACCGAAAGTACTACTTCATAAAAAGGTAATGTATTACTAACACTACTGCAGTCTCTAGTAAGTACTACTAACAAATATCCAGGGTGCTACTTTAACGTAATGCAAGTACTACTGTTCAGTAAGGTCAGACTATAACAGAAAAGAAAGTACTACATGAAGCCTAACATAACTGAAAGAACAGAAATAACTACTTGGACTTTGCTTTGTTTCTTGTGTTTCTTCTTGTAACTTTGTAATAATAATGCGGGTCCTTTGTCGTAGTCTTCCTCTTCTTGTTCTTGACAGCTTTTATCATTGAAAGAGGTGACTTTTGTTTCTTTTTCTCATCCTTCTTACTTTGCGACCTTAGTTGTCATGTCGCTGCTTGTGCCATGCTATCATTTTTGAACTTTGATCTGATCTCATATCTGTCTTCGCTACTGCTCTGCATATCATCAAATTCAAAAAAAAAGAAGAAAAACTAGAGTAGTACACGCATCAAAGTTTTAGTTAGCATGCATCAAGTCCCAGCAGAGTAGTACTATCCAACAACTAGAGTAGTACTTTCTGAAAACTACAGTAGTACATGCAACAAAGTTTTAGTTAGCATGCATCAAGTCCCATTAGAGTAGTATTATCCAACAACTAAAGTAGTACTTTCTGAAAACTACAGTAGTACATGCAACAAACTGTTGTAGTGTTTTGCAGAATTCTACCCTTTTGCATTTGCTGTTGTGGATTTTGAAAGTAAATTAGTAAATGCACTAATACACAACATACCAAGTTGATTTCTTCATCTACAGCTTGTTCTTCACCTTCTTCTTATTCTGTTGCTTCTTCTTCTTCTTCTTCTTCTTCTTCTTCTTCTTCTTCTTCTTCTTCTTCTTCTTCTTCTTCTTCTTCTTCTTCTTCTTCTTCTTCTTCTTCTTCTTCTTCTTCTTCTTCTTCTTCTTCTTCTTCTTCTTCTTCTTCTTCTGTTTCTTTCTCATTCTATAATCAGATTGGAAACAACACATTAAGCTTTCTGGAAATTGAAATAAGAGAAAAACACATTATCAGAGAGAGACAATGACCTCCTCTTCTGCGGAGTTGTTTCCCTCCGAAATAGGAACTTGAGAATCCATAAGCTTTATTTGGTCTAGCTCACGTTGAAGCTGCTTGTTCCTCGACTGCAATGAAGTAATCTTCGTATAGGCTTCTCCGAGCAGCTTGTAAGCTTCATCTCGTTCCTTCAAGGAGTTCTCTTGGGTGGTGAAGGTCGATCTTGCCTTTCATCTTTGACTTCATCATCTCCATTTTCTTGGCGCATTCCTCCTTTTTGCGTATGAACTTGTCAACCATTTGCATCCATAATTGATTTTGCTCTGCCATCTTCACTTTCTGGTCTTCAAGTTTGGCGATCATGTTTTGAGTGTCATCAACCTCCTTCTCAGTTGGAAATGACTATGGTGCTGCCATATCCTGGAGAGACGCGATGATTTCAACAAGGTTCTCCTGGGCTCTCTTCTCCCTCTCCATCAATTCTTCTCTGGATATTTTCTCCTTCAAATTTAAATCACAAAGCACTAATTCATACAACAGTACACAGGAAGCACTACTCTAGATAACAGAACATACTACTAGTATTCAATGTATATACTACTAATTCAAAACATTGATACTTACCCACATATTGAATGAGGGAGCATCCATGCTCTCTTCAAAACAGTATAAGGTGTCGTCCCTTACCTATACCATCTCATTCTTGATCTGCATCTTGTCACCTAGCTCCTCGTTAGAGAGCTTGCTTAACTCGGTGTGCAGCTTCATCAGCTTCCAATGTGAAAATCTGAGAGGTCCTTCCTCACTACAACTCTTTCACAGATTTCTGTCCTTTCTGTAACCCAATACTGTTCCATAAAAAATACACTATTAGAGACCACATCACATTACACACACAGACACACAAACACTACTGGTCTAACATATATACTACTGCTAACCACACTTTATACTACTGCTGACCACACTTCATACTATTACAGACCACACTACATACTACTCTCAGCACATACTATTGTTCTAATATATATACTACTGTTGACCATACTATATACTACTACAGACCACACTACATACTACTCTCAGCACACACGGTTGTTCTAACATATATATTACTGCTGACCACACTATATACTACTCATGTTTACAAATACACTATTAGAGACCAATATAGATACTATTATAGACCAATATAGATTCTTCCATTTAAATACACAACAAGGGAACAAAGGCGTACCATAATTAGCGGGAAACAGCCAAAAAGAGAAGTCGGGTTCTCTTTCGATTTGTCCATCCCTTTCTCTAGATAATTCAGAATCATCTTCGCCCAATTGTAATTATAAAGGCCATCTAAAGCTTGAGCCACATTGAAAGGATCCAACCCCGATTTAGCTCCCTAAACCGGAATCGAACCCCTTCGAAAACACGAACCAACAAAAACTTTTCGAAATTTGGGCAGAGTTTCGTTACTAGCGTGGAATTACCATTACCTGCACGCGGAAAATACACTTCATCCTATGCCACAAAGAGCAAACCGTGGGCACCAATCCCATCCGGATTTCTCAATATATCAACAGTAAAGTAAACAATACATATAATATTACTTTACTGAAATCCGGTGTAAAAATCGTATAACGTATACCACAGAAAGCTCAGAGCGACATCTAATACATAATCATATACGCATACCACAGTAGGTAGAACAATAAACCTACTGGATGAAACAAAGTAGCTCGAGCACTATGCCTCTGACCACGACGTGCGACACCAGAGCCTGAACTGCAAACTGGGCACGGAAACCGAAAAGCCCAGGGGAAAGACAATAAACACGTTAGAGTGAGTGGACGAAAATAAATGTCTTTCACCAGATAATATATATAATAAAAACCATATGCGAGTCGAACGTATAAACAATCAAATGGTACGCGAGGGAGACTCTAACTCCTCACGCGTCCGGGTACACGAGGGAGACTCTAACTCCTCACGTATACGTACACGAGGGAGACTCTAACTCCTCACACGTACAGAGCATGTGTATAAATCACACGGGCCACTCGTGGACATATAACAACATATAAATATAATCACATAACACATGCTCAATATAAACATAATCTCGTTCGAAAACTCATGCTCGTAAAACCATAATCATACTGCATGCTCAAGTTCATAAATCGTATATAAAGGACTCGCAATAATTTCGTGAAAATAAACTGTCCACTCACAAACTGGCGTAACGCGATACGCGTTAACCCGTGATCCGGCGGAAAATCCATCGCCAAACGAACGATCACGAACACCTGAATATTCACAAAATCCATTCTCAATATCATATCTCGACAATACACATCAAATCACGAGAAACCACCGTTCTCGGAAACACGAAATCCAAAGTCGACGAATCGTCAAAAATCCGTATATACCATCTCAATACCTCGCTTTACGTTCGGACGCCCAACTCGAAAAACGAACCTCCCCACTGCGATCGGGGCGCGATTTCGAGTCTAATGACATGCAACTTGCCGAAAGTCCAAAAAGTCAAACTTTGACCGTTGACCGCCGTTGACCGCCGTCCACGGCGGCGCCACAGTTGACCGGAGAGTTTCACGGCGGAGCCACCCCTATTCCACTCAAAATCACCCACTGAGCAACTTTGTCAACTACAACAAAGGCCAATTCTCACTCTAACTAGGTCAATTTCAAGCAAAACCGAATGAACACACAAATTTCAATCCCAAAATTCTCCAAGCTCAAGAAAAATTAGAGCACCAAACTTACAGGGTAGCATGTAGGTGAGGAGAGCTTCAAAGCCCACTAAGAATTGCAGCTCGAATCGGCCTCAAACATGGAACCCGAATTCATCAAAATACCTTGAACTTTGGCCGGAAAAATCATGCATTTCCAGCGAGCCACGCCGTGGAAGGTGGCCGGGACGAGGTCGAGCATGTCAAGGCGAGTCTAAAGAGACCAACCCCACGGCCTGGGGTGGCCGGAAAGCCCTCGGCGCCAAGGAGGCCGTGAGCCACCGTCGAACACCATCCACCACTCGGTCAAACATGGTCAAGCAAAGTCAACTTTCCATTTCAGTCAATAAATTCCCAAAGGGGAAACTACTATATATAGACTTTCCCAAAACGGAAACTCCATGTTTATCCTTTTCGTCGAACTTCAAACGCGCGTAACTTTCTCGTCGTAATTCCGATTCCGATAATTCTCGCGGCCACATTCTCATCTCTACATATTCTTCCAATATTATCCGAAGTCAAACATATCGGCCAACCGAATAAAAAGTCAACCCTTCAAAGCAACACACATTAAATCGACTAAATAATCAACAAACAGCAAAATTCGCAACTAATTCCTCGTAACTCCAAATCATGCTCCAAAAGTTCCCACAAACTCGAAATTAAATTCTGAACAACTTCCGTGAAGAAGCTGAAACCAAATTCTCGTCCGATAATTTAGTCGTTAAGTAGCCCACCATTTAAATCCGAACTTCAAATATTCATAACTAATTCCTCGGTCGTCCAAATAACAATCCGGAACCGCCCACGAACTCGTAATCACATGTAGAACGACTCTCGAGAAAAGACCCAGCTCCAATTCTCGGCCAATAATTAAGTCGTTAACAAGCTCGGCGATTCCAAACAACCGTCGGATACCAGTGACTACGCGGTAACTCACGTACATAGCTGGTTGTACTGCTGATTCTGGTTCGGGTCGTCACAAATCCACCCCCCTTAGAAAAATTTCGACCTCGAAATTTCCAAGTCTGCTGGCTAAAAGTAGGAACACTGCCTCTGTATCCTGCTCAACTGCCCAGTGGCTACATCAACTGAACAACTCTGGCAACTAACTTCACAATAGGAGATAGCTCTGTGCTGGAATCTCTGTACCCACAAATCTGAACTGGCTCCACACAAGCGCCAAGTGTTCCTACATAAGGAACAGACGGGGTACACAACACGTAGCAAACCTGAAACATAGTTCCGCCACGCGGAACACAACACACAAAGCCAACACTATAGGCGATGCCGAACCATACGGCATAACACAAACTCGCCTATGGCCACATATGAATCAAAACATCAAGGCAAATCACAACACGACCTGCTCATACCAACGTAACTCAAGCATCGAACTCAAACAATTATCAACCCATTTCCGCTAGTCTGACAGTCTGTGGTAACACACTCCACAAAATCGGAAACAAACATCAACTCAAATTCAAACCAAACTCACTCCAGCACAATGGAGTATAGCACCACATCTCAAATCAACATCAAATAATCTCAAAACTATAGTGGTCCACAAACTGGTACTGCATGCAATCTCGAACAGCTGAAACTGCTGGTCCCGAATCCTCCGGAACTGCAATACCGAAATACACAACATGCCCTCCTAGGCCTGAATAGTCCTCGAAGGTCACTCGCCAATCCGAGGATAAGATCCGGTACTAACTCGTAATCTGGTCCCCAATGCTCGCTGCAAAGCTTGCCAACACTCTGTCGTAGCTGACTACCTCGATCGGCGAACTGGGACACAGGTACACCACGTAGATGGACAACCTCCATCAAACACAGCCATGACTTCCTGCCACTGAAATCATCTCCGAATGCACAAGGAAATGTACTAAGTACGTCAGACGATCCACAATGGTCTGACAACTGGTATCACAAACCCAAGTGCATACAATCACACACACACAAGATCACAGCAACAATCGCCACGTCTAACCGGAAATCTCAAATGGCTGACACTTCTCGGCAAGTCTTTGCCTCCAAGCCATCGCCAGTCGACAAATGTGGCGTCCGCACACACACAAGCTGCTACTTGCTCTTCATGTTGCGTCACGAGTAGTAAACTCGAGGTATATGATACATCTCTGCATTACTAGCGCCAACCGTGCGCAAAACAATGAGCTTCAACATTTTCACACTCGAACTCAGCTTCCGTAGCGCACAACTCGGCTAACACGGAAACTCGAGCTACACACACACACATGAGACACTGAAGCTCCCGACTTTCAACTGAATGCATCAGCAACAACATCCCAGACGGATGGTCAAAGTACAACCTCTAGCCTTTCCCGAACAAGCTCAAATGTGCAGCTATAGTCGTGAGTCGACCTCATCCATCTACACTGCCTCAAGCCCAAATCTGGCCGAAAATGCAAGTGGAGAAAACTCAAATGATTAGTGTACGTCCTACACCGCGCTGCACATCATAGCTATAGTGTCTCGAACTCATCAATGCTAACATAAGACACTACTCCAAATCAAACACCGGATACGTAGCTACATAATGTCTCCACTGCCCGTAACCACGAGCCACTGCTCTGCTACACAGCATTCAAACACAACCAACTCTAAACCTCGATGCATCGCCATAACCCACGAAATCGTCGCGGTCGTCAGATAAGGTCAAAACCGAAACAACGGTCAACCATCCTGCAGGAGCAAGTAACTCTTCTCGCGTGCATCGAACCACTCGAACTTGACGCCTTCTTCGTCAATCCGGAAAGTGAAGTGGCAATCCAGGGAAAATCCTGCACAAGCCGTTGACAAAAGTCTGCTAAACTCAAGAGAAACTCCGGATCTCTGGTACAATGGTAGGGCAATCCCCAAATCAACACAGCTTCAAATTGGTCAAGATCCACGCCGACTCCCTCGGCTAGCATCACACAGCTCAAAATCTTCATGCTAATCAGCCCAAACTCACACTGGCTGAACTTCGCAAATACCTGGTCGTCTTGCAAAGTCCACAAAGTCGCTCACATTTACTTCAGGTGCCGGTCCACACTCCTGGAGTACATCAGGACATCGCCAACAAACATGACCGCAACTCGTCCAGAAACCGTCTGAACACCTGGTCCATCAAGTCCACACGAACTACGGGACATTGGTCCACCAAATAGCGTGACCAAAAACTCCTGATGCCCGCACCATGATCTGAAAGCTAACATAGCCACAACTAATTCACCGAACCACAACTAATGGTATCCGGTCCCGAAATCAATCTTCGAAAAGACCGAAGCTCCCTTGAGCTAATCAAACCACTCGTCAATCCGAAGTGGAGGATACTCATTCTCCTCTGAAGCAAATCAAGCTTCTGGTAGTCAATGCCCCACTACGTCGAACCATCCAGCATCCGTATAAACAATGCAAGAGCACACCACGCAAATACGCGGGATCGCATGAAATCTCCTGAAACCTCCTCCAGCAACTCCTGGAGTCAAACCTGTAGCTCCATCAGCTTCGTTGACTCCGAACGACAAGATGCCGGTAATGTCCAGCGCTCAATACAAGCTCAATGGTGTAGTCGGTCTCCCGAACTGGAGGAACACCTGGTAACTCCTCTGAAACACACCTGAAAACTCGAGAACCACCTCAACATCACCAATGTCAGCACAGCAACCATAGTATCCACAACATGAGCTAATCAAACAACATAACTCATCTCTACCACCATCCACTCGACCATCACCGCGAAACGGCATCTCGGGGAAATCTGGTCGTCAAAACACAACCTCCTCCCCGAGGCACTCAAACACAGCCAAATGCGTCGCCAAGAGGTCCATATCCACAATCACACCAAAACCACAATGTCCAGCTATAGTAGATCCGCGGCTAGCCCATAACCTCCAACAAGGATCTCGCAACCTCCAGATGGATACAACACTCTCCAAAACCTCGGAAGTGGAGATGCAGGTACAATAGTCATGGATATCAAACAACAGTAACCTTGGAGAAAAGTCTGTTCTCAAACAAGGTCATGGCACGAACTCCAACATGCCCAACTAGCCGCCCACGTCAATTGCAACTTACTGAATGGCTAGTCAAAATGGTACATGGATCAAACCA
Organism: Geum urbanum; assembly: GCA_946800695.1. NCBI lineage: Eukaryota > Viridiplantae > Streptophyta > Magnoliopsida > Rosales > Rosaceae > Geum > Geum urbanum. The sequence continues at coordinate 59,909,439 of OX326997.1, forward strand.
CATGAATAACATCATGATCTCCTCGTAACTCTGAGCTACTGAACCGCTACAACAGCTGGCTGAGGGCGCTCCCTCGTAATGTGACCCTCCTGGTCACCGGAACAGCAACTGAAAGTACTCCTCGAACACAAATCACCGCAACACCTGCTGCGTGAAAGGATCACCAACGATCGCCCAAGCTCATGCCACAGGTACAAGTCCGCTACTCTGCGCTCTCCGCCATCGTCAAACGGATAAGCAGAGAATCCCCAACATAATCGAAAAGGCCACAGCCTGATGAAGTCACTTATCCCGAAGTGTCGGAACTCAACCTCATCAAAATCTCACTACTGAATCCACTTTCCTCAAACCGTCACATCGAAAATCGTGTACATCTTTTCTTCACAATAACCTGGCCACTGAGTGCAACACACTAAGCTCCTCATGGATGTCTCGAGGCACATCAATCAGACTCTCTCTCTGATACTCAGGTTCAAACTCATCTCGAACCTCGTGCACTGCTTCCTCTGAAGCCACATAACTCGTGCAAACAGGGACAACATGTGAACAATGCATCTCTGCCTCAAGTGGGTAAACACTCCACATTCAATTGTTGGGTAGCCTGATAAAACCGTTACCATATACACAACACCCTGAATGTAGGCCGTGGAGTCGCAACCGGAACTCACACAATAACAGCCCACCAAATACGACAAACTGACTCAGGCACACATCACTGCCACAAATCTCAGCTCTGAGGCAACATATAGATGCCCATATACACATCCCCAGGCAAACTGTGCCACACAATTCTCAAAACTCTGAATACTCATTCAAATCCACTGTTCTCTGGCAAATCGCGTGTCGATTGATCCTCAACAGGATCCACAACCGAAACGACACGGAAAGCACGTCAGGAGGCATCCTAATGAATACAATATCGTTCACAACAAGTGGAACGTAATCATGGAACTTCAAATATTTGAAAGCATACAACACCCGGAATTTGATGATTATCCGCCGGCCGGTCGGGTCACCATTCCAGACATGCTGTACATTCTCAAATATCCTTAGTAAACACGACTACAGAAGTCTACAGAACCTATAACCTAATGCTCTAATACCAAGCTGAAAGGATCCAACCCCGATTTAGCTCCCTAAACCGGAATCGAACCCCTTCGAAAACACGAACCAACAAAAACTTTTCGAAATTTGGGCAGAGTTTCGTTACTAGCGTGGAATTACCATTACCTGCACGCGGAAAATACACTTCATCCTATGCCACAAAAAGCAAACCGTGGGCACCAATCCCATCCGGATTTCTCAATATATCAACAGTAAAGTAAACAATACATATAATATTACTTTACTGAAATCCGGTGTAAAAATCGTATAACGTATACCACAGAAAGCTCAGAGCGACATCTAATACATAATCATATACGCATACCACAGTAGGTAGAACAATAAACCTACTGGATGAAACAAAGTAGCTCGAGCACTATGCCTCTGACCACGACGTGCGACACCAGAGCCTGAACTGCAAACTGGGCACGGAAACCGAAAAGCCCAGGGGAAAGACAATAAACACGTTAGAGTGAGTGGACGAAAATAAATGTCTTTCACCAGATAATGTATATAATAAAAACCATATGCGAGTCGAACGTATAAACAATCAAATGGTACGCGAGGGAGACTCTAACTCCTCACGCGTCCGGGTACACGAGGGAGACTCTAACTCCTCACGTATACGTACACGAGGGAGACTCTAACTCCTCACACGTACAGAGCATGTGTATAAATCACACGGGCCACTCGTGGACATATAACAACATATAAATATAATCACATAACACATGCTCAATATAAACATAATCTCATTCGAAAACTCATGCTCGTAAAACCATAATCATACTGCATGCTCAAGTTCATAAATCGTATATAAAGGACTCGCAATAATTCCGTGAAAATAAACTGTCCACTCACAAACTGGCGTAACGCGATACGCGTTAACCCGTGATCCGGCGGAAAATCCATCGCCAAACGAACGATCACGAACACCTGAATATTCACAAAATCCATTCTCAATATCATATCTCGACAATACAAATCAAATCACGAGAAACCACCGTTCTCGGAAACACGAAATCCAAAGTCGACGAATCGTCAAAAATCCGTATATACCATCTCAATACCTCGCTTTACGTTCGGACGCCCAACTCGAAAAACGAACCTCCCCACTGCGATCGGGGCGCGATTTCGAGTCAAATGACATGCAACTTGCCGAAAGTCCAAAAAGTCAAACTTTGACCGTTGACCGCCGTTGACCGCCGTCCACGGCGGCGCCACAGTTGACCGGAGAGTTTCACGTCGGAGCCACCCCTATTCCATTCAAAATCACCCACTGAGCAACTTTGTCAACTACAACAAAGGCCAATTCTCACTCTAACTAGGTCAATTTCAAGCAAAACCGAATGAACACACAAATTTCAATCCCAAAATTCTCCAAGCTCAAGCAAAATTAGAGCACCAAACTTACAGGGTAGCATGTAGGTGAGGAGAGCTTCAAAGCCCACTAATAATTGCAGCTCGAATCGGCCTCAAACATGGAACCCGAATTCATCAAAATACCTTGAACTTTGGCCGGAAAAATCATGCATTTCCGGCGAGCCACGCCGTGGAAGGTGGCCGGGACGAGGTCGAGCATGTCAAGGCGAGTCTAAAGAGACCAACCCCACGGCCTGGGGTGGCCGGAAAGCCCTCGGCGCCAAGGAGGCCGTGAGCCACCGTCGAACACCATCCACCACTCGGTCAAACATGGTCAAGCAAAGTCAACTTTCCATTTCAGTCAATAACTTCCCAAAGGGGAAACTACTATATATAGACTTTCCCAAAACGGAAACTCCATGTTTATCCTTTTCGTCGAACTTCAAACGCGCGTAACTTTCTCGTCGTAATTCCGATTCCGATAATTCTCGCGGCCACATTCTCATCTCTACATATTCTTCCAATATTATCCGAAGTCAAATATATCGGCCAACCGAATAAAAAGTCAACCCTTCAAAGCAACACACATTAAATCGACTAAATAATCAACAAACAGCAAAATTCGCAACTAATTCCTCGTAACTCCAAATCATGTTCCAGAAGTTCCCACGAACTCGAAATTAAATTCTGAACAACTTCCGTGAAGAAGCCGAAACCAAATTCTCGTCCGATAATTTAGTCGTTAACTAGCCCACCATTTAAATCCGAACTTCAAATATTCATAACTAATTCCTCGGTCGTCCAAATAACAATCCGGAACTGCCCACGAACTCGTAATTACATGTAGAACGACTCTCGAGAAAAGACCCAGCTCCAATTCTCGGCCAATAATTAAGTCGTTAACAAGCTCGGCGATTCCAAACAACCGTCGGATACCAGTGACTACGCGGTAACTCACGTACATAGCTGGTTGTACTGCTGATTCTGGTTCGGGTCGTCACACACATTGATTATGCTGCACGTGACTGTGGAAGAGGAGTTTGCGAAGAAGACTGTCGACAACACATAAATGACCATCCAAATTGCAGTGTCCTTGTCATTCTTCTTTTTGATGACAGCCATCTCCAGAGCCTTATCAAGCTTTGAAATTGGCATAGAATCCTGAATCTTGTATCTTTCCAGGAAGCTTGAATCGCGTCTTCTCTCTAACTTTGAATCCATATCATGGATCATGCCTGGAGCATCAAGACCAGAAACAAAACACAGGTAAATAACACTAAACTAGAAGAATCACTTAGAAGTCAAACGTACTAACACATTAAAGTAGAAGAATCATACCCTTAGCTAGAAGACCAAGGAGTTTTTCCACATCATCTGTTGTGAGATGATGTGTCTTTCCACCGATCAAGAATGCCTTTTGTTCAACATCCCAAAATCCTGCCATTCTTGTGATATCATCAATAAACTTGTGCGAATCATCAGTTGTCATTAAGCCTTGTGTAAACAACCATATGAAACTGCCAAATTGTGTTTTTTGCAACATTCTCACTGTTTTTGGAGGCAATTTTGTATGGAGTTCAGCCATGACATTATAGAAGCCTCTCAATGTCGATCTTATTTGGACCTTGGGATTTTTAGGGTCCTCCATTTGTGCAATTTCTGCAAAACAATAAAATAGACCATCAAAATACTACATACTACTTACATAAATTCTATATACTACTCACAACAAGTCTTCATACTATTCACAGACAGCACTACAAACTAGTGCAAAGCACACTACATACTAATCACGACAACACTACGTACTACTCACAACAAGTCTTCATACTACTCACAGACAATACTACAAACTAGTACATAGCACACTACATAATGATCACGACAACACTACATACTACTCACAACAAGCCTCCATACTACTCACAGACAACACTACATACTAATCACGATAACACTACAAACTACTCACAACAAGTCTCCATACTACTCATAAACAGCACTACAAACTAGTACAGAGCATACTACATACTAATCATGACAATACTACATACTACTCACAACAACTCTCCATACTACTCACATACAGTACTACAAACTAGTACAGAGCACACTAAATCCTTCACCTGTATGAGCTGCACTTTGTTGCTTTGGGAGGCACTTTTTATGGAGGTTAGGGTTTGTAACTACTGGAGGAGCCATTATTAGAAGCTGCGGGAGGGGAGAAACTTAGTGTTAGAGAGAGACAGAGAATCATATGTGTGTGTGTGAGAGAGAGAGTGACAGACAGACAGATACCTGAAATTGGAATGAGATGGTTCTTAAGGGAGGGAGGCGGTGGCATTTGTCTGCAGGGGCGGCGTCGAGCTCGTCGGTGTTCCAAAACCACACGCTGGCGACGGCAATCCAAGTTGGAGATGGAGGTGGGGCTACTGTGACAGAATCCGAACTCGGAGGTCTGTGGGCGACTTAGGAGGGGGCTAGGGTTTAGTCGCCGGTGTGTTGACGAAGGCGGAGGTGTGTAGTCGTAGAAGGGATGGGATCGGAATCGGAGTGAAGAGGAAAATGGAAGTCTGCTAGGGAACGTTTTTGAATTTGAAATTTTTGTTCTGAATTTTTGTCTGAAGCAGAGGGAAGAGGGCAGTGTAATGGCATTTAATGTAAATAAATCGAATAAATTTTTTTTTTTGTTAAATAGGGTGACCTTATTTATGAAAGAAAAATCAGATGACCTTATACACAAGTAATCTTACGTAAGTGACCTTATTAGTAATTTACCCTTTAAAAAATTTGACAATTGTTATGTAGTTTTGTTGTTGGCTAGATACTTGCAAATAATGAGCATCAATCTTAAATAATAAGGATTAACATGTTATTTGCATTGCCTAGCTATAATCTCTGGTATGCAAGGAATCAGCTTTCTTTCAGGAACATTTCAAGGACACCAGCACAATTGGCAGGGAAGTTTGGTTATTAGCTAGCAATTAATGAGCGTAATACAATGTTTAAAGGAAAAATTACATAAATGGTCATTAATTTTTGTTCAAAACAACAATTTGGTAACTATAAAATGACATATGTCAAAATGGTCACTCATGTTTTCTCAAACTATATCAAAATGGTCACTCTGTGAACTAAGACGTTAATTAAAAAAGGTCATGTGCATTCAATGTGTACTATATGCGTCAAAGTTTAAAGGGTATATAAGTCATTTTATACTCCCATCGATTTAAAAACCCTAAAAGAAACTTATCTCATCATTCTTACTGATTCAAATTCACTCTTACTAAGCTGCGTCTCTCATATTCTCTGATCTCTGTAAAAATCAGAGAAGATTCATAGTTAAAGCACAAAAGCAGTGAGTGAGGAAGAATATTTCATTGACAATATGTACCTTTTGTTGACCGAATCTCTTCAGTGATGGAAGCTCATATAACACCTAAGTACTGGAGATATTTTTGCATTGAAAGAGACCCACCCACCTCATATGGTAAGTTAATCTCCATCTTCTTCTACTGTGTGTGGTCCTCATCTTGATAGAATAGGTTTACTTGTTGGATTTTGCCCTAGTAGTCATTTTACGGTTTACTGTTTCGGGTTTGGGGAAAAGCCTGAAATTGGGATTAGGGCTTTAGTATCTTAAGCAAATAGGTCAATCAAATATAGTAATCTAAACTTGATTTGAACAATCGATGTCCAATTTGAAGTTGTTTATACAACACTGACTATGAAAAAGTGTGATTGAGGTTTGTTTATTGGACTGTATATTAGTTTAATTATGTTAACGCATGCCTTATTGATGTTATTAAATGATTGAATTCTGTCCTTAAGTGAGGTTTTGTTTATTCATTTGGTTGTTATATTGGACCATTGATTATAGAAGAGAATTTCAATATTGATGAAAGGACCTGACCCTGATTTAGCTGCCTAAACTAGAATTAGGCCCTAAAGACTTTACTAACCATAGTTTCTACTCACTAATTGAAAACCGAAGTGAAGATGCATAGCTCAAATATCACAAATTAAGAAAACTTTCCAAATTCAAGTTCACTACTAAAATATAGAAGATAGACAACTGTTTTTGACATCAGAGCAGCTAGACAATATATTTAAACAGACTATGCAAACTAAAATACTAATTCACAGGATCAACCTTGGATCCTACGATATATACTGTTATGCCACAAACTACGTGTGCGCTCGACCTCAGAAGAACTCTGCAAGCTGGACAAGTTAAAATAAAGGATCTAAGGAAAGGTATTAAAACATAAAACATTAAAGTGAGTGGACAAAAAGTAAATTTTGTAAAGAAATGAAATAAATGTAATTCAAATGCCTTTCACTATAGAATATACGAAAAACTGATGCAAGTCTAAAAATGTACATGCAAAATTCAGGTATTTATCCTAACTCTCCTGGGTACTGTGTGATGTGTGAAGGCAGTAACTTGAGTAAATCGTCCTCAAGCCATAAGAACACTCAAGTCAGGTGTTTGTCCTAACCCTCCTGGTACTAAGTAAATCACAGGTCAAGTCCCTGGCCCTCCCGGAGCGTCTCGGGGATCATTCGAGAAGCCAGTGCATCGATGCAACAACTGTGACTATGCTCTGTGTAAAAGCACATGTTGTATGCCTCCAAGCTAATGCATAACTGTAAAATGCATACTGTAAATGTATAACTGTAGAGTCACAAAATACCAATGAAAATAAAGAGTCCACTCACAGTACTGTGTCATGATTTCCACCCAGCCAAAACTTGTCTATCGGCGTTTCTTTATGTCTGTCACTGGCTACTACTATATCGTCCTGAAATAACGATTATTATGTAACAACTAATCGTCAAGAATAATATTGAATAACTAAACTCGTTCACCTAACGAGTAATACCGTCAAGAACATCGCATTCTCAAATATCATGCTTTTCGAACTTATGACAATCTTTAATCTAATTCTATAATCTATACCTTTATCTTTTTTAATGTTGCAATAAAACTCTCAAACGTTACACGACTCGAGGTCGAATCGACGTTTGACTCAATCGTTCCCTAAAATCGTTAAATAATTTAATTAATATCTGATTAATCACACATTTTAATCAACTATGTCGAAAATGATTCAAAAACCTCATCATTGCGATCGGTACATGAACACGCTGAAATTCCCAACCCTCACCCCCCCCCACGGCGTCGGAGAACTGCTGTGAACCACCATCGGCGGAGGCAGCGTGGCAGCGCTAGTGACATTTTTCGGCGACCCGAAGCTCAAAATGTGTAAAATCAACCTAACAACAAATTTTTCTTCTACAACATATACCAATTCGGACCATAACTCATCAATTTTACCTTTGAAAATCAAGAACACCAAAAATTCCCAAAACTTCAAATCATCGATTCATCCTCCTCGATTTGAATTAGAGTGAGTCCATGGTATGGCTAGACTCGTGGTGATGAGGACTTCAAAGCCCAGTACTTCACACCGATCAATTTGGCCTGAAATAGAACGACCCCAAAAACTAGGGTTCTTAGAATTTCGAAGCTTTTTCACCAAAATTGAGCAAAACTAAGGATTTGTAGGTCCTGGAGTTCAGAGTAATTGATAGAGGGAGTGAAGAGGAGAAAATTGATACCTTAAACTACTGATTTAGGTGGCCGGACGGCGAGCTAGCGAGGAGCCACGCGGGAAAGGAGAGAGAACAGGTGGGAGGAGAGAGAATTTTTTTACCCAAAAATGGAAATGTTTGAATTTCCATAAAAGAAAAGTTGGTATTTATAGTTGCGACTAATCAACTAATCGATTTCGTAAATTCTACAAAACTTTCTATGACCGTAATTTCTTCATCGTAACTCCGATTTTGACACTTGACGTGGCTACTAACTTGTCTTGACAAACTCTATGACTTTCTTCAATAAAACTTCTCGAAAAACTTAATCAATAAAATTCTGATAAAAATTCATCAATAATTACTGACGGTAAAAATTAGTTACCATCATTGGTTAACATTTAATCATAAATAAGAGGTCAATTTCGGTTCGGGATGTTAAAATTAAGCTGTATCATGGTGGATGTTTTCATGTGGTGGGAAATAACAAGGTGTATAAGGGTTATGAGGTTTCATGGGTAGACAATCTAGATCTAGATTTATTTAATAAGGTATGTTTAAACCATATGGCAGAGGACCTGGGATATAGAGAGCCTCCAATTACATATTAGTATAAGTCTAGGGAAAACAATGAGTTAATCAAGCTTAGAAATGATGAAAGTGTTACAAGAATACTTATGAAATATGGCAGTAAAGTGTTGCAGATTTGGATGGTGGCAACCTATGTCAGAAAAAAGGCAAAATGTGAGGAGGAAGACATTAATGAATCTAGGAAGCCAAATATTGACCATTCCAACTACTTTAGCAACTACATTCTAGATATAGGAGAAGAAGAAGCTTCTGTTGTGCATAGGGAGAAGTTGCATATTCAAAGGAAGTCAAGTAAGAGGACATTGTTCCCTAGAGTTGAACAATTCAAGCTCCATTAGATGATGAAGCTCCTCCTGGATTTGAAGGTCCTCCTGCTTTTAAAGCTATAGCAGTTGAAGACAATGTGGCTACTAATGAGGGCACAAGTGCAAGTCCCATGCCTACAAAAAGGAGGAAGAGAAATGTAGGTAGGATAAAAACACCTACAAAGCTTGTGAAGCATAATGATGACAAGGAAAGGAGGTATGCAACAAGATTCAGAGGTCAACAAATATATGTTGCTGCTGATTTTGGTGTAGAGCTTACAGATAATGATGACATAGATTATGAGGAGTTGTCTGATAGTGATTATGAGATTAACAACTCTGATGATGATGAAGTGTTTACAAGAAATGTTGATGATGTTGAAGAAGCTAATGTGGAACAAGGTAATGTGGTAGTCACTTGAAAGGTTTATTCTGGGCAGCATCAAGGAGCACTACTCTCCCTTGGTGGAACAAGAACATGGATTCCATAAAATTTGCTAATGAAAAAGCTTATGATTGGTTGAAGAAGAGACCAGCTGAGCAGTAGAGTGATCACACTTCAAAACCATAGTAAAGTGTGACATCTATGCAACAACTTGTGTGAAACATTCAATTTAAAGATTCTACATGGTAGGAAAGTGCCAATCCTAGAACTAAATGAGGAGCTTAGATTGAATTTGAAAAGTTACTGAAGAAATTAGTTGATCATAGCCATGACTATAATGTCAATGAGTCAGCACACAAGTAGTATCAAATTCAAGGCAAAAGAGCTGGTTGTGCCTCTGAAATCACCTCTGTTCATGTTGTGAATCTTCAAAAGCGTAGTTGCACCTGTAGGGGGTGGAATTTGAATGGTTTGCCTTGTCCTCATAAAATAGCAGCCCTTTTTGATAAACAATTAAACATTGTGAACTTTGTTGACAAGTGTTATTCCAAAAAGACATATGACATTGCTTATGCACCTGCTATAGAGGCCATTCCTGGCATTAATGAGTGGGAAAAGATTGAAGCACCTATAATGCCTCAAATGTACAAAAGAGGACCTGGAAGACCTCCTAACTTGACTAGAATTCCATCAACAGGTTTGTTTGAACTTCTTGTGATGCATCTTACATTATAATACATGATTGTAACATTCTGGCCTAAAATTAATTGATATTGTATACCTAATTCACGTATAGGTGAGGTACCACCAGCTCCAGGAACTGAAAAGCTCTCAAAAGCATATTTTAGTGACAACAAATGTGGTTTGTGCAAGCAAAAAGGACATAATCCAAGGACATGTGCTAGACACAGCCAACATAGAGGAAGGGGGACTCAGAAAGGAAGAGGATCTCATAATGGATCTGCATCTCAAACTGAAAATGTAAGTGTGTTAACCATTGTATATTGCCTTGTATATTTTATGTGGCTTTGCATGACTTGTGATTATTTGACACTGTTGTTTTTATGTTTAAACTTCATGTCATATGTGTTTTTAGATTTCACCCTCTGCTTCATCACATCCAATTCTATCCGTAGTTCATATGTCACACAAGATGATGGAATTGCTTCATCATCACAACCAACACCAACTGTAAGAGGGGGCAGGGGTACTGGGAGGACTGCTGGAAGAGGTAGAGGGATGAGTAGAGACCAAAGAAGAAGAGTTTAGAGGCCATAGCTGCTGACCATTAAAGCCACTGTGTTGTTGTTATTTATGCTGAGAATCTGGCCACTTTTGTAGATGAATGCAACTATGAACTCTTTTATGTGGATGTTGCATTTTGGCAAGTTTTGTGTCATTCCAGCAGTGACAATGTTGTCTACTTGTATTTTGATCTGTAATGGATATTTGCAACTTTTTTAGGCTTTCTATGATGTATTTGGATGATGATATTCCCTATGATTTGGCTTTCTATGATGATATGTGCAACTGTTTTACTTTGATGCTCTGTTTCAAACGTATACTACAACCAGGCTTAATGTCATTACTTTGAAAGCTTACTGTCATTACAACATGGCATGCCTTACAAAAACAGGTTATTGAATGAAGAGAATACATGAAGTACATTTATGCATTCCCATTTTGCTTTCCTAGAACAATATAGCTACACAACGACACAATAATAGTCCAAAGTATCTTCATTCTCTTCCTCAATGTCTTTAGCTGAGCTTCCAACATCTTATTCTGGATGTCCATTTCAACTTTTTTTGCCTCTAAACATTCCACAAATCCTCTAATAAGTTCTTCTTTCAGATCAAACTAGGTATGACTTGTAGTGATTGAGGACACATTTCAGGGTCCTACTAGTGAAAGTATCTACAATTTCTAGGCCCCTGTACATAATCAACACAATATATAAACCATCTAACTGACATCACATCAAAGCAGGAAAAATAAAAGATCAATTGAGTTGTAGATTTAAACAACACCACACATCTAACCTCGCCTAGATAGAATCTAAAAAATCTTCTCCTTGCGTTGTGTGCTCTCCAAGAACATTGCAATTCACCAACCTGCGCACAGTAGCAGAAGATTTATTGAGGGTATTGCGGCATACTTGAGTTGAGTATGATGAAAAGATTTGCCCACAGTAACAGTTAATTAAATCAAATGAAAAGATAAGATTTAAAGAAGCCTAGAGTTTATCTTTATAAAGATTAGACCTTAGGGAGTATATTTGTAGGGAAATGACAAAAATGGAGGGAAAGTTACTGTACACTTCGCAACTAACTTGAGAAATTGGCGCCAAGAGACCAGAGAGACACAATTACCCCTGGCAAGTAACCGAATATCCGTTGAATATCCTTTTATTAATGGATGTTTGAGCTTGAATGACCATTTTGAGAAAGAAACCTTACCAAGAGTGACCATTTATGTAATTTTACCATGTTTAAACATGTTATCTACATCTCCTGTATTCTCTGAAATGCAATAAGGAATCAATCGGCTTTGTTTCAAGAACATTTCAAAGACATACACCAGCACAAGTTGTGTATGACCTTACTAACAAGGTTAGTTAACCTTTAAAGGTTGGGACTAGACAATAAAAGATAAGATAGGTCCCCTACCCACACAGTTTTTCAAATTAATTTTTGATGGATATTTCAAGAAAGATCGATGTCGTTGCATCCTTAGGTTTTGTTATTAGGAGTGAAATTGGACAGCCTATTTTTACTTCAGATAGATATAATGACTTTTCCGATGTTTGTGATTTATTATGGCCTTATGAGAAGCTCATAGTTATGAATTTGGTGAATGATGTGGACTTAAACACACTAGCATTCCTAGTTATATCAGAAAGCATAGTGATGCATAATCACAGTATGAATCATATGGAAATATTGTTTATGTTTATTGTACAGTTAGTATATTGACCTATACAATCTAGGTCCACTTAGTATACTGATTTAATGCTTCATTAAGTGTAAAACGTATCAGAGTTGAACTGGTACTCTAAGATGGGTAAGGCACCAACTCAATGCTATATATAGAAGAAGATCTAGTACATATTCTCATCTAATATACAAGCATTAAGCTCTACCCCATTGAGAGGTTAGTTATAGTGAGAGAGAATAGAAAACACAGGCTGAAGATCATGGCAATCACCATTAATGCAGCTGGAAAGTTTCTGATCCTTTTGTTCTTATTTCAAAGTTTGAGTTAATGTATTTATTTAATGATTAATATCTTCTTCAATTTTCAATTGTTATCAGAACAAAGGGCTCTTTAATCATCATTTAAATCAATTCAGAAAACTCAGAATTAAAAGCAAATCAAATTGTTTATGCTCTGAAATGTAACAGAACCTTAAGAACTTAATCGGACCAGAATCAAGTTTTATGTACTGGCCCATTGCAAAAACTACCTGGGCATGCTGCCTGTGTGACACAAAGCCTAGTCAAAGGTCAAAACCTCATAACGAGGATTCAATGACCGTTGTCTCACAACAGAAGCATTCTGGGCATTCTCTAACGAGATTTAGGGAGGAACACACACAAATTGAAATCATGAATTTGATTGGGATTCAAATCTAGGCACACAATTAGGTAAGATCAGAAAGTTTTTCAAAAACCCTAGAGGCATCTCCCCGGTATGCCCTTAAGTTAGAGTAGATGGTGACCTAATGAAATTTAGGCGTGTTGCTCACTTGTGTGTGATTGATTGTATGATTTTGATACTTTAATTCAATTTGTGTGCTATATAATTCTATTGTTATATACTTCCACTAACAATGCAGCACTGTGAGCATAAGTCAAGGTTAGTCATTGAGCGTTTTTGATTTCATTTGGAGCCTAAGCATATGAGAATCTGATAAGGTTCTGTTCATATATGAAACTGAAATTCACATGAATTACGTAACTACAAGAATGAATGGGTTATCTGCTTGCTGAATTGAATTGACCTTAAGTTCAACATGTCTTTTCAAAGTTTTAGTTAAATTCCTTCTCATGTCTTAAGAACACAGACTTAGGTAATAATTTGAAACAAGATTTTCAAATTGAAACATGATGTTCATCTACAGGATAAAAGAATAAAATGGTATGTTGCACAAAGCAAAGTTTTTTTATGAGTTTTCAAAACATCATTATAGAATGTTTCAATGAATTGTGTTATCTGTTTTCAAGTTATGTATGTTTTGGCTTCCAAAGAAGTGTATTTTTGCATAGTTTAAACTCAGAAATAGCATCACATATTTAACATAGATTCATATTTGGATAGTTTGGATTGTCTACTACCTAAAGGTGTTGCATATCCTCATTATAACTTTATCTGTGTGATGTAGTGTAATGATACAGTTTATGTTTTTCCAATCTATTGCTCAAAAGTGTAATTGGAAATTAAACTTGAGTTTTGGGGTGATATGTACATATATGTGTGTGTTTTTGTGTGTGTGTGTGTATATATATATATGTTTATGTATATGTATACGTATGCATGTATTGAATAATTATATATATGCTTGCTACGTTTTATTCAAAGTTTTTTGTTTTGTTTTGTGTTCTACATCGTTTGCTTTAGACAATACACAAGCATAAAATAGTGAAAACATTAAAACACTAAATACATATTGCACTAACAAGAACTAATTATTTTTTCCTTTTGTTTGCTCATAGGTAACCAAATTGTTTCCCTGAACACCATTGAAGTGTTGACTGGGCCTAATTACAAAGTATAGAGAAGGCATATTGACACTTATTTCAGTAACAACAATGATCTAGACATAGCCTTATACCATAATGTATGAAATCTTGTCTTAGAGGAAGAGAAACACCAGTATCTTGAGGAGTATAAACGTACACTACCATTATTGGCATAGGAAAAACAGCTCTACTAAGAACATTATCAGAGCCTGCATTTCATATACAATTGCGGGAACTATACTAGAGGTTGACTATGCCTATGAATATCTCCAGCTCATTAAGGAAAATTCAAGGAATCTGATAAAGTTGAGAGTGCAGCACTATCTCAACAGTTCAATTTCCTTTAGTATGAAAGAGTTGGAGGGGTTAGGGAGCATCTTCTGCAGATGGAAATCATCACACTTAAGTTAGCTAATCTATACATAGTTATGGCTGATTAGCATATGGTTAACACAACACTCTATTCATTGCTTAACAAGTTTAGGTAGCTTAAGACTAGCTACAACACACAGAAAGCTAAATGGACGATGAATGAGCTCATAGCTATAACTACTGCATAGGAGTATAGAATTTAGAAAGAATATCCTAACTATGGCATATCACCTAAGTAAGAACATACAGTGAACTATGTGAGCAAGAAGAAAAAAGAAAGAAGCAAAGGCTCGGAGTTCAAAATAAAGCCATCAGTAAGCCAACTGCAGCTGCTAGAAATCCTAGACCAAACCAACCAAGACAACCTGACCATCCATTCAAATTCAAATATTTTTTCTGCAATAAGACTGAACATATGAAGAAGGATTGTGAGGGTTTTAAGGCTTGGGTGGTGAAAATGGGTAAGTGTCTAAAAATTAACTAATTTTCCTTCATTAAATTTTCTAGAATTAAATTACATCAACATTGAGCCAAATTCCTTTTGTCTTGATTCTGACAATCCCTTACATATAGTTAATTCTCTTCGGGACTTCACAGAGAGGAGGAATCCAAGAAGCAGTGAAGTACGCATCAACGTGGCTAATGGCATGCCAATGCCGGTCAAGGCAATAAGCACAGTAGTTTTGGATTAAAGCTTGGGCAATCAGTTAGTTCTTCAAGATGTTTATTTTATTCCCTCCATTAAGAGGAGTTTAGTTTTTTGGGATCTTTTAATCAAAGACAATTGTAGTTTTCATTATGATTTGAATGGAGTTAAAAAAAATTAGGAATTCTATTCTTATTGGTTCTTTTTTAAGATTGAATGGCTATTTAAAGATTACATGTAGCACACATTCACAGACTTTGTTTTCAATTGATAACACAATAGCATTAAGTTCAAACATCATTACTGGTGTTAAAAGACCATTTTTAATGAAAAGTTTGTATATTTGTAGACCATATATCAAAAGAAAGGCTAAACATCATGATTAAGAACAAAAATTTTCAAGAACTAGATTTCTCATACTTAAATGAATGTGTAGAATGCTTTAAGGGTAAAATGACAAATAAAAACAGAAAAGGAACATACAGAATTTCTAAGTTATTGGAATTAATATACACTGACATATGTGGCCCTTTCAGATATCAAACAATATGTGAAAATTCATACGTCATTACGTTTACAGATGATTTTTCTAGATATTGTACCATTTACTTAATGTCAGCTAAATCACAAGCTTTAGCATATTCTAAAATCTTTAAGAACGACATTGAACTTCAATTAAGTGCTAAGATCTTGATTGTGAGATCTGATAGAAGAGAGGAACATTATGGAAGGTTCACTGTGCAAGGGCAGCAAATAGGACCATTTGCTATCTACCTTCAAGAAAATGGTATCAAGGCCCAGTATACCACTCTATACAATCCCCAACACAATGAGGTAGCTGAAAGAAAGAACATGACCCTTATGAATATGGTCAGAAGTATGATATGCACCTCTGGTTTGCCTAAATACTTATGGGGAGAAGCTTTAAGAACTGCAAATTATATTGCAATAGGTCCCCAGCTAAGGCAGTAGAAAAGACACCTTATGAATTCTGGTGTTGAAGAAAACCAAGTGTGCATCATTGTCATGTGTGAGATTCCAAAGCAGAAGCTAGGCTATATAATCCAAACTTAGGAAAGCTTGAAAATAAATCTATGTCTTGTTATTTTGTTGGTTATTGTGATGAATCAAAAGGCTATAAACTATATTCTAGAAACCATTCACCTAGAATTTTTGAAACTTGCCAAGTGAAGTTTTTATGTGAAACAGTGCACAACACGGATTTCGAAGATTTATCTTCAGAATTTGATGAAGTTATGGAGCCTCAAAACATAACTAGTGTACTTCCCTCAGTTTCAGATCAAGAACATACTGAAACTGGTGAAGTGGCCGGGGGAAGTTATCAACACTAAAGAGCCAAAATACATTTGCATGGATAACATTGAAAATTCTAAAACTGTGTCCATTGAGAAAATTGCAGAAAATAAAATGCCTTCAGTAATTCCAGAAAAAAAAAATTTAGAAAAATTAAACAATGTTCAGCATATATTTACAAAAGTCTAAACTTCACTGAGAAGATCTGTAAGGGAGAGAGCACCTACTTATGGTGGACAAAGTGACTATGTTTTGTTTTTCTATGAAATAGAACAAGCTCTCATAGAGGAATCGGATCCCACACTATACACTGAAGCCATGAAAAGTATAGATTCAGAAAAATGGAAAAACACTGGATGCAGAAATTGAATCCATGGAACAAAATAAAGTCTGGACATTGATCAAACCTGATGCACGTCATAAGGCCATTGGATGTAAATGGGTGTTTAAAGCGAAAAGGAATGCTCAGGGAAATTTAGAAAGATTTAATATATGACTACTAGCTAAGGGATTCACTCAAACAAGAGGCATAGACTTCACATAATTTTTTCCCCCAGTTTCAACTAAAGATTCATTTAGAATAATAATGGCTCTAGTAACTCATTTTAATCTGAAATTGCATCAAATGGATGTGAAGAATATTTCTCTAAATGGAGATCTTGAAGAAAAAAAAACCATCTATATGAAGCAACTAGAAGGATATATTGAACCTGGGAATGAGGATTTAGTCTCTAAATTAAATAAGTCTATATATGGTTTAAAACAAGCATCAAGGTAATGGTATAAAAAGTTTGATTCTGTTATCTTTAAGTTTGGATTTATAGAAAATATAGTAGATGAGTGTGTCTATCTCAAAACAATAGGAGAAAATTTTGTTTTTCTCATTTTGTACGTGGATGATATACTTTTGACCTCAAGTACCTTGAAATTGCTCAAGGATACAAAGAACTTTGTGTTAAAGAATTTTGACATTAAGTATCTAGGGAAAGAATCCTATATGTTAGGGATTGAGATTAAGAGGGACATAACTCATGGACTATTAGGATTATCTCAAGCTAGTTACATTTCAAAAGTTTTTGAAGAGGTTTGGAATGGAAACCTGCACTGCAAGTGAGGTACTCATGTCTAAAGGAAATAAACTAAGAATATGATTCCAAGGTCAGATGCACATAAATCTGAGATAGAGTCTAAACCATATGCAAGGCTTGTAGGCAGTTTGATGTATGCACAAGTGTGTACTAGGCCTGACTTGGCATTCTCTATGGTTATACTTTCTAGGTTTCAGTCAAATCCAAGCATTTAACATTGGAATGCAGGTAAGAAAGTATTAAGATACTTACAGAGGACCAAAAAACATATGCTAGTATATAGAAGAGTGAAAAGTCTTACGTTAGAAGGATATATGGATTCTGATTTTACTGGAAATCTTCCCACTTCTTTAAAATCTACAAGTGGATATATCTTTATGCTTGCAAGACGTGCAATCGCCTAGAGAACCATGAAACAAACACTTATAGGAATTTTAACAATGCAAACTGAAGTTATTGCATTGTATGAGGGTGTTTGTGAGACGCTCTGGATTAGCTATTTCATTTTAGGCACCAAGGTTTAGGGTGGTGTAATGAAGGACAATTTGACTTTATATTGTGATAATGAAGTTGCGGTCTTTTTCTCTACAAATAGTAAGAGATCCATTCACAATAAGCATTTAGATTTAAAATACTACATTATTAAGAAAATAGTGAAGGATGGGGAGCTGGTGTGACGACCCGACCCTTGTCAAAAATTGTCAAAATAATAAAGAAAATAACACATAAATCGAGGAAGTACTCGATACGAAAATCAAATTCGACTAATTTAGTCAAATAAAACAACTCGACAAATCTATTACGATGAAGCGATCATAACCACAGATGACAAATCTAATTTTTTTCATAGACCACACTGCCACTGGTGGAGACCCTCTTCGCCACCGCCCACCCACTGGGTCAACGAAGCCTAAACACGAAATAAACATTACAACTATGTTCGTATCATCGATACGAACCTAATGACATATAACTCGACACATTTTTTGAAGGAACATTCTAGCCACGCACCGCCACAGGCAGTGGTGCATGCCGCTCATGCCCCACAGTCGGTGACCATCGCCGGCGGCGGCGGAAGTTAACATATAGAAAGCTCTCAAAGAGCCCAACATATTCTCTCAAAGGACTTATGCCTAATTCTGGTACATTTGGCCTGAATTAGCCTAGAAAAAACTGGGGGGAAAATCTTTCCGGTGATATATGTCTGTCGTCGAGCCACCGCGTGGCTCAAGGCTAATCCTATTCGACTTACGATGAGGTGGGGAACAAAACCCCTATAACCTCGCAGCCCAAATCTCACCCGAAATTGCCATACTCGGCGGAGACTGATTCAAACTCGCCGGAAATCGTTTCGATTTCCATCAAAATCAACCCACAAACCCAAATTTCTCAACAACAATACAATCAAGAGACCAAGGGGATCATAATAATACCCAATACGTCGCCCGAGACCTTGCCAACGAAGACGATGAAGTATACTTGAACCCTAAAAACTTCACCGATTTGAATCTCCTTCAAAGGCCCTCAAAACCCAAAATCAAAGAGAGGAAATGGAACAAAAAGACAAGACAAATCAATTTCGACCAGGATTTTGGTCGGAGATGGCCAGACACCGTGGAATTGCTGATGGAAGTTTCACGGCAATTTTTTGGTCGCCAGAGACGGTCAACGTAAGTCAACTCTAGATGACCTGAAATTGAAAGTGTGAACTTTCCAAAAACAGAAAGTCCTATTTATACTCCGACATTTACGGTGATTCGATTTCCGATAATTCGTCAAACTTTCGCTAACCATAACTTTCTCGTCATAACTCCAATTTCGACGATTTTTCTGTCTACGAACTCGTGTCATCAAATTCTACAATTTAAACACAAAGTCAACCAACTTCGTCAATCTGATAAAAAGTCAATCTTTGGCCTCAAAGTATTTACTGACGGTAATAATCATTTACTACAGTCACTAAATCGAACTCGAATTATTCATAAATTATATCAATTATATAAAAAGGTCGAGGTGTCACAATCTACCCCCGTTAAAATAATTTTGCCCTCCAAATTATAAAACAAGTATCGCAGAAAATTTCTGCGAAAAATTGGACAGAGTCTCCCAAAAAGTGGGATGCCCAAAACCTGTAAAATGTCCAAATACACTTCTATAATCACAAATCCCAACCTATATCTCGAACCACCGATGCTCGTCTGGATTTCTCCACCTTATCAACATTATTTCAAATCAAATAACATATAAAATATCAAAAAATAATAAACATAATTCTCACATGATAATTCATTGAAAATTCTAACTCGTCAATAATAAATAGTAATCAAAGTGATAATATAATCATCGAATCATTAAATAATATAATGATTCATTTTTGTGTTGTTTTGATAATATCGATAATCACTGGTGAAAATATTGCAATAAAAATCGCTAAATCATTGTTTATAATTTTCCATCATCGTCTTCCAAGTAAACACAGAAAATTATAATCACACTCGTGTATGTTTCATGAGTTCAAATCATATCGTATTCTTGTACTCATCAAATGAGTATATTATATCATCATACTCATCACATGAGTAAATATCATTTCACGTTGTTTACTCCTGTTGTATAATCATCTCATATTCGTATGCTCATCACATGAGCGAATATCATATTATATCATCATGTTTGTCGCAATGCTCACATCGTAAGCAAATATTATATTGCAATGCTCACATTGTAAGCTCAAATTATATCGTACATCATATTGCTCATCTTGTGAGCTCAAGTCACGTTTCTCAAATCACAAATCGCAATGCTCATCTCGTGAGCTAAATAATATCTCGATACTCACCTTGCGAGATCATTTATATCAAATCATCATCCGTCCAACGAAGGTAATCAAATCGTATATCTCAATAAATCGTTTCATTTTATCATTTTTCGTTTCAAATCGTATCGTCATATATCATATACTCTCAAGTTAAGGACTTCGAGAACACCACCTGATTGGTTTTGGGTCTTTCACCTCAAGGAGGCACAATCCCTACTTAACGAGCGTAAATGAACCCCAATCAGGATTTGAAACCAGCGCCGCAGCCTGACGGCCCCACCAATATATATGGCAGCCTATCCATATATCTCATATATATAATCATCATAGTATAATATATTCAACTTTTCTGTTTCTCGTATAATAGTTCTTGTTTCGCCTATGTATGTAATCGTTTTGTAACAATTTAAATTCTGTAATTTTCAATGAATCACATTGGATTCTAAACAGGTCAAACTGATCATTAATCATGATCATCAATAATGTATTTGCATCGATATGCAAATAATCATTTCTTATATTTGTACAAACTGTACAAATAATCACAAGTATAATAATTAGGATAGAACATTTTTATTTCCGTTTCAATTTCAAGTTTCAGCTCGTATCCTTTTCGTTTATCATTGTAATAGTACTTCGTTTCCATTTCGTTTGACAACCAATGATGTCATTTTGTTACCACTTTGTAACGATTTCGATTTTTGTGTAGTAATCGTGTCAGCACAAAAAAATAATATAATATTAAAAATATGTATTAATAAGCGAATATCAAAAATATATCGATAAATGAATATCAATAATGGATACGCAAATGTACAATACAATGTAAGATAAAGAACCGCATACTCATGTCCAGAAACGGCAAATGCGTAACCACTTCACGTCCAAGACCACTATACACCATCTTCGCGACGATCACAGAAACTCAAATACACAATTTCTAAACTCATACTTTCATGACTAAACTCAAAATCATAAAACACAATGAAAAGTAAAGTCCGAGACTTGAACCGCACTCTGATACCACTTGTGATAACCCAACCCTTGTCAAAAATCCTCGAAATAATAAAGAAAATAATTTACTCGAATAAAACAATTCGACAAATCTCTTATGATGAAGTGATCGTAACCACAAATGACAAATCTAATTTCTTCGTAGACCGCACGCCACTAGTGGAGACTGTCATCACCATAGCCCACCCATTGAGTCGACAAAGCCTAAACGCCAAATAAACCTCACGACTATGTTCGTATTGTCAATACGAACCTAATAACATATAACTCGACACACTTTTTGAAAGAATATTCAGGCTATGCATCGTCGCTGGCAGAGATTAACATATGGTTAGAAAGCTCTCAACGAGCCCAAAATATTCTCTCAAAGGACCTATGGCTAACTCCAGCACGATTGGTCAGAATTGGCCAAGAAAACACCCGGCTGGAAAATCTTTCCGGCAATATATCTTCTTCGTCGAGGTGGCTCGAGGCTGGCCCTATTCGACTCATGATAAAGTGGAGAACAAAACCCTTCTAACCTCACCGCCAATATCTAGCCGGAAACTGCCACACTCAGCAGAGACTGATTCGAACTCGCTGGAAATCATTTTCATTTCCATCGAAATCAACCTACAAACCCAAATTTCTCAACAACAATACAATCAAGAAACCAAGGGGATTAGAATAACACCCAATACGTCGCCAGAGACTGAAAGGACCCAACCCCGATTTTAGTTGCCTAAACCGGAATCGAACCCCTTCGAAAACACGAACCAACAAAAACCGTAGAAATTTTGGCAGAGTTTCGTTACTAACGTGGAATTACCATTACCTGCACGCGGAAAACACACTTCATCCTATGCCACAAAAAGCAAACCGTGGGCACCAATCCCATCTGGATTTCTCAATATATCAACAGTAAAGTAAAACAATAAATATAATAGTACTTTACTGAAATCCGATATAAAAATCGTATAATATAAACAACAGATTACTCAGAGCGACCTCTAATGTATAAACATATATGTATACCACAGTAGGTAGAACAATAAACCTACTGGAAGGAACAAGGTAGCTCGAGCACTATGCCTCCGACCACGACGTGCGACACCAAAGCCTGAACTGCAAACTGGGCACGAAAACCGAAAAGCCCAGGGGAAAGACATGAAACACGTTAGAGTGAGTGGACGAAAATAAATGTCTTTCACCAATTAATATATATGTTTAAAACAACATATGCGAGTCTAGGTAAATAAAAACATCATGGTACACGAGGTAAAACTCACACTCCTCCAGTGTACTGAGCATGCAAGTAAAAATCCCACGGGGTCACTCATGGACACACTCAGTGCTAGTACAGTCCGAATCACGAGGTCCTTGGTCCCCGTGATTCTAAGCCAGAAATGGCCTCGGTTCCGGGGAAAACGCCCATCACCGGTCAGGTAGGGATGACGACGCCCCTCCTGGATGGCCTACCATCGGGGATCAGCCGAGAGGCAAGTGTATCGATACAACAACGTAATTGAGACTGTACTCCGTGAAAACCAAATCATAAACAGTTCGATGCAAATGCATGAAACAGCATATAAGTGTATGTATAATCGTATACGTATATCCGTATTAATCGTATAATCGTAAAACACATGCTTATGTAATCCGAAATCTCATACGCATGCTCAAGTTCATAAATCGTATAAAAGACTCGCAAGAATTCCGTGAAAAGAAATTGTCCACTCACAGGCTTGCGTAACGCGATATACGTTAACCCGTGATCCGGCGGAAAGTCCCTCGCCAAAAGAACGACCACGAACACCTGAATATTCACAAAATCCATTTCTCAAAGTCATAACTCGACAATACAAATCAAATCACGAGAAACCACCGTTCTCGGAAACACGTAATTCAAAGTCGACGAATCGTCGAAAATCCGTATATGTACACCTCAATACCTCGCTATACATTCGGACGCTAAAATCGAGAAACGAACCTCCCCACTGCGATCGGGGCGCGATTTCGAGTCAAATGACATGCAACTTGTCGAAAATCCAAAAAGTCAAACCGTTGACCGTCGTTGACCACCGCCCACGGCGGCGCTGCCACTGACCAGAACATTTCACGGCGGAGCAACCCCTATTCCACTCAAAATCATCCACTGAGCAACTTCCATAACTGCACCGAAGTCCAATTCTCACTCTAACCATGTCAATTTCATGAAAAACCGAATGTTCACACAAATTTCAAATACAAAATTCTCCTTCCACAAATCGAATTAAAGCTTCATACTTACATGGTTAGAATCCTTGAGAGGAGAGCTTCAAAACCCAGTGCTGGATGTAGCTCAATTCGACCCGAATATAAGAACCCGAATTCATCAAAAATCTCATCACTTTTGGCCGAAAATAGTTCACTCCCCCGGCGGCCTCGCCGTGAACGGAGGATGGCACGGTGTCGAACGCACCGAGGCGAGTCGAATGGTAGTAGCCTCGCTCCCTGGGGTGGCCGAAACGGCTTCGCCGCCATGGAGCACCGTGAGCCACCGTCACCTTCTTTTCAGCCCGCGTTGACCGGCCAAGAATTTATGACCAAATGTTGACTTACCTATTTTGGAAACCCACATTTAAAGCTTTCCCAAAATGGAAACCTCCAATAATACGTATTTCGACAACTTTAAACGTCCGTAACTTCCTCGTCGTAATTCTAATTCCGATAATTCTCGCGGCAATAAACTCGTCTCGACGTACTCTTCAATTATCACCCGAAGTCAAACACATCGACCAAACCAATAAAAAGTCAACTATTCAACCCAAATACATATTTAAATCGACTAAATATCAACAAACGGAAATAATCACAATTTAATCTTCGTAACTCAGAATAATACTCCGAAAGTTCCCACAAACTCGAAATTAAATTCTAAACAACTTCCGTGAAGAAGCCGAACCCAAATTCTTGTCCGGTAATTTAGTCGTTAAGAAGGCCACAATTATAAACCGAACTTTAAATATTCATAATTAATTCCTCGGTCGTCCAAATAGCGATCCGGAACCTCCTACGAACTCGAAATCACACGTACAACGACTCTCGAGAAGAGACCCAGTTCCAATTCTTGGCCAATGATTTAGTCGTTAACAACTCTGGCGATTCCAATAACTGTCGAAAATCCGCGACTACGCTGTAACTCACAAATCAAGCTGATTATACTTCTGATTCTGGTTCGGGTCGTCACAGAGACCTCGCCGACGACGGCGACGAAGTATACCCGAACCCTAAAAACTTCACCTGTTCAAATCTCCTTCAAATGCCCTCAAAACCCGAAATCGAAGAGAGGAAATGGAAGAGGGAGACAAGACAAATCAATTCTAACAAAGATTTTGGTCAAAGTCGGTCGGACGGCGTGGAACCATCGGCGGCAGTTTCACGGCGATTTTGATCACCAGACACGGTCAATGCGGGTCAACCAATTTACGGTAATTCGATTTCCGACATTTACGGTAATTCGATTTCCAATCATTTGTCAAATTTCCGTTGACCATAACTTTCTCGTCGTAACTCCGATTTTGACGTCTACGAACTCGTGTCGTCAAATTCTACAATTTATTCACAAAGTCAATAGACTTTGTCAATCCGATCAAAAAATCAACCTTTGACCTGACAGTATTTATCAATGGTAAAAATTATTTACCACAATCACTAAATCGAACTCGAATTATTTATAAATGATATCAATTTTATAAAAAGGTCGGGGTATCACAGCTGGAGGTAATACACATCAGTACAGATAAATAATTGGCATATCCTTTTACCAAGGCTTTAGCTGTGTGAGTATTCGGGGAGCATTGTTCAAATATGGGAGTGGTTGATAGTTTAGAAGCCTAGAGTTTGTGGGAGCAAACATGTAAAAAAGAAATTATTATTTTAGTTGTGGAGTTCTTGTGTTTTGATTACTGAGAATTTTACTTTTCTCAGAATGGTTATGTAAAGACTTGACATTTTCTTATGGCTTAATTTTCAGACCTTGAGTATGTATTGCATTTTTCTATTTCAAATCTAATTTACAAATTTATTTTGTCTTGTTAAAAATACATAATTTTCAGGTGGATGTTGTATGCAACATTGTGTTGTATATGTATGCCTTTTTATTTATAAGCATTGATCTACTGGTGTAAAGAAGTGTTTAGTGATTTTGGAGCTTTTTTTTAAAACTGTTTGGTTGGATAGAGAGAATTTTGACGCTTAAGTTTAATATTCATGTCATTAGCTCTTATTACTAAATCTAGAATTCATGTGCATTGCATTTGCTGTTGTAGCAGTATGTGCAGTGTGATAGAATTGTCATTGTTATGGATATGAAGTATGATATGATTTATGGCAACTTTAGAGATTGTGTTCTTTCAGTTAACATGGCTCCAGTGTGTTGAAGTCTAGTGGGAGATTGAAAGATGTAGACTTAAACACACTAGTATTCCTAGTTATATCAGAAAGCACATTGATGCTTAATCACAGTCTGAATCATATAGAAATACTGTTTATGTTTATTTTATGATTAGTATATTGATCTATGCAATCAATCTCCACTTAGTATACTGATTTAGTGCTT
Organism: Geum urbanum; assembly: GCA_946800695.1. Lineage (NCBI taxonomy): Eukaryota > Viridiplantae > Streptophyta > Magnoliopsida > Rosales > Rosaceae > Geum > Geum urbanum. The sequence goes on from OX326997.1 coordinate 59,935,357, forward strand.
TATTAAGTGTAAAACATATCATAGTTGAATGGGTACTCTGTGATGAGTACGGTACCAGTTCAACACTATATATAAAAGAAGCTTGAGTCCCTGTTCTCATCTGCTATGCAAGCATTAAGCTCTATCCATTGAGAGGTTGATTACAGTGAGAGGGAATAGAAGACACGAGCTGAAGATCATGGCAATCACCATTAATGCAACTGGTAAATTTTTTATCCAATTTTTTCTTGTTTCATAAGCTTAAGTTCATGTATTTATTGGATGATTAATTTCTTCTTCAGTTTTCATATGGGAGTTCTGTTCCTTGCAGTTGTGTTTACGTTCATAATTATTAGAAGACTGCATTGTGATTTGTGAATACCTAGCTCACTCTAAAAGAGTACGTAGTATGGATAACTTAGAAGCTGTACATTGTTGCTCCATTCTTGAAGGAAACATGAATTCCAAAGAGAGAAGAATTCTGCAATTTAGGGACGACTAGATCGAGACCAAATTCCACCTGTCAATGGTTAGGTGAATCGAAAACTAACTTGAAATTAAACAATAGTACATACAACTAGGTGTTGTTATCCATCGTCCTCTCACCCCCCTCGAAAAAGAATGTGTCATCCCATTCGTTATCTTTATCGGTGGTGCTCCAGAGTGGTTCTGGATCTGCATCTCCTTGTGGTAAGGCAGAGTTCGAGCGCCCGATCCGCCCCTGGTATCAGAGCGCCCTGACACAGAAAAACTATTTGTTTGGGAAAAATTCTAGAATGCACCACTCCAATGCTTTATCACCCCCATTTACTTTTTAGCCTTATAATACGTGTCAAATTCTAGTTGGTTGATTTGGTCAAATTTTATCCTAGTTGATTGAGCTTATGATAAACTCAGCCTATGCGATCCTATTCTGTGTATAAACCGTCATTGGACAATCGCCAGTGGCACCGTGCTAGTAATTCTCCAGCTCCTCTCTCTCTCTCTCTCTCTCTCTCTCTCTTCAGCTGTCAGAATCTAGCTCTTGTTGGAAATTAAAGAATAATAATGGGAGAGAAATCATCGTCGTCCAAAGGGTAGGGTTGAGCTGGTTCATCATCTTCGTCATCGTAGCTCTCATTGCCAGCTTCGTCACTCTCATACTCGTCAAGAAGAAGCAAAACGAATCCGACAATAAACCTTTGTAACACCTGCCTCAGATCAAGCCTAGCCGCCGCCTGCTTATGGATGACGTGACGAAACACCATAGACATTATGGGTTTTCTTCGCCATGATCAAAGAAGCAATCAAAGATTGATAGATCGAACAGTATTTTGTGGGCTTTGACTTTCTTGAGCAAAGCTTCAATGCCGGTGAGAGAAAGAGAGACTTGAGAACGGAGTGGTAGGTGGTCGAGTAGTGAGAGAAAGATGGCTGTTGAGAAGCCCAATTGAAGAAGTCGAGGGTGAGCGAGTGGTGGTTGAGGAGGTGAGGGTCGATGACTCGGGTGACGAGTGACGAACTCAATGAGCTGTCGTGGCCACCGAGTTGGTGGTAGAGAAGAGTCTTCTAATAGATGGGCTCCATGAGTGAGTTGGGTTGTAGTACCGTAATCCCAATTCGTCTGATTTTCAAACCAGAGCCGACGATGTCGACGTTCGGCGACCTACGGAGATCTCACTCTCTCTTTGTATACAATGATCCACCACACACAGCTTATGACTTCAATTATAAGTTACAACTAGAGCCATCGGATCAATCAGAGGTTACTGGACATGGTAAGGCTAGCGTTGAATCAAATCATCATTTTCGAATCAATAGAAAGGCTAGGCGGCTATTGAGGTTTGAACTTGGGTGGTGAGGCAGGAAGCACACTGCCTTACCCACTAGGCTAATCCCAAGTGCTCACCTCTTTAACTCTTTTAGACCTTCAAAATGATTTTAACCAAGTTTTTGTAAAAAGTTGAAAAGTATTTCAAAAAAAATGCTCATATGAAGGGATCAAACAGTCCTAACTGCTCCTATTTATAATTCATATTGCCAAACTCTATTCCCAAATTAAATGTATACAATCGACCATACGTCCATACCACTCGGATCAGATCCCCTAGTGCAGCGAATTCACTTCACCTCAACACCATAGCCCATCACACTACAACATCATTGTACATTGACCAGCACATCAACAACTTAATATGGCGGGCAATTAGGAGCATGATACTCCTACCATCTTGATAATGGGAAATTGGGGATACATAAGATTTTACTTCCCCAACAATTGACTGTCGCGTATAAGACGTTTGGCATCGTCTCTGGTCGTCAAGTTCGTTGTGGACTAAATTCAAGTAGCTAGACCTAGAAAGAATTATGAAAGGTGTTCTGCAAATTAAGGACGTTCTCACAGTCAATGTTTGGGAAGAAACCAGGAAAAAAAAATATCCCCAGAACAGAAAATCCAAATGGAATTGATGGAATTTGAATGTACTATCCATATATCAGTGTACTATCTAGGTGTCACTCAAACAGTACTTAACTTCAGGCTTCAGCCATTTGCTTCTATGAAAAAAGCAGCTAAAACAAACACTTATGCTCAGAGGAGTATATAATATAGCTTAACAATGGTCCTTTTTAAACTCTAAACCTTAACACTGGTAAATCCACTAAATGATAGAGATCACGACCTGCTCCATCTCTTCCTTCTTCTTTTTCTTTTTTGTGAACAGGTGATCGCATCCATGACTTCACTATATCCCCAAAAACATTGCTCTACTATTTCTCTATCGTATTCGTATTCATAGGTAGAATCTCTGCAGATGGTGCCATATTGAGAACTGATTTGAGAGATGAGTGTTGGTCGATGAGATCATAACAAGAACTGACGTATAAAAGAAGAAGAAAATCTTAACTAACAACCTGCGAGAAACTGTATTAGGGGTAATAAGGACTTTTGATCCTCTTGCATAGACATTTTCAACTTTTCACAAATGAGTGTGGTTAAAAGTCATTTTGAAGGCCTAAAAGAGGTTATTAATCAAAATTTCTCGTATTTTAGAAGTACTTAGATTTTAGTTTTGTACATTGAAACGACACTTCAGACATTCACATTGGGTACTTAATTGAGAGATTCGATCTGAAACGGTGTTATATTTCTCAAGTTCGCTACAACCAGCTGCACTACACAACACGATATATATGTATAATAATCGACAATTTGGGTTACATTATTGAAGAGAATTATCAAAAATATTGGCAATGGCGCACCTAATACAAGTTTTTACGAAGAAGAAGAAAAAATAGTAAATTATGTATAAAGTCACTTACGTAAGATTACTTACGTATAAGGTCACATGATATATTTTTTCAAATAAAGTCACTTAATTTAACAAAAAATCTTCTCGTTCAATTTCTTTACGTCTAATGTCATCTTATATAAACTACTCTCTTTCTCTTTGCTTCAGACCAAATTCGGAACTAAAATTTCCAAATCAAAACTGTGCCCTAGCAGACCTTCGTCGTCCTCCTCACTCTGATTCTGATTCCGATTCCGATCCCATCCCTTCGATGGCTACACACCTCCGCCTCCGCCTACACACCTCCAAATTTGATTACACACCGGCGACTAAACCCTAGCCCCCTCCTCACCCGCCTACACACCTCCGAGTTCGGATTCCGTCACAGTAGCCCTGCATCTGCCTCCAACTTTGATTGTTGTTTCCACCGTGGGGTTTTGGAACACTGGTGATGTGACGACCCGGAACAGAATCAGAAGCGTAATCAGCTTAATTCGTGAGTTAGCGTATAATCGCAGATTTCCGATAATTGATTGAATCGCCAGCTTTGATCACAACTAAATGATTGGCCGAGAATTTGAGTTGAGTCTCTTCTCGAGAGTTGTTGTACGCGTGATTTCGAGTTCGTGGGCAGTTCCGGATTATTATTTGGACGACCGAGGAATATAATATGAATATTTGAAATTTTGGAATATTGTTGAGTTTATCTGTTCATGTTCGAGTCTATCTGAATCGTGATTGTGATCCGTTTTGGACCGTTGGTCGACTCGAAGCGTAAATGGAATGATTAATGACTTGATTTGCGAGTTTCGCGATTTGTTGTGATTTCGGCATAATCTGCTAATATGGCGGCATCCTTAGCGACTAAATTATCGGGCAGAAATTTGATTTCAGATTCTTCACGGAAGATATAGAGAATTTAATTTTGAGCTTGTGGGAACTTCCGGAGGATTATTCCGAGTTACGAGGATTAAGTTATGAATATTTTCGATCGTTGATCATTTAATCGGATAAGCTTGTGATGGTTTGAACCGTTGACTTTTTATCGGATTTTTCGAAGTGTTTGACTTCGGGTGGAAATTGAAGAACATGTTGAGATGAGTTTGTTAACGCGAGAATTGTTGGAAACAGATTTATGACGTGGATGTTACGGGTGTTCGAAGTTTATCGAAAATTGTATTTGGGAGTTTCCTAAAATGGAAAGTATTTAAATGGGCTTCTATTTCGGGAAAGTCAAATATGGCATTTAATTGGTTGACTGTTCAACGCGGGAGGAGGAGGAAGTGCGATGAGCACCACGGCTCGCCGGCGGTGGCTCGCCGTCAGGCCACCCTGGAGCTCGGGCCTGGACCCAATCGACTCGGCTTGGCCTCCCCGTGGTGATGCCGGCCACCGTTCACGGCGGGGACGTCGGAGGAGAGTGATTTTTTCGGCCAAAGTTTGATGAATTTGGGGATTTCGGGTTGATAATGTTCCGACCAAATTGAGCTACAAGAAGTACTGGGCTTTGTAGCCCTCATCACCACGAGTCTAACCATGTAGGTATGGAGTTCCAATTCGTTTTTTACATGGAGAATTCATGGATTGAAATTTGCATGATAATTCAGTTTTGCTTGAAATTGAGCTAGTTAGAGTCAAAATTGATCTTTGGTGTAGTTATGGAAGTTGCTTGTTGGATGATTTTGAGTGGAATAGGCTTTGGTCCGCCGGGAAATTTTACAATTGGGTGGCTCCGCCGCCGCTGGCGGTGGTCAACGGCGGTTTCCGGTCAAAGTTGACTTTTCGGGGTTTTCGACGAGTTATATGTCATTTCACTCGGAATCGTGCCCCGATCGCAGTGGTGAGGTTTGTTTTTCAATTTGAGCATCGGAAATTATAGCGAGGTTGTGTGGTATGATTATCGGATTTTCGACAATTCGTCGTTATTGAATTATGTGTTTCTGAGAACTGTTGTTTCTCGTGTTATGATTTAAGGTTTCGAGATATGTTTTTGAAAAATGGACTTTATGGTTATCCAGGAGTTCGTGATCGTTCGTTTGGCGAGTGATTTTCCGCCGGATCACGGGATTAACGCATATTGCGTTACGCTAGTCTGTGAGTAGACAACTTCTTTTCACTGTTAATCGTGAGTCTTTATACACGTTTTACGAACATGAGCATGCATACAAGATTATGATTTATATGAGCATGTGTTATACGATTATGCTTATACCATTACACATTACGTATATGCATTTATATATTGCTTTACGCATTGCATCGAACTATTTATGATTTGGTTTACACAGAGTACAGTCTCAGTATATGTTGTTGTATCGATACACTTTCTGAAAGGAGCCAACCTCGATTTAGTTGCCTAAACCGGAATCAAACCCCTTCTGAAAACACGAACCAACAAAAACCATCAAAATTTCGGCAGAGTTTCGTTACTAACGCGGAATTACTATTACCTGCACCCGGAAAATACACTTCATCCTATGCCACAAAAATCAAACCGTGGGCACCAATCCCATCCGGATTTCTCAATATATCAACAGTAATGCAAAGTAATAAATATAACTATACTTTACAGAAATCCAGGGAAAATCGTATAAGAATATACATCAAATACTCAGAGCGACTTCTAATATACATATTCAAATAGTAGGCCAAACTAAGAACCTACCATAAAAGAAACATCGCTCGAATACTATGCCTCCGACCACGACGTGCGACACCAGAATCTGAACTGCAAACTGGGCACGGAAACTAAAAAGCCCAGGGGAAAGACATGAAAACCGTTAGAGTGAGTGGACGAAAATAAATGTCTTTTGCCAATAATATATGTTATAAAAACATATGCGAGTCAAATGTATAAATCATCAAATGGTACACGAGGGAGACTCTAACTCCTCACGCGTACAGAGCATGCATGGAAAATCTCACGGGGTCGCTCGTAGACACATCCGTGCTAGTACAGTCCGAATCACGGGATCCCAGACCCACATGTGATTATAGCCAGAAAGGCCTCAGGTCAGGGTATCTGTTTCCACCCGGAAATACATCGGCACAAGAAACAGATAATTGTACCCACCCGGAAATACATCGGCACAAGGTACAGTTCCCCCCTGGTAGGCACCCTCGAGGATCAGCCGGGATGCTAGTGTATCGATACAACAACATAAACTGTGACTGTGACTGTACTCTGTGTAAACCAAATCATAAATAATTCGATGCAAATGCGTAAAGCAATGTATAAAATGCATGTACATAGTATAATCTTGTAACACATACTCATATAAATCATAATCTCATATGCATGCTCAAGTTCGTAAAACGTGTATAAAGACTCGCAATCAATCCGTGAAAAGAAATTGTCCACTCACAGACTAGCGTAACGCAGTTCGCGTTAATCCCGTGATCCGGCGGAAAATCCCTCGCCAAACGAACGATCACGAACCCCTGAATAATCACGAAATCCATTTTTCAAAATCATAAATCGGTACCTCGAATCAAATCACGAGAAACAACCATTCTCGGAAACACATAATTCAATAACGACGAATTGTCGAAATTCCGATAATTACACCACAAAACTTCGATATAATTTCTGATGCTCAAATCGAAAAACAAACCTCACCACTGCGATCGGGGCGCGATTCCGAGCGAAACGACATGCAACTTGTCGAAAACCCTGAAAAGTCAACCTTTGACCGCCGTTGACCGCCGCCGGCGGCGGCGGCGCCACCAATTGTGAAATTTCTCGGCGGAGCAACACCTATTCCACTCAAAATCATCCAACAAGCAACTTCCATAACTACACCGAAGTTCAATTCTCACTCTAACTAGGTCAATTTAATGAAGAACCGAAATCTCACACAAATTTCAATCCAAGAATTCTCCAAGCACAAGCAAAATTAGAACTCCATACTTACATGGTTAGACTCATGGTGATGAGATCTTCAAAGCCCAATACATCATGAGCTCAATTCGGCTGGAAATGAAATCAACCAAAACCCCAAAATTTCTCCATTTTTGGCCGGAAATAACTCTCTCCTCCGGTGACCTCGCCGTGAAAGGAGGCCGGAAGTGAGACCGGGAGGCCGAGCCGAGTTGAATGGACCCGAAGCCGAGCCCGGAGGTGGCCGGACGGCGAGCCACCGCCGGCAGCCGTGGAGCACGTCGCGCCACCCCCACCTTGCCGAGTTGACCAGTCAAGCTTCATAAATGAATATGTTGACTTTCCCAAAACAGCAACCTCATTAAATACTTACCCAAAATAGAAACTTTCAAAATTACACATTTCGACAAACTTTAAACACCCGTAACTTTCACGTCGTAATTCCGATTTCAATAATTCTCGCGGCAACAAACTCAAATATTAAATTCTCGTAACTCGGAAAAATCCTCCGGAAGTTCCCACAAGCTCAAAATTAAATTCTCTACATCTTCCGTGAAGAATCCGAAATCAAATTCTCGCCCAAAAATTTAGTCGCTAACGAAGCTGTCATTTTAAACCGATTATGTCGAAACTTCAAATATTCGTATTATATTCTTCGGTAGTCCAAATAATGATCCGGAACCGCCTACGAACTCGAAATCACGCGTATAACAACTCTCGAGAAGAGACTCAGCTCAAATTCTTGGCCAATAATTTAGTCGTGATCAAAGCTGGCGATTCAATTATCTGTCGGAAATCTGCGATTACGCATAACCTCATGGACTAAGCTGATTACACTGCTAATTCTGTTCCGAGTCATCACACTTGCATCCCAGCTGATCCCCGAGGATGTTTACCGGGGGAGGCTGTGACTCCTGACCCGAGGCCTTTACCGAGGGGAGGCAGACCTCTGACCTGAGGCATTTCTGGCTAGAACCACGTGTGGGTCTGGGATCCCGTGATTCGGACTGTACTAGCACGGATGTGTCTACGAGCGACCCCGTGGGATTTTCCATGCATGCTCTGTACGCGTGAGGAGTTAGAGTCTCCTTCGTGTACCATATGATTTTTATGCATTTTGACTCGCATATGTTTTTATAACATATATTATTCGGCGAAAGACATTTATTTTCGTCCACTCACTCTAACGGTTTTCATGTCTTTCCCCTGGGCTTTTCGGTTTCCATACACAGTTTGCAGTTCAGGTTCTGGTGTCGCATGTCGTGGTCAGAGACATAGTATTCGAGCGATGTTTCTTTTATGGTAGGTTCTTAGTTTGGCCAACTATTTGTACATCTATATTAGAAGTCGCTCTGAGTATTCTGATGTATACTTTCATACGATTTTCCCCGGATTTCTGTAAAGTATAGTTATATTTATTACTTTACATTACTGTTGATATATTGAGAAATCCGGTTAGGATTGGTGCCCACGGTTTGGCTTTTGTGGCATAGGATGAAGTGTATTTTCCGGGTGCAGATAATGGTAATTCCGCGTTAGTAGCGTTACTCTGCCCAAATTTTAACGATTTTTGTTTGTTCGTGTTTTCAGAAGGGGTTTGATTCCGGTTTAGGAAACTAAATCGGGGTTGGGTCCTTTCAGCTTTGTATCAGAGCATTAGGTTATAGGTTCTGTAGACTTCTGTAGTCGTGTTTACTAAGGATATTTGAGAATGTACAGCATGTCTGGAGTGGTGACCCGACCGGCCGGCGGATACTCATCAATACTCCGGGTGTTGTATGCTTTCAAATATTTGAAGTTCCATGATTACGTTCTACTTGTTGCGAACAATGTTTTATTCATTAGGACGCCTCCTTGACGTGCTATCCTTGTCGGTACGATTGTGGATCCTAATGAGGATCAATCGACACGCGATTTGCCAGTGAGTTGTGGGTTTGGATGAGCATTCTGAGTTCAGAGATTTGTGTGGCATGGTTTGCCTGGTTGTGCGTATATGAGGGTCTACATGTTGCCTCAGAGAATTATGGCAGTTGATGTTTTGCCTGAGTCAGATCATTGCATTTGGTGGGCTGGTATTATGTGAGTTCCTGTTGTGACTCCATGGCCTACGTTCAGGGATGTATCGTTCACATGTTTGCTCTGTTTGCACGTGTTATATGGCTTCAGAGGAAGCAGTGCACGAGGTTCGAGATGAGTTTGAACCTGAGCATCAGAGAGATTTTGACTGTTATGCCTCGAGATAACCGTGAGGAGCTTGATGTACTACACTCAGAGGCGAGGTTATTGAGAAGGAAAGGCGTACGCGGTTTCCGACGTGTTGGTTTGGGAGAAGTGTACTTAGTCGAGATATTTTGATGAGGTTGAATTCAGGCACCTCGGAATCAGTGACTTCATCAGGCTGTGGCCTTTTCAATTATGTTAAGGGTCATCAGATCAAAGTAGAGGATCCGTTTGGTGATGGTGGAGATCACGGAGTAGCGGACTTGTTCCTGTGGCATGAGTTTGGGTGATCGTTGGTGATCCTTTCTCGTAGCAGGTGTCGTTGTGACTTGTGTTCGTGGAGCACTCTCAGTTGCTATTATGGTGGCCAAGAGGGTCACGTTGCGAGGGAGTGTCCTCAGCCAGCTGTTTTAACGGTTCGGCAGCTCAGAGTTCACGAGGAGGTCATGATGGTATTTCTGGAATTTGACCAATGTAGCCTTTTTGACGAGTTAATCAGCAAGTCGCAATTGACGTGGGCGGCTAGTTGGGCATGTTGGAGTTCGTGCCACGACCTTGTATGAGGATAGAGTTTCTTTGAGGTTACCGTCGCTTGATATCCATGGCTATTGTACCTACATCTCCACTTCCGAGGTTTTCAAAAGTGTTGTACCCATCCGGAGGTTGTGGGATCTTTGTTGGACGATATGAGTTAGCCGCGGATCTGTTATAGTTTGATACCGTTGATTTTGTTATGATGTTGAGTATGGACTTTTGGCGACACATTTGGCTGTGTTCGAGTGTCTCGAGAAGGAGGTTGTGTTTCGACGATCGGGTTTCCCCGAGATACTGTTTCGCGGTGATGGTCGAGCGGATGGTGGAAACGGGTTGTGTTGTTGCTTAGCTTATGTTGTGGATACTTTGGTTGCTGTGCCCGACATTGGCGACATTGAGGTGGTTCCCGAGTTTCCAGGTGTGTTCCGGAGGAGTTACCATGTATTCCTCTAGTTCGGGAGACCGACTACACCATTGAGCTTTTACCGGGCGCTGGACTCATATCACCAGTATCTTGTCGTTCGGTGCCAGCGGAGCTGATGGAGCTACAGGTTCAACTTCGGGAGTTGCTGGAGGAGATTTCATGCGACCCAGTGTATCACTGTGGGGTGCTCTGGTATTGTTTGTGCGGATAAAGGATGATTCGACGAGGTTGTGCATTGACTGTCGGATGCTGAATCAGGCTTCAGAGGAGAGTAAGCATCATCTGCTTCGGTTTGACGATTGGTTTGATCAGCTCACGGGAGCTTTAGTCTTTTCGAAGATTGATTTCGGGTCCGGATACTGTCAGTTGAGGATCAGAGAGTCAGATATGGCTAGGACGACTTTCGGATCATGGTGTAAGCACTACGAGTTCTTGGTCATGCCTTTTGGGTTGATCAATGCCCCCACATTTTTTTACATGGACCAGGTGTTCAGACAATTCTGGACAAGGTTGCGGTCGTGTTCGTTGGCAATATCTTGATTTACTCCAAGAGTGTGGGCCAGTACCTGAAGCAATTGTGAGCGGTTTTGCGGACTTTGCGAGATAATCAGCTGTTTGTGAAGTTCAGCCAGTGTGAATTTTGGTTGATTAGCGTGAAGATTTTGGGCTGTGTGATGTTATCCGAGGGAGTCGGCGTGGATCCTGACCAGATTGAAGCTATGTTGATTTAGGGTTGACTTACCATTGTACTAGAGATCAGGAGTCTCTTGGATTTTACAGGTTATTATTGGTGCTTTGAACAGGATTCTCTCAGATTGCTACGCCACTTACCTGATTGACGAAGAAAAGCGTCAAGTTCGAGTGGTCCGATACATGTGAGATGAATTACTTACTCCTGAAGGAAAGATTGACCGTTGCACCGGTTTTGACTCTACCTGACGATCGTGGTGAGTTCGTGGGTTATGGCGATGCATCGAGTTTTGGATTTGGTTATGCTTTGTTACAGTGTAGCAGAGCGGTGGCTCATGGTTTCGGGCAGTGGAACTGTATATAGCTATGTATTTTATGTATAATTTGGGTATAGCTGTATTTATGTTAGCATCGAAGAGTTGGAGACACTACTGCTACGGTGTGCAGCGCAGTGTAGGATGTACACGGATTACTTAAGTTTCATCTACTTGCATTTTCGGCTAGGTTCGAGCTTGAGGCAGTGTAGATGTATGGAGTCGATTAACGACTATGGCTGCACATTTGAGATTATTCGAGAGAGGCTATTGTTGTTGCTGATGCATTCAGTCGGAAGTCGGGAGCTTCAGTGTTTCATGTGTGTGTGGCTCGAGTTTCCGTGCTAGCCGGGTTGCGAACTACGGGAGCTGAGTTCGAATGTGATGATGTTGAAGCTCATTGTTTTGCGTGCGTTAAGCACTAGTGGTGTGGTGCGGAGATGTATCTGATACTTCGAGTTTACTACTCGTGACGCAACCCGTAGAAGAGTGTAGCAGCTTGTGTGAGCAGATGCCACATTTGTCGACAGGCGATGGCTAGGAGGCAAAGATTTGCCAGGAAGTTACAGCCATTGGAGATTTCCGATTAGAAGTTGGAGCTTGTCACTGTAGATTTTGTGTGCCAGTATGCACTTCGATTAGTGGTACTAGTTGTTGGATCTTTGTGGACCATTTGATGAACTTAGTACGTTTCCTTGTACTTTCGGAAAAGATTTCGGTGGCAGGCTGGCATAGCTATCTTTGGTGGAGATTGTCCATTTCATGGTATACCTGTGTTCCAGATTACTAATCGAGATAATCAGCTACAACAGAGTGTTAGTAAGCATTATAGTGAGCATTGGGAACCAGATTACAAGTTAGTACCGGTTCTTATCCTCAGATTGGTGGGCGATCTTTGAGGACTATTCAGACTTTGGAGGGCATGTTGTGGTTCTATGTACTGCAGTTCCGAGGGATTTGGGACCAGCAGTTTCAACTGTTCGAGATTGCATGCAGTACCAGTTTGTAGACCACTATGATTCTGACGTTGCATGATGTCGTTTTGAGGAACGATGTTATACTCCATTGTGCTGGAGCGAGTTTGGTTTGAGCTGATGTTTGATCCTGATTTTGTGGAATGTGCTACCACAGACTTTCGAATTAGCGGAAACAGCTTGATAATCGCCCGAGTTCGATGTAGAGTTATGTTAATGTGAGCAGGTTGAGTTATGAATTTGCCACGTTATTTTGGTCTGTATGTGATCGTAGGCGAATTTGTGTTGTGCCGTATAGTTTGGCATTGCCTATAGCGTTGGCTTTTGTGTGTGTTGTGTTCTGTGTGGTGGAACTACATTTCAGATTCGTTGCGTATTTTGTACCCTATCTGTTCCTTATGCAGGAACACTTAGCGTTTGTGAGAAGCCAGTTCAGATTCGAGAATTGAGGGTACATAGATATTTTTATTGACAGAGTTGTTCAGTTGACGTAGCCACTGGAGTGTTGAGCTGTATGGAGAGGCAGTGCTCCTACTTTTAGTCGACAGACTTGGAAATTTTGAGGTCGAAATTTTTTTAAGGGAGGTGGATTTGTGACGACCCGGAACAGAATCAGAAGCGTAATCAGCTTAATTCGTGAGTTAGCGTGTAATCGCAGATTTCCGATAATTGATTGAATCACCAGCTTTGATCACGACTAAATGATTGGCCAATAATTTGAGTTGAGTCTCTTCTCGAGAGTTGTTGTACGCGTGATTTCGAGTTTGTGGGCGGTTCCGGATTATTATTTGGACGACCGAGGAATATAATATGAATATTTGAAATTTCGGAATATTGTTGAGTTTATTCGTTCATGTTCGAGTCTATCCGAATCGTGATTGTGATCCATTTTGGACCGTTGGTCGACTCGAAGCATAGATGGAATGATTAATGACTTGATTTACGAGTTTCGCGATTTGTTGTGATTTCGGCATAATCTGCTAATATGGCGGCGTCCTTAGCGACTAAATTATCGGGCGAGAATTTGATTTCGGATTCTTCACGGAAGATGTAGAGAATTTAATTTCAAGCTTGTGGGAACTTCCGGAGGATTATTCCGAGTTACGAGGATTAAGTTATGAATATTTTCGATCGTTGATCATTTAATCGGATAAGCTTGTGATGGTTTGAACCGTTGACTTTTTATCGGATTTTTCGAAGTGTTTGACTTCGGGTGGAAATTGAAGAACATGTCGAGATGAGTTTGTTGACGCGAGAATTGTTGGAAACGGATTTATGACGTGGAAGTTACGGGTGTTCGAAGTTTATCGAAAATTGTATTTTGGTGTTTCCTAAAATGGAAAGTATTTAAATGGGCTTCTATTTCGGGAAAGTCAAACATGGCATTTAATTGGTTGACTGGTCAACGCGGGAGGAGGAGGAGGTGCGACGACCACCACGGCTCGCCGGCGGTGGCTCGCCGTCCGGCCACCCCAGAGCTCGGTCCTGGACCCAATCGACTCGGCTTGGCCTCCCCGTGGTGATGTCGGCCACCGTTCACGGCGGGGACGTCGGAGGAGAGTGATTTTTTCGGCCAAAGTTTGATGAATTTGGAGATTTCGGGTTGATAATATTCCAGCCAAATTGAGCTACAAGAAGCACTGGACTTTGTAGCTCTCATCACCACGAGTCTAACCATGTAGGTATAGAGTTCCAATTCGTTTTGTACATGGAGAATTCATGGATTGAAATTTGTATGATAATTCGGTTTTGCTTGAAATTGAGCTAGTTAGAATCAAAATTGATCTTTGGTGTAGTTATGGAAGTTTTTTGTTGGATGATTTTGAGTGGAATAGGCTTTGGTCCGCCGGGAAATTTTACAATTGGGTGGCGCCGCCGCCGCCGGCGGTTTCCGGTCAAAGTTGACTTTTCGGGGTTTTCGACGAGTTATATGTCATTTTACTCGGAATCGCGCCCCGATCGCAGTTGTGAGATTTGTTTTTCGATTTGAGCATCGAAAATTATAGCGAGGTTGTGTGGTATGATTATCGGATTTTCGACAATTCGTCGTTATTGAATTATGTGTTTCTGTGAACGGTTGTTTCTCGTGTTATGATTTAAGGTTTCGAGATATGTTTTTGAACAATGGACTTTATGGTTATCGAGGAGTTCGTGATCGTTCGTTTGGCGAGGAATTTTCCCCCGGATCACGGGATTAACGCGTATTGCGTTACGCTAGTCTGTGAGTGGACAACTTCTTTTCACTGTTAATCGCGAGTCTTTATACACGTTTTACGAACATGAGCATGCATACAAGATTATGATTTATATGAGCATGTGTTATACGATTATGCTTATACCATTACACATTACGTATATGCATTTATATATTGCTTTACGCATTGCATCGAACTATTTATGATTTGGTTTACACAGAGTACAGTCTTAGTATATGTTGTTGTATCGATACACTTGCATCCCGGCTGATCCCCGAGGATATTTACTGGGGGAGGCTGTGACTCCTGACCCGAGGCCTTTACCGGGGGGAGGCAGACCTCTGACCTGAGGCTTTTCTGGCTAGAATCAGGTGTAGTTCTAGGATCCCGTGATTCGGACTGTACTAGCACGGATGTGTCTACGAGCGACCCTGTGGGATTTTCCATGCATGCTCTGTACGCGTGAGGAGTTAGAGTCTCCCTCGTGTACCATATGATTTTTATGCATTTTGACTCGCATATGTTTTTATAACATATATTATTCGGCGAAAGACATTTATTTTCGTCCACTCACTCTAACGGTTTTCATGTCTTTCCCCTGGACTTTTCAGTTTTCCTGCCCAGTTTGCAGTTCTGGTTCTGGTGTCGCACGTCGTGGTCGGAGGCATAGTATTCGAGCGATGGTTCTTTTATGATAGGTTCTTAGTTTGGCCTACTATTTGTACATCTATATTAGAAGTCCCTCTGAGTATTCTGATGTATACTTTCATACGATTTTCTCCGGATTTCTGTAAAGTATAGTTATATTTATTACTTTACATTACTGTTGATATATTGAGAAATCCGGTTGGGATTGGTGCCCACGGTTTGGCTTTTGTGGCATAGGATGAAGTGTATTTTTCGGGTGCAGGTAATGGTAATTCCGCGTTAGTAGCGTTACTCTGCCCAAATTTTATCGGTTTTTGTTGGTTCGTGATTTCAGAAGGGGTTTGATTCCGGTTTAGGAAACTAAATGGGGGTTGGGTCCTTTCAGGTGACACCGACGCCGCCCCTCCAAACGAACATCGCCGCCTCCCTCCTTCAAGAACCGCCTCGTCCCAATTTCAGCTCTCTCTCTCTCTCTCTCTCTCTCTTTCTCTCTCTCTCTCTCTCTAACTCTAAGTTTCTCCCCTCCCATAGCTTCAAACAATGGCGCCTCAAGCAGCTACAAACCCTAGCCTCCATAAAAAGTGTCTCCCGAAGCAACAAACTGCAGCTCATATAGGTAAAGGATTTAGTATGCTCTATAGTAATTTGTAGTGTTGTCTGTGAGTAGTATATAGAATTGTTATTAGTAGTTTGTAATGTTGTTGTGATTAGTATGTACTGTGCTCTATAGTAGTTTGTAGTGTTGTGTGAGTAGTATGGAGAATTGTTGTGAGTAGTATGTACTGTGTTTTGTAGTAGTATTTAGTGTTGTCTGTGAGTAGTATGCAGAATTGTTGTGAGTAGTATGTAGTGTTGTCTGTGTGTAGTATGTAGTGTTGTCAGTGAGTAGTATGTAGTGTGTTCTGTAGTAGTATGTAGTATTGTCTGTGAGTAGTATGTAGTGTGCTCTGTAGTAGTATGTAGAATTGATGCAAGTAGTATATAGAATTTATATGGGTAGTATGTAGTGTTTTGATGGTCTATTTTATTGTTTTGCAGAAATGGCATAAATTGAGGACCCTAAGAAACCCAAGGTCCAAATAAGATCGACATTAAGAGGCTTTTGTAAAGTCATGGATGAACTTCATAAAAAACTGCCACCAAAAACAGTGCGGATGTCACAGAAAACACCATTTGGCAGTTTCATGTAAAACACTACAACATTTTGTTGAAAGTACTATTGTAGTTTTCAAAAAAAGACTACTCTAGTTGTTAGACAGTACTACTCTACTAGGACTTTATGCATTCTAACTAAAACTATGTTGAAAGTACAACTGTAGTTTTCAGAAAGTATTACTCTAATTGTTGGATAGTACTACTCTACTGGAACTTGATGCATTCTAACTAAACTTTCTTGAAAGTACTACTGTAGCTTTCAGAAAGTACTACTCTAGGTGTTGGACAGTACTACTATTACTAGTTTTACACACTATCCAGAAACTGAAAAACGAACATTTGTTTCCGTTCTTTCCAGTGGCACAAAGCATGTATCCCTTGTACTTTCCCTTGAGATGAGCAGCATCAACAAACAAAAACAAACACACAAAAACAGAAAGCTAATGTAGAGAGAATCAAACTAATGGAGCTCTCTCTCTCTAGCACTGCTCTCTCCCTCTCTCTCTAAAAACTGCCGGTGGAGTTTTGAATTTGAACTAAACCGTTACAAAAAAAGAAGCATTAAACTATACAGCTCTCTTTCTAAAAGAGGGTAATTTTGGAAACTCAAATATATTAGGGAATAGATAATGACCTTATGTGTGTAAAAAATTTATAATGACTTTATGTGTGAAATAGGGTCTCTAATTAATCTTATAAGTAATTTCCTAAAAAAACCTTCAAATGCATGCATTGCGTGACATGGATGGTCTGTCTACCAATACTGGTTTGGGTGCACATCCAAGTTAATTCTAATTAACTAAAATAATATTCATCCGTGTCATTGTAGTCCAATTTTAAGAACTTTAACCCTGATCATTAAGATAATGTGTTTGAAATTCATTAGACATTAATTTTGTCAGCTGTTACTGTTAATAATAATAATAATAATAACAACAACAACAACAACTTAAAACTATACTTTTAAGTTTAGAAAATATGGTCAAGGACCAATATGTTAAAAACCATTTTGGAAGTGCGTTTTGAGGTGTGTTTCAGAGCGAGACGGAAGGAAAACGCCTAGAGGGGTGTGCAGGGAGCTTAAGTCACCAAAACATTATTTTTGACGGCGAGGCATAAACTTTTGACCGGAAGCGTCCGGAGGCGTGCACTTCCGGCATCGGAAAACGACATGCTTTGGCTCTGGGCTCTTCTTTCTTATGGTTTTTCAACCAAATATCCTGGGTTTTACATAATCTTATCATAAATGTTTATTGGTATGTGAGTACTACCAGCATTTTCACTATAGCCGACGAAAAAAATCTCATCGGCCTTTTTATTATTATTTCGTCGGCTATAGTTAGTGAAAATGCTAGTAGTGGAGGCTGAATTTCGTAGAAAATTTTGGAGATGGTATCAAGGAAATCTGGGTGTTCGATCATTATCCATTATTGTCGGATGTTTGGTCTAGGTGTTTGATGAAAAGTGGGAGGTGTGAAAGAATTTAGGACCTGCTATGGTATTTATGATCATCAGAGAAAAGCTAATTATTAAATATATATGTTTTAGATAGAAGTCACTTATATCATATTAAGGTTTTTAATAAATTGTGTATAATCTATTAGTTTGTGTATAATTATGAACATAAAATTTATTTTCTATATATATTTACACTTTAGACATACGCAGAAAGTTTACATCTTTACAACTCGAAACTTATGCCTCGCCTTGACAGACCTAAAACGCTTCGCCTCACGCCTTTCGTTTCTAAAAACATTGTTGCGGACCTATGAATTATGAACTTATGAGAGGAAATACAAATTAGCGGTAGCATGGCGAACAAAGTTCAATAAACGGAGAAGCATGTCTATGAACTTTCCTTTACTTTAAGTTGTAATTTTTTTTTTTGGTGTGATGTCTATCAACTATATATATATATATATATATATATATATATATCTGGCTCCTCCAGTACTCCGTCAATGGAAAAGAGACTATCTCAGTCAGAATAGGTAATTGGGTTAAATCTTTAGTGTAATGGGTTGTTAATTAGGTGGACATGCACACTTTAAGAAAGGGTTACGGAGAAAGAGTTTCTTAGAGACGAGGGACTAAACTAGCCATTATGAATTATGACGGGCCATGATCGAGGCTAAAAGGAAATATCTTCACATGGATAAAGATGTGTTCATGTGTTCTTAAATCTCATTTTCTCACTTAATAATGTAATCACTTCAAAGGAGAACATATAGTGTGGCATGGGTGGATTGAATACAGCGAAGAATTATTGATTCACTGCAAATTACCAAGCAGTCAAATTTGATTTCAAGAATTGGTTTTACAGTTAGTTTTTGCTCTCTTTCTGTGTGATATTTCTAAGTTTTTTGGAGAATACTTGTGAAGATACCCGTTTTAAAACAGTTTTTGGAGCATGAAAATAGGAAAAGAAAAGATAACATTAATCGTGGCAAAAAATGAGAGAAGAAAACAAAAATTTCATCGAAGAGAAAAGTAAAATAAATGTTATTTACAGAAGTATCATTGAATTATTTTACTGCGCGCATTTAAGATTAAAGGATAAATTGAAAGATTTAACAAAAGTGGGAACAAAGTGTTTTCTTTAAATAATAATATAGATATAAGAGAAAATTCTTTTGGAAGGAGAATTTTGGGAAAAATCTTTCCCACAAACTACCCCCCTCCATATATTTCACCCCCCAAAACTTACACATCTCTCTTGTCCCAGATAACCAAAACAGATCTGACCTCCATGCTCCCAGCTCCGGCATCTTCATCGTCGTCTTCCTCGGTGCTTGTCATCATGTACACGTCTAGTCTCCATCAAGGACTCTGCTCGTCTCTCACTGTGTGCATGTTTGCCTCAACGGGCTAGCCATGCCGCTACGCCTCGGCCACACACCTCTTGCTTGCATCGATCGACAGTGTTGCATTTTTTTCCAATGCCAATTTGAGGTGGGCTTTGCTTGAAAACTAATCAATAAGGATGAGTCATCTTACTATTTCTTTTAGGTCTAATATCCATTTGATTCCTTCTTCTTTTTTATTGTTTTCTTTTTACTTACTAATAGAACCCTGATTTTGTTTTGGAGGTTTTGAAGCCGTGGATGGATTTTGGGGTATGTGACTTTGCAGAACATTGGAGACAAAGAGATATTTGATGGGTATTACCACAACTACTTCATGGTGGTGAATGATTGTTTGCACATGTAACTCATTTGGTGTTAATATGTGTACCCATTTGGATTCAAAGTTCGGATGTTAGATATGTTTGGTTGGATTGAATTTGTGAGCTGTGACTGTTTAGTTTTGCTGGGATCTAATGAAAGGACCCAACCCCGATTTAGCTTCCTAAATCGGAATCAAACCCTTCCGAAAACACGAACCAACAAAAACTTTTCGAAATTTGGGCAGAGTTTCGTTACTAGCGTAGAATCACCATTACCTGCACGCGGAAAATACACTTCATCCTATGCCACAAAAATCAAACCGTGGGCACCAATCCCATCCGGATTTCTCAATATCTCAACAGTAAAGTAAAACAATAAATATATACATACTTTACTGAAATCCGGAGTAAAATCATATAACATAACAACAGATTTCTCAGAGCGACCTCTATCGTATAAACATATAAGTATACCACAGCAGGTAGAACAATAAACCTACTGGAAGAAACAAGGTAGCTCGAGCACTATGCCTCCAACCACGACGTGCGACACCAGAGCCTGAACTGCAAACTGGGCACGGAAACCGAAAAGCCCAGGGGAAAGACAATAAACACGTTAAATTGAGTGGACGAAAATAAATGTCTTTCACCAAGTATATATAATATAAAACATATGCGAGTCCAAATGCATAAGTAAGAAATGGTACACGAGGGAGACTCTAACTCCTCACGCGTCCGAGTACACGAGGGAGACTCTAACTCCTCACGCGTACGGAGCATGCAACATAAAAATCGCGGAATCACTCATGGACTACCACGCGATAGCACAGTCTGAACCACGGGATCCCAGACCCACACGTGATTCCTAGCCAGAAAGGCCTCGGATCAGGATATCTGTCCCCCCCGGAGCGTACTCGGGGATCAGCCGAGAAGCCAAGGTGTATCGATACAACAACATATACTGAGACTGTACTCTGTGTAAACCAAATCATAAATCTTTTCTATGCACATGCTTAAAACACAATATATACACATATATACTCGTATACGTATATTCGTATATGCATTATCGTAAAAACACATGCTCGTAAAACCATAATCCATCTGCATGCTCAAGTTCGTAAATCATAAATAAAATACTCGCAATCAATCCGTGAAAATAAATTGTCTACTCACAGACTAGCATAACACGTATTGCGTTAACCCGTGATCCGGCGGAATGTCCCTCGCCAAACGAACGATCACGAACACCTGAATATTCACAAAATCCATATCTCAAAATCATATCTCGACAATGCAAGACAAATCACGAGAAACCACCGTTCCCGAAAACACATAATTCGAATACGACGAATCGTCGAAAATCCATATATACCACCTCAATACCTCGCTTTACGTTCGGGCGCTCAACTCGAAAAACGAACCTCCCCACTGCGATCGGAGCGCGATTTCGAGTCAAATGACATGCGACTTGCCGAAAATCCAAAACGTCAAAGTTTGACCGTTGACCGCCGCCGTTGACCGCCGTCCACGGCGGCGCCGCTACCGACCGGAGAATTTCACGGCGGAGCAACCCCTATTCCACTCAAAATCACCCACTGAGCAACTTTCATAACTGCACCGAAGTCCAATTCTCACTCTAACCATGTCAATTTCATGAAAAACCGAATGTTCACCCAAATTTCAATTCCAAAATTCTCCAAACACAAGATGAATTGGATCACCAAACTTACATGGTAGCTTCACAATGATGAGGGCTACAAAACTCAGACCTTGTTGTAGCTCGAATCGGCCGAAAAAGTATCATTCGAATTCACCAAGTTTCATCCATTTTTCTTGCCGGAATTCTACTCCCTCCGGTGAGCCACGCTGAAAAACAAGGCTGGAGCCACCACGAGAGGGCCGAGACGAAGCCAAAGAGACTCTTCCCGAGCCAAGAGGTGGCCGGAAGTCCCTCGCCGGAAGTGAGCATGTCGGCCACCGTCGCTTCTCCCCCTCTCTCCACCGAGTTGACCGAGTCAACTCGGTCAAACATATTATTTCCTGTTTTGACTTTCCCTTTATGGCAAGTTGCTATTTATAGCCTTTCCCGATTAGGAAACTTGTAATTATCCGTTTAAACGAACTTCAAACGCGCGTAACTTTCTCGTCGTAATTCCGATCCCGATAATTCTTGCGGCCACAAACTCATCTCGACGTACTCTTCAACAATCACCCGAGGTCAAACACATCGGCCAAACGGATAAAAAGTCAACTGTTCAGCCCAAACACATAATAAATCGACTAAACCAACAACAAACGGAAATATTCACAACTTAAACTCCGTAATTCAAAATCATGCTCCGGAAGTTCCCACGAACTCAAAATTAAATTCTGAACAACTTTCGTGAAGAAGCCGAAACCAAATTCCCGACCGGTAATTTAGTCGCTAAGTAGCTCGCCATATTAATCCGTTTCCGTCGAAACTTCAAATATTCATAACTAATTCCTCGGTCGTCCAAATAACGATCCGAAATCGCCCACGAACTCGTAATCACACGTACAACGACTCTCGAGAAGAGACCCAGCTTCAATTCTCGGCCAATAATTTAGTCGTTAACGAGTTTGGCGATTCAAATAACTGTCGAACACTGCGACTACGCAGTAACACATCAATCAAGCTAATCATACTGCTGATTCTGGTCCGGGTCGTCACAAATCCACCCCCCTTAGAAAAATTTCGACCTCGAAATTTCCAAGTCTGTTGGCCAAACATAGGAGCACTGCCTTTGTATACTGCTCAACTCACCAGCGACAATGTCAACTGCACAATTCTGACAACCGTATCCACAATAGGAGATAGCTCTGTGCTGAAATCCCTGTACCCACAAATCTCAAATCTGAACTGGCTCACACAATCGCCAAGTGTTCCTACACAAGGAACAGATAGGGTACACAACACATGACACATCTGAAACACAGTTCCGCCACACGGAATACAACTCACACAAAAGCCAATGCTATAGGCGATGCCGAACCATACGGCATAACACAAACTCGCCTATAATCACGTACCAAACAAAACAAAAGGGCAAATCACAACTCAACCACACTCATATCAACGTAACTCAAACTCAGCCAAACTCACTCCAACACAATGGAGTACAACAACAACCCTCAAAACAACATCACGCAACGTCGATATCACAGTGGTCAACAAACTGGTACTGCAAGCAATTTCGAACAGCTGAAACTGCTGGTCCTGAATCCTCCGAAACTGCAATACCGAGGTCCACAATATGCCATCAAAGGCCTGGATAATCCTCGAAGATCGCTCGCCAATCTGAGGGTAAGAACCAGTACTAACTCGTAATCTGGTCCCCAATGCTCGCTATAAAGCTCGCCAACTCTCAGTTGTAGCTGATTACCTCGACCAGCAAACTGGGACACAGGTACACCACGTAAATGGCCAATCTTCGTCAAACACAGCTATGCTAGTCTGCCACTAAAATCCTTTCCCGAAAGTACAAGGAAATGTACCAAGTCCGTCAATTGGTCCACAATGGCTTGACAACTGGTATCACAAACCAAACTGCGTACAAACACACACAATCACCGTAGCAACCGCCACGTCTAACCGGAAATCTCAAATGCCAAACACATCTCGGCAAGTCTCTGCCTCCTAGCCATCACCAGTCGACGAATGTGGCATCTGCACACTCAAGCTGCTACATTACTCTTCATGTTGCGTCTCGAGTAGTAAACTCGAAGTATCAGACACATCTCCGTACCACTAGCGCCAACCACGCGAAAAACAATGAGCTTCAGCATCATCACACTCAAACACAGCTCTCGTAGCCCACACTCGGCTAATACGGAAACTCGAGCCACACACATACATGAAACACTGAAGCTTCTGACTCTCGACTGAATGCATCAGCAATAACATCCCAGACGAATGGTCAAAGTACAACCACTGGCCCTCTCAAACAAACTCAAAGATGCAGCCATAGTCGTGAGTCGACCTCAACCATCTACACTGCCTCAAGCCCAAATCTGGCTGAGAATGCAAGTGGATGAAACTCAAGTGATCAGTGTACGTCCTACACTGCGCTGCGCACCATAGCAGTAGTATCTCCAACTCTTCGATGCTAATCCACAGACAGCTACACCCAATAACATACACTGTATACGTAGCTACATAAGGTTTCCACTGCCTGAACCATGAGCCACCGCTCTGCTACACAGCATCAATACACAACGAAATCCAAATCTCGATGCACCACCATAACCCACGAACTCGTCACAATCGTCAGGTAAGGTCAAAACCGAAGCAACGGTCAATCATCCTGCAGGAGTAAGTAACTCTCCTCGCGTGCATCGAACCACACGAATGTGACACCTTCTTCGTCAATCCGGAAAGTAGGGTGGCAATCCGGGAAAATCCTTTACAAGCTGTCGGTAATAGCCTGCCAAACCCAAGAGACCTCTGATCTCTGGTACAATGGTAGAGCAATCCCCAAATCAACACGGCTTCTAACTGGTCAGGATCCACGTCAACTCCCTCGGATAACATCACACAGCCCAAAATCTTCACGCTAACCATCCAACACTCACACTGGCTGAACTTCGCAAATAACTGATCGTCTCGCGAAGTCCGCAAAACCGCTCACAATTGCTTCAGGTACTGGCCCACACTCCTAGAGTACATCAGGACGTTGCCAACGAACATGATCGTAAACTCGTCCAGAAACCGTCTGAACACCTGGTCCATCAAGTCCGCACGATCCACGGGGCATTGGTCAACCAAACAGCGAGACCAAAACTCCTGATGCCCACACTGATATCCGAAAGCCAACATAGCCACATCTGACTCACTAATTCACAACTGATGGCATCCGAATTCGGAATCAATCTTCAACAAGACTGAAGCTCTCACAAGCTGATCAAACCAATCATCAATCTGAAGCGGAGGACACCCACTCTCCTCTGAAGCGAATTGGGCTTCGGTAGTCAATGCACCATCTCGTCGAACCATCCACCATCCGTACACACAATGCAAGAGCACACCACGCAAATACGCGGAGTCGCACGAAGTCTCCTGAAACCTCCTCCAGCAACTCCTGGAGTCGAAACAATAGTTCCATCAGCTCCGCTGGCTCCGAACAACAAAATGCCGGTAAAATGAGTCCAGCGCCCGGTACAAGCTCAATGGTGTAGTCAGTCTCCCGAACTGGAGGAACACTTGGTAACTCCTCCGGAACAACACCTGGAAACTCGGGAACCATCTCAATATCACCAATGTCGGGTACAGCAACCATAGTATCCACAACATAAGCTAAGCAATAACACAACTCGTCTCCACCATTCACTCGACCATCACCGCGAAACAGCATCTCGAGAAAATCTGTTCGTTGAAACACAACCTCCTTCTTGAGGTACTCGAACATCACCAAATGCGTCGTCAGTAAGTCCATACTCACAATCATACCAAAACCACAATGTCCAGCTATAACAGATCCGCGGCTAAGCCATATCCTCCAGCAAGGATCTCGCAACCTCCGGATGGATGCAACACTCTGCAAAGCCTCGGAAGTGGAGATGCAGGTGCAATCGCCATGGATATCAAGTAACAGTAACCTCGGAGAAAAGTCTGTCCTCAACAAGGTCATGGCACAAACTCCGACATGCCCGACTAGCCGCCCACATCAAATGCGACTTACTGAATGACTTGTCAAAAAGATACATTGATCAGACTGCAGGAACAACATGAGGATCTCCTCGCGAACTCTGAGTTGTCGAACCATTAAAACAGCTGACTGAGGGTGCTCCCTCGTAACGTGACCCTCCTGGTCACTACAATGGCAACTGAAAGTGCTCCACGAACACAAGTCACCACAACACCTGCTGTGTGAAAGGATCACCAACGACCGCCAAAACTCATGCCACAGGAGCAAATTTGCTACTCTGTGATCTCCGCCATCGTCAAACAAATTCTCTGCTTGATCTGATGGCCCACAACATAATCGATAAGGCCACAGCCTGATGAAGTCACTGATCCCGAAGTGTCGGAACTCAACCTCATCAAAATCTCGACTAAATCCACTTTCCTCAAACCATCACATCAAAAACCGTGTACATCTTTCCATCACCATAGCCTCACCACTGAGTGCAACACACTAAGCTCCTCACGGATGTCTCGAGGCACAACAATTAGACTCTCTCTGATACTCAGGTTCAAACTCATCTCGAACCTCGTGCACAGCTTCCTCTGAAGCCACATAACTCGTGCAAACGGAAACAAACATATGAACACTGCATCTCTGCCTCAAGTGGGTAAACACTTCACATTCGAATGCTAGGTAGCCTGATAAAACCATTACCGTAGATATAACACCCTGAATGTAGGCCATGGAGTCGCAACAGGAACTCACACAATATCAGCCCACAAAACACAATAATCTGACTCAGGCACACATCACTGCTACAAATCTCAGCTCTGAGGCAACATATAGATGCTCATATACACATCCCCAGGCAAACCGTGCCACAAAATTCTCCAAACTCTGAATACTTATCCGAATCCACTGTTCTCTGGCCAATCGCGCGTCAATTGATCCTCAATAGGATCCACAACCGAAACGACACGGAAAGCACATCAGGAGGCATCCTAATGAATACAATATCGTTCACAACAAGTGGAACGTAATCATGGAACTTCAAATATTTGAAAGTATACAACACCCGGAATATTGATGAGTATCCGCCGGCCGGTCGGGTCACCATTCCAGACATGTTGTACATTCTCAAATATCCTTAGTAGACACGACTACAGAAGTCTACAGAACCTATAACCTAATGCTCTGATACCAAGCTGAAAGGACCCAACCCCGATTTAGCTTCCTAAATCGGAATCAAACCCTTCCGAAAACACGAACCAACAAAAACTTTTCGAAATTTGGGCAGAGTTTCGTTACTAGCGTAGAATTACCATTACCTGCACGCGGAAAATTCACTTCATCCTATGCCACAAAAATCAAACCGTGGGCACCAATCCCATCCGGATTTCTCAATATCTCAACAGTAAAGTAAAACAATAAATATATACATACTTTACTGAAATCCGGAGTAAAATCGTATAACATAATAACAGATTTCTCAGAGCGACCTCTATCGTATAAACATATAAGTATACCACAGTAGGTAGAACAATAAACCTACTGGAAGAAACAAGGTAGCTCGAGCACTATGCCTCCAACCACGACGTGCGACACCAGAGCCTGAACTGCAAACTGGGCACAGAAACCGAAAAACCCAGGGGAAAGACAATAAACACGTTAGAGTGAGTGGACGAAAATAAATGTCTTTCACCAAGTATATATAATATAAAACATATGCGACTCCAAATGCATAAGTAAGAAATGGTACACGAGGGAGACTCTAACTCCTCACGCGTCCGAGTACACGAGGGAGACTCTAACTCCTCACGCGTACGGAGCATGTAACATAAAAATCGCGGAATCACTCATGGACTACCACGCGATAGCACAGTCTGAACCACGGGATCCCAGACCCACACGTGATTCCTAGCCAGAAAGGCCTCGGGTCAGGATATCTGTCCCCCCCGGAGCGTACTCGGGGATCAGCCGAGAAGCCAAGGTGTATCGATACAACAACATATACTGAGACTGTACTCTGTGTAAACCAAATCATAAATCTTTTCTATGCACATGCTTAAAATACAATATATACACATATATACTCGTATACGTATATTCGTATATGCATTATCGTAAAAACACATGCTCGTAAAACCATAATCCATCTGCATGCTCAAGTTCGTAAATCATAAATAAAATACTCACAATCAATCCGTGAAAATAAATTGTCCACTCACAGACTAGCGTAACGCGTATTGCGTTAACCCGTGATCCGGCGGAATGTCCCTCGCCAAACGAACGATCACGAACACCTGAATATTCACAAAATCCATATCTCAAAATCATATCTCAACAATGCAAGACAAATCACGAGAAACCACCGTTCCCGGAAACACATAATTCGAATACGACGAATCGTCGAAAATCCATATATACCACCTCAATACCTCGCTTTACGTTTGGACGCTCAACTCGAAAAATGAACTTCCCCACTGCAATCGGAGCGCGATTTCGAGTCAAATGACATGCGACTTGCCGAAAATCTAAAAAGTCAAAGTTTGACCGTTGACCGCCGCCGTTGACCGCCGTCCACGGCGGCGCCGCTACCGACCGGAGAATTTCACGGCAGAGCAACCCCTATTCCACTCAAAATCACCCACTGAGCAATTTTCATAACTGCACCGAAGTCCAATTCTCACTTTAACCATGTCAATTTCATGAAAAACCGAATGTTCACCCAAATTTCAATTCCAAAATTCTCCAAACACAAGATGAATTGGATCACCAAACTTACATGGTAGCTTCACAATGATGAGGGCTACAAAACCCAGTCCTTGTTGTAGCTCGAATCGGCCAAAAAAGTATCATTCGAATTCACCAAGTTTCATCCATTTTTCTTGCCGGAATTTTACTCCCTCCGATGAGCCACGCTGAAAAACAAGGCCGGAGCCACCACGAGAGGGCCGAGACGAAGCCAAAGAGACTCTTCCCGAGCCAAGAGGTGGCCGGAAGTCCCTCGCCGGAAGTGAGCATGTCGGCCACCGTCGCTTCTCTCCCTCTCTCCACTGAGTTGACCGAGTCAACTCGGTCAAACATATTATTTCCTGTTTTGACTTTCCCTTTATGGCAAGTTGCTATTTATAGCCTTTCCCGATTAGGAAACTTGTAATTATCCGTTTAAACTAACTTCAAATGCGCGTAACTTTCTCGTCGTAATTCGGATCCCGATAATTCTCAGTGCCACAAACTCGTCTCGACGTACTCTTCAACAATCACCCGAAGTCAAACACATCGGCCAAACGGATAAAAAGTCAACTGTTCAGCCCAAACACATAATAAATCGACTAAACCAACAACAAACGGAAATATTCACAACTTAAACTCCGTAATTCAAAATCATGCTCCAGAAGTTTCCACGAACTCAAAATTAAATTCTGAACAACTTTCGTGAAGAAGCCGAAACCAAATTCCTGACCGGTAATTTAGTCGCTAAGTAGCTCGCCATATTAATCCGTTTCCGTCGAAACTTCAAATATTCATAACTAATTCCTCGGTCGTCCAAATAACGATCAGGAACCGCCCACGAACTCGTAATCACATGTACAACGACTCTCGAGAAGAGACCTAGCTCCAATTATTGGCCAATAATTTAGTCGTTAACGAGTTTGGCGATTCAAATAACTGTCGAACACTGCGACTACGCAGTAACATATCAATCAAGCTGATCATACTGCTGATTCTGGTCCGGGTCGTCACATCTAAATTTGGTTAAGAAAGATTAAATCTGAGTTTTGTTGAAGCTAATAGTGCATTGCGACTTGTAGAAGTGCACACCAAGTGTTCAGCAAAATGCTTGACTTTCTCTTGGCATTAAGTGACCATAAGTTCTTTAAGACAATTGTTGTATGTTTTGGACACATTTGTTTTGTTACAGAATTAGTCAAATTGGTTTGTTTTATGGTTATTGTATTTTTTAACTATGCTATGATTGTTGTGTACATGTGCTTGAGAACATGAATAGTGCACGCTGCATGTTCGACAAAATGACTAACTTAAGCATTGCATTGTAGATTATTATGATTTATGCTACCTAAGTCAGAAGAGGTGTCGATGAGCATTTAGTTACCCAAGATTTTCTGGAACTCAATAGAAATATGACATAATGTTTATATACGAGGTTTATTGTTAGAAAATAAATGTTTGTCGATGTTGATTCGATACTCTGATGAACTTGAACTGACACTTAGTTGAACATCAACTGACAATCAGTTGAACTTAAATTGACACATAGTTAAACCTAAACTGACACTTAATTGAACTTCATCTAACACCCAGATGAACTGAGAACCTCAACTGACACTAAGTTGAACCTCAACTCAAATTCAGTTGAACCCAAACTGACACTTAGTTGAACCTCAACTGAGACTCAATTGAAGTTCATTTGACACCCAGATGAATCGAAAACCTCAACTGACACTTAGTTGAACCCAAACTGACACTCAGCTGAACCTCAACTAACACTCAGCTAAACCTCAATTGACTCTCAATTGAACACAAACTGACACTTAGTTGAACACAAACTGACACTCAGTTGAATGCAAACTGACACTCAGTTGAATGCAAACTGACACTCAGTTGAACCCAAACTGACACTCAGTTGAACGCAAACTGACACTCAGTTGAACCCAAACTGACACTAAGCTAAACTCAAACTGATACTCAGTTGAACCTAAACTAATACTCAGCTTATATGTATGTCAGATGAACCTATAGTCTAGAAACTTTGATGGTCAACGATCAACGGTCAACAGTCAAAGTCGCCGAAATCTGATCATCGATCGCCAAAATTCAGCCAAGGTTGCAGGAATCCGATCAACGGTCAACGCCGGTGGTCAACGATCAATGTCGCCAGTCAAAGATTATTGGTCAATAGAAAGGATATAAGAAAGTAATGACATGATGAAGTAATTCATAAATTAAATTGAGGGTATCTATACTGTTATTAAGGGAAGATGAGTTGTTTACCCACTTTCACCGATTCTTTCCAAAATAGCCTTTTCACCATAGTGAAACTTAATTGTCCAGGGGTCTTTTAGTAATTAACTAAATATAAGTATATTAAAAATAACAAAAAACCTTCCAATTTTTTCTCCCATTCTCCTCTTTTTCTCCTTGCATAAAACTTCAAAAATATATGTAACTGTTACTCCCCGTGAAAATTAAAAATTTGAAATTTCATAAATTATTTGATAAACAAACAAAAAAAAACTACAAAATAATAGCACACCCATAGGATGTGTACAATTTATAGAATTTTTAATATTAAGTTAGTGGAAATTAAAATTCTTTTGTTGGACTAATGGGAATTAAATTCTTTTTCTTGGGTTAGTGAGAATTAAAATACTCGTCATTATAGAGAATTTTGTACCCCGACTCCCTCGTTTTCAACCCTAGCATCGCCGCCCATTTTTTGCCGCCCTCTGTCATCCTTACCCTGAAACCAAATCGGTTACGGATCCTCTCTCCTCGTTGCATCCTGACCTCAAACATACCCTTTCATGTTCACTTCGTCGCCTTCTCTCAAACATACCCTTTCTCACTTCCTCAAAACCTAGCTGTTGCCTTCTTTCTTTATCTCCGATCTCCACCACATTCATCCCGTTCTCAAAACGGGTTGAGGCTCCCATTCTTCTCTCCACACTGCTTCAACCAATACCCATGCATGTCGCTTTCTCCACCGGTGGAGGATGTTCCTCCTCCCCCGTAGCCTCTGCCGATCCCGATGCTGAGCCGCAAGTCCTAGCGGCGGCGCTAGGAGCAGTAGACCTTGCCATTTTCGACGATGACGAGGAGGAGAAGTGGCTCTATGTTGTTGTTCGATGTTTCTCTCTTCATCCCCTTGAACACGTGAAGGCAGAAGGGTTCAAAATGAAAATGATAACCATTTAGCATGATATTTCGGGCTCGGGTAATATCGAGTTTGAACAAGTTACGGCTGATCGTTTTGTTTGCAAGTTCTGATCTGAGGCAGATTGGAAAAGAGCATTGGATTATAGTCCTTGGTTTCACCAGAACTATTGTGGTGGAAAGTTTTGATGGCTTCTCTGATCCTTTCCGGGTTCCGGCTTCGTGGTGCTCGGCTTGGGTTTTTGTCAAGCCCACTTCGGGTCGATTTTCTTATGCAGCTCTCCAAGTTAAGTGGCTCAAGCGCATGGGGAATGTAGTAGGCGGTTACTGGTCCCATAATCCACTCCTGGTGTCTCATCACTTGGAGTTCAAGCTTCGCGTGGATCTCAATCTTCGAAGATTACTTGTGGTGAGTACTACTTTTGTTATTGTTAGTACCTACTCTGTTGATATGACTAGAATATGACGTTTGAAGGTCAATTGTGCTTTGTGTGGCACCTTCAAGCACGGTGCTTCGGGTTATTCGAAGTCCCCTATGGCTTCGTCTCCTTTATTACCCGAAACAACTGCGATGCCTGTTACCTAAAAGGAACTGAACATGCCAGTTGCTGCTTCAGGCTCTCGGTGGAAAGGGGGACCAGTGCTTGGAACCCCCTGCATGTATTTGGTGTTGCGGTGCTCATCCAGTCTAGTGGGATGAACCCTAGTCTGACTATGGTTCCGGCCCCTCAAGTGGGTGGTTTCTCTAACAAGGGTACTGTTTTGTAGGTGGCTGCTTCAAATTTTCCAACATCCGCGGTGGTCTAAAGTTTCACAATTTCATTTCAATGTTTCTCTAAGACTTATGGCGTCTGCTCCAGGCGTTACTATCATGTCCGTAGAGGAGGTGAGGCTAGGTGGAAGTTCCACAATCTCATTTCATGCTTCTGGTCCGGAGATGATGGTGACTAACCAGGAGAGTCTGGGGACGTCCCATGGTAATGTGCGAAACCCAAACAATAAGAAGGACAGATCCAGCTTTGGCCCTAAAATAGGTGGTATGAAGAAGGTGTCGCCCTAGAAGTCTACAATCTGTTACCAACTGATATGGATGCTGAGGCACTGTGTTGCAGCGCACAGCAATAGTGGGGGCTCCTAGCTAATTAAGGAGTGGTGTGCCCTTAAATTTGACAATTACTTGTGCTACTCCAATTTATTAGTCTAGGACATATGTGTTATATAGTTAAACCAAATGTAGTGGTACGATAGAATTTCTATCTTTAGCGTGTCGGATAATCCGGTGAAATTCTGTATTGTTATCGATTTTGATGCTATAATGGATAAAATTTTGCGCCCCTCAAACAAACAAAAATAGATTACATATTCTATACATTGAAAAGAGAGAGCCAGATCTGCAAATTAATTAAACTGTTGACATGGGAATTTCTTGGTCGTGAAGTAATGCATGGAATTCTCCTAAGAAGAAGAGGAAGAGATTGCGAAGAGAGTGGAGCATGCATGTTGCGAGTTTCGCTGGTGGTTATGCTCTTCACGACATAATTAGTGAGAGAGTGAGTGTCTTAAATTAAGTGATCCACGACTATTTCTCTCGGTCAACGGGGAAAATCTAAATCTAATCGGAATAAGCTACAAATGTCCGACGATGTGACCGCACGTGAATAAGAAGAAGAAGAAGACGACGCCGACATTTTTCATTCCAAATTTAGAGTTGAGACTTTAGCGTGACTTATTTGCCCCTATTTCACAACTCTTTAGGTCCAGGTGTACTTTTTGTCTAGTTTACTATTATTAAAGAAAAATTACTTGTCAAATAAAACAGATTTTTTTTACTATTTTGACCCTTAACTATGGAAAAAGTTTGGATTAGTTTAATTTTACTAGGTCAAAACTGTAGTAAACGAAAATATTTAAAAATTGGAAAACGAAGATAACTTTGGAAACAACTTCTAGTAAACCACCATCTCCCACGTTTCTTTTTGAGGGATAACTTCCTTTTTTCTGTTTCTTAAATCAAATTTTTTGTTAAACTTTTAATTTTTTATAAATAGTTTTTTTTTGTTTTGTTTTTTTTTAAATCACATGCATTACAACTATTTGTGTGAAGAAAATATTATCAAAATGTTTGACTAAGGTAGAAAATGTTATCAAAATGATGAACTAAGGTATTTATTCTTAGACCTGATCCTCAAAGATTCTTTTAGGATTATGTAATCACTTTGGCATAATTCTTAAAGAGTTTTGAAGATCATGTAAACGAGGAGAGGATTGTTATTAATTTGTTAATGTATTATTTAGATATCTTGAAAAGGATTATGGAGAAAGATTGCTAGCTAGTAAACTAGCTAACATGGGGTAAGATGCTCTGGACATATGAATCGTTTTTTCAAGCAATGTCAATGATTATTCAAAGATTTGTATAAAAAAAATGATTATTCAAAGACTCCTTAATTAAGAACAAACTGTGCAAGTAAAATTCTCTAACTAAGAATTGCAGTCTAGTAATTGATTACTCTCATAGTTTCAGAATTTGAACCTGAGCAGAGAGGTTTTACATCTAGAGGTTCAACATACACAACTCTTAAAAACGTTACGTTTTAAAACCACTCCTAATGAATTCTACAAAGAAAAAATTGCTAAAATGATCATTCAAATATGACACGTTCTAAACTTTGCTTACTCATGTACGACAATTATCACTAAGGTCACTAAAGAATAACATTGTTAATTACTTTGATCACTCTGAATCCTAAAAATTGGCGGTGCTGCTCCAATTTTTGGTGACCCGAAAACAAATATGTCCAAAATGAATCCAACAACAATTTTCTCAACTATACCTAAGTCTAATTCATCATGGAAATGGTCGAATTAACCTTTAAAGTCAAGAACACCCAAAAATTCTCAAAACTTGAAATTTTCAATTCTCCTTCCTCGATCAGGTTAAATTGAAGCTCGACTTTAGTAAGAAAACTCACAAGGAATAGAAATACAAACCCCAATAAGTTTCTTTGGCCGATTATAACTCAAATTTAAAACCTCTCCAATTCTAGCATTCAGATTGAGTGATCAAAGTGATTAACAATATAATTCGATAGTGAACAAAGTAATATTTGTCATATACGAGTGAGCAAAATTTAGAACGTGTCATACTTGAATGACCATTTTGACAATTTTCTATTCTACAAAATTTTCATGTTACCTCGTGTGCCCTTTGTTATGAAAAGAAAAGACATATGTAGGTCAGTCTGATAAAGAGGAGGGGCATAGTAGTCCACACAGTAGCGGAGACCGAAAGTGAGCCAGCTGTTTCCACGACGAACGTGACTGGTGATGGGGTCCATCGATCAGATGCTCTCACAGACGGTCAGGATCCCACGACGTCGAATTTCAGGTTCATTTAACCAGAATTTCATGTGGGAAAACTGAAAAGCTAGCTCTTCCCTTTTTTAAAACAAGAGGGAGGGCGGGTACCTTGGCCATTCTCTACTCATTTAAGCCCAGAGAAAGACTCGCAGACACCATAATTCAATTCCATTCCATTTCATTCATAGGTACCTTTCTTTTTTCTCGTTTAATTTTTTGAAAACATTGATGGATGGGTTTTTCTCAATTTATCTAAGAAACATTTACATTTATCCATTTAGGATGATAATGATTCAGTTTTTGTGTTTTAGTGATCGACTTCATAATATGTTGTTGATCGCCAAATTTGGTATCTTTGGTTAACTGGGTTGAGGGATTTGATTGGATACAATGTAGGAATTAGATTGCATCTAGTGTTTTGGGCAGATCAGATGTATAGATATGAATGTGAAGAATGTGATCCATGGGATGAACAACGTGTTTCGAAAAATTGATGGGAATGTGTGTTTTCTTGTCTTGAGCAGAAATTAAAAATGGCAGAAACTGAGGACATTCAGCCTCTTGTTTGTGACAATGGTACCGGAATGGTCAAGGTAATGATCTCATGTCCATTTAGGGTGTTTCTTTTGATGGCTAAATTTTGAAGCTGATCTTGATTGATCGATCGATCGATGATGCAGGCTGGTTTTGCTGGAGACGATGCTCCGAGGGCTGTGTTTCCTAGCATTGTTGGTCGCCCACGCCACACGGGTGTGATGGTTGGGATGGGGCAAAAGGATGCGTATGTAGGGGATGAGGCTCAATCGAAAAGAGGTATACTGACTTTAAAATACCCGATCGAGCATGGTATTGTTAGCAATTGGGATGATATGGAGAAGATCTGGCATCACACATTCTACAACGAGCTTCGTGTTGCCCCAGAAGAGCATCCAGTTCTCCTCACAGAAGCACCCCTTAACCCCAAGGCCAATCGTGAGAAGATGACTCAGATTATGTTCGAGACATTCAACACTCCCGCTATGTACGTTGCCATCCAAGCCGTCCTTTCCCTGTATGCTAGTGGACGTACAACTGGTAAGCAATTCCATTCAGTGTTTACTTTGTAAGAGCATGTTGATTGAATTTGTTTAGGAAATGTCTTGTAACCGAAACAGGATCTCATGGGACAAGTGAGTGACCCTAAAGAAAACCATTTCAATTCAAGTTTTGTGTTTCCTACATTGTAGGCAAAGACAAATATAGGCATCCTGCTATTACTACCTCCTTAATACAACATTTTCCTGATAATGCAAGAGAAAAATCAATTTTCATTTTCACTTCCTCTCATGTATTCCTTTTGGATGAGCAAAACATTCAAATAAGTTTGCCTTGTATCATTCTGTTTCTTCCCTGGATTTGTGCATGATTCCGTACATAATAATATGTAAAGGAACCCTTCGTACAACTGCATTTACTAATAGAGAGGAAAGTGATCTCTTTATGCCACCTCTTGATTTCATAATATGAGATCCTTTCAATTGTTGCCAAGTGCAGGTTAAAATGCTTAGAAACTGGTGTCATATATAGAGCTAAATGAAGGCGAATAAGCTCTTATGCTAATGCAAGTGAGGTCTTGTGTTTTTGTTTTCAGGTATTGTTCTAGACTCTGGAGATGGTGTGAGCCACACAGTTCCAATATACGAAGGATATGCTCTCCCACATGCCATCCTTCGTTTGGACCTGGCAGGTCGTGATCTCACAGATGCCCTCATGAAAATCCTGACTGAACGTGGTTACTCTTTCACCACTACTGCTGAGCGGGAAATTGTGAGAGACATGAAGGAGAAATTAGCCTATATTGCTCTTGACTACGAACAAGAGCTAGAGACATCGAAAACCAGCTCTTCTGTTGAAAAGAGTTATGAACTACCTGATGGGCAAGTAATCACAATTGGGGCTGAAAGATTCAGATGCCCTGAAGTTCTCTTCCAGCCTTCCATGATCGGGATGGAAGCTGCCGGTATCCATGAAACCACATACAACTCTATCATGAAGTGTGATGTTGATATTAGAAAGGATCTCTATGGCAACATTGTCCTTTCCGGAGGCTCCACTATGTTCCCTGGAATTGCTGACAGGATGAGCAAAGAAATTACAGCATTAGCTCCAAGTAGCATGAAAATCAAGGTCGTAGCTCCACCAGAAAGGAAATACAGTGTCTGGATAGGAGGCTCCATTTTGGCATCCCTCAGCACCTTCCAACAGGTAATGTGCCGTGTGTGCATGTGCATTTGCTTATGTGTAATTGTTGCATTTCTCATTCCTTTTCCATCTTCTGATGCCTTTCACAACTAAATTCCAATAGTCAAAGTACTGTTA
This sequence comes from Geum urbanum, assembly GCA_946800695.1. Taxonomy (NCBI): domain Eukaryota; kingdom Viridiplantae; phylum Streptophyta; class Magnoliopsida; order Rosales; family Rosaceae; genus Geum; species Geum urbanum. The sequence continues at coordinate 59,972,069 of OX326997.1, forward strand.
CTCTAATATATAGTTTATAGTTTATACCATTGCTGATACTAGTCGGGCATATGTAATAAACAGCCTCAACTCCTCATAGGTTCCAGTACTTGTTTATACTATAGGTTTATTCGACCCTGATTGTGAAAACCAGTATCTATCTTCATAGTAAGGGGAATCTTGGAAAATCAACAGTATAATTATGAAGAAATGTTATTTCCTTGATTAAACTGAGAGCTCAGAACACTGGTATTATTAGAGAACAATGTGCTCCAAAATGTCTCGCCTGTTTTTCCAAGTGCTCCTTTATTTGATAATCCATCTAGGATGTGGTTAATAAAAGTGCTTATGACTGAAAGCTTTTTTTAATTTTTTTTAAGCTTTTATTATTATTGAGTGCAGATGTGGATTGCAAAAACCGAGTATGATGAGTCTGGTCCTTCAATTGTTCACCGGAAATGCTTCTAATCGCACAAAGAAAGAGAGAGCATCACTAAACAGATTTTGTATTACAAAGGCTTCTATAAGTGGTCGCAGAATTTGTATTTCTATTCATTTTTCATTTTTATTCATGTTTCTTTATGTGTTTGTTATGTTGGGACCTGAGCATGGAGGCGAGCAAAATTGATCAAGTTTCAATTATTTCGTCACTACTTTGTAGAGAAATTATTTATGTTATTGATTTGGTTTGTTGAATCAAAAGTCCCCTTCAATATAATTATTCCTTGTACCTACCTACCTACCTGAAGAGAACTTGGTACTTTTCTTGTGTGACTCTTTTGCTGTTCAAAGATTGAAATAGTTCCTCTTCATATCATCTTTGTAATGACTGAATGTTGATTGGATATGATCAAAATGACTGGACCAAAGATTTTGCAAAGAGACACATTTAGAAGATTCCATTATCTTGTTCACACAATGCAGTGCCCATATGAATGGACTTACATTACCTATGATTCGAGCAAACTTGAGCAGTGTGCTAAGCCAACTTAGCAGAAACCTCTTAAACACATGGACACTAGGTTTATTCCAAAACCAAACCATCTACATTTCTAGTGTGAGAATCTTTAACACCGTAGGATGTTTGTTCTCTTGGCTATAGGAGATGCTGATGGGTTCACTATATTTTCGCTCAAGCACATGATGTGTTGTAGGTCTTGTAATCTGATGGCTAACAATTAGACTCAACCAAACATTTAATTCTAGTTGGAAAGAGTATGATGTTTGTCATTGTATGTCAATCATATTCTGCTCTAAAATACAAGAATGTTACCTCGTTAAGAAGTTATAATATAGAAGATGGGGCTTGAGACTTACACATTTCCAGATACACCCACTAATCTAGCTCCACAGGACCACATTCTTAAATAGCAACAGTAATTGAAAAGCAAAGTGATCTCTGCTTGACATTCTATGCGGAATGGAATGGAATGCATAAGTGTACGGCTGAAATTAAACCTTCTCTTTCTGCTTGACATGCAATATTTATTAAGATTTAATCTCAACCGTACACCTATGCATCACATTCCATTCCTCATGGTATGTCAAGCAGGAGAATCACTTCTATTGAAAAGCTTAAGAACACATTTATTAAAACCAAAATTGATTGCATAAATTTTGGGTGTACAAGAACTCCAAAAATGTTTGAAGCTTGCCCATAGCTTTGCCTAGGGTGCATAGTTTTATGTATTCAGATCAGTTTATATAAAGACGCTTTCTAAAGGAGTTGAGGAGAAATGGTAGAAGAATCAAATGTTAGATAAATGTTGGGAAAAAAATGACTCAATGAACCTGGTCTTCTAAAGCAGCCGTAAGCAATCTGGTTACTGGGTGGTCTACTCAAGGAACCGGACTTCACATTTGTATCAATCCTTGAAGATATTAAAACTCGATGGTCCAACAGTGTCGATGAATCCTTTTACTGATAGCTCAGGTACAGGCAGTGTTTTCCCTAGTAATTCATGATCAATGAAAATGACAACAATCGTGATATCGTCATGAATGAACCTCCTGACTCCCCTTTCAACCTTCTTGAGGTCATCGTATTTCATTTTCCCTTTTCTGCTTGCCTCATTCAGACATACTTTCAGAAGTCTTTTAGCAATTCCCTAACATTAACAAAAAGCAAACGAAAAACAAACATTGTTAATCACTACTAAATAAACTTTAAAGCGCTGAAAAGGTTTACATAATTATGAGCCAATAAAATAAATTAAACTAAATACATGAATAAAAAATTGTTTCAAAGTGAAAACCCTAAACTATGAAGTTCTTCATAGGATCAAGGTGGAATTTGATTATTAACCGGCAACTAGATGGCACAGAACTTTCTAACGTTCATTTTAATTGACTGCGGAAAATATGAAGATCACACCTTTTGCTTACAATTTGTATGAATTTTTATTATCGTTTATGCAGATTGTAGGCAATTTCACGTGCTTGCATGATCCATTTTGTTCATCCAAATTTTGTGCTGCCTAAATCGGTTAGTTATTTCATATGAAACCAGAATGCACGATATCCTATGTAACCAAATTATCGTGCTATGTATACAGAAATATCGCCATATGATGTATTGTTCTCCAAACCACACTCTAGGAGTTAATATATATATGTTATACTTTAAAGAGAAATAAGAGTAGATCAATTGTTTTCACCTTCTCCAACCACTACTGGAGGAGGGCATCGGGGCGACGTAGTTATGTTTCTACGTCGCTCCGATTTTAGATGAGGCGACGTACTTTGGCTTTGATAAAAATTACGTCGCTTCAAAAATTCAGGCGACGTAGATTGAAGTACGTGGCTTCAAAAAACTGAGGCGACTAGTTTATCATTCGAAGCGACCAAACTAATCTACGTCGCTTCGAATAAAAACTAGGCGACGTAGATTGATCAATCTACGTCGCCTAGATTTTATTCGAAGCGACGTAGATTAGTTTGGTCGCTTCGAATAAAATCGAGGCGACGTAGATTGAGCAATTTACGTCGCCTAGATTTTTTAAAATCTGGATCTACTCTTCTTCTTAAAGTCAACCCTTTCATAAAGGTGGTATTTTAGAAAAACAGTTTCCCCGAGCTCTGCAGCTGTTTTGGGCGATTTTGGGGAGAAATTAGAGGAAATTGAGAAAGAAGGTTGTTCTTGCCATTGATTTGATTCTTGAGTAAGGTTAGTTTGATTTGTATCTCTTTAACCCTCTTTATGACCATAATATGTTAAATTAGAAGTGAAAATGAAGTTTTGGTGAAATGTTTGAAGTTGAATTGAATTTGGTGTTATGTTGTAGTTTTAGTGTTTGAATCATTGAATTGTGTTAAATCATGTTATGGGTTCATGAATAATGTTTGAAATTTGGTTAAGTTTAGTGAAATTTATTGATGATTAGAAGTGAAATTGAAGTTTTGGTGAAATGTTTGAAGTTGAATTGAATTTGGTGTTATGTTGTAGTTTTAGTGTTTGAATCATTGAATTGTGATAAATCATGTTATGGGTTCGTGATTAATGTTTGAAATTTGGTTAAATTTAGTGAAATTAATTGATGATTAGTGTAGATTATGTGTATTCGAGCCTTAATTAGTACTGTTATTAGTGTTAATAATGATTTTGAGCGTATGGCTATATATAATTGTGGTGTTTATCAACTTAGAACTCCCGTTTGAGAATCAACAACTCATGTAGTTGATCGAGTTGAGTTGTTGATTCTCGAATTGTCCCATTTTTGGACACTTTAGGTGAACATGACTTTGTTGATCCTTTTGCTATTCGTGTGATTTCAGTTTCAGTTTTGGGATATGGTTTCGACAGTGTCTCCTTTAAATGTTCCCCGAGTGCAAATTAGGTTGTTTAGATATGCGTGCACTCGGGGAACTGTAGGGAGATGCTGCCGAAATTTCCCTAAACTGGAGCTGAAACGCATGGGTGCAAAAGCGTTGACAAATGTCGTGTTCCCCTGAAGGGGATAGGACCCAACCCGGAGGCATAAGGCGAAGAAGTGTGGGGTTTTGGTTGAATCGCAACTGTGGCGTGGTAACTTTGTTCATATTGATTGTTTATGTTGACAGGAAACATGGACGGACTCCCAGACAAAACATGGATGACATATCATCGTGCTGATCCAAGGTACATCAACGGCATATTCGAGTTCATGAATTTTGCCCTGCTACATAGTAACGGAGCCGATTATCACTACTGCCCGTGCAAACGTTGTAAGAACGGTTCGTTCAAGGTTACTATGGATCAGATGTATCATCACTTATCACACAGTGGTATGAGTCCTACTTATACAGTCTGGCACCTTCACGGGGAAGCATCATGTGAACCGGCAATGCTCAGTCAACGAAGACAGTGGCTTGAAGACAGAGTCGGTCCTTCTAGTGGTGCCGGTCCTTCAGTGAACCTGCAGTTGGAGATTCTACATGATGCATATCCCTATTATCCTGGATACCATGCAGATGCACCCCAACAATTTGTGGAAGATAATTCGGGCATGAACTTCAATGACATGGTAGACGATGATTATGAAAAGTACGATAGATTATTGAAGGAGTCACAGACCCCATTATATGAAGGCAGTGAGGAAACTGTTTTGAGTGCCATATTAGATGCAATGGAAATGAAAAATGAAAATGGATGGTCGGACACAAGTGTTGACTCTTTATGTATTTACATTAATAAACTTCTTCCTAAAGGGCACACATTCCCCTGTTCATACTCGAGAATAAAAAAAATCTTGAGTGATCTTTCACTGGGTTACGAAAGAATTCATGCGTGTGAGTTTAACTGTGTGTTGTTCAGGGGGGCGCTCGTAAACGAGAGGATTTGTCCAGTGTGTTATTCTGAAAGATATAAGCCAAATACGAATGATATTCCCAAAAGAATAATTCGTAACTTCCCTCTAACACCAAGGTTGAAGCGCTTGTTTATGTCCCCACACACTGCCAAGCATATGCGATGGCTAGGGGAGCGGATATGCGTGGCTGGTAGCGTCAGCCACCCAGCTGACGGAGAAGCGTTTCAACATTTTGACAGAACTTTTCCAGGATTTGCACGGGACTGCAGGAATGTGCGCCTTGGAGTAGCAACAGACGGTTTCAATCCATTCGGAACAATGGGAACTTTGCATAGTACATGGCCCGTTGTTGTGATGCCGTACAATCTACCACCATCAATGTGCATGAAGAAGGAATATAACATGTTATCAGTGTTGATTCCAGGCCCTAAATCTCCCGGAAAGTGCCTTAGTGTACTCATTGAGCCGATGATCGAGGAGCTAATACATTTATGGGTCGTTGGAGTCCATACTTTTGATCGAGTAGACAATGAGGTATTCTTGATGAAGGCAGCGGTAATGTGGACTATTAGCGACTTTCCAGGTTTAGGGATGCTTGCGGGGTCAACCGTGAAAGGGTACAAGGCATGTCCAATCTGTTTAGATGAGCTAACTTCAGAGCATATATGTGGGAGGATAGTTTATGAAGGTCATCGAAAATGGCTCCACCAGGATCACCCTTGGAGATTGAGCAAGGCATTTAACGGGAAGGAGGAGTTTGGCGGAAGACCCTATCGTAAGAGTGGAGATGAAATTTTGGAGGACGTTAGGTCAAACGTTTACCCTATTCTTAGCCAACATGAAGACTTGAAGGTGCCGTACAATCCGAATAACAGACAGTGTTGGACTCACGAAAGCATATTTTGGAAGCTGCCGTATTAGTCATCATTGAAGATCAGACATTGCCTAGATGTCATGCACATTGAAAAAAATGTGTGTGACAACATCCTTGGAACCATTTTTTTGATTGAATCGAAGTCTAAGGATGGTCCAAAATCTCGCGCTGCTTTGAAGAAGAGGAATGTGCGAAAAAACCAGTGGCAAATAGCGGGTGACTTGGCTACGGGGAAAGTTCCTCATGCACCTTTTTTAGTTAAAAAGGATGATCTAGAAGATGTGTTCCAGTGGTTCAGGGATATTAAGTATCCTCTTGGTTATGCAGGTAGTTTGAGAAGTAAGGTGAAAATAAGTTCCCAGTCACAGTTTTATGGATTGAAGACGCATGATTTCCATGTCTTGCTTCAACGTCTTCTTCCTGTGGTTATAAGAGGGTTCCTGCCAGAAAACGTTGTCAAGCCATTGATAGCACTGTCAAATTGGTTTCGTCAACTATGCAGTAGGGAGCTTAAGAAGGAGGTTGTGCGTGACATGGAAACTGAGATAGTGATGATTCTCTGCAATTTGGAGCTCATATTTCCTCCACATTTTTTTACATCTATGGTTCATCTCATGGTTCATCTGCCCGAACAAGTATTCCTTACAGGTCCAGTCCACTATACATGGATGTATCCAATTGAAAGGTAAAATTTTTTGTTATTGCTAATATTAGGAAAATATGTTTGTACTAATATTATTGTACTAATCTTGTGTAATATGTCGGCAATTAGGAAAATATTGTACTAATCTTGAGTGGTGTTTTTGCAGGCAATTAGGAAAATATAAAAAGTCAATGAGGAATACACGTTACCCGGAAGGTAGTATTGCTGAACAGTACCTCGTACATGAGTCGGTGACGTATTGTAAGGCTTATCTCAGACGGATGGACAACGAAGATATCGACACTTCCATATCTGGGTGGAATGTCAGCTGTGTTTCACTCTTAGTAAGACCAGATATTATCGAGACTCGTCGCCAGTTCAGGTTGACTGAGTCAGAGACTGCTGAGGCTCACTGGCAAGTCTTGGTGGAAACAGACGAAGTCAAACCTTACCTAGAAGAACATCTCAGAAGGTTCGAGGCTAAAAATGGTGAAGATTTCGACGAGCGGCAGCGGAGGAGGAGTTTTCTTCGATGGTTCTTAACATGGGTACATATGCCTATTAATTCTTGTAAGGTTCTTTGAGGGTTTATAACACTTATCTTTAACTCCTCTTAACACTTATCTCTCAGGTGTCCCTTAAAGAAAAAAACTCTGACCCGAGCTTGGTTGCAGGAATAAAGTCATTAGCTCAAGGACCTCAGCAATGTCGGGTTTATATGTCGTGTTATGTGAACGGTGTCAAGTTCACATCGTTTGATAGAGATCAAAGAACCGTGACTCAAAACAGCGGTGTCATGATAGACATGGGTTCATCCAAGTTCTACGGCCATGTTAACTACGTGGTCGAAGTATTATATGCAGGCCGTATGCCAGTGGTGTTGTTTAAGTGCACATGGCACAACTCCGAGGACCCTGAAGATCTTGACACCCTTATAAAAGATCATGGACTGATATCAGTGAATACAAACAAGAGTTACTATGAGGATTCACCCTTCATAATTGCAACCAAAGCAAAACAGGTATTCTACATAGACGATCCAAAGGCTGGTGGTACTTGGAAGGTAGTACAAGAAATGTCGCACCGCAATGTCTACAGCGCCGAAGTTCTGGCCATAGATGAAAACATATCGCGTACAGGAGATCATATCTTCGAGCCTTACCAAGAGGACACTCCCACGGTGATACAATTTTACCCAGATTTTCAACTACTTTTGGACGAAGAAGGAGACGAGGACGAGGACGAGGACGAGGACGAGGACGAAGAGGAGGAGGACGAGGACGAGGACGAAGACGAGGACGAGGAGGACGAGGAGGAGGACGAGGAGGAGGACTAAACTAATATTCAAAAATAATTTAAATAAAAAATAAATAAAAAAATTAAATAAAAGATACATTGATCAATCTATGTCGCCTAAGTTATTCAAAAAAAAAAAAAATTAAATCCCTTGAGGCGACGTAGATTGATCAATCTATGTCGCCTCAGTTTATTTAATTTAATTATAAATTAAATAAACTGAGGCGACGTATATTGATCAATCTATGTCGCCTAAGTTATTCAAAAATAAAAAAAAAAAATTAAATCCCTTGAGGCGACGTAGATTGATCAATCTATGTCGCCTCAGTTTATTTAATTTAATTATAAATTACATAAACTGAGGCGACGTATATCGATCAATCTATGTCGCCTCAGTTATTCAAAAATAAAAAAAAAAATTAAATCCCTTGAGGCGACGTAGATTGATCAATCTATGTCGCCTCAGTTTATTTAATTGAATTATAAATTAAATAAACTGAGGCGACGTAGATTGATCAATCTACGTCGCCTCATTGTCATTTATTAATCGAAGCGACATAGATTCCAATCTACGTCGCCTCGTTGGCTTTATAATCCCAGAATCACAGTTTCTCTCTTCTTCTTTTCATTTCGTCCAATCTTCTTCTTCTTCCTCGCGCCGCACCCCCAAATCCCTAACCCCTAATATCGACCTATCCTCATCTAAACCCCTCCATCTCAACCCTCCATCTCAACCCAAAGCCCTGATCCCGAAAGCTTCTTCTTCCTCCCCCTCCCTAATAACTGGTTCGTCTCTCTCTCTCTCTCTCTCTCTTCTCACTCTCTCTCCATTCTCATTCTATTTCGAAACCATCTTATGATTATGTGTTCTGTGTTGTTACTGAAATGTTGGATGATTCAGTTGCATATGTTTTGATTCAATTGCTGTTTGTTCTTGTTTTTGTTCATGTTTGGTATGAAATGAAGTTATGCTGTTTTGACGAATTGGGTGTTTCACTCTTCTGCTTTGGTTGATGTTACTTATGAGAGGTTCTGTTGTACAATGGTTGTGTACCTTCTTGATGTACTGTAATGGGTAATGATGTAGATATTTGTGTGGTAAATTGGAAAGGGAAACTTTAGAGTCTTGATGATTAGTATCTTGATCGAAATTTGATGTATATGTTTCTGCGTAAAGAGTGTTATGATTAGTTCTGTTGAATCTTGAGCATGAAGACCTTGATGAATTACAATTCTTGCTACTATGGTTTATATTGATGTAAGTGCACATGGTTTCAATGTACTGTACTACTGTTGTTGCTGGAAATGATTGGTGGTTGAGTTAATGAGTTGTTTGATCTGGTTTGATTTGGTTGTGATCAAGACGACTTTTTATTTTATATGGTTGTAGCTAGTTTACAAGGATAGGAAGATAATTGACATTGTGCCTTTAAAGTTTGGGTTTGATTCAGTTGAAGTAGAGAATAGTTAGAGTGAGGTTATGTATCGAAAAGGGATTCTGTTCAAGACTGAAAAAGTTTGGGATTGAATTGTGATACCATTTACTTCTATCTTGTAGAGTAGTGTTTGTATACTGTGCCGAATGTGTATTGTGATAATGATGATTCCGAATGTGTTTTATACTTTGTCAGTTTATTGTTCCTCACTACTCATCGCGAAGTTGATTTTCGGTGTTAGGTTTTGTTTGCTGAGCCGATTGTAATCACAGCCTGCGAGTTTCTTGAACACAATACTTCGTCTACTTCACAAGCAGTGCCACTTGTTGGGTAAGAATCCCTTCCCTGATATTTTCGCAATTGTTGATTTCAAGCCTCAGTTTTTGATTGTGAATTCATCAATTGTTTTGCTTATTTTAAGGCATTAGTTTGAATTCAAACATGTGAGTGAATGCAATCCGTGGTTTGTGTGTGGAGATGTTATTCTGCTCTCTTAATTGCTAATTTTACTGTATATGTGCACCGCATGCAGTTCGGATTTTGGCATTGCATCACTTGAACTTGTTTTCTTGATTAATATTTTGGGTTTTATGCAAAGCAGTAAATTTTCTACTCCCAAGTCAAAATGTGGGACTTGGGAGTGTAACTAGTGAAGTTACCCGTTGTTAATTTTGAAACTTTGTGTTCTTCTTTTTAATCTATGGGCTAAACTTGATATAAATGTAAAAGAGCAATTACAACTCGAAATCATTACTAATCTATCAATACTTGTGATTTCAGAAAGAAGAAGCATTCCGGGTCCGTGTAGCTAAAGCAAACGATCTGAGTCTATCAATCGAGAAGGTAAGGTGCGACATTCCGTGTAATCTATCAATGTGTCCATGTGTAGTTGCTGTCCATGTGTAGAAGTTGCTGTCCATCTATCATTTTGATTGTTTAGTTGCTGAATGTTCATGTTTAGTTGCTTTTCATGTTTAGGCTTTCATGTCTATAATCATTTTAGAGAGTTTATCCCATATCTAGTTGCTGTTCATGTGTAGTTGATAAGCTATATGCGATAAATGACGAGTATGTAGAAGTTGCTATATGCGTTTTGTGTGTTGATAAGCTATATTGCTTTGTGTTTTATACTGTGCCGAATGTGTATTGTGATAATGATTCCGAATGTGTTTTCAATCTAGCTTCATGTAAGTATTGTGTTTTGTGATGATGATGATTTCGAATGTGTTTTGTGATAATGAAAACATATGCGTAATTATTGAATGCGTAAGGGTTTGGTTAAATGAAAACATATGCGTAATGATTAAGGGTTTGGTTAAATGAAAACATATGCGTAATGATTGTAGTATTCTCGGGATTAAGGATTAAGGGTGATGATAAGCATGAATGTTTATATGTGATGATAAGCATTATAGAAGTACAAACGAGTTTAACATCTAATTAAAAATAACAGTTTAGTAATAAAAGAATGGCTCCCGGAGATACTGCATACAAGAGGAGGAAAGCGTTGATGCAGCGTCGTGAAGCGGAAGCGGCGGCCGCGGCGGCAGCTGCGGAGGCGGCGGAGGCGGGGTGGCGAGCATTCAGCCGAGATGGGGCTTCCGGGTCTGGTTGCCCCACGGGACAATCGGCGACCCCGTCGATTGCAGAAGCTCCCATTTTAACGCCCGCCCCTCCACTTGAGGATGCGATTCCGCAAGGAGCGGATGACAGCAGCGACGCCACTACGGCGTCACAGCACCCTCCCGCCCTCAGCATCCGGTGCAAGAAGACCAAACTCCCCGACATGGTCGACATGGCAACCGGAGACCCGACGACGGAACAGCGCGGAGTCGTTGTCGGGACGAAGACGGAGTACCTCGTCCGGATGAACAACAATAGGCGACTACAAGTCGCTTACTCTACGAGGCATGCGGGGCCGGCGACGAGGGAAATGCGGAGTCTGATGTGCCGAGACATCGGTAGCATCATCCGCGGAAAAGTTCCAATGCTTGCATCTAGCTTCTTGGGACTTAGCGATTTGCATCGCGATATCGTCGGCCGGAGTCTTGAGGTATACTTGCTGGACTTCGAGCTTACTTACATACCTGTAGTAAATGTAAATATAATTTTTACATAACGGAATTTAAATGTGTTGTGCTAGACGAACTACGACATCCCGGCGACTGATGTGGAGATGTGGAACTTCATTGATAGGACGGCGCAAACAATCTATAAGGATTGGAAGTACGATTGCCATCAACATTATCTCCACGTCAGCCAGGAGACTCCGGCCGAGTTTCTCGGGAGGGAAGACCAATGGGCGTGGTTAAAAGCCCACTTCGAAGACCCTGCTTACTTGGTGAGTTTCATAAACGAATCTACAGTTTTGGTCAAACGTTCGAACAATATGCATGTTTATCTGTTCTTATTTTAAAATGATTTTTGTGTGTGTGTGGCAGCGATTGTGCGAACGGAACCGAGGGAACCGAAACAAGAACAAGGAGCAGCAGATCAACCACCATTCGGGATCCCTCGCCCTCTCGTACCGAAGCGAGGTGTTGGAGAAGGAGGGTCATCCAGCGCCCGCCGTCCAGACGTGGATTAACGTATACCAGCCGGAGAGGAATGCGGCTGAGAAAGTGGTAAGCTCAAATAGGTTCACGTTACGTTATTTTAATTATTGTTGTCTACTAAATTGTAATATTATTTATTTTATCTATTTTAATTGAGCAGGCGGCAGTGAAGCGTCGACTCGATGAAGTCTTGTCGCAACAAGATAGTGCTGCGGGCCCAGTTGACGGGGAAGAGGTTTCCCAACCCCACCCTCTTCCTCTTGATACACAAATAAATATCATAGAGGAAGAGGTAGGTTCAAGGCACGGGACCTCTATAAGAGGTAATAAATCTCCAAAACGATTCCGTCGATGCATATCTCGATTTACGTTTTGCTTCATTTTGGTTTACGATATAGTTTACTAATATTTGTTCTTGTTCGACGTTACAGGGGTGGGGCGCGCTCTCACACGCGACCCCAAACCGAGAGGAGGGGCCCGGGTAAACCAGGAACGCCAAATTCAAATGCAAAAGGAGATCGATGAAGCCAAAGAGGCGGCGCGCAGATCGAGCGAGGTGGCGCAGAAGGCTATAGCGGAAGCGAGTGCGATCGCCCAAAGGATGCAAGAAATGGAGGCCATGATGCGATCATTCCAGGCTGCGAATCAACAACCGCAAGCTCCTCCACCACCTCCCGACTCGTAAACTGTATATAGGATTTGTATAAACTTGATTTGTGTAAACTTGATTTGTATAAACTTTTAACGTTTTGATTTGTGATTGAATGCGTTTTTTTGGTTGAATGCGTATCTGCAATTTGAATGCGTTTTTGTGTTTGTAAATTGCGATAGGTCGTGACTTGGTACAATAATATTTAATTTTTTATTTTTTTATTTTTTAATAAATGAGGCGACGTAGATAGAACATTGTACGTCGCCTCATTTATTTCTAAATGAATAATAAATAAATATTAAATACGTTGAGGCGACGTACATTGATCTATATACGTCGCCTCATTTATTACAAAAATAAAAAAAATTAAATTTTTTAATAAATGAGGCGACGTACATTGATCAATGTACGTCGCCTCAACGTATTTAATATTTATTTATTATTCATTTAGAAATAAATGAGGCGACGTACAATGTTCTATCTACGTCGCCTCATTTATTAAAAAATAAAAAAAAATAAAAATTAAATAAATTTAGGCGACGTATATTGATCAATGTACGTCGCCTCATTTATTAAAAAATAAAATCAAATAAATATTAAATAAATTGAGGCGACGTATATTGATCAATGTACATCGCCTCAATTGGATTAAAAAAAGAAAAATAAATTAAAAAAAATAAAATTGAGCGACGTATATTTATCAATCTACGTCGCCTCAGTTTAAGCGACGTTATCAATCTACGTCGCTTCAATTGAAGCGACGTAACATTATTTACGTCACGTGAAATGAAACTAAGCGACGTAGATTGTATCTACGTCGCCCCAATGGTGGCGTGATGAATCTGAAGCGACAAGACGAGGCGACGGCGTTTTGGTCACAAGAAATCTAGGCGACGTAAAATTGAGACGAGGCGACCACCTTTCTACGTCGCCCCGATTTCCTCCTCCAGTAGTGAACTCAAGTCTCGATGGGACTTTTGCAGTCATATAAGTTTTTCTAAGAGCATGGTGTAAGAAAGATATATCTAAGCAAAAGGCCAAAAGGCCAAAAGCATACCTCTCTAGGATTATTATGCACAATCTCCACAGCTTGCTGGTTACTCATGTTTTCCCAGAGACCGTCTGAAGCAAATATTATAAATTTATCTTCAGGTCTTAATAGTCTAGCACATACAGATGGCTCTGCTGATAGCACAGACTGGCCGAGTGGTTCAGGAAGTTGAAATCTTGGAAATGAAGGATCAAGTGAAAATTCTGGCCTTTTCAAGTATGCATCCCCAATAGATCTAGACACCTGATAGCAAGAAGGGAAACACAAAAGTAGGAATATAAATTAGAGACAAATTATGAAAAAAATAGTAGGTCTATAATGAAGCATAATTCTGCAAGATCTCAAAGATACATGATTGATGCCACAATAACCACCGATTTCACTTGAGCCAAAAAGGAAGAGCAGCATTAAATTTGACAAGAGATATATAGCAAACCATATTTCATGCATTTGTGTTCACTGCATACAGACATTTCTGGAGGTGACATGGGCATATTTTGAAAGTGAATATAGTATACTAATAAAATTCTCAAGCATCCAATATAATTCTATCCACACTGCAAATATTACCAATTCCATGTCATCAATCATGATGGCACTCAAAAGTTGCTATCCTTTCCAGCAGGACATGGAAAGCGTAAATCAAAATATCTTCAGAAACTAATAATAACATTAGATATGTCTGAGGTAGGAAATGAGGTAGCTGAGCATAAATTATCAAAGAACAGCATACAGAAGCTACCGATACGATAAAAATCAATTAAAGAGTAAAAAAGATAGAGAACCTGTATGATGCCTTTGATACGCCAAACTCCCTGCTTCATAACTACAATATGTGAATCATTTGGATGCAATGACCTGAGCTCTTGTCTAACCTCCTCCATACTTGCATTGTGTTCCCTATTCAGCTGTTCTGCAACTATCTTATTTGATCTACTGAAAGAACCAATTACAGCTCTCGAGTCACCTACATTAGCAACATACAACGTCCCTCTCCAGATAACTCCAACCAGACAACATGAACCAACTGCTGCAATCACTGGCTTTATTCCACAAGACCTACGCACAAGAGTAAGGAAGCCATCCTCAGTAGTGGAAAAGGCACTTCTAAGGGTTTCGATCTTCAAATATGGTCCTCTTCTCTCGAGCATGTCCTGTTACACGATCAAACAAAGTTTCAATCTGGAAATAAAAATCTGGAAATAAAAATTCAGAATGTAGTTCAACTACTATACAAATAAGAGGGTGATGCCTAAAATACAGAAAATAATCATTCGAGTCGAAAGAGCTATGAAAAGGGTCCTCTTCTCCTTCCGCAATCACTTATAGCTAATGCACACATAAGAAAGAGCTATAATGAATAAAATGCAATAGAAAACAATTGATTTTCTCTCGTCAATTAACCAAAGAGGGTATTCAAATCTAGTCGAAGAGTGCTGAACAAAGTAGATCCACAGCATAGTTCTACTTGCAACTGAGATGAAACCAATTATGTATTCCTCATAAAACAGATCCAACACATAATTCAACCTTAAACTAATCAAACTTATTCAAACAACAAGACAAGCATAGAACAAGACAAGTAGACATGAGTGAGAGTCTTTGAAGGGCTCACTCATGAGATGAAGAAAGAGATGGTCATTGATGAATCTGGCAGCATCAGCACCACCATGTCCATCATAAACTCCGACAAACGTGGCGTCGCGGCCGGTCTCGACTTGGCTTTGATCCTCAAGAATCTCATTGGCTTGAACAACGGCGAAGGAGAAGTCACCGTAGGCGTGCTTGCCAAGGCTTCTACACCAAACAAGAGGGTCTTCAATGGAGGAGTCATCATCAAGGTTATCATCATCTTTGTTCATACGGGCATATCTCCTCACCGGTTTCCAACACGTCCCAGCCATCCTTGCCAGCCACGAAAACATCCCTCATTTCCCGACGAAACCCAACACCCGGAAACTCAAAATTTGCTTACTGGTTCGGAAAAAGATCAAGAATTTGGGGCGGAGGACTTGAAAGACTGAATTTTGAGTCCACTCTCTCTCTCTCTCTCTTTTTCTTTCCTTAATTCTTTCTGTGTTGAAGAGACTCACTCAGACTCAGACTCAGACTCGGACTCGGACTCGGAGTGAGAAAAGAAAAGAAGAGAGAAAACAAAAGAGAGTTTTTTTAGGAAGCAAATACTGACTACTACTTTCGGTAGAGAGGAGAGAGAGAGAGAGAGAGTCTGGGTAATAGGATCCTTAATCTACTGAAGGTTTTGAAACGAATAAGGTAAATTCAGACAAGATAAGAAGGAATATCAGAAAATGTAGAGTTCATTCATAGCTAGGGTTTCGTCATTACAGCTTATAAAGAGAAAGGCAACCGATGGATCATCGACACGTGTAACCCGATCGGCGCTGAATCTCGAATACAACCACACGTAATGGGTCGAAGCCCAGAACACATACGAGGAAATAAAAACGACTTGTCGCAAACAAACATAACGACAGTCAACAACTCTACTTCTCCTAAGTCAAACAGGAAAACTAAATCGACTCAGATCCTCAACTGGATCAAGACATGCATTTGTGATCATAACACTGCGTGGGAATGGGGAAGTTGACGAAAGCGTGTAGGTAAAAGTCCTTTTTTATTTCCTTTTGAAATGCTTTGTTGGGACGGAAAGGCCACTAGTGAGACAACAAAATTATAGGTGTGCCACTGAAAGGTTTTATATATATTTTTATTTTTAGAAAATAGTTGGAATGATGATTGAATTTTAAGTTTATATGTGAATTCGGTCACTTTGTCTATTTGAAAACTTAAAAATTGTCACATTCTTTTATTATAGGAATAAGATTTTGAAGAAAAAACAATGTAGCATGAAGGGAATAAGTGCGAAGATTAGTGAGGAAGAAGAAAATTGATGTCCAAAATAGACAAAGTGACCAAATTGACATACAAACTTAAAGTTCAGTGATCATTTTGATATTTTCGAAAGTTCGATCAGTGATCAAATTGCCGATTGTGACAAAGTTCAGTGATCATTCTAGCTATTTTTTTAAGATAACGGTTGACATAGAGGGAAGTTTTGTTGACACACCCATAAATACTAAATGGAAAAATGTCACCCTCATGGTCTGAACTTTCGCCGATATATACATCAATATGATGCTCGAACTTTAAAAACTATCAAAGTAGTGCCCTGAGCTTATTGTAAGCTCGTTGATTGTTTATTTTTTTGTCCAATCAAATGTCGACACGTGACAATTTTTGAAAATTTATGGGCATAGAGAGAGTGGGCGTGCATTCAAGACTAACGAGAGAGAGAGAGAGAACAGAAAAACAAAATAAAATAAAATAGAAAAGAAAAATTATTAAAAAAATAGAAGGGTATTAAAGTCATTTTTCCTCTGTTTTTGAAAAAACAAAAATTGGCACGTCATCGTTATAGATGGTGGCTGTGATGAAAAATGGCTCTAGGCATCATGTAAATGTAGTTTTAAGAGTTTTGGCACTACTTTGATAATTTTTAATGTTCAGCCATCATATTGATGTATCGGTAAAAGTTCAGACCTTGAGAATGACTTTTCTATTCTAAATATACACCCCAATTTTTTTGAGATCATATATATCATTTCAAGGTAATGAAATTACTAAAATAGATATTTATAAAAAAATGGAAATAAAATTAATTGAAATCCCTCCTGCTTAATTTTCTTCTTGCTTGAAGATATATTCACAAACTTAGTTTTAGGAGTTGGAACCCTAGAATGCTTGAAAGATATTCATCGATAAGTTTTAAAAGCATAATAGATCATAAAATAAATGGTTTGTACCCCTCAATGACGAATTTATTCTTCATCGATATCATTGACTGAAATTTGAGTACTATTGAATTTTAGTTTAGAATCGAGTCTGAGATCTTATTCTTCAAATAAATATGTAGTTTACAAAACTCTTTTTGAACTTAGTTCTTTTCCTTTAATCAATTGATATAAACCCTAAAAACAATCTAGAAATGTAACAAGGTAAATGAGAAAATATCTTAAAGCGACATCTTTTACTCTAATTTATTAGCAAACTAAGTCTTTTCATTCTTTCTTTCATTGGGTGTTGTAAAGTGAGTTCTTTGTTTTGATCGATCATATTCATTGTCCTAATGGTATGTTTAAAAAACTAGAAACAGAATCCATATTTAGGGAAGAAGACATAGATAAGGGTAATTTAGAAATTTAGAGGGTGTGTATCTAGTAATTGTTAAAGTAATAAATTTATTAATTGGCGCATTAATAATGGGATGTGTATCAAATATTTAGGGTTGTGTGAAAAAAATCTCCCGACATAAAACTCAAACCTCGTATACAATAAGCACATATAAAATATCTCATATAGTCACAGAACATCATTCAATAACTATGTAATAAAATATGTATCAACTAGCAGAGAACGCCAGATATTCTATCCGCTTTATGAATATAGCGACATAATGAAAGAGTCAAACTGTTGCTTTTCCAACGAAAGCTTTCCATCCATATCCAGTTTTGATGAGCTTCCCTAGTATATATCCAAACAACAATGAAGTCGTAGGCACTACGTTTCATCCTTCTACTAAGAGGATGCGACCACTTCACCATAACACACATTATCACCAGGGAAGATCAGGCACTTAAGGTGCATACACTAGCAAAACTGCCTTAGTCCTACTAAAATAACATCAGACTACTTAATGAAAATAAATAACACATATTACGTACTTAATAAAAAAATGGTTGGTAAGGGGTAAACCCCAGACCCAACTACCATCAAACAATAAAGTAGAAGTGTTTGATGCAACAACCAAACTCTCTTGGGGATCACCACAGTCGCTGTTGCATTTTGTTAGCTGATCATCAGATCAATGCTGACCCAATATGTCGTCGTATGACTACCAACATAGCTAGAAGACCACCAACTAGCACACCTTATCCCACCCAGATCTGACCTCGCACCACCAACCAGACCGTGAAACATAAAATCCTTATCCAGCCACGTTGCCAGAATCCTAGTCTCCTCCTCCGCCTGCTAGAAATAAGGCCACCGTAGTCTTTCTCTTCCACCTGTTGGGTGAGAAACGATCGAAGGAACATATGGCATACCTCCCCAATGTCTTGTGGCCACATAAACCATTTTTGGTGTGATACTTACATAAACAACTTAATTCTCTAACTAGCAACTCATTAATTACATAAAAAATGTGAAAATTATGGAACAATTTTTTTTTTTTTTTAACTAACAGTATACGCAACTTATAAGAGTGTTAATAAAGGACTACTCTAGGATTAATTGTGTGTTCATGTTGTTCGATGAATGTCCTAAGTCGATCATAAACAAAGAAATTTACCTCTTATTAATCGTAATTACATCCAGTATGGGGACCCTCCTCATATCATAAATGAAGCTTTAAACTATTAATGTGCATGGTTAATATCTTGAATGTTTACGTCCTTTTTTTGGGAGGAAAAAAAAACCCTAACTTGTAAAGAATTTGATAATAACTCCGGGGTAGCTTCATAAAAGCCCCAACTTGTAAGTTGAGACAAAAAAAAATGTCAAATTGAGTCGTTGTTTTGTATACCATCTCAATCAATAACGTATTTCTATTTATTCAACATAATAAAATTTTAGGAGGATGATATATATTGATCTAGTAAAAAAGAAGTCAACTTTATTTCCTTAGGAATCATCGTTCCTTGTTGTTGGATGAATTATATCTTAGGGTAAAAAATTTAAAATAGGAGAATGATGTTTAAAAGAAGTTAACTTTTTTCTTTCTCAATGATCCTTGTTGGATAAATTATATCTTAAGGCAACTCCAACTATAGAGGAGCCATTTGGGGAAGTTGGAATCATTTTGGCTCCTTCTCATTACTTTAGCTCTAATTTCCTTATCTCCAACAACAAGTTCTACTTAAAAGACATAGAATACATTTTCATTCAATTCAAAATTAACCCACCTCTAGTTTTATTCAACTAAAATCATTGTTTGTTAAGGGAACCCACAAGTGGGCAACATGCTTTTCGGTGGAGCCTATAGACTCTCATTCTAAGTCCAGTTCTGGATTCCAACTCCCAATTTCACAATTGAGATAAAAAAAGTTGGAATAAGTTCCAAATCCAACTCTTTTGTTGGAGTTGTTGTAACATTTTGAATCGGAGGACAAAAGAGATGTTGTAAGAAAGATGTCATCTTTTTTCAATTGGAAATGCTTGTTGGATTGATGAATTATATCACAGGGTAAGATTTTAAAGAGATGCATGATAAGGATTTCATAAGAAAGAAGTTAGATTTTTTTTTCCTCAACAATTATTCTTGGATGAATTATATCCTATGCATGGTAAGAGGTACTCTAGCAGATTTTCTAAATATGAAAAGTTCTCCTATATCATTCACTACTAGGGGAATTTTTTTATTCGCATATTTTATTCCTTATTTTTTCGGTTTTAAAAAAAAACATATTCATCCTATTTCTACATCCAAAGTGAGAATTTAGGTAGCAATGAGATTATGCAATGATTGCATTTTATGTTGTAAATGTAATTATTAAGTATACCTATTTAATAATGTATTTGAAAAAAAAAATAAGTACAGTAAAACCTCTATAAATGAATAACATCGGGACCGAAAAAAATTATTATTTTATTGAGATTCTTAGATATTTTCTAGTAAATGAAGACAATATGATGATGGAGTCGTCCACGATGAAGAGATAATTAAATGATAATGTATCCGCATGCTGAAGATAATCATGATCCAGATCAAAATTCTGTTGTACCGATAGTTTCTCCAAGAAAGACATTTGAGGCAGTATTACTTTGAATAGGTTTTTTCTACAAAATGAAATAACTTACAAAATATGATGCACACATCGCAAAAGATCAATGACGAAGTTAAATTTGGTCTAGATGCAAAGAAGAAATAAGCTGCAATAGTCTATCTTTTTTGAAGAAATAGTTTAACTAATCAAAAAAATAAAAATTGTCAGTTGAAAAATTAATTTTTATGAATTTTAATATATTTTTCATATTTTTTAATTAAATTATTACTTTATATATTCGTAAGGACCTAAAGGAATTAGAGAAAAATTATTATCTTATGCATTTAGCGAGCTTGCTCGTAATATGAACTAGTCCTGAGTCAGGACCGGGAAAAATGTTACTTTAGTGAGGTCATTAATTTATCAAATATTTATTTATCGAAGTTTCACGGTAATTGTTGAATTGTGACTAAATTTTGAGTAATATTGCTGGAGCAGATTTTCAGAAACTTTGGGGTCTCTATTCTAAGTTTACATCAGAGTCCAATGATTGTCTAACCTAGACCAAATCACACCAATGCAAGCCAAACCCTAGCTAGCGGGGAGTTCAACACCACTCCCTGCCACACACACAACGTCTCTTGTGTGTCTCCTGACCACCAGAAACCAACAACCCAATCGACCACCTGTAAGATTAGCCTTCCACCACTTAAACGTCGCCAGAAAAGTTATTTTCGAGATCTGCTACTCCCACATTTGCAAGAAATTGCAAGCCTATGCCCGTCAAGGGAAACCTTTCCTTGGCTCGCATCACGTTCTGTTAGCCTAGAGACAAACCTGATTCGATTGATGATCTATGTCCATCTGTCTCAAGACCCTCGAATTCGACGACTTTGTCAAGATCTGCCATGTGACAACTTGATGAGGCAACGCGACAGGGTTGTAGAGAGGGCAATGGATCGCTCTCAAGATTCTCGGCTTCACCAATGAGGTTGTTGTAGTATGTCAGAGGCGTTGAAAGGGGTGGAGGCGCTGAAGGGTAGAAAATCCGATCCTAGCAGAGCCTTAAACCAATTTTGGTGTGATCTTACATAAACAACCGATTTCTCTAGCTAGCAACCGTGCCATCCAACCCTAGAGGCTTCAGACGAGCGCGAGCCGGCTGCTTGAATACTAGAGCTTTCTGCCATAAGCATGTTGCTATAGCATGGACACTCTCATTGCTGGTTCGAATCCCCTATGCATAAAACAAAAGGAGTGACATCTGCGCGGAGGCAGACCTCAACAAGAGAGCCGGAAAGCCTCTCGAATTTCTCTGATCCCAAGAAAGGACCGACATGAAGCTCCATCGATGAAGGGTGCCACACCACAAGGTCCGAATTAAGTGTTTCCAAGTGTTTCCATTTTGAGACCAATTTTCTAAGTGTTTCATAGTGGTCCGAATTAAGTGTTTCCATTATTTAGTAATATAACAATGGCATGTTATAATATAATGAATCACTCAAAAATTAGTTTGCTCTTCTTCTAGTTTTATCTTCTTGTTCTTCTTTTATCAAGATCACAGGGTTTTCTTAGAGGTTTTAAAAGTTTAGAGACTAATTCGTACTTGAAAATCATGTAAACTTGCTTTCTACCGTGAACACTAAAGTAGATCGATAATTGACTCCGATAAAAACATACGTGTTTACATCAAAAAAAGAAGCTTTCCCATTTTCCCATTCTAAAAATCTATGTACCAACTAAAAGTTTGCACTACAATAAGAAAGTAAAGCTTCCATTGGGAAAAAAAATTGTTTCAAAAGTGTGATCTCCTTTAGAAAAATAATATTGGGGCTTAAGGAAGACCACACTTTTTTCGTCTTAAATCTATGTGCATATGTCATTATTTCATTAAGTTCACATATTTAAGTATTGACATATCATTATGGCTAAAATTTCATAATACCCTCATGTGATCTATTAAATATAAAAATTAATTTTTCCCAGATAAACATCACTTGTATAGGTATTATTTTCATATATTAATATTTAGCCATCGAATATTTTTTTTTGGGAAATGAATCACTTCATTAAGTGCTACAAATGACAAAGAAGGCATAACCTCCTAAAACAATACAACAAGATAAACATAGTAGAAAAATTGCATCTCAAACCTAAACCACTACGGACCAGTGCAAAGAGAGCAACCCTAAAAATGAAAGGAAAATATCCTACATCTAAACTACTACCGCAGCCGCCACCAAGTCGCACTGTCATAAACTATAGCGCAATGAGAACTAATGATGTCGACAGAGAAGTCAAATCCAGAGAATACAATCCGTACCGATACCAAAAATATTCCAATACACACATCAACAAATCACCAATACCAACATGAACACACTCTCCACCATTGAGACCAAGGAGAAACCACGATTGTCGATGAGGATATATGATCCAAATCAAAGAGTGCAACAAGGAACCAGATCAGAACAAAAATAGAAACCAAAACAAATGGAAAATAGGGGGGGGGGGGTTGAAAAACTCATGCGTGAGCACCCATAATCGCCGCGGTGAGTGAATAACACTAATAGTTGGCAACCATAAGCTCCCTCGTCCAATCCTTTAATTTCATTGAGGTTGGGGGTAGAAGAGCACGAAACAATATGGGGTTGACTGATCTTTGATGTGATAACATATGAGAAAATGTGGCTATAATAGAACCTTAACCTGGACATAGCCAGTAGAGTCACCACAAGGGTGTACGATCTAGACTAGGCCAGCAAAGCCACCACAAATGGTGTAGTTAATTTGGCGATACAAGGGATCACCAAACGAATTATTTGACCTAAACAAATGAAATAGAAACATTAAAGGCATAGGGAAAACTTCTAGGCCCATAAACCATAAGAACCAAACCTTGTGACAGTCGTCGAGCTCGATCATATTTGAGGTTGTACCTGCTGCCAACGCATCATCGTCGCACAAGTAGGCCTGTCAATGGGGCGGGTTTTGATCTGAACCCGCTCCAGACCCGTACATATTAGGCGGATCTGGATCTAATTTTTGGACCTGTTGACCCGTTTATTTAACGGATCGAATCCGAATCACAAGCGATTCGATCCGTTTATGATCCGCCCGTTTATTTTTTTAAACTTATTAAATATAATTTACTTTTATTTACATATATGAAATGATTTTAATCTAAAACTCTCTTTTTTAAAAATAAAAAATAAATATATTTAGCAAAGTTATATAAAATTATTAATAAATTAAAAGATTAAAAACCTAAAATAATTTGTTTCTTGTCAAGTTCCTCGATGTAAATGGAGTTTTTTTTGTCTCCCTAGTTTAGTTTAATGAAATATTTTGGTTATGTAAAGAGATCATGCGACATATTGGTAATAATTAACAAATTGATAAAAGAAAGAAATTTAATAATTAGCATATTGATAAACGGGCTCGGATCTGCTCCGTTGATCAGTTAATCTACCGGATCTAGATCCGGATTTGATTATTAAAGATCCGCCTGATAAACGGGGTGGGTCGGGTCTAATTTTTTCTCTTCTTAAAAGGATCCAGATCTAGATTGATCTGGTCTGGCTCCGTCCCATTGACAGGCCTACGCACAAGCACTGCTCTTCAGCACCTGCCCGTCCAGACCATTGCTTCACCGCACCACAACCCGCCATCATCCACCACAAGACGCCATCACAGTGAAACTTAGCAGCCCAAGACGTCTGGTCCTTCAAATCCCAAATCCGTCGAATCGTAGAGAGGTCAACACCATCAAACTTCACCATAAATGCTCTGGAAACTCCGGCAAAGGTGAAGGGAGGATGATAATCACCACGCTTTCGCCCCACACAGTAGCTTCGGCACCACCACAGACTGTACTAGTTGCAGACCAACCAAAATCTCCGCACCAAAACGACAAAATTCATGATCTGGCCCTTGCTAGTACCACCGCCCATTACAGGCCATGTCTCCCGTCCAGCTGCACCCATGTGATACCGACGAGGCCATAGTCATTGTTGAGCCTTGGGCAGCCAGACGAAAACGCGCGAGAGTTTGGGGATTTTCCTTTCCGCTCTCGTGAAGCGCGTTCCTCAAACTAGCAGAATAGTTGAGTTAATCAATACCCATCCTCCTAGCCATTGAATATTTAGGGTTCATAAAACTTGAAATTTCACTAGCTAGACATCAAATTGTCTATATATCATCAATCTTATGTATGAACTAAGTTCAATTCCAATCTTCATCCTACTCGATCAATCATCAATCTTCTTTTTTACGATTCTAGTTGCACAAACACTTGTAATATATAATAGTAATAAACAAATTCGATCTGCAATTTGAATGACAACCATCATATATATATCACATTCGATCCTTTCTGATAGCTCTTCAAGCTACTGCACACCAGTTGGGACGACAACCATCATATATATCACTAGTCTTGCAATTTGAACGTACTATTCTTCATTCTTGTGGAACCTTTGGTTTATTATTGATTATCAACATGTTTTGCCAAAATCAGATCGATAAAAATGATCAGATGCTTGTGTATTTGACTTTGCTTTTAGAGATATGGTTTTGGATAGAAAAGGAAGAAGGAAACGAAGAAGATGAGCGTGCAAGATAAATGATTAAGTTCGGCAAAGAAAAACAAACAAGAAGATCGAAGAAGAAGGGGAATAAACAAAAGAAGGAAATAAAAAGACTAGATCTAGAGATGATAATGGTGTGCGTAGTGCGAAGAAGATCGATGCCCAGAAAACCAATGCAATGAACGCTAGTAATTATATAGAGAAAAACTTATATTTTAATTATATGAAATAAAACTAAAAAGATGAAAGGGGAGGTATATGATTGGTATTCTAACGGCAATACTTGACCATGTAAATTTACATATTTAGTATATTTAGTGACATAAAATGCCATGTAAATTTAAGGTCATAAAGTTTGGCCTAAGACCCATAACATTGCTCTCTACTTTATAGCCGATATTATTATAAATGGGGTGCGGGAAGATTTCTTTGCTGACCTTAAAGGGTTAAGCAATATGGCCCCTCCATCAAATCTAAAACCTTTATAAATACAGAAGCATGAGCTTCATGCTTCTTCTTACCTTTTTTTTTTCCGATGGTAAGCTCCTTCACACTTTTTAGCAATACTTTTAACTCTTTATAGCCTCCTCATATTCCTAAGGATCGTCATCCCCATGTGCGAGTCTATTCTTCTCCTTCTCCTATGTGGTGGTGACGATGACGAATATGATGGACATGATGCATAAGTTAAATATTTGTGATCTATATAGTTGCAATAAAAAAAGTCAGTCTTTTTTTATTTCAGGGGATGAAAACTTTATTGGAAACATATTCGAGCACATCCCATTACACGTGTAACTTAGTTGCATTTTAGGTATAGCCATGCAAGCTTATTATCCAAACAAAAGAAAAATGCAGAGAGCTTATTATAAGGAAAAAAGAACACCAGATCTATATAGAAGTAGATTATTCAATATAAACTTTATCTATTTCTATCTGTATCGATATACTGATGTAATTATAATTCTTTTTTGTGAAGGAATAGCTTAGCCAAGGTAGGTAGAAGTTGTTTTCCTGAGAAAGAAAATTGTAACGACTTGGAGGAGACACATGACCCATGAGGCATGTGAGGCACTCACAAGGCTTTGCTTGGCTAAGCTGTCGTAGGTATTCACTGTTTCAGGTCCAATATCTAAGAATCAATTAAAGATATTAATTGTTGCTCACAGATTGAGACTGATATGTGAGATGGGTGACCCATATGGTTGGGGCATGATGTTTAAGTGTGGTTCAATTGATCAATGTCACATGTATGAGTGTTGCCCACAACAAGAAAAATGCACTTAGACCGTGGAAACTTTTTCCACGGTCCAAGTAATACTTGGACAACGGAAAGTGTTTTTCTGTCATCTAAGTGGCCACTTGGACCGCGGAGTAGGTCTCCGCGGTCTAGGTGACACTTAGACGACAGAGATGTCTTCCGTCGTCTAAGTACTTTAACCCTAAACTTTAAACCCTAAGGCCCTTACCCCTAAACCCTGCTTTTCACTTAGACGACGCAAACGTGCATTTGCGTCGTCTAAGTGCTCACTTAGACGACGTAAATGTACGTTTGCGTCGTCTAAGTGAAAATTTCGTAATTTCACCTAAAACAACGACCATCTAGACCATGTCTCAATGCATATTCTTTTCGTCGAGACCATAGAGTAAACAATGCTTGGAGTGTGAGCGTCGACGGTTCCAAAATAGGACTTACGGATTTTCGTGTATCCATGTTTCCGGTTTGTAAAAATTTCGGTTTTGCGGTTGACTGTGCCGATGAAACCCTTAATGAACTTACTATTTTGTGAAAATTATTCTATATATATATTGTCTTATGATGAATGTATCCAACGGTTATTTTGTCCAAATTCAATTTCTTTAATATCGATATGCAATGAACATATACTTAATAACACTTAAGTTATACACATTAGTAGATACTTAACAAGTTTAAAGACGTAAGATTATTCGTCGTCTTAAATTCAATTGTTTATATATACGATTCGTTAATCGATATTTTATGACTATTTCATTCGAATGACAGATCGGAAACTTCCTTGCGAATTATTTTTTAAAATTAATTTTACGACTATTTTACCTAGACCACGGAGTTGGACATCCCCGTTGTCCAGGTGATCACTTGGACGACGGAAAAAGACCATCTCCGTCGTCTAGGTGACCACTTGGACGACGGAGATGGTCTTTTCCGTCGTCTAGGTTGAAAAAGATAGCAGTTCAATTTCCACCGCCAAATTAATTGGTTCTCAAAATTCAAACTTTTCACTTAGATGATGGAAACGGGGTGTTTCCGTCATCTAAGTGAAATTTGAAATGCTCCCCAAATTTAAGGCGGTTAACTCCCGCCCGCCAAAATAATTTGGGCGCCGATTCCAAAAATTCAAAATTTTCACTTAGACGACGGAAATGGGTGTTTCCGTCTTCTAAGTGCACTTAGACGACGAAAAAAAACCTCCGCAGTCTAAGTTAGCACTTAGACGACGGAAAAAACACATCCGCGGTCTAAGTGAAACTCTATATAAAGGATCCATCTGATCCTTTTTCCTCATCTCATTCTCAATTCCTCCTCTCCTCTCTCTCACTCCCACTCTTTCTAAAAAATTCGGCAACTTTTCGGCAACTTCCTCCCTCTGGCGACTCCGCTCTCCCACGAGTTTAAATTAATTTATTATTTTACGGCGACCCAAAATTCGGCGATCCCCTCCCTCCGGAGACTCCCCCTTCTCCGACGACTTCCCCTCTCCGGCGACTTCCTCCCTCCGGCGACTTCACTCTCCTTAGTATTTTAATTCCTCCTCTCCTCTCTCTCACTCTCACTTTCTCTCAAAAATTCGGCAACTTTCTGGCGACTCCCCTCTCCGGCGACGACGCTCTCCTTAGTATTTTAATTAATTTATTAATATTTAAACGAGAATTTAAAATTTTAATTACATTATTAATATTTTACTTTAAATTCAAATTTCAATTAAAATAAATAAATAATCACTTAGACGATGGAGAATTCATTCTCCGCCGTTCTCCGTTGTCTAAGTGATCACTTGGACCGTGGAGTTTTTTTTGCGGTCTAAGTGAGCACTTAGACTGTGAATATTTTCCGCGGTCTAAGTTTTCACTTAGAATTCATTCTCCGTCGTCTAAGTATCCAGACGACAGTACTTGGAGTACGGAACCTAGACCACGGAGGTTCCGTCTTCTAAGTACTTAGATGACGGAAAAATGCACCTAGACGACGGAAACGCTCCGCGGTCTAGGTGAGTTTTTCTTGTAGTGGCCTTTCTTTCATTTGGCCAACAAAGTGGGTTACAGACTCTACCAACAACAATTAGGCCTGTCAATGAGGCAAAGTCGGACTAGATCTATCTAGATCCGGATCCGTTTAAGAAGAGAAAAAATTAGACTCGACATTTAATAATCAAATCCGGATCCAGATCCGGTGGATTAGTTGATCAACTGAGCGGATCCGAGCTCGTTTATCAATATGCTAATTACTAAATTTATTTCTTTTATCAATTTGTTATTATTACCAATATGTCACATGATCTCTTTTCATTACCAAAATATTTCATTAAACTAAACTAGAGAGACAAAAAAAAAATTATTTATATCGAGGAACTTGACAAGAAACAAATTATTTAGGTTTTTAATCTTTTAATTTATTAATAATTTTATATAACTTTGCTAAATATATTTATTATTTTTTTAAAAAGAGAGTTTTAGATTAAAATCATTTCATATATGTAAATAAAAGTAAATTATATTTAATAAGTTAAAAAAAATAAACGGGATCAAATCGCTTATGATCCAGATCTGATCCGTTAAATAAATGGGTCAACGGATCAACGGGTCCAAAAATTAGGTGCAGATCCGTCTAATATGTACGGGTCTGGAACGAGTCCGGATCAAAACCCGCCCCATTGACAGACCTAACAACAATGGATAAGAAGAGGTTGGGACTTTTGGGCAAGTCTGTACTATTTGTCTATTTTGGATTCCTAAATAGGATTCTAAGATTTTCTTTCTTATGAGGAGAACAGTCCTTCAATAGTTTGTATCGATAGCATAAACGTATGAACATTGAGTTTGTTTGAGTTGTCCAGTGTGTCACTCGCTCACCATCCAAATTTGATCCCATAATAATAATAATAATAATAATAATAATAATAATAATAATAAAGACAATGTCTTATACAAATTTGATCCATAATAATAATAATAATAATAATAATAATAATAATAAAAACAATGTTTTATACAAATAACATCGTCTGAAAATGTATCTAGAACAAATTCCGGAACATGAGGAAACCATTGTAGGCAAGTGTTATGCCTTCAACAAAAACACAAGACACAAGAAGTACATAATGATTCACATCAAAGCGAAACCCTTAGCATCGACTTGAGGCTTTGGTTAGACTAGTAAAGAACATAAACTTTATTTCTCGTATAGAAATGCATTGAGTTTTTCCATTGAGGACCTCTATGGTGAGGACTTGATGGGTACCTTCTATATAACAATTTATAAGTCTCAATTTTGATCATATTTTGACATACGTTAGATGTTTAGCTATATATGAGTAGATCATTCTTGTAAATTTTCAACCAAGTTGAAAATCGTTAAGAGATTAAAAACCATGGTTTATCAATTATAAACATGAACGGTTCAAGTTTGATAAATTTGAAACGTTCATTTATATCATCTGTTCGACCCCTTAACGATTTTTAAATTGGATAAAAATTTATAGAAATGATCTACGTATATATAACTAATAGATTAGCTAGATATACAACGGTTGATCGTCCAAAATATTATTGGGAAGTATGATTACTCACCAAGTGCTCGCCATAGAGGTCCTAAATAGAAAATTTCCCTAGAAATGCAATATGCAAAAAAGAATAAGAAATACGAATTGATTCAATGTAAATTTACACTAATTGGGATTTCCTAAACAGGGATTCTGATAAAAAAAACAATTCAAGACAAAGAGAGAGAGAAAAAACTGTTTATTTAGTTGGAACTAGACAATGTCATTGATCAAACGCCCGTGCCTGTTATAATGTTTCTCCATGAAAACCTTTGAAGCCCCTTCAATGGTCCTCCTCCAAGTCTGCACACCACAAATGGTTGAAACTAGTTTATCAGTGACTTCGATTTCTTTCCCCAGTTGCACTTGTATAACACATATCAGTCATCATCAGCTGATTTTTATACATCATTTTCTATGCCTCGTATCTCTTCCTCATTTTTATACATCAAATGGCTGTAGCTAAGTTGGTAGCACGGACAAAATTAGTGGCAGCATTAAGACTAGAAAAGTCCACCAAGACCCATATATCAATGGGAAATTAGCTGCAGCTTTTTTTGGACCCTGCTTTTGAGTGAAGTGCCATCTAATGCTTTAGAGCTCAAATATATCCTTCATCCTTGACTACTTAAGTGCTTCTAATGAGTTAGAACTTATAAAGTTATTTAAAAAATTATAGCAGAAATTCAGGAAACGACTCCAGCAATTTTCGTTTAGTTAGAAGTTGGGGCAAAATGCTTGTTTGTACAAAAACAATTCAATGCATTTCAGGGTATGAGTTAGAAAACCATAAGAGAGTTTTGATTTCAAATGAAGCACTTGGCAGCTGGAAGGTGAACTGAAGACTTTGAATTGTGGATCCGGCTCCTCTAAAGTGAGGAGCCTGTGAAGTTCTGTGAAGTTTTTTAAATCTCTACTTGAATTGTAACTATTCTATTAGAATAGTATTCTAGTAGAATAGTATGACAGACGCAGATACACAAAGAAATTACTACCAATAGTAAGACACTTACTAGCTAAAATTGGGGATTTGGGGCCACTGAGATTCACGCCAATGGTCCTATTGTTTGTTGGCAAAGAACTAAATATTGGTCCCGTCACAGGACTAGGTAGCCACGAACTGAGGAACACCAAAGGTTCCTCAGCTGGGTTTAAACTTGTGTATGATCGAGTGTGTTAGTTGTGGTTTCACAGCAGTAACAGTTAAATAAACCCTCTAGGAATCTAGAGGGTTTTCTCTTACTGGGTACTTAAGAAAGTTAAACAATTTAAATAAATCAGATTGATATGAAGACATAGAGTTGAGCTGTTGAATCTAACCGTGTGAATGGTACCAAAAAGTGACTGGCTCCTTGACTTGCCATGAACCCCAAGTTTCCTAAGCAGCAATGCGTTGCTTTTAGTCCCAGCACTTGATACAGCAACTGAAACAGGAAGAAGTGACCTCCTCTCCACTAAGCCGTTACTACTCTTGCCATTTGATGGGCTCTCACACTGATCAAACTCTCCGCTTTTCCGGCTTCTCTTTCGTTGTTTCGTAAGTACCTTCATCGCACGCTTCTTTGCCGCTGCCGCTGCCTCCGCCTCATCGCAGGAATCAGCAAACTTCCGTAGCAGCTCATCTGAAGACCTCTTGGTCACATGTTGAACAGCAGCAGCAGAGGCAGCAGCACTAGGAGGAGTAGGAGTGTCCATTGTAACCTCAATTAGTGATGAGAGGAGAGAAATCGAGAGATGTATTGCAATCGGATCGATCGAGTTGGGTATTTTGGGTTTGTGATTTTGGTGCTTAATGTAAGTGGAAATATTGGACCGTTGGGGTTTAGGGAGTGATTTGAATAATTGGGGGTCGGCAGATATAGCCGTTAGTGAGAATAATAGAGAAAAACAGAGGGCATGCAGCGAGTCTGTAATGTATGATTGTCATGTGAGAGTTTGGGAAGAGCCATCAATCAATTTTGTAAGACTACAGAAATTCCCATTTGACATTAATCTGATTGCTTAAATGCGATCCTCCCACGTTCACAGCTGACACACTCGTTGCAGATATGCAGTCAAAGTTGGAAGTGGGTCGGGTTTAACCAAAGTGAAAGTACCTGGCCACAAGGCCCGTTTTCATGTTTTTGATGAAATCTGTCAAAGTAGCTACCATGAAGAAGCTGGCAAGCTGCGCGGGAGAATTGATGGTATTTAGCTACGCTAGGTTTGTCTGGAATGGTCTCTTGCTTAATAGGCTATCCGAGTTGCAGGTTGAAAAGCCAAATGTAGCTGGTGAAGTAACTAAGATCTAGTACAATATTGAATCAGATGAAAGATTACACCTCTTTCGAACTTTATCAACATCTTCAATTACCAGACTTCCTACTTCATAAGAAATAGAAATTCACACGAAAGTACAGCACAAGCAACTTACAATTCAACAAGCAAATGGCAAAAAGAGTCATAAATCAGGCTTTGGGACCACGGATTCACAGATCAGGTTTCTTTCCAATAGATCTCCAGAAATGCTGTTAGAAGATGTACTGATGAAATCCTTTCAAACTTGATAAAGCTCATACCCTGCTACTAAAATTGAGTCCCAAAACTGAGTGTTTGACAATCAAGAGATCTCATGTTTAGCTGCAAAAATTGGGAAACACCAACATAAGAATGACTGCAGCATTATAAATTGCAACAACAATTCACTGAGATGCCAAACTTTACACGATGGACCAAGAATCAGAAATCACGTCAATTAAGAGCACATAGACACGGCAGAAATGTCTAACATCAATTCCCAAGGCTACCTATTCCTCTACAAGTTTTCTATGACTCAAAGATAAAATAGCTTACCATAACCGCAACACCTGTCTCACAGAATTTAGGTATGGAAATGAGTCTCACCATCTGCCCTTCAGATCCTGCCAATAGAAGGTTGTTTACTAAACAAGTGAGGGAAAAATAAGAACAGGAATTGCTAGAATGAAAGATCTTATATACAATGGTAAAAAAGTTACAAAAATTTACCCTTTACCAAGCGGCTATCATACTTATGCTGATTACCAACAAAGTAAACGTGAGGACATCTCTCCAGCAGGAATGGATCTCTATCTGTGAAAGGATAACACTCTGGAAGAGCATAATGTTAATGAACATCAAGTTAGCAATACAAGGAGAAAAATAACTTAAACAGAACCTCATGCAAAGATAAGTGTATAATGAACACTATTTACTTGTCAAATCAACTCAAACAACATGACAAACCAAACTACATAAGCAAAAGATATAATGTCAGACAAAGAGTACTAGTTTTGGTGAATATATTGTTTAGTCTCAGATTAGATAGAAATCATCCTATCTCAAAATTTCCAGAAAACCTTATCAGGTCAAAAATCCAAAAGACTCAAACACATGATTAACAAAACAACTCGAGCAAACATATGATTTAATACCTAGAGTGTTAGGTGCTGTTGGTGCCAGATGCCTCCACCTCAATGTCCTTTCAACATATTCTACTTTATCCTTTGCTTCTGAATACCTATCAAGATCATCTATATTTTTCCCTGATGTTCCGACAAATCTGAGAAACCAAAAGATGATTCTGTCAAAAGAATTGCCTAAGTGATGATAGTAGTTGACAATTCACTTTCATAATTGTACCTCATATCATCAAGATCAAAGGAATGAGGATTTGGACATGATCTAAACGTGTTATAAGCTGATGACCCAGGGAAAAGGCATTTATTTAAAGGCTGCAAGGATGAGAGTATCAGAAACAAAACAGGTTGCGATCGAAAACGAACATGAATACATGCATTTAAGGACATAACAACCTGCTGTGGCAAAGAAGCATTAGCAGGGTCATCTATGCCTGGCATGATATCTAAAGGTACACCTGCAGCTATCTGAGCTAAGACAAGTCAATTAGCAGTGCAATTCCAGATAGATACATACATGAGTAATTGCAGGTTAAGCTGAAAGAAAGAACCTGAGTCAACATGATATCCAGCTCTTTAATTGGCGAATACAGCCTAGATTGATCCTTTGGTGCCAGATTCTATCAACAATTGAAAAGAAGACTTCAGTTTTTAAGTAGGCAAAAAGAATCCAACTAAGGAAACACAAAAAGTGCGCTTTCTTCCAGCTTATAATAATTTTTTTTAAACAATCAAAGGTAAAGATAATCACATCCACCTCAACTCCTACATCTATAACTAATCACTAACCAGATATCTTCTGCCTTATTATCAGTAGCATGAAATATTACCTGTCCATTTAGAAGTCCACGAGGAAGTTCAACAGAGTTCCCGGCAATTACAACCTGAACAATTTGCGATGCAAAATTTTGTTCCTGTCCAATGTGCCACAAAGTGTTAAAACTAGGTACCACAATGAATATCATATGATCTTGAAGGACAAACAGCAAGAACCTTCTCATCTCCTAAATGTCCCGTAATGTGATCAACAAGAAGCTGAAACAAGAGTGGGTTTGAAGAGCTGCTTCCAACATGAAGCCCTGACACAAAGACAACATACTTATCTTCTCCTACATGCAGGCCAAAAGATAAACACGATTAGTCAAATAACACTTTTTGCCAAATACAATAATAAACGATGCTAGAACATAAATAGTAGTTGAAATAAGAAAAAATATATATGAAACAAACAGCATATTCATAATCATGAGAGAATGACATTAGAGCATAAAAACCAATAAATGGAATATTGAAAGAGTAAGCAGTGTCCTTTTTAAACGCATAGGATTGTAAATGAATTAAAACTGCAAAAAGATGAAGAAATCAAAGGGACTAAAAGCCAAGAGTTTCCACTTAATAGTCAAAGGTTCAAGTAGCATTTCTTGTCACTTCACCTACTTCCTAAGCATCTTAAATTTTAGGGAATATATCTAGCATAGTTTTCATGTTTCGACCTTTTCGTATGAGTTCATCGCATTATCTTGAACCAGATTTCTGCATCATAAGGTATTGCAATTTGATGCCTGACCATTTTTACAAAATTTGTTTGACAGTTCATTAGTTGATATTCATATTGGGATAAACATATCCAGCATAACTCTGGTCACATCCAAAAGAAAAAAAAGGAGAAGGCAACTGAAGAAGGAACAAATTTTTTACAGCAGCAACGAAAACACAATAACAGAGAGAGAGAGAGAGAGAGAGAGAGAGAGAGATTGTAACATTGTACTTGATTTCAATGGCAGCTCAATCTGGGGTGGTAAGCCAGCTTCAAGAATATCGAGAACTAAGAAGTCGCCTTCACTAGTCTCTTTTCCGTGCAAACCAACAATATTCCCTATCACCAAGGTAATGCAAAACAAGCACGCTTCAAACATAGTTATTTGTAAGCAAATCAACTCTTCTGAATAAAAAATACAGTTGAAATATTGCCATAAACATACGATCAAAGATAAAGTGGTTTTCGAGGACCCAACTTGTTGAATGAACGATAAAGTCCAAATGCATCGAGTTAAACTGTCATGTGCCAAAACAAGATTCAACGCTAATAATAATAATAAAGACATGT
This sequence comes from Geum urbanum, assembly GCA_946800695.1. Taxonomy (NCBI): domain Eukaryota; kingdom Viridiplantae; phylum Streptophyta; class Magnoliopsida; order Rosales; family Rosaceae; genus Geum; species Geum urbanum. The sequence goes on from OX326997.1 coordinate 60,007,038, forward strand.
GTTTTTATGTACTTTTTTTAGTCAAATAAAATTTGTTGATAAGGATCACCTGTTACATATACAGAAGGGGAAATTACGCTCCCAGCAAGCCTAATTCTTCCACTTTCATCTTCCAAAATCAGATAATCATCAGCGTGCACAAAATTATGAGGCTTCACAAGTGGTACCACAGATCTCTGTCAAAACAATACAAACCATAAAACTCAGTAACTTTCTAACCAAACTCTCGTGGATCTTGAAAAAACAGATAAGTGAACTATACCGTCTTAGAGTACTCATCGAGAATCGAAGGTTTGAGCTTCATGTGCTTGTACAGGGTTCCGACAACGGTGCATTCTTTGCCTTCTTCCAATTGCAAAACTGTGCACACTGCACCACCGTAACGGAACACAACACATACTTATATTGACTAGAGAAATCATAAAACCCTATGATAAACAGTATACGAAAAAGCGAAAAGAAGACTGAATGAGGAGTGACCAGGCAAATGGGGCTTCCAATTGGGGAGGAGGGGATAGAGGAGAGTCCTCATCAAATGGAGACGCGCAAAGTAAATTTGGCTGTATTGCTGGCCCCTATACACCTCATTCATCAAGAACTTGTCGTCCTACAGTTGGAACAAACACCAAAATTAGATTGGGAATACAATAATTGAGGAATTGGGTTGCTCAGGAAACCCTAGAAAATGGGGATTGTGCAGGTATGGTTCTTCTTTTTCGTTCTAGTTTTGTTATTACGTTTTAAGGTAATGAAATTGAGAAAGAGAGACAGAGAGAGTGAGGATGGATATACCTGTGAGACGTAGGTGGCTTGTTTTCTGTAGAGTTTCTTCTCGGAATCGATTTCCATGGTATCCATGGCGGGAACAATGATAACCAGACACTTTTTAGTTAACTAGCGCCCAGTTGGGTTCAGTAGAGGTTTATATAACGAATCACAGCAGTTGTGTAAATACAATTGATAGCATTAAAAAGACAACACAGGGATGTAGCTCAAATGGTAGAGCGCCCGCTTTCCGTGCGGGAGGGACCAGCTTTTTTCACTTTTCACTCTACATTTGACTATTTGTGATCAAGGAAAATCTCACTCTCAATGGCCTCACCTTAACCTGACATTTAGGGGCAAATTCTATGAATGGTTATGACATCGGCACAACAAATATTTGATATATTTATCTATTTTTAATGTGTAAAAGAATATTAAAAATATGAAAAAAATTCATTCACATGACTAAATTAAAGCTTGAAACTTGCTTGATTTCATTTCCGTCTTTTATCTTGTCAGTTGGGTCAATGTATTGCACGTTATCATATTGACGTGATGTATTGTCCAAGTGTCGAAAGAGTGAACAACATGATATGTCGAACATAATGTCGATAAGTATTACAGTATTAGACACTTCACTTGTTCACTATGAAAATTGTTGGTGCTTTGTAGATCATTTAGTCATTACAACCTATGAATTCATACCAAATTAGTCTGTGACTACTTTTCATCTCACATTTGGTATTGTCTTCTTATTCAGATGATTTTAGCATCCTCCTTTAAAAATATCAAAAAATAACAACATATGAATGTCATCCATAACCAAACAACCCAAAAACAGAACTCCAGAGAGCATGTGCAAGCAATGGCGGATCTAGAAATTTTTGTGAGGTTGAGCAAGATATTAAACCTTTTTTCTTATGCCCATGGAGTCTGCTATTTTCTTCTTAGAGGTAACTCGGAAGAGGATTTATTTTCCCAGAAAAGAAGAATAGGTAGATTACTAAAAAAAACAAGAAAAATAGATAAGTTCACCCAAAAAGATAAAAACGAGAGAGGGTTAGAGATTTTTACTCAAAAAGAAATGAAAAAAGATGATAAGAGGAATGGATCTGTCGATTAACTAGATTTACTTTCTTTTTAAAACAAAAATGAGTAGAGATATTAGGTTAGTGGCCCCGCAAGTTGGTAATCTAATGCATAGTATGATAGGTTTTTACTAGCTTCTTTTTATTTTCATCGCAAACTTCTTTTTCTTTTGCACTAGACCTAAAACTACGTCGTCAGTAATTATTAAATCAATGGAAGACCGAAGAACCTAGAAGCTCAGAATGCAGACGAGATATTTTGCCTTTCTCATTCACCTTTGCCCTGAAATTGTCATTTTTATCGATCATATCTCTGTCCAAGGTCTATAATTCAAAGGGATGTTACAAAAACTCAGGTTGGGCAACTGCCCAATCTGGCCTATATGTAGTTCCGCCACTGTGTGCAAGTGAGCCAGCCTCTTATTAGTCCTGAAAATCCACATATTGGGACACCATAGGCAAAATAGGAACAAACAGAGCATGTGATTCCAAAATGGCATTGATTAAAGTCATTAAACGCAGGTCGTAGCATAGTCTCCGGACGGCAGCACAAAGATATCACTATTATTGTAATAAATAAATATTCCAAAAATGGCGAAAATACCCCCACACACTTCCCTCGTCGACTCTCAGTATCAACTCAAACCCCCTTTGTGTTCTTCTCCAACTCTCCCAACAACTCTTACTGTACATCTCTTTTTCTTCTCTCATCAATGGCGACCTTGCACCGCTACCACCTCTCCGCCGTCTCAGCCATCCCCTCATGTTGCTCGTCTTCCACAACCACCACCGCCGCCGCCGCCGCCTCTCTCGTCTCCGTCGCCAGGTGGCCACCGCAGTCACGCCGCAGAACATCCTCCGGCGGCCGGAGGTCAATCGTCGTCGTACGAGCAATGGTTCAGCAGGCCGTGCCGGCGGGAGCTCCGGCGGCCTATGCTAAGGAAATGGAGAGGCTCTCCGCCAAAGAATCGCTGCTTCTCGCCGTGAGTCTCATTTCCTGATTTGAATCGATAAATTCTTTAGCTTCTATTCACTGATTGAGTTGCTTAGGATGAGTTAATATAGCAAATGTAAGGTAGCAAGTTACATTCTCATAAGCTCTGTGCTTGAGTATTGTTAAGCTCCATTCATGAGTTTCGTTGCTATCTTATTGAAGCTTTTGGAATATAGTCCATTTAGTTGATTCAGCTCTTGAAATTGAACGTGGAGACATTTTTGTTTTTCAGTTCAAGGATGCTGGGGGTTTTGAGGCTTTAGTGACTGGAAAATTAACGGACATGCAGCGGATCGATGTGAATGAGAGGATCACTGCTTTGGAGCGGGTCAATCCGACACCGCGCCCTACCACGTAAGCACTTGTCTAAACAAATAATTCGCTCCACGTTGTTATACTTTGGATTTTGTTGTTCACTTGTTTGTTCAGCTTCCCAGGTCGCCCTTTTTGGAAGGACGATGGAATTTCGAGTGGTTCGGGTCTGGAAACCCCGGTCTATTTGCAGCAAAGTTTATATTTGAGTAAGTGCTTATGTTTATTTATCTCAGTTGTGGAATTGTGGATATGTGACTTGTAGGTTAAATAATTATTTAGTCTGTCTTCCATAATCTTTTGAAACTTAAGCTAACTTATTCTGCAAATTCATCTTCTCTCTTTGTCTATGTGCAGGAGATTTCCTTCAGGCTTGGTTAGTATATCAAAAATGGGGGTGGTCATCAAGGATAGCAGTGCAAAGATTACAGCAAACACGAAAATCTTAAACTTGGTACTGAATTTTTTCTGCAAAGGTCCTCTCATGTAGATAATGAAGTCTCGGCAAATTAAATATGCATCTCCGCATCTGAAATCAGATTTTCACCATGATTTGTAATGGATAATGAACTTGACTGGATTAGACTTGGGCTCCAGCACCTGTGTTTGGTTAAGAGAAAAGTTAGTCATGATAAGCTCGGCGGTGCAACTTATTTAGGTACAATATTGCTACATCAGCTGGTCGATATGTTTGAAAATAAAGAATCCTTGTCTTCATCCTAAATCATGGACTCTTAGAAAGTCGAGCAAGTGTATGTGCTCAATCCTGCCCTCTTTCCTTATTATTTATATTGAGTTTTGTTAGTTACAAAAGGAAGAGATTGAGAGAAAAAAAAAACATAGGCACTGATATAAGAAAAAAGGCCTGCCTGTTGGCATGAGATATTTTGAAGTCGTGCTAATTATTTTGTCAGAGTAATTTGTGTGATATATCAAACAGTCGATTAGGCATGGTGTTACCTATCCCCAGTTGTAGCTGTTCTGTCTTGATAACTCACCTTTTAGAAGCATTCATTCTGAAGCACTTTCTGATTCTTTCAGATTGAAAGCAAATTCTCTCTGTCAACCAAGTTGTCTGTGGAGGGACCAGTTAGAATGAAAGAGGAATACGTTGAGGGAATTCTCGACACACCAATACTTATTGAAGAAACAGTACCAGAACAGCTGAAAGGAGCACTTGGCCAGGCAGTAAACTCAGTGCAACAGCTTCCTGTTCCATTTCGGGATGCCTTTTCCAATGGGCTGAAAGTTCCTTTAAGTAAGTTCGTTATTTGTCTTGGCCTTTAAGTTTGATATTCGTCTGGTATTGTGTTCGTTGCAATTTGGTACTACGTGATCAGATAGTATAAGAAATTTGGGAAATATGATGTTGGATTTGTTGAGTTTATGAGCCATAGTTCCAGTCAACTTATTTTGCTCCTTTATATGCTCTTTTCAATTTGAGTTTTCTCTGACTATGAAGCTGATTCCCTGTTTATGCGCAACTGTCGTCGTAACTCATAAGCGCAACCTTACATAAATTATGCTGCATTAGACACTTTCCTTGATTAGCTATCCTGTATTTGTGCATGAAGTGTCTTTTATTTACATTGATATTTTAGGTTGGGAGATGATGGACCATTTGTTTTTCTTGGAAAAAAAAAATATCATTCCCTTTTTTTTTGCAAGTGTGTTGAGAGGTAAAACATTGAACATCTCATGGGCCATGGTCCTTTTCTCGTTGATAACTTTGGCAATGGTAGGTTTTATTGTGTCTATATATGAATATGTAAAGTGATTTTAGGCATCCACATTTCATTATCTAGAACTCTTCATTGAATATGTTGAAGAAATCAATATGATTTCCACTCTCATTTATTCCTGTGTTCCTTCTCTGTGCTAGCCTAATTCTCAGTATGACTCCATGCTAAGTGTACTGCTCTATGTTCACCTAATCAGATTTGTTTAGTGTTATTTTTGTGTGTCGTCCCTCGTGCTCCATCAGACAAAATAATATAGAGCAAATCAACTTACCCGCAGATAAACTGCATTATGTCAAATTGACCTATTTCACCTAGGTCTAACCATACTTCCATGCTAAGCTTTACTTCATGCCTGCAGCTGGAGCTTTTGAGAGACTATTCATGATTTCCTATCTTGATTCGGAGATACTGGTAAGTATTCTATTGAGTAGTGTTTCCTGTGGTTAGTTTGATTTAAACGGTACCTATGACAAGTGCATAGAAATAATTAAATGTAACTTGGTCCTCAATCACATTTTCTTTCATTATAGCTAAAAAACATTCCATCAATGATAAAATTAGTTTATAGACCATATAAGAATATTTTGATCGGCTACCGGAATTTTTTTTCCTGACGTATTTTATGAAGAGAAGAAATAATTAAGATTCTCTCAATTGTGCAGTTATAAGTGTTTTTTCTTGACAAAAGTGTATTGTTTTATGTTTGTGTGGTGCAGAAAGTTAATTGCCTAATATACATTCTTACAAAGGGGCTAGACTTATACACAATGCATAGTTAAGAGATGTATAACTTTTTTTAATTTCCCATTATCTTTTCTATAGAACTATATCATCAGTCTGACTTTGCATAAAGTCTATCCAAACAAAATTCAATGATAATGCCTTTTTGCTGAGCTTGTTAATGTTTTACAATTCTCGTTTGACTTGATAATAGATTATATAAGTTCAACTTTGCTCTCCCTTGACCTTTGGCAGTTTGACTAACCTTGGAATTTAAATGCTGAACTTGGTAGTTAAGTATTAAAGTGTTTTAACACTGATAATTTCAACTCTTTTTGAATGTCAGTTTTCTTTCTGAGTGATTATATCTTGATATGGCTGCCACTAAAGTATTGCCCTTAATAAAGTTTGCTTAGCAGGGCAAGTTTCTAAGACTTGAGTCTACCAACAGAAGCACACCACCTCTCACAAACCTTAGCACAGGGTTTGGGGTGTCAAACCTTAGACAATTGATTCTTGAGCCATCTACCCCATCCACCTGTCAATAACTGTTATGCTTTCTCTATAAATATCATTTACTATGGAGGAACTAATATATAAAGTATCATATAATAATATAGAAAGACAGGGATATTTTTTTTCTTTCGGCTGTAGGCTCTTTAAATGGAGCTGGTAAAATATGGGCTTACGATAGACATATCAAAAGATTGGCATTGATTTTTAATATATTGAAATGACTGCACGCAATGTTACACCATATCGGTTCTGAACTTTGTTTCTGGATTTGATACAGATAATTAGAGATTCTGCTGGAGTTCCTGAAATACTTACAAGGTTGGATTCACCATCATCTCCCTTGGGAGAAATCGTCCCCGAGTATGAAAGCTAAAGGTGCTATTGTATGAGAACTGAACCTTTTCTATTATGTAGAGTTTACCTTCAAATTATAGTTACTATTTGACGTCCTTCTCTCCGAATAAGATGTTGATCTTTCTTTTATACTTCCCCTGAGATCTTGCATATATTTTCTAGTAGTTGGTGATGAAAAAAGCAACCAGGCACCATAAAAAATGTGTGTTGCATCACCGTAAAAATTCAAGTCAATTGACAAGGTCAAGTGTTGTCATCATCTGAAAGGCTTTAAGCATGTGTATCTGCTCAATTATAATGTAGAATGTCACTGGATAAGAACAGGGATTATATTGGAAATTAAAGGTTGATGTGAAGCGTAAACATGCCTGACTAAATTGCACCCACGCTGTTTGACCAAGATTTTCTCTGCCCAGCTGTCTTGCCGCCTCTCACGCTTTTACAGATTTGGCTTTACATGACCTGGAAGGACATCTCCAGAGTCTTTTGAACTTCAATTTTTATATAATTGCTTGAATGGCTATTCCCTTTGCCTGTGTCATGGAAATGTTACTTGCTCTACAAAATAGGCATCCGGTACTTCTGATGTGTGAATGTGGCAAATTGTAGGAAGCTTATAGATTGCTTATTCTTTGTTTAACTCCGAGTGAAATGGTGCAAACTTTTTCAATGTCTCCTGTTGTTTCATTTTGTAATTTTACCATTTATTTTCTAATCGATGTCTTTAGGCTTCCACAGGAGGCGCATGTATGATCTTGTAAAACTGTTATTGAGTTTGACATTCAAAACTGATTTTCTGTTATAAGTTTATGACAGTAATCGTCGTTGATGGTTTGACATTGTAGCATGTTGTACTGTCTCAAAAACAGAAAAAGTATTACAACTTCTTTGATGTAGTTAGTTTGCCTTTCTGGTCATATACCGGTTGTTCAGGTACAAGAATTTCTCTTTGCATTGATGGTGGAAATAGCAACACCAGTCCAAGCCGGTACTGATGTTGATCGGTTTCTTTGAATCCCCTCAATTCCTCATATGGTCGTTATAAATCGACAGATAATAGACTATGTCACTATTAGAGCATCGTAATGGAAGAAATGGTGGGTTCAAGAGCACCTGTCAATCTGTCATCTTGATCTAGGTTCAATGATTTAGAGGACTACGAAATTAATATTACAATTTGCAAATATATTAAAATGTTGACTCCCCGCCGCTGTTTCTTGGTCATCCTTTTAACCATCAGCTGCAAGCTTTGGTTTTCTGATAAGTACAGAGTTCTAAGAGCAACTCGAATACCGTCCGCTCTAACAGATCCACCGAACACTAATTTTGTAGTACAAGAGTTATCAGTCATTAGTAATCTTCAACACCAGCAATTTCTTTACCTTGTCAACTACTGTATTAGATCAATGTCTAATTTACATTCACATTCCCTACCGTTCAAGGCTAGTGTTTATCACTGTTCAAGACTTCAAGGCTAGTGTTGTGATAAATGTTTTCTTTACGTTGCATATATAATTAATAAATAACTAAATATATATATATGGTATATAAAAAATGTCGAGAAATGGAGATGTGAGAAGGCGCTAGCCCTTACTATAAATATTCAGTTTTAATGCACGGTTTGGGCATCTTAGTATTAACTTTTAAAAGCCCGACATCCAATTGAGTGAATTTTTTCCCAATAAAAATCATACAAGATCTGCTATTCATTTATACATGTGGTTAATGCATTTGTTTGAGCACTATATAAGTATATGTACGAGCTTTAGGTGTCTGTTTTCGTTCTGTGTAAAAAGAACTCAAATAGTTGTTATTGGTTACATGTTCATGGGGAGAGGGAAATTGAACTTGGGCGGTGAGTAGATGGGCACACTCCTTAACCAACTAAACCAAACCTGATGCTCAAAAGCTCTCTAATGTATATTACATCTATCTTTTGTACGTACTTTATGATCGAGAAGGTAATTAAAGTAACCTGATGTTGTTGTTGTTGGGGTAATGTATGGGACTATGGGGATCTGTGGCATGAACCGTTTGACACCAGGGAGGGATTGATGTCGTCGTGCTGGCGTTGCTGCCATCGGTAGTGGGTACTGGGTAGGCTTGGACATGCTAGTCAAGTGACTCAAGTGTCTGTTTGAGCTTTGAGGAAGCGATGAATGATGATGATCGATCGATGAAGAACTAAAACTTAAAACGTACGTACTCTTTTGCTACTGAAATTGCTTTGTTTCTGGCTAGCTCTCTGGATCTTGTAGGCCAACATAACTTCACTTCTTATATAGGATTAGATACCACTAGCTGGGGCTTATCCGCTTATATAAACAAATTTCTATACAAAATTCATATATTTTTCTTTAGAGTTTAAACTGTTGGCACATGTTTTGATATAAGAAGCAATTGGATATTAATGGAAGTTTCTCAACAGTAGTGGCCAAATGTGGAGGGGTGTATCTGAAAGAGAGGAAGGAGACGACTTGTGTAGTAGATATAAAGTCTTGCTAGCAAAGCCATCTGTTGAAGCCATTATTGTTCATGGTATACAAAGTTACAAACCATTGTTGAAGCCATTATTGTTCATGGTATACAAAGTTACAAACCATATATAAACAGGCCGAGAATCCCGAGAGGGAGAGAGAAAGACGAAGAAAGAACCAGGAGCTGAAGCTAACGTCCAGAAAGAAAGAAACAAAACCCAGAAAAGAGAGAAGAAAATCATACTGAAATATGACTACTTTTGCTTCTTGTTTACTTCCAAATGGAGATGTGCAGAGAAATATCTCTCTGCCAAAAACCCAGAAAATATAAAATAGCCCAAAAGTATATGCTCAACTTTGAACCCTTGTATTTACATATCATCAGCAACAATAAACCCACGAAATACTACGAGTTAAAGTCAACAACCCTCTCTCTAATCCATTAAACCCCGAGAAAACCAAGCCACAACATTTTCAAAATTCATCACCGTCTTCTTCTTCATGATTCACTGGAACCACTACCAAATTAAACGAGTTGGGTCCCTTCAAAACCTTGCAGCAGATGAGAGTTTGAAGTAGAAACGGAAGAAGAGTCCAAATTAGGCAGCATAGGGAATTCACCTAGCTCTTGTATAAACCCTTCCAAATCTGCAAACCTCTCCAAAAACCCACCAGACTTGTCCGCATTCCACATCATCTCCTCCTCCTTGATCACTCTCTCCGATCTCGGATACTCAAAACCCCGGAACCCGCCACCGTCTCCGCTGCCGTGACTTCTCGTCAGCTCCATTTTCTTGGTCGTGAATGCATTATCATCAGCGCCATAACCACTCTCCATTTTCTTCTTCTTGGTGGTGTTGTTGTTTTTGTGGCAGCCATTTTTCGATGGCTTTCCGGTGAGACGCTGAACGAGTTCCCGAAAATTGGCGACGTCGGTCTTGATGATCTCGGGTGCAAATATGTGGATGATGCGAATTTTGGGTTTGGGTTTTGAGATGGTCTGTGAGTCTCTGTGAATGGCCAAAGCGTTTGAGGTGGACTTGGAAGCATTATTTCCCCAAGTCTGTTTCTGGGTCATCATCATCATCTCCTCCATAAGAGCTGGTGAGAAGGACAGAGATAGAGATTAGAGAGAGAAATGTGTTTGGAAATTGGGGAATTGTGGAAGTTGGTGTTGGTGTGTTGGTGGTGTATCTTATTTGTTTTTTAGAAGAGAAGGGGCTTTACTTATACGGGGGATTTTTTTTGTTAGAATTATTTAATCAATTGGGTGGCAAATCAAAAAATATTAGGAAAAAAAAAATTTAAGATTTAAAAATAAAAAGAAAATTAGGGAAGGTTGTCTGGCAAAATGCTATTGTCAAAATGTCAATGGAGTATATGGGAAAAAAAATGGTCCCCTCATTACCCAAATTTGTATATCATGAATTATAATTAGTACATCTTGTATATTTATAATTTAAATAACTCGATGAGCATGGTTCTCAAAGTCATGGGGTTCTTCCCTCCTGGAATGTCTAAATTAAAGAACCTTTTCTTATATGATTCAAGTTGGAATTTAATTAGGGTCATCTAGTTTGCAATTTGTACTAATCTATGTGATAATATTTGGTGATTGTGCTTACCACAAAGGCCCAAAGTATGTATACGTACATCGATCACTTCGATTCTCCTCTTCTTTTGCTTGAACCCTGCTGAGAGGTGAGCAGTACGTTGTGCTTGTTAATTATAGTCTTATGATCGACTTTGTATTATAAGAATGTTATATCCTTCAAAACAATATAAATATATATAGATGAAAACGAAAGTCAACAGTTTTATTTCTACTATATATGAAAAAGAAAATTCACGCGAGTGAAATTTTCAATCAATCAAAATTCAAGATGAAAAGACCCTTAACTAATGGGGAAGTTCTCGTATGAATTGGGTCACCATGAATAAAAAAAAATTAGAATCATCAACTGTTTATACAATTTGAACAGTCAGGCTGAGACCGGTTCAAAGTGAACCAGATTCACCCAAATTGTACCTATGTACATATGTACTTAGAGAGAACAACTTTTTTGTACATAATTTTAATTTTAGTTTCATTTTCTTGATTCCCAATAAAGGATTGTTACAGAGCCTCAATTATGGATGAACATACGGAACAATATGCAAATTCGAATATATATATATATATATATATTATATCATGATAAATATGCTTTTGTGTAAGATTATTATTCATGAAGTAATACAAAATATATATATATATACGCTCAATTGGAAAAAGCAACCTGGCAAATGCAAATTGGCCGATAAAATTCGATAACTAGCCAAATTCGAGCAATAAAAGTTGATAGCTCATTGATGGAACTGACATATATTTATATCGGAACATGACCGTCATTTGGCTAGTTATCGGTTATATATATTATTGGAACCAACATAATTTATTCCTATTAAAGTCTAAAACTTAAATCATATATATCAATTAATTAAGTCATCTATTTATGATTGCAACTAATCCAAATATAAAGCATAAACACGAATTATTATGTACCTGCAAACTCTAGGACGTGATCATAACTAAAAAACATAAATCATTATCTCAAATTACTCTAAAAAATATATTTTATTATTATTAAATCATATTATATTTTTTTATTATTGATGATTATTACTTTAAGGAGACAACTTTTCTATATATGAGAGTAATGAGACCAAAAGAGGTTATAACTTATTAAAATGCGGAGGTTATTCCTACTTACACTACAAGAAAACAGCACTTAGACGACGGAGCGTTTCCGTCGTCTAAGTAAGTTCTTCCGTCGTCTAAGTGCTTAGACGACGGAATCTCCGTCGTCCAAGGTACGTGCTCCAAGTGCTGTCGTCCAGGAACTTGGACGACGGAGATGAAGTTCTCCGTCGTCCAAGTTCACTTGGACCGCGGACAATTTCCGTGGCCCATGTAATCACCTGGACGACGGAGATTAAGTTCTCCGTCGTCCAAGTGTTTACATGGGCCACGGAGATTGTTACGTTCTCCGTGCACTACCAGAAATGGAGACATTACCGGTGACTTGCCGTCGCCGGCCTTGTCTTTTTTTTTCGCCGGAATTGTCATTACCGGCGACAAGTCGCCGGCAATGACGTCGCCAGAAATCCCCCGCCGGTATTAACATTGCCGGCGATGGGAAACGCCGTCGCCAGTAATGTCCGAGACATCACCGGCGACGGCGTCGCCGGCAATGGCAGCGCCGCCGTGGCCGGAATGTGAGACATTGCCGGCGACTGAGGTCCATGTCACCAGCAATGTCTAGAAAAATTTTGAAAAAAAAACGCGGTTCTGGATTGGGCCCAATTCCAGAACCTGCATTGAAAGACATAAACCGTACAATCATACAAGTTCAACAGTACACATAAATGTCCAACGTACAGTACAAATAGCAACGACGATACGAAAATTAACTACAACTACAGGTCAGGGTCGAGGAACTTGAGGGTCAGGGTCGAAGTAATCCATGTACTCATTTGAATTCCGGTGGCTACCTTGGTCTTGCTCCGGCGTTGACTGGTGCGGTGGTGGTGGTGGATAGCTAGGGAACGGAGGGACCGGGACCGGGGGAGGTGTGGGGAACGGTTGTCCGGTAGTCTGAGCCTCGTACATCGTCTGCATCCATGTGTACATCTGAGCCTGCATCTGTGTCTGCTGCTGGACCATGTTTTGGTACTCGGCCATCTGCCTCTTTTGCTCCTCCAACTCCCTCTGCGTCCTCTGAAGCTCCGCTGCGAGGTTACGACTAGAAGTTGAACTTCTTGACCCGGTAGAGTATTGTGAAGTGTTTTTCAATACTCCTTCGCCCGCCGAGCCCATTCCCCTACCGTAGTAGGTATTCTTTCCAGTCCCGCACACTTTTGCCATGATCTGAGCTGCTATCGGGGGATCAAGCGGATCGATCTGAGAGGCATATTGGGTGACTTCTTCCTCGGAGCAGTCAGGATGGTTAGTCCGAGCTATACCCATGGTCACTTCTGCGGTCGCCTCCTCCACTCTCGCCTAATTGAAAAGCGAAAATGAACAACGTATTAACTAACAAAATCTATTAATATCGAAAAATAGATTTATTAACACATGGAGAGGCGAAAGACTTACCGCTTCGTCAGGGCACTGCGGATAGAACTTCTGATGAATATACACCAAGGGGTTTACTTCTTGTTGTTGCTGCGCCTTAGTCGACCAACCCATGTAGTTGAGTGAACCTGGATGATGGGCCATGGTGTTTTTCAATCTATTCGCCCGGTTCGTCTTCGAAATCGCCTTGTTTGATAAACATATGGAAAAAATTAGTAACTAACTATTTCAATCTGATACGATACATTAGGCTTGTAAGATATATTAAGGATGCATACCTGAGCTTTGGGGTGCTCGAAGTGGGCTATCAGCCACAGCCACTCGTACTCCCTAAACCGGAATTCGCTAGGGGTAGAACCTCGGCCTAGCTCCTTGTATACAGTGTAATGGGAAGAAAGCTCGTTCTTCCACTCTTTATACCTATATTAAAACAAGGAAAACAAGTTAGAGATATTAAAACACTTGATAAACAAAAATCTAACTCGATATATATTCAAATAAGTCGAAGCACATCACCTCATATGTAGTTGACGCTCTACCCACGTGTGAATAAGAACTTCATCCACGTCAAACCACACCTGCAATATGAATATATATAAAAGGTAAAATTATATATTTATTCAGACTTAATTAACAAATGTAAAATTTACGTAATGAAAATACGATTTTACTCACACTGAGTGCATTATGCACTTGCATCTTCACGTAGATAGGCACAGATTCCTAATCTGGCCAAAGCATTGGGACCTTGTCCCGCACGATCGCACCGGCCATGCTGACATATTTGCGCGTGGTGTCGAATGCCTCGATCACCTCGCCATCCTCATTGGCCCTTATGGGCGTTTTCCTTCCGCCGGTGGCCTGCACAAGTCTCTTCCCGGTGCAGGTGCCTCTAGCCCCTTTCTGTTTTCCAGTCCCATTAACGAAATTGCTTAATAATACAATGTCAACAAATTGATATCATTAATTGAACCTATCGCAAGTCTTAAGTAATAATTAAGTAATCAATCTGATGTTAAATAAAATTTACCTGCATCGTCCGTTTGTTGGTTGGTGCACCTCACACTCCAAAGATACACGGGGTCGAACGGGAGGAAGTTATACGCTTCCTCCACGGTCAGGAACTCCGGCCGTCCTTCAACATAAACAGGCATCCCCCTATCATCGAATTCAGGGATGACAGGAATCTCGTCGGGTAGGAAGAGACCGGACGGCGGAGATAGACGAGGCCTGGACGATGAGGCGCCAGCACCACCATGTGTCTCAAATGATTCCCGTGAAACGGGAGTAGGCACTGGGCGAATATGGGGCATTCGGATTGAGGGAGTTTCTGATGCCCCCGTTGACTGTCGCTCGTCTGAGACTCTGCCACCGGAGGGACGTCTGCTGATTGAGCGTCTGGAGACTGAGGCTCGAGCCTCGACTTCCGGTTCCACGGCTCTTGATCGTGCAGCTTCCTCCTCAGCTCGCGCCTCTAGCAAGGCTCTCGTGCGAGCAGTCATCATTGGCCCACTGGGCGTGTTGCTAACTGCGGGCGAGGAGGAAGCTTGACTACTGTTCCCTCCACTATTTCGGGAACCTCTCCGAAGCCAATTAGCCGCAAAACCTCCTGGACACCGTAATAGTCATGGATTCGGTTCAATAACAAATCGGAACCGGAACGGTGTGGAACCAGAACTGTTTGTAACCAGAACCGTTTGTAACATAACGGTTCCGGTTACAAACAGTTCCGGTTCCAAACCGTTCCGGTTCCAAACCGTTTCAGTTCTATAACAAATCGGAACCGGAACGGTTTGGAACCGGAACCGTTAGAACCCGGAACTGTTTGTAACTGGAAACGTTTGTAACATGACGGTTCCAGTTACAAACAGTTCCGGTTCCAAAGGGTTCCGGTTCCGCGCGGTTCCGGTTTATAACCGTTCTGGTTCTAAACCGTTCCGATCTCGATTTCCACCTTCATTTATACGATTAATTAACAACTATATCACCTAAATTAACATATATACATCATGCATCTTAATTAAATTTAATTTTCACATATTCATCCAAATCACAAACCCTAATTAATTTTCCACATTTTTCACACATATATATACATCATGCATTTTAATTAGGTTTAATTTTCACATATATATACATCACATATTCATCCAAACCACATATATACATAATTTTCACATATATACATCACATAATTTTCACATACCTATATATATATATACATCACATATATATACATTGCATATAAATTTACAACTTATCACCCTAATTTCCAACTTAGCACCCTAATTAATTTACACATACACATACACATACACATACACATACACAAAAATAATTAAAAATTGAGAGAGAGAGAGAGAGAGAGAGAGGGAGAGAGAGAGGATCGGACCTGCCATGGTGGAGTCCGATCTGCTTTGCCGGCGACGGAGGTGAGGGGAGGAGAGGAGGGGAGGAGGAGAGGATCGGAGGAGGAGAGGAGATGAGAATCGGTGGAGAGGAGGAGGAGGAGAAATAGGAGGAGGAGAGGATAAGGAGGAGTAGAGGCAAACGAAGGAGGAGGAGAGAGAGAGGAGGAGGAGGAGAAATGAAGCTCGGGCTCGACTGGGAACGGTTCTATCCAGACAACATTGCCGGCGAGTTTCTTATAACTCGTTGGTAATGTCATTACCAACGACTTCAACTCATTGGTAATGACATTACCAACGAGTTATAAGCAACTCGTTGGTAATGACATTACCAACGACGAGTTAACTCGTTGGTAATGTCATTACCAACGAGTTGCTTATTACTCGTTGGTAATGTTGACATTTCCCGAAAAATATCCGACAACATTTTCCGACTACATTTTCCGTCCACGATTTCCGTCTACATTTTCCGACTACATTTTCCGACTACATTTTGCGACTACATTTTGCGACTACATTTTGCGACTACATTTTGCGACTACATTTTCCGTATACGATTTCCGTCTACATTTTGCGACTACATTTTGCGACTACATTTTCCGTATACGATTTCCGTCTACATTTTCCGACTACATTTTCCGACTACAATTTCCGACTACATTTTCCGACTACATTTTCCGTCTACGATTTCCGACTACATTTTCCGACTACATTTTCCGACTACATTTTCCGTATACGATTTCCGTCTACATTTTCCGACTACATTTTCCGACTACATTTTCCGACTACATTTTCCGTATACGATTTCCGTCTACATTTTCCGACTACATTTTCCGACTACATTTTTCGTATACGATTTCCGTCTACATTTTCCGACTACATTTTCCGACGAAATTTTCCGTCTACAATTTCCGACGACATCATTAACGTACTAAGGATGATAATCGTAATCATCGTCATCACTTGAGTCTGACTCGGTTTCATAGGTAACCTCTGGCAATATGTGCCTCTCCTCGTCATCTGAATCAGCGTCAACTTCATATGGATTAACATCGAGAAGTTCTGCCCCAGTAATTCGAACCACACTCCCAGATCTCACATTATTAAGGCGAATCGTAGATGATTCCGGAATGTCAAAAGCGTTCGGCTCTTGGTATGCAGTAACTTCCTCATCATCTGCGGTATCACCAAGTGTGGCAGCACTGTATATGTTTCTATGAGCAACATGGTTAACCACCTTCCACGGGACTTTGTTAAGAAGATCGTCCAGGTAAAACACTTGTTTTACTGATGAGGCAAGAACGAAAGGGTCTTCTTCATACCAGGTAGTAGCAGTATTCACCGAAAATGTTCCGTGCTGATCGGTCCTTGTGTTCTCCGGGCTAGTATTAAACCATCTACACTTGAACAAGTGCACTTTCATGCGGTTCCCATAAATTAGTTCAACAACTGAATGAAGAACACCATAATAGTCAACGCCATCCTGCCCACCATGGACCATCACCCCACAATTCTGTGTTTTCAGTCGGTCGTCTCGATTTTCACATATAAATTTCACGCCATTGACCTGACACATCGAGTAAACTTTTGAAGCTATCGGTTTCATCGCATGGACCCTTAATTCGTTTGACCACTCTGGGTAACCATCATCTGCTACATGGTTCATCTGAAAACGATAAGAAACCACACAAGAAATTATGAACATAGAAACCACAAAACCACGTACGTCCACACATGCTATATAAGGAAAATGGCAATAAAAATAAAGACATATACACATATACCCTTACCCATGGACCAAAGTAGTTTGCAAACGTCCTGTTGTGGTATTCAACATTTCCGGCAATAGCAGGGCAGTGAAGATGATAGTTTTTCCAATATTGTACTTCTTCACAGTTAATCAGTACCGACCAGTGGGCAATGACTACCTCATTTTCATCCAACTTGTACGACTTTGGCAAGCTTCCCTGTACTACAACGTCATTGGAGATGATAGAAAGGTTGAACTGAGGTTCATTTATCGGCATCTGCTGTTGGGGGTCCTCAAGCGCTCCCAAATACACTTTGGTGTACGTTACACACTCGTGCGCAACATATGCTTCAGCGATACACCATTCAGGTGCATATTTATTCTTCACATAGTCCTTATAGGCTCCCAATTGTCTACAAGTTAACAAGTGCATGTTAAAAGGGGTAAAAATAAGACTTTACATATAAAAACAGAGGCAAACCAAATGTACCTTTCCATGGGATACATCCAAGTGTAGTGTACGGGACCGGTAAGCAACAATTGTTCGGGAAGATGGATCGTTAGGTGAGGCATGATGTCGAAAACATTTGGCGGAAATATCCTCTCAAGCTTGCACATGATAAAAATTATGTCATCTTGCATCTCCCTGAGATCTGATTTTTTAACTTCCCTGGTGCATAACTTCTGAAAGAATCTTGACAAGGTCACCAATGGCTCCACCACCTCCTTGGGCAGGTACCCTCGAATGAAAATAGGGAAAAGGCGTTGAAGCAGTACATGGCAGTCATGACTCTTTAATCCGTACATCTTATTGTCCCGGTAGTTAACACACCTGCTTAT
Organism: Geum urbanum; assembly: GCA_946800695.1. Taxonomy (NCBI): domain Eukaryota; kingdom Viridiplantae; phylum Streptophyta; class Magnoliopsida; order Rosales; family Rosaceae; genus Geum; species Geum urbanum. The sequence goes on from OX326997.1 coordinate 60,025,121, forward strand.
ATTTCCTGCATAGCCATAAGGATACCTGCATGTATATATATATATAGCCATAGGCAACAATTATATTTCTCGCATATCACCATAATCCGGTAAAAATTAAAGGCAAACCAATTTCCGTACTGCATAGTCATATATAAAGAGTCATTTACTTGACATTACTCAGCCACCGAAAAATTTCATGCTTATGCTTCGGCTTGACGGTGTAAGGAGCTTGCAGCATTTTTCTCTTACCATCTCTTAACCACAAATGTTTCCGCAGTCCCATAGCTTTCAGATCAATGCGTGCCTTAGAGATGTCTTTTGTTTTCCCCTCCAAGTTAAGAACTGTGCCCACCACACTTTCACACACATTCTTCTCTATGTGCATGACATCTAGGTAATGTCTGATAGGCAACCTGGGCCAGTAGGGGAGTTCCCAGAATATGCTCTTGTGTGTCCAAAACTTATACCTTTCGGGCTTATCTGGAATTGACGCCACTATGTCAGGATGATTGCTCAGCTGGCCAAAATCATATTCATTCAACACTTCCAAAATTTCTTCCCCTGTCCATCGCCTGGGTGCCACACCTGTTTCCACAGTCCCATCAAACGCGTCTGGATCCTGCCTAAATGGGTGATCATATGGAAGCCAACAACGGTGACGCATCTGAACAATTTTACTGCAATGAGGACTGCAATAATCAACCGTCATGCACTCTGAACAAGCCCTGTAACCCCTGGTAACGTTGCCCGACAACATACCGTGGGCAGGAAAATCACTGATGGTGCCAACAAGCATGGCATGCATCTGGAACATCTCGTTTTTGAACCTATCGTAAGTGGGGTGGCCACACTCACTCAGGTACTTAAGCTCCTCAATCAAAGGCCTCAAATACACATCAAGACACTTTCCTGGATAACCCGGGCCCGGAATTAATAGAGTCAGCATATTGTATTCCTTCTTCATGCACATCCATGGTGGAAGGTTGTACGGTACCAAAATAACTGGCCATATACTGTATTGAAGACTCATGTTGCCAAAAGGGTTGAATCCGTCAGATGAGAGCCCTAGCCAAACATTTCGGACCTCTTCTGCAAAATGATCAAACTCCCTGACCATGTGCTTCCAAGCCTCTCCGTCGGAAGGGTGTATAAGGGTGTCATCGTCAGGCAAATTCCTCTCAGCCCACCATCTCATTGCCTCGGCCGTGAAAGCACACATGAACAACCGCTCCAGCCTATCAATAAGCGGGAAATATCGAAGTATCTTCACAGCTTTCTTGTTGCCTGCAGGAGTCAACTTATACCTTTCTGTAAAACATACCGGGCAGGCTTCAAGGTCTTCGAGATCTTTTCCCCAGAAGAGAATACAATCATATCTGCATGCATGGATTTTGATGTAGGAAAGCCCAAGATCTTTCAGGATATGTCGCACCTTATGATGAGTGGTAGGAAGACGATGACAGGGTGGCAGTAGCGAAGCAGTCCACTTCAACCAAGAATCAACAGCTTTGACAGACATTTTGTTCTCCATTTTGAGCTGCATCACTCCCATCACACTTTCAAGAACAGTCTTACTACAACCGTCGTACAACGGAGTCTGTTGCAATGCAATCAGGTTGTTGTACTTGTCCATACCGCTTGAGTTGACATGAGCTCCAGGTAATGGCTCGACTGGCTCGATATGGGGGAAACCCTCAACGACGGGAGGGACATTTGGTGCTTCATCAGCAAATACACCGCTCTCATGAGGAAACATATCATTGATTAACATCGCTGTTGGATCATAGGATGAACTGCCCCTCTCAGCAAAATCTCCATGATCATAGCGTGGACTGGCCCTCTCACCAAATTGTCCATGATCATGCGGACCCGCTAACGATGTTTCACCGTGATAAATCCAACAAGTGTACTTATCCCAAAACCCGTATTTACTCAGGTGCCTCTGGACTTTATCAATAGGAAAACGAAATCGATCGCTGAAACACTTACATTCTTTACACGGGCAATAATGAAGTGTATTGTCTCCACAATTAGTCTTCACAAAATCCACAAAACTCCTAATTCCCTGGTGATATCTGACATCCCATCTTTCGAGGCTCATCCAACTCTTGTCCATCCTGAAAATTCTAACAAATTTACGTATTAATTATATATATACACACATTCACTACTAATAATCGACGCGATATCTCAATTCAACTCGCCTTAAATCAACACATGCATATATATATATATCGATCTAATCTCTGAATTCGATTCAGTACTCGATGATGGTATTCTTCTTTTTTCAATTCAAAACGTATTTGACTAGGTAGGAGGCTCTGTTAAGCGTGGCTCCGATAGCACTACGATAATACCAGTCGTTGATTCAGACACAACATCAACAACATTTCATATATATCTCACGAATTGGATTTGATCAACACACACATATATATATACCTTCATTTATACGTATATATATACACATACCTATATATATAGCTTCCCGACTGATCGAGTTTTCGACACGCGCCTTAATTTTGACAATATACCGAAGGATCGATTTCAGAGCGTACGTTTTCCTTTTTTCGATTTCTCTGGATTTTTTTCGATCAAAATGAATGAATGATCGAGCTGCGACTAATATAAGAGACATTGCCGGCGACGGAGTAAGTCGCCGGAAGTGAAGACATTACCGGTGACTTTACGCCGGAAAATCGCCGGTAATGTTTCAAAACATTACCTGCGACTCCAACCGTCGCCGGCAATGTCGAGCCACACATTTCCGGCAAAATTCCGGCCGGAAAATCGCCGGAAATGTTCGGCTTGACATTGCCGGCGACGGTTGGAGTCGCCGGTAATGTTTTGAAACATTACCGGCGATTTTCCGGCGACATTACCGGCGACGGAGTAAGTTGCCGGTAATGATGAACATTACCGGCGACTTTTCCGGTCGCCGGCCTTGTCTCCGGTGATCTCGCCGGTAATGTTCACAAATGTGGTAGTGGTGGCCCATGTAATCACCTGGACGACGGAGAACTTAATCTCCGTCGTCCAGGTGATTACATGGGCCACGGAGAACGTAACAATCTCCGTGGCCCATGTAATCACCTGGATGACGGAGAACTTAATCTCCGTCGTCCAGGTGATTACATGGGCCATGGAGAACGTAACAATCTCCGTGGCCCATGTAAACACTTGGACGACGGAGAACTTAATCTCCGTCGTCCAGGTGATTACATGGGCCACGGAGATTGTTACGTTCTCCGTGGCCCATGTAATCACCTGGACGACGGAGAACTTAATCTCCGTTGTCCAAGTGTTTTTTAATTTAAATTTTTTTTATTAAATATTATTAATTGAATTTAAATAATGAAAAATAATAAAATTAATTAAATAAACTAATTAATTTAATATTACTTAATTATTAAATAATTAAAATTAATTTGTACATACACATTCAAAAAACCCATAAAAATAAAAATATTGTTCGGAATGCGGAAAGAAACGAGATAATTAAAAAACTACAAGCTAATTAACACACTGGAGGAGCAGATGCACCGCCGCGTCCCCCGCCTCCAGCCTGGTCGTCGTCGTCGTGGTATAGGTTCGGAGGAGGTTGACATACTTCTCGATTTTGTTGCATGAAGGCGATGAGTTGGGCTATTTGTGCTTGTTGTTCGTCAAGTCTTTGCCGCATGGATTGATTCTCCTCTCGTGCCAGTCGATTCTCCTCTCGTGCTAATCGAGCCTCTTGAATGGCTGCTTCAACGGCCGCAGCCGTAGTCCTTCTCCGCTGGCCCGAACCTCCCGTAGATGATAAGTCGGAGGTCGTCGACAAATCTCGTACCACCTTAGGCCCGAAGTGTCTAACCTCCTTGCCAGCTCTACGACCGTAAACCTCATCCGCGATTGCAATTTGGCTCTATAAGGATAAAGGAGGCAGGTCTTCCACCGGCACATCTAGGAACGCAAGCTGAGTGTTAGCCAACTCTTCCTGCGCACGCTCTATCACCCTTGCCTACAAGCACATAATTAATTTATTATAATGAAATAATATTTAAATAATAATTACTATAATTAAAAGCACATATATATATATATATATATCACTTACGCCGCATTGACTCGCTTCATTATCGAGCCCAGGCGTCACGTACGCGCTTATGCTTGCATCAAGATAAAGGTGTTTGGAACCCTTATCCTTGTGCTCCTTGGCTATTTGAATGAACTGCTTGGCGCCGGTAGTATAGTGTTTGTCCTTCTTCCCCCGGTTGGCTTTGTTGACACCGGAGAATTTCTGTTACACAACATAATTAAATCATTAAAAAATTAATAACTAAAATTTAAATAATTCAATTATCTTAATTGAAATAAAAAAAGTAAATTAACACCTTAAAGGAGTCATCGGCAAAGTGGTTACACAACCACTGCCACTCATCTTCTCTATCCCCACGCAGCTCTACGGGGGGAGGCGAGGGACCGTAAGTTTGGAAGTACTGATGGAGCCTGTACTTCCAATCTTTGTAGATGGAGTTGGCGGTTTGGTTGATATGCCTCAACATCGCCGGTGTCAGATCCACCGCAAATTGTTCCTATCAAAAATAAATAGAAAATTATAATCGTATATATTATGAAATTATAACTAATATTAACAATATTATATAATAACTAAAATTGGACGTATTACGTACCGAAAGATCTTTATAGACTTTCGCCTTCTCATTATCCGGCGCCTCCTTCCAAGTAGGGGCAGTGAGACGAACCCGGCTACGGACGATTGACCCTATGCTATGCGTCGAGAGACTTGCTAGCTGAGCTGTGGGAGGGCCACCGGTGAATTCGTCGTAGGGCAAGTCGATCTTTTTCCCGGTCGCCTTGCAAATTTTCTCCGCTTTGCCCCCTTTAACGAGACCCCGAGTCCTTTTCGGTTTCGGGTCAGTGGGGGCCCTCCTTTGCTTACGGCGGGCGCTGTACATGATAGCTTCAGCGGTCGAGGACGCCTGAGTACTTGCCGTTGAACCGGTACCGGGCGTCGGAGTTGAAAAAGGGTCGACGTCATCACCACCGGAGATAAATGGGGCAGAGGGAATTTTCCCAAGAGGCGCCGCCTCCGAACCAGATGAAGGGTCCGGATTGAGGGCGTCGTTGCCCTCCTGTTGAACCCAACCGACTTGGTCCGCCAACATTCGGAGCATGGCATCTTCTGCCTCCTGTTGGGCTTTCTTCTTGCCGGATGGAGCCATTTAAACCTAGGAGTACGTTGTTAAAATACCTACTTACCATAATAATTACAAGTGCAAAATTTACGCTAATTAAGTACGGTTAAGATTTAAATAGAGTACACTAGTTTGGCTTTTTCGGTCGTTCAATGGACGTGCGACCCGCGCGATAAAGTGTAAATTTTCAATTAATCAGCCTTGGTTAAATCGAAAAACATTGCCAGTTAGGGATAGAGATAACGCGAGAGGCATGACTAATTTCGACAAAACACCTATTGGTGTCATCTTTCTTAGATCCAAAACCTGTCACCAGTCATAACCCGTTTCTAGACACCATGTCCGACATTCGGCCAATTTTTCGAAAATTTACACTCCCTCAAGTCCTTTGCAAACTCCACCGTCAACCTCGTGTCCATAACTTCACTTAGGTTATGGTGTGCGGTGATGAAATCCACACATCACGAGGGGTTAAGGAGATAAGCTAGGAAAAGAGGCGCCATCTATTCCAAATAGTGCGACTTAATAAACCAAGCCTATGTACTAAATTTAAATCGAAGACGTACTACCATGCAATTTACTAGAAAATACACGTAATTATCAATTAAGTAAAACAATAAATAAGGACAATAATAAATTATTATTTATCAACTAATTAATTATGAACTAATAACAATAATAAATTTATTCATTTAATTATCAACTAATAATAAATATTTACAATAATAAATTTATTCATTTAATTAATTATCAACTAATTACAATTATGCATTTAATTAATTATTAATTACAATAATTAACCACTAAAATTTATTATAATTACAATGAAATATTTAAAACTAATTAATAAATTATATTTAGAAATTAATTAATTAAATGAAAATAATTTTAATAAGGTAAAAATAGAAATTTACCTCACCGGAGTAATCGGGAATATAGCCGGAGTTGAGTCGTCGGAGAGGAGGAACCACGCCGGAAAAATTGTCTTCGGAGCGTCGCCGGAGGAGAAAACTCGCCGGAGGAGGGGAGAGGAGAGGAGAGGAGGAGAGGAGAGGAGAGGAGATGGAATGAGAAAAGGGGGGGGTGCTGTTCTATTTATAGGCTTTCACTTAGACGACGGAGCACTAATTTCCATCGTCTAAGTGCACTTGGACGACGGAAACAGTGTTTTCCGTCGTCTAAGTGAAGGGTTAAATTTTTTCGAAGCGGTGCGTAATTAATGGTCGGGACGTTTCACCCGCCATTAATTTGGACTTAGACGACGGAGAATTGATTCTCCGTCGTCTAAGTGGAAATTCAAGCGGCGCCGAAAATTGAGGCGGTAAATCGAACCGCCATGATTTTCGACTTGGACGACGTAGAATGACGTTCTCCGTCGTCCAGGTATTCACTTGGACGACGGAGAATAATATCTCCGTCGTCCAAGTGAAATTTTCATTGAAAAAAAAAATAAAAAATAAATTGAACCGCCATGGTAAATTGAACCTGGACGACGAAGAACGTTATTCTCCGTCGTCCAGGTTCAATTTACGTTAAAAAAAATTTAAAATTAATTCGCTAGGAATTTAGCAATCTGTCATTCGAGTGAAATAGTCGTCCAATATCGATGAACGCATCGTATATATAAACAGTTAAATTTGAACCGACGAATAATTTTACGTCTTGAAAGTTGTTAAGTATCGACTAATCCTTACGACTTAAGTGTTTATGAGTAAATGCTCATTTGCAGCAGAGTATTAACGAAATTGAATTTGGACAAAACAACCGTTGGATATGTTCGTCGTAACATAATATAAAATTGTCTTCAATGGACCATAAAATAATAAGTTCGGGAAGGGTTTCATCGGCACAGTCAACCGCAAAACAAAGAATTTCACAAACCGGAAACGTGGATACAAGGCATTTCGCAACTCCGATTTTCGAACCGTCGAAGCTCACACACCAAGAATTGTTTACTCTAAAGTCTTGACGAAAAGAATATGCATTTGAAGAAGGTCTAGATGGTCGTTGTCTTAGAAAAAATTACGATATCTGCACCTAGACGACGGATATGAGCGTTTCCGTCGTCCAGGTAATAACCTGGACGACGGAAAATCTCATCTCCGTCGTCCAGGTGTAAAGACTCTGAATTCAGGGGTTAGGGGGCCTTACTGTTTAGGGTTTAGGGTTTGTGAACTTAGACGACGGATAATGACCATCTCCGTCGTCCAGGTGTAACAACCCTGAATTCAGGGGTTAGGGCCTTAGGGTTTAGGGTTTAGGTCGTCCAGGGTCATTTGTGTGTCCGTTCAATTATTTTGAATCAAAAAAAAAAAAAAATGATCGATCGATATCCGATTTGCTAGATTTAGGGTCGAGGATTTAGGGAGATAGCCAAAATACCCAAAAGGCGACAACCTGCAATTAATTTCTCCGTTGTCCAGGATATATAATTCGGATTAATTAATTAATTTAATTTAATTTACGTACGTCGGTCGATCCGAAATATCTGATCAAGCATGGACGCGTGTAATTAATTAATTAATATATATATATACGTACATACATACATTCTCCTCCTTATAATATTAATTTATATTAATTTTTGATCGATGATGCATCGATCATATATTACAATAATTACAATAATTAATTACCAATTAATAATCCTCGTCGTATGACCGTACTCTTCGTCATCGTCCTCATCCCCGTTAGACGACGGCTCATCCTCGTCATCGTACTCAACATCGTCCGACGAATAACCTGAGTCCTCGTCTGCGTCCTCTTCCTGCTCGTCTTCTTCATCTACCTCATCGATAATCTCATCTTCAGTTAGATCTGTACAACCATCAGGCATGGGTAACCGTTCACCATCTTGAACCAGGTACATTATATCGGAGCGGATGACAGAAATATTAAGCTCTTGATAGGCAGAAATGTCTCTTTCTGGTTCAACAGCATCTTCAGTCGTCGCCAGTGTCCCTTCAATTGTCTCTGTATTCCATATTTCTCGATGAGAGATATGGTTCACTATTTTCCACCCTTCACCGGCTTTCGGATCGTCGAGATAGAACACCTGCCGAACTAAGGTGGCGAGAGCGAAAGGCTCATCCTCATACCAGCTTGAGTTTGTATCGACTGATAATAGTCCCAGGTCTTCCTTTGTATGCTTGAACCATCTGCACTTGAATAGGAAAACGTTGACATCATTCCCGTAACATAGCTGAACCACATATACAATAGCCCCGTAATATAGATCATTGTCTTTCCCAACCGCTACCCCACTGTTTTGTGTTCTTCTTCCTTCATCTTGGGCCAATGAATGGAACTTTACACCGTTCACAAAACATCCGGGATAAATATAGTGTTTAACCGGCTTCCCTGCTAGCAAGTGCTTTGGCCATGACCACCACCCCCCCGTGGTTTTCAGATTTTTGCAGATCAATCATCTGCGAAAAAGGGCAAATTAATATAAGGGTTTAATTTGGACTTTCTCCAAACATGATCGATATGTACGTATATAAATTACTAATTAAATACCGAGACGTACGTACGTACCCATTGGAAGAAATAATCAGGAAACTTCTTCTTAACCATTTTCTCAATCCACGCCGAACTCTTGTTTTGATTTAATGCCTGAAGCCTCTCCCTGTATGACATCATGTACGGCTCAACTTTGTCACAGTCTCGCAACACTACCCAATGTGCCTCAATAAGTTCTTCTCGTGTTAACGATTCCTTTAATACTCCTCTAAACGGTCGGACGACATTGGTGACGACAGAAAGATTGATGCGGGCACTGCGATCGGAGGCAGTGGGAGGTGGTGGATATTTGAGGTACCTGTTGCAGTAAGTAACACACTCATGCATTAGGTATGTCTCTGCTATGGAGCCATCCGGGGCCGACCTGTTTTTGACGAATGACTTATACTGTCCAAGCTGTCTACAAAATCAAACGTACAATAAGAATAAGTACATATAGCTAGCTAGTAATCTCCAGTGGAACAAATTAATTAATTGTACGTACCTTTCTTGAGGATACATCCAAGTGTACTGGACCGAACCAGAAATGAGCACCTGCTCGGGCAAGTGTCAGTGAATTTGTCATAAGTTGGGACTCCATTTTCCCACAACAGTTTCAGCTCGTCGATCAAAGGTCTGAGGTAGACATCTAAGCACTTCCCTGGAGATTTAGGACCTTGAATTAGTACAGTAAGGAAATTAAATTCCTTGTTCATGCACATCCACGGAGGCAAGTTGTACGGCATCAGAATAACTGGCCAAGTGCTGACGGCGGAGCTATTGTTTCCCCAAGGATTGAATCCGTCTGTAGATAGGCCGAGTCTAACATTTCTAACCTCTGCAGCAAAGTCTCCAAATTCTCTGTCGAAATGTTTAAAACCATCCCCATCCGCGGCGTGTCGCAGGACATCGTCATCTATTCGCTTTTCTGCGTACCATCGCATCGCCTCTGCTGTGTGTACATACATGTACAGGCGCTGCAATCTGGGAATCAAGAGAAAATATCGAACAAATTTCACAGGAATTCTCTTTTTTGAACTTTTTCTATTCACCTGGAATCTGCACTGGCCACATACGGGACAATAGTCCAAATCTTTATACTCTTTGTAAAATAGCACACAATCATTCGGACATGCGTCAATTATCCTGTACTTTAGGCCGAGGCTGCTCAAGATATTTCTAACCTTATAATGAGATTTAGGAAGATTGTGATCATCAGGAAGCAACTTACATATTTGCTCCTGAATTTCGTCAAAAGCACTCACTGACATTTTGTGCTTCACTTTTATCTTCATTTGCTCCGTCACATATTGCAACACATTCTCTCAACATCCAGGGAACACTGGGGTCTGCGCTTCAAGTAGCATCCGGTTGTACTTATCCATCTCACTGGTGTCAGTGGCCAAGCTAGCATCGGGGAATGTGTCATCATGCTCATTAGTGGTACTGTAACCTCCGTCTTGGTGTTGGTATCCACCATGACTACATCCCGGAAACGCATCATGGACCAAATCTGCAGTTGGGTTGCAAGCTGGGGGTCCGGCACCACTCCCGCTGGATGAGGCACCATGGTAACTGTACCCTGAGCTGAAGTCTGCCGCGCTGAACTCTACTGCTTCACCATGCTCGCTCCATGTAGTGTAACTCCACATCATACCATTTTCGTACAGGTGTTGCACCATAACATTAACCTCTGCATACTGACAATTAAGACATTTCTGGTACAGACACCTGAAACGTTTCTTTCCCTGACCATGTTCTATCGCAAAATTCACAAATTCGCTAATTCCATCCATATACCGGACATCACATCTATTCTTTAACTTCCTCCAACTCTTGTCCATACTGCTACAAAATATTATAATTAATTAATTATTACATATATATATTAGTCCATTAATTTACGCTTAATTATACGTACTCGATCTACATCGATCCATCAATTACGTACGTACGTAATTTAATCTGTATATATAGCTAACATCCATGCATGTATGCACGTACGTTTTCACTAAATATATATTAAGAAAATTGTAACTGCGTACGTACCTGCTGGCCTTCTCGATATCAGTTAATTAAGCTAGCTAGCTAGTCAGCAGAGATCTCTGATCCTGATCCTTCTCGGCCTTCTCCCTTCTCATTCTCCTTCTCCTTCAATTCTTCTTTGAAAGGAATGAATTAATTGATCGAGGATCGGATGGAATGAAGAGAGTTTGGCATCGGGTTTATATAATGCTTCACTTAGACGACGGAGGTGTCGGTACGTCGTCTAAGTGGAAGTTACTCGGACGATGGCGTGTCGGTCTGTTGTCCAGGTGATCACCTGGACGACGGAGAATACCATCTCCGTCGTCCAGGTGATCCGTCGTCCAGGTGATCACCTGGAGGACGGAGAAGACTCCGAGGTCCAGGTGTCCACCTGGATGACGGAGACGGGATTCTCCGTCGTCCAGGTGATCACCTAGAGGACAGAGAAGACTCCGAGGTCCAGGTGATCACCTGGACGATGGAGAATACCGTCTCCGTCGTCCAGGTGAACACCTGGACCTCGGAGTCTTCTCCGTCCTCCAGGTGATCACCTGAACGACTGAGATGGTATTCTCCGTCGTCCAGGTGGTACTTGGACGACGGAGACTTCTCCGTCGTCCAAGTGTCACTTGGACCACGGAACAATTACGTTTCCGTGGTCTAAGTGCTATTTTCTTGTAGTGTTATACTTAGTCTTGAGTTGTGACTTTTTTTTTATTACTCTAGAGATATTATTCCTATATAAAGTATTCTAAAATAGAGGTTTTAATATCTTTCTTTAAGGAGATTTATTCTCTGTAACTTCCGGTGTGTGTCTTGTCCTAATTAGATACGGATTAGTTTACATAGAGATACAAAAAATCTCTGTTTTATAGGAATATTGGTTGTAACAAATTGTATCAGTCTATATATAAGGTATGATATCAATGAATTGAAAGAGTTACAGTTTTCAGTCTATCAATTATTTCTCTACAACACGTTATCAGACACGCTCTGAGTTAATAACCAGCTATCACCACAGAAAAAAAAACCCTAACCCTCAAACTAAAAGTCTCCACCACCGGCAGCCCTTCTCCACCATCGATCTCAACAATTTGGTTCCTCTTCGTCCTTCCAACGATCCTCCTTGTGAAGCACACGCTCCAACAAACCTCTCAATTCAACAAAATTGCTCGACTTCCAAAGAACCGCTACAAATGAACCCCTCCTCAACGTCGTCCAACTGTTGTACTGGTTATACCGACCATAACACTAATCGTGATACATAGCTTCCTGAGTTGACTACGAGATGGGAAGCCCTTTGGCTTCTAGATTTTCCAAAGATCCAATATTACAATCAAGCAATGTTGGATCTGCAGTCTGAATTAAGCTTCTATGGGGTGGACAAGTCCAAAAAGGGCATGATCGAAAAGTCATTGAATACATTCCCAATCTCTATGAGCACTTTTTCTCATTAGTACCAAATCGAGTACGAATAGGGAAGATTCTTACCTTCAGTGATCTCATCAATAGTCTAGCCAAAAAGGAGAGGCATCATGAGATCATCCTCAATAATAACTCAAGACTGGCTGGTACAAAAAAGCCTGAGAGTTACCAAACTGGAGGAAAGGCCCGTAAGGACAAAAAGAACATTCTTTCTGAACCTTATAATTGTGGAGGACAAGCTCCACGTGGCGGGAGAGGAGGACGTGGGCGTGAGCGAGGCCGCAACCAAAATCTGACTTGGCATAGAGATCAGAACGCCAATTCCAATAAGAACCAATCTGGTTCGACTAATGATGGGCAAAAGAATTCCAATTTTGGGACATTCAAGTGTTACCGGGATGGTTGAACAAAGTATATGCACAAGCAGTGCCGTGGTAGTAAAGAAATTCAGAACATCTGCAAGAGGGACATGTAGTATTTGACTCAAGAGTCCAACTTTGCTAGAGATTTCGAGATGGATGCTGACACCAATCTCGTGATTGCAAAGGACAAGGAGACGACCCTAGTTACTCCGGATTTTGAATAGCTTATGTAAAAGGCGGTTATATTTGTAATAGATTCAAGTTTTTGGTTTGTTTTTGGATTATTTTTCTGCCATTTTTCTTTAAGACTATTGTCTTGGTTTTGATTTGATTTTTGGATAAGAACATCTATGATGTAACCTTTAATCGTTGGCGAGTAATGAAATTTTTTCTATTTTTTGGTATATGAAAGTGTTGAGAATGTTATTTTTATACTAATTCAGTGTATGGTTCGATGTTTCCCTTAACATATGGCATAATGACACAATGATACAGTTCAAACGAGACATAAAGGAGAGGATGTTATTTTGATCTAAGGGGGCTTTTGATCCATCAAGGACTTGTTCTTCCATCCATCAAAAGTATCCCATGGGTCGGTTTCTAAGATTTTCTATCCATCAAAAATTTGTAATTCGATCCATCGATGGTCATCCTCGAGTCCTTATACTGCATTTTTTGATCTATCGAGGATTTTTTCCTCGATCCAACGAAGGAATGTATTGGGTCAAGGACTTTGATCCATCGAAGCCTAATTCTTCGACCCATCAAAAATCAGTATCGGTAACTCAAATTTTATTTTGGGTTTCTTCGATCTAACGAGGAATTGTTCTTCGATCCATCGAGTATCCCTCAAATAGGTTTGTGAAATTTTTGATCCATCGAAAATTCTGTACTTCGATCCATCGAAAGTGCTACCCGGACTGTGGTGTTTTTGATGTACTGTACATTGATTTTACTAGAAAATGATGAATTTTTTTTCTTCGAAATTTCTAAAATGACCAACTTGGATTTCTGCACCAGATGTGGTTTTAGATTGGTTCATGTCACGCCATATCAGCCCTCAACAAGGGTCACGTCCCTATTCAAATCTGTAAGTGTTTACTCAAAGTGTCTGCCTAGTCTTTAGTTCAAAGACTCATTTATTTATATTATTTTTGTAGATGTCTCAATGTGAGATTGAGTGTCTTGTAGATAGTGGTACTATCCACACCATTATGCAGAATAAGCAACTGTTTGTAGATCTTTTTCCATACATATCCTCAGTGACTACCATGATAGGTGCAACGTTGGTTATTCAAGGGCATGGTTCAGTAGAATTTTTGCTGCCTGATGGTAGAAGATTGTTTATCACTGATGCCTTATATGCGCCAAAAACCAATCGAACCTTACTAAGTTTTAAGAATATTCGTGCCAACGGTTTCCACTTGGAAACATATTGAGAGAATGAACAAGAATTATTATGTATCACCTCTGTTGAATGTAGCCACTAGCACAATCTAAAGAAGTTTTTGACTATTCGTAGTGGTCTATATCTAACTACAGTTTACATCATTGAATCCAATGCCTTGACTCACACGACTTCTTGTGACTCGGAATCATAAAGCTTTGACATTTTCGACTGGGACACCCAGGTTATGACATGATAATCAAGATATTGAAAAGCACTAATGGTTATCCATTATTCAGAGCGAAGAATCATATGGGAATACCTAAATCCATCAGTTTTGATGGGGAGGATGAGACTACTCCTCTCAATCCTGGCTTGGTCTCCAAGATGAGTACAGCACAATCCAGGCAGAGTACCGCTGTGGCATCGTGCGTTATCCCACCATATTCATATGTAGCAATCTCTAATGCACATCACTCGTTTTGTAAAGCTTATTCCTTAGCAAAGTTACAGGCATGTCCTTCTTTTGTTGTTGACAACACCGACAATATTTCATCCTTACAAAGGATCCAAGGTGATATTTGTGGACCTATCAAACCAGAATGCGGACCATTTAAACACTTCATAGTTTTGGTAGATGCATTAATGCGATGGTCACACGTTGCTTTGTTATCCACAAGGAAATGTTGTGTTTGAAAAACTCCTGGCATAAATTATTAAGCTCTGAGCTCATTATCCGGATCATCCAATCTGGCCTATTAGATTGGATAACGTAAGAGAGTTTACATCAAAATATTTTGATGATTACTGCATGTCTTTTGGGATTAAAGTTGAGCATCTTGTACCTCATATTCATTCTCAGAATGGTTTAGTAGAGGCTCACATTAGGAGGTTACAGCTTGTGTCTCACACATTGGTAATGCATACAAACTTAATTATAGGTATTCGTGTGAGGTTATGCAATGTTACACGTAGCTATGCTTCTTCATTTTTGATCCGTAGGTCGCGAACCATTTAGTGTGCACCAATTGGTGATTGGATATGAGCCTGACATTTTATATCTATGCATTTTGGTTGTGCGGTATATGTGCATATTGCGCTTTCACAACGCACTAAAATGGATCGTTAACGAAGATTAGGCATTTATGTTGGTTATGAAGTAGCAACGATGGTCCGCTATCTTGAACCTTTGACATGAGATCTCTTTACTGCAAGATTTGCAGATTGTTACTTTGATCAGACATACTTCCTGACGTTAGGGGGAGGAAGGAACGTATCTATTCCGTTTCAACATCAAGAATTGACGTGGTCTAATCCCACTATATCTGATCATGATCCATGCACATCTCAGAGTGAGATAGAAGTGCAAATAATACTTGATCTTCAGAAAGTAGCATACTCTATGCCTGACTCTTTTACTGATATTTCTAAAGTGACGAGATCGGATATACCTGCTACAAACGTTCCTGCAAGGTTGGAAATCCTGAAAAAGGGATTGGTTAGTACCAACACCGAGCAAGGAAACGTTCATCCTTCCCATGTGAAAGGTGTTACATCGACCTCGACTCCCACCAGGAAAAGGGAGAGACCAAGAAAATCCATTGATGAGACGCCGGTTAAAAAACAGGCCATCGAGACACAAAATAATCCATTCATCATCAACATTATGAATCTTTCACATGAGATTGTCTCTGACTACAATTTTGTCCTTGAATCACAATTGGCATGTTTGGGGGATGCCTCAGAACCTTTTGTGATGTTAGAGAACAAGGAAATCTTGCTTAGAACAAATGATGCACGCGTTCTTATGGATAGATCTTCCACGTTAGTTGATGATGCATTTTCTTATTCCGTCGCTTAAGAGATTATAGATGACGATGAAGTGGAACCTCTCTCTGTAGTGGATTGCCATCAAAGTGCATATTGGCCGAATTGGAATGTAGCAATCTAGGTCGAACTAGACTCTATGAATAAAAGGCAGGTTTAACGGTCCGGTAGTACTATGCCCACTGAATGTTAAGCCGGTAGGACATAAATGAGTCTTTGTTCAGAAGCGTAATGAGAGGAATGATGTCTTGCATTATAAAGCTAGACTTGTGGTGCAGAGTTTCTCTCAAGGCCCTAGAATTGATTATGAGGAGACATATTCTTCAATTATGGATATCATCACCTTCCGCTACCTGATAAGTTTGGTAGTATCCAAGAAAATAAACATCCAGCTTATGAATGTGGTTACTACATATCTCTATGGAGATCTTGATTCAGAGATATACTTGGAAGTGCCAGATGACATTGCTATATCTAAATCAAGTAACTCTAAACCACGGAGTGCTCATGTGATTAAATTGAGACGTTCACTATATGGATTGAAACAATCTAGTAGGATGTGGTATACACGTCTTAGTGACTACTTGATTGGGAAGAGATACAAGAATGATGACTTATTCCCTTGCATGTTCATTAAAAGAACAAGTTCAGGATTTTCTATAGTAGCTGTCTATGTAGATGATATGAATATCATTGGGACTCTTAATGAGATCAATGAGACGGTTGGCTACTTAAAATTTAAATTTGAGATGAAAGACCTTGATAGGACTTGATTTTGTCTTGGATTAGAGCTGAAATAACGAGTTGGTGGAATCCTTATTCACCGGTCTGCTTATGTTCAAAAGATGCTTAGGCAATTTAATATGGACAAAGCATACTCTGTTAGCATACCAATGGTTGCTCGCAGTCTGAACCCCAAGAAGGATCCATTTCGTCCGGTAGATGACAATAAGGAGATATTGGGAGTTGAAATTCCATATCTTAGTGCTATTGAAGTTTTGTTGTATGTAGCTCAGTGCACGCATCTAGATATTGCCTTCTCAATGAAATTGTTGGCTAAATTTAGCTCTGCACCTACACAACGTCATTGGAATGGAGTAAAAAAAATCTTCATGTACTTGAAGGGTTCCATTGGTTTGAGTTTATTCTTCCGTTACAAAGAGCACAGAGAGAAGCTTGAAAGTCCTGAAAAAGGGATGGTTGAATCGCAACATGCAGATTCCAAAGCCTTCTATCCATTGAGAATTTCTCTTACAGCATCGAAGGATGCTCACGAGTCGGACCAAAATCATGCCTTCGATCCATCGAAGGTGAAACCTGTTGCGAGCAGCTTTACTACATCGCCTATTCTGAAACACCGGTTGATTTGTTGGTCGAATTTGCTGATGCTGGGTACCTCTCTGACCAACACAAAAGGTCGTTCACAGACTGGTTATGTTGCTACTTCCTTGAATCATTCAGAAATCATTATTTTGCATGAAGCGATTAGAGAATGTGTCTGCTTTAGGTCAGTCATTCATCATATTCGAGGGTTTAATGGATTACCATCTACTACGATAGATCCCATTTGCATTTTTGAGGATAATGCAACATGCGTTGAACATATGAAGTTGGCTTACATTAATGGTGACAATACAAAGCATATCTCGCCAAAATTCTTCTTCAAACAGCAACAATAATAGCTGTTGAATATCCATGTGAGCCAGGTTGGTTCGGCGGATAATGCTCTAGACTTGTTTACCAATTTATTACCCAAATCTACATTTGTAAAATATGTGAGACGCATTGGTATGCGCAGGTATCTGAACTCTATGACTAAGTTTACAGTCATGAGGAATTATATTTTTGTAGACATCAGAGGAAGTCTACGTCACATGTAGTAGCGTTTGTAGTTGATGTGTTGTACATTTTTTCCCTTAGACCAAGCATTTATTTTACCCATGAGGTTTTGTTTGCTTGGCGAGGCAATATGTCATGCATCATTCTTGAGGCCATCGACACAAGGTTGTGTTTAAGGAGATTTATTCTCCATAACTTTCGGTATGTGTCTTGTCCTAATTAGATATGGATTAGATTAGATAAAAATACATATAATCTCTGTTATATAAGGATATTGATTGTAACAGATTGTATCAGTTTTTATATAAAACATTCTATCAATGAAAGAGTCATAATTTTTAGTCTATCAATTATTCCTCTGCAATAATTTTTTTTTAAATAGAGATTTTAATATTTGTCTATATTTGTGTAGTATACATTTTATTTTTCTTTGACCTAGATTTACATTAGTCATTTTAATTTTGTTTGTTTTTGTTGAAGTTAGCGACAATACACACACCTGACACCCATGTCATCGAAACCGTAACTCCTACCTTTTCAAACTAGGGAAGCTAAGCCAACACCGTATGAGTTAATATTATTCTAAACTAATGGCGGGATGAATTTTTTTTTTCATTTAGTATTTTCAGTTGTTTTTGTCATATAGAATTTACATTTGGATTTTGTCCAAATCCAAATACAATTTCCAGCTCGTATCGAAGACCTTCAAGTATCTTCTTTGCTTCGAATGAGATAAATGTGACTAATGCAAGTAAAAGTCCTGGTTTTTTTTTTTTGACAAAGCGAATACAACAAAGAAAACACAAATGTCCTGTTCTTAGGGAATGCTAACCTACTTTAGAAAAGAAAATTCAGTGGAGAATTTTAAAATACACAGCTAATGTGTCTCAATTGATGTTACTCATATATAGTTTTCGTTTAAATTTTTTAAATTTCTCGTGGGAGTCGTGGCTACTTTTTTTTTAAACAAAGAAACCTGTTTGTGGCTTTCTCAAACTCGAACCGAAATCATATTTCATTACAACTATTTAAGAAGAGGGAGGGGGTGGGGGGAATGTACAAGATTAAAACAATGATATCATAAATTTAATTAAGTTTTTTTTCGATTAACTAAATTTAATTAAGTTGATACAACCTAAAGATCATGCTCCCCAATATCCATCCAAGTGGTGGTCGAAATATATAAACTGAAAATCAATGTCATGGCCACATGGGAAGCCAATCATGAAGAGTAATTGTGTCAAGATGATGCTATAGTATCATTAACAATGCCGTGTAGTTTGGAGTTGTAGCAAGTAGTGGTAGTAGTAGTAACCAAATGTCATGCGCTCCTGGCTATGGACAGTTGTACGATTGTCGTACGAAATCCCGCGTTGCCAGTAACCAAATGATTTCCATTCAATGATTTGGTGTTTAATCCTCCAAGTTGTAACTTTCCAGTATTCTTGCTACAAGATCCAAAACTTCTTAAAATTTCCCAAAAAGGAACAGAACATTTTATATTGAACACCCAAAGCTGGATCGAATTCACAGTGAACTGCAAATGAATTATATTAAGATAGCTAAACCCATAATCTTAAAGAATGTGACTTTTTTCTCCTAGGCTTTTGAGCGAGCCACCTCTCTCATCGTTAGTGGCCCGCTTTGGGCATCAACTCTGCTCTCCTCTCCGACGACAGATGAAAGCACCGTACATCTTTGTGTCACGCAACCTTTGCCTCCGTCTCCTTCTGTACGAGGTTGAGGTGTTATCCAGTACGTGGCTACTTTGGTTGGGCAAGCTGTAACCATTGGTGGTTGTCGAATAGGAGAAATCTTTGATGATGGACAATCAAGTGACGTGGTAGATATGGGAGTGGCGTTGCTGACCAAGCCAAACTTCGATGAAGATTATCGGCGAGGAGAGGAAGTTGTGGTCGGGTTTTTACTATTAGATGTTGGCGTGATCTTGTGTGGTGAAATCCTACGTGAAGCTGAGTTGTGATGTTATGGGGCGGTGACTTTATGCCGGTGTGGTCGTACATTTTGGGCAAGTTGTTGCAAACGTGATGACGATATTGTAGAGATCTCTCCTTTTTTTCACGGCGGGGAGGAGCAGTCTTATGCTTGTCCTTGTGTTGAAGCTAATCAACTGTGAAGTCACCGACATGTCAAAAGTTGGAGACCAGTCAGGGTGGGCAGCACATTATGTATCGCATGTCAGAGCCAACAAGGCAAGCTGGTCATCAAACCCTAGGTGGTGGGGTTCAGATTGGGCTTGGGGCTTTTGGGTCTGGATCTTTTATGAGCCCTTAATGTTGAGGGGTTTCTTATTGGGCTCTGCTTTGGGTGTTTCTATTCGTATTTGGGACCTGGGTGACTTTTATTTGCATAATTTTAGTATTATTGCATTTGTTATTTCTTTGAGTCAGAATAATTTTTAATATTATCGTCTTTTTTATTTCGTTGAGTTTATCTCTATATATTATATTTTTGTTGTTTTTTTGCATTAATTTTTTGATGTAATTTCCAAGGACGTTCTACGTTGTTTGATCAATGGAGTTGTTTCTTAAAAAAAAAATCACAGTGAGCCAATAATCTCCTCGTAGTGAGCTGATAATCTTCAGCCGATAACCACCTAAAATTACAAGCCGATAAAGAATTATTCTATGTTATTTGATGTGTGCGTGTTTGTCTACATAGTTATAGTAGGGTGTTGTTATTATTCGAGATATTCTATGTGAGCTCACTGTAATGCAAGGTTTAAGTTTTATACCCCCCCCCCCCCACCCCGATATTCAACACTTATATATTAATCAAGACTTGAGGGTTGCCGCACCGCCCTTATTTCAATATAAATATCATTTGCCATCCATTTCAAAAAAAAAATATTATTTGCTATTTGATTAATTATTTAATACTTTTTGTCAATATTCGACGTTTCACATTGGGCTCGAAAAGGTTGACGAGCCAAAACGTGACGCGACTCACCAAAGGAGCTGGTTGTAGAAACTAGGCCAAAATACTGACTAGGAGCGCATGTGGTAGTAGATAATTTCAACTGGTCTAAAGTAAGGAATTAAGAGGACCAATATATCTCTCCTTACTTACGAAAAGCAAAAACAGCCTCTTAACCCTAAACACTAGCAACATCCATATTTAAAGAGATGGCGGGAACACCATTTAGAAACACATTCTTCTCGAACAAATATATATCCAGACACTATAACTAATTTGATCTTCGGAGGGTCTTTACCTGGTACCCAACTGTGCATGGATTACGTTTTACAGGTTTTTCACTGGAAGCCTACAAGGAGGCGGCAACTTACTCAAGGTTTAACTAGTACGTAACTACATCAACAACCCAAAGGACGGAAGGAGGTTGATCTTAGCCTACAAACGATGGTAAAGTTGATTACCCAACAGTAAGATTAAATTCAATCAATTTCTAAAAATTTAGGGTTACTTACGCCACGTTCACTCGCGATATTGGCTTGCCCGGGTCTGACGTAAGCAGACACATTGACATCAAGAAAACAAGGCTTCGTACTTGCATCTCTGTGAGCCTTTGCCATGTCGATCATCCTTTTGGAGTTCGACTTATGATGCTCGGTCTTCTTCTCACGATTAGCCTTGTTGGCCTCCGACCTTATCTATTTCACAACATGGGAAATTAAACAATAAATAAATATTTAAAAGAAAGAAATTATTAATTTTCATTACATTAAAAAAAAGGAAGACGAACCTTAAACTTCTCATACTGAAAGTGCCCAACCAACCATTCCCACTCGTCTTCCTTTTTCATCTGCAACTCTATTGGGACACTCGAGGTGTTGTGTTTCTCGTAGTGCTTGTGCAGGTTGTACTCCGAATCTTTGTAAATGTGGGTAGCCTTCTTCTTTATGAATTCCCACATCTGGCTTCATAGTCAAAATGTACCTAGGAAAAAATAAATAAAAAATTAAATTCCTAGACCCTGTGCTTCTATGCTTTGTAATTAATTATGAAATTAAATAAAATTAAATAGATCCTATTACCGTGAGTTCACGAAACACCATAAACTTTTCGGCTTGGGGCAACTCGTTCCAAGAAGGGGCCTTCATACGTATGTTGTTTCGTATGATAGATCTGATGTTGTGCGAGCATAAACTACTAAGCTCCAGCGTCGGAGGGCCTATGATGAACTCGTTGAATGACACCTCGAACTTCTTCCTCGTTGAATTCACTATCCTCTCAACTTTAGCTCCCTTCACAAGTCCCCGAGTGTGTTTGAGGGCCGGGGCTGAAGGGTCCCGCCTGTTCACTTTGCGTCAGGCATTATAGCAAACAGAATCATCAACGGATTCTTGGAGACCTTGTGACGGCTTCGAATCAGAAATCTCTGGCTCGAATGTATAGGCTATATCCGCTTCATTTGGAGCATTTGGTATCATCTGAGGAGCCGTAGGAGCAGTAACGGTCTCGTCTGAGGTTTGACCCCAACCCAACTGTCGTCCTATGGATTGAAAATCGGCAGCCTTGTTTTGTGCAGTGCGCCTCTTCCTACCATCAGGCATCTTAATTAAGCTCTATGACATCGAAAATTAACAACATTTACTCAGCAAAACCATATTCATCAAAACACATCCATACAAAAAAAACAAAAATTTAATCTAATCTACATGCCTTATCCATTTTCATTCAACAAAGTACATAATTAAAGGATCACCAACAAAAATTATACATAAACTCCATAATCTGCACATAATCACCATAATCTCAATAATGTTCATAATTGGAACACAGTTCTACATAATCTCCTTAATCAACAACAATTCTACATATTCTGTCCATCAACAACAAGTCCACGTAATCTCCATCAACAACAATACATAATCCTAAATTCATCAATCCACAATCCATAATCTCCATCAACAATCCACAAATTCATCACTGCAACAATTCAACAAATTCATTCAACAACAAATTCATTCAACTAATAAAACCAAGGGTAAACCGGGAGACCTAGAGAGAGAATAAACTGAGAGAGAAATTAAGGCCGGAGGATGGAAGCAGGATCTGGCGTCGGCGGGTTGTGTGGTATCGGGGAGTGGTGTTAGCAGTGGAGTAGCGCCGAAGTCGGTGGAGGAAGATTCCGGCAAAGAAGTGAGTGAGAGAGGTGTATCGAGGTGATAGTGGTATAGTGAGGGAGAGAGGGGTGGGGTGGCACGTGGAGGTGGCGGTTGTTGAAGGAGAGTTGGCGTCAGTAGGCGGTGGCCGGTCGGGGTGGTGTTTCAATAGTGAGAGAGAGAGAGAGAGAGAGACAGAGAGAGAGAGAGAGAGAAAGAGAGAGAGAACGACAGTCGATCAATTTTGGGATTTAATAAAACCACTTAAGCGACAAAATGAACTCGTCGTCCAAGTGAGAGGTCATTTCGTCGCCAAAGTAGATTTAAAATACCCCAAAAAATTTGGCGCAGAAAAATACCCGTAAAAAAAATTTAATCTTAGATGACGAAGAAAATTAATTCGTCGTCTAGGAAAGAAATTTTTGGACTTAGGCGACGAAGATATATGATTTCATCGCCTAAGAGTAATTATTTATTTTATTTTTTAGATTATAACTTAAAAATTAATTTTTTGTACCTACTTAAGAATCTTCGTAAATCAACCGTCAGATGTAACCTTTACATTCATATAATGTTGTAAAAAAAATATCTAACCCAATTAGGATTTGTTTAGAATTTGATCGATTTAATGTGTGATTATCGACAAATAGTTAAAAGAAGGAAACGATCGAAAAATATAATTCGCAAACCATTTCTAAACTGCTGACGTGTTTCCACTGACATAGAAACTATATTTATCAACTAGATAGAAACTAATTAAAATTTCCAAACAAAATTGGATGGGAGAGTAAAGATTTGTTGCACGTCTACTAATGTTGTATAACTTTAGTGCTTGTATGTCTGTATTCACTCCACATCCATACTAACATTGAATTTGGACAAAACAACTATTAAATATATTCATCACGACATTATATCTAAGTAGATGAATTTCATTCAATACGAAGTTCGCTAAGGGTTTGATCAGCATGGTCAACCATAAAATTGAAATTTCAACGAAATGGAAACGTTGATACACGAATTTTTGTAACTTCGATTTTCGAACCATCGACACCCACAGTCTAAGAATTATTTACTCTATACCCTCGACGAATATAATTTGCAATCTAACATAGTACACATGGTCGTACTTATAGAGGTCAGGTTGTGAAACTCTACTTAGACGACGAAGTTCTACAACTTTCGTCGTCTAACACTTACAGGGTGTAGGGTAAAGGGTTCAGGGTTTGTACATGTACTTAGACGACGAAATGAACATATATTCATCGTCTAAGTAGTTCTTAGATGACGAAATAATTTTTGACGTCTAAGTAGTTCCTAGACGACAAAAATTGATGCATTTCGTCATCTAAGTTCACCTTTATACTGTCCGAATTGTTTGCAAAATTATACAATTAATTAATGATTTGACGAATAGTAGAAACACAAAAAGATATGTAAATGATGAAAAAACGTTATAATTAATTTTATCTTTCTTGAGGATACATCCAAGTGTAGTTGACCAGACCACAAAGCAGCACTTGTTCTGGAATGTGGATCATGAGGTGAATCATGATGTCAAAGAAAGCAGGGGAAAAATCCTTTCTAATTTGCAGAGGATGTGGACAATTTTTTATTGTAGTTCGACCACATTTGACTTCTTCAACAGCGCATAACCTCTGCCACCACCTACACAATACTACTATTGGTTTGACGAGGTCACGAGAAAAATATAGTCAAATTATCACTGGAATTAGACATTGTAGCATAATGTGACAGTCATGAGTCTTCAGACCAATGAACTTGTGTTGCTCAATGTTGACACATCCAAATATATTCGCTGCATAATTAGACGGATCACAAACACTTTTAAACCAGTTGAATACAAAATCCTTCAGTGTCGACTTCACTGTATGGTGCGTCTGGCATCTTGATGTACACTCATCTTCTATCCCTCTTTAACCACAAGAGACGTCGTAAATTTATAGATTCCAGATCTTTTCAACGTAAGGACATCTAGGTTGTTCATTCTTGAGTTTCAACTTCGACCAGTAAGGCAGTTCAAAGAAAATACTCATGTGATGCCAATAGTTAAGATTGTTTGGAGGGTGTGGATTGTGTTTCTTCACATCGTCATCATTGATCAACACACCGAAATTGAAGTTGTTTTAACCTCTCAAAAATCTCTTCTCTAGACTACTGTCAAATTCAACCTTAGGCAGGTTACAAAAAAAAAACCCAAAGATATTTACAATAGCAAAAGAGGATCTTGGCCTACACAACCTTATAGTGTCAATATAAACCATCAATGATACGACTCTGAGAAGTCCTATACGACTCTGAGAAGTCCTATTCGACTCTAAAATGTAAGTCACGATAGCTTCACCACCAAGCTTGCCATGTAACTCTTCTTTTGACCTCTCATACATACAAACACACATACAAACATGCCTGTGTGTTTCCAAGAGAGAGAAACACACAGGCATGTACACAAACAAACACACATACATGAACAAAAAAAAAATCACGCTTCAGTAGTATATAAGCTTTGAAGAATCATACTCACATGCACTTCACTTTGATTCCCACTCAGGCCATGATTAACATTATCAGTATATCCCTCCCTCAATTCCTCAGATGTCACAACAACTTTAATAATATTATTAGGATTACATGATTCCTGAATCACTACAGTGTTAGTCAATGCCTCTGACTTAGCACCATTGTTCACATCACCACCATTGGTTGTATCCACCATCATCTTGTCAAGGCTTTTGATAGAAGGTTCTTTATGGGATAGCTGATCCATTGAGGCATTCAAAAAAAGAAGTGAAAAGACAACAAATAAACAAGTACACGCCGCAAGAAGGAAAATAGCTCAATTATGTACCTCGTTGTCATTCAAATCAACCCTCTTATGTTGGCATTCGTTAGATTATTCATCTTTGGAAGATATCTACAAGGGAGAAGCCATGCAAAGAGGAAAAAAAGTAAAAATACATGCATCACTGCCAATATATATATAAAGGAACTGTGGCATACTTGGCATTCACCGCCGTCATTTTCAGTCTTAGTAAGCTCCTTTTGCAAATCATTCCTTTGCATATCAACTACAGTGAGCACGTTATGCGAGCCATCTCCATGCAACTCAGATGTAGATGGAAAATTAATCTGTGAAGGAGGATGTTTCACCAAAAGCATGCATATCAGGCTAATCCTAAACAAAGAATAAAAGGAAGACCACAACATAGAAACAGAAGATGCACTTGATGTGTAACATTAGAGGCACTGTCTGTATGTGAGTTACCCTTATCAACTACAGTAAAATCAATATGCAAATTATTCTCCTGCACTTCAATGGCAAGAGAAGTAACCTAGAGCTAAAACCACACACACAAAAAACATGCAGGCTAGTCAGCACCAATTCTTCCTCACTTATAACATTCCAAGGATATAAGAAAAGCATAAAGTACCTCGACACCACCTCCTTCGCAGCTCTTATTACGAAGAGACTCGGCCTGTAAGTAAAAGAAAATATCAGACCTATGTCATGCCTTGCGATATGACTTGGTAAAAAAATGGGAAAGAAGAATAAATGAAAGAAGGAAAGGGGAAAACAGAAGTAAGGCTTATGTACCGGAGTAAGAAGGTCCTTCTGTAGAGTTCCATCGGAAGCACCAGACTTGCTTTCATCTTGTATGTCATCCCTGACAAATTTGCCACGAGGAGGAATCTTGTCAAATGACTCAAACTTATTCAAATAAGTACTTCATCGCATTTAAACCAAAGAAGTCTGTCGCTTTGGTGCCGGATCAACACTTGTAGGCACGACCTCATTTTCTTCCCTTTCTGGTATGAAATACTTGAAGGTAACACCATGACGACCTCATTTGCATTGGTAACCTTCTTAGCCTCCATCAAACTTTTTTTTACTTTCCCTGACACCGTCTCTCTAGACTCATCAAATTTCTTGTTGCAATCACCAATGATGCACTTCACCCCATCTAAGTACACAAGGGTATACGGAAGGCCCTGCCTAGAAGCATGACCCGTGACGGCTGTACTAAGCAACAACCTCTTATTTTTAAGAGCAGGCTCCATACTAGTATTTGTGGTTGATCTTCTAACATTGGTTGCCAAAAACTCTCTGAATCTACGCAGTTGCAATTCCCAGAACCTTGCATATGAAAAAGTGGCTTTCCTCGTTGTTTTGTTGTTACCCAACTCATCCCCAAGGGCCTCGAGCGTTTCTAAAGGTGTAACCCCACTCATTGAGGTGAAGATATTTGTGATTTCAATCAAAGATATGACACTAGGGATGTCCATAAGAATGTCCTAATCAATCCCGAACTGCCTGATCACCCTGTGAGGTGAATACTTCACCAAAGACAGCTGAAAAGAGTCATCGTATGAAAGAATCTATCGAAGGATTGTCATAGCATACATAACAGTACGAGACATGAACATGGTGGAATAGAGGAGAGGTCTAATCACGAACTTGCTACGACCAAAATACGGCACGAAGTTGAATTTCTCAATATCATCCAGAAAAGCGGGGTCAAAACTTTGCTTCTTGGTCTTTATCCTAAACCACCGATAGCTTAAAGGAAGATTTATAATATTGAAGTGTCCCATATTTTCCCGCAAGTAAGGTCATAACTGAGAGGCACTAAATGGACTTACTGCAGGATCTTCAAACCATTCATATAAGAATACCTAGAGGAACACATTGGACACCATTGCATCAATCCCATAACAATCAGCACCCTCACGCTCGTCGATGAATATGCGATCAAGCATCGAGTACAGGTGACCAAGGAATATATGAGCCAATGAAAGCTAGATGCTAGAAGCCAACATCACAACTAAGGGAAGGAGTTGTTGTTGCACCTTCTCATGGGGATATTTGAAGAGAACAAACCGACTTAACTAGTAAACAAGCAAAGTATCCAATCTACAAATCGAATCATGGCTTTTCCCAAGGTTAAAAAGTTAGATTCATCTTGCCACTCCCCATAAAAGTGTCGTATCCAATTGGAGAACTTGAACCTTTTAGAAAAATCTCACACACCCCTTTGGAGTTTCTTCAACCTCTTTTCTTGATCATCGTCTAATATGATGTCAAGAGAGCCACCCCTTTGGGAGCCCTATAATGTTATGGACATCCTCCAAAGTGGGAGTAAACTCCCCTCATGCGCACACAAAAGTGTGTGTGTCGCGGCTCCACCTACGTACTACATGATGAAGATGAAGCTCATCCTTAAAGATGTCACAAACACTGCTGAGAAAAAGAGAATACTTGAATATGTCATTCTCCTCCTCTTTTGCTGCCTCCTCGGCAACCCAACGCAACCAATTATCTGGCGCCACTGAAGAAACACCAAAACATATAGGAACTGCAGGGAAATCTCCACACTCAATAGATAACCTTGAAATAGTTTCTTGTGCAATAAAACTCCCTGACTCCAGATTTCCATCATGCTCCACGATAGTAGCATCGATCACTAACTGCAAGACAATCTTTTAGGGTGAACTGGTGATCCAGAAGTTGAATTGGTTTATACTCGGCCATCATACAACATACGTAGAAGCTACTGCAAAAAAAATGAATGAGGCATTGTAACATCCACCAGGGTATGCAATTTAAATATCACATTCATTGCGGTAAAATAACAAGTATCATACTACACCAGGAACACTCCAAAAGCCTGTCATCAATGCATTATAAGTCACACCAGGCACAATAATACACATGCTTGTTTCCCTAAAAAGTATGGGTGGGAAACAAAGAGACTATTCAAGCGAATAACACTGTAGTGAATGCACACACAACAAAAGACAACAGACCATGCATGTGCATTGTTGCTTCCAATAAGAATGGTCGAATTACATTAAATCCAGGCTAACACAAACTCAAACACGACACAAGCAACACTTAAATCATGCCAACCTAATGAAGTATCGAAACAAAATAAACATGATCAGATTAGCATCATGCATTGCTTTGCCAGTACAAAAATAAAATTTTCTATACTCACTCAACGATTGGAGATCAAATTTTGGACACACAACAAAGGGTTATCCATATGCAATCTCATTCACTTGTAAATTCATAAATGACATGCTTGCTATAGAGTATGATGCAATACAATCTTAAGAACTCATATGCATATTTACCAACTTACATCATGCTTCATATATATATGCAAAAGAAAAAAACGGGGGACACTCACTGTATCAACTATGATAGTGGTAATACAAATGAGTTGAAAAAAAAGGGAAGAAAGAAAGCCAACAAATAGAGAAGAAAGAAAGAAGAAAGAGATAATGCACAGAAGAAGAAAATAAGAAGAAGAAGAAAGCAGAAGAAAGAGATAACGCACAGAAGAAGGAAAAAAAAGTGATAACACATTTGCATGTTCTTTCTCAAATCCCTACCAAATCAACAAAACCCAATATACCAATTCGACTATTCAATGCAAGCCTTTACCCATGGAGATATCAAAAGAGTCTTATCACCAAAATACACATGCAATTAAGAAGATAGCAAGAGATGTTCCATGACTAATCGACAAAGCAAGCATGAACTCACAATCAATTTCATCTCGAGTCTTATCAAAGGGACTAAGGAAGATCTGTGATAGCAAAGAAAAAGGGAGTTACCTTTAGAATATAGAGTCTAGAAGAATATGAAGCCAATCTCTCGCTCCCTCTTCGTTCCCTCTTCAATGATTGCGCGGGAAACTCTTTTTTTGAATTTGGGTGAAACCATAAATCACTGCATAAGAAGTTGCAGTAGAAGGTAACAAGCAGAAAAAGAAGAAGAAGAGGAAGTGAGGTCGATGAGAAGGAAAAAAAAAGATTGACAAGTTTAAATTAGCTTATCACTGAGTTAGGCTCTCTTGTCCAATAAGCCCAAAGAGGGGATTCCTTTTTGGGGCAATCTATTGATTATGTGGCCAATTTATATATTAGCCCACATAATCAAGGGGGTTAATGTTGATATCCCAAAAAGATTATCAGGCCTAATACAAGACGAGCCCAAATTGAAGACAAGTTTCTCATCTAAAGCCGTAATATAAAAACGCAACATGCCACTCTTAATTATGTTTCGATCAAGCCACCATATTCATAGTATGGCTCAAACCGCACTCATGCACTATTTGAAGTTTATGACCTTCAGTATGGTGTGGAAGGTAACAAAAAAATGCACATGCATGTCCTTGAATTAAACAATCGATATTTTCGGTCTTGGGCTTGAAATTCATGCCCGGTAGTTTAACTCAAAGACCATTGATGATTTGGGAGTTTGGTTTCTTTTTACACCTGAAAGGCCCAACTTAAGAACTTAGTTATTTAAGCCCAACAAAGTAACCAAACCAACTAGTTATGAATCGACTAAGTGTAACCATACGCCATCTCGTTCTAGTTCAAATCCATCTATAGCGGTAAACTGCACATTGGATAAAAGCATGCTTCATCTTTTTCTTTACCCATGGAAGAAGCTGCAGTCTAGATCTTGAGCACCACAAACGTCTCTTTATTAGCATTGAGTCTTGTACCTTGCCCTCATAGAAATCTTCAGCCTGCAAAACTGCCCTCATCATGGTCCTCTTATTGATCGATTCTGTCTCTTTCTGGCCTCATCTAAAGCCCTTTACAATGGAGAAGAAAGCAGAGGCATAAATTTTCTCACGAAATCTCTATAAGTAGGGCACCCCTGCCATGAATCCAACCAACTCAGAACACCCATCACCTGCAAACCAAGCTCCTGAACCTTCAAGCAAATTCATTCCCTTCAGCCACATTCATCCTTTGTCCAGAAGCCATAAATCCCCAAAATTCCAAATCATTACAGTGTTTTTCTAGCTCTCACACCACATTCACGCTCCATGCCCTTTCATATTTTGAGTTACGATATTACACTAATTACATCAGTTTAAGCCTAATCTCTGTTTAAATCTAAAGAACCCTCACAAACACAATTAAGTTAATATGCTATAATCTAATATACAGTAGAATCTGGATAATTTAATACTCGATTAATTAATAACCTCGCTAAAATAATATTTTTTGTCGGTCCCGACTTGGAGACAACTTGTAAAATTAATAATTCGCTAAATTTATAAGATAATGGAAATTCAAAAATTTATATAGACCCTATGCAATATATAAATTAATAATGTCTTTATAAATATTATTAATTATTTTTTTATGATGACTTCATGAAGAATGACTCAACTTTGATCTATTGTTTCTTCAAATTGATGTCACCTTGAATCTCATCTTGGACTTTTCTTAACATGGTAAGAATTTTTGGTGTTTTTTCTCATAGCACATTTTATAATGTATACAAAATAAATTGAAAAATTATGTATATTGAACAAGGTACAACAATAATAGTTTATAAATTATTATATAATAAGTTGTTAATTAATTAATTAATAATTAATTAATTAATTTTTTGATTATTTAATATCTCGCTAAATTAATAAAAAACATTTCGGTCCCAACACTATTAATTTATAGAGGTTTAACTATATTATAATTAATCTAATATATTATATTATTAAGTTTATATTAATTTAAATATTATATATAATTTTTCAACAAATTAATCTAACATATTTAATCATATATATAATTAATCAACACATGCATGCAATTAGCTTAAAAATTAAATAATTAATTAATGAAATATGCAAATAAGGTCGCCGAAAACTATATTCGCTGGAATATTTCACCGAGAACTCCATGACCGTACGTTATTACGTACATAATTAAATTAATTCAAAAAAATAATCGAGAGAAATGAGTTAACACCTTCATCAATAACAAGATAAGTAGGTAAACTAGAACTCCAGAGATGGAAAAGCCGATTAAATTGAAATTGTGGCCGAAGGTGGTGTTGAGAGCTTTTGAAAGAAGTTGAGAGATGAGAGAGAGATGAAATGCTCGATCAAAAATTGGCCGAAATCTAATCTAAATAATTCAGTTTTCTTAGACGACGAATTATTTCTTCATCTAAGTGTAAAACTTTGTTGTCTAAGTGTTTACTTAGACGACAGAACTATCTTCGTCGTCTAAGAGATAACTTAGATGATGAAATACATAATTCGTCATTAGTTTTTAGACGATGGATAATATTTTCGTCATCTAAGATGGTAAATTTAGACAAAGGAACCTTTATACATCGTCTAAAAACTAAACTTAGACGACGAATTATGTATTTCATCGTCTAAGTTTGTACTTAGACGACGAATTATGTATTTCGTCGTCTAGGTTGGACTTAAACAACGAATAATTTTCTTGGGTGACGAACTAATTTTTTGTCGTCTAAGTTGCACTTAGACGACGAAACATTTAAGTTTTGGTCGTCTAAGTGAGTATTTCTTATACTAAACATAGATCCCCCAAGTTTAGGAAGGCCCAATATTTTATATATTTTTAATATGTATTTGATTAAGGCCTGTTTGGGATTTTTTTCTAGAGTTCTAGAAACACTTCTGAGAATTTTCAAAGTGCTCTTAGAATTAGGAAGCACCTGTCATGTACTTCTCAAAACACTTTCAAGTGCTTATGAAACTCAACAAAATAACTTTTTATAATTTTTTGAATTTCTTCTGTATTTGTAACGAATTTTTCTTTAAATTTCAAAACACTTTTAGACATTCTAAAAACAATACCAAACAATTAGTTCTAATCAAGTACAGTATTGGTTTAGTTGACCGATGAGAGATTGGAGATGAGGTGAAAGGTCGGAGAGAAGAGAATTGGAGAATGATGAGGGTGTGGGAGAGGAGTTAATCAAATTTTGGGCAAAGTATTGGTACAGAGAAGAGAGTGATATAAGTTGAATGTTTCAGAGAAAGTGAGGCGGTGAAAGGTTTCAGTGGCACACTTATAATTAACTCAAAAATATTGGATAAAAATGAAAATTAATTATTCTTAGGAGCAACACGTTCTCGACTCACGTTTAGTATATCTACTAGAAATAGAGCCCCCGCACCTAGGGGTGGATTGGTAGGTATACCAATTACATTTTTCTAGTACCATGTACCAACCAATATATAATTGGTAGGAAAAATCCACCATTTCTACCAACCAATAACGTTGGTATACCAACTACTTGGTACGGTTGGTACTCGGTTGGTACGGTTGGTACTGGGCTTCTACCAACATATTTATGGCCCAAAAGTTTAAAGGCCCAATCCAAATAAGTAACAACAAATCACAACACAAATCCATAGTCTTATACAACTTCAACCAAATTACCAAATAAAAAGTCACAAACTGAATGCCAAAGTACAAATACCCAAACTTCCAAAGTACTAACAAGTCACAAATTCACAAAACGATTGAAAAAAGAAGAAAATAAATGATAGGTCTAAAAGCGGGACATGTTGACATGTTGTAGGTGGTGATGGTGTTGCTGTTAGGTGGTGGTGGTGATGGTGATGATGCCTAAGAATTTGTCTGACCAGAGCTGATGCTACTTGGGCCACCCCTTCCTGCCTCAATGTTTTGCGTAAAAGCATTCTCTACAATAATAACATAGATACATAATTAAATCCAATAACAAGTCACAAAAACAATATAGCGCAAACTAAAACACCATTACGTAACCAACAACAAACTGATTTCACAAAACATGTACCTCATGCAATTTCAGTAACAAACTGATTTCAACAACAAACTGATTTCACAAAACATGTAACTTATGCAATTTCAGTAACAAACTAATCTCAACCACAAACTGATTTCACAAACTGATCATTATACATTAATAATAATAATAATAATAACTACTTAATTTAACAAAACATGTACCTCTCTCAAGCTCCTCCAGTTCGTGGTAAATTACCATCTCATCTTCTGTTGGAGGCTCGTAGAGGTTGAAATTTGCAGGTGCACATCTTAACCAATCAGAAGTGCAAACAAGGGCCTCAACTGTCTTTGGTGTCAAAGAAGCTTTGAAGGGATCTACAACTCTTGACCCTAAGCTAAAAGCATTCTCCGAAGCCACAGTGGAGCATGGAACAGCAAGTATGTCTTTTGCTAGCTTGGATAAAATCGGATAAGTTGTTTCTGCTTCCTTCCACCACTTGCCAACATCAAAAGTCTTGCACGTAAGGCTGACATGCCTATCCGTTAAGTACTGATCAACCTCATTCCGAATGCATTGTGATTGCTCCGACATCCTCTCTCTAGCTATCTCCTTACTGACTTCATCAAGGTCCTCGTAGGCAACTCCATCCAACTCTAAATCGTCTTCGAGAGGCTGCTCAGCTTGCTCCATGCCCTCATAACCTTTATACTCTTCATACATCTTCATCAAGATTTTCTTTAAATCCTCTTCTATCGACTGGATTGTAATTGGGCTTGCATTAATCTTTTTCATAGCCATTTTAGCCCATTGAAGCTTGTACCTCGGGTCCAACACATTCGCTATCAAAACGATCTTGTTGATAGACTCAAAGCTGCCCCAATACTTGTCAAATTTTGTCTTCATTGAGGCTGCGACTTTCTTCATAACAGGATCTTCTGAAATGCAAGCCTTGTTGATCTCACATTGCAAGGTGATCATCTCCACAAACAATACATTTGAAGTGATTGATTTCCAAGCACTAAGTCTTAAGGTTGCAACATAAAACTTCTTCAAAAGCACACAAAATGCTGCTGCATACCTCCAATTTTCAGAAGTTGGAGGTCCAACTTTGTCCGCAAAGTAACTCTTGAACGCCTCATCCTCTTCACACATTCGGTTAAACGTCAACTCATACTTCAATGCAGCTTCAAGCATAAGATATGTGTTGTTCCATCTTGTAATAACATCTAACGGGACATTGGCATTTGCCTTGCACTGTTCCAGAATTGCAAACTCCCTAAACTTGTCAAGTCTTTGCGATGAACTCCTCACATATTTGGCACAATTCCAAATGGCAGCAATCCCAGTCTCTAACTCCTTCAAACCGTCCTTCACAATCAAGTTGATAATGTGACAAGCACATCTTAAATGTAGATACTCTCCCTTAAACATTAAGGTCTGGTAACTAGTAAGCCTCCTCTTCATATATTGGACAGCCACATCATTTGCACTAGCATCGTCTACTGTAATAGTAAACACTTTGTTGATCTCCCATTGTCTCAAACACTGCTCAAGTGTTCTCCCAATGTCCTCACCTTTGTGACTAGTAATATTGCAAAAGTTAATGATCCTTTTGTGTAGCACCCAATCTTGGTCCAAAAAATGCGCAGTCACCACCATGTAATTAATATTTTGAATCGATGTCTAAGTGTCGGTGGTGATAGAGACTCTTGTGTCACTCCTCTTAAGCTGACTCAACAACATAGACTTCTCCGTGTTGAACCTTTCTAGCACACCCTTAGCAACTTGCTTCCTGTCCAGGACTATCCATTGTGGTTCCAACTCATTGCATAAAGCCCTGAATCCCTCCCTCTCCACAAACCGAAATGGAAGCTCATCCTTGATGATCATCTCAATACACTTATCATCACACCTTTTCTTGTTCCACCTCCGGTATCCAGTGCCTCCACTCACATTATCTCGACTCAGCCTCGTCTGAGTGGGATCACTTTCCTTTGATTTTTGATAACAAGGGTGCTTCTCACATCTCTTGCTATGATACAGCATGGAGCTAGTCCCGTTCTTCTCTGTGAAGCACAACACTCTTTCGTGACAATAGTTGCAGGTGCAATATTTAGGATCAATTTGACCATCAGGAAGTTTGCACCTGGTAAAGTACTGCCATATCTTGCTTTTGTTTGAGGGCTCTTTTCTCTTCCGAGACTGGCTGCCTTCATCAGTCCCTTCAGTTGCACTGGATGGTGCAGTTGGTGGCAGAGGTGGCAGAGGTGCAGCATGTAAACCGGTAGTGGTCTCTGCATTTGCACTGGATGGAAATGATGGTGTTGAGCTTGAATAGCCCATAGTATCACTTTGTGACATAAAAGAATCCATAGCCTACAATGAAACAAGAATAAAACATCAATTACAAAGAATTCATAATAAGATTTTATGCCTACTGAATGAGTGAAACTATGTGCCTCTAAAAAAGTCCCTACTTAGTGTATGAATTCAACTTCGGTGGTTGTTCTTTTCTGAATATCTACTACTGTACTACTAATATTACAAATGAGATTTTCAGGTTCTACTCCATGGGTAGATTTCAGTACCAATCTGAAGTGTCATTAGTTGAATTCTGATGTCCAACATTACTGCATTGCTATACTTAATGATTTCAGACCATCTTTGATCTAGAATTACCATCGATCAATTTCATTTAGCTAGCTTAGCTTAGTAATCACTTGTTTAAAGACAAAATTGTCACTAACTAGCTTGCTGGTTAATGTTTATGAGAAATATATACATCTAGTAGCTAGCTTTTCTCTTGCATATTATAATTTTAACTTAGATCTTCCTGCTCTGTTTTAGAATCTATCTGTAAAAACCTAGATCTTCCTGCTCTGTGAGTGCTGTACTCTTTGATTCTCGTTTTTTTCCTTTAGTTCATGGTGCATCATTTTTGTCGTTATCAAGTTGGAGTGATAAATACGAAAAATTTAATTCCTTGAAGGTTTGTTGCAGATCTCATCCAGTTCAGAGCAGTGTACTATTAGCTATATAGGCATATCTCAGTCCACAATTCCTACAGCTCATCATTCATCAAACAAACTCCAACAGCTCATCATTCATCAACACGTAGATATATCAAAATCAAACAGACAAACAAACCCCAACAACTCATCATTCATCAACAAACAAAAGCTATAATAACCATATTTGTTCATATATTGGACACAGCAAAACTGAAAACTGAAAATTGATTGAGATTCGGATGAACTGGGTTCTATTTCTTCAAACAAGAAACAAAAACTCGATTGAGATTCAGGTTCTAACCTGGGCGAAGACGTTACAGAGAATCGGGCAGTGGGATACTCCGGTAGAGAACCACGATTTTCTCGATGTCTGGCAAAACAAAGAGGAGGGTCAGTGGGTCACTGCGTGAGAAGTGAGAATTAGGGGGAGTCTGAGGAGAAGTGAGAAGTGATCGATAGAGTGACTTTAGGGGGAGGCGTACTGAGAACAGATCGAGAGAACAGATCGAGAGAGTGAGAACAGATCGAGAGAGTGACTGAGTGAGAGTGAGAATTAGGGTTGATTTTAAGGGTTGAGATTTATTTTCACTAAATCTACGGTTGAGATTAAAAGAGAGATATATATATATTATATTTAATAATTTAATACAGGATAAGTCGGTAGGTACGGTATACCACGGTAGAGGAAAAACTTGTACCACCTACCAACCAATATTTTGAAGTTGGTACGGTATACTGTACCGTGTACCATGTACCGACTTTCTGGTATACCAAATTATTTGGTACGGTTGGTATAGGAATTGGTTGGAATGGAATTGTGTACCATTGCCAGCCCTACCCGCACCAACGTAGGGTTGATTCTTTTAAATTGAGATAGAACTAATAATTAGGAAAAAAGTTACCCACAGAGTCTGAATTTTCGTCGTGACATCAAAATGATGCTCGAACTTTAAAAACTATCAAAGTGATGCCCAAATTCTTAAAATTATATCTACGTGACGTTTAGAGCCATTTTTTGTCACTGCACCGTCTATAATGATGACATGGCAATTTTATTTTACTTTTCAAAAAAAGAAGGGAAAAAACTGTAATGCCCTTCTGATTTTTTTTATTTGCATTTTTTAATTTTTTTTAATTTTCTTTTTTTAAAATTTTTTTAAAATTTTTTAATTTTTTTCTTTTGTTTTTCTATTTCTTTCTCTCTCTCTCTCTCTCTCTCTCTCTCTCTCTCTCTCTCTCTCTCTCTCTCCTGAATTTCTCCCTATCCTCTCCATCTCTCGCTCGTCGTCGAGCTCGCTAGAGGCTAACCACCCAGAACATTATTGATAAACTAAGTGATTTCTGACCCTTCTGATTTTAATTTTCCTTTTTTATATTTTTTTTTCTTTCATTTTTAGTTTCAATTTTTTTAATTTTAATTTTAATTTTTTTCCTTTTTTATTTTTATTTGTTTTTTCCCTTTATTTCTCTCTCTCTGTCTCCTAATTTTCTCTATATCCTCTCCATCTCTCACTCATTGTCGAACTCGCCGCAGGCGAACTGCCCAAAACGATATCGATTACCTAAACTCATTACTCGTCAGGAGTATCGCACTCTCGAACTACGTAATTTTTGAAAACCACACTAATTTATAAATTATTCGTATTATTATTTCGATGAAATTTGAGTCCCAATCAAACTTAATGTAATTGATTCGAGAACCTCTTCAATGTGATTAGTACATAATTACGAACAAAACGATATTAAACATATGCTAAAACACAACAGCCAGATGCATCGTCGGAAACCACTTTCGGTGTCGGTGATCCAAATTTCGATGACCAAAAATTAAACTTGTCCAAAATTAACCCAACAACAACTTTCTCAACTACACCTAAGTCTAATTCCAAATAGAACTCACTGGATTACCTTTTGAATCCAAGAACACCCAAAAATCTTAAAATCTTCAACTCATCGATTCTCCCTCGTTGGTTTGAATTGAAGCTTGTCCTTGGGATGTAAAGACTCACAAGAAAGAGAGCTATAAAGCCTAGTAGGTCTCCTTGGCCGAATAAATGCCAAATTAGTCGATCCAAAAACTTTAGGGTTCTTAAATTTTTTGAACCTTTTTCTCCAAATTCGAGCAAAACAAAGGAGAGATGAGTGCTATGGTTATGGGAAAAAGATAGAGGGGACTAAGACGAAGAGATTAATACCCAACACTACGTTTTGGGTGGTTCATCTCCAATGAGTTCGACGACGAGTGAGAGATGGAGAGGATAGAGAGAAAATCGAGAGAGAGAGAGAGAGAGAGAGAATAAAGGGAAAACAATAAAATAGAAATTTAAAAATTTAAAATGAAATTAAAAAAATAAAAGAACAAAATAAAAAATAAAAAAATCAGAAGGGCATTTCAAAAATTACTTAGTTAATCGATTACGTTTGGGTGGTTCGCCTCCGATGAGCTCGACGACGAGTGAGAGATGGAGAGGATAGAGAGAGAGAAATAAAGGGAAAAATGAAATAGAAAAAAAAAAAGAAAAAAGAAAAAAAAATGAAAATAGAACAAAAAGAAAAAGAAAAAAAGAAATGAAGAAAAATTTAAAATTAAAAAATTAAAAGAAAATTGGAAGGGTATTACAGTATTTTTCCACTTTTTTGAAAAATAAAATTGTCACGTCATCATTATAGACGGAGCAGTGACGGAAAATGGCTCTAGGCATCACGTAGATATAATTTCAAGAGTTTTGACATCACTTTGATAGTTTTTAAAGTTCGAGTATCATTTTGATACCACGACGAAAGTTCAGACTCTGTGAGTGACTTTTTTCCAAAATTATGCAATTGTAGTCTTCATCGGACATGCGCTTTCAGTGGAGTTTTTAAAAATTTAGTCACATATATAACTGGCTATTAGATTGGAAAACATATTATACAATAGAAGCAACATATACAACTTTAATCAGAAGTCTAATTTTTCAAAAAAATGCCAAATGAGCTGATGATATTTGGAGAGGCCCGATCTGTTCTATGCAAAATCTCTTGCTTCTCGATTCACTGTTGTTGTTACACCAAAAATAACAGAGATATTAGTTGTAGGTATATTCACTTTTTAGTACATATAAAGTTGTCAAAACGAAAAATAGGTGATTCATATCCATTCATCATTTTCGTCTTCCTGTTCATGGGAACGATAATATTGTTTTATTTTTTTGTCTCCTTACAAAGAACAATATATTAATGTCTATATATACGGTGGTAATGCAAAAATGATAACTAAAATGTCAAGATATTACAATAATGGCCATTAGTCTCTTAGTTCTGCAGAAGAATAAAATAACTAATTGATTCTGTAGTACATAATGAAGCTAAGAGACTGATGGCAGTTTGCAAATCATATATGCGCTTATTTAATTTTTTTTTTCTTAATTTTTTTCTTCTATAAGGACAGAAACATGGATTTTGAGTTGTTTCACCAAATAAAAAATTGGACATTTTCTGGAGAATCTCACAGGAAAATCTTTCTCTAGCCAGTCTTCTTTTAGATATATAAGAAAAAACATCTATTGTAATTTGTTTATAATTTAAGATTCATAGCCTAAAAGAGTGCTCAGTTCCTGTATAAAGTTACTGAGAATTCTACAAACAAATCTTCCTCTAGCTAGTCTTTTTTACATAAGAAAAAATAGTCTATACCAACTTTCTATAGATATCAGAGAGTTGTGCTCATCGGATTCGAATCCCATGTGGTGCCCCAAAATGGATGTTCAAGACTTTAGTCATCCTAGGACTTCTTAGAATATATTTTCTTGTGAAAGCAAGTTTATGTATATATTTTTTTCCGAGATGCCAGAAGGATCTCTTATGAAATTAGTATTTCTCAATCCTAAGGCAGGTGTATTGGAAATTAAAGATACTATTCTCCATCACATTAGAATAGCAATTTAAAAGTGCAAAGGGGAATGATAAGCTTCCTATGATTATGCTAATTCAAATTGGTAACTTGAAAGAGAGAAATAATGGAAAGGGTAATTATAGGAGGCCCCAAAGAGGCCTATGAGGTGGATATGGATGGCAATGGATCAGGTCGGTCTCAAAATTTAGGTAACTGAACCCGAACCCAAAATCAACCCGTCTGACCGAACCCGAAATATTTTAGTTCGGATTTCCACCCGACTC
The DNA here is from genome assembly GCA_946800695.1 of Geum urbanum. Lineage (NCBI taxonomy): Eukaryota > Viridiplantae > Streptophyta > Magnoliopsida > Rosales > Rosaceae > Geum > Geum urbanum. The sequence goes on from OX326997.1 coordinate 60,065,517, forward strand.
GAAACCATCGGATATATAATACCCGAACCCGATCCGTTTATCCGAATAAAAAATAAATAAACTAAAAAATATATATAAAATAGTATTATAAATGTTACTATTCTATAAAAAAATATAAAAATTAGATATAAATGATAAAATATAATAAATAAACATTAAAAAAATAGGCGGGTCAGATTCAGGTCGATAAATCTCGATACCTATTATTTACCTTAAAAATTGGGTTCGGTCGGATTCAGTTCTAGTGGGTTCCCACGAATTAGGGTTATTTTTGCCATCCCTAGAGGTGGAGGTCTCAATCACATGTGGCATGCCACATAAGTATCCATATCAATATATTGCAAATCAATGGTCTTAATTTCCTTAGCAAACAAAAAAAATTGCAAATTAATTAGCATTAATATAAATAAAAGGCAAAATTACATAAATAGTCACTAATCTTTGCCCAAAACGACAGTTTGGTAACTATCGAATGACATATGTCAAAATAGTCACTTCTGCTAACGTTTCATTATCAAATGGGTCGTTCGAGCTCAAACGTCTGTTAAAAAAAGAATATTTTGTTTATTTTTAGAGGTATTTTTATCTTTTTATCCTCATTTGGCAAAAACAAAATTTGGAAATTTCATTTATTAATTACACATTAAACGTCCTCCCTGCTCTATCTTTCATCACCTGCCCAATGTACCCTCCTCCACCTTCGGTCCTATACAACCTTTCGCAAAGATCCCCTATCTCCGTTGGCGGTGAGGATGAGGTAGACACCGTGCTTGTGGTCGATTGGGAAAGGTGGGGATCACACAACATTGGTGATGACTTACTAGACAGAGAGGCTCGTGAGGGATTTGCCATAAGAGTAAGAGAGGTTGGCGTGCTCGCAGGCGACAATGAGGGAGCGAGAGACGTTGGCACTAGTTTGGTCGTATAGAGGGAGACGGTGCGGAGGTTGATCACTACAACATTTGGAGACATTGCCGGCGACTTTTAAGTCGCCGGCAATGTCTTTAGACATTACCGGCGATTTTCGCCGGAAAATCGCCGGTAATGTCTTTTTTTTTTTTTTTTTTTTAACATTACCGGCGATTTTTGTCGCCGGTAATGTCCGTCGCCGGCAATCCCTCGATGGTAATGTAAAAAAAAAAAAAAAAAAGACATTACCGGCGACTTTATTTATGTCGCCGGTAATGTCTTTTTTTTTTTTTTTTTTTTTACATTACCGGCGACATGAATTTATGTCGCCGGCAATGTCTTTAGCTTCGAGACATTACCGGCGACATAAATTCATGTCGCCGGCAATGTAAAAAAAAAAAAAAAAAAAATTACATTACCGGCGACTTAAGTCGCCGGTAATGTCCAAAAATCGCCGGCCTTGTTTTTGGACATTACCGGCGACTTAAAAGTCGCCGGCAATGTGTAAAAATGTTGTAGTGGATGGTGGAGATGGAGAGGAGGAAGTCCTTGATGAGGAGGCGGTTGGGGACGGACCAACGGTCGTACCATATTATATAGATATTAATGGGGTTGGATGACAGGACAGGGTCCATATGGTACCGGAGTTGCACCGAATCTGAGCTCCCTTTAAGTTTCTTAGAAGAGGAGATAGTGCGGGGAGGGAGTTGGGGTTGAAAGTAATAGTACCGGTGGCAGTGGAGAAGGTCTGTTGTATAGGTGTTGTTGTCGCGGCGACAATGGCGAAGATGAAGAGGAAGAGGAGGAGTAGTAGTGGAAAGAGGGACGGTGACATTATTGTGGGATTTCAATTGTGGGTGAGTTGGGGTTTAGAAATGGAGTACAAAGATAGAGAGAAAGCAGAGTGTGAGTGTGAGACTGTGCAGATGGGTGGGAGAGTGGCAGCGAAGGACTGGACAGAGTGACAGAGGAGGAAGGGAAGTTGTGGCGCAGAGCGCGTGTGAAATCTCATCGAGTATGCAGGGGTCATCGTGGAGAGAGAGAGAGAGAGAGAGAGAATAATGACATTATTATAAATAAAAGAAATTGACGAATAGAAAGACAAATTTACCCATTATAAGACATATATTTTAATGTCTCAGTTAACGGAGTGACAATTTTTATATACTTTGAGAAAAGATGAGTGACCATATGACATATGCCATTCGACCGTTTTGGGCAAAGATTAATAACCATGTAAGTAATTTTTCCTAAATAAAAAAGGAAATATCACAAGTCTAAACTTAATATGACGAAGATAAAGAACGATACAGCATAACTGAATTTTGTTTTTTTATCGATTAATTCAAAAGAGTTTTGGTTCATCTGTGCATTCTTCACTCTAAATTTAAAATAGGAGGGATGTAAACTATAGATTGATGATTGATCTGTCTGAGATTCATATCATGTTTATATACTGTTTATGTGATTTTGTTTATTGAAGTTCTAATATTTAAAAAAAAAAATTAAAGTTCTAATTTATATATGGATGAGTTGTGGTCAATTTCCCAGTTAAGGTTTTTTAGCTTATCGATGATTTAGGTTTTCTCTAATATTTCATAGAATTTAATTTTTCATCTTCCATCAATTTTTTCATTCAGGAATTTTAGAAAATAAATGAATAGAAAAAGACAACCAAGGATAACTATAGTATCAATAACAAAAAATCCAACCACCATAAGGTTTAGACAACCCAAGATACGGACTCAAGACCCAAAATATAGTAGTACAAGCTCAGACCAATAAACAAGCAAAAACTAAAATTTTGCCCTCGTTTTTATACAAAAAACCCTAATGGATTCATCGTCTAAGTCGTTGTTTTAAAACCCTTTAAATCGATCAATTTCTCAATCTTTTTTCATTCTCTCTCTCTCTCTCTCTCTACTTGACCGAAATGTAGTAGCAGAGATCAAAAACTCCGCCGGGCATGGGTCTTCAGCGCCGCCACCTCCAGGTGCACCCCCGTGCTTCCCCCACTGCTTGGAATTCTGCTCACCGCCTCCGGGTTCGGCCTCACGACATCCTTCGCACTACAATACCCTTCAGCTCCCTCGCCGTCGTGCCTACTTGATCTCTCACCACCGCAGCCTTATGAGCCTCTCCACAATCGCCTCTCAAACCTCGCCACCACATCCTCCCGCATCCAGTTGCCTCAGTCTCCCACCTTCAGACTCTTGACGCATACAGCTCACAAGCCGCAACTACTCCTCACGACTTATGACTTATGGTGCCTTGATGCCCCAGTGGGCTCCAAATTCTTGCGCCACCACTTTCACTTCTGCAGCACAACACCTCGGAGTAGTTCTGCACCTCAGAGCTTCAAATTTAGTTTTTTCTTCATGAATATAAGCTCAAGTACCTGCAGATCTTGATTTTGATTTATGAGTTATTTTGTTCTTTCTCATTTTGAAAAATTTTCATTACTTGTTTCAGTTTTGGTTTTTGCAAAGATTGTCATAGGATTAAAATTAGGATTGTTGTTTTTGTTGAGAAGGTTTTGATAGGTCATGGAGCTTTGAAATGTAGTTTGCTATTATGTTGTTGTTTTAGTATAAAATTTGAATTCATGATACTCGAAATTGAAATTTCTAAGGAAATTGTGTCTGTTTTTCTTTACATTGTTTTGGTCCATTAATTGCCACTATACATTTGCAGCTACTTATGTGTTTATTGAGTTTTTCGAAGTTAATTTACCTTTAATTTGGTGTTGCATTTTTTTAGAACTGCTACTGTATTTTTTGTGACTGATATTGCAATTATTAGGGACCACTACTATAAATTTTGGGACAGCTACTATTATTTTTGGGGCCGGTACTACATTTTTGATTAGATTTTAAGCATATTTTGTTTACTGCTGTTGCATTTTTGAGACTGCGACTTCAAATTTTGGGATTGCTACTATATTTTTGGTTAGATTTTAAGCATTTCAGTTTAGTGTTGCAGCATTTTCGTGGACTGCTACTACATTTTCGAGGATTGTTACACTGCTACTAGACATTTTTTGTGATTTGCTTATATTTTTATTTCAGAAAAATTATATTTTTGAATTGGAACTAGATTTCTACAACTATGAAAATGATATTACTATTCAGTTTTTAAGTTATTGATACTATATTTTTTTGTGTGCGTCTTTTCAAAATTTTAAATCAACATTTGTAACAAAGTTGTTACTACAGTTCTCAAATTGATGCTGTGTACTACGTTATTTCAATTGATGTTACATTACTTTTCAAATTGTTACTGCTCTTTTGGAAACTTTATTACATTTTCAGAAATTGATACTACGTTTTTCGTAACGATGTTGCTACTGGAATTTTTTTGATGTTGCTACTGAAGTATTTCTGCTGCTGCTACTCAAGTTTTTTAGATCGGTTATGTTTTTTAGAATTTACCAGTAACAACTATATTCATATTTTAGTTGTTGACTTTCAGTAGCAGTGTTATATTTTTCAGTAGCAATGTTATCTAATTCTTCAGTAGCATTATTATTTTATTTTTTAGTAGCAGTGTCGTATTTTTTTAATTTTCAGTAGCAGTATTTTTGAGACTGTTAATGCATTTTGGGATTGCTATTGCATTTTCGGTTCAAGGACTGCTACTAAAGTTTTGGGACTGCTACTGCATTTTTGGTTCGAGGACTGCGTTGGTATTTTGGGACTGATATTGTATTTTCGGTTCGAGGACTGCTGCTATGTTATTAGGGATTACTACTAATAGTTCAAGAAATGAATTGTATTAGAAAATGTTATGGAATGTTTATCAAAATTGCTATTGAGTTTGTATCGAAGTTATTACTCAATTTGTATAGGAACCTCTAGTGAATTTGTATCGAAATACTATTATATTTGTGATTGAATTGATATTGAATCTTTATTGACAGTGCTAATAAATTGAATAGTCAATTCAAGTTGAAATAAAAAATTGAATACAATTTTTTTAATGAACAAATAATGAGACTGAAAAGTATTAAAAGAGAAAAAGATTTTCAGATAAAATAAATATTAACATAATTAAATACACAAAAAAATAAGACAGGTATACCTGCCACATGGTAGCCTACACGAAACTTGTCCTTATTTGTAAGATTTTGTTGTTTATTGTCTAAAATAAGGGATCTTATTCTTCAGTGTGTTTGGCTCCTCCAAAGTGTCATTAAGAGTAGTTTGCTAATAGATGAATTTAAGTGAAACATAAATTCAAAAACGTAAATGATGTGGAAAATAAATATTAAAATAAATTTTTACATAAATTGACACATAAGATTGGGACCTCCATCTCAAATGCCTTATTGGGGTCTAAATTCATTACTGTAACGAAAAACATATAATAACGAAAATGATCAAAATATTTGGTATTCGTGAAAAGTTGATGTCACAGACAAATAGATAACAATAGTCATCTGATTATATCTTCGGATGATAAAATCTCTATACCAAGATGAATAGTTGAATACATATCAATCTAAACTCCTCTTTATTATCAATATAACCACATACCAATCACACAGTAATATTGCAAACTGAAGAAATAAAAATCTGTGCCATCTCTAGACCAATTCTTTCAAACAGACAATAATCACACAATAGTTATGCAAAGGGACCACAAAACCCACCTGGGCATAAACATATCAAACGATTCAAGCACTGATCTTAAAAAATAAAAGAAATTAAAGAAAGTCTCGACATACCTATGATCGAAACAGAGATGAAAGTTGCACATACCCGATCTTAAAATTCAGCAGAGATGGAAGCAACACCAGTCACATAGGCCAAGATGAAAGCAGCAATAGAGGATGCGAGAGAGAGAGAGAGAGAGAGAGAGAGAGAGAGAGAGAGAGAGAGAGAGAGAGAGAGAGAGAGAGAGAGAGAGAGAGAGAGAGAGAGAGAGAGAGAGGTTGCAATGAGAGATTAAGAGATCAGAAATCTGATAAAGGAGAGAGGTTAAATAATAACCTGGTCGGGATTCATGAGGTTCAACCGAGATGCATGGCATGACAAAGGTGAAGTTCGAAGTTCTTATGGTAGCCAGAGATTGAGGCAGTGATGGAGATCAGTATCGAGAGATCGTCAGAGAAAGCATATGAGAGGCACATATGAGAAAAGTGAAGAGCAATCGATTAGTAGGGCTTTGTTCTCTCTTTCGCACTACAGTGACTAAACTGCTCCACTTTTAGGATCAATGTCTTCACTTCAAGTAACCGTGTTTTTGAATAGTTGACGGGGATTGTTATATAGTAAATAACTAGGCGTGAAGTCCGCACCAGAGCCGCGACAATGCTAAAATATGATGAGAAGAGTTGGGAATGATGCATAAGTGAGATTAGAGTTTAGGTAGAAAATTTTGTTATAACAAAAATTTAAGTATAAGATAAAACCCTTAAAAAAAAGTGAAAAAGCTTAATACGGAGGAGGGTTTAGGTAACATCTATATGAAAATTTTTGTATTGTAAAGTTTGAGTAAAAGGTAAAAATTAAAATTATTAAAAAGTAAAAAATTGTTATAAACTGGGGAGAAGAGACAAAGAGAGAAAAGAGAATGCAGAGAGATGGGGAGGAGAAAGTGTAGAGTGTTCTTCTATTAATTATCTCAATAGGCCTCTTTATATAGAGACATGATTTACATGATAGGTACACAACAATTGAGTATTTGCTTAGACATCTATATAAATATAATATTTACAATACTCCCTCTTGGATTTCTATCAATGAATAATACGGTGTTGGACGCGCCTAGTGTTGCCTCGTTAAAAACCTTGCTAGGTAACAAAAACTCAGTGGGAGAAAAATAACCTTGGTCGAAGGAAAATAGTACAACGCGCTTATGTCCAAGGTAGCATACTTCAGGATGCTCTCCATGATGAGAAACTCCCCCTGATCATTGCAAGCTTAGGGTACCATTCACATGGGGGCTCATTGTCAACTTTGAATCCTGCAATAAACAAGTTAAAAGTAGTATAATTGAAATACAAATATTTTTCATCAACAACTTATCATAAGTGTTGCTCTAATCTGAAACCTTTAAGACATTGACAAAATACAGAAACATAAATAAATAAGAAACATATAATATCAAAGTTTAATATGGCACGTATAGCCATAAGTATCAATATCTATACATATTGATAGTTTCATATAAGCTCTTCAGGAGCTCTAATGAATTCATAACTTCGTGAAAAATTAGAATATGTTATAACATTATAATCACAATTTGAAATCGATTTCATAGTCTAATGATGCTACTCATTGAGGCAAGTTTTATTTAGTGACATTGACTATATAAATGAGTACTTAAAAGATCTAGACTCTTACCATGAGTGATCACTTAGACCATGCAACAATTCCCTAGTCTAAGTGATCACTTGGACGACACATACAATATTTGCGTCATCTCATCATAGCTTGGATGACGGGCTATTTGCGTCGTCCAAGTGACCTCCTGGATGACGGAACGGACTATTTCCGTCGTCCAAGTGCTTAGACGTCGACACTAGGACGATGGCCTAAAGACGACGAAGATTCCGTAGTCTAAGTACTTAGATTACGGAATCTCTAACCTAGGCGAAAGAAATGGTCCGTGGTCTAGGTGCGTTTTTCTTGTAGTATATTATAGGAGAAAAATGATAGTAATACAAGATTTCACCAAATTATCCAGTTCGATCAAATAAAAATCATATCGTACTACTACACTACATAACATTGTGTGATACAGGCCCTAGACTCTCCAATAGAGTAGCTAAAAGCTATAATTTTTTAAAATTATAGCTAAAAATTGCTCCAATAAAGTAGGTAAAGCTAAGTCATATATGACTTTGAGTTATATTCACAAGCTATACCTTAGCTACAAATGAGAGAGAAAATAGCTTAAAAGTTATATCTCTCACCATCCAAAAAGTAGTCTCACTATCCAACAAGTGATCAAACGGTTCAAGTATTTAAAATGACATAGCTATAGCTACAACTGCTAAAGTTGAACATAAAAACAGGTGAGCTACATTTAGCTTTTTAGTTAAAAATAGCTATAGATTTAGCTTTACTGTAGGAGATGCTTTAACAAACCGGAGTAACACTAGTAATTGTCAAACTTTTGGCGCACCACTTCTTAATTAGCTAAGAATCCCACTATTGCGCCACATTCAAGCACAAATCTTCAGCATTCATATCCATTGGCAACATAACTGTAGGCTTCTTAGGGGAAACCTTCTTCATACCTCCCCCACGAGGGCCAAAGCTGGATCTGTCTCTCTTGTTGTTGGGACGACACACAACATTGCTCTCTCCTCCAGTATCATCCTGGCAAGGCTCGTGAAATGGGACGGTGGAACCTCCTTCAGACCCTTGATCCTCTGCGGATATGATGGTAACACCTGCGGGTATGAGAGTAACAACTACAGGATTCTTGAAATGAGACGGTGAAACCTCACTATATCTTCGCTATATATAACACTGATAAAATCAGAATAATTTGCTTAGAAAGACCATTGAAATGAGGAAGGATTGGCGCCTAACAAGGGACTAATATCTCACTAATTTTTTGTATTAAAAAAAATTAAAACGCCTAATAAAAAAATTCCTCTTCGAATAGGACGAATACCATTAAAAAATATGAACTTGTCCGAGTACAAAGCATAACATAAATTCTTGTGTGTTAGAGAGAAGTAAATGTACGTACAGTATTAGATTGGCTATTTAAGGTACGGTCAACGACGAAGACCGGAGATTCTCCTTTTTGGGAAAGAATTCTGGACTCATTTATGCACCAATGGATGTGAAGTGAAGGAGCTAAGTTCTCTCGTGCTAGTGCTCCTGCACGTGTGCATTTGCGTCATGATCTGATTCTTTGGGCCCATTGCTGAGAGAGAACATGGCCCTCGTGGCGGCCCAGAATGACACTCCAATCCATAAGAGAATGATTGACAAGCCCGTACCGAATCAGACACGTGTCGTTAGGGGTGAAATTCGGGCGGTTTGCTTCGGTTTTTGTTAAAAATCATAACCAAACCGAAATATTTTTTTCGGTTCGGTACGGTTCGGTTTTTCAGTTTTTAAAAGAAAAACCGTGATTATTCGGTTCGGTTTGATTCAGTTTTTTTTTTAGTTTCTTTCGGTTTTTTACATAATGCATAAAAAATAACTATTGAATAATTAACTAAAAAATTGTCTATGAAATTTCTTTTTTTGAGTTGTCTAACATTTTAATTAGATTCTATGAGAGAAATTGAGAAGAATTGTGCATAAAGAAATTAGAATTTTATGAGTTTGAGATTTTTGTTTTGCATATATTTATATAATATATTACAAAATTTCCAAAACGATGTCTTTTTATACATACTTCGGTTTTTCGGTTCTGTTCGGTTTTTATAAATTAAAAACCATAACCGAACCAAATATTTCGGTTTTTTTCGGTTTCAGTTTTTTTCGATTTGGTTTTTATCGGGTGCGATTTTTTTTTCGGTCGCGGCTCGGTTTGGATGCGATTTTTTTTTTTCGATTTTCGATTCCAGTGTCCCACCCCTACGTGTCGTCGTGCGTGCGTGCATTGCGGATTCATGAGCTCCCTCCCACTCTTTGACGTCGTCTTCGTCTTCATACAAGCTAAGCTAGCCTTTTGCACGACTGCAACGTCATTATGAGCTGTTCGTATCAAAGATTCTGTTCGTTAGGTTTTGCAGGCTTCCCTATTTCATGCTCGGTGCTTCTCTTTTGACCTAATTGTGGTTTCTAAGTCTTACAATCGTGGAAATCATGCACCTTGCTCCTTTTATTTTTGCCATTTAGTTGTAATCACTCATCAGTTCTGGGCTACAAGCTGGCAGATCCAGTGTTGCACATAGTCAGTACTAGAACGATCTTCTACTAATATAGTGATATAATGAATTTTTTTTAGGTTTTAACTTAGCTAGTCAAAAAGTAGTCATGCATGGTAACTTCTGACCTTCTGTGGCTAGAGGCTTCCGATTAGCATTTACCAAGGTACTTTCTTGAGATATTTAATTAATTACTTATCAACATACGAGATTAGGCACTATTAGGAAACTTCACTTAATAGTTTAGTCGCGTAAAAAATATTTTTCGTCGTCTAAGTAACACTTCGGTGACAAACAATGTCTTCGTCGCCTAGATATTTTCTTAGATGATGGTTCACACAAGTTGTCGCCTAAGTATATACTTAGGCGACAAAACATGTGGTCTCGTCACCTAAGATGAACACTTGAACGACGACCATTGGTTGTTGTCGTCTAAGTGTTACACATTTAGACGAAGACTCACATGTCGTCGCCTAAGTGGACTCTTAGACGACGACTTAAGCCTTTTGTTGCCTAAGTGAACACCTAAGCGACGAAACTGTTTCCATCGCCTAAGTTAACACCTAGGAGACGAACAATGACATTTAGGCGACAAAATGTTTCGTCGCCTAAGAAAAGTCAATTAGTAGATCTCTCGATCAGATTTCCTTATCTTCTCATCAGTTCTCTATATCTCTCTCCCTCTCAGCTCTCTCTCCTCACTTCGAAATACCCACCGCCAGCGACTCCGAATAATCAGGCAAAAATTCATCAAAACTCAAATTTTCAACTCCCGGAGTTCTGGTTTTATCCACTTATCTCCTTATCGATGAAAGTATTAACTCGTTACTCTCGATTAATATTTGTTTAATTTAATATCGTACGAAATTACGTACGATGATTGATTTTTTTGGCGAATATATAGTACTTTATGGCGACCTTATATAGCATTACTCCCATTATTGTACGTATTGCAATGTTAAGCTAATTGTAAACTATATCCTGCTAATTGGTTTATTAATTAGTTAATTAATTAATTGATATATATGTTTTAATTTGTTTAATTAGTTAATTAAAACATGCATGTGCCAGGTAATATATATATAGTGAATATATATATGTTAGAATAATTAGTTGAAATATACATATATAATTCATGCATGTATTTATATATATTAATAATAATATATACATATAATTAATATATATTTGCTAGATTAATTATAGTATAAGATTAATCATTACAAGTATGTGCATGTTATGTGTGTGCGATGCATTTGATAAAATATATAAAGTATATTAGATTAATGAATTATGTGTTGAAAAATTATATAATTAATAGATCGATTTATTATCCTTACACATATGGAAAAGAGTTGGATACAGTTGACGAACAGAAGTGATGTGCGGTATATGGATGAAAGGACCCAACCTCGATTTAGTTTCCTAAACCGGAATCAAACCCCTTCTGAAAACACGAACCAGCAAAAACCATAAAAATTTCGGCAGAGTTTTGTTACTAACGCGGAATTGCCATTAACCTGCACCCGAAAAACACACTTCATCCTATGCCACAAAAGCCAAACCATGGAAACTAATCCCATCCGGATTTTTCAATATCATAACAATAACGTAAAGCAGTAATCAAAACTGTACTTTACATAAATCCATGGAAAATCACATAAAAACATATCAGTAGTGTATCAGAGCGACCTCTAGTGTATATATATACAAAATATACAACAGTAGGCAAAACAAGAAACCTACTGGAAAAGAAAGGTAGCTCGAACGCCAAGCCTCAAACCGCGACGTGAGACACCAGAATCTGAACTGCAAACTGGACACGGAAACCGAAAAGCCCAGGGGAAAGGCAAATAAAATCGTCAGAGTGAGTGGACGAAAATAATCATATGCCTTTCACCATTTATGTATATCATAAAACAAAGCAAATCGAGTTCGGAAAATATAAGGAGGTGCCAGGGGCGAATCTCTCAAACCCGACGGTCAGGCGAATCTCTCAAGCCCGACGGTGATAGGCTAGGCGAATCTCTCAAGCCTAGCGGCATATCAGGGGAATCTCTCAACCCTGGATCTGATTACCGGTGATCAGCCGAGTAGCCAATGCATCGATGCTAAATAAATGCCATCACCATATAAAATATAAAACAATACCTCCAAAAGCAATAAATAATCTCAACATCGTATATAAATAAATACGGAAATCACGAACTCGCTACGACAATGAAAATAGAAAAGTCCACTCACAGGTGAGCACAGCGCGCACACGCGCTAATCACGAGATCCGGCGGAAGATCCCTCGCCCAACGTACGATCTCGATCCCCTGAATAATCACAAAATATTACTGATCAAAATCACAATTCATCACACTGTACCACATCTCGGAAACCAACTATTTTCGGAAACATATAACTCGATACAAAATAATCGTCGAAAACCCTTGACTAAAAATCTGGCTTCCACATCAACTCGAAAACCTCAAGGCGATGATCGGGGTGAGAATACGAGCAAAACGACATATAACTCGACAAATTTCAAAAAGTCAATGGGTCGCCGGAGCTCTGCCGTTGACCGTCGCCGTCGGCGGCGGCGCGCCGTCAACCGGAGAGATTTTCTGGCGGCCAAGCTCCAAAAATGTTCTCCTCCTCAAGCCGAGCAACTTTCCCAAAGGGACCACCACCATCCAGCCACCACCGTGGCCGGAAAACAGCTCGAAAGGTCAAAACCCCAAACCGGCCGGAAAAATCTTCTCCGGCAAAATCCGTCACCGTGAGGCCATCCCGGCCTCCCAACCTCAAGGGGCCACCTACCTACCTCAAGCCTAACAACTTCCAACAAATACCCCGCTCGGAAAGTCGCCGGAGCGCCACCCCCTGTCAAACCCGATTTCGGCAAGATTTTTCCTAATTTCAAACCGTTCGTTCTCCCTCAATTTCAAATCAATTTCCACAATTCCAAGTTCCAAACAATAGCAAATCAAGAGAGGAATCAAAATATACCAAAATCGGAGCTAGAGGTTTCCGGAAACGGAAGGTCTCCGGCGAGTCAAACAGCGGTGAAGTTTTTCTCCTCTGGTCAACGCGGGTCAATGCACCCAAGGCTGGTCAACGCCAGTCAAACTTCCCGAATAGTGTTTTCCACAATTTTTCAACTATTTTCGATATTTATACTCGCGGCTCGATACGATCGACGGTCCAAAATGGATCACACCCACGTTTCGGATAACTCCAATACGAACGGATAAACTCGACGAAATTCTGCAATTTCAAATATTCATAAGATATTCCTCGATCGTCGAAATAATTATCCGGAACCGCCCATGAACTCGAAATCACACGAACTATAACTCTCGAGAAGAGACTCAACTCAAATTCTCACCCGATAATTAAGTCGTAATCAAAACTGGCAATTCAATCAATTTACGGAAAAACTGTGATTACGCGTAAACTCGTGGATTAAGCCGATTACTATACTGATTCTATTTCGGGTCGTTACAAATCTACCACCCTTAAAAATAAAATTCGACCTCGAAATTTACGTACCTGTGAGGTGAACAGATGAGGGTGCTGCTCCCACATACATTTCTCAGTCTCCCAGGTGGCCTCCTTAACCTAGTGATTCTGCCACAAGACCTTCACCAGCGGTATAACACGGTGCCTCATCTCTTGCTCACGCCGATCGAGAATCTGTACCGGCTCCTCCACATATGTCAAATCCTCTCGGATAGGAAACTGATGTAGTGCTAACACATGTGATGGACCAGGGATATACTTCCGTAACATCGAAACATGGACAACATCGTGTACATGAGCCATCTCGGATGGTAACTCAAGTCTGTAAGCCACGGCACCAACCCTCTCGGTAATCTCGTACGGACCAATGTACCGTGGTCGAAGCTTGCCACGCTTCCCGAAACGCACAACTCCCCTCCACGGAGATAGTTTCAGGAAGACCCAATCGCCTACATCGAACTCGAGACTCTTTCTCCTCACGTCCGCATAACTCTTCTGACGATCATGGGCAATCTTCAATCTATCTCGGATAATCTGAATGTCTTCCATGGTACTCTTCACCAGATCAGGGCCAAAAAGCCATCGCTTGCCCACCTCACTCCAACACAATGGAGTGCGGCACTGCCTCCCGTATAGGGCCTCATATGGTGCCATATCAATACTGGCCTGATAGCTGTTGTTGTAAGCAAACTCAATCAAGTGCAGTTGCTGGTCCCAATTTCCTTGAAACTGCAAAACACAAGACTGCATCATATCCTCGAGAGTCTGAATAGTCCTCTCAAACTGCTCATCAGTCTGAGGATGAAAAGTTGTACTGAAATGCAATCTCGTACCCATGGCTCGCTGACTGTCTCGGTTAGAAACAATAGATACAGGCACACCGTGCAGTCGAATGATCTCCGACAAATACAGCTTTGCCAATCTGCCCACTGAAATCTTCCCCGGAAGTGCCAGAAAATGAGCGGATTTCCTCAAACAATCTACGATAACCCAAATACCAGTATTACCAGCCGAAGTACGTGGTAACTGATACACGAAATCCATGGTAAAGTGCTCCCACTTCCAAACCGGAATCTCCAGGGGCTGCAATTTTCCCGCAGGCTTCTGCCTCTCCGCTTTAACCTACTGACAAATCAAACATCTGCTCACATATGCGGCAATCTCCCGCTTCATACTGCGCCACCATTAATACGCTCGAAGTGTACGAAACATCTTCGTACCGCCGGGATGCATTGCATACGCCGAACAATGAGCTTCATCTAAAATCTCTTTCTTCAGACTCTCGTCCCTGGGTACACACAATCTACCTCTGAATAGCAATGTACCATCATCACTCAACCGAAACTCTGTTGGCACACCATTCTGAATCATGGTTTTCTTATCCAACAGGTAGGAATCTGCATCCTGAGCTTTTCGAACTTGATCAACCAATACCAATCGAACCTAGAAGCTAGCCAACAAAGCTCCATCATCGTCCCACTCGAACTCAACTCCCGTAGCCCGTAACTCGGCTAACATGGAAACTCTGGTCACACATACATGAAATAACGAAGCTCCGAATTTCCGACTGAGTGCATCAGCAACGACATTAGTCTTCCCTGGATGGTACTCGAAATTGCAATCATAGTCGTTGATCAACTCCATCCATTTGCGCTACCTCATGTTCAAGTCTGGCTGCGTGCGCAAATAAGTTAAACTCTTGTGATCGGTGTATATCTTGAACTGAGCTCCGTACAGTTAATGTCTCCAACTCTTCAACGCTAATACAATAGCAGCCAACTCCAAATCATGCATCGGATAGTTGACTTCATGTGGTTTCAGCTACCTAGAACCGTAGGCCACAACTCTGCCATGCTGCATCAGAACACAACCAAGTCCCAACTTCGATGCATCGCTATAAACCACAAACTCTCAACTATCATTAGGTAGGGTCAAAACCGGTGCAGTAGTCAACTTTTCCTTCAGAAGCAAGTAACTTTCCTCACATACATCGGACCACTCGAACTTGACGCCTTTCTTTGTCAATCTGGTAAGTGGAGTAGCAATCCGTAAAAAATCCTGCACAAAGCGCCGATAGTAACCTGCCAAACCTAAGAAACTCCTGATCTCTGGTACAGTGGTAGGTCTACTCCAATTCAACACGGCTTCGATCTTGTCAGGATCCACGCTGACTCCCTTAGCTGATATCACGTGACCCAAAAACTCCACCCTATCCAACCAGAACCTATACTTGCTGAACTTCGCAAACAACTGATTGTCCCGCAAAGTCCGCAAAACAGCTCACAAATGCTTCTTGTGCTGGCCCACACTCCTGGAGTAAATCAGGATGTCGTCGATGAACACGATCACAAACTTGTCCAGAAACCGCCTGAACACCCGGTTCATCAAGTCCATAAAAGCTGCGGGGGCATTGGTTAACCCAAACGGCATAACTAAGAACTCATAGTGCCCATACCGCAATCTGAAAGTTGTCCTGGCCACATCTGACTCTCGGATTCTCAACTGATGATATCCAGACCTGAGATCAATCTTCGAAAAGGCTGAAGCTCCCTTTAGCTGATCAAATAAGTCATCAATCCGCGGCAGCAGATACTTGTTCTTCACAGTGACTTGATTCAGCTTCCGGTAATCAATGCACAATCGCATGGAACCATCCTTTTTCTGCACAAACAATACAGGAGCACCCCACGCCAATACACTGGGTCGAATGAAACCCTTCTCCAGCAACTCCTGAAGTTGAATATGTAACTCTTTCAACTCCGCTGGCTCCATACGATACGGTGCCTGTGATATGGGTCCAGTGCCCAGTAATAGCTCAATGGTGAAATCGATCTTCCGAACTGGAGGTATACCCGATAACTCCTCCGGAAACACATCTGGAAACTCGAAAACAACCTCGATATCACCAATGTCTAGTACTGCAGCCGTAGTATCCACAACTTGAGCTAAGTAAGCAGCACAGTCCTTCTTCATCATCTGATCAGCCTTCATCGCTGAAATCACACATGGCAATGAAGTATTCTTCTCACCGCGAAACAATATCTCGGGGAAGCCTGGTTGTCGAAACACAACCTCCTTCTTGTGACAATCGAATATAGCCCAATGTGTCTCTAAGAAGTCTATACCTAAAATCACATCAAAGTCAATGATATCCAGCAATAACAAATCCGTGGATAAACCATGACCTCCAATAAAAATCTCACAGTCTCTGTACACCCAGCCAATACTCACAACCTCACCAGATGGATACAACACTCTCCACAACCCCGGAAGTGGAGACGCAGGTACAGTAGCTAAAGATGATAGTTTATATGACATGAATGAATGCGGAGCACCTGGATCTAGTAATGTAAGTACTGGATAACCAAAGATATGCAACGTACCGATAACAACCTCCGGTGAAGCTCTGCCCTCATGTAATGTCATGGCATGAACCCTGGCCTGCCCGGCTGGTCGTCCACGTTGAGGGTGACCCTGATGTCCGCCCTGGCCAGAAAACTGTACTGGTCGAGCCCCAGAAGTGGTACCTCGCTCTCCTCCGGAACTCTTGGCCGCCTGTCTACTAGCACCAGCAAGCTGGAAACATTCCCTCGCATAGTGACCCTCCTGGCCACAACGAAAACAAACGACAGGGCCTAGCTGACATGGACCAACATGATGCCTGCTGCAGAGACTACACAATGGGTACTCCCTCGGGACGGTAAAAGTGTCACCGGTACGCCGAGGATAACTGGAACCGCTAGAACCCCCACTAGACTGTGGTCGCTGCGGTCGATCTCTCCTCCATCTCTATCTCTGTCTTAGTGCATTAACTGGTGGTCTGTATGGTCCACTGCCTGAGGATGAAGCCGATCCGAAAGTATCAGAACTCAGCCTTTTGGAAGGTTCCTGACTCGATCCACCCTCCTCAAATCGTCGAGACTGGAATCTCATCTGCCTTTCCTTGTCGATATCCTTGCCTCGAAGTGCTGCACTCACGAACTCATCAAAGTTGTTCCGAGGCATCGTAGTCAGTGTCCCCTTGATGCTCAGGTTGAAACCCAGCTCAAATCTGCGGCACTTGGCTTCCTCTGTAGCTACCATGTCACGAGCAAACCAAGATAAACGAGTAAATCTATCCCGGTACTCAAGCACAGACATACTGCCCTGCCTCAAATTTGTGAACTCCTCATAAACAAATCTCGAAACAAAGTCCACAGAGTATCAACCGGAACTCTATCGGTGCTAACCCACTAGAAGTATGCATCTGACTTAAGTAAACCAGCTGCTTCCACTGTCATCTGCTCATGGGTAAAACATAGACGCTCACAAACGCGTTCAACCTGAACCAACCATGCCTCACAAATCTCTGGATCAGCTGAATCCAAAAAGATAGTCGCACCAGCAGTACAAGCTTTGACCACAGCGTCAAAAAGCTCCTCCAAACGCAACACTCGCATCAGCAAGTCGTGCATCTAGTGATCCTCATCAGGATCCACATCCAGATTCACATGGGGACCATGTCGAGGAGGCATCCTACTGATACAAGATAAACATTAGGTACAAGCACAATGAACGTAATCATGAGACCTCAGATATTTGAGAACACACAACACCCGAAGCATTGATGAGTACCGCTGGCCAGTCGGGTCATCGCTCCAGACATGTTGTACATACTCAAATACCCTAAGTGTCACAACTACAAGAGTCTACAGAACCTGACAACCTAATACTCTGATACCAAGCTGAAAGGACCCAACCCTGATTTAGTTTCCTAAACCAGAATCAAACCCCTATGCCAGAAAAGCCAAACCGTGGGCACCAATCCCATCCGGATTTCTCAATATCATAACAATAACCTAAAGCAGTAATCAAAACTGTACTTTACAGAAATCCATGGAAAATCACATAAAAACATATCAGTAGTGTATTAGAGCGACCTTTAGTGTATATATATACAAAATATACAACAGTAGGCAAAACAAGAAATCTACTGGAAAAGAAAGGTAGCTCGAACGCTATGCCTCCAACCGCGACGTGAGACACCAGAATCCGAACTGCAAACTGGGCATGGAAACCGAAAAACCCAGGGGAAAGGCAAATAAAATCGTCAGAGTGAGTGGACGAAAATAATCATATGCCTTTCACCATTTATGTATATCATAAAACAAAGCAAAGCGAGTTCGGAAAATATAAGGAGGTGCCAGGTGAATCTCTCAAGCTCGACAGTGATAGGCTAGGCGAATCTCTCAAGCCTAGCGGCATATCAGGGGAATCTCTCAACCCTGGATCTGACTACCGGTGATCAGCCGAGTAGCCAATGCATCGATGCTAAATAAATGCCATCACCATATAAAATATAAAACAATACCTCCAAAAGCAATAAATAATCTCAACATCGTATATAAATAAATACGGAAATCACGAAATCGCTACGACAGTGAAAATAGAAAAGTCCACTCACAGGTGAGCACAGCGCGCACACGCGCTAATCACGAGATCCGGCAGAAGATCCCACGCCCAACGTACGATCTCGATCCCCTGAATAATTAAAAAATATAACTGATCAAAATCACAATTCATCACACTGTACCACACCTCAGAAACCAACCATTTCTGGAAACATATAACTCGATACAAAATAATCGTCGAAATCTCCCGAAATCTCCACACAAACCCTCGACTAAAAATCCTGCTTCCAAATCAACTCGAAAACCTCAAGGCGATGATCAAGGCGCGAATACGAGCAAAACGACATATAACTCAACAAATTTCAAAAAGTCAACGGGTCGCCGGAGCTCCGCCGTTGACCGCTGCCGCTGGCGGTAGTGCGCCGTCAACCGGAGAGATTTTCTGGCGGCCAAGCTCCCAAAATGTTCTCCTCCTCAAGCCTAGCAACTTCCCAAAGGGACCACCACCATCCAGCCGCCACCGTGGCCGGAAAATAGCTCGAAAGGTCAAAACCCCAAACTGGCCGGAAAAATCTTCTCCGGCAAAATCTGTCACCGTGAGGCCATCCCGGCCTCCCAACCTCAATGGGCCACTTACCTACCTCAAGCCCAACAATTTCCAACAAAAACCCCCCTCGGAAAGTTTTCGGAGCGCCACCCCCCGTCGAACCCGATTCCGGGAAGATTTTTCCCAATTTCAAACCGTTCGTTCTCCCTCAATTTCCACAATTCCAAGTTCCAAACAGTAGCAAGTCAAGAGTGGAATCGAAATATACCAAAATAGGAGCCAGATGTGGTCGGAAACGGAAAGTCGTCGACGAGTCAAACGGCGGTGAAGTTTTTCTCCTCTGGTCAACGCGGGTCAAACTTCCCAAACAGTGTTTTCCACAATTTTTCAACTATTTCCGATATTTATACTCGCAGCTCGATACGATCGATTGTCTAAAACGGATCACACCCACGTTTCGGATAACTCCAATACAAACGGATAAACTCGACGAAATTCCACAGTTTCAAATATTCATAAGATATTCCTCGATTATCGAAATAATTATCCGGAACCGCCCACAAACTCGAAATCACACGAACTACAACTCTCGAGAAGAGACTCAACACAAATTCTCGCCCGATAATTAAGTCGTAATCAAAACCGGCAATTCAATCAATATACGGAAACACTGCGATTACGCGTAAACTCGTGGATTAAGCCGATTACTATACTGATTCTGTTTCTGGTCGTCACAATGGATGGCACATGCTCAGCGAATTTTGTGGCTTTAGCGCTGCAACATGCTCAGGGAAAGAAGCGTTTTAGGTTTCTGTGCAGAAAATGTCTCAACTATCAGTTTTTTCTGTCTAACGGTATGGCTGAACACCTGTATAAGCACGATATGATGTGGAGTTACACTACGTAGAGCGAACACGGTGAAGTAGTAGACTTCAGCTCAGGGTACAGTTACCCTGGTGCCTCATCCAGCGGTAACGACACCCCTGCTTGGAGCCCAACGATGGATTTTGTCCATAATGCTTTTCCATAAATTAGTCATGAAAAATACTAACACCAAGAAGGAGGTTACGATACCACTCATGATGACACATTCTCCGCTGTCAGCTTGGCCAATGACACTACAGAGATGGATAGGTACAACAGGATGTTACTCGAAGCCCAGGCCCCGCTGCACCCCAGATGTGCAGAAAATGTGTTGCAATATATAATAGAGGAAGTTCAGATAAAAGTGAAGAATAAAATGTCAGACAGTGCTTTTGACGAAATATAGGAGCATATATGTAAGTTATTACCTGATCATCACAAACTTCCGGAAAGTCATTATAAGGTTTGAAAGATCTTGAGCATCCTCAGCCTAAAGTACAGGAAAATTGACGCCTGCATAAATGACTGTGTGCTGTTTTACAAAGAGTATGAACATTTGGACTATTGTCCTGTATGTAACTAGTGCAGATATAAAAATCAAAATAGGATTAGTTTGAAGAAGAAAAAACCTATGAAGGGACTTCGCTAATTTCCTTTGATTCTCAGATTATAGCGTCTGTACATGTCTCTATATACAGTAGAGGCGATAAGATGGTACGTGGAACAGTGAGTAGATGACGATGTGCTCTGACATGCAGCAGATAAGGAGGCTTTTAAGCATTTCGACAGGGAATTCAAAGACTTTGGAGCAGAGGTTCGAAATGTTAGACTCAGCCTATCTACAAATAGATTCAATCATTGAGGTAGTAACAACACTAATGTTAGCACTTGGCCAGTTATTCTCATGCTATACAACGTGCCTCTGTGGATGTGCATGAACAAGGAATTTAATTTCTTTACTCTGCTAATTCCAGGTTCTAAATCTCCCGAAAAGTATTTAGATGTCTATCTCAGACCATTAATCAACGAGCTAAAACTGTTATGGGAGCATGGAGTGCCAACTTATGACAAGTTCACTAACACGATGTTCATGATGAGAGCAGCCGTAATGTGGACAATTAGTGATTTTATTGCATATAGGATGTTGGCATCTTACATGACCAAAGGATACAATGGCTTCCCTGTCTGTTTGGATGACGTCAACTCCACTTGGCATGTGGGAAAGGTGTGTTACCTGGGTCACCAAAGATGGTTTCCTTATGATCACCCATGGCGACAAGATGAGGCTCATTTTGACAGGACGGTAGAGAATGAGCCTAAACCCCGATAGTGGTCTAACGAAGAGATTTTAGAGAGGTTGAACAGCTTCTATTTCGGTATGTTAACCAACGACAAAGATGTGAAGAGACTTAATCCACACCCACCACACCATCTCAACTATTGGCATCACAAGAGTATTTTCTTTGAACTGCCCTACTGGTCCAAGTTGAAACTCTGGAACAATCTTGATGTCATGCACATGGAAAAGAATGTGTGCGATAGTGTGGTGGGAATAATTTTGGGTATCAAGTTGAAGACCAAAGATACTCTCAAAGCCCGCAAAGATATGGAATTTATGAATTTGTGCCGTCACTTGTGGTTGAGGAGGAATAGAAGATGAGTGTACAACAAGAGGCCAGATGCACCTTACACGGTGAAGCCGACACAGAGGGTTCTATATTCAGCTTGTTCAAGACTGTTCGTTATCTGTCTACTTATGCAACAAATATTATAGGAGCAGTTGACGAGGTGCAACACAAGTTCATTGGTCTAAAAACTCAAGGCTATCACGTTATGCTGCAATGTATGATGCCAATGGTAATTCGACCATATTTTCCTCGTGACGTCGTCGAACCAATAGTAGCATTGTGTAGATGGTGGTAGAAGTTATGCGCTAGAGAGTTGCAGAAGTCAGATGTCCTCAAACTTCAATACGAAATAGTGCACATCCTTCACAAATTAGAGAAGATTTTTCCCGGTTCTTTCTTTGATATCATGATTCATCTCATGATCCACCTACCCCAACAGGTGCTCCTTTCTGGTCTGGTCCACTACACTTGGATGTATCCCAAGAAAGGTACGTACAATTATTTATAACGGTTGTTCATCATTTTTATATTTTATTTTGTGTTTCTACTATTATTCAAATTATTAATTGTATAATTTTGCAGACAACTCGGACAGTATAACGGATTTGTGAAAAATAAATCTGCCCCGGCTCCATAGCAGAAACATACCTAATGCATAAGTGTGTTACTTACTGCAATAGACACCTCAAGGATCTAGTCCAGGCCAATCCAAATGTCTGTCACAATCTTTCAGTCATCACAAACGTTGTACGATCGTTTAAAGGAGTATTAAAGGAAAGATCAACTAAAGAAGAACTTGAAGAAGCGTATTGAGTAGTATTGCGAGATTGTGACGAGGTCAACCGTTACATGAAGTACAACAGGAGTACATTCAGATGATTAAACCAGACAAGACTCTAGCTTAGGTTGAAATGATACTTAAAAAGAAGTTCCCCGATTATTTTCTACAAAGGGTACGTATTTTTAATTATTTTAAAACTCTTTTCTCATATATAGTACGTATGTCATTTGGTGTTTGTTTATGCAAAGTATTTTGCCTTAGTTTGTGGACACATGTTTTTCGTTTCCTTTATTTTTAGGGGAAACTATGTCAAATTTTCGGTAGAAATTAAATTACACATTCATATATATATTCTTCACATTTTTGGAGATGGATGATCTACAAAAATTCGATAACCACAAGGGGTGGTGATCATGGGAAAAGTATCTCTTGGCCCATAAGCCGGTTAAGCACTACATTTACTCTGGTTGTTTTGTGAACGGTGTAAAGTTTCATTCATTTACTCGAGATGAAGGAAGAAGCACACAAAACAATGGGATCTCAATTGGGGAAGGGGATGTTGTCTATTACGAAGTTTTTGAACATGTCCTTGAGATGCTATACGGAAATGATATCAACATTTTTCTGTTCAAGTGTACCAAGGAAGATATGGGGCTAATATCAGTCGATAGAAACTCAAGCTGGTATGAGGATGAGTCATTCGCTCTTGCAACCTTAGTTAGGCAAGTGTTCTATC
The DNA here is from genome assembly GCA_946800695.1 of Geum urbanum. Lineage (NCBI taxonomy): Eukaryota > Viridiplantae > Streptophyta > Magnoliopsida > Rosales > Rosaceae > Geum > Geum urbanum. Next base: position 60,088,724 of record OX326997.1, read on the forward strand.
TGGACGATCCAAAAGCTGGTGAAAGCTGGAAAATAGTAAATTATATGTCACACCGAAGAGTATGAAGTGTAACAATACTTGATGGGACGTCGGCGACTGATATTGAAATGCATAGAGACAATGCCTATCAAGAGCCTAATACTTCAGTCATCCCCGACGTAATGGAACTGGTTCGGCATAACGAACGCTTACCCACAATTGATGTCACCATAGATCTTACTCCAGATGAGATTAGAGAGTTGGCGCTGAATGCCCCAGAAGTCGAGTAGCCTAAGGACGACGACCATGTCGGATACAATTCAGACGATGTAGAGTATGATGTTGGGGAGCAATCATATGATAGTGAGGAGGATGATTCAGATGATGATGATGATTATGAGGATGAGGATTGATATGAGGCCAAATTATTATATATTTATATTAAAAATTAATTAATTGAAGTCACGTACGTACTATATATATATGTAAAGAGGTTTATATATATATTTGATCCATTTTCTCTAATTTCTCTCTCGATCTCTCTCGATCGTCTCAAAACCCAAAAACGTCTACAAAGAGGCTGGGATCATATATAGGACCTAGATATCAGAATCAGTAATTTAACTAGATTTTGAATTCTATATATATATAATTAATTAAATAATTAATTAATTATGATTGAATTATCGGAATAACTCGACTGTCATGAATTAATAAGGCTGCGCTAGATGATTAATTATGCTTGAAGTTAAATTATGTTTGAAATTGAAAAAAAAAAATCAAAATAAAATAAAAATTACACTTGGCCGACGAAAATGGATAATTTCGTTGTCTAAAGTTTGCACTTAGAAGACAAATTTTTTTATTTCGTCGTCTAAGAGGTTACTCTAAGCCCTAAACCCTTTCCCCTGAACCCTGAAAGTGTTAGACGACAAAACCCCTAAGTTTCGTCGTTTAAGTGATACTTAGATGACAAAACACAACCAATTTCGTCGTCTAAGTAGAGATTCAAAATCTGACCTCTAAGAGCACGACCATGTATACAATCCTAAAATGCCTATTTTTTTTGTCAAGGGCATAGAGTAAACAATTCTTGGATTGTGAGTGTCGACGGTTCAAAAATTGGAGTTATAAAGATTTTCATATCGACGTTTCCATTTCGCTGAAATTTCAATTTTATGTTTGATTATGCCGATCAAACCCTTAACTTACTTCATTTTCAATGAAAATTCATCCACTTATATATTATGTTATGATGAATATATCCAACGGTTGTTTTGTCCAAATTCAATTTCGTTAATGTTGATGTTGAGTGAATATAGACATACGAACACTTAAGTTAGACAACATTAGTAGATATATAACCAGTTTTTAGTCTTAAATAAATATTTTTTTGTCAAATTTCAGTTAATTTATATTTAATTGATAAAATAAGTTTTTATAACAGGACAAACACCCGTAACTTCGGAAACGAGTTTTCGAATTATTTTTTACAATAATTTTCGTCTTTTAACTATTTTTCGATAATCACTAAATTGATTCGATAGAATCCTAAACTTATCCAAATTAGGTTGAATTTTTTTCAACAATATTGTATAAATTTAATGATTATATCTGACGGTTGATTTTTGATAATTTTAAGCAACTACCAAACATTAATTTTCATATTTTTTTAAAAAATGTACTTAGACGATTCTAAACATGTCTTCGTCGTCAAAGTGATAACTTAGGCGACGAAATCATGTAGTTCCGTGGCCTAAGGCCAAATTTTGGGTGGTTCAATAATTTTGCGCCAATTTTTTCAAGGCAATTTAAATACGACTTAGGCGACGAAAGTTCTTCATTTCATCGCCTACGTTGACTTAATGATCGACTTAGGCGAGGAAACCATTGATTTCATCGCCTAAGTCGATCATTATATCCCAGACCGGATTGATTTCGCTCTTAGTTTGATCACTCTCTCCAAAAAACTCTCTCTCTCTCTCTCTCTCTCTCTCTCTCTCTCTCTCTCTCCCTTGATCCCCCCTCTCGATTTCTGTCACTCCCAGATCACCACATCGACGCCGCTTTCCCCCCTTCACCTTGGGCCGACACCGCCATCTCTCCTCCTCGGATTCCCTCCCACTCGGGCCGCTTTCCCCCGTCGCCTTGGGCCGCCGCCATCTCTCCTCTTCCCAATTCTCTCTCCCTCGCCAAAATCTCTCTCCCCCCCCTCGACGGTATAACTCTCTCTCTCTCTGATCTGCTTCATGTGTGTATATATATATTTATGGATAATATATGAATTTATATATATTGATGGATAATTAGGATAATATATGGATTTATATTTATATTTATGAATATTTGGTATTATATTTATATATATTATATATTTGGTATTATATTTGGTAATATATATAAATATTTATATTTATGAATATATAAATAATTTGGATAATATATGGACGTAATTGTATAATATTTGATAATATATAAGTATGAAAAAATGGATTATTTGATATATGGACCAATTTGGGTATATTAATGTGAATTTGATTAATTTTGTTAACATTCGATGACTATTTGATGAGTATTGTATTGTTAGTATTTCATTTTTTTAGCTGAATTATGGCACCATGGAAGAGGCGCAAGGCTTCCGAGAAGGAGGTAGAACGCGAAGCCATTGCGCGAGCAATGGGTTGGAGGCAGGATTCAGAGGAAACTGTTTTGAATCCTCCACAAAAAAATTCGGCTACGGCGACAGGCCAAATCCCTCATGCTCCACATAAGGAGGCCTCTGCCTTTAAGGACGAGCCAGACAGGGCCCGATCAACTGTGTCGTCAGACTGTCTGGCTGAGTCAGTCGACGACTTGATTCTCTTCAGCGCCCGGTGTAAGGTCAGGAGGCAGCCATTAGACACACCTATGAAAAGGACTCGGGGACTTGGAAAGAGCGCCAAAGGCGAGTGCATAGTGAAGTCAACGGGGAGGAAGATCAACCTCAAGCACGACGAGTTCACCCTCCGACCGCGCAGCTCGGGAGTCTAACCTCGCACTCCATCAGATCAATCATACAGAACAACATCCGTATGGTTGCCCCTTCGTGGAAAGAGCTGCCCTGATCTGAAAAGTTGAGTGTGTACCGCGAACTATCGGTAATACTATTTATTTTTATAATTTTTTAAGTAATTACAAAACATAAATGAATTATTTCTATAATTAATTTTAATTTGTTATTTATATTTCTAGAACCATTTTGAAATCTCCAACTTAGCGGAGATGATGGACGATATAGATGAGAGGGCTGGCCGCATTTACAAGAACTAGAAATACGACCTCCACAAGTACTACCAGTGACATGGCGCCTCGCCTCCACTTGTGGAGCTCCGGAACGATAGAGAAGAAGAGTGGGTATGGTTGGTCTGACACTTTGAGTCCGACAAATATAATGTTCGTTTTTATTTTCTTTAATGTAATGAAAATTGCATACTATCTTATTTTTAACTATTATTTAATTATCTTTGTTGTGTAACAGAAAAAATTGGAGGCCAACAAGGCAAATCGGAACAAGAAGGACAAACACCATGTATCGGGCTCGCGAAAGTTCATTTACATCGCAAAGAAGCACAAAGATGCGGGTTTGAAGCATTGCTTCTTGGATGTCAGCGTCCAAGCTTATGTGAATCCCGAAGTCGTAAATGAAGTGAGTCAATAAGGGGTAAGTAACTCAAATTTCTAAAATCAATTGAATTTACTCATACTTTCTTTCAAAGCATATCCCGATTTAGTATAATGTTAATTACATTTTTAAGAAATTGAATTATGATTAGTGCATGATTTAGTTAGGTTGTACTATTGCAATATGATTTTAAACTTAAATTTTGTTATGCTTTAGTTTAGTTGGATAAATTATGATTTTCAACTTGAGAAATCCGGATGAGAATCGGTGCCCACGGTGTAATTGTGTTGTTGTAATTGGTTATTTGAAGTGTAATCTTGCATGCAGGTGTTTTGGTTTTGGAAAAATTTTAGGAGAAATTATGCCAAATTTTTGTTAGAAATTAATATTATATATATTTATGTATTCTTCACTTGATTAATTTCAGGAGAGGTTAATACAAATGGTCAGGGAGGAATTTGCCGCAACTCGGTTGGCCCACCCGGAGATGATGCCTGAGCAGGTGCTTCCCCTGTCGATTCAGAGTCAGATCGCTATTGCTGATGCTGTTTATGCTCGCCGACCTGGGAAGGAGGTTCGTGGGCTTGGTTGCATGGTGTAGAGAGATTTGTCCGCTTCATCAGCTTTGTCCACTTGGCGCATTACGGAGGATACCGAGGCGCTCCGAGCCGACCTACGATTGGCACAGGAGTCGGCCGATCGTGCTTGAGTGCATTCGAGGTCGGTGGAGGTGTAGTTTATGGCTCACATTTGTAAGATAGCCACCTGCTATGAGGCGTGCAAGAAAATGGGGTTGCCTGTTCCTGATTTGGATGACGAGTGTGGTCCACCCCGGCCCCACTTCTGGCCTGAGCGACGACGATCTAAGCGACAGCGGGGGAATTGGCAACATGTCTACCCCTGGTTTAGTTTCGTAGTTTTTTTTCGTTATTTCAATCGATGTACGTACACTTTTTATATTTAATGAATATTTTATTAATTTAATTAATATATTTTTATATATTTTACATTTATTTTATAATTAAAATAAAAAATACAAATTAAAAAAATAAAATAATTCAAATTGGGCGACGAACACTCTTCGTTTTGTCGTCCAAGTGAATAACTAAGACGTAGAACTATTCGTTGCCTAAGTGTACGCTTAGACGATGAAAGCTTTTGTTGTCTAAGTGGTTACATCTACACGACGACAAACAGGTCGTTGTTTAGGTACATGACTTAGACGACGATGACCAATTATCGTCGTCGAAGTGAGAGCACTTAGACGATGAAACTAAGTCATCGTGTAAGTGGCAACACTTAGATGACGACACTAGCTGTTCATCGCCTAAGATGATTCTTAGACGACAACCACTGTCGTCATTTAGAGTAAGATTGTTTCGACGTCTAAGATTTTAGACGACAAACTATCGTTCGTCGCCTAAGAAGCTACTTAGGCGACAAAACAAAAAAATTTCGTCGCCTAAGTACTTGAGTTATGATTGTTACGTGATGAACCTTAGACAACGAAACTTTGGTCGCCCGAGTACTTAGGGGACGAAAATCACCACTTAGACGACGAAAACGCTTCGTCGCCTAATGTGTTTTTCTAGTAGTGAGGTTCTTTTGTTCACATTGCTAAGCTTATGTTTCTTATAGGATTAAATTCACTCATGATACCTAGACTTTTGGTACTATACCACAAAAGGTCTAGAACTTTAAAACCTATTAGAATGATATCCAAACTTTAAAATCGTACTACCGTGGCACCTGGAGCATTTTTTCATTAATGAGTCGTTAACTTTGCTGATGTAGCAACATTTTTGTTTTCAATAAGGGTAATTTAGTTAATTTACATTACTTACAACTTAATGAATATCAACATGATACTCAATCTTTTGTAACGATATCAATGTCATCCCCAATTTCTTTTCATTTTCTTTTGTATTTTAATTTTTTTACTCTCTCTCTCTCTCTCTCTCTCTCTCTCTATATATATATATATATATATATCTCTTATCAAATCCAGACGACCACGAACCTTGTCGACTTCTGATGCATCTCGCTTGGGCCTCAGCTACATCTCTCTGCCGCAGCCCATCGCCGCACCACGAGCCTTGATTTCTCGCATTGATTTATACACCACCTCAAATTCATCTTCACGCCCTTCAGCAACTCCTGGATTGCCTCGAGATCGGCTTAGTAGCACCCCACCAGCCTTGCAACACGGATTTACACCGACATAGATCTGCTCATGATTGCTCTCAAATATCACTGTGTGCCAATTTGCTTGTCATTGCCTCTATTTTGCAGATAATATGATTTTAAAATTTGGGTATCATTCTGATAGGTTTTAAAGTTCAGACCTTTTTTAGTATAGCATTGTTGGAAGATTTATACCCTCTAAAACTTAATGAATTAAGAACCAACTCATAAGCATAAAGAGTGATCTTTGCCCACAAGTATACGGGGACAAGTAATAGTATAGAAAGGAAATCAAGTGTTGAACCCACGAGGATTAAGCACCTAGACTCCTTAACTCGGAATTGAAAGCACAAAGACTATGGACACTCCAAACACTAGTTTGCCACAAGAACTAAAGAAAATATGGAAGTGTATCTCATCCTATTGAGTCATTTGGAGACTTGGCATAACGAGGGATGATGACATAAAGGTGAGCGATTAACGAGTTGGTTGATGGTTGATTGATTACACTAAATGCAAAAACTAAATGACACAAATTCAATATAAAGGAAAATAGGTCAACTAGGGAAATCCCCACTAACCATATGATACACTAAACAATATCCCGATTTAGATTAAGTCCATTCACGAGAATGAATGTCCAAGTCGTGACCTTGTGAGTCACGGTTGGTTTTTAATCTAAGCTCATAGGCCATTACGGGCTCTAGGCTACTTAAACCCAACATTGAAGAATATCGTGAAGTGGAACCAAGACCTAAGCTATTTAGACTTGAATCCGAATAGTATGTCACGTTGTGAAGTCAATAAGTAAATTGTGTGATAGATGTGGATAGGTTTCCGTCTCGAATCTTGATCGAAAGATCCGAGGGGTTGTCTAGTGAATCCCTCAACTCGTAATTAGTAAGTTACGAGCTAAGAAGTCTATAATGTGCATTTTGATTAATGTGTGCTTGACTAGAGTTCCTCAAGTCTATAAAGACTCAAAGAAGCTCTAGTCCATGCTGCGTGCTAGAAAACTAATTCTCAAGGTAAATCTCATAGAATAATACCCACATTATGTTTATATGCTCATCTTTCTTAGGTGAGTGACTAATTCAGTTAAGTCCATTATTAGCTTCCTTAAACATATCTCAATTTAGTCTTAGCTTAGACATCCATAACAAAACTAAACATGAGGCTCAAACACAAAAACATCCACAAACACAATTCAAGAGTCATACATAACCAACACATAGTTTGTTCATTACATTGCTAGGGTTCTAAACCTAGCCTCCCAAAAGAGACTACTCACTAAACATAATTAAATACAAGATTTGATACATGTTTAAGAAATAAAAGAGAGTATAAATAACCAAAGGTCCCTAACAAAGCTCCAAGTGACTCTAAGCTCTTCTAGCTCCACTTCTTCTTTTTCAACAAGCACCAAGTCTTCAAGAGGAGAAGAGGAAACCTCTAGGACTCAAAGAAGCCAAATGGAAGAGAGATTACTTCCCACTTCTTCAAGCTCTAGAGAATCACACACTTCTTGGTGGTAAAGATGAGAGGAGGAAGTGAGGGATGGTGATGAGGGAGAATGGAAGAGGTTCGGCCATGGAATTCAAGGCTAGGTCTCTTGAATTTGTAGATGGTTGGAGGAAAACATTAAGGGTAGAGAAATCTAGCTTCTCTCTAGAGAACTCACCAAGAACCCTAAAAAGAAGTTAGAGAGAAAACTAGAGAGAAAAATGCTCTAAACTTGTAAAGATGAGTGAAATGAAAATGTGGTATGTTTTGGGTGCAAGGGGGAGCTTGAATCTGGGCTGAATGGGGAGGCAAATATGGACCCTTAGATGATAAGAAATGGTGAGATGGAAGATCTCGAGGTTAACTTTGAATTAGGGAGACCATGATCCACTATTTTAGGCTATGGAAGACTAAGCTCCAAAATAGTGACATCATGTGGTCCAAGTTCTTCTCTTCCTCTCCAAATCAGATTGGTAAGCATAGATGGGCTCAATGGACCTTCATTGGGCTGGACTCCATGTGATTGGGCTGGCCAAGGTGGGCTAGCCGTCTGTGGCAAATTTTGGCAGGTTCCATGCATCTTCCGTCGACCTCCGGTAAAGCTATTTCGTCATTTTCCCAAAGTTGCTCCAAATTCTCTCTTGACCTCGGAAATGTATACGTCTTCTCCAATAAGTATCTAATTCTTCATATTTAAAACATTTCCGAGCCAACTCTATATTTCCTAGCAAGAACAGGAAACGTCATAAGAACAATGCTTTATTCATAGAAAAGTAGCTATAAGCATAAAATTAAGAGCGTAATAGGCACATAATTATGGTCCTAACAAGCATCAAAAGTATGGATACTATAGATGAATTTAATCCTTCCTTATATTTTGGATCTTCTTCTGTGCATGTCGGTCGGCCGCTAGATATATATTTGAGGGTCTCTTTTATAATCCATTTCTATTTTCTTGGCTCTTTTCACTTGTCTGATTTCGAGTCTGCGATTAAGCACACATGTATAATCTTTTCACAATTCAGAGAGCCATGCCAATAGGGTGGGTGTATTCAGAGAAGACTTGGGTCAAGCCTACGTGATGACCGTATATATACAAAACTCTATAAATAATCTGCCTTAACTAGTTGAAATCTTATTCGTCTTCTAGTCTCCATATCATCACAGATTCACAGATATAATTTATGGAATTCTACAAGCTGCGACTACATGTTATTGAACAAAGGATTAAAGTATTAGACGTCAAAGAGAAAACACATAACCTTAAAAGATTCTTCAATTCATTCATAAAACTAATCAATCTTAAAACTATGGATACAAAAGTATTGGGCCTAACGAAGGTAACCATTCCAAAAGAACAGAAGTGGGCCGACCCTAACATATGTTTTAAAACATGTGTCCATGAATTCAGACCAAATTTATATATAGGATCGTCATTGGCATAGGAATGGTAATAGTATTCAATAAGATCATTTGTATGAACTTTGTAACACATGATTTTTGTATAAACTCATTTGTATTTGTATATATGACAACGGTAGTCATTCACATCTCAGCCACAATCTTTCTAATATAAGTTACAACACTACTCACCATAGAGTCATCTTTATTCTCTACTTGTATTGTTGAAACCAAGCCTAGGGGAAATCACTCTCAAATAGACTGTTCGACCAGCCCCAACAAATAAGCGTCACACAAGGCCTCTGCTTCCACTAGCAAAGCCAAGTCCACAATATGACAAATTTGCTGAAGAGATCATTCAAGTTTGACAGTTAAGACGCTTTGGTCATTGAAAGCATCTGCAGTGGTGTCGGATTTCAACACGTGCAGTTGTAGGTCCCTCCGGAATAGCACGAGCACCGGGCGAAAAACGGTACAACGGTGATGGAGAGCAGTTGCAACCACTCGTTGACGGAGTTCGCGAGTAACAACATGAGTAAGAATTGCTCATCCTAGAGGAGCTGCTGTCCTTGTGGAGCCCACACACATGGGTGACGCTAGGGTGCATCCATTTTTTTATTTTTTCTTAAAAGGCGTGTAATACACGCGCTAGTAAAGAGTATTTTTTTGTGTGGCTGAATGACAGACGAATGACAGCTTGCCATGTGGCGAGGTTGTCTAGCAAAACTCCCCACCGGCTAAATCAATCTGGGCCATTGGAATTTTTTTTGTTAAATCAATCCTACGTCCTAGACTAAAAAAACATTATTTTTAAAAAATTGAAATTGAAAAATAAACACCTAAACTTCATAATAAATAATTCGAGTGTTTGAAAAATTATATGAAAATTCCTACAACCGCGCAACAAAATACTCTACAACTCTCATGAAGAAAATATAGTTAGTTTCGTATATAAAAAATAGTCGATTTTAAAAGCTCATATTTATGACAAATTCGTCATCAACGCTAATTGTCTAACGACGAAACTAACAAACACGTGTCGTCTAGTTATTGATCGAATATCTTACAGGAATTTTAAATTTTAAAAATTTAAATTGATGAATAGTAATAGGAGGTGCTATTTTTGAACTGATGCACAAAAAAGAGGTGATGCACCTCCTATTCGCTGAATAGTGACTGCACCTCGTATTTGAGGATGTGCAAGGTCAATAAGAGGTGCTACATGGGTGTGGATACTCTGAACAATGACAAATATCGATTTGGCCATCCATATTTTACCCCGTCATTTAGATTGGTCACACCGTCCATTTTAGACGTTAAAAACACACATGTGACAGAAATTCTACAAGTTGACCAAATCTAAATGTTACAGTAAATCATAGAGGACCAAATCGATATTTGTGATTATACAGTGACTAAAGTGTCTTAACTATCAAACTTGAATGATCTCTTCAACAATTTTCCTAAAATTGTTCGTGCTTGAATATCACCATTTGAGCTCCTAATAACACATCCTACACTTGATAACTATGAGCTTTCAACAAAAGCCCCATCACAATTAATCTTCAACCAACCACAAGGTGGACAACTCTAGACCTGTGCCTCTCTATGTTATTTCACAACCTGAATTGGCTAAGCTTGCTTGTGCTTCTCGATGTTGTTTCACTACTTGAATTGGCTGAGCTTGTGTATAAATTGCAAAGGTCGGAAGAGTTTAAAAACTCATTGTCTTTGCAGACAACAACTCATTATTCTAAATTCTTCTATTTCTCTCCTTCCAAACTGATCATATGAGAAATGAGAGTAAAGCACATTCATACAATGTAAAAGCATTTAAGCAATCCCTAAACCAAACAGTAGAGAAAATATTCAGTAAATCTTTTCTTTATTATGTACATATTTAGTTTCCCTTTTGTATCTAGATTACCGTAGGCTAATTCCTTGACTGTATAGGATCTGATCTTGTAAGCTAAGGATATGCCCTATATATGTACATGTATGATGCTTCAATGAAATTCAGTTCACCCAATTATGATCATATTTCATATTGACATGGTATCAAAGCAGGACTAAAATTCATACTCATCATTAACTCTAATCTCTCATGTAATATCTGTATTCCAATCATCATAAGTACTAAAGACAAGAACAATAGTTTAAGTTCACAACAATCAAATCTCTCCAACCCCTTACTCATCACTCCATTCATCCCGGATTAGTTCTCGTCTCCAAACTTCTAAATGGGGACAATTATTCCGGTTTGGAAAGAGCTATTGTTTGGGCTCTAAACTCTTATAGCAAGCATGGATTCATCAATGGTTCTATCAAGGTTCATTTGACAAAGAATGATCCCGAAGGTTATGCAACTTGGTCATGTTGCAATGAAATGGTTCATTCTTGGATTGTCAATTCATATGAACTAGAGAAAGCTAACGGTGAGAATTACTATCTTAATGCCCATAACATCTAGGAAGATCTCCATGAACGCTTCTCTAAAGAGAATCCAACTCGCATATTTGAAATACAACGTGATATTGCCTCACTTCGACAAGAGCAACACCAAGTCTCAGCCTACTATAGAAAACTAAATTCTTATGGGGCTAATTGGCAACACTCGACACAACACAGACAACATAAGCAAATCAACAAAGATTGATGCAATTTCTAATTGGTCTGAATGAAACATACCAGGCTATTCATGGGAAAATTCTTCTCATGAAGCCTCTTCCTACTGTTAGACAAGCCTTCTCTTTGGTCTCGAAAAAGGAAAAACAATGTCTCATCATAGTAGCTCCGATAATAGAAAACGACTATGGTAATTGTGCTGACATGGTAGTCCAAAGCAACTCCAAATCAGCTCCATTCTCAAGTTTTGTAAGATTTGAACATGCATAAGAAAAATCTTCAAAGAATTTCAATGGAGTTAGGAGGATGCCAATTTGACCAAGAGATGCGTCGATCCGACTCTGGGAGAGGACGTCCTCACTGTAGCCATTGTGAGAAGATATGTTGCAACCCCTTGGGTCATTGGTTTAAAAATTGTTTTTAGTTAAATAGTTATCCCCCAGGCCATCCCATAGCCAGATCAAATTCAAGCCCAAATTCAAATTAGAACAAAAACTTTGTTTCCTCTAATCAAGTATATAAGAGTCTGAGATTGATAAAGAAAGACCTGCAATTTAATTATCAGAAACTGAACTCAAACAACTTCTATCACTTCTCAATAATCAAGATGAGGGATCTAGTTCTAAAGCCAATGCGATAACAAAATTAGGTTTGTCTAATGTTGGTTCCTGCAATTGGATTATTGACAATAGGGCGACTGATCACAGTACTTCATAATCAAAGTTATTGCTTAAAGTTAAAAATTATTTGCTCCCACAAGTGTCATTACCCAATGGAGAGAAGGCGAACATTGCTTCTAAAGAGTCTTTGCCATTGAAATATGTTTATTGTCTGCACGACGTGTTATCTAGTTATCTGTGTCTACATTTAAAGTCAATTTGATGTCAGTTAGTTGGTTGACAAAAGATTTGGGCTGTTCAATGATGTTTTATCCTTAATTGTATATTTTGAAGGATCTGGCTACGAGGAAGACGATTGGTTTGGATAAACAGCGTGATAGCCTATACTACTTGGTGGCGCTAGCAACAAAAAAATCTTTGACAAACCACTCCTCATCATCCACCGACCAACCAACCTGCAATCTCACCACCTCTTCCACCAATCACTAACACAGTCGTCTAGGCCATGCATCACCTTCACGTTTAAGTTTCATTGCCAAATTTTTTTAAAATTTTTCTTTGAAGTCAAATAAAGCTTTCCCCATATGTCCTTTGGCTAAGAAAAGTCTTTTACCTTTCAGTATTAATGTTATTTCTTCAACGAAATCTTTTGAGATTATTCATTGTGATATTCAAGGTCGTTATTGGCATCCTTCTTTTTTTGGTTATTATTATTTTCTCATTATTGTAGATGATTATATTGTTTTTATATGGATATTTTTTATGCAACATAAAAATGAAGCGCAATCTCTTTTAAAATGCTTCTTTACATATCTTTCCACTCAATTTGAATCTCGCATCAAAATATTTCGAAGTGATAATGGTGGAGAATTTATTTCACTTTGATCATTTTTTCAAAATAACAATGTTATTTTTCAAACTTCATGCATTTACATGCCTTGAAAAAATGGGGTTGTAGACCGAAAAACATCGACACATCTTACAAGTTGCTCGATCATTGAAATTTGAAGCACAGCTCCCAACTCAATTTTGGGGAGAATGTGCACTCACTGCCGTACACATCATCAATCGGTTACCTTTACCGATACTTTATTCCAAACCTCTATCTTATTCTCATCTTTGCATTTTTGGATGTCTGGCTTATGCCACTAATGTCCATACATCACATAAATTTGACTACATGCTAGGGCATCAATGTTTATCGGTTATCCTATTAGGCATAAAGGTTACAAACTTTTTGATATGTATACAAATTAATTTTCACTAGCCGAGACGTCAAATTTAATGGAAATATTTTTCTTTATGCTTCTTCTCTTCCCAACTTGATTGGAGTTCCTAGCCTAGTTGTTCTCTTCCTTCCCAGGCCTGAACAATCAACCCAAATCTCCCACAACCCAGCATAGATCGCCACCGCTCCAAGCACTGAAATTACCACTGAACCGTCCTCTTTGGAATTTGTGCAGTCACCTTCGGTGTCGTTGCCGGCCCCACTTTTGTTCATCCTTACCTACACTCGACGTGAAAAGCAACCAGCCTCCTTTTGTGACGACCTGACCCTTTTCAATTACCACAAAATTCAATAAATAAACACTTGAAACGAGGAAGTACTTGATTCGAAATTCAACTTCGACTACTTTAGTAGAAGAATGTACCTAACAAACCGGTTACGACGAGACAGTCATAATGATATAAGGCAAACCTAATTTCTCCGTCCGTCGCACTGCCACTGGTGGAGACACTCGTCACAACCGCCTACGCACTGGGTCGACGAAGCCTAAACGTTAAACAAACGTCACGACTATGTTCGTATCGATGATACGAACCTAAAGACGTATAACTTGAAACATTTTCGGAAATAATTTTTTTGCCATGCGCCGCCATAGATGGTGGCACGTGCAGCCCACTCGTCACCGGGGGAGGCAATTGACACCTCGTCAGAAAGATCTTGGCGAGCTCAATACTTCTCTCTTTTACCATCTTACTCAATTCAACCTAGTTTGGCCGTAAAGTGCCTCGAAAGGCACGAATCCTAAAGTTTCCATAAATGTTCCCGGCCTCATAGCTTTGTCATCGAGCCACCAAGGTGCTTCAGGCCAAACTCAATCAAACCAAGAGGAGGAGGGGAACTGAAATCCCCTAACCTCGACGCCCAAGAACCACTGACAACCGCCAATAATGGCAAAAGCCGAAATTAGGCTTGTCGGAATTCGATAAGAATTCCCGAGCTAAACACACAATCAACAAAAAAGACCCTATTGATTCTTACCCAAATAGTCGCCAGAGACCTCGCCAGAGAGGGTGACAAATTCACCAGAAAACCCTAAAACTTCCTCTCTTCGATTCTATTCCCAACCATCTTAATTCATCAAATTGATGGCATGTATAGGAAGAGGATGTCAAGGCCTCTTGATTCTGACCGAAATAGTGGCTACAGGTGGCTTGAGGGCACTGTGCCACCGACCAGCGTGAAATGACCCTAAACGGGTCAAACCGGAGCTTTCCCAGCTGAAAGAGAGAACGTTGACCATGGTGAACCAAACCGAATTCCATGAAGGGAAACCCCCCTTTATACTTTTCCATTTACGAAAATTAATTGTCGATAAATTTCTATTAATCGTAACTTATGCGTCGTAACTCAGTTTTTGTTATTTCTCGCGTCTACGAACTTGTCTCGACGGATTCTATGACTTCCACCAAAAGTCAATTAACTTCGTCAATCCATTAAAAAGTCAACAAATAATGCTTGACTATTTATGTGACGACCCGGACCAGAATCAACAGTATGATCAGCTATTTATGTGAGTTACCGCGTAGTCGCTGATGTTCGACAGTTATGTGAATAGCCGGATTTGTTAACGACTTAATTATTGGCCAAGAATTGGAGCTGAGTCTCTTCTCAAGAGTCGTTCTATGTGTGATTTCGAGTTCGTGGGCGGTTCCGGATCGTCATTTGGACGACCGAAGAATTAATTATGAATATTTGAAGTTTGGGTTTTAATTGTGGACTTCTTAACGACTAAATTACCAGACAAGAATTTGGTTTCGGCTTCTTCACGGAAGTTGTTCAGAATTTAATTTCGAGCTTGTGGGAACTTCCGGAGCATGATTTTGAGTTACGAAGATTTAGTTGTGATTATTTCCGATTGTGGATTGTTTAGTCGATTTAAATGTGTGTTTGGTTGAACAGTTGACTTTTTATCCGTTTGGCCAATGTGTTTGACTTTGGGTGATATTGGAAGAACATGTCGAGACGATTTTGTGGCCACGAGAATTATCGGGATCGGAATTCCGATGAGAAAGTTGCAGGTGTTCAAAGTTTGTCGAAAAGGATAAGTATGAAGTTTCCATTTTGGGTAAGGCTATAAATAGAATGTTACCAGTTTGGGAAGTCAAACCTTGCCATTTTTGATATTGACCGAGTTGACCGAGTCAACTCGGTGGAGAGAGAGGAATTCTCGACGGTGGCCGACGGCTGCCACGGTGGCGCGACGATTCCGGCAACTTCGTGGCTCGGGACTGGTTCCATTGGGTGCGCATCGACCTCCCGAGTCTATCCTCGGCTACCAGGCATGGCCTAGCTCGTCGGAGAGAGAGGAATATTCCGGCCAAAACGGAAGGATTTTGAGGTTAATCGGGTTCCATTTTTCCGACCGATTCGAGCTTGATCAAGCACTGGGTTTTGTAGCTCTCCTCTCAAGGATTCTAACCATGTAAGTATGAAGCTTTAATTCAATTTGTGGAAGGAGAATTTTGGATTTGAAATTTGTGTACCAATTCGGTTTATTACGAAATTGAGCTAGTTCGAGATTGAATTGGCCCTTGTTGCAGTTATGAAAGTTGCTCAGTGCATGATTTTGAGTGGAATAGGGGTTGCTCCGCCGGAAGATTTTCATTTTGGCAGCGGCGCCGCCGTGGACGGTGGTCAACGGCGGCGGTCAACAGTCAATGGTTCGACTTTTTGGATTTTCGACAAGTTGCATGTCATTTGACTCGAAATCGCGCCCCGATCGCAGTGGGGAGGTTCGTTTTTCGAGTTGAGCATCCGAAAATACAGCGAGGTATTGAGATGTGATTTTCGGATTTCCGACAGTTTGTTGTAATCGGATTTCGTGTTTCTGAGGACGGTGGTTTCTCGTGATTTGTCTTGTATTGCCAGATTATGACTTTGAATAATGGACTTTGTGAATATTCAGGGGTTCATGATTGTTGTTTTGGCGAGGGACTTTCCGCCGGATCATGGGTTAACGCGATACGCGTTACGCCAATTTGTGAGTGGACAATTTCTTTTCACGGAAATCTTGCGAGTCTTTTATATGATTTACGAACTTGAGCATGCGTATTGAGTTTACGGATTATATGAGCATGTGTTTTTACGAATATATGATTATACATATACGGATATACGTATACGAGTATACATACATTTATATGCTGTTTCATGCATTTGCATCGAACTGTTTATGATTTGGTTTACACAGAGTACAGTCTCAGTTACGTTGTTATATCGATACACTTTGCCTCTCGGTTGATCCCCGATGGTAGGCCGCCTGGAGGGGCGTTTCCCCAACCAGACCGGTGAGGGGCGTATCCCCGGATCCGAGGCCATTTCTGGCTAGAATCACGTGTGGGTCTGGGATCCCGTGATTCTGACTGTACTAGCACGGTGTGTGTCCATGAGTGACCCCGTGGGATTTTTACTTGCATGCTCAGTACGCTGGAGGATTATGGTTTTACCTCGTGTACTTTGTTATTATTATTTACCTGGACTCGCATATGTTATTTTAAACATATATATCAACTGGTGAAAGACATATATTTTCGTCCACTCACTCTAACGGTTTTCATGTCTTTCCCCTGGGCTTTTCGGTTTTCGTTCCCAGTTTGCAGTTCAGGCTCTGGTGTCGCACGTCGTGGTCGGAGGCATAGTGCTCGAGCTACCTTGTTTCTTCCAGTAGGTTTATTCTTCTACCTACTGTGGTATACATATATGTTTATACGATAGAGGTCGGTCTGAGAAATCTGTTGTTACGTTATACGATTTTACTCCGGATTTCAGTAAAGTACGTATATATTTATTGTTTTACTTTACTGTTGATATATTGAGAAATCTGGATGGGATTGGTGCCCACGGTTTGATTTTTGTGGCATAGGATGAAGTGTATTTTCCGCGTGCAGGTTAAGGTAATTCCACGTTAGTAACAAAACTCTGCCAAAATATCTACGGTTTTTGTTGGTTCGTGTTTTCGGAGGGGTTCGATTCCGGTTTAGGGAGCTAAATCGGGGTTGGGTCCTTTCAATTTATGAAAAGTGAAATCATTTATCACGCCTGGTAAATCAAAAGAAGAAATATCTGTACATATTATTGACTGTATAAAAAGGTCCGGTTATTACACATGTTCTCTTCCAGCTCTTCTGACTCCCTCTGTTCTCCCGGACCTATAGCTCCTGCCCAACCTAGAATCAAATCCAGTTGCCCCTGTCGTCCAAAAAAAGTACCTGATATCCCTTAGCCAACTATTTCTCTTATAATCGATATACTCCTGCATGTAGAAATTTTGTTGCTAAAATCAATGCATAGGAACCTCGATCTTATTCAAAAGTTGTTGATCATCCCGAATGGTAGGTCGCGATGCAATCTGAATTATAGGCTCTTCAATCTTATGGTACTTGGTCTCTCACTCTACTTCTGGCTAGTAAGATACTAATTGGTTTCTGGTAGGTGTATAAGGTTAAGCATTGTTAATTTGTTTTTATTGAGAGCTTCACACAACTCGAAGGTGTTGTTTATCAAGATACCTTTTCGCTGACTGCTAAGACTATTATAGTTCGGTACTTACTTGCTTTGGATGTTGTTCCAGGCTAGCCTCTCTATCAGATGGATGTTAATAATGTAATTCTTCACAACAATCAACATCAAGAAATCTACATGTCACCATCACTAGGGTTTCAGTGACAGGTGGAGGAACACTTGGTATGTCGCCTCCATAAATCACGATACAGTCTGTAACAACCCTCTCACTACCAAAATACCTTACTTAGATGACAAAAAATCAGTTCGTCGTTTAGGTTAAAAATTTCGCCGCCTTAATGGGTTTAAAATGATGAAACCTCATTTCGTCGCCTAAGAAACATCTAAGCCGATGGAATATTATTTAGTCATACCTTTCGTCATCTAAGTTCCTTCCAAACGACAAAATCAATATTTGTCGCAAGTTTCATCGTCTAATATCTCATTAGACCGACGAAATACTTCTTCACCAAAACAAACTGTTAGATGACGAATTGTGTTTCCTAGGCGACAAACTGTTTCGTCATTTAAATGAAAGAATTATTAAGAGACAATAAAAATTCTAAATCAAACCTCATCTTCTCATAACCCGTCAAAAACTATCTCAACACCTCTTCCGGCGATTTTTCGATCTCTAACGAAAAACCTTCAATCGAGGCCTTATAAAGCATTCCCGATTCTTCTTATATTGGTTAGTGTTTGTATATACTCATTTCTTTGAATTTTTTTTTTAATATTTGGTGTATTTTGAAGTTTAACAGTGAATGAATTTCGGCAAATTTGTTGGTATATAATCACATGATAACTATAATGCTTTTGCATGTGTTGATTACATATATGAAATGTTAGATTAGTATATAGTTTAACAAATTAATAAGTTTTGGATTAAATACATAAATAGTAATTAGTTTAATTTGTGTTATGTAATTTATTAATTATTGGGTGTATGTAAGAATGATTCTCGATGTGTAATTAACTAGCTACATCGCGTTAGGTTGATGATTTGTCCTGAAATCTAGCTATCTAGGTTCTTGAAATTAATGTGGAAAAATTAGCTATATAGGTTCTAGAATAATGCATGATTATGGCTCTAAATAGATTTGGACAATTTATTGTTTCGCTAATTACAACTGATGCAGAATATGGATAAGAGCTGGTTAAGGTTGGAAAGAGGTGATCCAAAGTGTATACAGGAAATTTACTAATTTATGAAGTTTTCAATTGAACATGGTCAAGGAAATGAACGTTACATGTGCCTGTGCAAGAGATGTCGTAACTTAGAGTATCTGTCAGTCCTACAACTATTCCGACACTTGTTTGAATATGGTATGATGTGGGAGTACACTTCATGGACCGGACACGTTAAAGTATCAGAGACTATTGTTCTAACGTTAATGGCAGAGTTCAGATTAGGATACCAGGGTGCTACATCCAACAATATTGATAAACCCTTTCCAAACCCCATTATGGAACTTGTGCATGATGCATTTCCATCATATAGTTCAAGTGGATATGAGTTTAAAGAGGGACATTATGACACTCCCAACCATGAGACAACCCATCTTGCTTCCGACTTGATGAGATCCACTAATTTTGATAAGTACAACAAGCTTCTACTGGAAGCCCAAACACTGTTGTACCAACAGAGTAAAGAGACTGTGTTCAGTGCCATAACAGAGGAAATGAGGTATAAAGTAACGCACAAAATGTTGAATATAGGTTTTGACGATGTCCAGTAACATGTATCTAAGTTGCTTCCAAGTGATCACAAACTTCTCGATAGTTGTTATAAAGTAAAAGGATCTTGAACAACCTTGGCCTTTCATCCACGAAAATCCACTTCTGCAAAAATACTTGTGTCCTATTTTACAATGAACATACAGATCTCCAGCACTACCCAATTTGCGACGAGTCGAGATGAAACCTCAAGAAGAAGAATAAGAAGAAAAATGTTCCTTGGATAGTGCTTTGCCATTTTCTGTTGATTCCTAGATGGAAGTGATTGTACATGTCTCCATACATGACAAAAGTAATGAGATGGCAGGGGGAAAAGATGAGAGATGACGATATGCTTAGACACCCCACAGATTGGGAGGCCTTTAAATCTTTTGACATGACATTTTCAGACTTCACATCAGAAGTTCGAAATGTTAGACTAAGACTTTCTACATATGGATTCAATCCTTATAATGATGGCACTTACAACACTTGGCATGTTATTGTCATATCGTACAACCTGCCTCTAGAAACAAACGAGTAGACCTCCGGGAAAGGTTTAGGGACAACTCTCAGTATTGATAAAAAGAATAAGAACACTCTTAAAGTGTGTCATGATTTTTAGAATATAAAAATGTAACGACCCGAACCGTGGAATGTGCACATATTGGTCCGAGCTGTGATTATTGTAAATTAATCGTACTCGTGGGTTTGTTAACAACTAAATTATCGGGCAAGAATTTGGTTTGAGTTCCTTCGCGAGAATTGTAGAGGATTTAATTTCAAGATTGTGGGAATTTTCGGAGAATTTTTTGGATCAGTGAGCAATGTTTTATCGAGTTTTGAAGTCGGTTGGTGAATGTGGATTTAATCGTGACAGTCCGATTTGGATCAGATTGAATTATAGCCGTTAATTTGGGGATGGTATGTGTACGGTATGTATACAGTATAAATATGAAACAAATTGGGAAACTTTCTATTTTTTGAAATACTTGTTGACCCGTGTTGACCCACGGGTCAAAACTGACCCGTTTGGGCCGTGACCTTCTCGACGCCGGTGTGCCTTATTTCAGAATCTTTTGGCCGTAGTTCCTTCATGAAAGTTGTTGGGCTTGAGCTTCTCTTCCTTTTCATAGGTGGATCACTCATTTTGGTTACCGGATGAAGAAGATATGACATGATAAAGTTTGGAGAATTCCAGCCAAATTCGCCGACAACGGAGGTGGCGGAGACGGCGGTGATGGGGGT
This sequence comes from Geum urbanum, assembly GCA_946800695.1. Taxonomy (NCBI): domain Eukaryota; kingdom Viridiplantae; phylum Streptophyta; class Magnoliopsida; order Rosales; family Rosaceae; genus Geum; species Geum urbanum. Next base: position 60,109,449 of record OX326997.1, read on the forward strand.
TGACCTTATGGGGGTTTTGTAGCCTTTGGGATGGTGAGTCTATCCCAACTGGTCTTGTCCCTTGCCGTGCCCGGTGGTGGTCGATCGCAGAAATTGAATTCCGACGAGGTTTTCGAACTTCACGGTGAGTTTTGGAACTTTTCCGGTTAAAATTGGGCTTAGCTTTGAACTACAAAGTTGTTGGAAATGTCAAAATCTATAAAATGATGTATAGGTTGAAGATTTCTGGGTTGGTGGATTTTCCGGCGACCGGTGGCAGTCCCACGCGCCATCGTGCGCGGCAGAGCTCCGGCGAGGTGAGATTTTTGGAATGTTTTATGTCATTTCGCTTGTTTTCACGTGTCGAACGCAATGGTGAGGTTTTTGAGTCGAGTTGAATGTTCTAATTTGGGGCGAGGGTTGTTTGGGTGTATTTTTAGAATTTTGCTATGCTCGTCGATATTTCGAGCGATACGTGGTTCGAGAACACGGGGTTCTTGACGTATTAGCTCCGTATGATGTGTTTCACGGGGTTCTTGACGTATTAGCTCCGTATGATGTGTTTCAATATGTATTGATCGTATCCCTGTTATTCAGGTAATCGTGATTGACTGTTTGGCGAGGGATCTTTCGCCGGACCTAAGAGTTAGCTTCGTACTGTGAGTGGACATTTTATTTTCACAGTTGATTTGCGAGTCCTGATTATGCATTTACTTTATGCATTTATGAATATACACTTTACGATTATGCATTTACAATTATGCATATACAAGTATGCATCTTATGATTTTATTTTATGATTATGCATGTGCATGGAAAGTATTTATGATTTGGTTTACACAGAGTACAGTCTCAGATATAGAGGTAGCATCGATGCTTTAGCTTCTCGGCTGATCCCCGAGATGCTCCGGGGGGGGGGGGAGGGACAGATATTTAGACCCAAGGTCTTTCAGAATTATTAATCACGAGGGGATCTGGGATCCCTTGATTAGGCTGTATTATGCGGAGGAGTCCATGAGTGACCCCGCATGATTTTACGTACATATTTATGGATCAGGGAAAATGTACCTGGTCGGGATTTTCATGTGCATTGACTCGCATTATGCTTTTATGAGCATATACTTATATGTTGGGAAGGACATATTATTATTATTTTAGTCCACTCACTCTAACGATTTTATTTGTCTTCCCCTGGGCTTTTTGGTTTCCTTTGCCTAGGTTGCAGTTTGAATTCCGAGGTTCAGGTCACACTTCAGTTCGAGTAGGTTCTTTGTTCAACCTATTGATTATATATGATGTATATAGGCATTGCTCTGAATACTTATGTTTATTTTCAGTTGAGTTTACTCCTAAATGATTTCTGGATTTCTTGTAAACCTTATGGTTTATTATATATGATGTTTAGAAATCCGGATGGGGAACGGAGCCCCACGATTTGGCTTTTGTGCAATATTCGAAGTGTGATTCTCTTTGCAGGTTCTAATATTGGCTCACGTATTTCAAAGTAAACTCTGGTGAAATTTTTTTTAAGGTCATGTTTTCGAATGAGTTTGACTTCGGTTTAGGCAACTAAATAGGAGTCGGGTCCTTTCAAAAAAATCCTCTGTCACTTGTGGTTAAAGAAGTCGAGGGCGGGAAGACCTACGAAACCTATTGCATCAGCCTTTACACAGTGAAACCGAACAAGAAGAAGGAAGTGTTCACCTGGTTTTGTGGTATTCGGTATACATCCAACTATGTAGCAAATATATCTCATTATGTAAAACTTGAGGATATGAATTTTCATGATCCAAAGACTGTCATGTAATGATGCCACGCCTTCTTCCAGTGGTAATTCGATCATATTTGCATTGTGACGTGGTGGAGCCATTAGTAGCGTTGTCTAGGTTGTGGCAGAAGTTATGTTCTAGATAGTTGAAGAAGTCATGTGTGGTGGAATTGAAAGAAGTGATTGTGTACATCATTTTCAAATTAGAGGGGATTTCTCCCCTGCTTTCTTCAATTTCATGATTCACCTAATGATCCACCTTCTCGAACAAGTGTTGCAATTGTCTGGTACACTACACTCTGATGTATCCTCAGCAAAAGTACATTATCTAATGAATGTTGCAGCACTACTTATGGCTTATATATGTCTCACATATTGATTTCACAATTTTTGTAGACAACTCAGACAGTACAAAGGATATGTTAAAAGTCGCTCTAGCCCGGAAGGGTTTATAGAATAAACATACATTAGACATGAGCGTGTGACCTACTGCAATGTGTATACACTTGCACTACAAACTTTATCACTAGAAGATACCATCGATCCAAACCCTTATGACTGCTTCTATACACTTGATCACTACAATCTTTCTGTCATCACGAATGTTGTACGAGTGTTTGGAGCGGTTACTGAAATTTCAGAAAGATTAAGCGAAGAGGAACTCATTAAGGCTCATTGGGTAGTGTTGCAGGACTATGAAGAGGTCGACCATTTCACGAAAGATCATTTGGAGGCACTTCAGAGAGATTATCCGCACTTTAGTCCTAAACAGTTGTTTGCACATTATAAAAGGCTGTTCCCAGATTATTTTCTCGAATGGGTATGCATATATGGTAAATAATATCAATAATTGTACATAATAGTTTATTAATCTTCTTATTTTACTTGTTCATAATTTGGTAGATGACAACACTCCAAACAAGTAACCACCACGATGGTACATACCGGGGTTGCATAATTTGGTCAGTAAGCCGCAAAGATATGAGATTTATTCTGCCTGTGTTGTGAACGGGGTTAAGTTTCGGACATTGGATCAAGATGAAGGCAAGATAACACAAGACTGTGGGATCTGAGTTGGAGAAGATGATGATTTATACTATGGGGTTCTTGTCTAGGTAGTTAAGTTAATTTATGGGAATGAAATACCTGTTGTGATTTTTAAATGTAAATTGTTCAACACTGACCGAAACAGATGAAATACTACAAAGAAGGATCTTGGCCTATTATCAGTAAATACAAACACAATCTGGTACGATGATGAGTCATTCACTTTTGCCACCTTGGTTAAGCAAGTGTTCTATCTAGATGATCCGAAGAAGGGTGGTACTTTGAAAGTAGTAAACCATATGTATCACCAAAATATATGGAGCGCTACAACACTTCAAGGGAGGTTTGATACAGAACAGAGTGACATGAACGATGTCAGTGATCTATATCAAATCCCTAGTATTACAGACTTACCAGACACAACTCATTTTCGTATGAACGAAGACCCTATTGCAAATGAACTCGAGTGAAGAGAGCTTAACTGGACTGAGGTCCAGGAACTAGAGAACAAGAATACAGATGAAGAGGCCAATGAGGACGAAAGGGACTTATACAGGGAGGAAGACTCAGGTGACGGTATGGATGATGAGGAGGATGACACATATTATGAAAGTGAATGATACTTTTCATTAATTCCAAAATGTATTTGTAATAATTTGTTCGATTAAAGTCTTATTTTCTTTTGGAATGAATTAGTGTTTCAAGCAATATAGGAATGTTTTGAAAAAGAACAAGTCATGTTTTTCTATTTTAGATGAAAACTTAGACGACGAAATCATTATATTTCGTCATGTGAGTACACCTTAGACGACGAAACTACCTTATTTCGTCGTCTAAGAAAAACTACCAAAAAATTGAGTATTCAAACTGAAAGTGTCCTTTGACCTATCAAGAAATTTCTTTGACTTGTCGAAGATTTGAGTAAGTTGGGGAAAAAGCTTCCCTTCGACGCACCGAAGTCTACATAAATCCTTAGATGGCAAGTTAACATATTTCGTCGGCTATGTAACACCTTAGATGACGAAACTATCTTATTTTGTCGTCTAAGACAAACTACAAAAAAATTGAGTATTCAACCTGAAAATGTCCTTCGACGCATTGAGAAATTTCTTCGACCCATCGAAGAATTGAGTCAGTTGGGGCAGAAGCATCCCTTCGACCCATCGAAGCCTACATAAATCCTTGGACAATGAAGTTATAATATTTCGTCGCCTAACCTTCTAAACAAAACCCTAACCCTAAACCGCAATTCCCAACCCCTAAACCATGAACTATTAGACAATGAAAATTTATATTTTCGTCGTCTACGGGTAACTTAAACGACGAAAACTGAGATATTCGTCGTCTAAATTTCAGTTGATTGCCAATTGTCTAAGGACACGACTATACGTATCATCTTATAATGTATATTTTTTTCGTCAAGGGCATAGGCTAACAATTTTTTAGACTATAAGTGTCTCCGGTTCGAAAAACGGAGTTATGATGATTTGTATATGAACGTTTATGTGTCACTGAAATTACTATTTTATGGTTAAGTACCATGATCATACCCTTACTAAACTTCAAATCTCTCCAATATTTGTCTATATACATATTATGTTGTGATGAATATATCTAACGGTTGTTTTGTCCAAATTTAATTATGTTAATATTGATGTGGAGTGAATATAGCGCATGTTTTTACTCTCGCATGATTCGCCTCCATTTTTTTATTATTAATTTCTATCATCATATATATGGTGTATAATTTCTATCCAAATTATATATATAGGTACCAAAATTTAATAGATTAAATGATCTGAAAAATTAAAAGTAATACTTAGGCGATGAAATATTTATTATTTCTTCGCCTAACTTCAAAAACCTAATTTTTGGATGACGAAATCTTTTCATTTCGTCGTCTAACGCCAAAATATTGGGATATAAATATTTTGGGGAAAAATTTCAATTTTGTTAGAAGACGATTTTCAATTTTTACTTAGACGATGAAATTTTTTCGCCGTCTAAGTTTGTGTTAATAAGAGCCAAATTTTTTCGAAATCTTCTTTCCCCATTTCTCTCAACGCAAATCCCTAATATTCCAAAATCTCTCCCCCGAACCTTGACCATTCGCCAACGCCAATACCAGACGTTGATCGCGACGCCATCGCCGCCACCTCACCCTGATTCCAAGGCTGTTGTCTCTCTCCCTCACCTTTCTCTCTCTCCTTACTGAACTTCAAGGCAATCGACCCTAAGGTAAAATATCTCTCTCTCTCTCTCTCTCTCTCTCTCTCGCATACCTAATCAGTTGGGATTTTAGGGTTTGGGTGTATGAACAAAAGTGGGGAATGTCAGTTTGGGTTATGTGGGGAATTTCAGTTTGGGTGTATGAACAAGAGTGAAGAACATGACTATAATGAATACAATTTTGGGAGATTTTTCTTGTCATTATGCTGTAATGTTTGATATATGCTCATAAATGAAATAAGAGAGATTGAATATGTGAATTTTTGGTATATCCTCCCCAAGTTATGCATAGTATTGGTTGTGCATCCCAAGTTATTCATCCACTTAAAAGTCAAAATTTTATGGCAAAGGGTTGTTGCCTATACCTAGTTTACTGTTGAGCTAGCTAGGCAGAGATATTGTCTACACTCTGAGTGTTAATCTGAGATATTGAACTAGCTCGATATTTTTTTGTGATAATCTTGAGTGAGTTGAAGCTATACATTTTAGTTAAATTTTTTTAAGCTATGTAGCTAGGGTTATTTGTGTAATATATAGGTAGGGTATTAAGTTGGGGAGTATAGGTATGATTGTTGTTTGAGTTTTGTAGGTATGATTGAAGATCAGTACTTGGTTTATGATTTTCATTCTATTTGATTTGTTTGGTTTTTGGTCTAAGGTTCAAATGTGTGCTACTGTTAGAGTGTTGATACATGTTGGTAGATGTGTGCTATTGTTAGAGGATTGATGCATGTTGGTAGATGCGTGTTGTTGATAAGGGTTGATGTATGTTGTTATTGTTTACATAATGGATGAATTGGTTTTGAAATGGTTTTTTTATTTATGTATTTGGATATCGCAAAAGATGCGAGGTGGGAAGAGGAAAAAACAAGAGAAAGCAAGACTTGTCGCATATCAGTTGTTTAGTTAGAGGAAAGGAGGTGACACACCGACTCAAGAGCCACGGGAAGGAGAGGGCCCGCTTTTGGCCCCGCTAATAAATATTCAGATCCCGAAAACTCCATCGTCGTCTACTCCCTCAAACGATGAAGTGTACATCAGTGCCCGAGGCAAAGGATGCAGGACCATAGGTAATCTCTTCTGCGATATGTAGAATGTTTCATGGTTTTTATAAAATGATTAAGTGTGTTCAATAAATATTAATTAAATTTGTGA